>OY720108.1:4194231-6624360 GCA_963082835.1 Leptogaster cylindrica | reverse complement strand
TTTACTTTTACCGTTATTTTTTTTTTTTTTGTAAGGAGGTTGGGCAAAGTGGGTGGGTGAGGAAGCAGATGGCTTCGAATTATAAAGAAAATTTAAACAATACAGTAATATACAATATATGTACTATAATATACAAAATTTAACGAAAGAAAATTATTATAATTGCAATTATGAAAAAAATCCAAGTTTTTTCATAAAGATAATGTATCTTGCATGGCAACACTAAGAAGTTGTTGCCCGATTTTGCTCATTTTCAACACTGACCTTGCAATTGTAACGAAGTATTATTGTACTAAATTTCAATCATGTAGCTATAAGCGTTCTCGAGTTATCGTCTGGCGGACAGACAACAGACAGACAAGAGACAACAGACAGCTATAGTATATAAAGCAGGCAAATACGCAAAACTTTTATTACTCGACCTGATAGCAAATTTTGTGTAGATCAGTTTAAAAAAAAATTTGACGAAATTCCTGCAGTGCCTTTTAGAGATATAGACTTTTTTGTAAAACATGTTTTTGTGCAAAAAAAGCTCTTAAAATATTATTAAAAATATTTTTGTAAGCTAAACAAGTGAACATGTAGTATTTACTTATTTTTTTCTGAAATCACCACAGTCTACTTTATAATAATAAATTTTTTCATAGCTCTATCCTCAAAAATGGCCAAGATACGATTTTTTTTCATGAACTATACACGTTTACCAGAAGGTCTCGGAAATTTCAAAAATGTCGAATTTGCTCACATTAAAAGTGGCTATAAAAAAAAAACTAATGGAGATAAAAAAAAAAAAAATTGGTATTTCTTCATGTCTATGTATATATACAAAAATTACAAAGTTTCATCAAAATCGGAGGTGGTGGGTGACAAATCGCACTTTTCCTGGATGATTTGATGTGGAATGACCCTTTTGCTTATTTCATTAGAACCAATGCTGATCTCGGAACTGACTGTAGGTCGTTCAACTTACAGTTAATCTCCATCCTAACTTGACTAATTTTTCGTTTTTTGAATTACAACAATTAATTCGCAAAGTTTTTAGTTCCAAACATACTACACTTCCTTTAATTCTACGGAAACACAAGCCTTTATCGAAGGCTTCACGAAGAATAAGAATTTGGAACGAAATTAATTGGTATTTCTTTTAAAAGTTTTTCCTTTAGTTAATGATGATAAAATAGTAGTTCTAGATCGTAATCGTTTGTTTAAAACATGCAATTTTACCAATTTGTGCATTTAATATAAAGAATTTTATTTTACTTTAGGAATTTTAATTTAAAACACTGAATAGCATTTTTTTCCTTAACTATAGGATACTACAATATTAATACTTTAAAACAACTACAAAGAAAGTCATGATTTTTAATATTGCAACAACAATGATGATGAGTACTCTATAAATCAATTATAGTTTCTTGATTCTGAAATAAATTACCCCAATAAATTCAAATAAAAACAACTGCTTCGAAATCTACTTCAGTCTGTAGGCCTGCCGAAAGGAATTTTTTGTGTTGATTTTACCCTTTTATGACGATACTTTTTCTTAAAAAATTGTATTTTCTTAAATCGATATTTCCTCCTAAAATAGTGTATTAATTGGGTGATTTAGAAACTAAATGTAATTAAAAAGTAACTGTAATTTACATAGACGTACTAATCATGATGAAATTGTGCTCCATTTAACCACACAGTTTGACTTCATGATTTACGTCATTGATACGAAAATAACTTCTTAATTGTGAAGCTTCGAAACCACCAACAACAGAACATGGAAATGTGAATGCAGGCATATCTGTACAAACACTGGGAAGTTAAATATGTGAGCTAGACAAAATAATTTTTCGTATCAACTACTTGTGCGAATTAGTCGCTTTAAATACTAAATATTTTTATACATAATATTTCCACTTACAGAAACTTATCGTAGATATAGAAAATGTTGTAGGAAATAGTTTAACTTACTTTGATTTATTTAAATCATTGAAAACTGTACTTAACTTATAAAAAACGAAAATTAATTGAAAACTGAATTAAATTATAAAAACTAAAAAAAAGTGAAAACTGGATTAAATTATAAAAAATTAAAAATAAGGAATTACATAAATTATAAATTTACGATTGACCACCATTTACTGGTAGTTCTATAAATCGGGGCACAACTTTCGTGTACCAAGACGTGTTACTAGTTACTCTAAAAACGGTGGCCCTTGGCATGACAAAAATAAAAAAAAAAAAATCCATCGTTTTACCGCATTATGAACACGAGCAAATATTTGGAAGATGTCGATTCACAAAATTATCGTACTACTTACAGACCAATCCTTGAAGGAGTCCTTCTCGGTGAAGCGCCAGGTGTTAAAATTTCTTGTTTAGGCATTAAAGCCTCTTCACGCTGGGCTGCTTGTAGCTTTTGTTCTTCCATGTGCTCCTGGGCTTTTTGCATCTGTTGCTCCATTTCCTTCAAATGCTCAGCTGCTTGTTTTTTCTTTTCTCGACCACTTCTACCTGTTTCCTTCACGGAGAAGAACATTGGCCCTAGTTCAGCTAACCAGTATCCATCCACAGCTGTTGCACACTGCATATACTCTTTGGCCGTCATCACCAATTCGTGGTACACAACATAGTCCGGAGTTGTACCAAGTCCGTAAAGAGCTGAAGTTGGATGAAGATGACACGGCATTCCAGTTCGTAAATTGACGTACTCTCCAATGCCCTTCAGACGAGCCGCTTGATAAAAGTATGCTGCAATTATTAAAATATATGTACTTAGCATTAAAATCATCGAAGTGAGAGGCGAAACCTACCAGAACAAATACACTTCCGAACAATATCCCAGTCGGATCCGCATGACTTCACAGGTAGTTTCTGTTGAACTAGAATATCTTTAAGTTGCTGACGAACTTCTCGAACCTTTCTCATTGCTTTGATGTGAATGAAATGCTCATTACACCAATTAGACGAGTAATTATTTTGTTTCCACTGGAGATACACATTTAAGTATGTAAGATGATCGGATTCAGGTACTTGAAATTTTTCACGAACTCCATCGGCTTCCTCTTCTCGACCCTTTGGTCGGTAGAATATTGAGGGGACGGACAACATCGAAACTGAAAGATGAGTTAAAAGATTATAGTGATGAACGAAATTGAAAGTTACTACTTTGCATGATTTGGTGGACTTACCAATAATCAAAACTTCAGCACTACATTCCATTTGGCACGAAACGATAAGCATTTGGCATTGTGGTGGATCCAACGGAAATTCTGCCATTTGCCGTCCCAAAGGTGTTAACGCTCCCGTGTGATCCAGGGCTCCCAGAATCCACAGCTGATACAGTGAGTTCAAAATGTTATCCTGAGGAGGAGGATCCATGAAATGGAACTGCAAAAGATCGACTACACCCAGTGATTTCAGTAGAAGAACCGTATTGGCAAGATTAGTCCGTTGTATTTCAGGGACAGTTAAAGCCAACAACTCGTCCTTGTACTGTCGCTCAGTGTAAAGCCTGAATGCTTGACCGGGACCAGTTCTTCCAGCACGACCGGCTCTCTGATTGGCGTTAGCTTGAGATATTGGGTAAATCTGCAAGGCATCCATACCGATTCGTGGATTGTACACTTTCAATTTGCAATATCCAGAGTCTATGACGAAAATAATACCGTCGACAGTCAATGAAGTTTCAGCGATATTTGTCGCTACCACACATTTTCGGATTCCATCTTGAGACTTTTGAAATATCTTTGCTTGCAAATCGGAGGGTAATTGTGAGTAAATTGGCAAAATAGACAATTTTGGTGCGTTCTCGATTTCTACTAATCTCTCCGCAATTACTTCACATGTTACCTCAATATCTTCTTGACCCGGCATGAAAATCAGAATGTCACCTTCCATAGGCTGCAAGTGAATCTGCAAGGCCTGTTTAACAGCTGCTTCTACGTAATCTTCGCATGTATTTTTACTGAAAAGTGTTTCAACCGGAAATGTTCTTCCGGGAATTGTGAATGTCGGAACATTACCGAAGAAAGTAGCAAATTTGGTGGAGTCCATTGTAGCGGAGGTTACTATCAGTTTTAAATCATGCCGACGTGCAACAATCTGCAATACAAAATTGTATACATTATTTTTAAATTGACACAAAAAAAAAAAAAACAGAAAACTCGAGAATTTGCATGAGTAAAACAGAGCAGAGCGATCAACGGGGTTCATAAGTCCAAAAAAATATTCCATATGCGAAATGTGTTAAACACTTGCTTTAAATGGTCATGCTGCAAATCAGCTGAAATCCACCTACAAACACTTCCAGAAACAGCTTAAACGACCTTACGCACAAGAATCAGAGTCGAAATATCTAAAATTGAAAGATCATACTTCTAATTATGAACCGCGTCATAGTTTCGGACGCTTAATGTCATAATAGCCTAGTATTGGCCCCCTTCGAGGCTTATTTTTTTATACCTGTTGCTCAATTGAACATCTGTTTTCTGGTCTCGTCAACGATCAAAAAAATTACTACGAGCTAAAGTTCACGTACACGGTTGTTTGGTTTTCTTTTTTTTTTTTGATTTTTGAAAAGTGGCGCCGCGAGTAGGTGCTGGTATGACTAATCTCTCGCCGCGACAAATAACCAGCGCTTATCGAAAGCTTCCTCTCTGTGAATAATATGAGCTGGCGGTCAACGCTGTCCACGCAATGCCATTGCAGAGTTTTCCTCAATCCTAAAGAGCGGCCGATTCTCTCTTACGAGCTCTTTTAATGTGCGCGATCGCGCCAGTCGAAAACAAAACCCTAAATCACATGCTTTTGCTGAAAATACCATGTAAAAAATTCGATTTTTGGCGCCGATCCAAACGCATCTTACAAAAAAACTTGCAAAATGAATTCTTTCCATACCAGATTTTTTTAAATTAAATTTTGCATTTTGATAATGGCACCATCATTATTTTTAATGCATATTGTTGTAAATTTGTCTGCAACAGTTTATTTTTTGATAATAATTGTTCTTTATTCGTAATTGTACAAAATAAAGTTAAATAATGTAAAAATGCTAAAATAACAAGATTTTACTTTTTCAGACATAAATAGACCCACAAAATTTTAATGCTTCAAAACAAAAACGAAATCATTTAAATTAGTTTTTATTATGGATTTTTCTTTTTTTGTAAAAAAGAGATCTTTCAGAATTTGAATTCGAGAAAATCTTTTCTCAGTCAATTTAAGAAATGAAAATATTACATATTTAGAATTTTTGTTAAAGAATGTGAGGTCGAGTGAAAATTTATATCAAGAGTGTTTTCATATTTCATTATCATGTCTTAAGAAGCATGAAATATTGTCCATTTAAAAAATAAACAGTTGAATTAGAGAAGGCAAGTTAAATACTGAAGTGGTAATTGCAATACGATTCTCAAAGTACATTTTTGATCTGCAAATAAGTTTTAAACAAAATTTATAACTACTTCTAGAATCAATTCAAATTTAAAGGTAAAATTAACAAACTTAATTGACGGGGAATTCTAGCTCGGACCATTGTTTTAGAAGTGCGAAATACAATTCATTTTTTTGTATGACAGAAAAGTACACCAAAAGTTGTATTATTTTTTGTCCAAAGCCCAAAGGGCGCCTATAACAAGACCTCCGCAAATTGTAACAGGGCTCACGATTTTAGTCAGTTAACTCTTCTAAACCAAAGAAAACAAATTCGACTTTAATTGTTATCTCTTGGATTTTTGAAAATAAACAAAATGGCGAGTTTTTATCAAATTTGAAATATTAATGAAAATTTTAAGAAGTGGTGTTTCGAAAAAACTATCCGCCACACGAACAGCAATGAGATAACAATCAAAGTGGAATTCGTTCAGATTACTTGGATGACGGGAACCGGGAGCACCATTTGCGTAGGTACGACAATTTGCAGAGATCCTTTTACGCAAATCCAACCACCACCATTTCAATGTTTAAAAATAATTTTTTTTTTTCTTATAAATAACACGAAGCAGTATTGCTCGTGTGCTTTTCCCAAAAAAAAAAAAAAAACAAAATAAAATAAAATTGTAATTCCTCAAAATTGGTGCTCTAGTGCGAAACGAAATCCTCCTTAACGTATATGAATTGCATAATACATCCTGAATTTTGTTATCGTGAAGAGAATATTTTCTTCTTTAATTCTTCTCCATAGTAAAAATCAGAATAACAATTCGTATTCTGCTACCAAATTTAGGTTTATTTAAAACTGTATTTTTGCGATGTCTGGGCACATTTCCAACTGATTAAATAACATTGTTCAAAAATGAAGAGCCAAACAGATATTTGTGATGTTATTCATCGTTGCGCAAAAGACGACGGTATAAACAAAATAAGAAAACTAAAAAAACAAAATGAGATTATTTTTCCAAAAATTGTCTTGTTCAATATAAAAAACAGAAGGAAACTTTGATGAGTTTTCCTAGTGTAGTAAACATTTTTCACGGCCGTGCCCTTCTACTGTTTTCAAGATCAAATCTATTTTGAATGAGAAAGCCAATGACTTCATCCATAATAAAGCTGCGTCCGATTTTTCGTCACATTATATGATGATTTAAATTGTTGAATCTTAAATGATTTATGGACAATGAATACTGAATTTTCTCCTCCAATTTTTATATTTTCACATTATTGTGGAGTCAAATTAAATTAAGTATAGAAAAATTTAAGATACTTAAAAGGAGTGCCATCGTGAGATGAAAATATGTTTTGATATTTTTAACACTGGCTGACATTTGTTAATTGTTTTTAAATATTTTTAAAAAAACGTAGGAGGTATATATAAATCAAAAGTTCAACAAAAAAAAAAAAAAAAATAATAGAAAAACGTGCTTAAATGAAGATAAGAATTTTGCCAGTTACAAGGAAACAGATTAAGTAAGGTAAGATGCATATCAGAACGAGGTTGAACGCACTATTTTGAGGTATAAAAGTGTCAGTAAGACTCTTAAGTCTTAATATTTCAACTGTATCACTAAAATAACGAAAAATAGAACAAAGATAACAACAAGAAATACGACGCAGCATGTGCAGAAAAATAATTGTTAAGTATTAGTGAACATAAAATAAAGCAGATAACTGAATCCTTCCTCTGCCAGCATTTAGAATGTTGGGTTTTTGCCTTTTTCTGTCTCGCCTTGAAGGAATCATAATTTCGCAATAGTTTTATAATTTACTGATTGTTTCCCGACTCGTATATGATCAGTTACCTTTTTGATATTTCTCGCGCAACTTCTTCAAAAGATATCAGCGAAAGCGTTATAAAAACATTTATAGTAATTCTTCTTCTTCTTCTTCTTCTCAGTATTCTTAAATTCCATACTTTTGATGGATGTATAGTTTTATCCAACCTTTGTGACGGTTTCAATGAGTCCACATACTAAGGCTTAACTCCTTACAATTCTATGTGAGTGGACAGATTTCGGTCTATTAGGTTCTATGGAGGCGTTCGCAGATGAAATCAATTAAATCGACTTTTTTTTCAAATAAATGTTAATGATATAATTATTTTCAACGTGCTCAAAGAGCAAATAATTGTTCAGATGTCACTGCAGAGAATCAAAAATATAACTGCCAAAAAGTGTACCTATTTTATATTTTTGAGTCAAAAAACTTACAAAATTTTTATTAAAAAAGAAAAGGAAACCTGCTCGCAATAAAGTTAAAAATGTCTCAAAAATAAAAAAAGGGTTTTCAAAAATGCATCTGAGGTTCAACTAATTAAAATTGCTTTTCTTAACTTCACTTGTCCAAATCGATAGACGCGAGCTTCATTATTCAATTTCAGACACTTGATTTCGGTTTTCATTAAATTGGGAAAAATAATAAAAATGGTCATAATTGTATAAGTACATACTACAGAGATTTCCACCGAATATACAGTTTCGTAGTGGACGACTAAATTTGTGTAATAGAATTTATCAAAAGTCAAACAAAAAACGTATTAGTAAGACAAACGTAAAAACTCTGCAAAGTCCTTGTACCTAGTTGTATTATTCTGAACTGAATACAACACGATTGCAGATTGGGACCTGAGTGAAGTGACCCACAAATCCTGAGCCAAGGACAGCTAATATTACCGCCCAAAAGGGACGGATCGTACAAAGTCAGTGGATAAACGAGACAATTATCGGTCTAACGGACTGTGATCCTGGCTTTTGCACGTTGCTTTCATATTTTTTCATACACTTTTTCGTCAAAATAGACTTCAGATTTAATCTTCTAAAGAACATAAAAAAAGCCTCGTATACTCAAGTTCACAAAAACCTCGAAATCCCTAATTTTGCACCCCTTTTCACCTCTCGGTATATTACAATCAGGCTGCCGAGCTTCGGGGCACAACTAGGACCCAAATGAACCCTATATGTGCGAAAAAACGATTTTTTTCAATCGGAAATAAAGGTAGATATCAATGACACGGCGGACGGCGGCGAACGGACCTTGCATTTTTGGACTCTACGAATGTTGGAACGTAGAAGAAAAATTTTTTGCAAAGCGAATACGTGTATTACTCAGAGAATAATAAACCAAAAGGGTTTTCGAACTATTAATGGTGTTCCTTTCTTTTTCGAAAAGAATCTTCTTGTATAATAAAATAATTAAAATTATTTGTTTTCTTAACAATAGGATATGTTCACCTAATTTTTAAAAACAACACTTGTTGTTATAATCTGCGAAATCTGGGAACCAGACTATACATTAGTACTAGGGATGGGAAAAACCTACCGGTTTAAACCGAAAACCGGTGTTTTGGTTCGGTCAACCGGTGTTTTTTCGGTGATGTTTTTGGTTCGGTTTTCACCGGTGATTTTTTTTAAATGCAATAACCGGATAAAAAAAACCGGCAAATTAAGTTTTGTAAACAGAAAGAAAACATGGTAATTTTTACACCTTTCGGTGATATTTTGCTTTTTAGAAAGAAAAAAACCTAAATTGTAATTGAATTATTGATTGAAATGGATTTGAATTGGGAAACGCTGCCGCCAACGGCCTGCGGACCTACACGCGAGGAAACAATTTAAACTCATCAAAGTAGAGCTTTTAAGCTTTAAAACTTTAACCCCAGTTTGTTATTAAAAAAAAATAAACAATAATCAACATTGAATATACATACATACTTTTATACTTTTTTTGTAACTTAGGCGTTCCGCGCTTGGCTTAAAATTATAAATAATTAAAAAACCTTGGTTTTATTGTAAGAGCTGTATTATTTTACTAGCGAAATCCCTGGAAATGTTTAGCTGTTTTCGCTTTTGAATGAACATTTTGATAGTTGCATTTATAGTTGCTTTTGCATCTGAAGGAAATAGATATTTTTTTACAGTTTGTGTTTGATTTGAGTTTTTAGTTTACCTTCAGGCGACAGCTACTCAGCACCAGCTCCATATTTGCTATGCACTATGCAGCAGTAGCGAGCTTTTGGTGTTTAAAAAATAAAAGTTTTTAAAAAACACCGAAAACCGGTTATTTGAAAAACCGGTGATTTAGAACGGTTTAAACCGCCCGGTTAAACCGCAGGTGAAAAACACCGAAATAACCGAAAACCGGTTATTTTAGCAACAACCGCCATCCCTAATTAGTACATTGTTTTTCTCTTCAAACAGAGCAAAAATGTAAATTTCAGTTTATTGTTCATATGTTGCAATTATTTCAAATGGAATTTACATGATCTGAACTGATGTAACCAGAGTGTTACTGTTTACTGTTTAAAAGAGGAACACCAGCAGTCAACTGATATCCGACGAATGTTCAACACTTGCATTACCTGGAAATGGTCATTGCCAAGTACTGATTGCCGGTTGCAAAAATAACATTATGCGGAAATTAAACTGCTCATTAACATGCTACTTACTGAAATCTTACTTGCGTGAAGTGGGTGTGCGGCGTGCAGCAGGGTGGAAACGCCACACGTAGAAAGTCACGTGTTTTGAAACGTAAAGTGGAGCGCACGAACTGATTAAAAGTGCAGACATTTTCGACAGAGCGCTTACGCCGAAGTGAAGCAAGTCGCATACTTCTTGAGGAAAAAACGAGGCTAAAAATACACCCACTTTAATCTTATCTGGCGACGACGTGTAAATTGCAGATTTATTTCGATGCCATACTTAAAAAATAAATAAATAAAGAGCAAACAAACAGTTGTAGCACATTGATTCTCATGGGAGAGTTGCGGTTGCGGAGGGAAGCGCAATTAACGCATTCAAATTAATTGAACTGGAGTAATGAGTAATGGTTCGCACGCAATCAACTGGAAGGTTCGATGATGATTGATGTTTGATGATTGAACAATTTGCAATTCTGTTCGCACTACTTTCAAGCAATATTTAATTGCGATACAAACAATCTGCAATATATAAGTTTGTTTCGATCGATTGTGGAGTTTGTGATACGGAAGATATTTGTGGCTAAATCGTTTTTCTTACGGAAAAGTTACGAAAAATACACATTTTATAATTGCAAAAAACTCATCAATGGGAGGTAATGAATTGCATGAATAATGAATATTTTTCAAAATCTGTTTGCATTGAGCTTAGAAATCATTTTTAATATTTCGTTTGCTTGTTTGTTATGTTGGTATGAACATTCGTTTTCAAACCGGAAGTGTGCACAATTCGAACATTTGGAGCAATTGGATTCCGTCAAGGATTTTTTTATCAACTAGCAGGGGTACCGGCTTCGCTCAGGGAGTTGATATGTTGTGTGGTAGTCGGAATAAAAGGATAAACTTTAAAATATAAGAGGTAAAAAATTTTTATTGAAAACATTTTCCAACTATTTACAATACTTGTTTATAAACAACATTTTTCATTTTGTTATCCGTGGTATACATGTACAAATTTTTCGAATTTCCTACTTGAGAGCAAGTTACATACAGTTGACCGAAAGAAAAGCAGCAATCTTTGAGGTTGATGCCGCAATGTTTTTTGTCCTTGCGCTTAATTCTAAAACTATAGGTTCATTTGATTGGAAATTGCAGTCTTTTAAATTGAACTGGCTGTTCAGTAGAGATCAGTGGTATTCTGGGTATAAATACTGTGTGTCCTTTGTCTTTTCCAATCATAAGTTCGGCTTCGATGATATTATTCGACAGCTGTTTGACGATCATCCTTGTTCCATTACATACTTTCGGTGAGTTGTTTTCTTAGTACGATCGGAGATCCAATTTTCAGTCGAAAGCGTTGTAATGGCATTCCTGGTACTTGCAAAGAGTTTAAAAATTCTGTAGGGTTGACACTTTCTTCAACGTTTACCATCATGTCGATCGATTTGTATCCACCGGAAATTTTCTTTTGAATATTAAAGTTATCGTCGACACTATTATTTTTAGTTGCCAAAATTTCCCTTTGAAATAGCCACTTCGGATTGGTATACTTGTGAACAATGTTTGGATAAATTTTGTCAATGAGAATAACAGTATCGAAAATCTCCTGAGAGTATGAGTAGAGCTCCTCCCATCACTTCATAGTTTCCTCGCCAGTCTTGTATAAAATATAAATCAAATCAACTGTTTATAACGAAATACACTAAGTACACTTTAAAACACTTTTCAAATTTATTTTAGATTTATATTCAGTCACTGTATAATTTTGATTACTCACATTTCACTGTGTTCTTAGTCATTCACTGCACTTCATTGATAACAAACTGGCGTTCGAACCCACGACGGATCTTGCTTTATATACCCCTGCCAATGGGTAGCCCCACCCATGGAAAAAAGGCTTCGAATGGTCAACAATGTTCCAGAACACGCCATAGCATTCGAGGGTGTTCTGGGATGTTCCCGAATGTTCCAGACTACTCCAGAACACTCCAGAATGTTCCGGGATGTTCTGGAATGTTATGGAATGCTCTCGAATACTCTCGAATATTTCTAAAGGGCGAAACTTCCAGCCCTTATATCTTCAAAAGCACGCCCTTCAGGTAAAAACGGGTACCTTCCTCATGGATGGGGGATAGAGGGCTACCACACCATAGAACTCCCTTGATCGTAACGGGACTCGTTTCTGAGTTTTAGCGGCACGCACCGGCACATTGTACTTTTACTTTGTATTTTGTTTGTTAAGGAAATGTTTTATATACGTTTAGTTGGAAAAATCGAAAAAGGCTATTTGGGTTTTTGCATATTCGACAAAATCTTTGTTTTTTGTTTCCCATGATTTGGCTTGGAACTTTCATGTCCACCGCAAGACACCCTGAAAAATCAGGATTCTTTAAAGTGGCCATAACTTCTTCATTTACTATGTTTTTACACCCTAGATATAGGATATTTTAGTTATTATAGAACGTTTGCATTTTTGCAACGCCAAGAAATAGTGATGACAAAAAAAAATTAATTTTTCTTCTAAAAATCATCAAAAATTTTTCACCATGCAAGTAGACGTAAACCTTAAACAAAATGTTATGGAAAAAATTGCTCGTTATTGTTTAACACAATGAAGTTATTTCTTCGATCGCAAAAGTAAACAATTTATTAAGGACTTCATGCCACAAAATGTACACATACTTAAAACACAAAGAAATTTTATTGAAAATAATCAATGAGGAAGATATGGAAAAAAAATTCTCCCGTTGTTGAAGAAAAAACAATAAGCGCGAAAGTTCCCAAATATTATTCTACATGTATTAGACGATCAGGAAATAAACCGATTTATGGACAAAAAGCATGGATATTTCAAACGTAAAAGCAAGGGTCACTCGTCATATACTCATTTGTATTAGATTAGACGATCAGGTGTGCAATTTATTCATTGAATTTGATCTCTATTAGTTGCACTTTAGTTGGACGGATGCCTAGAAAATCATTGACTGAGATGAAGAAGATGGCAGATCTCGGATGATCTGATATTATAATCGTTTTTTTCTATACTTTCCTCATCCTCTTTTCTTCTTGATTCAAAAGCTTCTCTAAGTTTTGAGCATTTAGATTAGTTTGCTACGGTCATCACTCATCCGTATTCCCCACAGTTAATACAATAAGGCTCCATTTCTGCTGTTTTCCTACATTTCTGCGGCGCGTGTTTTTCACTACTTTTGACGCATCTGTACGGTGGACCACAATTGGTGGCCATTTGGTTGCAAGTTTTGTAAAATTTCCATTTCCGAGGATCAAAATTGATTGTTTTTCCCACTACATTAGCCATACCCTCTACAGTTGTCTTTTGAGGTATATTTATAATAAACCTAGAATATTTTTAATTTTCGATTATTTACTTCGATACTATTATTAAAGACAGTGTGCTTCTTATTGTTAGTCAAATAATTCACACATCGGTTTGTTTTGTTCTTACGCTCGCATGAGACTCTGAAGTTCTTCGAGATTTGGAAGAGCTCCTCATATGCATGTTATCTATTTGAATTTCAAATTAACTTATCATCGAGGTAAAGTTTGAAATTTATAAAATCCTTTTCCAATAAAGCAGATAACAACGCTCTTGCAAGTTTGATCAAAGACAACCTTTGGTATCTGATTTGAATCACGTCGATGGCATTGCATCAGCGGCTGCATTACGCAACTGCGACATCTTCGCGAGGTTGATGAGCGCCGCACTCGTTCCCATCCATGCAGAAAGACGAGATCGTTCCAAAGCCTTATTTCCTGTCGAATGATCGACGATTGGAAAGCACGCAGAAGCGCACTGGGTAAATTTAGAACGGCACTTCAGATATGATCGCGTTCAAAATACCCACGACATGGAGTTTTCTCTTAAAAGCTTTGCATATAAGAAAACAATGGTCGAGAAGACGTTCGATGGAGCGAAAGCTCGCTTACTTGGAAGGGGATCAAAGTAATGTGTAATCTGAATTGTAGCTTGAGCGATCACCCGCTTTTCAGCAAGAGTGGCCTTGGCTAGCGTATCTCGGAGTGTAGATACGACGATATCTTCACTGCTAGAGTGCTAGTATTGGTCGATACTGTGGAGAGCCGGCTTAAAAACACTCCGCTGTTTACGATGGCGGCATTTGTCTCTTGGGTGTTGCTTAAGTCAATTGAAGCATTGTGGAGAGTGTGCTGGGTGAAGAAATAAAATCCCATCGTCGTTTTGTGAAAGTACTTAGCTTTGCGAAAACTATAGAAGCGGTCGCCACGGAATCGTAGTTGGGCAGTTACTACTTTTGAAGCTCCAAATTGATGTTAATGCCCTCCATGGTAGATAAGCCTCTCGATCAGTGGTAGTCAGTGAGGGATTTGCGTGGATAAGAACACAATCGGTAGTCGGTACTGAGTGAATTGTGTATTGTCGTTTAGTGGTGTCTGCACTGCACATTCCACGAATTTGGTTAAAGCAGTTTGACGAAGTCCCCAAGTAATTTTTTTGCTTTAAATTTAGTAAATTTCGACCACAGAATGAATCGCTCCAATAGCTTCGTGAATGCACTGAAATGGTGGCCAACGCAGCACAGCAAAACTACATTTGGGAGCACCGTGGCCGTGCAGAAACTACGAGAGTCAAAGTGGTTTGGACCAGAGGAGCAGAGAATATTTTGCGCGGTGGTAGAATGCGGATTCATCGTCGAGGTGCGCGGCGAGCAGGAAAATGATAACTGGTTTGGCGTTGTAATATGCAAAACAACAAAAGGTAAGATTTTCATACTGTTGCACTTAGTTTGTTTTCATTAATTTTACGCTTAGTTGATAGATTAACGCTTGAAAATTGTTATACTGTAATATAATGCTGACCGAGCAACCCTTTACTCTAATTTTCTGGAGTAAATTTGCAACTCTGTTCTTCTAACATTTACTCTGGTAAAGATATTTTAACTAGTGAAGCTAAACAAAAATCGTTTGGTGATGGCTTCATGGTGAACTATCGTTCACTTGTCTTTTCCATAAAAACTTAACCCTTTGAATGTCGTGAGTGTGGCAAACTTTCATTAACTGATTTTCACCTAGCGAAAGAAGTGGTTTTATACCACCATCTAATAAGAAATCCTTTGAAATTCTTATTCAAAACATTTCCACAGTGATTCAATTAGTAAAAGTTTTTCCTGGAACATTTGTCTGGATTTCGATGGATTTCCTGATGCGATTCCAAGTGTAAATCGCATCGAAAACGATTCAATGCAGGTGGATTTGTGTCTCATTACGCTGTAAAATATGTTTTAAAAAATGAAGTACTTTATGTACAGAGAAAAAAACAGGAGTAGATTAAAAATTTGTGTAAAGTAACTATGATTCACCACAATCGAAATTCTCGGAGAAATTTAAAATGTAAAATCATTATGCGTAGGCATATTTTTTAGTATATTAATGGAATAGTAATATTGAAATTTTTTGGAGACTAGTATTTTATTGAAAACTCTCAATTTGCAGGAGCTAATTCCAAGCATTTATAATAAATCCAAAACTTAGAAATCACATTGGAACACCGCATCAAATTAAATATATGAAAAAATAAATGTCAAGTAAAAGCTGCGTTATCTGCCTTAAGAATTGTTCACGATCTTCAAAAGAACAAATGACTGCACTACTGCGTAATCAACTCAATTTCATCTCGTTCACAAAATACTTTTTGTTATCATCATATCCTGGTAAATCGTTTGTGCATCCATTTCAGTGATTCATTCAGCATTAAAACTATGATTTACTTTGCACCTTAAAATGTTGCGATTACAACAAATTAAGAAATAAATAAGCAATGCAGTAGATGAATAATTTTGTTTTAGTCACTACTGTTGGGATGACGTTGGAGTTTTAATTCACAAAATCCATATCCTTTTATAAATTAAGAACGATTCAATTTTGTAATTTGAAAGAAAGTCTGTAGACAAAAACAAAATTAGAGCAATCGAAATGATAAATTCATAGAACTGCGATTTCTTTTGATCGACACTTTTGCTATTTTTATCAGAAAGTAATTTAAAAATAAAGCGGAAATAGTTGTGTAATTGTTTACTCGAGAATCATTTCACTTGTTTGATACCCTTTTGCGAAGTGGTTCTGTGTCAGAATCGTTTCAGTACGAACAAATAAAATCTTGTACGCATTGATAAAATAATTAATATTTTATGCTTCAATTTATTAAAAAAAAAAAAAAAAAACTAATACGGAAGTATAATTAATTGGTTTAGGTCAATTATGAACTACCCTAAATGTAAAACGGCAGTTTTAATTCAGAAGTAACATTTGTTCAGAAATCGTGTAAAAAACCGTGCAAATAACGTTTTCCCACCATAAAAAGAGAAGTTTGTGCAAATTTATTGAACAGACCTGTAAAAAAGGAAAGTTTTTGGTAACTGGAAAATTTCAAGATCGTGTAAGAAATCCGTGTAAAACAGTTCCGCTCAAATAACTAGTAACTCTAAGACGTACTTGTAACAATATATAACGAAAGAAACTAAATCAGCATTTTTTGTATAAAAATCCTTATATATAAACACTAAGCAGAAGTTGCTCGATTTTGCTTATCTTCGATCTTTGCCTTACAATTTAAATGAACTATTAGTGTACCGAATTTTAATCCTTTAGCTAAAAGCGTTCTCGAGTTATCGTCTAGACAGGCGGACGGGAAGACAGACGTACAGCCATAAAACGGTTTTTTTTCATTTCGTAATAACGAATATATATTTCTTTTTTTTCTGCCACTATGATTTCTTGGCATTGGAAACGTTAAACTCTCAAAACCAAAAGGCATACAAGAAACCTCCAAAATTGTTGCGATACGCGAACATTTCCACAGACAACTTGCGATAGTTGGCGACAGTAAATACAAAATATGTTGCTAAAAGAACAAAATTAAATCAATTTCATTTAATTTGCCCCTGAATTTCCATCTTAAAAGGCGCTCTCAATTCAGATAAGGAAGTCCTGCATTGCGAGTGATTGCATGATTTATCCGCAATTTTAAGTTACTTCACACTTTCTTGTTTCGTATCTCGTTTGATTAATGGCAAATTCAATAATCCTTTCTTGCGTCGGTTCGCGAAAGCTTGCTTCAATTCAAATCAGGGAGCTAAGCAAGTTAATTCAATCACCCGCACCAGTGATGACGTATGCCGCTGCATTATTAACATTTAAAGGTCGCATTCCGTCTATAAAGTACTACAAATAATTACTTAATCGGCGACACTAAAAAACAAAAATCATTAACTCTTTTCATTATTGGTGCGATTCGTTCGATTTGAAATACAGACTTCTAGCTGTTGGGCTGCAGTTAATTATTTATGCAAAATCATTTAAATTGAAGGCACTTGCGATAACGATAAATATAATTCAATCATTATCTCAAAAGGTAATCAAAGAATGAAATTCTTTACAATAAGAAGCAGAAGAATTTTCCTGCAACTAATTGAGGGGTCGAATAGAAATAAAATCAAAAAGTTTCTAAAATATTTGCGGGAAATCGAAATTACATTAATTGCAGTAATCATTCAACAATTCAATAACGCTTATCATATTAACAAAATAAATATATGTATAAATAAATACCTCGAGAGAAATTAATTCATGTTATTAAAGACAACTCAAAACTGACTTACGAAAATTATCAATGCGACCTCTTTCCAAAAATCAATATAACGATAAGTGACTTAAACTGTCTCATGTACTTTCGGATCTCGAATTCAAATAAAAGTACACAATAGACTTCTATCCCCGGTGTTTTGAGAAATCGTAGTCCTCGGATCAAACATAACATGCACTACAACTAGGATATAGCAGAACATAATAAATAAGTAAATATATTAGAAAGTATCGTACGCACTGTCCTTGGCGGCTATCAACAACTTTTTGAATGCAAAGAGTCATTTGCAAAATTCGTATTATCTATAAGATATATTTTTTGAAAACAATAAGCGCCTTTTGGATTTACAGTAATTAGATAAAAATCTCTGATTCACCCTAAATTTTTCGACGATAAGTGTTTTATAGACGTATAAAATTTTTATGAAACATTTTCCATGGAATTATCACAAAAGAATAATAAAATATTTTTAAACATTTAAATGAATTTACATTTAAATCCAAGTAAATTTTTTCTACACCAATAATCACGAATCAAAATTGAGAAAATTCAAATTTTGCAATAGAATTGTCCAGAATTTTAAATCGAAATTTTAATGTTTAACATTTTCTATCAGATAATCTATTTCAGATAATATTTGAACTGTGTGAATCATACTAAATCAATTTGTAATTCACAATGGCAATTAATTTCAAGATTCTCGATTGTTCTTAAATAAAACTCGAGAGCTCTCGAAAAACTTTGAAATTGTTGCGTTTTAGTTTGATGAACGTTTTCTAGAACATTTCCACCTTTATTGATAGATAAGAATTGAAGATGATTTACGCATTAACTAAAAGTAGCTTCTTGACCAACTAACAACTGCTTTTCCTCAACCTGTGCCACAAGCCCTTCTCATCTTCCGAAAGTCCGAAAACTGCAATATTTCAGTTTATTAGTAGACTAGAAATTTTTCATTATCACACTTTTTACTGATAGCGGTAATTTCAAAATAGATACTATGATTTATTGCAACTAAATTTCTAACTCAGGTCTCTTTGCCTGCTGCACTCATATCTCGTGTGTTTCGATAAAATTTAATTCTCTCGATTTCCTACTGTAAGCTTTGTTCGCCTTAAGAAATTAACTAGAACTTCTTATCAGTCATATGAATTTATTTAAAAATCGATAACTCCCAGTTTTTCAGATAGACAGAATAAAAATTAATGTAAGCGTTCAGCAGAAAGCTTTCATCACGTTCTCGTAGGGACACATAAGAAAACACATTAACGAATTTTATTAAATATGAAAATATTCAATTTATAAATATTTCAGACAAGAAGCCTAATGCGGAGTCAATAGAAATATTCTCAGTTAAAATACGTGAAAAGGGTTTCAAGGTTTTCAAAATGACATTGGATGAAATTTGGAAGCATGATTACACATTGCGCATCAATAATTTTGCAGACAAAGAAAAGCCAGCTCATTGCGAAAAGGATATCAAAGCACAAGTAAGACGGATTAGATATCGATTGTAATGAAAATCTACTAAGTTCGATTTTACACGAAGGTGTCCTTTGCACGGAAAGTTAAGCAGAACCTTTGGAACAACACGAAACACTTCGCTTACTGGTGCAGATATGGAAGCAGACAGCAAGACATAAGAAGGCGTCAGGTCAGTAATTGCATTATCACAAGGAACGCCCCTTTCGAGTCGAATTGAATCCTGTCCGGGAAATTGAATCGCCAACGAAAGCCACTATCGATTTTATCAATTTGCAGACATTTCGATAAAGTTGATATTCTATGGAAAATACGCATGCAAATTGCAGTTGACCCGCAACAAAAATGCAGACATGTCGTCGTTAATTGATATCGGCTTTTGAATAATTTTCCAATAACCAGATTGATTAATAATTGCTTAAAATAGCACAGAATTAAACGGATAATAATTAATGCGTAGTTTTGCACCAAGAGCTGATATTGCAATCTGTCGCGAAAATTTACATTTTTCAGAAATAATTACTCAATAATGATTAAAAGGTTAAAAACAAAATGAAGTGGTAAAAAAAATTGCAGATATTTAACGGTCGATGGAACAATTGAACGTTTTTTAATTATCCCCAAATGAGTTGAATTTATGTACTGAGGATTAAACAAACAGTGTATGGCAAAATCAATAATTGATTGAAATGATTTGAAGCAATTTAACGCATTACTGAGGTTCTTGTTGATTCGGAATTCCGTGATTAAATTCAAAATATTGAAAATATGTTATTGAGTTAATTGTTTGCCATTTCAGATGTCCGAGTGCGTGAAATGGGGAAGCGTGGGAATGAACGCAGGAATGTTGCTGCTCATGAACAATCGACAGAAATCCCTCTCGACATCGAAATAATTTGACATGAAACAGTTGTTTAAACATTCAACTATAAATACGCTTCTTCAAGGATCTGGACGACGTTTGCAATATTTATTATGTCTTAACTGTAAGGCAATCTATGTGAAAAGACTAATTACTCTACTTTAAAGGGTATATATTTAAGATTGTATTTTTTTTTATATACATATATAAACAATTGAAATAAATTTATTTTTACAACAATGTCTACTTTAGTTGAAAGCATTTACATATACAATTTTGTAAACAATTGTGTTCAACACAGTTTAATGCGGTATTAGAAATGGACACACTGGCGTATCGACCACAAAGCAATGCTCCGGGGCTCTAGAAAACAGGAGGACTTTGGCCACGGAAAAAGCTTCTAAAACTATAAATATATAAGTTCAGACGAATTAGTTAACACCGTAACCCTTGTCCACCAATTACTGGATCAGAAGTTTTATTCATTTCATCATTTGTACATCGGATCAGAACTGACGGAGCTAAGTCGCACTTTGCATGCAGTCGTCAGAAAAGAAGCGCCGAACTCAAAACTAAGCGCTACTTTCACGAAGTCACAATTTTAATAAAAAGCAATTCGCAGTGAATAAGAAGCCGCGAGACTCACTTGAACTGGAGAGATTTCCATATCCACTAGACTCGTGCTAACTTGAACTACAAATATCATGAAAAGGCTTTATGTAAAATTGGACGAGGACTTAAACCTTGATTCAGTTTCAGTATGAAGTAATAAATGCAAATTGATGTATTCAGGCCCCACAGAGAGTATTTAACGAGCATTTGCATCGTATAATTCGTTAGCTTAAAGCTTTGAGCCTAGATTTCCAAAATCCAAAAATATTTTTGCATCACCAAGAGACAGACTAGCGTAATTACAATTCCTATGTCCGCAAATGGGAATCATGATTCATCAATTTGTACAAGTCCGTGACTTGGGCATCTTCTTCAGGTGTTACAAGCTGCTGCTTCCGCTTGATCTTATCCGAACGAGAGTTTTTGGCAAACAACAATTACACAAGATCTAAATTTGAGGCGGGATCTGTTTGTATGATCGAGAACCTAGATTTCAGAAAAGTTCTAAAATATTTAAAAGAGCAAACATTTTTACATCAAACTTAAGTTTCCATTGTATTCCTGGATGCAATCGAATATTTATTTTCGTTTTCACAAGATTCATGGGCATAACACGTCTGAAGTTGATACAGTGCCAAAGAATATCTACTCAACAACAATACGCATTATCTTTCTGTGACCTTGGGTCGAAATGCTGAAAGAAGACAGTAAACAATATTCACTTAAGCTGAAAGGAGACGAAATATAATGAAATTAACTCAGGTGGAATTATAATCTATACATCGCACTCACTCGGCTACTCTTCGGCTCACGGATTGTCCGTTAGTGATCACGAGAGAGAAAGAGAGATGATTTTTGTTCAGAGTTTCCATAATCTTTTTGCCGATCCATAATACACAATTTGTGACCCGAGTGGACGACGAAGAACGACGAACCGTTCGTTGATTTGACAAGTCTTCGGGTAAAATCAGGGTTTGAAAGCACAAACAAATTTGTATGGCAGCACAGCTTGTTTTGCGTACAATACAAGATTTTTGAGACCGTAGAGTTCCCGAGTGGCGACAAACAGATGGATCCAGTATGAGATTTGACCGTAATGTTTTCGGAAGGATATAAATTTCTCTGTTTTGCTAATGCTGTGAAATCTAATCTCATACGAATTACAACACAACTACAGTTGATACGGATCGCTTGTAGTTTAACCATGTTCTATTTTCAAAAATATACCAAACATCCTTTGAAAAGATGAGAAAAATATTTCTTGTACTTCATGTATGCATTTTGACTTTCATTTTAGAGCTTCTCTAGAAAACAAATATGTGTATGTATTTGAAATTTGATATTCAGCAAAAGAAATTGTTACAAAAACTTATTGAAATTAAATTTTAAAAATTTCGTTAAGTAGTTTTAACCGTTAAATTGTAATTAAAAACTGTTGCCCTCAATTTACTGGAAAACATAAGAAACCACAAATATTTTCAATGCAACTTTTTCAAATTTCCATTTAAAACTTTCAGTCAGTAGCGGACAAAAAACTTCAACAAACTAATGTGCGAGAAACACATCCTTGTTAAAGCCTGGTAATGTAGCCAAGAGTTCGCTACCTTTTAAAAGTTAACTGTCGACCTATTATGAGAATTCTGATAGAAACCAATTAAAATTTACTGTTGAATTGCAGCAGGTCTAGCGTAGTTTTGAAAGTAATATAATGTGAGACTGATGGGCTTTTCAGCATGCTAATGACTCTGTCTCTAACCATAAGCATATCAGGAGAGGGTCATTACGGGATTTCTTTCGGCAAAGGAAGTTAGAATTAAAAGCTGGCCATCACAATCCTCAGACTTAAATCCTGTTGATCTGGAAGATAATACTTAACAGAATTCATGTTGGAGCTACCGTTAGTGGAAGGGCGAACAATTTCTTTCGATGTCATTATATCATATAGCAGCATTATTATATTTCGATGACATCTCGGTGCAAAGCTATACTTGATCTCGCAGTCGTAGAAGATAATAATAATATCGCAAACCATTAAACTATATTTTAAGAGTTTAATAATTATATGATAAATTTTGAAGCATTTTCTTTCTTTTTTTGTGCTTTTAAAATTATGTCTTTGGAAAATGTTCTTTGAACTTGCCAATCTTAATAGTAACTTGGTAAAGCAGAATACTTAAATTCACATAAACGTAGGAACTGTTTCTTGTACAAAACTGAAATCAATTTGTTGATTTGAAACGCGTTGAGGATAACACAAAAAACCAGAACCTGGTCTCTCCAGATATCAAGATTGTATCAACGTGAACGAGAATAAATTCAGTAATTGGTTTTAAACAAGCAAAAAATTCACTTACCTCGCGGAGCAAACCAAAAAGGACATCAGTCGACAGCGACCTCTCGTGAGCTTCGTCCATAATTATAGCGGAATAATTGTCGAGGTCAGGTTCCCTCAAACTCTCTCTGAGCAGGATTCCATCAGTCATGTATTTAATGACTGTCTTCTCCGATGTGCAATCTTCAAAACGGATAGCGTAGCCGACTTCCTCGCCTGAAGTTGATTACAAACATTACGAAGTGTTAATTAAGATTTATTCAAAAAATTACCTAATTTAGTGTTCATTTCATCAGAAACTCGTTTCGCAACCGACATGGCGGCCACACGACGAGGCTGGGTGCAACCGATCATCCCGAAGCGACTGTAGCCGTCTTCGTGCAAGTACTGGGTCAATTGAGTGGTTTTGCCGCTGCCTGTTTCACCGACTATAATTACAACCGAGTTTTCTCGGATCACATTTAGCAGCTCCTGGCGAACTGCGAACACTGGTAAAAACCGCCTCTGCTCCAGAATTGACTTTTTCTTGGAGAACTCGCTCTTGCCACCGTTGTCAGCGTCCTTCATGTGCTCTGCAAACTTCTGATCCCTCTTGTAGTCGGCGGTGTCAGTATCCTTGTCGTACTTTTCGTCGTCATCATCTTTTTTTCTTTGGATACCCATTATGTTTCCCAGTTTGGTGCCACCTAACTCCCAATGCTTCTTCTGCGCCTTTCTCCGTTCCTTTTGCTCACGGAAAGCTCTGACGAGAGCGCTACCTTTACGGGCAATAAGAGCCATATCTGAAGTTGGATCCTTCACTGGAATAACTGGTTCAGGTTGTTTCGTGAAAACAATTCGTCCGTCCAGAAACGGAGGCACAATGTGGTGCACCAGTAAGTGCACCCGCTCTGTGGCCTCCTCATCGAAGTCTTCGTTCACGTTGATAGACATAACCACGCCAGAAGTCAGCATTCGATTGCGCTCCCATAATTCGTTGTCCTTGTTAATTTGCCGCTGCTGAGCGCTTAATCGCTTAGTGCGCTTTTGCTCCAGTTGTTCCTCCCGTCTTCTCAAATATTCTGCGCTTGTGCTATTGAAAGGGTTGTTTTCCTCGTCGTAACCGTCATCCATATTGTACCACTCCCGATCGAGTCGCTTCTGTTCCTCCTCCCACATATCACGATCCTCCTCGCTTTCACCCCATGGCTGATATTCTCCATTGATCATTGGAGTTGCACCCGATCTCTTCCGGTCGTTTGCCCAAATGTTGTACTTATGGGCGGGAGTAGCACGGGGAGTATCATCTTCCATTTTGCCGCGACGTGAGGAGCGATCTCTTCTGTTGCTGCGTGAGGATCCCTCGTACCAATCGTCCGAATATTTTTTTGGTGTCGGAAAATCCCAAGAAGATTTCTTTGTTCCTCCTGACCTTTCATCGTCATCATCCCAGGACGAATTTGCCACTGGATCCTTTCCAAGGAACTTTGGAGTTCTCGGTTCGTCTTTAAAACGCGGTGTATTCACACTTCTCGATGAGTCTGGATCTCTTTTATAACTATCATGAGTTCTTTTGTCCCGATCACGATCGCGTTTCGGTACTTCCTGTTCGTTTCTTTTGTCTGATTCAATTCTCTTATCTTTGGAAGATACATTGAAGCGTTTATGTTTTTCTTTAAATAAGTGCTCAATTAGTCTCTTCCGGGCTTTGTCAGATACACCTCCTGTGTGGGACGGCGTCTCTTCTTTCTGCAAGCGAATCTGGCGACTCAGCTTGTGAAATGTGCTGGTGCACGGAGTTTTGAATTCTGAGTCCCTTTGAAAGTTCACATTATCTTTATCATCATATTCGGTATCCAGAAACGAAATAAGTCTTTCTGCTTCTTGTCGTTCTTTAGTCTTTTGCGCCGCCAATTTGTCTAAACCAAGAAGTGATGGCATTGGAACCTTAAATAAAACCTCTTTTGGCTTTTTCAGAACCAAGCCACCATTCTTATGAGAAATACCATTCAATTTGTGCACATTATTTTTACAATCCATTGTTGCTGTATAGCAAATTTATAAATACAATATATAAATATATAAATACAATTCGGAATCTGTTTTTGCCTGAATTATGTACAATTTATAAAACGTTACTTAAACGACATATGACTCTTCACTGACAACACATTTGACAGTTGTCCATGATGTTCCACTCTTAATTTAAAACTATAAGAGTTATTAGGTAAGTTGATTAAGTATTCGATTCTAAAACATAATTAAAGGTTGGCTAAATATTGCTATTAAGTGTCAAAATATAAGAATATTTTATTCATTTAGTGAAGGTAACATCATTGAAATTAAACAAATAGCTTTCTGAAATAATCAGAGAAAGTAGAAGAATAATACAGAATAACAAACTGTGCCCTAGTTCAAGGCGCTTACAAAATACAGAGAATAACTTAAAGGTCCGCATACTAGAGGTTTCCTGGAGGTTTTGACCCATGATACAAAGAACATAAGGTATGCCAATGATTTCGTACCCGCGCCATTTTGCGCGTCATCGGGTTCACCCAATCAGCATTCGATGGTTTGACGGCTTTTTGTTTACGAATTCGTGTTTGGGTTTTCAAGTTTTTAAAGGTTTTTAAGAGTTTTTAACATAAATAATATAGTGTTTGTAGTGAAAATGGTGAAGTGTGCAATAAAGAACTGTAAAAACATTATGAAAAGAAAATGTGGTGAAGAAGCGTTGAAATATTTTCGTTTTCCGACAGACCCAAAAGTACTTTCGGAATGGTTGAAAGTGTGCCGAAATAAAGAAAATATTAATGCAAAAACTGCTCGTGTATGTGTATATGTGCAATAGACGTAAAATATAAGCTGCTATTACTCAAATCATTTTAAACACTTTCTCAGATACTTTCTCTAGTGCTTATTTTTCATTTAAATTAAATTCTTAAAGATTATGAACTTTCACTTAGTGAAACTATTTTTCAGTCACATTTGAAAAGTGCGGCTAGAAATTACGCATTTGAAATAATGTGCACGTAGTGACGTCACGGCAGCTGTCAAAAAAATCTTTGGCATACCTTATGTTCTTTGTATCATGGTTTTGACCTAAAATAGGCCAAAGCCCAGACGTATGTGGGAAAACCACAGAGAAGCCTCGCAGGCCAAAAGAATCCAAATGAAATTCAATAAGGCCGCCTGGAGGCTGTGGACTCGAGCAAATCTCTATAATCTCTGATAAAAATTTTGAACAAGAACAAGAACAGCTTTCTGGTTTCAAATTAATTTTCAATTGTATTATTGAAATTCTTGAATTTACTTTATATTAAAACGAGTAAATACGTCCTATAGTATGTTTATATCTTTATAAAAATCAGTCAAGAATTGTTTAGTAAAAAATACATTTATTAAGAACCCGTATCCAACTTAGAAAATTATCCAAAGTTATGTAGATTTTCCCGTCTTGAAAAACAGACGTACGATGTGAAAAAATGGGAAATTGCAGTACGGAGAATTAATTTAGAGATCTCTGCAGAAGAACACTTTCTCCTCCTTCCCATGTGTTTTACTCATCCACTTTGTAGAAGCAAACGTTGGAGTCGGGATCGCAGTTATCGTATTCCTTAATGTGCGGATGATTCAACGAATTTTTCTCAATGCAGGCACAACGGTATGAGGACTTCCCGTGCTCGAAATACTTTCGAGGAACCCCAATCCAAGATCTCAATTTTCCGCCGCTTTCTTTCGAGCACCAGACCTTGGTGCCGGACTTTTCGGACCATTCTATATTACATGATGGAAATTCTTCTTGGCGCTTCGCTTCTTCCTGCTTTTCAGTTTCAGCCAATTCGACTATCTCTGCTACTCGGCGACTGTATTCAGTTTCAGCACCCGTTTCATCGTAGAACCTAGTATAAAGAGTTAGCGTTAAGTAAATGGTTTTGGTACCAATTTACCTGCCAATTAGCTTGCCTTTATAAATGTATTCCTTGTCATAAAACTCTTTCCAATGTTGCAAGCTCAACAGGTCAGCGGGTTTCAACTGTAGGACGTCATCTGATGACGGAGTGTATTCATCAAAGTCGCCCGTCAAAAAAGATACAGAAGCGTCTCTGCCTGCCGAAACAAGGGTCAACATATTCTCATTAGCAAACGCAGACAACAAACCTGTAAAGAAACTGTATGAAGAACCCTTTCCATAGTGCTTTTTTCCTCGTGTTACGTCGTACACAGAACCAAGAATGCTCAAGTAGATCTCCTCGTCATTGTTTTCCCCGCTAAATTTTAGGAGTTCATCGTTAGTGAAGAGACCGTCCCGGGCGGAAGTTTTTACGAGTGGCACATTATGCACACTCATTATGTTATTGAATGCATTTCTAATTTCATCGTAATATACAGCAAGCGTAATAGAGAGCACCGAGAAAATTAAAAACTTTTTATTTACAAATCCGAACATATTTTGACCGGGCCTGCTACGTCCGCATTACTTTTCAGTTACAAAACAATGGCAAACACGGCAAAGAGATACAAGGTATAGAGATTTGATTACGAATTTGACAGATTTCTGTGACGTCACTGGACAAACTTTTGTATGTAAACTGTTTCTTTCTTTTTCCTTTGCCAATGTAAAATTTGTTTGGTGACGCGAACAATGGTGTAGGCGCGTTGTGATTATTCACCTTGTGTTTCTGTACGGCTTGAAGTTGAACTTGTCAAATAAATGCCTCGTAAAATCCCACTTGTTTACACCAAGGTAAATAGAGGTCTCTACCTTCGGCCGACAATCTGACACAGCTGTTTTTGGCATTGAAAATTTTTTCAGTCGTTGGATGTCACTTGCCGCACTTGACTCTAACTAAACTGTTTAACTGTGATATTGCAAATTGCAATTAACACGAAAAACGCTTACGACACCATGGTGTGCGTGCCTTGTTTCATCATTCCAGTACTATTGTTTATATGGCACAAATTCGTGCAACCGATACTTCTCCGTTATTGGAATCCTTGGCAGAAAAAGGATGCAGAAGGAAACGTTATCAAGAGTGCACCTGAATTTCCATTCCAGTGCAAAGGCGGCGTCTGTCCATATCCAGTCAAGAAGCAAGAAGTTAGTGAGAAATTGGATTCTGACAAAACCGATGAGAAGAAGGAAAATTGAATCGTTTGTCGGGTTGTATGATGTTTTAACGTTTTGTTTTTACTTTACTTACGAGAGTATTTCTTTATTTGTATAATACATGTCTGTGAAAAATTGTATATTCAATAAATTCTGATAAAATAAGTTTATTTTTTGTTACATATAATAAACATTGCAATCATTCCGCTTGCGGTATTCGGTTCATGGTGAAAATTTTTCACAAAGTTGTGCGGAAGCAAAATTGAATGACCCCTAATTGAAGTTTATGCTAATTAATAGCTAGTTCAGCATGTTTAAGTTGAGTTGTAATTGTAAATATCTTATGTGACGAGTTTTGCAAATTTCAATATTGGGAACTTGTCCACAATTTTCTTTTACCAAGAAAAACTGTTGTTTCTCTAATTTTTATCAAAAATTCCCCTCAAAAGACACAATTCCCACGATCTACCAACATTGGCCGAAATCTAACAATCTAAATAGCTGAATAATGTCGAATTATTTGCTTTCCGGAAAGAATGTTGAAACATGTTCCCAATCGAATGATTTAAGGCTGGCAACGTCTTTCGGTGGTGAATTGGAGTTCGAGTGCAAGGGATTTATGGAGAATAAGTTTTTGGGTATTTCACTTTTTTAATATTTTCGACCCACATAATTCCATTTCAAATACTTTTAGTAGGTTGTTAGTGAGATAGAACCCAGACTTTTTTTTGGAAAAATTGGCTCCTCAGCTGAGGCACCTGAGCTAATCAGTCAGATTTGACACTTTCCCCTTTTTCGGGAAATTTCAATTTTTCCAAATTGGAAGGAGGTAAAATTTCAGCAATATTACCCACGTCAAGGGAAATTTAACGGGAAATTAGGTTTTATTGAAAATATACAACTGTCAGTCAGTCCAGCAAAGACTTTTTTTGCCTCTCCGCTTCACCGCAGTTTTTATATTTTGTGATAATCACAACGAGACGAAGTGCCAGCTGCAGAGGGGATTTGTGCAAAATTTGATGTGTGGAGTTTAGCTGACGTTTCCCGTTTGTGAAAAATCAAAAGTTGCTGAAATCAGGCCTTCCTTTTTTATATATGACAAGTTCTTGATAGTAGTTATTTGGATAAAGTTGTGATTGTTGTGTTTCATCAAGATAATAAGTTGGATCTAATTTGCCAAATATGTGGAGTCCCACACACATTCAAGTTACAGGTAAATATTATCTAGTTGCGATCTATTTCCTAGTTACTTTTCGGTAATCGATCTGATAGTTTTCTTCTCAATCCAAAATTAATACTAAAACTCTATGTGGCAGCTGCTAATTTCAAGTCGGGTGCCTTGTTTTGGGAATTGCTTTGTTTATGCATTGTTCACAAGCCCAATACACGAAATACTTGACATTTCTCCGTGCTGCACAGATTGCAGAAAACATTCAACACTTTCTAATTTACCAGATAGTGCTAAGTACATACGGTATGTCCGCTCATATGCAAACGGGAAAATTTATCTCAAGGTGAGCGTAGTGATGTGTAGAGCCGTAGAGTGCTCGTCGCACGGTGGATGACTAGCCCGGGCGGACGGAAGGCCTAGAAATTAACACCCGTCTTTGATTGTCTATTATAAGAAACAAGAGGTGCTTCAGGCGAGCTGCATTTTCAGTACACGGTGGTTTGCTTGCGACAGAATTCCGATGCAGGGAATCGATTCCTGCTTTGGGCGCAGTCTTATGCAAATTAAAAAGCGGCCAGATTCTGCTGGAGTTCGGGGCCTGCACCAACTATTGTCATTCATTCGCCGTAAGAACGAAGGGAAATCATTTCTTAATGCATACAATACGCAAGCAGAATTTAAATTGTCTTTAAACAACCAGGAACGGGTGCACTAATCTACGGTCCCGCTAATTTAAAGAGGCTAACAAAATCTGCATAATGAACTGACGATGTTTGTACTTTTTTTTGCGCTAAAAATGATTTCATGCAAAGAAAATGCTGTTGATTGAATTCGTCATCTTTATCGTCTCAAGAATTACTTTATCAGTTGTGACCAATTGTCAAGACCTTGTTTCATTTTTACGATATTTCAACCTGATTATCGTTTTTGTTTACAAATCACTTTCAAACTTTCGCAGAAGAGATAAATTTTGCAACTTAGTATCGAACTGCGTTTAATCAAGAGGAAATGAAATGGCTTGGATAAATTACCTGCCGCGGAAATAACTGACGACTAAAAGTTGTTCAAGTATCGTCAAAACTATGCAAACACCTCTGCGTTTACTCACCTCCTCGTGACCTCAATTTGTTGTACTGCATTGTTGCGAGGAAATCCATTTAGTTCCGATTTGAGGACGGAAATTTATAAAATTTTGATAAACTGCAAATGAAGTCAGGTCATTGAAAATGAGTTTATTTACAAATTTGCGTTGGTTTCTTTGAAAATCACTCATTTTCCCATTCCCAGTAATGGTTACATTTATTCGTGTTTGACTTAATAATAAACTCTCAATTCGGCAGTGGTTAAATAAGTTTAATTATGTTTCAATGTTGAAAATTTTTGCATGAACCTTGGCATGCGAATTCTCCTCTTGTTCTATACGTTTTCTTTAAACTTTAACCCATTCGAAACGGATTGCACATAAATACAATAATTTGTTTGCAATAAATACAAGGGAAAAGGAAATTTCGGCTCTTGTGGGTGGTCTTCAAAAAAAATGTGCTGTTTTGAATTGGTTAAAGAGAAAATTTGCTTGTTCTATTAATTTTTAGGTTGAAAATGCGCAGAATATTCAATCGTTAATTATTTCAATTCGGTTATTTGTTCGGTATTGCTATTAGTGGGTTATTTTGAATGTCGAAATGAGGAGTGCGGAAGCAAAACTCGCTAATTCCACTTTTTGAAAATTTTGAGTTTGGATCACCATCTATTTAGCTACAACTTCATATTGAAATTATTAACCACTAATAGTTTATTGCCCTGAAAAAGCCCACCCTAAATGAGGTCCTGTTGCAAAACTGTCTAATTTCTCTAAGTGTACTGGCGCAAAACTCTCTTTTTTCTTTTTCTTAGGATTTGCTTGTGCTTTGAAACTCTGATTTCGGTCATTGGCTTGGGAAAAAGGAAGTATAATAGATTTGCCTCTTAGAATAGTCCCTGAGAAGTTGTTATAATCCTTCCTATTTTTAAAGAATTTGGATCATTTGAATTAGGATATTAAGTAGGTATATATAGTGAGTGAGACCTCATAAGTGGTCGGTCATAAGATTCCTTATACCCCGGAACGCCTCGCCTCGTCAACTCGAGAATTTGCTTTATGGTAACCTGTCCCATGTCTTCCACAAAAAACTGACCTGTGAAAGTCCAACGAATCCTCGCAATCGCCTGGCATTCGTATACCAGATGTACTGCAGACTCTGACTCCTCTACGCATAGGCGACAGGTCCCATCAACGGTACCTATCTTTTGAATATGATCCGCGAAACCTCCAGGCCCTATTAACACTGCGAAATTCACCATTTGATTGTTCCCCGCCGTCGCGATAGGAGTCTATCAGCGGCCGATTTCGGTCCCAGACTAAAGGCTAACTTAGTCTGTCTGCTGTCTGTGCATATGTTAAGGAAGTTCCACCATGCGTTGCAGATGTTCCTTCATTACACATTTATCAATCAAGCCCTTCATCATACCAGCTCCAATAGCAGTATACGGTTTCGGGCCCTCAAATTCACGGCCCGTCCCTTTGCTTGGCTCTGAAGTAAAAAACACTGCAAATTTTACACAACGGTTTATTATTTCCAAAAAATTTGACATTTTTCAAGTCAAGGCTAGATGGCAGTAGTGATCATGTGAAGTGATTTCACGTTTTTCAATCCACTAAGAAATTGAATATTTCATCGAGATTAAAAATTTAAAAATTCCATTACTCAAAAATTAATTGAGATAAATTCATGCAATAAAATGTATTCTATTGAGTAATATTAGCGCATTGTATATTCCGAGTTTTATGAAAAAAGCTTGAACGGTTTCAGAATTATGATTTTTTCAATATTTGGTTCCTCAATTTATTGAAAATAATAAACCAAAATAGCAACATTAAGCTGTGAAATTATTAGAGTTGTATCTTTTAATCTTACAGGAAAATTGCATTTAAAATGAACTTTTTTGCGTTTTTTAAAATTATGAAGAAAATCGTAACTTTTGTTATGCAATACAACATGTTCGAATGTTCAACGTTCATTGTTGCTGCAACAAAACTGTCTTATTTCTTAGTACTGTTGCAAAAGTCTCTTATTTTAAAATTCAAGGATTGCTGGACGTCTTAAATCAAATCAGTGAAGGACGAAATTTTGTTGATATGTGACTAAGGACAATGTGAAGTGATTAGCGCATTCAAATTTAAAATTCGTAAAAAGCGAAAGAAATTAAACGTTTTCTTTGCGATTTCCAATAAATCAGCAATAGTGAAATTAGCGAGTTTTGCTTCCGCACTCCTGAAATGTATTATGCTAGCGAGTGCTTACAGCCCTTTTACAATTTCAGCTTTAGGAAATCAGGAACCAATTGTTATTTAGCCAGGATCTTAGCTTATGAACGGCACGTTGTATTCCAATGAGTATGTCCGTAAAATTCTCAGATGCTTTTCGTTGCAAGTGGTATTTAACTGATCCATGCTCTCTATAGTAATGTAATTGTTGTGCGTCATAACAATACCCCTCCTCTTTTCGGGTTTGCGCTATTTAATATTACCATTCGGTTTAAAATTTTAAATTCTTCTTTTGCAAGCGGCTTGGCAACTCTAGAACTAGGTCAGCTTTTCATCTCCGAGTTTCGATGACTGGGATAGATTTTGTCTTCCGAGAGAATGGCTGGCTTCTGTAACCCAATTAAAATGCTCATTACAGCAAATAATCCTCAGTTCCTCTTATATGAATCTAAAAGAAAAGATCAGAGGATTTACAAGATTGAAATTGGTCCTATTCGACTCGGGAGTGGATCGGGATAGAAAAAGTTAATTACATTAGTAATAAGAATTTTATTAATAAAATTTGCACATTGAATCTTACATTTTGTTCCTGGGTGTGAATTGAACAATTTAATGCTTTTTTCGAAACCATTCTTTTATATTATACTGTTCTAAAAGATTTAATTTTTTTGGCTGCTCTGATTTGCAAATCTCAAAGACTATATTTCAAGCCGGTTTAGTGTTCAAAAACGTCATCCATTCCTTACGACTGCTTACTGTTTGCCTTCGGTATTAAATGTGGTCTTCGTAGCATTCTCGATAAGGCTTTAACCTGGTCGCTAGGTTTACTCTCAATAGAATTTAAGATGTTCTGTAGTACGAAATCATATCTACTGAATTTTGCAGAAATACTGTTTACTTCCCATTTGTTCGTGGAGCACCTGAAAATGTTTAGCGAAGCGCCATTTAACTACTCCAAAGCAACTGATGACAGACGCGCTAGTCACAAATAAATTCGCGATCAGTCATCACTTTACAATTCAATGACACACCGCAGACGGCGCTATTTTTAATACTTAATAGCTGGTTAGTAATGAGTTGCAAGATAATGCGTTGTCAAGTCCTTTTTGAGCTCAGTCGCCAATCAGTAGCATTCCTTCTGAATAACGTCTTCAGGGAAACGATAAAATTTCAAAATTTTGCATCGGAAAGTTGAAGTTCTTTTGCAGCAACGAATAATAAAATCGGTGGTGGAAAATTTTTTTCGATTTATGAATGAATCCCAAATTTTATTTGTATTCTTTTTTCTTCTGAATTGATAATATTTTGTAATTGTAAAGGAACACAGTCTCATTACCAGAAGACAGCTTATATGGGCCCAACCAATACTTTGGAAACTCAGCCTATAAGATCCTTGAACCAAGTCCATGAGGACCTTTCGATAAAGACCCAGGGTCTAAGGTTTGCTTTACACGAAAACCTATGGAGCACCGCAATACTATACGACCATTGGACAAAGACCGTGCTCGTCCCTTCGACCATAGTCGATGACTTTCGGGAAAATGCAAACCATGGTCGTGGTCTTGATGGTCGACGTAGAATCATCATTTTTTACTGCGGAGAAATAGCAATAAACAACCACTTTCAGTGAAAACAGTGCTTTGGGAAGGTCGTGTAGTGTGCGGCAGAGAACTTGGGCCATGGTTGACTTGGTGGAAGGGTCCAAGGGACGAAGGCACGTGTAGTGTGCTTCCTTCTTTATTCCGATAACCAGCTTTCATATCGACGGTCTATTTTGTAGGCGGTGTGTGCGGAAGCGCATCAATTGTGAGTTAGTAACTTCAATCACAATTCAGACAGTTTCTTTTGGAATGGTCAATGAGTACAGGACCTTAGTTATTATTTAGATATTAAGATTGATTTGTGCAGTTTAATGTAATCGTTACGCTTTTTACGACACGATGGAAAACCCACAAAAGGATACTATGAATTAAATTTGTTATCGAAATCTCCTTTAAAAATGAGCGAAGTTTTTCCGTGTCATCTGTGTAAAGCAGTTCATAGACGACCAACTTGGTTGTCGCTCTCGATTCTTTGTGAGCGTTTTTTATGATAATTATTCTTAACTACTGAAAACTTTCCACGCTTTTTTCTCAAAATCGCATTTTCCAAACTGGGCGAACTCAGAAATCAGCGGCAATTCGGTTGAAAGCTAAACTAATCAAACGTGCTGTAAGCATAAAATTTTGGAAAAAGTGATGTTGAAGACCAAGTTGACAACGTGATCATTCAGTCGCAAGTTGGCAATCTTAGTTGACAACCAAGTTGGTCGTCTATGGGCCGCTTAATAGACCGAATTGAATTTCCGAGAAAAGATCAAGAAAACCCAAATGATCTGGAAAAACAATTCTGAGCGACAGGAATCTATGAGGGACTTGGTGGGTGTTAAGGAAGGCGGCTCAAGGCCCGTGCTTCGCACCAAGTAAGGAAGAGTTCCACTATGCATATAATTGGACAGGCCATCTGTGGCTATTACTTAAATGTAGGGAATAACCAAGCCGGCAATTAGGCTACTTTTTGCATATTCGATACTTAAAGAATTCAAGGAAATCTCCATTAAAGGGAAAATCGAGTTGTTATGCTAAAAGGTCTTGTGGTGTGAGATCAGAATACTTTTGGACTCGAATGCAGGTTCACGCATATGAGTTCTAACTAACAACCTTATTCTGCGTCAAAAAGAGTTTTGAGTTATATGTGCAATTAGTAGAAACATTTCTTTGTCTAGTTTATGTATCGCTTTATCTAAACTGAATATAAATTAGGTCCGTCGTCGCCCTGTAGCAAGAGTTCATAGTTTAAATATTGCATTCCAGTTTATGGCGATATGCATTTTATTTTAATTATAATTTAAGTATTTATAATAAGATTGAGAGTTACATTTGTATAACCGAAATTGTTCTTATAGTGCTAGAAGGTAAGAACTTCATTCAACTGCAACAAAACATTTTTCTAGGTGTTAATAAAAATAGATGGAACAGAATTAAAAAACCCATTGAAATTCTTTCGTACTAACCTGCTTTAACTATACCTAAACTAACTAGAAATAGACGTAAACTAAGTTATTGACAAGTTGTCGAATTAGGGGGTTAACTGAAATACTGAAATGAATTTTGTTTCTCATGTCAGTTGCATCTCTATAATGTAATTCTTTGTTTTCTTCCAGTACAAAAGGCACGAGGACTTTTAACAAAAGGGAAAAATGGAACCAACAATTGCTTTGTTACTATTGCCCTCGGCAAGGAGAAATATCAGACATCCATCATAGAAAAAGCCAGTGAAAATGTCGACTGGCATGAGGAATGCGAATTGTAAGTTGAATAACTTTTATATTTGATAAATAACTGTCACTAAGAGCAATTTATAATTTTTTAGAACAATACCAGATCAAGGCAATCGTGCAGAGTTAGTGCTCACTTGTCTTCATCACAATGCCCTGGGCTTGGATGAGTTCCTCGGGCAAGTGACTTTACCACTAAACGAAATGGATGTTTATGACAGACCTCGGGCCAGATGGTTCAAGTTGGAAAGTAAACCAGGCAAAGAGAAGAAGAAGGAGCGTGGCGAACTCGAAGTTCGTATACTATTTACAGTGAAGTCGGGATCGTTTACTGATTTGAGTAAGAAAGAGAAGCATAAATCGTCTATTGGGCAGCTGACGGCATCAGTTGGGGGCAGTTTGCTAAGTCTTGGTACTCTTGAGAAAAGGAAGAGTATTAAAAAGTTTGCAAAGTCCTTAGGATCGAAAATGCATATCAGTGGAAAACATAAAAGAGGCAAAGGATCAGATTCGGACTCATTTAATGGGAGTTTTGCCAGTATTGGTACACCAAATAGCACAGATCGAAGGAAGGTTGGTCAATCCGTTGGCGATGCAGATCCAGGCGTAATTAGCGAAGATGAAGATGAATTTGTTTTTGATAATTTGTCTCATAAAAGCTCAGGCAGCTCCTTAAATGTTCGTGGTACCCACAATTTGCGTTTGCCTTCGCCAACATTACCAAAGGAGGATAATATTGTAGCGAATTCTCCAAATGTAAAATCAAGTCCTCCATTCAAGCCACCACGAAGTGCTCCAGAACAAAAGCAAGATGAATGGGAAATGAAATTGTACGGAAATCGTTTAGATATTGCAAATTCCGATTCAATGAAGCGTCGCTCATGGGAATCTTCTCGGGTTCCTATGGTAACAAAGGAGGAGAACACTCCCGAGCCAGTAGAACAATTAGAAATCTCCAAGCCCCAACCTATAATAGAAATAGTTCAATCAAACACTGCTCCTTCATCTCCAGTGTTAGATTCTAAACTAGAAGAGTCTTCCAAGGACAATGAGCCATCACATCGTGATAAGCCATCTTTGCGGCCGCAGCCTCTACCCCGGAGTAATACTTTCGCTTGCTTGACCGATAAGGATGTTAAAGTGCCTGGAAAAGGTGATAAGAATGAGAAAAAACGATTTGGAAAACTGAAGTACTTCCGCAGAGGTAAGTGGAAGCTTCGATGATTTAAATATTATGCAATTATTTTCAAAGGATGTAAACAATTGAATGCTTGTGTTTAGATAAATATGACGGATTCGAGGATAACATGCCACAAAAGCAAATAGGAGAGCGAATTATAATTGGTCACGAGAATATCTTCTTTAAATCTGGTGAGGGTCAGGCTGAGATGTCACCGGATCTACTAAAAAAGTACGATGGCAAAAGTCGTGAGGTAAAATGCATCTGCTTTTTTCTTATAATTTCACGTTAATAGTGATAAATCGTTATCAGGAAATCATACTTATTGCGAATAGCATGGAAAACGAAGCCTTGTTTCAGCGACAGAAGGTTAAAGAACTGGAAGATTATCTAGATAATTTGCTCCTGCGAGTGATGGAAACACATCCAAAGATTTTACAGAATCCTTATAATCGAACAACTTCTACTAAGAGGTATATTTTTTTAGTTGTGATCCTTCCTACTCACTTTTAATACTCTTTCCAGTGGGTAGACTTTAAGCTGCACCAAACGCCTTAAACAGAACTACTACCAAGTTGCCTTTTTATTGTTGTGCTTGAAAAAAAAAGACTTATTTTCGAAATCATTTGTAAAAAATAACTTTTATAAGATAACACTATCGTAGGTTGAGTTGAACTTAAATTTTATGTGACTTTTAACAATTTTCGACAAGAGGCAATTATTGTTTTAAAATTTAATGTCAAAAATCAATATACAATGTCATATGAACATCACTTTTTATTTTATTAAATTGTCAGTGTACACTGCAGTAAGTGCAACCTTATTCTAAAACATTTTATCTTAAATACCTGAAGCAATACACGATGTACTCAAAGATTTTCACATTGTTATTTTAGCCTGTATAACTTTCGGTTCGTGGGAAGCTATACAAATTATTACTGTTTAATTTCTATGGATTAAATAAAAACTATTTATTAATAATTATTTGCTTGTTTTATTATAGGGTAATTTCACTGAAAATGAACAAATTTTCGAATCAACCATCCATTGATTTCAATAAAATTGTGCACAATGGTAGGTTGAGGTATGTTGCCCGATTACCTTAACTAGTGGCCCGAGATTTTGCCCTCGTCCAGATTTATGCTCTGTCAATTTTAGGAAAATCTCTTTGATGTTGCAATTTCGAAAAATTATAACTTTTAGCGCATTTTTGGAAACTTGTTTTCAAAAAGGGAGCTTATACACTGTGTCCGTTCGTTCGCTCGTTCGGCTGGATAGAAAAACTTTAGATCTAGACATCGTAGAGAACACTTGTTTGTTACATTAGGTCGGTGCTATCGAGTTATTACGGTAACGAATATTTTTGAAGCGCCCATATATCGCTAAGCTCGATAATTAATGAATTAAATTTTTCTTCTTACAATTTCTCAGAACCATACAAATTAATTCTAGTATAGTTGGCGTTTTCGGCAAATTAAAGAACTTCGAAGTCGTATGCATTATTTACGAGTCGTATTGCTCATATCATAAGCCAATTGTCATTAGAGTTAAGGAAAATGAATAAGGAAAAATATCATACAATGAATTTCAACTATGAAAATTTTTACAAGTTAAGCACGCCAAAAATGCGCTTAAGTTCCTCGATCAGTAGCCCGAGGACTTTTTTATTTTTTTTCTACTAATTAGTAATTCTCTAAAGCAGGGCTTCTCAACGTTTTAGACACTGCAACCCCCATTTTAGGTTGAGTATTTTGCCGATCCCCTCTGAATTGTAATGTAAAAAAAAAAAAATCGCGAAGAATAAAGCTGCACTTATACATAGATATGCTGAAAGGGTGCTTCGAGAAGAGCGGAATCCTGGTTCAACATGGCAGTTGAGGAAACAAAGGATAATCTTATTGTCTATGGGTAACGACACGAATTTCCTCGTTATGCTGATCGCCCTGGCTAGGCCTAACGCTATCGTGCACATGCTGCATCCTGGCAGGAGCCAAAATTTTGGTAAGGTTTACAACATTGTGTGCATTTAGGAATAGGCGAGATGAAGGATGCGGTGGTGTTAGTTTATGTCGTAACCGGAGGGACAAAACTAGTGCTATTTGTAGGTAAGGGAAGAAGAAAGTATACAAGCTTCTCCTAAAAAATGAAGTCCTCTGAGCTGAAGTAGTACTACTTTCAACTCTCCAACCTCTACTCGTCTTTCAGTATGACAAGCTTTACAGAACCTCGTTCGGGGGTTGTACACGAACGGAGTTCATTAAATATATATAATTAATATATTTTGTAAATTAATATATTTGTATAAAGAAAAGGTAAATTATTATATTTGTATAAAAGCACTTGGAGGTAAGTCTTCCGGGAATATTGGCTCAAGGCTGTTTTAGTGGGGGAAGAGTCGCTAACACGAATGAGGCGATGACAAGCTGTCGAGCGACAGTCCTACTTATTTACCAACCTTAATACAAGCTGAACAATAACAATTGTACTATTGTACTGGTCGTTCACATCCTTAAACTGATAATAAGTAGTCACTGTGCAAAAATTCAGCTTCAACCTAATTGATTTTTTACCTAATATGCCTGGGCTACATTTACAATTTAAAATTGCCTATTCAGGCTTTGTTTAAGAAATCCTTTTTTTACCTGATAGTCTTACCCTAGCAAATAATATCATAGACAAAGTAAGAGATTTTTTTACATGCCTTGTCTATAAGATTATTTAGCACTTGTCAAATTTCTTTAATTTCCGTTATAATTAGACACCATCAGTGAAAGAATTGTTTAACCCATTTCGCTCCTCTGTTCGAAATTTCAAACGAAACATTTTCAGTTTTCAATTATTTGTTGTAGGTTGTGGATTCCAGTGATAAAACGCCAAAAGTATTCCTACGCTTTCGGAAGTGCTTTTTATTTGAATTTTACAGTTCAGTATTTCACAAAGCTTGAACATAAAAAAGATAATTAAAAGTAAACATCTAAAATCTAGGGGAATAGGGAGTACAAAAAAATTGATTTTTGTAACAAATTCGATAAGTCTGAAATGGAATCTTAAACTTCTATCAATTATTAACACACAACCTATGAAAGTTTTTTTTTTTATCTCAACATGGTATTACAAAATTCGAACTGGTCACTTATCCTTAGGCACGAAATACAACTACAATTAAATATTTGTACGGAATATTAGTTATTAAAAATAGCAGTATTTTTTTTTAAGATGTGCAGATCAGCTGAATAATTTTGATTATTTCATTTTTCAAAATTTAACATTTTTTGAACGGGTATTTATTTGAAGTCTCGCACAACAGAACATGCTGTGTGTCGAAAGTCAAGCCTAGACGCACTGACTATTTCAATTATTATAAGAATATCGCGATTACAAACGATTGAACAACAAGAGCAATAACATTTCAGTATTCAAAAAACAACTTCTACGATATAAAATATGGTACGCTCTACAATTGCGAACAATATATATTTAACTGTAACCCTGCTCATCCCTACGATTTTTCCATTGATTCAAATTCTTGTAAACTAATTTTCATTTTCTTCTGCCTCATCGGTTTTATTAGGATCACTTTCTTCATCAGAGTAATCTTCATCGTGGGTGTGGGTCAGGGAACGAGGAGTTTCTGGCCTCGTATGTGGTATGCTGGATATTTGCTGTAAGAAAAATTTATCGTTTTGTCGGTATTGGCAAATGATTAAAATATGGTATTAACTTAAAATACATTTTATTTAATACCAATCATGCAATATATAAATGTAAAGTGATATTCGTACCTGGAAGTGGACTTTATCAGGATCATTCGTGCCATTATCATTATGTACAACGCTTGCATCTTTAGATCTACTTCTGGATATCATCGGAGTGTCCATTATAAAGCGTTGTTCATGAGCAACAGTGGATTCGTGTGGAAGTAACATGGCAGGTGCCCGAAACATGTAGGAAAACGGATAGTAGATTAAATTCAAGAAGGTTGCCGCGTAGAGGTCAGCATATCTGACTACTTGGCTGGAAAAGAACGTCTGGCGGGAGCCGGAGCGGAAGAGGGATCCCATCATACCATAAGATAAGTCCATTTTGTGCGTAACATCCCTGATGGCTATTCGTAATTTGGAAATATCTGGTTTTTCTTTGGTGCTCGAATCTAAGTTTCTGAAATGAAATTATTATTGGCCACATTTTGAAAGCAATTCGTCCATCATGCTTACTTGTACATTTCCCCGAGCATTACATCCAGTTGCTGGAGCTCGGCGAATAATTGGCATTTGTCGGTCCAAACGTGCAACTCTTGTACTAATTCGGGAACAATTAAGAATGTGCGCCAGCCCCTTATTTTCTTACTTTTAAGGATGTCACCGAAGATATGATCGCCTATGTATAAAACATCCTTTCCCTTTGCGTTTAACAAAGCAGTGAATACATCACAGGACCCTCCCGAATAAACCTAACATAACACTGAATAAGGTTCTGTGAAAAATTGCACATTGACTTTACCTGTCCCTGCTGAAGTGGCCCCACATGGGTGCCAATCCTTAAGGCACCTGTAGTTGTATCCACTTGTCGCAAAATTGTACCTTCCCCAAAGAACAATGGCTTCCGAGCATCAACGACAATAACGTCGAAATATGTCTTCCAATCCCGGTGGGGCTCCTCTGGCTTCGCGCCATGTGGGAAGTCAAATAGATACGTCATAATTTTATCGGTAAAATTATATTCGCTATTGGTTAAGAGGAAGACTTTGGCTCCCGATTCTCGGATTCGTGACAAGACCATTGGAAGACGTGAATCTTTCTTAACATATTCGTTGAGATTCTAAACATTTTTAATAATATGTGAAATTATTGGAGAAATATATTAAGAATCATACCTCAGTTGTCTTGGCTTTCAAGTCGCCTTGAATATGAACCCAGTCGACTGCTCTTCTGACATCCTGGAAGATTGATTTAAAAGACATGAACAGTTCCCCACATTTAACACCAGTCTTTTCTCTATTCAGTGGGTGAAAAGAATTTTAGTGATTACAAATCCTTTGGAAGTTTTGGTCAACGTTGTGCTTACCGTGCGTACTCTTGGCTGTTCGTGAAGAAGTCCATGAGGCAGGCCAACAGGTATGTTTCCGGAAGATTGAAGAGCGTGTTGAGCACGTACACTCGGGATTCATCCAACTTAAGGAATTTGTTGGGGTAGAGCTCATACACTTGGGAACTGATAAAAAAAAAAACGATTAGCAACAATTATGAAAACTGGAATGAGCAACAAGGAAACTTACTGCTTAAGAAATTCAAATCCATGAACGCACACAAGAATGTTGCCATAGGCGTCGACTTTCAGCAAATTTCCATAGAGTGAGTCGAACCAAAGGCCTCTGACGGGGAACGAGGGATCGTACTCAAATTCCAGGATTTCCTTCGGATAGCCCATGTGGACAAGCCTTTCTTTAACCAAATTGAAGCCCAGTTGCTCGTATTGGGGCGATTTGTATTCTTAAGTGATATCAAAGATAAGTTTTAAAAGAACTCTCTAAAATCTTAAAACTTATTTACCAGCGAGCGTGTAATCCATGTCGAATCCATAGAACTTGATGTTTTCCAAGTGCAGGGATCGGTTAACGAAAATTCTGAAAAGGAAAATTTTCATTTAATGGGTATTTGGAAAAAAAACAAAATATTTAGCATTTATCAATTAAATTATGCTCATTGAATTTTCAAATGGAACAAATTATGAGGAAATGTACTCCAGAAACTTAATTGGAATAATTTTGCTGCTGATTTTCATTTCAAAACTGATTTTTAACCAGAAAATAAATCTTTCAGATTATTTATTTAATTTCGTATTGAGGCAATTGAGTCCCATGCTCGGAAATTTAATCAAATTCAACAATTGGTCGTAGAACGCTAACAACAATTTGGTTTGAATGAATAATGGTATTGTTGCAACTTAAGTAGGATTCATTCAATCTGAAAGAAGTTAAGTCGTTTTATTGAAACAAATATTTGACTTCGATGGGCTTCTGAACACTCAAGGCTCATTAAGACTTTCATGTTAATGCATTTGATGTTTTAGTACACAGGAGTAAGTCGTTATTATTTTTAATTGCTTTGGAAAATAATAATAACAATAATCAATTTTAATTGGCAGTTTTTCGAAGTAACCTCGACGGAAATAGATGCCTACTTGAACTGGAAATAGATTTCTATTTTTCGAATATTATAAATCTTCTTGACATGTTTACAACCAACAAATTAACAAATTCTGTATCACATGAAAAATGTTCCCAGATAATCGGCGTAAACAATTTCGTCGCAAAAGCATTTGATATCGTCTCAGAATTGATTTTTACGTTAATACCTTTTCTTATGGTTTCTTCTATATAAGTTTCTTGGAATGATGACGTTGCATTTTAGTAAACTCTCATTACACAATCTTAAGCTGCGAACAGATATCACGAGCACTGATTGCACGATTTTATTCGGCAGTCGAAGGCCAGCGGTTGTCCTCGGAGGACCTGCTCCTAGATTGAATATGCTAAACTCCATTTTAAAATGAAAACTTGCTGACTTTTGCTGCACAAATCTATAATTTCACTGTATTGAAAACGATTTTTCAATAAGTCACGATAGTTAAAGCGATTACGCGGAACACTAAAAATACTTTTCGTCGCCTTAAATAAATTTAATTGATGCAATTGAAAGAGAGCGAAACGACGACGACATATCTCTAATAGAAACTAATTGATAAGGAGCTCACTACATTCGGGACAATCGTTCGGCTGCTTTGTGCATCTTTGATTCATTTGCGTTGTGCAACTAAGCAAAGATTCACGAAAAGATAAGACTTTTTATTATATAGTTTTGTCTAAATACAGAGATACTAGTAAATCGCTGATTTGACAATGTAAAAAATTGCCTAGAGCAAAAAACGTATGAATTCTTATTTACCGACGCGCCGCCGGGTACCGGTATAAGTTTTTTCAATTGGTATTGAAAACCGCCATTCGAATTCTGCCAGTGTTCACAACACATACGAAAGATATAAGTAACTGACCCAAGCGTTGTTTTCTTTAGGCGATATTGTTTTTTGTTACTGAGCAATTTTGTATCTAATAAATTGGAGCGGTGTTGAATATTATCTTTGCTAGATTCATTTAACTCAAGCGTTCTTCATTGGCCAAGAAGCCGAATTTCAAAAACAAAACTTGCAAGGTTCGAGATGTAACGTTTACAGACACATTTAACAATAAGAAAAAATGTGTTGAAATTGAAACTTAGTATTTCAACACGAGTCTTTTTATACCCTAGATGTAGGGTATATTAGTTTTGAGCGAACGTTTGCAGCACCAAGAAATAATCGTCACAGAAAAGAAAGAACTATACAGGGTGTTTCAGACCACCCGTCCACGTCCACCCCTAAAATCTCTCGAAATTGCCATCCGATTGGAAAATAAAAAAAGACGTGTCAAATATTCTTTGAAAACCTATCCGATGACACCAAACTTGACCCCCCACCCCTCCCCCAGTGCGTGTGGCGTGGGGAAGGGGGGTTGGACTTTAAAAAGTTAAGTGAGAACCCCTATTTTTTATTGCAAATTTGAATTCCTTGCATCAAAATAAGAAACTTTTGTTTGAAAATTTTTTTTATTTTCATTGATTATCGTAGAGAAATTTTGAAATAAAGATTCGTTGCTCATTTCGGCGATTCGGGATTCCCCCTACCAAAAAAGCATTTTTCTCAATTATTCTACTTTCTAATGGTCCAAATTCAACAATATTACATTTATTTTATTCAGGAGATTTTTCTCTATAATTTGGTACCTGACATGCGTTATTTGGGTCATATTGAAGATCTTGAGAGTTAGCGAAAATCGACTTTTGAGGCTCAAGGACGGACTTGAGCGCGGTTCACTATTATTCAAAAACTACCCAACCAATTTAGTGAAAGTTCATCTTATTTATTCTTTAGGATGTCTATTTTGTTGTGACGAGAGATTTGATATTTTAGAAATATTTTACGTTTTTGGCATCGATTTTAAATATGTAGACTTCTAACACCACACCGTTAGCAGGCATACGCAAAATAAAATGAAGTGTCAGTAAAATTTCTCTACGATAATGAATGAAAATAAAAAAATGTTTTAAACAAAAGTTTCTTATTTCGATGCAAGGAATTAAAATCTGCAATAAAAAATAGGGGTTCTCATTTAACTTTTTAGAGTTAGGATTTTTAATCGGTCTTGTTTTACAAGATATTAAAATTATATAGAAATGGAACAAAACTTCGGCAGTTTTAGGGTGGTAAGAGTGGATGGATGTACATGCGTTTTTTTTTATCAGAATGAATGAATGGGGATCTTTCCGGTGGTGTAATTGTTTGGTTTTTTTTACGTTTTTGGGGTTGTGGGGGTTGTGTCCGTTGAGGTTGTCCAATTTGGGCCGTGTGTGATATCAAATTAAGGCTCTTGCTGAATACTATTAAATTAAGCAGTCGTAGTTCTTAGTTAGTTAGTTACATAAGAAAATGCATGTCTAGATTTTTACATAAAATGAGTATATTTTATCTAGGGTATCACGTAATTGGTGTGACCAAGTGCTTACTTACTATTCCTGTCTTGGACGACAGCCCGCGGCCGGTAAGTGTATGGGCACTGTAAAGGCGTATGCCGACTCAAAATTAGTTATATACATTAGTTTGGAAGATTAGTTATTAAAACTAAAAAGGTTCATTTATATTTTTCACTTTTCAGTTTCTTTTTTCGGCGGTTCAATTTTTTCTTAAAAAGTTCTTATTTCTTCAACTATTTTTATACCAATTTCAATGTAAACAAGCTCAAAAAATTTATTTAGTCTACTTTAGGGTTGGCAAAATTTCTTTATATATCGCATCATTATTCACAAATTGATATGATACTGTGCTAGCCAACAATCCATTGAACTGAATATTTTTAAAATTCTCAAATAAGTTCACGTACTGCAGTGACCACCCCCAACAACAGTTGCTCCTGTTCACTAGTCTACTACACTTCCAAAGTGTCTCTAGCGAGAGGAAATCCTTGCTTAAATACTACGTAGGATCCTTCTGTGATTGTTGCCTAGGAAGCAGTTTCAAAACATATTTCGGAATCAAACTTTTATTATAATCAAAATTCACACCACCTTCCCTACCCCTCGTCGCCAAGAAAGCAATTTTAATTACCTCAAATAAATTTTATTTATAGTTCATTGTTACTGGATGTGCATATTAAACTATATATTTCTTTTACAAATAAATACCGTTCGTAAATCTAAGTAATAACATAAATACAGTTCAAGTTGTTTAAAAGTTCGAAAAATCGATCGTAATATCAGATACCATTTGCGCACGCGTACCACACTTTGAAAAACACTGCATTAATGGGTTCTTCTTTACCTCCCAAATATAGCAAGTCCATTTTTATAACACCACTCTTTTATAACACGTTTAATTAAACTTAATATACTATACTTCATTTACATTTAATACAGATCAGGGTGAACAGAGTTACATTGTAAAGATTTCTAATATCTTTTGCCGCTGGAATTTTGCAACATAGAAAACAAAACGTTAAAACAAAGTTATTCTTCATGATACCATGCCAAGTATTTCTATATAGAAATATTTTATTTGTTTAAAAACATATCATCGTGGGTTCCGAAAGTGATAAAATGATAACATTGTTTGCTTCTGTAAAAGAAATAAACATGGATCTTTATCGGAACATAAACAGATTGAGTTTTTTTTCTGATCAATTAGTTCAACACTCTTTCTGCTTCGCTTTTGAGCACTTGTTTGGTTATTCAATACTGCTCATAGTTTATGCGATTCAACGAACTCCTTTGGGAGCAACAATCGCGAATGATTCACAAGAAAAAATTTAGAAACAACAAACGGGAAGCAAACTATTTTCTTGTTGGTGTTATTTTTTTCTCTCAGTGAATACAACGTTCAAGATCAAACATTTCAAACGTTGAACTTGCCTGGATTGATCTTCCCACGACAAAAAGCGAGTCTAAAAACGATCATCCAATTTGAAATGCGTGCTGACCTTAGCGCAATTTTCGGTGGATTCTGCATGGTCCGATTAAAAACAAAAAACAAGCCATTGCGAGTAGCTTTGATGTGATTTCCATCGACTTAAATACGTTCTACATGTTATTTTTATCTGCTGCATCCCTGGCCATAAACTTCAGTTCATCTTTCATCGCTTAAATAGAACGCAAGAGCGTACATTTGCGGGTGATTAAGAATAATTTTGCGATCGCTGCATCATACATATTATATCAATGATACATTATGACAAACAAGGACAAATGAAAATGTTGAAGATCTCTCCCGGGTGTCGCTGATTATTATTTTTACCCCTAATCAGTTGACTGACGGTTCACAAGGGTGAATTTGATTCGTTGTCTTAATGCATTCTGGGGTCGTCGTTTGCGTGATTACCGCTAAATCAGCTGCTGAAATAGTCCCAGGAGCTTTGAAAGTAATATGACACAAGTGTCCCGAGATAACGGCATTCCTTGTGACGTCATTCATTGATCGTTGTTGATTTAACAAGAACAATATTTTCAATTCTATTTACGATTTAAGATTTCATTGCAATTCATGTATGTCTCTAAGCAATTTGCGATTTTCGTTTAACATCTTAAACAAATACGTGTCAAATCATTGCATAATAACGCGACAGTAACAAAGACAAAATTCGAATCTTGCGGTTCAAATAAAAATAACACTTAAAAAATACCTGCAACAATAAAACTTAAGAACAATTCAACATTAAAGACACTTCTTGTGGCTGCCGTCCATCAACGTGAAATTGAACTTACTCATTTCTGGGACATTTTGATTGAAACACGGAACCCTCTTCGGAACTGGGCGAAAGTGTGAAGCCATTAAAGTTCGTCACTGCCTCCAGGAAGTTTGACTCCTCATTAAAACTGTCAGAAGTTGGAGTTTCGCTGGGACTCTCTGAAGGACTTTGTTGAGCAAGATGTCCACCTTCATAAGTGTAACACAATTTTGCACTCACATTATTGTTGATATTGGCGCCGTTTGTATTACTTTCACTTAATTGAGAGGTAATCATTTCTTTGCAATGTTCGATGTAGCAGGTAAATTGGGAAAAGTTCATAATCCGTCGAATATTAATCGCCAGCGATTCAAAGCACTTCAATTAACTCTGTGGACAATGGACATTAAGATGGGAAAATCAATGCCGAAAATTTAAGGAACCCAAAAAAACATTCCATGATTTTTGGATACAATTTTACGTTTAACACGAAAATTAGTCTTTGAAAAATGTGCATAGCTTTAATTTAATTATTACTGTGTAATTTTTTACTTGACATGTATTTTCTGTGTTAACAATATTTTAGTTAAAATCACACCAATGATATCAAAATTCAGGAAAAGGTTAAACTTATTTAAAAGAAAAACTATTTTTTTTAAAGCACTTGTGTCGACAAACTCTTGATGTCATTGTTTAATCGATTGTTAAATATTTCAGAGCCTCAGATATTTTGCTCATTAAAATGTCAATTACTGGAAAATTTGTGGATTATCTTCACGTACAGAATTAATTAGTAATCAAAATCAAAACGCATACATGATTCAATTTTTGTTGAATATTTCGTTTTGCGAAAACAGACAAAGTAAATTATTTTTTTTCTGGATCTTTCGCATCTTTAATATTTATAATAATACTAATAAAAATGTTTTCGGAAATCGAAGAACAAATTAAATTTTCAAATTATGGAATTTAAAATAAAATAGCTCCCTCCTGTATTTAATAATAATTATTAAATGTTTAAAATTGGATTCCATAGAAATTCAATGCGATAAATGGACATGCTTCAATTTGGAATACGGATTAAACTGGAACCGAGGTTTAAATAATATCAAAAATAGAAAAATGATTTCTACCCCTAAAAAGAGTCAAGCTTGATTGATCGCGTTGAATGACTTACGAAAATGTTTTAAACCGACTACATCCTTCAAAAAGGTTTGGATCGAACTCAATATAAATAACGTTTTGAATAATTTAAAAATTGGACCTTTTCCAATATGATGAAAAGACGAGTACGATAAGTTAAATTTTTAAATGAGTTTATAGCTTAATTTCTGAATGTTTGAATAATAAAATGATGAAGATATGAATTTTGTTTCAGAAATTGTGTAGAATTTGTGCAGAAAATATTTTCCATAATGAAAATGAATGTACTGAATCAACGTCAATTAAGTATTACGTGGTCACATGCAGGTTCAGATGAATTAATAAGGCAAAATGATGAATTAGTAAATGGAGCCGGGATGCATTAATTCTGCCTTTGACTTTTAACATGTAACACTCTGGTATGCATGTTTTTTTTGTGCAACATGTGAAAGTTGTAGCCACGTTTTCCTGTTGTCAAAAAAATTTCAAAACGAGCGTTATGACCGTAAACGTCGATTCTGAAAATCTGAGGTGTGTCTCTAATTTGTTTGCTTCCAAAATGTCCGCTTAAAAGAAGTTTTGAATTCTTCCCTCTTCTGCTCATGTTAAAATAAAAACTTGTAAGTTGATTTTTTAAGTAATTTTTAAGTAATATTTTCTTACAATTGCAACGGCAAAAGTCAATGATTTGTTGGTGATTGTGAATAGCAAGAATAAAAGTGAAGTGTATAGGAATAGTTTATGGACAAGATGATGTGGCACTTAATTTTCCTGTATTTGTATCGAATTTGTGTGCTTCATATTAAATTCTTTAATTCAATTTTCAGCGGTGCTTTAATTTTTAATTACAAAAATTGGTTATAAGTATGTAAGGGGAAAAATCAGGGGAAAAATCTGCGAATTCATTTCAGTTAAAAGTGTTGCTCAATTTGAAATTATACGCGTACAGAATTTGTGGCGTGCTCATTAATTTGATGTGTGGACATCGAAATTTAAACATTTTAAATTTATGCATGTAATGAAGGAGATAGAGCGAAACACTATTAATTCTGATAAATGCTTAGTAAAAAGTTAATGGACGCCGGAATGATGCATCCTTGAACATTGTTGTTTTACTGAACTTATTTAACAAGTTGCCTTAAATAACGGTTATAACGGTTAAATCTTTCTTGATTTGGAAAAATGACAACTAGAGCTGTCAAATTTGACGTTTCGAAATAAGAAAAGAATGTTTCTAAAATATTAATCCGAGAAGCCGAAACGGCTATTACTTGAATTTTTAAAACAATTGATATTTCTTAAAGTCATGGTTGCGGTTTGTTTTCTCTTTGTTTTCCTTAAATTTCGTCATCACTTTCGCAATTGCAGCAATTGAGGAGTTATTTAACATAATTGACTGGGCGCAAACAAGATTCAATTAATCGTCCAATTTCACAATTTCATTTAAATGAAATAACGGAAACGAAAATTAAGAAAGTACAACGCGAAAAACTTAAGTAAATCACATGCTTTAACACTTTTGGCATTGTTTTTGGTTGTAAAATCATTTCACCACACTTACTTAGGGTAAGTCACAAAAACTACAAGAAACACGAAAACTAGAAACGGCAGCTGCGTTTGAATTGATGACATTGAGCATCTTCAAGCAAAACAACCTCGAACCGCGCACGTCTTCAACATCACTGCAGGGCGGAAGTCCAATTTCTTCGGTTGTTGAGTGTGGAAAGATTAAAGCCGAGCTTAGAGTAACAAGCATTTCAAAACAAACGACGACGCTAGTAAACAAAACAAAACTCGGCGCGCTAGAAAAATGTGGAAGAGAAAAACAATCGTGCTGAACAGGTGCACTAAACAGCGGCGACAAGTTATTAAAATGTGCCTGAATCGATCGCAGGAAATCTATTCGCGGGATGCCTGCCCCCTCCCTCCAAGAACAGCGCGCATTTAGCGAGTCGCGGCGGCGGTGACAGTATATGCAAATACTTGGTCAATCGAACGAGCTGCGAGTTTCCTATTTCTGACGGATCGATTTGCCCAATCCGTGCAAATCTAGACGACAGTTGTTCGAACTGCAGGAGCCCGAAATCGGGGCGCTCTATTCCGATCGGAGGGAGTCCTCGCCACATTACCATACTCGCCCAACTCTGCGTGGTTGCGTATCCGGCCAGTGGGAATCCATCAAGGCATTGCTCCATCTCACGCTGGTATGATTTCGATTTGCTCGGGACCACTGTCGACAGGTGCCCAGTGCAGACGACAATGGTCAGTCCGCGGGGCAGTGATTGCACTTGGCCACTCGAGAATTGGTCATGCACGCCGAAGAGGTTCTCCTTGAAATTAGAAGAGAAAGTAGACCGTCTTGCCAGCAAGGTGAATAACTATAGAGCCTTTGCCAATATTTCGGCACATGCCAGCATTGCTGGCACGCAATTAGATGCATACGTGAAAATTGAAAACGCGGATGAATATAGCACAGCTGCGAAAAACTTGTCCACCTCAACTCTACTCCCGATAAGCCGCGTGGGTGGCACAGTGTTGTTGTGTAAAGTCCGTGTGAAACATTCACACTGTATCCTTAAATGCACGTGGCGTTAATTTTGCGGCAACAAAAACAGCGTATATTATGTTAGAAAGTCGTTCCACATCTAGCACATAACGCAGCTCACATAAATGCACAAAAAACAAGTCACTCCGACATTTCGCCCCCGGCAATGCGTACCATAAAGAATTAAAACAATTTAATCAGCTTAGTTACAATATTTTGCATAAACAAAAACGTAGGCCGAAAAAAAAGCTCCCAATGAGTCGTTGTGTGACTGAAAACAACTTGACAAGTGTATTATTTTTTTGTACGGACAAACCTGAAAAAAGTGTTAATCACAAGCAGACTGTTTAATCGTGGCAAGATTAAACAAATAAAAAATAAAGTATATATATTTAATATTTATATAAATTGCCATCCATTTCGAAGTAATATTGAAAATTAGTACAAGACAAGTTTGTATTTTTGGAGAGCTCCATAAATAATTGTCCAATATCCATTACTATTCCACAATGCAAATTCGTTTCGGTTCGAACTGAATTATGCAAATACCGCGTATTTATGTACATTACAAGTGAAAACATGTCGGTCATTCAAGAGCATGTGGAGTATGGATTGCTGCAATTAGTTCGATCAAGCATTTCATATAACTTGGATGGTATAGATTGATATGATGCAGAACTTTTGAATTCGTCAATTTTGAGATCTTCGCAAATGAATTCATAAATATAAAGAACTTTCGATTGAAAAAATCAATATGCTACTTACAGGTATTTAAAGGGTAGAATTCTTTCTTACCTGAAAGAGAAAGGGAAAAAAAATATGAAAATGTTGAAAAAATAAATTACAAACTTATTTTAAAATAGCGACTGAATATTATAGGCGGTTATTTGATTCATTATTGATTGGAATATTTAAATATGTCTTAAAGAGTTCATTTAGTCCATAATATAATAATATGACGAGCCGGAAGCAAAATTTTCGCATTTCACTTTTTGAAAATTTTAAACAGGAAAACCATTATTTCGCTATAATTAATTATTAACAGCCAATAGTTTATTAACCTGAAAAACCCCACTTTAAATGTGTTCCTGTTGCAAAACTGGCTCATTTTCCTATTTGAAACCGCTTTTTTGCGTCAAAACTATTTCTATCAATTAGAGCGATCTGAGCGTTGCACGGCGCCAATTCGAAGAGCCAAATTCAAGCACCTGCTGTGCCGCCATTTTGAAAGTTTTTAACATCAAAGTTTCATATAATATTCTATAAATCATGATTATTATAATGTACTTTGTTTTAATCTAATAAATCTCTCCATCTGTTTAACAAAAATTAAGAAAAAAATTACAACATGAAGCTGTGAATTTCTTATTGGTTTTCTTGTAATCTTATGAGAAAAATTGACTTAACAACGAATTTATTTTTGCCTTTTTGTACATTATGAAGAAACTTGTAATTTTTGTTATGAAATGAAGCATGTTTATATTATCAGTGTTCATGCAAAAAAAAAATTTAACATTTCCTTTCCTTCTGCAACAAAACAATCTTATTTCTTAGCAATGTTTCATAAGTCCCTTATTTAAAAATCAAGGATTACACAAGGATTACGAGAAAAAATTGATCCATTATCGAGTGGATGCAAATTTTAAGAATTCCGTACTTTGGACGTATTTTTCAGTACTTCAAGAATTTTGATGCGTTTTTTCCCGTAAAACTACTTTACCAGGGAAACTGTTGAAAAGCCTGTCCGTTATTAATTTGTTGTATTTTTTTTTGAAGTTGGGGAAGCAAAATTAAGAAGCGAACAATTTGTTGTTTAAATTAAAAGATTTCCAAATGATTAAGTGGAAAATTTATGAAGAAACAAATATTGCAAAATTTAATTTTACAGTTTATGGAATCGTTTCATTTATTTATTTTTTATTATTATTGTATTATTTTGAAACCAATAATTTGTGAGTTTTCATTCATAAAATGTCAATGACTTTTTGTGGGAAATTTTCAAAGGTATTCGCATATTAGACCGATTGACCTCAAAACGCGCGAGCAAGTAAACTGCGAGGGACAGCTTCCGACGTACGTATTTATGTACGTGCGTTGAAACTCGTTGATGGCCACCTTATCGCGAAAGGTCGCGAACGGACCCCAGCTTCGTTTTACGGCGGCTGGACTAGCTCCGCGACTTGAGCAACTTTTCCTGGCATAAAGATGGACTTTCCAGACATTCTACTCGCCGTTATCAGTACACAAATAGTTCTGGAGCTAGGTTACGTGATCGTTATCATAGACGCTGAGAAGTGGACTTTGGCGACTCCCAGGGTTGTTACCAGTTGCTGTCCGACTTCCGTTATTTGGTGCGGAATGGAAAACACGAAATCCAAGAAGCATAATTTGACTTCGCGGCGAATTTAATGATTTCAGTTTTATTACAAACTCCGAATTATATGAGGGTATTTATTCAATCTTTATTAATTCTATTACGGAGGCTTTGTTGGGGAATTAGTTTTTCCGCGGAATTGCTACCGGAGCTCTTCTAGATTGCCACTTATTTAATGGGTTTCAAAATACACAATAGACAATTGATCTTAATGGAGTTGAAAAGATCCACATTCCAAAAATTTCTGTAAAAAAGTGTAAATTTTACACTGTAAAACGTCTATAGTTAATTTAATGTTTATTTAAACAATTACGAAAGTGACAACTGCAAATAGTTGTCATATGCTCCGATTTTAATAGGACTTGAATTTATGTCTAGACACTAATGCATTTTGCATCGTACTAAAATAGTAATATACCGATTTTCCTACAAATATCAAGAAGAAACAGAAGTTAGACTTTAATAATATTTAATAAATGTTCATGGCGCATTTCATGGAGTTTTTTCGACGTAGTCGACAGAATAAAATTTGGTATTAACTTTTACCAAAAATAAAATTTTGACGAACGATTTGCGACGAAATTTCATTCACTTTTGTATGTTACAGGAAATGAATTTGTTCGAATTTTTTTTTTGGGAAAGTGGAAATACTTCTGAGATGTGTTTCTATTGTCACCATTGGTAATTTACTAATTTGATTATTCTGCTGGAATAACACTTCTAAGTTGCGCATCGAGATGTTATAAACCACATAGTGAGAGACAGTTTTTAGTTGTTTTTATATAATGAAATAAATTGAAATGTTTTTTACACTCTCGGATCTAATTGTGCATCTTGCTGAGATTCGTATGAAGTGATTTTCTAGGCTGAGTTATCAGTCATCAATGTTGTAATTGTTTCGTCATTATTCCTCGGACTTTCCTCGCACATTCCAATCACCCACTGGAATAAAATCTTGCAATGGGCGAATGCATATCTAAAGGTCCATCCCACCTTGTGAAATGCATTTTCCTTATACATAATAGACATTAGTTCGGTGTGCAACCGACCAACCAGCAGCGGCAGATGCCAGCGTCCATTAATAGCCAACTTGCACTTGCGCTTGCTCTTGCAATCCTTCTAAAAGATTGATTTGCACGTTTTACAGTTTGAGACCACATTTCAAAAATTATGCACAACAGTTTGTCAGGGCGGAAATATTACAAGAAATAAATAAATTCGGTTTGTCTCGATGGGGAATATTGATGCACGTACGTAACTTGGGAATTCATTATTTGGCTGTATATTTCGTTTTGAATAAATATGATGTGCAGGCAGATGAGGTGAGGGGAGCCGGGGAGTAGTGCTTTGAAATGCGTCAGGATGGATGAATGTTGCAAGGATGCGAAAATAACATTCTGAGTAAACTGTGTCTAAATCATTTTTTCGAGGTCAATAGCTAAAAATAATTTTTGAATGATCAAGAAGACAAGAAAATACAATTGCACTTCACTTTGTAAAGTCTTCTTTGGTGTGCGATTTTGTGACTTGTTGTATCATCTTAATTCGTTGAAGGAACCATATTTTTTTCAATTTGAACGCAATGAAACAATATCGATGAATTCCCTCTCCAATATGATTGGGAATTTTGAAGAGTTTACAAAGATTTGTCAAACTTTATGCTGTAAGAGGAAAGTTTCTTATTTGTCAAACACTTATTGTGAAGTTTTCTTTTAGCAAAATCGAACATAATCGAATTTCTTGCTATATAACAACGTTCAAAAGTTACAACGAACTAACTCTAAGTGGCTGCTGACAGACGGCTTCTGTGGTTATGTCCTTATCCTGGATTTGTCCAACAAGACAAAATCAATTGGGAAAAAAGTATAACATAGTTTCCGTCCTGACTTTTGTCACGTATGCAGAAAGTGAAGAATGGAAGAAAAAAACCGAATTCAAAAATTTCCTCTGGGCAATAAAACTGGGCGATTGTGCACGACAGAATGATGCAAACAATTTTGAATGGTCAACACTTGTTCTGCAGTCTTAAGGTAATGTTGCAATAATAAATTCTCGAAAAAATCATTTTCTAGAGAACGTGAGTTTCGAAGTCAATAGGATGTGGAGATTATTATCAAGTACCTGCGGAAATCAACATGAAATTAATGTTGTTTCATCAAAGGTTCCCATTTTTAATTGAATGTATTTCGTAATTTTTTACAGTACAGTTTTTCTCAGTAGGATTTCGTAGAACTCATTGGTATTGCAGTTGGCTTTTACTGTTGTTCATTTGTGAAAATATCAATTGAAATATGAAGCGTAACCGAACATCATTAATTACAGCATTGCGTGTTGAAATGTTATTAGATTTACTATTAATTAAGTGATTAAAATTCCCGAATTTTACGGCTACCAAAAATACACCGCAATTACTTCACGCGGCTGAAAAATTACACATTGGGCAGCCTTTTGGGGGGTAATTTTTCATCCCCGACTTAGATTCTAACTCCGCAGCATTTGCAATTCAACAAAATCTGCGGGCAATTCATCATTCGAGGACAATAAAGTTTAATGTCGCTCGAATTCATTAATCATATAATTCAGTTTTACATTGCTTATTATAAATGTTATTATGAGAAATTTACATGATTTTCCTTATTTTTTTGGATTCTAATGAAATAAAACGGAAATTTCCATTTGTCCGCAGAATAACTTTTAAGATCAGTTTAAGAAGGTCATTGCATTTTCGGTCTGTTGGATTCTGTCACAATCTTTTATATTTATTACAAAATTCATCAAAGCCTGACTATTACAGTAATTGATGAATAAATAAAAAACCATTCTAGACGAGTCGCATCTAATAGAATTCGAATAGAATTCGTGGTTTGTTCAAAATCAAAACAGGACATTGATGTAATTACTATTGCTGGGGAACTTCTAATAGTTTCATTCGTTTTACATTACTCTGATTCCAAATTGAAAATAATTGAAAATAAGGAAGCTTTGATAAAAAAAAGTTAAGGAGCCGTTCTAAGAGGTAAAAGCAGGTGTTAAATAAAAATGTTCGTTTTAAAACTATTTATTCCGGGCATCTTGAATTACACGGTTACGATTTTCAGTTATATGCATAGCGAAATTGCTTGCAGCATTGCATACTTGAATTCAATGTTATTTAAGATTTCATTGTTAAACATTTAGGGAAGCATTTTCATTGAACTAACATATTTTATTAGATGAAGGTGGAAGACAGAAATTAATGTTGATTAGTTTCATTTTGGAATTCTTGTATTTTAATTTTTTCCATAGTATTAAGTCTTATAGTAAAAGGAATCATACAGTACGTAAATGTATTTTTTGTTTTTTTTTTTTTTTTAAAACAAATATCAAGACATTAATATGGTGTCCTTCGAAAAACGGTACAATGGCTACGGGAAGTGTTCTCCTGCCCTCCCGTGAATTGATTGATTGGCATTGAACCGATCGAAAAAAACACACACAAACAAACTCACCTATGGCCAAGCTCTCGTTTGTAGCCAAGGACACTGGCTTGATGTCTCTTGGCAACTCCTACCTCCAATGGCTGATCCTGGAACGATATTTTGCCAGGTACGTGTCGTTGAGCGACGTTATTATCTTCGTTATTAGCATCATCTTTAGAAGAGCAACTCTTTCGAAATGATGAATTTTTTTTGCTTCCAGCTGAATTGGCCCGGGATCTCAATTCCTGCACAGTTGCAGGTGGAATCCCAGGATTCAGAACTTCGAAAGCATCTTGAGACACTTCTGGCATTTTGCTAAACGCAGTCTCTTTGTCTATGCAGTTTTTGTTACAGTATTTTAGGACGGCTGCTCAAACACACGCGGAGCAACAATTCATATCTCTCAATCCGGTTTGATTGCGAGTGTTTTTTGTCAATCCCTTGTTCAGGTGAAATATTTGCCCGACCGATGAGATAAACGACGTGCACTCCAAGGTGACAAAGTCTAATAAGCTGCGATACACACAATACGTCAGAAATATTAAGTACGCGGGGCAACTTCTAAGTGCTCTGTACAACGTTGCAAGACCAACTAAATGCAGCAGCTGTTGAAGACGAGCATTTGTCGCGGCGAGCTACGACTGACCTGGGATGATGATAACGTCGCGATCTCTCATCGCGACGCACATGTGTGCCCAGCTTGATAAGGCGCGATGGAGTATGCAAATAAGTAAAGATTCGCGCTCGGAACGCCGATCATGAAAAACAGCTCCAACTCACCGCGTCGCGCCGCTCAGTTGGCAAGATCATCTCCGGGTCGAGTACTGGGGAAGATCCGGCGCGGATGTTGCTGCTCGCTTTCTTCCGAGATATTTTGCTCGCGATTCAACCACATCGACACGAAAATTTCTCCCAAAAATCAATGATTTCCATTTTGCTGTTCTTTGTTTTTTTGCGAGCGATCATTCCGCAGTGTCCCGATTTTGACCAACAATCAAGAGCCAGAAGGCAAATTTGATAAGATCAGTGGATAACTGCAGGGTGGAAAATTATTCAGCGTATTCCGGCGAATAGTCAAACAAATTCAGGAAAAGTACAGTTCAAAATTAGTTGATAAAAATCCTAGTGTTTAGCTGAGAGCTATTTCGTTATAATTATGGAAATTCACAGCGTGAAAAAATTTATCTATTGAAATAGGAGCTATGATTTTATGCGAATTAAAAAGCAACAATTATTATTATTTTCCGATAACGCATATCAATAAATCATAATAAATGTCAATACTAAAAAAACCATGAAATTGAACGCCTATTTTGTGTTGTTTATGAACCATACATAAATAATGCACGAATTTTTACGAAGTGTTTCTGAGGGTATGAATAAATTACTTCTAATACATCAGGAAGCTACTAAAATGTAGACAGAAAATCGTTTTATGGTGGAAAAAAGTATTCATATTGATGGTTCTGTATTTCTCAGAAACAGCCCTTTGGGATGTTTATTTTATTTGGCTGGAGAATACGTTGGTGCAGGATCTCATCTCTTATTTTGAAGGTTGATTACAATATGTCTGATTAAATATTAACACAATTATTCCTTATATTCGTCCTTTATTGCCTACGAATATGAACATAATATTACATATTTGCTTTTTGGCGACAAACAGAGTTCCTAATTTTTGTATTATATTGAGAAGATCTACAAATAGTGAGCACATGAAAGCGGTATTCAAAGGAGTTTCGAGTCAGTTACAGACAGTAGCCGTCGTTTGTAATATGTACAAGTTAGTTACAATTTATGTGCTGCACGACTTATGCACCTTCAAACGGTAACTCACATTATTTTTCAAGCATTGTCTTTAAAGCCGGAGGTACACGATACGGAAAACGTCGTATTTATAAGCGATACGCCGTATTTCATATCGTGTGACTCGACGATAAGCAATATGGTGTATCGCTTATAAATATCCCAAAAATTTCGGAATATTTTCGGCACATCCAAGCAATTTGCGGGGTACAAATTTCCCGAGTCACACCATACAAAACTTTATGAACACAGTTTTGAGATTACTGCTCTTACGGGCGGCACGGCGTCGCGGTAATCTGTGAATTGCAAAATACAGGTTCCAAACTCATTTTTGCTTATCGTGTGACTCGATGTGTCAAAAGTGACATCCACAAAGATATTTCCTTATAAATATGACGTTTTCCGTATCGTGTACCTCCGGCTTAATACTCGTATGACTATTGACTATATGTGCCCATAATTTTGAAAGTGGCTAAGTCAACATTTTAAAAAATTAGTTTATCAGATATTTCACACCACATCATTTTAAACTAAATTATTTCAATGTAATTTCCACGATATTTTCACGGTTGTTATTTCAACATTATATCGTCAACTTAATTGTGATAGAACGTATCTGACATTTTTGCGATTTTGAGTTTTTGATACTGAAATGTTCGTTGTAATATCGCGCATCTTAAACATACTGTTTTATGTTATTATCTCTTTAATTTTTTTAAATTCTCGCCAAAATAAAAACATATGTATCTGTATTAGCATAAACTTATCTAGTCCAGTGCAATTAGGCTTTTGCTGCGGAATAATTCATAAGTGATGACTTTTCTGGTAGTTAATGATGTCCTGATAAGTCCCCTAAATTTGGCAAAGCTTTAAAGGACTAAAATAATTTCCTGGAAACTGGAAAGCAATTTTTCGAGATATGTAGATTTTCATTGACTTAACGAAAAAATTAATAAGACCAAAAAGAAAGCTTTGGACATTCTCTATAAAAAAGATTAAGTGTATTTTTTTCGTATACGCACCCGTTTTCTTGAAAACGATCAATCAAATCAATACAAATACATATCATTAAAAACGTCATACTTTAAAATGCTTATGTCAGATTTGATGTATCTAGACTAGTGTTGCCACATCTCATAACTTAAGTACAACCCTCATATTGAGGTATTGTTCTGGAAATATGTCAAGCCATCTGATAATTTTGTGTTAACAGATTTTTGTAAGAAGTTAACTGGAATTGGCCAAGAGGAAGTAGATAATGGTGTCCTTTGCAGGGCGTCAAACTCAAAGGTAACATGAAATGTAAAGGTAAATAAAAACGTTTGAGCTTGGTTGGCCGCAAAAAACCTTCAATATTCATATAAACGTTGATTTAATTCTAAAAGTAGGTACAGAAATAAATAAAACAGGATAATTTAATGTTTTCTTCCTGACCCTTGACATCTCTTCTCTGCTACTATATTTCTTATTTCGGGAGAAATATTGCTCGCAGTTATTACTTTCAACTGACCCAAGGTGTTCGTCGTTAATCCTGGATCTGACAGGAGACTTATTTCCTTTCCTGAGTGTAAACAACTGCTCGCACCGATACGTACTTCCGAACATGGAAAAGATTCCACGTGGAAATCTCCCTGTATTTTCCAGCCTGACTGGTACATGGTATAAAATTCAGGAACGCCAACGTTAATGAATTTTGCCTTCAATTTTGAATCGCACTGAATCTCTGGTACGCACTGGTACTGATTCATATTTATGGAGAAAATTGAAGAAAACAAAGAAAATTTGCCTTTCACGGATTTAAAATCTGCAAATCTTGTCTCAAATTCAGTTTTTAGACTTTTTTCTGTGTATTTTTGGTACGATACATTTTCACCTGACTTTGATTTGTTCATGTTGCATGTTGGAAAGTGCAACGAATTTTCATTTTTCAACAAATGACAGCGTTTTGCACTGTGCATATAAATAAATTATAATAAAATCAAATGATCCTTGATTTTTTTAATTAATTTTAATCGTCACCATTTTGAAAATAGATGAACTATATAGTAAAAAACTACTTTAAGGGTTGATGATTTTTTTAATTTTTTAATTATTATTTTGTACGTTTTGTTGATTGGGCACCAAAAATATTCATTGCGGGTCGCGAGTTTGATAACCTTGGCTTTGAAGCTTGCTGGAGCCAATTTATAGATTGGTAAAAAACACGCAGGAACATTTAACTTTGTTCCACCTGGATGACGCCAATAACTTGACGAAGTTGGTTTGCGAAATGCAGCAACAGAATATTCCTTTTCCAGTTTGGCCGGATATACACGATACGGAAAACGTCATATTTATAAGGAAATATCTTTGTGGGATATTTTAGTCACACGATAAGCAAAAATGAGCTTGCAACCTGTATTTTGATATTCACAGACTACCGCGACGCCCGTAAGAGCAGTAATCTCAAAACTGTGTACATAAAATTTTGTGTGGTGTGACTCGAGAAATTTGAACCCCGCAAATTCCTTTGATGTGCCGAAAATATTCCGAAATTTTTGGGATATTTATAAGCGATACACCATATTGCTTATCGTCGAGTCACACGATATGAAATATGGCGTATCGCTTATAAATATGACGTTTTCCGTATCGTGTACCTCCGGCTTTACCCATATTTAATTGTTTTGTGAAATAATTAAATAAAGTGTGAATTAATAAAACTTTTTTCATATTTATTATTTTTCCATCCAACCCACAAATGCATTTTCAATTATGTAATATTAGGTGCGTTTTTTTAATGACCTACAGATCGAAATATGGAATCGTAGCTATGTTCACTGTTCAGTGCTCTCAAGTGGCAGACTACGAGGTGTCAAACAATATAACAATTTATAATAATTGAATGTTTTATAAAAATGGAATTTTATGTGGAGGTACACCATCCTGGCGTTCGGAAAAAAGAAATGAATTTTTTTCTAATGCGTACTATTAATTATATACACAACAATTTGTATTATAGGTTAATATATGGTAATTTTTTACACAATTTAAAAAAAAAAGACACGAATAAAAAAATAACAAATGGCGGAGATATGAGCCGCCAAGTAGGACCCTCTTTTGAAAGTCTTTGCTGATGGTGTAAGTACACAATTCTGGGGTTAGGAATATTAAAGAAAAGGTTTTTTTATTTAGAAATGTGGATAATAGTTGCGAATTGCATGGGAAAACATTTTTTAATGTTTTTTTTTTTTTTTTTTGTAGAAATGAAAGACTTTTGAAAAAACCTGGATTTTTGCCAAAATCTTGAGTATTAAAGGTTAAAAGAATGAGCAAGTCATTCAACTAAAAAAATTCTATGGTATTCGCTCGATAACATTATAGAGAATATGTGTTTTAAATTCTATCAAAATCGGTTAAGTACACCTCGAGATATCGTGTACACAAATTTGAAAAACGTGGTTTTGAGTAACTTATCGTTCAAAGGTCTAAGCAAATTTTTACTTCAAATTGCTATAACTCTGAAAATAATTTGAATTTTGGAATGTTCAAATGCTTAAAATATTCTTGAAAGTATAGACAACTTATAGAGCCAAAAAGACAACTGTCCAAAATTTCAGATCAAAATGCCGTACAAATTCTAGTGCACTTAAATCGAACCCGATATTAAATATATGAAATGCAGAATCAACAATATAAAATATGCATTAATACCTAAACTCTCTAAAAAATCTCTGAAAAACTATGATTAATAATAAAGTGAATTCATCAATTGATTGAAAACTGATTTCTATTTCAACAAAATAAAACTTTTAGTGGGATGAATTTGTTGCATGAATTTTTTCGGACATTCAACATTAAATAGCGTCTGCTCCTTTAAAGGAGCTCTTCCAGCACCTTTAACCTTTCCATAATCTTCATGTCACACATTTACGACAGAGTTTCCACATAATGGAAGCGAATTTCACGCATGATTTCGGGGTATCAAATGTTATGCATAAAATAACAACAATATTGGGCTTAACTTGGGATGTTATTGCGTACACAGCGTGAACAGAAATTCTGACATTGGATAAACCAGAGACACGAGGATGTCTCGAAATGCAAGGATTCCAGAAACATTGCTGTCACATGTTGTTCAAAATAGCTGGACCGTGAAATTAGTCAACAAATACTGCAAAAATTATAAGCGTACATGGTATACGAATTTCATCATTCGAGATGACGTGCTTTGCATCACGTTTCAGGCCGCTTCAGGAAACGCCAGAGTTCGGTTCGATCTAAACTAAACATAAACATTATTTTAGCACGTGCACCCCGATGACCCCGCATCTGAATTTGGCACAGATCCGGGAATGCCGGGAGAGTTTGGTGCCTGTTTGCGAGTGAACTTCGACACGGTGTGAATTAATTTTGTAGTAATGCACCTCGTAATTTTATTAGTTACATTTTCTAGGTCAATATTAATATTGTGTGTGGGAAGTGCCAGAAATTCACTCTACAATTTAGACCCTTTTGATGCGACCGTGCGGTATCCTCGGTTTGAACTTGTCTATTGTGACGTCGCACACAGGCGTATTTGACCCAAAAACCAGGACAAAAATAAAATTTTCAACTTTGCCTAATAGGGTTAAAATTGATACCATCGGATAAGTAACTAAATAGTGCATCTGAAAACATTTATTTTCGTGATCTGAAACACTTGACCCAACCTACAGCCAATGGAACATCAGACATCTGTTAAACAGGACAAAAATATTTTTAGTTTCACCATGGATTAGCGCGATTTCATTCAAAATCCAGAAACTTGTTGTCAGAGCTCTGTTCTTCGATTCCATATTTTTTTTAGTTATATATTTTCATTTTACTCTTTAAAAAAATTACTTTATTGAAAAAACAGGAGAAATTTTTATTTTTTTTTTCTCATATTGGAATTTCAAAAAGCCTTATGAATGGTTGTCGCGCGAGGTCGCGCTATGAAAATTATGCCGTGATAAGTCTTACATAGTGCATAACTCTTTTCTGAAAAAAAATTACCCGCCTTTCACTGCCATTTTGTTTTAGGCCAAATCAAAAAAAATCCCTTTCGGCAGGCTGAGGCAGATTTCAAAGTGTTCTGATCGCGTTTATTGGAGTAATTTATTTCAAAATCGAGAAACTAGTTATGGATTTATAAAGTAGTCATCAAGACCTTTTCAACGATACCCAACAAGACATGGTTTAGAAAAATTGGAATTTCCATCTCCACCCCAACTTGTACCCCAACAACCGCTAATTCGGTGGTGTCACCGTTAACCTCATAGAGAGTGCTCTTATTTATGCAAATATTGGTATAAATAAGTATTACAATTACTAATTATTTAAACAGAACTATTTTTACACGGTTTTGAAGGGTTTATCCCGGAAGCCAAAGGAAAAGTTGAGATTTGCTTATCGTGTAATGTCACAGTCGATGTCAGTGTTTGCTTATAAAGGACAATGGGCATTTTGGTACCCGCTCCAATAGCAATCATTGTAGTGTCGTTTAATAGGTCTTACCAAGAGGAACAATGTTTACTATGGTGATTTGTCCCAAATCCCTGTCCGTTCGGAGATATCTATATTATATAAAAGTTAAATATCACTCACTAACTTCCCCACTGATTGCTATTTCTCAAGAAGACAAAACGTATGAACTTGAAACTTGGCATGGAGGTTCCACTTAAGCTACATGTGCAATAAGAAGGGGTTTTTTGAAATTCCACCCCTAAGAGTGTGAAATAAGGGATGAAACTTTGTATGGAAACCCGCCATTTTTGAAGTAATACTTCATAAAAATTGGTATTTCGCTTTTGTGGTTAGAAAAAAAGCCCAATGAGAACTACCAACCTCTATCCTAATTCACCTCCCCATCCCCAACCGGCCCAATTAAACTTACTGTACGGGAAACGGTTCTATACGTTGGGAGTAGTTGTAAATTCAAAATGTAATCTGTTGTACATTACATTATGAGTTCACCGACCTGAGTGTAAATGTATGGAAGGGGGTACCCGCCTCGGGGGAGTGTTTTGAAATTTTGAAAATTTATATCTCGGCCCCTATGGAACTTAAAGAGGAACTTTATCTGCATAATTAGAATATTCTCTATGAAATTTACGGTGATACCACCAATTCAGGGGTTGTCCGGCTGCGAGTAAGAGTGGGGTTGGAAATTCGAAATGTTTAAAGCCAGCTCTTGATGAGTAGTTTATAAATCAATGACAAGTTTCTCGATTTTGAGAAAAATTACCCCAAAAACTGCAATCAATAAAACACTTCGAAATCTGTCGAAAGGAATTTTTTACGTGCCTTTTCAATTATTTATAACGAATTTCTCTTTTTACGATGGGAAAACTGCTTTTGCACGTTTTTTTACACGATTTGTTAACAAATGTTGCTTCTGTGTTGAAATTGTGCCATTCGACATCTAGAATATTTCATAATTGGCTTAAACTAATTATACTTTCCGTACTAATTTATTCCACTTTGTACTTATTGTTACTAGTATTGGTACCACTATTAGTACTATTTGGGTCAAATATGCTCTGAGTTCACATTCAGTATGAGGACTAACGTTAAATTATGGGGTTGAAGCACAAAAGTTTTATGTATCCTTCAGAACTTACTATTAACGTGTATAGTGATGGAATCCGTGATTCTCTTAATCGATTAATGAAGTCAAGGAACCGATGTGATGCCATATTATTCACCAACAAAAGTAATTAACTAATGTTTCTATTCTCATGAAATACAACAATTTAGCTAAGTCATTTCCCGTATCGGCTTGCGAAAGAAAACAAAATAAATAATATAATTAAGGAAACAATGAAAACTAAATTTTTTCGGGGCACGTGTATCAGTTTGAAAAATTCACGCAATCCTCGTTCGACAAGAAAAAAAAATTATTTTGGCAATACAGAAGTGTTTTAAACGGATTTTTGCACTGCATGAAGATTAAACTTGAAAATAATCAACTTTCGGTCACTATTTCCAGATAATTCGAGAATTTTACAGATAAGACGAAAAGTTCACAGATAATGGGATTGGCTGATGTAATTGAAACATCAAACATGCGATAGGAGTATTTTTTGAGAATAATCGCACTGAACTAAAAACATCATAAAATGGGAATTAAAATAAAACTAAAATATAATTTTGAGCTACTTACGTCTAATCAGAAAACAGACTAATAGAAATAACATAATAAAACATACACAAAAACGCGATGTTCGTTCTTAAAAAAAAAAACAATGAATTCGTTAGAAGCATTTTGATAACTCAGAACGAATTTTAGAAGGCGCGTATTTTGTTTTTTCAATAAATGAACAACAACTTACCTATGAGTTGTTTTTCTGTAATATTTGCGCACTGGACCATCACTCATGGCGGAAGATATTGGGGATGTTGGGGGAATGCCATCGTAAGTTGTTTGCTCCATACTAAAATTAAACTGAAAAAAAAACTCCAGTAAATAATGCGATTTTGAGTCATTTTTAATGGTTTGAGTTTTGAAATGTTAAGAAAATAAGTAGGTATAATATAAATTTAATAAGGATGCTTTTTATGTGTGGGTAAATTATATTTTTCTAGCAGGCATAAAATATTTTTACGTTAAAATGTTGGAGCCTTCTTCCGCTACATGAACATTAATAACTTATTCACCCATTCTGCAAAATTTCTAGCAAACATTCTTTGATTTACGAAATACAATTGGCCAAACTTTACCGAAAGAACCGATCTGGAACTTTGACCCGGTACCCGGATGCTTAAAATTCGTTCCACGCACTGCAGAGAAGCTCCGATTCCGAATGTTTTTTTGTTTCTTAACTTTCGACGAAGCACAAACTGCGAAATAGTCTACTATTGTAAACTAAAGAAGATTGAAAGTGAAAGTAAATATTTGATGGTATTATCAATGCTTCTTCAAAAATAGTGTAAGTAATCATTTAAATATTGTATTCCTACTCGCTTAGTTGAATTCGACTACATCTCCATCTTTTATTTTGAAATTTATCAAACAGTTAAATATAGTAAATGCATTAAAAATCGTTGTTTTCTGACTTCAGCAAGGATTCGGAGCAGTTCTCTCAGCTGGCTCTGTGGGAAACGTGAAGAAGCAACGCTAGTAACTTAAGGAATGTTTATTATTTTTTTTTTATAAAAATGTGTACGAGTTGTACACAGTACAAAGTTTTTTTTGTTTCCAATCGCTTTAATATTCGTTGGGTGATTCAAGAAATAAAAATCATTCATTACATAAAATGTTTTAACGAAAGAGTTGTGAAACCAGCAGATGAAGTGTAACGCAATGAATTCATAGTAAATACTACAGCTAAAAATATATCCAAAAAACCAAAATTAATTCTTTAGCGTGTACTTGAGTAATGCTTTAATGGAAAGCTACAACCACTAATCGGTTTTCCATGAGTTTCAAGTCGTGCGATGAGGCCGATGAATGTGATTCGAACGGAATGTCAGCTAATGAGGCAATTCTCGAATACTTACGGACGAGCATCCGAATATGTGAGATAGATCCATTTTCTGGAAGAGATTTTCGTGCAAGTGTGGAAAGGAAATTCTTTTTAAATAGAAGACGATTGAATTTGCTTGTTGGATGCAAAACTCTATTTCATATTTTGCTTGTTTATTCGCATTACACAATGCAGAGCAGCTTGCAGGAAATAATCACTGTGGAGAAATTAAATACGAGAATTAATAAAATCAGGACAACGTAGCCTGCTTCCAGGATTTCAGAATCACTCGCACAGATCTGAATTCATTACGATTGAATTCACGGGAATTTCGATGTACACTATTTATTTAGTTGATACCTTGCCTGAATTTTTCTGCTTAAATAAGTGTTATATATTATAGTGAAGATGTGTAAACATTTTTTCCGCAATTAGAGAATTGTTTCAAGTTTTAGATTGAACAGAATTTGTTCCACTTCATACGGAAAATTAATGCGAACAACCCGAAACAAATTTTATAATTTATTTCGTTCTGCATATCTCAGAAATATGTACTTGTATATTTATTTTTAAATATACGTTGAAAGATATGTTTATTTACCTGTAAGGACTAATTAACTGATTTTGCAAAAAATAATATCGTGCATGAATATTTCTTTGTTTTGTTTGAAGCCGGTTCAAAGTGTCTTTACTACTTTAGAACCGAATCAATGTTATTCAATGGATTGTTTCTTATTTTGAAACGTGCACTTAAAAATCTCAATGGCTGTAGTGTGTTGTTGAAGCATCATTGAGCCTCAAAAGTACATTTTTGGTTTCAATTCCAATGCCGCAGTTTTTGATTCATGACATTGAACATACTTTTAAATTGGAGTTGAATTGAAGCTGTTCACTTGGTTCATATGGGGTTTTCACTGATGTAACACGAATTTATATTGATTATGCACATTTCATAACCACAAACGAAAACTTAGATCTTTTTGGTTTGTTCAGACAATAGCAATTTGACAATTTTAATTTACCGTCACCTTCTCCCAGAGTCACCCTGTACCCCAAACAAAAGTCAGCTGACGAAATTTATGGCGGTGCAGAACAATGTAAACAAGTATTCCAAACACGCGTTCGTATCCAATGCAATGTTTTCCTCTGGAAATAAATATTACCCCAAAGAACGTTAGTTAGCACTGCGGTGACATGAAAATTCTTTTAATAGAAATCGGCGCACCAAAGAAACGCACGAGTAAGATTCATGGAATTTTGCCAAACTATATGGCAGCGGCTGTCAAACGCTGCTCATAATTACACGAAGAGGTATAACATGTTTTTTGTGTAATTATTGAGATATACTGTATTAAGTATTGTACTTGCGATTTTACTTTTGATTTGGCCAAATTTTAATCACAAATTTCACTTCACTCTCCACGAATTTACCAACATAAATTCAAGCAGCAAATCTTCGTTCAATGCTCCCGGGATTCTCAAAAGTTCACTGCTGTCAAATTCTCGGTCGGGAAATTTCCCATACATTGACAGAAAATTCAACACAAATTATAAAATAATGCGAGCGACCGAATGCCTGCGACTCTATATGATAATGACAATATGAGCTGTTTTGTTTAATGGAAGAAATGGAAACGCGTTTCACATACAAAATTCGATGTTCAGGAATCGGTCGAAATTTGGTTTTTCTGATGCTGGTTCTTAGAAAAATCACTTTCATTAGTTCTCAAAAAAGTGTTTTTTTTTTTTTTTTATATACAAAGCACCATCTACATATTTTCGGTTGGTTTTAAAAATCTCTTTCGGCAGGCCTACTGGCTGAGGTAGATTTCGAAGTGTTTTGATTGCGTTTATTGGGGTAATTTATTTCAAAATCAAGAAACTACTTATGGATTTATAAGTATTCATCAAGAGCTTTTCAACGATACCCCACAAGACGTGGATTAGAAAAATTCGAATTTCCACCCCCAACCACCATTCGTACCTAACCAACCCCTATTTCGGTGGTGTCACCGTTAACTTCATAGAGATTACTCTTATTTATCCAAATAAATTTTCTCTCAAAACTTCATAGGGGCCGAGATATAATTTTTTAAAAGATTTTTCTTCGAAATCTACCTAATAAAATTCAGCGTTGCCAGAAGTGAGCAATGTACAGCAGGTTTCTTAAAACATTACTTTGGTTCAAATTTTGAACGTTATAAACGACTTCATAAATGGAATATGTAATGTTTTTATTTGATGGTCAATGCTTATGGAAAACAAATTACTATGCAATTGTATTTATCACATAAATGATTCTATAAGTATGTAGATATCTATGATCATTGGTTATTGATATTTCTAGAACAATTTCCTTTAGAAAAACTGTAAAGGATTTAACAACAATAGAGGTAATGTTACAATATTACGTTTGCTATATCTCTTCTACATATTTACTAAATTTTTAATATAAATTGAACATAGGAAATTGAGAATAGCAATATAGCATTATTAAATTGGACAGACAACTGTCTTAATAAGTTAATATAACTAAGAACCTACCTGAAACACTTAATATATAAAATAAATATATAAATAAGGAGTTAATTGAATTTTGAAAAAATAGATACAATTAGAAATTGAAATTTCAAAAAGGGACAGAGAGTCAGAATAGTGAGGACTTAAACTAGAGCGGTCTTAAGATCCCAGTAGTTAGTAAATAGATGAATTAGAAGAGTTTAGCTGCAGTTTACTAAACTATAAGATCAAGATGTTTTTATAAGAAAGAAAATGTAGTAAATAAATGCCTTTAGAAAAAACAGCATTATTATAAGACGCAGGAATTTGGGTGGAATTCCCTAAAACCCGGTCTTAGTGCTTGTATAAATAAATTATTATAAAGGGAACCTTTGTTCAAAATTTCAGCTTTCTAGGTTAAGCGTATTGGTTTGTGCGGTGTCTGCCAGTCAGTCAAAGAACGGTTTTATATTATTATACTTAGATCTCGACAGCAGCGGTACCTATCGTGTAAAAAAATTTCCTATCTTTCAAGCTGGAGCCAACCATACACATTCACAAAATTTTATTGAAATCGGTTGGGCGGTTTCGGAGATTAGCGTGTACGGCTACGAACAACATTAGGATTTTATTTTATTAAGATATTCATGATTGGGAAGTGAAAAGAAACCGTTTTATGAACGTTTTATGAATGTCCGTCTGTCTGCCTATGCAGACGATAATTTGATAATTCGAGGAGGATTGAAATTTGGTCCAATGATATTTCATTAAAATTGTATGATCAAGTTCGCAGATGTGCAAAATCGGTCAACTCTCTTCTTAGTGTTGCCATATAACGCTGAATCATTTTCTACAAAAATGTTGATTTTGTTTACTAAATATTTACATTTCAACATATCATATGCTAAAAAAACGTTTTAGCTTTCAAGTAAAACATTAATGAAATTCCATGATTCCAATTATAACATACTTCTCTATTTATTATCCCACAAACATAAAAATTCAAATATACAGTAGAATTATACTAATGTATTCCTGGAGAAACAATAATTCCGAAAACGTATAGTATGCCCCAGGGACTTTGGCAACATAGCAACGCAACTTATCGCTCACCGCACCTCTCCTTCCATATGATTATGAAACTTAATTGCACACAATCAATTTTCCTCACCATTTTGAAGAGGAAATTAAACGAGATTGCTTTCGATTAATAAGTCTAAATTGGAGTTCATTAGGTGTTTTTAGGGTTGCTTTTCCAGCCAATTTTCATAGTTCCTTATGTTTATGTAACTGAAAGTAATAAACCAACACAAAAAAACACCCAAGGCAGTGTGCATTTAAGCCGATCCAGATAAAGAAAATTCCTGGTTAAAACTATGAATGGATTTTTCAAAAGAGATTTTATTCATAATTAGGTACTTTTATTTTAATTGCAAGATAATTACATATAAAAATTGTTTACTGAAATTACTGCATATTTTGGATAAATGGAACTGAATATTTCAAATACAACTTTTGCTCGCATTGCTTTGGTAAATTCCACAGTGTGATACTGCAGTGATTTAATTACTGTAATTGACCCCACTTAATTACATTTCATAAGTACAGGATTAAGTAAATGTGTCGGCAAGGTGGAAACGACCCCATTTATAATTCATCACACTGATGATTCATCAAATTAATTATATTCATCGAAATGGTTTATGTAATGAACAAAAGATATTTTTTTGAAAACTTACACAAAATAAATGTTGTATGTTTTCATTTTAATGATAATAAGGTTTTAACAGAATTTTGATGATGGGTAATTACGAGTACAATGACTGTCAGTGTTGGATCATCCGGCTGTACTTCTTCTGGTTCTACTTCTTCAAGAGAACCACTCTTCTGTTCTTCATGATTTATATAATATTCTTTATAATTTTCATTACTGTTAATGTCGTTTGTTTTATTTGATACAAAATCCGTTGTTGTTGTAATGATTATGTACTTCAGACTGGTAGTTGTTGAATTATGAGCAGTGTTCTCTGTTGCTACCATGTCTGTAGTAGCTGTAGAAGAGTCATCCTTACGCAAAGACTAAAGAGTCTAAAGATATTTTAGGTGCAGAATTTGCAACATTTGCTGTATCCTCTAGGGTTTTGTGTATACTGCTCTTCATATTGCTTTCTATACTTTTTCTTGTGTCTCCTTTTTCATATTTCAAAGATGATGCAATTGCACCACATTCGACATTCCATCTACTGTCGAACTGGTGGTAGTGAAGAAATGCAAATCTAAATATTCATAGCGCCCTCTGTTGGTTTTATTATATTAAAGTATTATAAATTCGAATACAATGCGCTTTATAAGCACAGGAAGCGGTATGTTCACAATCCTAAAATGTTCGTGAACCTTTGTATGTATAATGTATATACCATAACATTATATGTACTTGAAATGTAGTGATAGTGTCCAACTACCCAGTGCAGAAATCAGGACAGCCCTCAAGTAATCAATGATTCCTCATCCGTGAAAAAGATAAAGATCTATTCTTAGCTGCTCTTCAAGTATTCCATACATTCTTAAGTAATCTATACTTCTGTAATTGTTTGTTGCTGGGCGCCGGTACTAAGTGTAATTGATGCGGGACATGATGAAATATCGGAGTTATAGTCTTATAGATTACTCCTTTATTTGCTTCTTATTAAATGCTTCCAATCGGAAATAAACCAACATAATAATTTGCATATTGTCTGGAAGTAGACCTTATACAGCCATATTGTGATAAAAAGGTTCATAATCAAAACACTTAAATAGAGGAACGATTTGATTTGCATGTCTGATATGAAGCAAAAAATTCCAAAATTACGGAGAAACTGTAAAAAAAATCATTTGAGCTTTTTCAGAGAATTCAATTAGCTTTATTGGGTCCGCGTCTACCACACAATACACATACTCACCTGATACTATGTTCTCTTTGTTTCTATTATACCCCTTACCGTTTTAAGCATTTTAAAATTCTCAAATTTTATTTGATTATTTCACCCTTTTGTGATGGCATTTTTAGGTCTTTGTTACTCCCCGAAACGGTTCTAATTAATTTCTAAGCCTCACGTTTGTTGTTGGTATTCTATACCGTAGAGATATTCACCCCACTGGCTTACGAATCTTGTTCACTGAAAAATTGTGATAATAATTATATTTTATGGCTGCTTTCGTAATTCGTTACCGAGTTCATTATCAAATTGTGGGAACTGGCGATTGGTTGCGCGAATTTGGCAAGGCTCCTGCCACTGTTGCAAGGTGGCAAAAAATTAACCTGGATAACTTGGAAATGAATCAATGATAATAATTTCACACATGTTAATGCGATTTCAGTAAGGAAGTGATGCGGTTACCTGATTGCAACATGGTGGTGTCGTGGTGGTGAAGAGCAGCGAATAATTGCAATCAAAGTGGGCGGAATCAATTACGACGCAATTCTGGGGGCAGAGCACGATGCAAATTGGTTAAAATCTTGAGTGGAATTTCTTGAATTGTGCTCGCTAATTAAAAGATTGCAACCGAAACGCAAACAAGGTAAAAAGAAAATGATGGGTTTCACTGGTAACATTTGCAGTTCATGTTTTACATACGAAACTAGACCGGAAATTACATATGATTGATTCAAACCAATTATGTAATTCCCTCGATGTAGCAAAGGAGCTTTTTTTCGACATTAAGCATTTTTGTTTTCAATAATTTTCAAAATTCAGATGTAACGAAAGGGTAACCAAAAACATTACACTATAATTTCGTTCATATACTTGCAATCGTACCACCCAAATTGCGCGGCGCGACGGGCGTTGGTGACACGCATCGTGACGCGCGGGTGTTTGACGCAATCGGAGCTCCAGTTTTATGCAGATTTTATAACGGCATAATTTCGGTTCGGCTGCCGTTTGACAAGCCGACCAGGAGGGGGGGGGGGGTCCTTCTGCCGTAATATTTATAATTTATCGAACTGAAACCGATGCCCATCAGGAGCTATAACTTACAAGGCTTATGCGTTACAGGTTGGTAATTTTTACAGAACTTTTATGGCAGCTCGATAAATCAAAATGGATATTGGATATGTTAATTCTCGTCTACCATCGCGAATAGCAAGCAAGCTTAGAACATAAAGCTAGGTGCATGATCCTTTGGTTGTACCGTTATTAAAATCGATCTACACTATTCAGAATTCCTCAACAATCAACATAAAATTCCTAATAATAATATACGAATAAATATATATATAGAGATTAACAATTTTTGTACTTTTGGTACTATGTCCAAAATACATTTTCTATTTCAATGACTTTATATTATAGGCTCTATAATATATATTTCTATTTCCTTAAAGAATTTTTTGTATCATTTTTGTCTTACCACCAATACTATAAAATATGTAGATGAGTTTTTAACCCTTTTTTGTAATCACTTTTTACCCTATAAACCAACGAACACATGCGATGATTTCAAATACTTGCGTCTTTTAATAAACACTGTCATCTTCGCCGCTTCGTGCTTCGTGCATATCTCTCTGGTCTCACTTTTTAAATGTTGACGTTAACTATTGTACATGAGCAAATCCAAAATGAATTTTTATTTTATAATTTTGTGTATCACATTTATTTAGTAGTTAGTAGGGTACACTGAAATTTTTTTTTTAAAAATAAAAATAATTTGTAATGAAGTTATCGTTAGAAGTCTTTGTCCGGTTCGGTGTAACAATATTAAACAATCTTTTTTAAACAAGGAGTACCTACTTGAAACTTTTTACTTTGTAGTGGAACGAAAGGGTGTAATATACGACAGTAAGGATGAGAAAAGATTGTTTTTTACTGACGGACCAGGACGAAAAGGAAAACTTTTCTCTACTCATTTAGCAATTTCAAATTAAAAAAAGGGCTAAAAATTAAATTGGTTTTCCCGTTGCATAAACTGTAATTGCAGTTCACTTTTGCGAAAAGGACACCGAATGTTGAAAACTGTTTCTGAAGATCACATCCAAAAAAAAAAAAAAAAAAAATTATAATATAAATTCATAAAAAATAAGAAAATTGTAAGACTTTTCCTTTCGTGTATGCAGAATCCGACGTTAATAATTTCTTTAATCTGTCGTGGACCTTTTTCCCCCAACCAGAACTGAAAATTAATATTCACTCCTGCAATCTGGCAACCCTCGTGCGTCATTAATTTGCTAAAATGGCTCAACTAAAAATATTGGCGATACCATTTGATATTAATTACTTTGATACAAACAATTCAAATTCATCGTTCGCTGATTTCATAATGAATTTGCAAAATATGTGATATGCTTTTGATTTGATTGAAAATCAACACGAAACTGTTGATGTGCAACGGATAAAAAGCGAGTGTTGCATTCGCTGTTTTTCTTTGTTTTGAAATGATCCCGTTATTGCATTAGCCACCTGTGAATATAACGAAAGTGTTACTTTCATTTCCAGTGCAGATCTCTGCCCACTTTTTGTGCATTCGGCAAAAAATTCCCATCATTGATATGCAAATGAAGTGCAGATCGTTGATCTTGTGCACGGCGACTTCCACCGTCCGGTAAATTGGCGTGCAATGATTTGGTAATTGTCGAATGCATGAGCACATGTTGTTCAGGTGCATAATTCACAGAGAATGATTTCTCTGCACAGGGGATTGTTGGGGATAAGCGGTAAGCCACCAAATCAGGAAATCGGCATGAATTCATTTCAATCCGCCGTATTCGGTATTACTGAGCCTCATATCTTACCCCTTTCGGTGATTTTTTTCGTAGTGGAAACCGATACTTACTTGTACAATGTCCAATCTGTCGACTTTAACTACAGATAAAAATAAAGTATTAACCAATGTAAAGGCGCGCCAAGGATTAGAAGTAAACCAATTGGATACTTGGACAGAATGTTATATTTATTACAGAAATGAGAAAGGGTTAATTGGGACGCAACTATGTACAACCTGCGGCTCTAACCACACCACAAATCACAACCACAATTTATTGAATTCATCGAAATCGTTCCATGTGCGCGATAGAAAACTCTACAAATATATCAATCGAAATAAATAGCTTGCAAAGGAAACAAACGGATTTCAATCCTTTCTCATCGAATTACAACACAGGGTTTATTTACTCGACATAATTGCGGTACGATTTATTTGTTTCATTCGGTGAATAAAATAATGCAATGTAGTCTTACTAGAGCTAAAGGACCAATCAAGTTCTAATCAGGAGAAGTTAAACTGAAATGTCACAGACCTTCACTTAAAAACTGAACTATAAATAGGAAAGGGGTATGTATAATTGTATAATAAGCAGTATGCAATGCTGAAGACATTTATTGGGGCTACCCTCAACAATTTCGATTGCGATGATGGCAAAGGGAATTAACACGCAATTCCCGGAATGTAGAATTTTACGGACCTGTGAGGGAATCTTAATTGGATATGGAGGTGTATAACAAGGTCCATTAATAGTCATTAAATCGTCCTTTGAAGTGTCTCTGTATCAAAACAGCAGGTGGCATGTGCCGGATCTAATTCTCTTTCTGAGTTCTTGAGGATTATTGTGACGGAAATCGCTGTAGGTGTGAAATCCTTACAAACGCACAATTTGCAAGTATTCAAGTTTAATTTGGGCCCACTAATCATCGGCATTTGAAATGTGAACTTTTGTAAAAACATGATATTTGTGTAGTCTTAGCCTTAAGTTGCTTGCTTGCTAGTATTAAGCGAAATAAATAAACATTTGTGTTTCGGACTAAAATTAGTCCTCAAAGAAAATCTGTTTTTAAAAATCATTCATAAGATATAAATTTTTAATGGGGTTCATTTGTTAACCTCTGAATCAAATGGTAAGATGCACGGGGGAGTGGTTGAGGGCTGTTTAGAAATTGGCGTTGTTTTTGTCAAAGTATTTTGAATAGTCTCTGTTTCTATCGACGCGACGTTGGCAGCCTTGAAGTTGTTGACAATTGTTGATTAAGTGACGAAATTGTCTTTTGATGAGTAATAATATGTTTATTAATAAGTAGTGTACATTACGAATTAACATTAATTTAACCTAACTGTTTTTTAACTGACTTACTTGTTCCAGACCTTTCCTGACTTGACATGACAACAACTGACAACAGACTATCGCAGTCGACTGACAAAGTGACATGTGACAACTACAGAGTACAGACTACAGTCTTCTTCTTGACCATCTTGAACCTTACTCAACTAATATATATCTATGCATGAAGTTACTTACTATACCTCAACAAAAATGATTTTGCTTTTTTTTTAATGTTTATTAAATGGGAATTAGACGCCCTCTCGTTCGGACCCGTTTGGTTCGGACGGACAAACAGTGTCAAATACACAAGGAAACAGAGAATGGAAAACAGTATTTTATAAATGCAGTGTACTTGCTAGTCTACGTACTAGAAGTCAGGGTATTCAGTTTCTTCTAATATTAAGTATTTTAAGAAAGACTTGTTGAATAAGTAAAAAACATTTTGATGACATTTTTTTTTATAGAAGCTCAAAGAATGTTTTCGAAAGTATAAGGCGAGCTGCAAACGCAGAATTATGTATTTCTAGAAATTGGCTGGACTCTTAAAAATTATTTATTTGAATATTATTTCCGATCCACTTGCTTGCAACTGAATGCGAATGATGCAATTAACTCTTCCGAACGTTTGGGATGCACATTGCACATGCAATCGCTATTTGAAACTTTGAAAGGTAACATACAAATTACACTCTATACAGCTATTTTTTCAGTTATCCCAAATTGGATGATTTATATTTTGCAAATATTTAGAATTTGTTTTATTAATTATTCACTAATTAGAGTCCTTTGGGAATCCTTCTTTTCGAAAATGTCCCATACTCTAAAACGACTCCTGTTCTTTCAAGCTGCTTTTTACTGTCTGCGAAATGTAGTCAATTCAGTTCACTTAAATGTATTGGAAAGGGAAAAACAAGTGATTTATTGTCGAACAATATCTAAAACATGATTGATTTATTTTATAGGGTACTATAAATATAGTCTTAGTCTTAGTAGATTGCCAGCATTTTCTCAAGGGAATTTTTTCCCGGGGGTATATTTTATTCCTTTCCTTGCGATTTTGTTTGGAAGAAAACTTCATTTTTCCACTAGCTTTAGATGTTAATATCTCAAACGAAAGTATTTAATGTAATTTTTGAGGGTAAAGTACAAGGATCGCTTCCATAAATGCGCTTCAGGAAATCCTTTTCTCGGAAAGAATTCCTTTCCTTTTCTCTCGGTATATTGAAAATCCATACTTTACCTTATGGTTATTTTTTGGGTATTTTTTTCCTTCCATCTTACTTTCGAAGTTTACTTTTGCTATTTTACATATCCAGTTTATGAGTTTTTACGTTGTTAAAGACTTTTTAAAGGAGTGACTTTACAACTGAAGTTAACTGGAGTGTTTTTAGTTATTCTTGGAGATAAAACATAAATTTGATACAAGTTCGAAGATGAGTTAAAGTTTACTCGAATAACTACTTTTATTGTTCTTATATGAGACTGATACAAAAGTGTTCCTTTTCCTACAGAATATATATATATTATATATACATTTTAGTTTTCTTTCGTTAAACATTTTTATAACTAAACAATAAAGCTTAACTTTCTTTGCATAATTTTTGTAATCAATTTTCAAATTACACCGATAGAAAATCCTTTTTTCCATGCCTTTTAATAAACCATTTTAGTGTGATTTTTGTATGATTGTTTTTAGAATGTGTTTTCTGCACGGTTAAAAATTTGGGCGTATTTTTAAATACGGCGTTTGTATTAGGTGCATATACAATATAGAAAAACTTAGATTTAAATAAATACCATATATTAAAACGAAATTGTAATTTTTTTGTATTAGTTCTTAATATTTGATGACTTTGTTATTTACTTAAATAACATTATATTTAAATTCAATATCGACTAATATTAACAATTATTCCAGAGGAGTATATTGTAATACAAGTGATATTTAACTACAACTGTAATCTAAGATATGGTTCATATCAATAGCGTGCAGTATTAGAATCGAATTTAAATTTAATATACATCATATTAAAAAGTAATGTTGAAGTATTAAAATCTAATACTAGTGCCATTCCGGTGCCCTTAGTTCCGCAATATTTAAGAACTCGGCATTGTGACAGAGTTATTCCAAAGAATAAGTTCAATTTCTTTCATATTCAATTTTGCAATGGAAAGTCTTAGTTTTTTTTGTGAAAGTGCGATATTTGCCAGAAAACTCAATTAAATTTGTAAAAGTGGAAAAAAGTGCAAGGACGGAAATTTTGTCAAACTTATAAAGTTGTTGAATTCAATTCTTTTGTGAACTGTTATGTTGTTGAAAAGACTAATTCATGTATTTCTCTTATAAAATATTCATCATTAGTTTATAAAAGCAATACCATTCGTACTTAATAAATGATAAATAATGTATTTTAGTGCCTTATACATTACAATAAAAACTTTGAAAATAGTTACGTATTGTATTATTTCCATCCTTATATCCTTCATTCTTTTTCAGATTTGGTTTTATTATGAGAATAAAGATAGTTATTCTACTACACTAGTTTATTTTCGTAATAAAATCCTATCTATATGCATTGCATTAATATAATGGGAGATTAATACCAATAGCAATAAATTATTCAAATGTAATCAAAGAGTATATTCAAAGTCAATAGTCGTTGTATTACAATTTAATATTAGGTATATTTAAATTAAATATGCAATTTAATGCAATGTAATAAAATTTAGCGTAAAGAGTAATGCTTTTCAGTATTAAATTATAATACACGTTTATTCAAAAGTAATACGTAAAAACATATTACATTTTAATATAGGAGATATTAAATGAATATTTTAAATATATTCAAAGTATTAAATTCTAATCGGATATTGGCGTTGTCATATATACAATACAAAAAATATTAGAATTTACTCCAAAATTTTTAACCGTGTGCATAAAAAACAATGTTGTTTTATAAAACGTGTCCCAATAAGAATGCACTTTTTAATGTAACAATTTTTTATTGCATTGTAAACTACACATGTTCCGATTATGTATGGAATAAAATATCCGGCAAATGGCCTCCGTAGCTTTGAACACAGACCCTTGCTCTTTGCATGAAATTTTCGAAACAAAGCACATTGCGCCATTCGCCCTATACTTATATAAATACATATACATTTTACATTACACATAGTATATACATTATACAATACATCTAAAGTATTTTACAATTGTTTAGAACCAACTATTATATAGTTTTCTATTTTCTTTCTAGTTCGACGAGTCCTTCGATGCTGCAGTTCATATCTACAATCGTTGAAAGAGGTTTGCGGAATTATATAAGTAAAAAAGACCCAATCACTGCGGAGCAGGCAGAAATGTCGAACCCAAAATAACTACAATGTCGAATGCAAAATTCACAAGTTCGGTGCATGCAAGTCTTGTCCGAGTGTCAAAATCGAAAGTGAGTTGAGATCAACTTTGGACGCAACAACAGTCCCGGGTGAGTCGTAATGCAACAGCGCCCAGCCCATTCGAATGGTCCATACCAATAAATTCTGGTCGCAGATCGAGTGACAACGTATCCAGAACAACTAATCGTATTACAGTGTTTAATTGCCAATCTGGAATTCAAGGAACTCCAAAACCGGATGACTAAAGCTTACAAGGAGTCAAATCAGCGCCGGTGCTGCAGTGACATGAGCGTCTAAAAATTCGCGTGGCCAGACGAGTTTAGTCGGGGCAAATTCGCCGCCGCCGCGCTGCGATCTTAAGCGATCTCATGGTGGCGTAATCGAAGCTGCCTCGCCGCGATCACGACCGGCGCAGAACAAGCCCAGCTCCAAATTTGCTGATCGTAGATCCGAAAGGATGGGCGTAGTCTGCTGATAAACCTCGCCAGCAACATCAGCCTTGGCGGATTTTCCCAGAACGCTGTGCAAGTGCGCGATCCGAACCGTGGGCTATTGAGCGACTTTCAGACTGCAGCAATGCAGCTGGAAATTAATGGATGTCCCAATTCCGATCACCACCACAACCCGTTTGCTGCATTCCGTGGCAAGGTGCGCCCAGGCCACTTATATGCCGGAGTTTGCGAGAGTAAACCTCTTGAGGCCCGGGAGGACTTCGCACAACGCTCGCGACTGCTTCACTCAGTTCGGGTCTGCCACGGAGAGTTTAAAGGTCACTCAATGGCTAAATGCCTTGTACGATTGATTCGTGCGGCCGTAGGAGGATCAATTTTGCAGTTGGCGACGTAATCAATGTAATGAAACGGTCCCGCTGCTGAAAACAAGGGGTTGCCGACATGAATTATGTATTTGATTTATCGCCGTGGTGCAACTCGGGAGATACCCAAATCTGATTATGTTCTCCGCAAGACCGGCCGAATGTGGGTCTTGAAAGACCACAGAGGTCCATAATCATGGGTTACTCGACCAATTCAAATGCCAACGCTTGAGCTGACGTAAAAAATGACCAACGATGTTCGTAGTTCGCAAAACTTGAGCGAATTTAAAATTTCATGATATCCATTTTGAAGTGGAACGTAAATCACTGGAAATTGGTATCGTGCAACGAGTTCACCGTGCTGGGGCATGAAAACTGTCGACTCATTGTGGAAAGGATCTTCAATGGAATCATTACGAAATAAAACAGTGTTTTCAATTTTATCGAGGTCCTAGCGTCATTCCTTCTCAATTAACACCACATTTTATTAACAAGGTTTTCTATTCAAATGGAGATAAAAATTGTAACTGTTTCTCATCCACGCACTTTCTACGCATTTTGTAGAGGTCCTAAATGCTGAACCACTCGGGTGAATAGAAAACTTATTGTTTGAAGAAAAATTCATTTATTAAATTATCCTTAAAGTTTGAGGGGAGAATAAAAAAAAGTTTTTCCCTACAAAGAAACTCAAATGCAGCAAGAAGAATGAAGCCTGCCATCTATTCTAATTCTAATTTCAGGAAGCAGCTAATATGGCGTAACTTGATAACTACGGGGGTATCGGACGGGTAGGCCCGGTCCCTCAACACATCGATCCAATATGAAGTTTCTTTTAAGAATGGACATTTACAGTTTTCGATTTCATACAATTCACGAAAATGTTGTTGCTTTTAATGCCCCCGACATACAAGATTACTTAATCCAGTTGATGACGTCAAAATGACGTAACACATGTAAATTTCCTATATTAACTCGACTTACAAATCTACCTTTGCTACAACTCGATTAGACTCGAATTACTGCTGTCAGTCGCCGTACGTGCTGCATAGTAGTCAATAATTGTACTAAAAAGTAATCAGCTGCAAAATATCATTTGGACATTCTTTTTCTTTGCTTTAATGCAAGAAAATAAACTGATTGTGGTCGCGAATCCATTTTTACTTTACGCCAAATGTCAACAAGTATATCAACAACTAATTCAGTTCGATGTCAGACAACAAACCCGATTAGAATACGTGATGCCAATAACTGTAACAGATTGAATTGCTCTCAATCAATTAGATCAGATTCTTGTATTAAAATAACGAAAATAAATTAGGATACCGCTAGTTGGGAAATCTTCAATCTTATGCAATCCAAAACTTTAAAACAATCGGCGGTTCGAATTTACTATACGTCCTTTAGGGATGCTCTTCATCGAACCGAAACTGCTTAAAAGAATTTTTGTAAAAGTTTTTGTGAAATAAAGTATAATATTAACAAGGTTGGCTATTCGTTATTATTGTATAAAATGTTTCACAAGTCGTATACTAACTTTTTTTACTAACTCCCTCGTTTGTACAAATTTAATGTACGCGAAGGAGTTTTTATCTGGCTTCAAATTTCATGGAACAATGCAATGCCCGTTTGGATTTTTACGTGGTCTTCCGTGATTGCTGGTCGAAATCGAAAAACGAATCCGCCAAGAGACAATAGGAATGGAAATAGTGAAGTTGCGAAACTACGTACTAACGCAAATTTCCAAATTTTATCTTAATTGGCCTCGCTGCTCAAACTTAGCCATTGAAATTAGGCTCTAAAATCTAAATCAAGAATAACCTGATGTAAACTAAAGATCTAAAACTATATCGAATTGAAGGTTTTGGTTTAATGCAACGGCAAGTGTGGGAAGATACGCAGATTGCAGAATTTTTATTATTCGCGCTCGTCCCATGATTCATGAACACCATTTTTCTTATAAAATATTCTTAAAGCAATTACAGAAAAAAAAACAACCATAGAAACAGAGACAGACAACCAAAGAGATAGGTAAAATTCGGCGTGGTAGGAGAGAATATCCTAATTATTCCTGAATGCAGATTCCTAAATCCTGATTATACAGGGGTGAAAATGCCTTGTGTCTCTTCGCTAGAAATTTGTCTGCGAAATTTTGTTCGCTGATGGAGTTATACTTTTCTTTGAAAATCGAATTCGCGTCTGACATTGATCTCACTGGGATCCTGATAGTCCTGAAAATTTGATTTTAATTTAGTGGCAGAGGATATTTTGCTAAAAGCGTAACAACGTTCTCGTGGATTGCACAAAGGAGGAGAATATTCGATTATTCTCTTTGTTCTTGCGTTTACCAAACAAAGTTTTGATTTTGTTTTTGCATGGGCAACTGCAAATTTACAGCTGTCGTTTTCTGATGTGTTTGGTTTTTTGGAAATACACAATAAAATTAACGCATCATATTTAACAGAAATACCTTATTTGGGAGTAACTTTAATGTCTTGGGGGAGGGGGAGGAATATCCTGTTATTATCTGAGGCAATCTACGAGATCCCAGGTGAAATTTAAGGATTTTCGACTGTAAACATGGAATTTTCACTCGACAGCATTCTTGAATGCTTCACTCAAATCGAAATAATTTTTCAAAATTTCATGGAAAGTTAAAAAACAGTTTCTGCGTTTATAAAATGAAATAGAAATTAACTCCTTTTTCTAATCAAAACAAAAAACTCAATTTCTAATTTGTTTTGAAATCCATAAAAACGTAAACAATCATTCCACGATTTTCTGCGCTTGCAATTGAATGAAACAGAATCGTTGCATTTGTGCAATTTTTAAAAATATTAATTAAGGCATTATCCTTTAGCTTAATTGAACTCTTAAGTTTAGTGTAAACCAAACGGCATTTTTCCTTTAAAAGTGCACTGGAACTCGCGCTCGCAGCAGCCTTTAACGGAAACGGAGAAGGGGGCGGGGGGAGGACTGGGGGAGGGTGTTATCAGGCGGAGTCGTGAACTTAATAGTAAACGCACAATGAGGTAGAAGCGCTTGTCAACAACATCCTTTTCGGGTCAGTAAACATCCTCTGGATACAGTTTCATCCTGCGATGCTCCCAGAATTCCATTTTACTGCTCGTGCTGCTCGTTGCACCCTCAGGGGGTGGTTTCGAAATTTCGTTGCAGGCGGTTTTTAAGTTGAAGTTGAAGAACCCAATTTCGTCAGTACGGAACTATTCACTTTTGTAGTTCGTAACAATCTTTAATTTGGGTTCTTCTTAATTGCAATGTGTTTCTTCATCTTCGTTATAGGATTGTTCAGTTTTTTCGATGAGCAAAATATTTACCATTAATCAGATTACTTATCGAACATATTTTACAAAACAATTAAATACAAAGCTGAGAATATTCGCCGGAAGCTTCTTGACGTCAATCAGCCGCCATCAACTCTTCGAGCGCGAGATCAGAGCCTTCGTCTGGTGCTGGACCACTGGCAGAGGATTTGCACTCCAGGTACCCCCGTCTTGCACCTAGATCTTAAGATTTTCTATAAAAGCGGCGCTTATTAAAAGTGTGAGTTTAGTTTCGGGGTCTATGCAGTGCTAACTCGTCGAATTGCGACTCGAAAAGTGCATAAACCAGTTCTAATCTAAAATGGCATCGAAGGTATCTAAGCTAATCACAATTTCCCTTTTCCCAGTACACTAGTCCGGACCGTTAAGTGAAGTGTGGAACATGTCGAGTTCGAGTCGGGTTAAAGTGCACCGAAGGCCAAGGGAATGTCAGGATCTTCCATTTGGCTTGTTGCAATGGTCAAAGAGCGGTTCTGCAGTTTGTCAGTATTTGCAACTGTAGAGCTGCTTTAAGTCCTTTTGGTTGGAAAGGGTTGAGGGAAGGGAAAGGCGTGTTACGCCGAGGTCATTTTCTGCAACCAAATGCGAATTGTCGTAATTACCCTAAACCGTTACTCAGCAGTTCTTATTGGTGTGAAACACGATTAAGAACACCTCAATTGAAAACTTAGCAAAGTTATAAAATTTTTCACACAGGAACAGCGCATTTGAGTACTTTGCAAATTTCTCTTATCAAATTTATTGAAATTATCTCGAAGGATATAGAAAAAACTTTGGCAATTTGGACCTTCGGCAAGCTTTATATAACCAAAATGCATCCTTTTCTTTTAAAACATTCTTTAGAATTTAGCATAAAATTGATTGCTTTTTGAAAAATTTTAAAGTCTTGTGGCAAAATTATAGTGAAATGAAGCGAGTTATTTATCTTCAAACTCAACAAAAACAATCGAAAGCTTTAACGGGCATGTGTATGTAAAACAGATAATATTTGCACAAAATACCAATAAAGAACTGTTTTAAATCCCTTAAAACATTTGCGTAATGATGGAAAAACAGTTTGAAGTGGAACCCTTGATTGAAAATTCATTAGTATCGTAAATTATTTATTTTGTTCCAAATACCAACTTGCAAGTGTTACTTACGCACAAGTGTCCTTAATGACGTCTTCTTCTCCTTCTTTATAGTACTATTTAGTTAATTGGAACTTTAATTATTAAGTATTATTAGCGAAACTGACCCAGCAACACTGGTTTAAAATTCAATTTTACCCGATTTTCTGAAATTTTCATTCAAGTTTCTCTTGAATATAATCAAACAAAGAAAAACCACTCAAATATTTATTTACCGTAAAAAAAAAAAGGATTTAATAAAACGATTCTGGTTGACAAGTCAATTTTAACGAAATTTAATTTAATTTTCATGGGCTTGCATGAAAAATTTTCAAATGCTCAGCGGTTGTTTTTGTGTCTCAATTAATTCGGATTTGCGTTAGCTGTGCGCAAAAAACCATAATCGATTTAAGGAGTTGTAAAAAATCATGTTGAAGCATCGTGCAAAATAAATTTGGGTGTGACGATCCTGAATTAAAACCCTTGTGTGACGATAAAACACTTCGGAATACTGAAATGGATTAAGTGAGATAAAAATGAGATTCCATAAATTATCCCCTGCTTCCCGCGCTCTTTTACCATCCAAAAAGGGGATTAAGTTTGTTGACTTTTTTTTTGACATAAACAAACACAAGTAAACAGTCATGGAATTTGGAAAGTTTTCAGGATTGATTTCAGTTTTATAAAAAAAATTTAATGCAAGTTTCAAGATAAATTCGTAAATTATAATAAATACTGTGGGACTTTTGAACGGTATTTCAAAATGTCCATTGTTCCACTTACTTCAAATTACGGAAAACTTTGGATGGAATCTCTTCATCGTGCTACAATTTCTCCTTCTCAGGTATGCAAATATATGTGGAGGAATGCATGGACCATGCTTCCTCCGGGCACAGTACTCTCAGCTCTGAGGATTTCTTCAAAGGTTTCAATATTTATATTCCATTTAGGTCCAGAACAAATCCTATAACCAAAGGTTATAGACGGGAAATCATTCTGCGTTGAATGGAAATGAGGGAAATAAAAATGTATTTTTCAATTTTTCGTTTTTTTTTTCTTTGGCTTATTCCATCATATTTAACGTCGCTGTTATCCTCACATTGCATATGGTATTTCCATAAATCGAAAATGTAATCTGAATATTTGAAAACATAAATAAATGTTCTGTAAATAAGGTTATACTTGTTGCACTTGTTGAATGTTGGTTGATTGATTGATTGATATGTGTTATGGAAAATTTATCATATATACTAAATGTCATGTGAGGATTACTTTATACTTTTAATTTCTGCGGATTTTTTCCTGTTGCGAATGCTATTTATATACGTATTTATGGCATATATATAATGATTCTGCTTTCAGTTTATATTGCTTGCTGCATTGGTGGCCACAGTCCAAGGAGGAGGACCAGCGGCGTACTCAATTTCAGCGCCGAGCATTGACGGAGCCTACGTCGGCAGCTCCCAGGAGCACACGGTCAAAGTATGTTAAAGTTTCTTCAGTAAACGAAATCGAACTAATTTCAATAAATTTGCAGGGACACTACGGTCAAAATTCGCTGTCACAGTACACGAAAGCTGTGGACTCAGCACATTCATCCGTTCGGGTCTCGAGCTCTCGCGCTAGCAACGATGTCCTTGGATACGCTCCTGGCTATGCTGGTACGGCGTGACGGAGTTTCCGAATTTTTCGTGCAAGTTTATTACAGTAATCGATTTTTTGTTTACAGGTCACGCAATCGCCGCCCCCGCTCTTGCAGCGCCCGCAGTGAAGATCGCCCCTGCCGCTCTGGCTGCCCCAGCATACGCCGGTCATGGCCTTGGACTGGGTTATGCGGGCTACGGTCATGGGTATGCCGGCTTGGGACACGGCTACGCCGGCTTGGGACATGGATATGCTGGTTTGGGACACGGATACGCCGGCTTGGGACATGGCTATGCGGCTCCCGCTTACGCTGCTCATGCTGTCGCTGCACCTGCCCTCGCCGGATATGCTGCAGCTCATCAGTACGGAACACACCTGACAGGTGCAGCGCTAGCAGCGCCTGCCATTAAGTACGCCGCTGCCCCCGCGTATTCGGTTGCTCACGGTACGTGTCCTTATGGCAAGCCACCCCCTAACCAGGGTGTAAATTAATTAAGTTAGGGGCAACTTTCATCTAACGAGAAAGAAAACAAATTCTGGTGGAATTTAAACGGAATCAGATAATTATGAGAAGCGGAGAGATGAAAAACATCCGTTCATTTGGTAATCTTCTCTGGAACGGTTCTAATTAATTATGTACTTTATGAAAACAGAATTAAAATAGAATAATATTGCACTCACTGCCATTGCCGTGAAAGTCATGCCAAAAATTAGACGTAAGCTTCTGAAAGGTTGCAGTTTTTCTCATTTCACTCCACAAAGCATGATTATTCTAGGAATTTATTAACGTAACACTCTTTTCCGCATAGGTGGATCCTATCTTGGAGCCTACGGGCACGGCTACGCTGCACCCCTAGCACACGCTCCGCTGGCCATCAAGTAAGTGTTTTTTGTGGCGAAATCGAATAGTTAGAAGTAAAAATACATAATTCTCGTTCAGAACCGCAGTAGCAGCCGCTCCTATAGTGCATTCATCCTTCGTAGGACACGGGGCCCACTATGCTTACTGAGAATGCTGCAGAGTCCTCTAAAAGATGTTGTACATGTGTGCTTTGTAAAAATAAAAATAAATAGATTATCGCGGTTAAGTTTTCTTTGTTGGGTGGAATACTCCTTGGAATCCCATTACGTTTCATCCAGTTTATTGCAGTTTATACTATTTCAGACGAATTTTTGGAAATACATTTAAAATGACGTATTCTTACTAAAGGTATTGTCGGAAAATATACTCGATTTTCAGGAAAACATGGAATAAAAACCCCATTTATCATTCTTACCGTGTGCAAGCGAAAGATTTTAAAAATCAGAATATATCAAGTTTTTGTAAATCCTGGGAAGGGTTTTTTAAAGCTCCGAGAGGACTAACGGTTCGAACGAAACCTCAAGCACAGACAAAATGTCAGAGTGTCCTTGGAGGGTTTCTTCTTCTTCTTTTTTTTTTTAATATCAAACTATTGTGAATTTGTCGAAATGAAATGCTTGTTTGTGCATTCAGTTTTCAGGAATTTATTGTCGGGGATTTTGATGGACAATGTTGAAAAATCGTATAAATAATCCATTTATAAATGACCAACAAAAATTCCTTCGACCTTTTACAAAAGATTAAATCATTCCGCAAAAAGGATTGTTGCGATTTGTGACGTTGGCAGAATTTATTCATTGATATGTCTGATATCCTCTTCGCTGCTGCTCCTGCGATATTAACAAATCCTTCCCTTGAAAGTTATTATTATTGATAAAAACAACAAACTCTCAACGGAAGCATTGATTAACGATCATTGGTCATTCACCCATCGGGAGAAAAAATACATGTCTGAATGAGTATATTTGATTCTAGGTTACATCACGACAATTCCTTTGAATCACTTGCAAAACATAAAAATATACTTAACATTTGAGATATTGATATCATATTTGTACATTTTGAAAAATAATTAATTGGAAGTCTGAATTTCTTATGGCACTATGGTCTTCTTTTCATCCGGAAAATATATAATAATAAATTCATTAGAAAAATCAACGTTACGAATTAATAATTTCTTTATGATTTTATTATTGTTAATGAACTAATTGCAATTTCAGGATATATTTTACGGCATTGACTGCGTGCATGACCAAATTTCTGACACCAACAATTCATACGGCCATTGAACTTTGAAGATGCTCCTTAATGAGTTCTCAATAGTACAAACTTGCACCAAATAATTAATTAATTATCAACGTTGCGTCAGATCATATTCTTAAAATAAACCAGAAGTGTCTGATGGAACCAGTTACCACTGGAAGCGTTAATTGTCGTTAATTAAATGAGGATAATGGGCAAATATGTATCTACTTACATACTGGAATTCAGATGAACGTAAAATGGATTTTACCTGAAAATGAACAATAGCGTGACGGATTTCTAGTCGAGTTTAATTAAAAGGTTTTGAATAAAATATCAATCGGAGGACACTTTCATGGTCATCTGGAGTTTGGATTACCCAGGAGTAATCTAAACTGTTCCGCTCTACAACTCAGTCCATTTGCCAACAGTTGACAACATCTATTTGCATTTTGATTACATTCTGTAACTGCACTGAATCTTTAATAAAATTAGATTTAGTCAATTGGAACGCTAGACACAAAATATTCGTAAGTCTCCCTTGTATATTTTTATACCCTAGATGTAGGGTATATTAGTTTTGAGCGAACGTTTGCAACGCCAAGAAATAATCGTCGCAGAAAAGAAAGAACTATATATTCATGATTGGGAAGTGAAAAGAAACCGTTTTATGCATGTCCGTCTGTCTGTCTGTCTGTGTGTCTGTCTGTCCAGACGATAACTCGAGAACGCTTGTAGCTAGAGACTTGTAATTTGGTACAATAATATTTGATTAAAATTGCAAGGTCAAGTTCGAATATGAGCAAAATCGGGCAACTCCTTCTTAGTGTTGCCATATAAGCCTGAGTCATTTTTATACAAAAATGTTGATATAAGAATGAGTATATTTTTCTACATCTAGGGTATCACGTAATTGGTGTGACCAATTGCTTCCTTACTAGTTATATATAGTTATATTCTAGACCAGCGAACTTCGCATTCACTACTGCTCGTTCGCAAGTGCACGCCTTGGTGTAACCGTGGCTTTAGAATTTAGATGGACATGAAATACTATACAGAACAGCACAACTTTAACAACGCATAAAAATAATCCGCATAAAACGAGACCTGACTGTAGGCATATAATACTTTCCGGAGTAGTTATTGGTTGAAATTTAGTGTTAACTAATACATATTTGGGGAAATTCCAAAAAAAAAAAAAAAAACAATTCTGATAGAAATTTTTATATTTTAAAATTGCGGTTATGTTGTCATTTTGACGGAAGTAATGAAATTTTGAAATCCACTGTGCACAAATAAATCAAAGCATGCTGGTTTGATTTTTAAATGCATTTTTCTACTTTGCTGTTTTTGATCGCTTTACCTTTGAATTTTCAAACAATTTGTCAATTCTTAAATATCATGGTGCTGAACGTAAAAAGCAGTGGGCAAAAACGTATTCCATAAAAAAGAAAAACAAAACACAAAATGAACAAACAAAGCGAAAGTCGTGAACAATATTTCAAAAATATTGAAAATTTCCCACCTGCGGAATTATTTAATATACTTAAAAAGGTTCCGACTGCTGAACTATTTTTGGAAGTTTCTAAAGTTTCAGAAAAGCTACGGGAATTTATTTACTCGAGGATGGAATTTCGAAGGACAATTGAAATAAACGTAAGTCAGTCATATTTACATAAAATTAAATAATTACACAAATATTTGTAGCAATTCATCGAACTTTCCGAAGTGATGCGGCTGCTGAGCATAATGGGCCCAGAACTAAAGCATCTATGCGTTGATGAAAGAAGACTTGATGTTGACGACGTTCTAGACTATGTAAGGTTACTCTTTGGAAATGATTTTGTGTTCATTTGTTAGTTTCAGGCTGCCGACAATAATCCGAATGTGTCGTGGTTGCGAGTGCACAACTTAACAACGTCGTATGATGATGCAACACCATACAGTGAATTATGTTTTAGAAAATGGCCAAATTTAAAATATCTTGCTGTCTCGAACGTTTTCTTGTTCCGCCGGCGTGCGGAGGAGGCGGATGAACATTAAAAACGGTATTTACTGCTTCATTAATTCTTTCAATTAAAAATGGCGAATTCGTTTTTTTTTAGATCAACTAATTACTAATATATTTCTAATTTTAACATTCTGTGAACTGCTTCATTAAAAATTAAACTGTTTATTAATTAACGTATTTTTGGAAAATTTATTTTACAAATTCCACCTTGATGGAAAACCGAAAAACTGATTTTACCAGAGAGTTCAGCGCTCCCAAATTAGTTATGAAATTATATACAGCAAAATAGTGTAATAATTTAAGTAAAAATAAAACTGAATTAAATCTAAATTCTTAAACTTGTTGAGTCTGTTTTTAAATATATTCCATTGAAAAACCGAAAGTTTAGATGACAACTTTTTTACCAAACCAAAACAAACGTAAACACCAAGAGTGGACGTCTGTGTCGCATGTCGGAGAAAATGGCTGCGAGGAGTTGCGACATTAATACTCTACCTTTGAGATGTCACTTTTGTATTTTATTTTGATAAATAATAAATTGGAAGGCTGAATTTCTTATAAGTATTTTTTTCTTTATTCTGTTTGGAATTAGTGTCGCACTGTGCCCTTAGCACTGAAACCTGAAACTCTTATGTTTCTCAATGAGAAGGAGATCAAAATGGATACAAAAACAAACAAAAAACAATTCTTATTCGGGAGAAAATTAGGAGTACATCAATAAATATAGAAAAGGTTTCTTTCTACATTAATGTTAGTGAAACGTTTATTATAATTCCCATTTGGAGTAGCAGCTATCCTGGATCCTAGAGATTTATATGGGATCACCCCACAGTTCATAGCCTACAAAACCGTTATTTCGACGATTGAAAACAATTTGTTTTTGATTAAAGGAAAAATTATGGAAATATATTACAACACAATAATTTATGAAACCCCATCTGCCATCACAAGACCGGAAAAATTGCAAGAAAATATTAAAAATGTAACATTTTTGTTTTGCGAATTACTTAATTAATATTTGAGTGTTGTTGTTGAGCTGCTTGATCATATTAATTTGGATGTTTATCCTCATCCACCACACCCCTCAGATCTTGCTCCAACTATCTGTTCCCAAAGTTGAAAGTTCAACTGGGCGGACAGCATTTCAGCAATGACCGACGAACTCACTCAAGTTGACCGATTTTTGAAGGAGGCGGCGGTGGCAGACTAATGAAGCCGGACTAAAAAAGTTATTGCCACAGCTACAAAAATGCCTAGAAAAAAATTATGATTATGTAGAAAAATAGTTTTTGAATTGAGGAATCCGAAAATAGGATAATTTTTTTAATATGACTTCTAGTTTTTGTTTAATAAAACAGAGAAACTTACTTTTTGTACGACTTCAACAAATTTCAACAAATAAACTGTCCTGTATGGATATAAAAATATGTTTGCTTTTAAGTAGTTATTGGAACATAGCCCCCCTTTCGCCACTGGCTTTTAGTCCAACATAATTCTCCCCTTGTCTCCTAGGAATCAATTCACCGTGCTGTAGGAGTAGGAGGCTTATCTGCACTCTATTTTCATCCTTCAGTGTTCCTACGTATAATTTTGTCTGTTGTTATGTTTGCTTAAAAGGTTTCCATTAACTTGAAATCAATGAACCCATAATTCCTCAGACTTCTTAATCCTAACGATTTGCAGCGGAATAATTCTGGTTGCTTGACAACGTTCCTGGAAGAGCTGAAGTTCTCCTGTTTGTTTTGCATTCGGCCAGTTTCATTGTCCTGGATGCATTGTAGTGCAAGATTCATCACTTTAAATTTGTTGAAGTATTCAATTGATTGCAGTTTCTAGAATAGGTCCCTGTGTAGACTAAGCTCTGTATTTTATAATATTTTTGTGACATTTTGGTATTTTGATTAAATATTACCGTTAGCAGTATGGAGTGGTAAGTACTTCTGCACAGGAGTTTGTGGGAGGTGGGCTTGAAAGTAAATAGTTGAAATCCTTTTTTGATGAAGTGAAGAATTTCTAAAAATTACATGGAGACAATTTTGCTTTGATACGAGGATAATTGAGAGGTTTTCGCATACCTACTTAAATTATGAAATTTAAGTGAAACGTGAAAAGTGACACAGAACACTTAAATAAAACGTTAACACCGAGAATGAATTGGTAAAGTTTTATAATTGTTTAGAATTCACTAAAAGGACTAAAGATAGTAACAAATGACAACCAGTACCAAACGTAAAACTGGAGTAAACTTAGTCCTGTTTTAGTTTCATAATGAAAAAAGTATGAATTCTGAGTAATAACACAAGGTATTGATGTAACTGCCCCAGCAATTAGTGAAATAGTCAATTGTTATTATACGTCGCTCCACGAAGTTGAAGAATTGCATCTTATGAACCTGGAAGAAGCTTTCGACTCTATCTCTTATCATTAATCACCTTAAAACTTAATTGTATTGTTTACGCACCTCGACAATCGCTAGTCCTAGTTTTGTTTTGATTCTTCTATCTCTAACCCTTTCTCATCCCGCACAGCCGTCCCTCAGGACAGTCACCTTGGTTCTCTGATATTCAGATTTTTCATAAACGATGTTGAGAAAAGAAGGTAAGCAGTCATTGCGATATTCTATTTATTTTATTTAGACAAATTTCAAGACCATAATTTTTAATCATATAATAATAATCATATTATAATAATATATAATCATATAATCTCTCTGGAACTTTATACATCACTTTTTATCGATAGGTACGTATATTTTTTAAAATTATTTTTTTAAATGCCTGCTGTTTAGTCTTTAATTCTTTTCGCGGGGGTCACATCCACGATTTAATACATTGATCGTGATTCTACATTTATTTAGTTCTTTTCGAAAATTTTATCTACAAGGCGTAAATTTTAATCCTGTTGTCATTTTAGAATATGGTAAATTATACTTGTGTCTCATTTTTGATATTTTTTTGAAAATACCATATATTGAACAAATTTTTAGATTTAATATATTTCTTTTAAATTTGTCGTCAGTATTTTCAATATTAAATATAATTTGTTTCCGAGAGAAATTCCGGTATCAAATAGAATTTTTTATCCCGACTATCGAGATTGAAAATATCATTTGAAATAGCGTCCATTTGAGTTTATTAAACATTCATAGGCAGTTAGCAGTTTGTACTTGACAAACATATCATAATGCCATTGGAAGGATTTCTGAAAATTCGTAACCATGGTATTTACCTATACAGGCTATACTGGGGACTGGGGTGCATATAAAAAACTTCGACTGTAGCGAGAATTAATGGTTGGCATTTCAAAGTGTCTCTCTCGGTGCATCATTTTGGGATGTGGTTGTAGCGTTTCATTAAAGTACTTGTGAGAAGGACATGGATTATGCATTAAAATTTAAAGGGCAGAATATTTGCTAATCGGCAAAAAACCGGAGTATATAGATTCAAAGGCAGCAATTTCGTCATCATGGATCAATAAAAAAATAAGCTCTGGTTTATGCAATAACCGGGTAGTTTCCAAACGAATTCTGTTATAACATTTTGTGCCTATAAAAGCTGTTATTTTGTTGCAAGCAATACTCTCATATCAAAGGCTCCAGTGATGCGTAATTCTGCAGGGAATCGGAGAAGAGTGGTTGGATTGCAACAACTAAGCATTATTGTGCACCGAGAAAAATTGAAATATAATTAATTTTCGAATGTGAAAAAGTGGTATTAATAATTACAAAAAGATTTCTTCACTATTATTTATATTACACTCTCTTCTTTCAATAGCAACGCAGACCAGTAATTTTTGGGAAAATTTTACGCAGCCCTATTTTATTTAAAAACATTTTTAATACCTTCAACTTTATTAAACTCAAAAATTGCGCAATTCAATGTCTCGTATTTCAATTTAATAATGATAAGAATTCAAGCAGCAAAGTATGAAGTGCACAGTTTCAAGTATAATGTTGTTTCCTAATACATGAAAATTCCAAATTAGGAGAGAAAAATGATAATTTTATTCTCAAATCAGCTTCAACATCCAATCTATTTCTGTCTTGTTTTTTAAGTGCACTGAAGTAAAAAATCCAGTTCCACAAGCCACAACTGTAAGTGGCGCGAAAGGCGAATGAATTAAAATTTGAATGTTCATTGTTCATTGCTTCCTTTGAGTTTGACTACTTAACCAAAAATTGAGCAGTACAAAATAAAATAATGTTAAAAGCAACTTCCCATGAAGTTCGACTGAATCATAAAGTTCTTTTCCTTCGTTTTCTGTTTTAATGCAAAAAGGATCATAAATCCATATTTTGTTGGCAGGGAATTGCGGAAAAAGTTCATTCGAACTTTCTGTTAGTTCAAAAGGATGTTCTTCAATGTAAACTGAAAGTGGTGCAAGCTGTATGTTTTGTCCGGAATGGTTCTCTATAAATTATAAATGTTAACCAAAAGTGACTATAGCCAGCATATTATTGCTACTTAAGCGATGAGCGAATTTTCCTAAAGTTATCCAGAAACGTGTTTTTTAAAATGTCACTGCCTATGGACCGTTAGTGATCCAAGGTAAGGACCCAGGGTTATGTGGTGAAGAACTTTGCTATCTTTGCTTTATAAGTGAAAAGATCTTCCTTCTTCGTCCTCACTAATTTTCGCTTTGTTACATAATTTTTAAATGTATAATAAACACAGAATAGAGCGCTTTCGACGTCGTCAATCACCTAATTGCAGTGAGCTTTGATTTGTGAAAGTGATACAATTGCCATTTTTCCATAATTGATTAGTTAGGATGACTCTGAAATCCATTCTGCTATATATTGTTACAAGTATGCTATGAATTTAAAAAGCGAAGTAAAAAAGTATGAAGTAGACGGGGAATTGAGGAAAAACAATGGAAGTAAAATGAAAATATTAGTTTAGTTGAAATTCCGAGAAGTCATAGAACGGTTCGGTTTCGTTGTATTTCACGGTTAAATAAAGATTGAATTTTTACAAACTTATTGCCTTTTTTTATCACAATCCAGTCATCGAATAAATCTTAAAGCAAATTTTGTTACAATATTATATCTGGATAGAAAATATCCTATGTTCCTCTCCATATTACAAGTTACATGTAGGTATAAAAATTCCATGAAATTTGGTTGAACCATTAAGTTTGAGGAACAATCAAACAAACTCACTTTCACATCCATAATATTAGCAAGGATTTTGATATTGTCTTCTTCCATAACATTTTTATTTCCTGCTTTAAATTTACATTAAAGATACAATCCTGCTTAATCTGTGCCCCGAGTATATTCGTCATCGGTCGAGGGTAGTTTGTGCCCAATGCTGAACTGCTTAGAAGGGAATTGATAAACCGTTTGACATTTCTCCCACACGTGTCTAGGAGAACGCCTTTGCTCGAAAGCGTTCCTATTTAGATCAGAACTTTATTGCATTGTTTAAAATATAATTAGTAATAACGGTACTGAAATTTGCAAGGAAGAATTCCTCTGCATCAGATGGTTGGACGTGGGAAATTGTCTGGGTAAGGTCACACATTAATTAATTCAGGCAGTGTCCAGCTGGGTGTTATGCGTCGGTGGTGCTAAGAAATCCCAAAGTTCTTGCCATTTTCCATTTTGTGTGCGTGCCCCGAAATCACGCTCTGATCCTGTGATTAATTATGATTAAATTCCTCAATGCCAACACCCAATATCTTGCTCTTGTCCGCTGTCCAATGTCCATTCGCAAGACCCTGGTAAACAATTGCTGCTTTCTTCAGCATAAAAGGAGACCATACGTCTTAATGTCCTGCAGGTCACGGGAAAAATTAGTCTTATAGTTGAGTCTTAGAAATATTTGGGGTGAGGATTTTCGCACAGATTTTCATCAGATTCTCATCGCAAAAAGCACGATTTGAGAAAATTGACGGCAGATTATGGAAATTCCGGTGGAGATTTGGCTTTCGTCAATCACGGCTACTGTTGAACTATTCCATAGTTTGGGGGGATTGCGGAGGACCACTTCCATCATTCTACATAGAAAGAATTATTCGAGTAAAAGTTTATGGAAAACCATTACTTGAATTGGAAACGATAGAAGTTCATTTATATTTAGTAGTGAACTTAGTGCGAGCAAAACCAATTGCGAAGGAACAGGATAATTGCTCTTGGAACCTTTGCTATGAACTTAGAAGGGTTCAAAGCTTAATCTACGTTTCCCGTAAATTAATTTTCGTGAACAAAGAAATTCCGAGTAACTATTAATTATGATTGAGTACTGATTCAATAAATCATATGGTTCTGCAGTTCGATTATTGGTATCTTTATGACTTTATGGCTTTTTAATTGGTTGTAATGCAATCGGGTGCAAGCAGCTAAATAATTGTCTTGCTAAAAAAAACCATTTCAGTCCATAAGCATTATCAGTCATCATTCATTTCTTGCGTAGATATAATTCCGATTAAACAATATTGGTTGTTATTATAATAGTGTTCTAACTTTATCAAAAGGCTTAAGTTAGGGAGACGGACCACCCAGAAAGAAGCAGCGGATTTTAATGAAATTTTGTAAGGAGTAAGGACATGTGTTTTGGTGTAAGAAGGACGAATCCGAAGGAATTTTTTCGGAATTTCATTTATTTTTCGAAATATTTAACTTTCAAAATATATTAATTAATGACATGTGAATTGCGAAATTGACAGCAAAAAAATGTCAAATTTGTCAAGAAAATAAACAAGTATGTATTTCATTAATGATTTTTCATATTTTATAAATCTGTGGAGCATTTAAAAAAGATGGCAGGATTTCAAATTACATTTTAAGGATTTTAATGCAAATTTGGTAAGGACAAAAAGTGTTGAAATGGTGAAAAATGACTAAAATTCAAATGTCATTTAATATATTTTGAAAGTTAAATATTTCGGAAAATAAATGGAATTCTGAAAAAATTCCTTCGGATTCGTCCTTCTTACGCCAAAACACATATCCTTACAAAATTTCATTTAAATCGGCTCTAACATATTCTCATCAAAAACCTTTAAGTCACATTCCGATGAACCATAAAGTTTGCAAATTAATTTGCACTGATATTCTCCTGGCAAATGTGTCTTGAGTTCCAGTAGCCAAACAAATCGGACAGAATTTATCATAGAAATTATTACGGTTGATTTGTTGAACCAAACGTTACCGACGTGCGCGAACAGCGAAATTGCCGCAAAATGACCATTTGGAAAATAATTTTACAATTTTGCAATGAGACGCCCATGAAAGGTGTTCCATTTTCTGCCATAAAAGTGCAGCTTAATTGACACGCACCGCGAAAAATACTAACATTGAAGTGTACGGAAACCCGAACGCGTCAATTGAATCGCGGCGACCGTTGTGATATAACCGATCGGGGCCGCGCTGAGCCGCTTCAGCCGCTGCGACGACGCGGATGACGAGCACATGTTGCGCAACCGACACACATAGTTGCGGTGTTTTGTTTCAGACGTGACCGCGACGCAACACCTGCCGGAAGAAACCAGCGCGGGACACTTGTGAACGTGAAGAAAGTTAATGCAACCAACGCACTGTGAATTGCAATGAATTAATTGCATCTCATGTTTCTGCAAACAACCAAATCACCTGGCAAAATTAATTAATCCTCCAACTTTTGTTCACATCACAATAAAAACAAAAACGGGCCCAAAGGTCCTCTGGGTACATTTTAAAATGCACTCCATGCATACATTTTGCAATATTTAACGAGCACTTGTTTACGATTTGAAACTCAACCCCATGAACTCATCTGGATTTTGTGGAGAAAGTGAATCTCATAATGGTGTTCAAAAACTGTTTATCGGCCATAAGCATCGCCATTTGCAAAGAAATCACGTATTTTTGGTGTCCAAATAATCAATTTGTGGAGTCCAAACGAGGAACCCCAATTGAAAAGTCAAGCCGAGTAATTTGTGGCGGAGAAACTGAAAACAACCGTGCAATGGTTCTACTTTTCAAATGAGCACGCAATCAATGTTCAGCGCTGACCAATGCTGTTATCCCAATGGATTTTCGTCAATCATTTCGTCCCCTGTCGGCTACTCTTCGGGTTCCTATGAACTGCATTCGGCTGTCCCGCAAACACTGCGAATAAGTAATAGAATAATTTTTGTTTTGTGAGGATTAAAGTTTTGCATGTTTTCGATATTGAATTTGAATCTTGAGCTTAACTGTCAGTCACCCAAAGCCCAAATGAAACGGGCAAGGGCCGAATGCAAAACCAAAAATTTTCAATTAAATAACAGCAGGAATGCGAAGTATGTATTTTACCAAAAAAACTAGTCACTCCAACAAAATCCATTTTGAAACCTTTTCATTCAAAATATGAGTGTTCAGTGTTCTCCTAAATAAAAGAGGGGTTTTTCTGCTGAAAATTTGCAGAAGTTTATTATTGTGAATATTAATTATAATAAAATATTATAAATTGCAGGTTAATATGTTTTAAGAATTGAATTTTCAATTTATCTGAACTTGTTTTAAGCAAATATTAAGAAAAAATTAAAACGGAATAATAAATGTCATTGTGTTAAAAATAAAATATTTATTTTTATTTTTAATCCGAAATGAAGCTTTCCAAATCACTAAAGAATAATTGAACTCAACAAATAAATAAATCAATATTAATTTTATTGTGTTCGAGGTCTTACAAAATTTTGTGTTTGAGAAATGTTTCAATTCTCTAATAAAGGTTTTTTTAAAATCATATACAATATAAACAATAAACATCTTAAGAATGATATCCAAAAGTAAGAAATAGAAGAATATTTTTGTAAATGCTTCTCAGAGATAACTTTTCCTCCCCGTGCATTTTAAAACACTTTGAACCCATTTTTCTCGAAACTAAGTCGTCAACTTTAATTTACTTGAAATGTTAACCGTAGCGTCTTAAATAGACTCACAAGATTTTTAAGGTTAGCCAACAATATTTTTATATATAAACAAATTTCGGCCGATTTTTTGGTCAACACTAAAAATTGAAAAGTTTTATTCCAACTGCTGCCATTTTGTGAAAAATTAATATTTTTTAATAATTGTGGGTCCTTTGAATTGTATTTGTATTGTCCTAGATGCTGATGTTCGTCACTTACGTTTCCGCCCCCGGAAGTCCCCCAAAAAAAAAGTTTTCGGTTTACCTACCGCTTGGACACCATTTTTCTTGTTGTTGTTTTTAAACAAAAAAAATGTGTTCTACACCTGCTGACATGTGTAACAGAGTGGAGCAAAAAATGCGCACACTTGTTTTGGACGTGACGAAGCATCGTTTGACACTCTATGGTCACAACGGAATTTTTACGCTCCACCCTAATGTGTAATAATTATTGTCTATTGTCGATAGGTCAAACAGATGTAACCCGAAATCAATTTCATTATTGCTGTTTGTAGTTATTATTATAATACACCGAAGCATCATGAGTCGCCTACAAGCACGCAATGCTGAAACATTTGAAATTAAATTTTGCGACAACTATTTAGCTAATTATATGTAATTACATTTCGTTTGTGGCTCAGCGATAAAAAAACCGCTAAATATCCTTGAAGTGCTAAATTGCACGTCCTTATAAACACTCGATCATAGATCTGCATGAACTGACTTAAATCATATCGGAATTCGAATCCATGTTCAATAAAAAATGCACGAATTGTGTGCATGAGTAAATTGTGATTACTGATTGAACACGAAAAACTTTATTGCGAAGATGAACTTTCGATGCTGAATTAAGGCGCCTTATGAGCGGCGAACAATGCTCGTGCTGCAGCAACGGTGCGGTCATGTGGTGGGTGGACTGGTGGACAGCAAACTGAACCGAAAGCGAATCTTCTGCAGTGACAAAAGTATAAAAAAGCCGAGGGTGCCACATCCATTGGCAGTCAGTTCAGTTTCCTCCGACGACTGCAGATTCCGTTCAAAAGTTTTCGTTACGTACTTATTTTCGGCGTCATGTCTCAATTCGGTAAATCGGTGCAGTTGTGTGTTTTGCTGTCGTCCTCATTGTGGGCGATTTGTGCTGGTCAATTGTCCTTCCACACCGATACCAACACCAATTCTTTCACGTTGAAGGCTCCGGGGATACAGCAAGTCTTCACACGGTACTTTGGTGGCCAGCAAGGATCACTGCTGCAGCAAGCGCAGGCATCACAGCAGCATCCACAGGTTGGTATCGTATGAGGCAACAGTGCCCTTGCCGCATCCTTGCGGTGAACCGCTGTTTTATCGTTGCCATTGACAACACGAAATTAGGTCATCGAGTGGTTCCGTAAATATTTCTGATAACGATTTCATGCGTCGTTGAACGCCAGCTAATCGTGTTTGAAATAATATGTGGTGACTCTGTGGAATTTTCCTACCAAATAATCAGGAGCGTTTCATTTAGCGTGTCCTCTTCACGTGTTCGTACAACGAACATGCCACTGAAAATGGCTATCGTTCTCAAGTCAAGCGATGGATTTCGAAAAACCGAAATTTATAAGAAGGAAACTTAAGTGTCATCCTCGGACACAGATTCATTGAGTGCGGCCGCAAGCTAAATATCCGAATTCCGCATTTATCCTTCATTCAACATAGCATCAACTAAAGGATGTATTACAAAGTTCTATGGCCCGGGAGAATATTTCCACGTAAAAATTTTCTTGCAAAGTTTTTCTTTTAAGTTATTAAAATTGTGGTAATATTCCCGGAAATTAGCAGTAGAATCCTTTAATTACATTATTTGCTAGTTTTAAATATATCAGAATTAAACAACTTTATACAGATGCTGATTTAGATTTGTCTCTTGATTTCCAGTTTTCGTTTATTTCAACAAGGATTGCGGATCCCTATATCCTTATTGCTTGTATTACTGCCAATAGAATTAACTAGATTCTTCTTCTTGGCTTTGAAAACAAGAGAACGTGAGATTAGTATTATAATAAAATCTATCTGAACTTTAAATAGTTAAACGGATGAATTTCTGACGCAAATGTGTGGAAATATTAAAAAAGTAGCAATATTTTAAAGTGCACGAACATTGCTTTGGCAACTTCCAGGACTCGTTGCTAGGCTCCGAAAGTACTGCCAACTTCAAAAGAGTTGAAAATTCCCACTTTCAAAGTTGAGCACCCGCAAGTCCTATACAACTGTGCTTGGGCTATGAATAGATAAAAAAATATCCTACAAGTATGCAATAAGGAAAGTTTTATGCATGATTTCAATTGAATTAAAGCAAAGATCAAGTAAACTTTTTTTATAAAATTATATGAAGTTTATATGATCTATGATTAAAGCAAAACTGAAAATTCTAATTTATTCAAACAAATTATGAAATAACGTAGATGTATTTTCGAACATTGTTTTGTATTAACTAATAATACATGTTACTCTGTGTCTGGAATAGTCGTTGTGGAAATATTTTATAGATACAAAATAAAATTTATACCTATATGCATTTTGTACAAAAAGATTCAGTTTCATATGGTAACACTAATAAAGTGTTTTCCGATTTTTTTTAAATCCGAATTTAATATTATTATTTCTATACAGTATGCATATGCTTACAAAAACTTTCAACCTCCCAGCACAAAGAATCCTTTACACATTATTTGGACGAACAGACAGACAGATTGCAGACGGATAGTCATACAATGGTTTCCTTTCATTTCTCAATATTATCGATATACTATACAAATTTTTATTTAAATCCGCAAATTTAAAACGTCTATGGTTTAAAATACGTTATTATCGGTCTTTTGTTGCAATCTGTTTTACGAGTTGCGCTACACGATTAATAATTTCACACCTCTTATAATCAAAAACCGGAACAGTATGGCCAACTTCTTCGATAATGGCACGCGTAATTTGCTTTTTGCAGCTTAACAAGCTAATTTCGTAAGCGATCCCGCTGTTTAAAGTTCATGGCGAACTGAACATAGTTGTAGAAACTCTCCAGGAATGGCAAATTGCATGGAAATTTGAGTGTTTTTGAGACATGTTCTTCCACTTCCATTAAATTGAACTTTCTTCGAAACTTCTTCCCCTGCCGAAATGCCCTAATGTTACTGTTTTTAATTTCAACTTTTCTTTTGTCTCGACATCTTTATTTATGGACTACAAATTACAATACCTATATCGGATACAAATCAAATTCGTGATGATGGAAAAATATTTTGTGAAGTTGTTGAATGGGGAAAAAGTTACAGAATCACCCGAGGAAGACTAACGTGTCAAATTGTGATCCTATAGTCCCGTTTCCATCAAATTCGAGTCCCTATTTCTTCCCACTGAACACGAAAGCTACCCACTTGTGTATTTATTAAATTATAGAATCCGGCGACGAGGCTTTAAGTTTGTTCTGTTTTACATTAGATCTGATTTTTCGTTAGAGTTAACTTGGAGGAGTTTGATGAAGGATTTAGCCCGGAGCTGTTTAAGTTTAATATAGCCAAGATTTTTCAGACACATACCCTTCAGCGCAAATACAAAACCCGAGACAACGAATACTTTTGAAACCCTTCAAAATTCATAATAAAATTGTGCGGAAGAAAATGAAATCAATGTTATTTAATACAGATTTGGTTTTAATATTTCACTATATCATAGAAGCGTTGCGTGCTTTGTAACAGTAAAAAATTCAATTGTTTTTTCAGAAGAACATAATACACAAATAAAAATACACAACTATCACTCACCAATTTCAGAATTTTTTTGAGATTAGCATACAAAATTCTTTTCAATATTTATGATACCAAAACGCTGAGTTCAAAACATTTTTTGATTTGTTGATGTTGGAAAAGTATCCGAAGTTTGTTTAATTCGATAACTTATTTCAGTTCCAAATTTCACTACCAGCAATGTTTATTGTACGCTTAATTTCGAGGTGTATTACTGAATTTATTATTATGCTAAAACCGTTTAACTAATTAAATATATTTATTGGAATATTTTATCGATTTTGCGGTCGACAATGTTTAAAGCCCCTTTTAGTAGGCATGCAATAATTTATTCAACACACTTTTTGTACATAATTATATCATTGCAATTTGCAAATATTCCACGCGACAGAACTTTATTGAACTTTAAGTCCAAGACCCGGGGATTATGTTGAATAAAACATAAATAGTATTCCAAGCTCGTTGAACTTCTGTGGAAAGAGAAATTTTTGTTTATGAAGACAGCTCAGATTTAGATTGAGTGGTTTCATGACTTCTAACCTTCAGGAACATCTTTGTTTCAAGGTGTTGTCTCCCTGATCCTTTTGAGCTTTTAATAAGGAACTTATAAAGTTGGTGACTACTGTGTTTTCAAAATTCAGCTGAATGAACTTTGACCAAGCTGAAATTATGCTTCCACAATAATTGTTACTGCAATGTAGCATTACACAAATGACTTCTTACACACGGTTCACGGGCGTAGAACGATAAGACTATTTGGTGGGGCTAGATGCTTTATTCCTGGAATGCCATTTGCACAAAATACAGTACCCAGTAAAATATTACTGTAATCAACAAAATTATTCTCATATTTCTTCAAATGGAAAAAGAGTGTCACTAAAATGGGTTAAGGTAAATTTACATCATATAATTTAATGAATTCTGATGTTTCACTTCTCCAGAACAAAATAATGAACTGAAAGTTATTTATAATATACGATTTGGTTATTTTTCATTTGGGGCTACACCACCGCAACCCTGAGAGACAATTTCCATTGCTATCTTCATAGACCGAATTCCTTGTCACACTCAGCCGTTTACTGCATACACAAAACCAATTTGTGCCTTTGATTGCGGAGCTAACTTACATTTGCCCCTCCTCCCCCGCAAACCCATTGTAAAGCAAGCAAACTTCCCAGATGGTTCCACTACACCTAAACCACTAAATGTGGAACCCCATGCAATCGGCTCTGGCCTCTTCAGTTGTACAGGGTGCGGTAGAGAAACTACACTACTTTAAAAATGAATAACACAAACAGTATAAGAGATTTCAGTTTAATTTTTGTCTATAGTTTAGCTTGAAATTCGAAATTTTTATTTATTATGTTTTAAAAATCAAATCATTAAGGTGGCCTCCAGTCTGGGCAATGCATTGCGATAGTAGACTTTTGAAACTTCTCCGCACTCTTCGTCATGGGGCTGAGGCCCATCGTTAAAAATGGCTTAGCATGAATTTTTCGTGACAAAAAAAATTGTGTGGATTGCCTAAGTTCTTGCACCATTGCCAATTTGGATGAAATCTCAGCGATTTATGAAGAATTAATCTCACAGAACGATTGAATATCGAAAGAGCAGCTGAAAAGTCAAAAAGTCAAAAGTCGACTATCGCAATGCATTGCCCAGACTGGAGGCCACCTTAATGATCTGATTTTTAAAACATAATTAATAAAAACTTTAAATTTCAATCTAAACCATAGAAAAAAATTAAACTGATATCTCTTATACTATATTTGTGGTATTCATTTTTAAAATAGTTGCTCCGGCGCACCCTGTACTTCTCACTTGAATTTAAGTAAACAGCAATTCATTGAAGCTACATAAAATTAAATCACCCCTCGGATTTTTGCGGACATTTTGCGTTTGTTAATTTGAAATTACTAAACTTGACGAAATAAAAACCGTCCCGATTGACATTGAATTCCTCACTCGCCTGAAATTCCATCTTATCATTAGAGTTATTTCCCGTTGGCATAATTAGCTACTATATAATGTATGTAGCAGGGATACCAACCCACGCTTCGAACATGCTATCGTTGTTTTACGTACTACTGAATAATTCATCCGAATAACAGGAGTCGAGATTGCCATTTTCTCAATGATAAACCATTTACAAAAATATGTGCGCTTACATAAATCCTCCGGTGCACGTAGGAAAGATCATGGCAACGAGTCCCTTAAACTACTTATGATTCTAATATAACGCCTAACAAGAGTTTATGATTTCTGTACTTAATCCCCTAGGTGTAGGTGCCATAAGCTTTCCTTAAATAAATTATAAAGGTAAACAATTATTGTGAAATAAATCCTGAACACACGGCAAACTTTCGCATTGATTGTAACGAATGGAAAGTCTTATTCCTGGGCGTAATTATTCTCACAATTTTGTTATCTTTTCGACAGGTTGTTTCGGCTCCACAAAACTTCGCCTACAATCCGAGTTTAGGGCACGCTCAACAGACGCCGAACGTGTACTCGGGACCGGCTCAACAGGTGCAGGATGGTCAGCAGCAGGTCCAGTATTTGTCTCCCCAGGACTACGCGGCTTATTTACAACAGTTCCAAGGTCAAGTACAGCAACAGCCCCAACAAGCGCCCACCACCTCAGCCAGACAACAACAGCCCCAGACGGCTTCATTTCAGAACTCATTCGCCGACCAATCGCCTTCCTCCCCCGCGGCCAATCTTCTCGGTGTGGCTTATTCACCCTCGAACAAGGTGTCGCACGTGAAATTCTCAAGCGCAGGACTCGCCTACAACTTCTAGATGCAACCGGAATCGACGTCTTTCGATTAAATTTTAATACTGAATACCTCTTAAGGACATTTTTACAATAAACAAATCAGAAATATTAATTGTTTAATTGATTATTTTGTAATGTTAATCGCGGATTCTGGAAAACTATGCGGAGTAAAGATATCTAGAAAAGGGATCGAAATGACAAACACATGGCCTTGACGTCACTGTGGCAGCAAGCTACTTGATTGAAAGCCTGCAAAAATGAAAGCGCTATTTTTAAAAACATAATAATTCAGGCATTATTGAACAAAAATTGAATTTATTTTTCTTAGATTCACAACTAACTACACTTTATATATTTGAAATAATATGTAGCACAACATTAATTTGTAATTTATATATTTAACTTTTTTATCACTTGCTTTGTTGTTTTGGTGACTTTATAACCAAATAACCAGACCTCCGATTTCTACTAAATTTTTACTGTGTGTTGGGACATATATGTAGATGGTTATAGTGAAGTTTGTACGAAGTCGTTCCAGCCGTTCCGGAGATATGCCATTTTGAAGATTTATGTGCATTTACATGGGAAAAAAATGAAAAAAATAAAAAAAATAAAAAATCGCCATATCTCAAAAACGGTTAATCAGAGAGCGAAAATAAGGGCAGGATACACCCCTCTATAATATATTTTCGTATACATGGGTTGCGAAAAAAAATTTTGAAATTGGGTGCAAACAAAATTTTGGGAAAGGGGAAAATTTTTGAAAAAAAAACTAACACAGTTCTATGTAATATACGTCGCTTTTAGAGATACCGGATAGTTGCAATTATTCAAAATGTAATATGATGTACATTTATAATATTATGATTTTCACCGTCCCGTGTGAAACCGCTAGTAGTTTCTAAAACCGTTTGCACAGAATTTCTCCATTTTCAAACTTTCTCTTAAATTGACAACACAAATTCCTTCACTGTTTCCCATATTTAGCGTTAAAAATTTTGCTTAAGTAACGTAAAAACATGGCGGACCCTCTTATCGTAGCGATCTCTCCTCACTCCTGTAGATATCTTCACTCCGTGGAAAACTGTTTGCTATTCTGTTTCATGTGTTTTGTTCCATTCATTATTAAATATCGGGAAATATTTTGGTGGGGAAATTATTTTTTTCAAAATTAAACAATCATTTTACGCGAAATGCGTGACTTTATTTGAGAACACTTGAAATTTGTTCGAATACATTGAAGTTGTTTATATTTAATCATGGAATTAATAACCATTCACAATAGCGATTCCACTGATAATAGGATGGCTTGAAGCCATTTAAATACATTAAACTGCTTATAGATGATTCAATAACAATTGAAAAGGTTTTTAATAGCAGTAAGGACAACATTTCGCGCTTATCAATTGTAGGTACCATCGAAATTCAAAAACAGCCTTTATTTTAATACCAACATGAATTTAAGTACATCGATGCTTGGAAGAGGGTACAATGTATATGACATATCGATAAAATACAAAACGTTCAATTGAACGCGTTTCTTACTTCAATAATGATTATATATTGTAAACATTTATTTCTAACAAGTCCAGTGCATAAATTGGCACAATAAAAATATTATCCTCTTCGCGGCCTCCATAAAATCTCTAATCCTTAAATATATTAAAACCGATTTCTCAAAAATATCCCATCTATAAAAATTTGCCCGAATGGCTTCCTCTTATATAAACCAATTATCAAGTAACTTAATTTTGTTACGTCATCAAAACTGGTTTAGGCGTGATTATACCACTTTATAAATCCACGTAGTCATCGCCAAAGTCCAACTCGTCACTTATGCAGCTTAGCTCTCGAGGCCTGCTTGAGCTGGTGGTAGATAGACTGCTGCGCCTCGTGGGGCGTCCAATTTGATCCTGGGAGAGTGGGTTCAATAAATCCTGATCGTAATAGCTTTTCTTTGACCGTCCGGATGTGCTGTGCGACAAAGAGCCTTGCATGTAGCTGCTGCGCTTGATAGCACCTTTGCTAGAAGTAGAACCGAAACTGCATTTATGACTGTAGGCCGAGTTCGTCCTCAATGGAATGTACACAGGACACTTGTCCATCGTGATAGTGTAGGGGTCTACCGATAGTGAGACTTTCGAAGATTTCGCTATTTGATTGAGGTCAGGGAGACGGCGACGTTGATGCTTCTTAAACTTCACCCATCCGTTTTCGTCCACTTCAACCGTTTGCATGAATCTTGAAGTGCGAGCCACTTCCAGCATATCAATCATGGAGTATTCATCGTTTTCCGCGCGCCCAGTTGACGACGCCATATTGTGAACCTCCGCCTTACTGATGCTTTGCAAGGACATGGTCTCGGAGTCGATGCTGCCTTGCTCAGTGCCATTGTTGCATGTGGTGCTGCACGTGATATTCGAGAAGGATATGTTGGTGGAATTAGAGACCTTCCTTGGCATCCCGACGGTGAGTTCCTTGGGTGCGATGTGGACTTGAGCACTGAAGTGTCCCTTGACGTCACCCACCATTGCAGTAACGGTCTCTTTCACCTCGCGTTCATCCTTGGAGCCACCCCTCTTAGTTGCCCGTCCAGTGCCTATGGTCTTCATTTCAACTTCCTCTTCGGTTCCATTTCCTGTCTTCGATGACTGCTTCTTGGTTATGATTCGGAAATATTCAAGAGCGCGTTTCCTTAAAGCGCTGGAACGAAATCAATTGAAAACAGTGAAGATGGTCCAATTCAGTGACAAGAATTTACTAATTGGTAAACTGTAAAAGTTTTTAAGAAGTTAACTAAAATATTTTGACCGAATGGTTTGCCATGATATGAAAAATCGCTTTGGGGTCTTCAGAATAGTTTCAAATCTCTTTTGAAAGTGCAAATCGTGTCACAAGATTTACTTTTTATTTTTTACACATGTACCGTTACAATATAATGACACCATATATACCGATGCTTGCATAAAACAAAAACATAAAATAGCCAAGTTTTATTAAAAAGGAAGCAAAGGGTTTTTACTTTCCTGAAAACAGTTATAAACTTTTTACCGAGGGATCCTTATTTTATTCGTATTCGTGTTAAAAAATTTTTTATTATAGGAGTTGAATTTTTAGTATACTAGATGAATTTAACAAATTTTTTGTGTCAGTCGTTTTGGAGATTATAAATCTTTCTAGTTTAAACATTAATTTTTGCATAAAAAAGCACTTAATTTCCTCAACTCAGAATAAGGACAGTCAAACTCAACCAGCGAATCCAGCAATTTGTTTTTAATAGTCGTTAAAGTGAAATTAATGTTGGTTCACTATATAAATCAAATATCAAAGTAAAAGAATGACCGCGTGGCGAAATGAAGAAAGGGGAAGAAATGTGGATATGAATGATAAAAATGATATAAACCTGTTCAATTTGATTTTCGTAAAAAATTTGTGAAACGTTCAGATGATTCTTAAAAGGAAGTTATTTTATACTTACTACGGCAATATCTTCGATACGTAGATGCAGGGAAATATAATGGTGGGCAAAAAGGCAATCCACACGAACATCAAGTACGTGAGGTCAAAGTGCATCGTGTTGTCGTAAGTCTCAATCAGGACCATTCTCGCCAGCCGTAGGACCATCAGCGGGCAGACGCACAGGATTTGCGTCAGCGCCATCGAGCCCAGATTCTTCTGCAACTCTTTCTCAATGCATACATCCATTTCAGCACTGTACAAGTCATAAGTACTGGCGATCTCATCACTTTTGAACTTCCGACCAGGACACGCTCTGCGAAAATCAAAAGAAAATTATTCGTTCATTACTTACATAATTTTGATTTAATTATTCCATGAATATGTTTTCACATGACAACGATTGACATTAAGAACTAATGTCGATGTATGCGTGTAACAAATTTGGATGTTAAGCAATTCGATCTTAAAGTAAATCTCCATATTGTTTACGAAAAATCAACAAATTATATCGTCCGTTTAGTCAAGGTAAAGACGTTTACAAATTCAACCGACTATAATAAATTATAAATATTTGTTCAAGTGCAGCAAAGAGTTGTATGCAAAGATCTTCTTTACCATATTAAATGAATTTTGTGTTCATCTGAAACATTCATCCTTGATGTGGTACATAGCATATCCTTGAATATTCCTAGTCCAGTTTTCAAAAATAAGTTTGCAGAATTTCAAGGCAAAGAAAATCATGTAATATTTACTCTATACTCACGCAAAACAGATATTACATTTATTACTTAGAAAGTATGGTATCTCTTTATTAGATTTAAAAAATATATCGTTTACAAAGAGAATCAAATCTCCCTGCTTTGATTCGTTTTTTAAATGAAGCTGACGTGAAAACTGATTTCGGTGTACACATTACGATTGTTATGGTTAGAAAGGAATTCACATTCTTTAGCTCCTCATTGTCGCCATTTTGTTTTGCTTTTGCTGAAAAGCTACAGATATCACTGTTATGTTTCTAGAAGAATTTCCAAAAATTTCAAGTAACAACAAATCTTTTTCGTTAAGAATCGGGCATAATAATTAAAAGATGTGTTGTAGGTTTTTAAGTTTAATTTTAGTTTTATTAAACGAACTCAATTTATAAAAGAATAATTAAATCTAGTTGTTTTATTTCAATATAATATAGGTATATCTATAAATTGCAGTTATATCGTGAAAAAATTCATAACTTCAAAAAAAATTATAAATTAACATGATAATTTAACAAATCATAAAAAATATAATTCAATAAACACTTCAAATATTCAACAATATGATTTTCATTTTAACAAATAATGAAAATTATAAAGTTCAATAAAGAATTCTAATTAAAATATAAAACAATAATTTTAAATGTAGGTAAGTTCAAATAAAAAATGATAAAGATGAAAGATTTGATGATTGATGTATTTTATATTTATGTTGTACTTTCTCTAAAAATGAAAAATAAACTGTGTTAAACAAATTTGAGAAAAGATTGTATTTATTTAATTTTTTAATCAATTACACTTGTGTGCTGATCTGCGTTATCCTTTGAAAAGCACTTTTTCTGGGTGTATACCTCAGACCGAGCAATTCTAAATGTTGGAGCAGTTGTGTTCCCTATAGTTATTAAAGTACGTAGTGTAGTGTAGTCTACGTTTGTGTAGAGTTGTAGACCTAAGTACGAATGTCTAGTTAGAGTTACAACTGGTGTATACAAAAATTGTTTGTTAGTTAAGTTAACTTTATACCTTCAGCTTTTGATTCTCGTCAGATGTCAGAGTACTGATTTGTCTTTGCACCAGACTGCGCTTTTATAGGTCTGCTCGGCAGTCGTTATTTGTGCAAGGCATAGATCAGTCTTGTGGGAAGTACATGCATATAGTGCAGTAACTCTATCTATTCCTTCTATTACATTTAGAACACTGTCAATGATCTAAAGATCTTTTACCTCTGACCTTGTCACGTTGATTTTGACTTTGACAGCTGACACTGTTATTGTTTTTTTTTTTGTGAAAAATGGCGTGGCTGCGACACCATTTCATTAAAATATGATCGTAAAAACATATACCATTGCATATCGATGGGAAACGCATTTTTGTGACTATCAATCGCGATTATTAAAAGAGAAAGCTTCGCACATATAGGTATGTAACTTTTCACCATTATTTTCAGATACCACTTTTTACTTAATTTTTAAGAATTACTGAATTTCTTTGTTGTATTTTTGAAATGAACTTAGTTGTACTAAAATTTCAGATGACATTCCCTCTTTTGTTTGAAGAAATTCCCAGTGAGCACGAACAAATAGTTCGTAAAAACTAAATTTCATGCTCGTTTGGAGCGACAATGGCATCGATCGATCATCTGTTTTATAGACGAATATTTTCCAATATTTAAACCTCGGAAGGGGAAATCCCATTAAATTTTTTTTTAAATTTCGTCCGCCGAATTTAACATTTAAATATTTTAATGTTCCTTCAGTGAATTGAATTAAATCTTTCATTGCGGACACTCCATAAACGTTGCTCTGTTTGAAAGATCTGTTACTGGAATTTCAGCCTTTTAAGGAATCGTTATACAGTTGCCTCAAAACTCAGTTTCTTATAGAACGAAACGAAAGTCCTGAAAGCACTGAATATAACTTTGTTAACTGGATTTTCTGCTCCAACAACACTTAACGGCACTTCCGAAATTCACTGTTGCTGTACGCTGACATATTATCGCGTTAAAAGGGAAATTCTGATGCCATTAGCGCCTTCTGCTCCTGAATTTTCCATCCTTTACAAAATCCTTACATTCCCGCAACTCAGTTCACACAGTATTACTGATATAAGCAACAACAATATAATTAACTGTAAGTTAATTGAAACATGAATTCATAATTGTTGCTATTTAACGCGATACATTCCGATGAATTGCATGCCTTTTGCCTCAAACTAATTCCATTAAGAGCTTCTTGAGGACTTTTAGCCCATTAGCTGGCATACCGTAATGTAAAAATAGTTTGGATGACAGAGCCACAGAGGACATCATCAAAATTATCACTGAACAAACTTTTTAACAACACAATAATAAGAGAAATTAATGCTATATTTCGATCGAGTTCCCTACTGTAAAATCTCGTTGGTGCTAGTGACAGGACTCAAGACTCCTTGAGAATCCACGATGAATTCGTACAATATCAGAATGATTAATGAAAGCTTCACCAGAACAATTCGTTCTTGCAAAAACAAAAATTAAGTAATTGTTATTAGTTTTTGTGAGAGAGCGACCTGAGTACCGCAAAAAAATTCACGTAAACAAAACGAATGTTTCATTGTGTTTTTCAAGTATTCCGAAAAACATTGCTCAACTGGTATGTTTTGAAAATGTGTCTAGCTTCTGAAGGATATAAAATTTCCCAGCCCAGAATTTAATCTCGACCGGATAATAAATTGTTTCATCAATTCCGAACCTTTTTCCGGTTCGGAAGGGATCGTAGGATCCTTTCTTAATTCCTATTTCTTATAGTGATTCCAGGAATACTGAAATCCTTTTGATAAAATTTGAACTTGTTGAGTCTGTTCAACACATAACAATAAACTTACCTTTGACGATTTCGAATGTTTGCGCGATGCTCAAATATCATGACGGCAAAAGGACCGTCTGGCGGCTGCAACTCCTTCGCCGTGCGGATGTAGAGATACGTCAGGAGGGCACACGGGGCAATATACCTTGATTGAAAAATATAATACGATATTAGAGTTTGCTGGCATAGTTCTTTTAAGTCCTTTATGCCTTGCATGCTTTACACTAAGTTCCTCAATATAAATCCCATTTTAAAAAGTGATGTACTTATGAAAAAAATAAGTGACTTGTGCTCGTAATGAAATTTTCTGCTCTTTCATTCTACTCATATGAAAATCAAAATTAAACGCATACTTTTGAAAATTCATGGATACAATTTTCTGAAAATACCATCTGAGTCAACAATGGCAAAACGTTTTACAGAAAGCCAAGAATTTCGCATATGAAAGAAATTTACCTTTTTTTAATTAGTTCAAAGCGGGAGTTCACAGGTATTCATCATTTAATATTGCAAATTCTATTATTTAATGATGAAATTAAAAATGCAAATAAGACTTTCGGAACAGTGTCCGGTGATGAGTTTCTTATATGGGCATGTTTTAAAAAGTCGCTTTTGAGCATTTAGGATAATTATGTCCACTAGCAATTCTTCCCGATCTGTAAGAACTTCAAACGGAAGTTAATTGAAATTAGAACTTTGCATTAAATTTGAATAAAAGCGTACTGAAGTGGATATTATTAATAATCTCTTGAATTGAGAGTGAATTTTGATGAAACAATTTCGAGTCGAATTGCTGATGAATTGTACGATGTTAATTATTTTGGTGAGAATTTGAATTATTTAGTTTAAGGATAACCAAAACTGCAGCGTCTGAAATTCTTGAACAGATAAATTTTCTGAACAGGATTCACTTAAGCCCTTTAACATTCTCTGAAGAGACATGAGCACTTAATCGAGTTAATGGCATGATAATGACCAAGCCCATGCAAATTTCCTATATTACCTCGACTTACAAATCTATCTGCCACAACTCGATTAGAATCGATATACTGCTGTCAGCGCTGCACGTGCTACATCCTACATAGTAGTGAATAGTTGCACTAAAAAGTAATCAGCTGTGAAATGTCATTTTGTTATTTTACTTCCATGTTCCTGTTATACAAGGTGTTTTTTTTAAGTTGAGAGAACTAAATATCTCGAAAAGACGCATGGCACGAAAAAAATGTCTATGCCATCATTACCCAGCCATAACCCCCTTTGTGGGTGGAGTGAGGGGTAACTTTAAGTTAATGTCAAATTAGAACCTCCACTTTTATCTGCAGATTTTGATAGTAGATAAAAAAGAAGTAACTATTACTTGAAACTTTTTTTGGATTCATGGCAGATGGTGCGAAATTGAATTTTGTCGATTTTTGCATAGAGAGCCGATTTATTTGATTGAACAATACATTGGCGACTGAAATGTACACTTTTCTAGTCTAAAATCTCGATATTCTTCTTAAAAATTTGAATTACATGGAAGTAATGTGTGGCAATATTCACACCGGAACTTTTGTGTTTTTGGACGAAATACTTTTTTACAGCGAATTTAATGCAAAATAGCGTAAGTATAACCGCATTTGTTTTTTTTTGCTTTCTTGCAAGAAAATAAACTGAGCGCTGTCGAAAATCCATTTTATGTTTAGGTTAAGCCAAATATTGACAGATATGTCAACAACTAATTCAGTTCGATTACAGACGAGCAACCCGACTAGATTACGTGATATCATTAACTCTATTAAGTGCTATCGTCTGTCCATAGCGTATTACAATTCGTAATTTGTATTAGAAATACTACAAGCATTTCTAGATTTTGTTTGAATTACGACTTATAGTACAGTTTTTTAAAACTAAATTTACAACATTTATAGTGGAGAGCATTTTAAAAAAAGTTTCATTATGGTTTTCAAGTAATTACCTTTATTTTTACTACTTAAGAAATAATTTTAATCAAAACACCGTGCGTTAAGAGGAAAAAAAGACTTACATCATGATAAACAACCCTCTCATGTACTCGTGCATATCATCCACTAAATTCACAAAACACAATCCAGCCCTGGTCAACGTGGGGACGTAATCCTATAAATAATAAAATGTCAACAAAATTTTGTAAACCGAAATGATAGAAAAAAACAAAAATAAATCATTTTCAAATTTCATTCTCCAGCCAAGTTCTTAAGGAATCAAATTTCTCCTGAAAAATTCAACCAAACTTCTAATGAGGATTTTCATTACACGAAACTTTGTTTCCAACTGCGATGTTCAAAGCATCTTAAAAAATACCAAATAATCCGATTCTTCCCTCAATGTCGCGCATATTTGCGGTTGACCTTGACTCTTAAATATGTAAATATATATATAAAAAAAAATTTAGTTCGTTAAACATAAATGATTTTTAAGGTCTTGAGGCTTAAAATGCAAACTGAATATTTTTGTTAATAGGCAAGTTTATTATTAATTGCTTTTTATTCCAGGAATTCGATCGGAAAGCGAACTTTTAGAGAATACGGACGAACTGCTGAGAATATTCTGAGACTTTTCCAGTGTAATGAGCAACGAATTTCCAAGAATCTGTTTTACCAAAGAACCATTTTCCGGAAACCAAGGCGACAGTACAAAACCGTTGCTAACGATTGCCTTGGAACTGTATTCATTCGTTTTGCTATTGTCAATTTTTTTGCGAAATAATTTTGTTTATAAATTTTTATACATTTGCCAATTTACGGCACTCGATCTTGATACTAATTGTAAGATGTTCCTTCCGACTATAATTAATGCTTGGTAAATAAAAAGACTAAAAATGGAAGCAGGAAATTTGCAAAAAACAAAAAATCTTTGAAAAAATGATTTCCGGTCACAGAATAATGTCCTCAAGGATACCACAATGTCTTTCCTTTTGATAAGCTAAACATTGTGTTCGGGAAGCCCTAGGATTGCTACAGTCTAATTTCCTATTTTATATAACAAAATATAAAATCATCGATTTGGAAATTATTTGAAAGTTTCCAACAAAGAGATATTTTTCTTCCGTTGAACTTTCTGATAATAATTATTATTGGTGGTTTTGAAGGAAATTTCAAATATCTTTGAAAACAGTTTTGATTCCTGTTCATTGTTAAAATTCATTTCAAGTTTTTGTTCGTCAATTAGATTCCAAAAAGTGTAATTGCATCAATTATTGCAAGAAAAGTGATTCAATGATATCGGAACCTTGACATATGGATATTGGACATTGTACATTGAACTGAAAGAGTTAATTTTAAAAATGACAATTCGAGGAATCTCAGAGGAACTAAGGCTAGGAAAATAGAACTTATAGACTTAAGTAGATATACTCACCCCAAGTGCCAAATATGTAGTGTAGATTGGGTAAGGAAGGGCGATCACCATTCCAGCCAGCCACGTGGCACAGCAGCACACAAAAGCAGGAACGCGCGTCCGCAAAGGATCACCCAGCCACCGGAGCCGATCCCACGCCATGAAGAGATGAGATATTAAGGCCACATGCAGCGGAATGTCCTTAGAAATAAGAATTTATAAAAATATTTTATTTGATTGCAACAGTTGTTGCTAAATTTTGTACGAGTTGATTTTTTGCCTATTGCCAGAATGAAAGACATTCGAAAACTTTCTGTAACATTTTTACATGGAAGCAGTTTTCCCAGGACATGAAAATGCTTTTAATCAAACTCACAACTGGAAGATATGTGAATGCAAATATTAAGAGAGAAATACTAAATAATTCAATGCTTATAAAACGGATTAAGCCGGAAGGATACTTGAAAGTTTTAAATGCCACTGTCAAGTGTCTGCCTTCCAATATGTCCGGCTCAGACTCGATTCGAATGCAAAATGCACAAATATTTCATGCCTTCAAAGTCGCTATTCCAGTATGTTGTAAACGGAACGTTTACGAATTAATTAAATTACTCTGAATTTCTTCTAAAGTTTTCCGATGTCAATAATGTATTCATTTCAGAGCAAGGCAAGTTCGAGGTAAAGTGCTTTCGTGTGTTTCCTTTGGTCATCAATTGCTCCCAATTTATCCATGAAAAAGGTAAATTTGCTCGTTTTCCACTAAACAAGTAAATCAGCTAAAAAATACATAAAACCATGTCCTGACAACAAGGATTCACTATCCACAATTTGCACAGAGCAACCAGTTAATTATTCGTAATTTCCTTTAAGTTAATTCAAAAGAACGAAGTTCATCTGCGGAGTGCGGAGTAAACGTTTCTCTATGACCATGACTCAAAGTTACTAACAATATGGACAAGGACACAATCCAAAAAATCCCTCGGGATCGGGAACGAACTTTACAAATGAGCATTTTAATGGACGCACGTTTGTGGCTGCGATCTCGAAGTTATTTTGTTAGCGCGCACGTACGAGGTTAAGTGGAAGGATGTTCATATTTCTTTGTAGAAGTGGAGTCCTTTGTACGGAATGCAATTTACTTCATCTCAAAAGTGAAAGAACGACAGGTAATGCTCTGGATGATTGCTTCAACTGGAAACCTTCTTAACAGGACATAAAGTTTAGTATTTCGGATGGTTTACGTATATAGTTGCGGTCCTTTCGCTTATTTTCAGTATGAGATAAATAACAACTGCTCGACGGATTTCCTTTTTAGATGATTCCAATGTGCACTTGAGAACTTTGCACTGGACTAGACATTATTGTTCTATAGTTTGGCAATCCAATGAAGATATGCGATACAGTTGTATCTACCAACCTCTAGTGCACAGGAGCCATCCTATTCAGAGGACATCAGGAGAAGGAGAAGGTCATATCTGCGAGCTACTTGTACTTGAAAAGGTTCCATTTTTCCTTTTTATTCCTTGCTAGAATAACGAAAGAAGTTGGGATAATTCGCATGCTAGAAGTATTTATGCAGAATCCTGACTCTCTAGAGAAAAATAATGCAATCACTGATGCACCACTTCCTCCTTTACATCCTCTATAGCAGAATTTTTATCTTTTTTTTGTCCTTTTTCACGATCGTAAATCAATCTATGGAAGCAATTGGGATGGGAGCAAGAATTTAAAAGAAACCATCACGAGGAAATAGAAAATCCCTTATAGTATTTTCGAATGGCGAATTTTTGCATTTGCAATGAATTAATTACTTACATTTACGCCCATTCCGAAAATAATTGCCGGAATCCGGAATCGGGAATTCGAATTTGTTTTAAAACTAGTACGGAACTTATACTTAATTGGTTTAGGCCAATTATGAAAGTTTTTCGTATCTGTAAAATATACACTCGTTAAATTAATAATTTAGAACTAATTAATATTTTTACGATGAGAAACTTTTATTCTGTGTTAAAACTAAACCGTTTTACATCTAGCGTATTTTATAATTGCCCTAACCAAATTATACTTTCCGCACTAGATATCCTTATAAGTCTAATTTGTCCTTATCTAGCGACGTTGGACAACATTTTGTAATCCTTACCTGTAAAAGCGGTAGGAAAAAACAGAGGAATTGTCCAAATACCCAGTTCTGGATGAGCATAACCGTCAAAGTAATCGGCAGGACGAGGGTGCATTGGACGAAATAACAGAGCGACAGGTTGATAATGAAAGCGTGTGTTGTGTCCTTGTAGAGTTTGCACCGAATCACGTATGTAATTATAGCCACATTAAAAATGATTCCAAAAAGGGCTAGGACGGAGTATTGTACAATAAAAAGCCAGCAAAAGGACTTAATACTTTGCTTCATTATTGGCTCATTCAGTCTTTCAAATATTTCCGTTGCATTCGTTCGTCCCGACAACAAATGCGCGACAACTATCAAATATTTTTCCGGTAAGTTCCTTAAATTTGGATTCTCCTCGACCATCCTGTCAGCCTCTCTGCTGTAAAAGTTTACGAAGTCAGCTGGATCCGGACGAACTGATGGCATTTTTATCAATCAGCTGGCAACTGCAAAAAACAATAAAACAGTTTCAGTTATTCAACATGTTACGGAATTTATTTAATAATTTAAATATAATTGTATGTATAACACAAAATGTTATAAAATATTGAACGAAATTTTAGTCTTACAGATTAAAATTTTTGGCAACATTTTTGCAAGTAGATGTGGTGAAAATGTTGCAGAAAATAAATTGCGAAGCAAGTCTGCAAATGTCGCCGAGCAAGGTCGGCGGGATAAACAGTTCCTGTTTTTATCAAGACGACCAAGAACCCTTCCTTTGACAGATGAGAAATATACTCCCCACTGTACTAAAAATTCAATTTCCCTGAATTATTGCAGCAATAAATATACGAATGGCAAAAGTCTGTTATCTTGTTCACAACGCCCGAGGATGTGGAATTTTTGAAAGAATAATCTAAAAACGAATTCTAAATAATAAAATTCATTGCTAAATTTAACACATAACGGCACAGAAAGGAAAAGCGGAAAGCTGCAATATTTGTAATTTCGTCATTTAATTTCGTGTTATGCAGTGTATTTGTTCGAAAATAATTAATTAGTGCGCATTGACTCCTTGGAGCGAATTTTAAAAGTAATCGGATCCTTCCTAATGAGGATCTTGAAAGTTTTTCTTCTTATCTTACATTTTTTGAGACGAGAACTATTATAATTTTCCAACGCACTTGAATTGGTTTTACCTGAACGTAATATTGTTTGGATTGTTTTAACTTTTCCCTCCACTAACCCGGAAAATCGACAGTAATTTTTATGTTACATATTTTTTCAAATAGTATTTTATATGTAAAAGTATACCTAGAAATATTTGTAAATTTTTCGATTTTATGTTAACTATAAAATAAATTTATTTTCAAAATTACTTTTCCAAAAATGAAAAGAAAAACAAACAATTTCACACGGAAAGTACTTGTTCATTAATTTCAAATAAATTATATACCTTATTTACCTAAAACCGATATATTCTGAGGTAAATTTCATAACTGAAACAATTTCTTGATGGCATTTGTTTAATTGAAAAACACTCGTAAACATACACAAAAATTTATTATAAAAAAATAATTTCTGAGTGCGATGCTGTCGCCCTATCGAGACATCATCAAGTATCAACAAATCGGGAAATTTTATGACAGCTGTGTGCTTTTATATATTTTTTTAAATCAAAAACAATATTGTGTCCATTTTTGCGTACTTTCCTCTAAAGTGCAAATTTGCGTTTTGCAAAGCTCTTGAATTTAATTTGAACACCAATGTGAAATGTAAAATAACAAGGAATGGTAAATACAACTGTTTGCTTCCTCCTCTGTTGGTAGTGCTAGTCAATAATTTAAAAACAATTTGGCAGTGTTGCAATAGTTACTATTTTTACATTCCTACAACCTATTGTATTATTATAGATTTATCTGTTTTATGGATATTCTTCAATCGTCTTTCCGCTTTTCGCTAAAGAATGAAAATTTGATGTCATATCACTTTGTTCAAATTTTATGTTTAAATTTGAATATAACTCATAGCAGGTAACCCTTTCCTTTTCCGTGTTGTCATATAAATATGAATCATGTTTCTTACGATTTACTTTATTTCGTTTAATATTAAATATTAATATAAATACCTATCAATATCTTTAATACATATTCATAAATGTACACTTAGTTTTTAAAACGAAATTTTTCACACGATTTTGAAGTTACACTCCTCCAAAATGCAACTTTCTTCTTTTATACCCTAGCTAGATTTAGGGTAAGGCTTGGGGTAGGTATATACGTTTTGAGCGAACGTTTGCAACGTCAAGAAATAATCGTGACAAAAAAAGAATTATGTATTCATGTTTGGGAAGTGAAAAGAAACCATTTTATGGATGTCCGTCTGTCCTTTTGTCCGTTATTACGACAGCTATAGAGAACGGTTGTAGTTAGGGGAGTGAAATTTGGTACTGTAAAACTTCGTTAAAATTGTAAGGTCAAATCAAAGATGAACAAAATCGAGCAACACCTTCTTAAAGTTGTCATTACAGCAGAAAATTTTTATACAAAAATGCTGATTTTTTTTTATTGAATATTAACTATCTTTAGTTAAATATTGTTATATATATAAGTACCTACGTATTAAAATTACTAATTATTTGAACGGAACTGATTTTACACGGTCCTTTTTTACATGATCATGAAATTTTACAAATATCAAAAACTTTCTGTTTTTAGAGACCTTTTCAATAATTTAGAATGAATTTCTCTTTTTACAATGGGAAAATTTTTTTTGCACAGTTTTTTACTAGATTTCAGAACAAATATTGCTAGTTTTTTACTTGTTTGCATGCCATTGTAATAACTTGGATTGAAATTCTTATTGTTCGAAGGGACACTATTTTTGACGCGACTTGTTAAGGAACTTTTGTATATTTTCAGGATTTCGTTTATGCAGTCAGATGATCCTTTTTAGGAAGATGAGAATTTGAGTGCAAATACATTTCCATTTTTTCTAAGAATTTTATATTCTTTATATTGTTTTTGATGTAATTGCTCTAAAAACATCCGAATTAAAAAATTTTAAATTTTAACTCATCTGCACAGAAAAAAACTTATTGGGTTCCGTTTATAAAACACATTTTAAAAATTGTGTTGGAAATTTCTGTTATTGAATAATAGACTGGTTAAGAAGGAATGAATTAACAGACACTGAATTATTAATTTATCAAATTAGAGAGGAACTGTTTTAGAGAAAAATCTGAAATTTCATTTTCCTCAATTTCACTCACATTATTTCAATTGTTTACCCACATTGACAAAAACTATTTTCAAATTTTTATTAGCGTCAGAAAGAAGTTCTTTTTAGTAACACGAAATGTAATAGATTCATTGTTTGTTGATTTGAGGTTCCTGTTAGGGAAGGGGGAAACATTCATGCGAATTTTTAGTCAGCCGAATATAATTACGATGTACTTTACTTTAAGATTCTTAATACGTAAAAGCGAGAAAAACTTGTCTTTAATATTAAATAACACCTCACTAAAATATTTTTACGATCGATTAATATCTTTTTATCTGTTGCCATCAATCACCCCTAAAACGGGGTGTAATATTAAAAAAATTAAAATCGCCAAAAAGAGAACTATTTTAAGCAGAATTACTAAAAACGAATTTTAAACAATAATTATGTATACCTAACTCAAGTTATTAATAAACCAATTTATATCAATAAGATGTTTAGGTGTCTTTTTTCATAAACAAAATTGTTTTATGCTTTTTATAGAACTCCGGTGGGAGCAGGAAAAAGTAGAGCATTACAAAATTAAAAATAAGTGTAAAATGCGGAGGTATAAATGCAATTTATTCGCACTATTACAGATGAATTTTGGAAAGAAAATTTTTCAGCCCACGTGAATGTACATAAAATACTGTTATCATTTCAAAAATAATTTTTGTTTCTTCCAAGTCCACATATTCGATAAATAGCGCGATAGGAGATTCAAAATTTCATTGCATAAAAACTAATTGAGCTAAAGTCATGCAGAAAAAATATTCTATTGGGTGACATAGGAGCATTGCGTATTCCAAGTTTCACGGGTGCACCCCGAACAGTTTCGGGAATATGATTTTTTATGTTTTATTTCGCGATTTTTACCCTTCAAAATCCATCGATTGCACCTTTGAAATAGTGTGGACGGGGGTCGAATAGATTTTTTTTATTTGTTTTTTGTTAAATTTCAGGGGGCGTTATAAATTTTGTTTTTCAATATATATTTTATATTTTGGTAATATTATTTTAAGGGTAATTCTTAAAGCTGCACTAGCATTCTAACATTCAATTAAATCTGCTTCAGAAGATTCTTGTAACGCAATTCAAACATTCAAGGAAGAGTGCAAAGTCAATTTTGGCTCCACTAAGTGCCACGCAGGGATTTTCACCTTGAAGAAATCCCTTCTAATCGCCAAAGTCCCTCGGGAAGCATTTCAGTTTTCGAGGACGCAGCAATGTGAAAGAAATTAACTAAACTTTCGATGTTTCAGTTCGTTTCTTGGTGACAACTGTTTCAGCATTTCTGACCTTACACTGAGACTTACGAGCGCACTGCCATCTAAGCTTCCTAGCAAGCTAGCATAATCCTTAACTGCAACGATAAGTCGCAAAAAACATTTCCTTAAAAGAAATTGAGGACAGTCAACGAATGCACTTGATGCTAACCTCCTTAGAGTGATAAAAATAATGACTAAGAGCATTTTTTCCTTGAGTGTATTGTATTTGAAAGCTATTGTTGTACAAATATCAGTGATTTCAAAATGAACATTTATTCGCTCGAGCAAAAAGTGCTTGTTAAAAGAACTAATTAAAATTAATTTGAAAACCATTTTCGAAGCCATATAACATGAAAATCTCAGAAGGAATGAACATTTTAATGTGAAAAAGTGAAAATAAATGAATAATTGAATACCTATTAGAAAATAATTTTGCCGTGGTTTGGGAAGTAATAAACATTCTTTTTTTCATACCGGAAGCCACAAAACATTTTAACTTCTCATTCAATTTCAACGTTGGAATATGGTGGTTCCTGTTTTATTTAATGAATGGAAAAACATCAGGCAAATAAGTTTTCTTGCGTAACAAAATAAGTTGAAGGAAATTATCAAATTTATTACGTATAGCTTTATTTATACTGATGTTTTTATAAATATTTCAAGGTTATCCTGAATCGTATTTCTAAGTTTGTGTTAACTACTTGCAGTCGAAGTACTCCTCACAGATTTTTTCCTGGAAGCGTATAATTCATTAAATTAAGATATGGGACACGTGGATTTTCCAAGGTTATGATATAAGACGACTATTAGAAGCAAAGCGACAAGGGTTATTTACCCATTTACCCAAGTCGCCGCTTTCCCTACTTTCTGACACTGTTGGCTGGGCAGATGCAACTTTGCATCCAACATCCATTTTGTATCTGTTATGTGGTATAACAATTAGTACATATTTTGGTGTGTTCTAGGAACTAAGATTTATGAGTTCTTCACGGTTTTTATACCCTAGATGCAAGTCAAGTTGGAAAATGAGCAAAATCGGGCAACGCCTTCTTGTCCTTCTTAGTGTCGTGATATAATATATTTTGATACTTAATTTGCTTTATTATCATTATAAATAAAAAAGCTATAAAAAAATTTTTGTGAAAAACGAGCAATTTGCAAAACAAAAATGGCCTCCTGTCTGCACGATTTGATATAGATGGACCCAGTACTGCAGGTGTTAATTATACTATGTGTTTGGAAAATGCGACGTGATAGGGGAAAACTGATTTTATCAGTGAATTCAACGCCGCAAAATTAGTTAAATTAACTTAGAAACCAGATACAAAAAAAAAGTAGAAGTTTGTTCAACATTTAAATAATGACACCTTCAAAGAAAGGACTTTTCGTGATCTCTTAGTTTCCTATAATTTTCTGTACAAAATATCGGAGCAAGTTTAGCTATCCACTTTTAATGTAAAGCAAAACTTCACTGAGTGTCTAAACTCATCAAGATAAGTTTCCGGAAATCGTTTTATCAACAACCTGAGGATGCAAATTCTCCGAAAGTTTCTAATGGATGGAGATCAAATTAAAGAGTTCGCAATCGTTGAAAAAATATTTGCATCTCCTTCGGCTGAAAATGGCTGTGATATCTTCCTTGGATTTTCATCTGGCATAGAATTAAAGGATTTCCCTTGAAATTTCACAGAGTTAAAGTTGAATAGCTTCGCACGCTCCCAGCAACCGGGATGGCAGTGTTAAATGGAAAGGAACGTAAAAATGTTTCGGATCATGAGCAGGACTAAAGATAAAACTGGTAAAACATATACGCAGCATAAATATTCATAAATTCGTGTTTACAATTGGAAGGCTCTTCTTAGGAACTTCCACGAAAGAACAACACTCCGCACCCAACCCCTTGTAGCTTGCATGTCTAACAGTAACATCTTCCAGAATCGTGTGTAATCCACTTTAATCCAAAGTACATGTGCTGAGTCGGGCGGCAGCCTACGAAGCGTTTGATTTCCATATGCGTTACTTACCGAAATAATATTCACGAAAGTCGGTTCGATTCAATGATGTTTGTCAAGCCACAATTGCAAGCCCTTGTTGAACTGCAACCCCGCGAATGTAGCTGAGGTGTTTTGATGTTGCGGCCGCATCAACACTAAATTTTTTGGTTGAATGGTCATTGGACCATGGACAATTGGACATATCAACGTGAAATATTTTGAGAGAAATTGATGTTCGAGTTGATCGATCAAGCACAAGTTCGACTGGCGGCGGGGTTTCATCGAATTTACTCGGAGCACGTTCAAGCGTTTACAGACCGCTTTACAAGCAACTCATGAAACTAGAACATTTCTAAAAGCAAAAACTGACATAATTTTGCACGCAGAACAGAAATACACCCAATTCTGATGTTATACACGAACCTAGATACATATTCTCCAGAAGAAAAGGGTAAAAAATATTGTGATATTGTGTTAAAATAGAGTTGGTGTTAAGTGTATATGATAATTTAACCAAATTTACCCAATTTCATGAAAATCGCAACACTTGGGAGTCTGGAGGCTTATAAACAACAGGGGGTAAAACTTTAGAACATCAAATTTCTTTCAGAAAATAAACTGATACAAAGCCTACACCTCCGCAAAAAATTGATGGTGAATCTCTATGTTTTCCAAATAATGTTGGATATCAATTTATACTAACTTTTTTTAAAGGGGCTTTCCAGCCTTTCGGTTTCAAAATTCAAAACGGGATTTTCTAATTTTTTAATCTTAGTTCATGCAATAACTACAACTACAAGTGTATGTTTTATAAAAAAACATGTCAAGTTTGATTTCAAATGTAATAAGTAAGACTCTTAACATATGAATGCAGCCTAAAGGATGTCAACCCTATTATCCGATCGGATTCCAATTTTACATGTTCACTACCGTGGGGCACGAAACACTTTTCCGCTCTATTCCGTTTCTGAAAAAAATGTTTTTTCGCTCCACCGTAGAAAATTTAAATCAAACTGGCTTTTAATCGTGCTAAATCGAATGAAATGTTGTAAAAAATGAAATTCAATTTCCTTTTTCCCTGTCAAAAAATAATTGGGTTGGTTGGTGGTGGAAAAAAACAAAAGGGTATAATCCAAAAATCGTTTTAAATCTGCTTTATGCATTGCCCTTCATCTTTCATGAAATCTCTTCTTCATTTCAAGGTCTAATCCTAAGCCATAGTTTTTCGTTCAATCATATGCAATCATTTAGCAATTCATAAAATATACTTTTAGAATTTCCGTCAACAAATACAAAGTGCGAAAAAATCAATAGCACTTTTCAATAAGAAAAATTGGCAAAAATAATTTCATTCTTCTTGATAAATTAGCGGAGTTTTCCAAAAAAGGATTCTCATAAAAATAGGAATGTCAGCAATTCCAATTTTTGATGCGCTCAAGCAGCTCATTTGTCTGTGTTGCATTTAATCTGGTAATAACAGAAATCTTTGTTCGTTCAAATTGTGAGAGGCAGAGGAGTTTCCCTAAATTGCCACGTGCAAAAATATTGAGCACTTACGGAAAAGACGAAATTAAAGTCTATGTAAAATGTAGTAGATATGTACGCTTTAAAGCACGGGAAATAAGAAGATCCCACAAAGCCGTACATAAGTTTTCAAGGAAAGTGGGTCCCTACGGAAGAAAGAGCCTCCCAGGCCACTCCTAAAGACTCTCACAGCAGCGTGACAAAAGGAGCATAGTGCTAATGGCTTTCTAACTCAATGTGGTCAATTGCGGTAATTCCTAGAGAATATGGACTAAATGCTTCCCCAAAAATTTACAGGAGGATTTACAATATACATAATGCGGGAAATATTTAAACCTGCTCCGTTTCTAAGAAATCATCAAAGGACTAAATGTTTGGAATTTATGCATATCAAAATGGATCGAAAATAGTATTCTGGAATAATTAATTAATAATAATATATTGCAATTAATCTCACACCTTTTTCATATGTACTGATGAAAAAAATTCCCTTGATGGTTGGGATGGATATCATATTGGAGAGATCCGTATTTCAAAAATCCGCAATACTATTCTAAAAAAACGCATGTGTGGGGGAGGTGCATTCCAGTGCATATAGAAATCTGAATCTCGCCTTTTTTCTTCCAGGATAAATAGTGAAGAGTCACAGGAGGTCCTTCGATTTAACCTTAAGCCATACATAAGACAAGATAGGTGAATTCCCATTGTCTTTCGCCCAAATAATGCCACAATTCATGTCAGTAACAGCACTCGACAATGGTTTGACCGTGAAAATATTGAGAGGTTGGATTGGCCTTCCTGTTCACCACACTCCAACCTTATGATGCAGAACCAATGGGGAATTTTGGTCCGCAGGATATATACAAATAAGCATAATGTAAAATATTGCTCCATTTCCCCGCAAATGACGATATCCTTCCCAATCTCATGAAAAATCTCGATTCGGTATCAATTTATAAGAAGAACCGTTCGAATACCAAATAACATTTTTTCATTCAACCCAACGCGTTACTGAACAAAAAATACTTCTTTTTCTAATTCCTTCTATAGTTTTCATTTTCTCAAATGCTTATAAAAATATAATCCAGAAAATAATGTTTTATTTGACTATATATTGATCTTAGTGCTTTAGAGTAACAATATTTTCTTGTTACAACACTTAACGATATAATACATTTGTGACCTAAGTGGATTGTTCCAAATGTTTACTTAACCATAAAAGCTTTTCATCTTGCATCCTTAGAAGAGGAACTTCAATCTCGTCACTTCCATGTTAATAATTTTTCCTTATATCCTCTTTTCCTTGTACTCGTTTTAACATACCTAATTTCACTTAAGCCATGCTGAATGCAATTTCTGTCGATTTTCAATTATAAACCGATGATCTTTTTATCCTAATTTTCACAATGACAATTGTCCGGCAATCAAATATCTAGTCTAATAATTAATTAAATAAACCTTTTTTGTTCGTCAACAGGTCGCGTGCCATTTTGGATTTCCCCCAACCGGACTGAATATATATTTCATTAAAAGCAAATAAAAAAACAAAAATAAATTAAACTGAATCAAATTTCAGTTTTCAATAATCCAAAAGACTTTTAAGACAAACTCATCCTGAATGACTTAAATCCTTGTTACGAAATTCTATAGTACAAAAAATTCGACATTTAGAAGAAAGCAAAATCATCTCGGAATGAAACAAAAGCAATTGGACTTATTTCATTTGTACAAAGCATTACGAATTGAAAAAAGGAATAAAAAATTAAGTTGCGTCCCCCAACAGGGAATCCCCGCCGCGCCCCGAGTTTCAATGGCGGAATTGTCGCAAAAGTGACTGCTTGCCATCAGGATTGGTTTGTTCTGTTCCAAAATTTCATTTTACGAATGAATTCGAACAAATAATGAACATAAAGAATTCTTTGTGCCGGTATCAAATTGATTAAATAATTGAGTTATCAGAAACAAAAACTTATAGGATCTAGATCAGACTCTGATCTTCAATCTGCAGCAGTGTTTGTGCAAGATCCAATGTCTATTACGTTCCTATAGAACTCCTTTTGGGCAGTGCTTCTAAATTTGCGAAATCAGGACAAATATATCATAAACTTAAAATTTCTTTTAGCAAATTGATTTAAAAACATGTATTACTTGGTATTTATTATAATTTAAATAAACAATTCTTGGAAATAAGAAAATTGCAAGTCTTTATTTTGATTTTCTTGCATATTCCTTGCATTCAACAATTGTAATCAATATAATACATTTTTAATTACACAAGATCATCGAAAAGCATTCCAAATAAATAATTGAAAATTCGGATTAAACATTTTATACATAATAAAAAAAAAATAGGTATTACTTCATGAAAATTATTTTAAATTAAATTTTCCTTTGCAGCGATGAGCAATTATTTGGCATCAACATTTAATCAATTTCTCAATTTAATATCAGTTAAAATATTTTTGGAATTTAATGTTTTTCAATAGTATCAATATGCAAAAGACATTTTACGTGATACATACAATATTTATGTCAAATTTTTTATATGCATTTGTTGGAATGACTGGATAATTCTTTTTAATGATATTCATATTTTACAGTTTGGTGCTCCAAAAAGCGACGAAATGAAGAAAATTTTTAGCTAAAAGTGCTTTTATGGCGGTCCAGAGCGAAGGGGAGGGATATTACTCAACATGATTTATGTTAGTATATACAGTGCTAAGGCTGTCCTTTATATGCACCCAACTCTTTTTACATAGCAGACAGAGAAATAAATTCCAAGTTATTACAAAATCGTGTAAGACTAAAAACTAAACAGAGAACTCTTATTTCATTCGAAATCCGTGTAGAAATGAAAAGAAGAATTTTGTCCTGCACTATCATGGATAATTTATTTTTTTTGGTTTGTTAATTAGGCAAGGTGATCCAATAGCGTCAATATTATTTGCTCCCTAATCATTTAGAATTAATTGATTTCGTTAATAATTATTAAGTTCACGCCATAACACAATATCACTCATAAGAACACTGAAATATTAATAAACATATTAGATTTACATAGTTGCAGAAATTTTTTAGTTTGTTCAAATCACTGCATTTCGTAGAGGCAACATTATAACAAACATTTCCACTTTCCACAAGTGTATCCATAAGTAAGTGAATAAATGTAAGTGTAAATAGTTGAAAAAAAAAACACACAGAAAGTTTTAAAATATCTTCCCATAAGATAAAATTGTATTATATTGCAATAAAAAAATGTCTCAGTGTTTTATTTCCGTAAAACATTAATACTGCAAGTTAATTGTTATGTTTTATGTTCTAAATATTGATTTAAACTTGCTTAGTTAAAATTAAACGTGGTCAATGTTCAAAAATAAACATTTTAATTGTTGCCACCATTTGTTATCAATTTGGAAAAGTTGCAGAAAGTTTCAGAAGAAGCAAAAAATATTGGCAATTATATTTGGCAAAGGTAAAGCCAAGTAGATTTGTTTAATTTCGGAATCAATTACATGGATAACGATTTAAATTGGTTAAAACGAACTTTATACAACTCAATTTCGAGTAAAATATTAATTAAAAATGTTAAATTCTTGTTTTCATTCAGAACGAAATTAATTACTAAAAACTCAATTCGTTGATTTTGAGTCAAGAAGGTCTTTGGAAAATTTTAATAACGGCAATGTGCAAAGTGGAAAATTAAATGGAAATGGAATGCGTACATTTTTAGGACGATTTCCTGGATTGCAGATCAGATATTGAAATAAGTGGATTATCGACAATCGTTTTGTTCACTATTAATACTTTCCAATTCCAAACACTTTAAAACATATGTTCATTTTCTCATGCTGGTTAATTAATTATACTCGAAACAGTTTTACTTACTCAGTTAATAGTGAATCCTTTCAACCTAGGAACGGATATCGCCGCCTAAATCGTATTCAACTGCTTCTGCAATGGAAAGGTACTCTCACTGTTGCTGAACTTAACTCGAAACCATAGCAACAAGTATTAGACAAATATTTGCTAGTAAACAAAATAAATTTCAACACATTTTCCTCACTACACCATCTACAAAATAATTGTTTTTGCTAAAACACTGCCCAAAATATCACAGAATCTCGGTCTCAAAAAGAAGTCAACTAATTTCAAATGGATCAGATCCAAACAGTCCAGGAACAGTTGATGGAGTCGAGAGCCTTCTAGTGTCGGTAAACAACTGAGTTTCCTGACGGACGAGTCCACGTAATATACTTAAACGGTTCTACCTGAGTCCTCGGCTTTTGTGCGAGTTCCTCCAAAGCGTTCTTGTGCGATGGAGGAGCTTTTCCAGATGTTCTATAAAAGCTTTAATGGAACTTTCTGGATTCAGTTATCCGAAGGATACACCTGAGCTTTGGGTAGTGCTGCTGTTTCCAATATTTTATTTGCATGCTCAATGCTGATACAATTCAATTGGACAGATTACAATCACAACAATAAGTACAACACATATTTCCAAAAATCCAAGGATATATTCATAATTAAATAAATTACAAGGACGAATTTCAGGTAAAATCAGCAATTTAAAATCAGGGAAACCTCGTTCGCTATTATTTCCGAACTAAGGATATTTAAGCATTGGTTCCCAAAACTGACAACAAGTGATCAGGAGCATAAAGTTTCGACTTTGTTTTCCAGCGTTCAGGATATTTACACTGTGTTTTTTGAAACTAATGGATTAATTACTGGAAATTGTGTCTGAAAAACAATTTAAAACAAGCAGCAAATATTAAGTTGCAAATATCATAGTAAAGTGCGGACTGCGGTAAAAGATTGCATTGAGAAGAGCTCTAAATTAAGTCGTAATTAACACCAAAATCATTAAAATCATTGCTAGAACTCGACATCGTTAACGAGCAAGTTTCCTGTTGTTGAAAGTGAAGACACAAAAGGATATACTAATTGAATTCAAACACCCGCCAACAGCTGACTGGATGCACCTGTGTCCCGCGACATGTCTGCGGTCATGCATCGTGGGAACAACCTCGAGCTAATTAATGATCATGTCGGAAATTGGTAGCCGCAATCATAAGTGCAATTACTGAGTATGTTAGGTTTATATTTGAAGTGGAAAACAAACGTAAACTAAGACAACATTTAAGTACCTATTGTTTACTGAATAACGGAATAACATTTTAACTTATAATTAATTTCTAGTTCGATGAAACTATTTTGATGCACATTAATTTAAACTACAATTCCATCCGTTTATTGAATTTCACGTTGACAATTTCTTACAGATCCTTATTTTTGAATTTTGCGGCATAAAACCTTCAACACAAGCGATTTCTAATACGATTTGTGAGGTTGGTAAATGGTGACACGTTTTTGACTGTCATGTTGCAGACACAAATGTTGCAAATACATCTCTTGACGCAATGCAATAAATGCACCTGTACACTTCACAGACTAGTAAGAAAAATGAGAACAACAATAAAACACGCAGATCCAATAATCACAGCAATTTAATATCCGTAAAAGGACGCTGAATACGAAAAATGTAGCGTTTCGTTCGCCTCAATGAGTATCTCAATGTTCCGTTGCTCGATTCCCCCTTCGATGACGTATCCATCTCCGATATTGGAACTCTGATCAACGACAATATTCACATGCGTCAAGATTTTTCCTTTCCCTGAAGTCGGATACTTCAATATGATTTGAACATCCTTTGCTGATGGGAAATTCTGCTTGTCCGTCTTCTCTGCGACGAGTTCGTCCCCTGTCAAGCGGGAAATTTCAAAGGTTAGATATTTTTTCCAGAACACCACCATTTTAGATCAGTAAAATACCCGTTATCCTTTTTCCAAGGGTGTAGTTGATTTGTCCTTTAACTAGTTTCACTTTCGACATTCCCACATACGTTTGATTTGGATAAATATTTTGGAATCTATTCGTTTCGTTCACTATCAAAATTTCCCCATTTAGAAGATGCGCGCGGTATTGAGTCATCTCGTCCGGGTAGCCGTAGATGAGCACCAGCATCACAAACAGAACGGAGCACGTCCGAAACATTTTCGGTAAGTTGCGGGAACAATAATCCAGCGGGAAATCCACTGGCAAATTCAATTAACTCGAATCGATCACTGAAAACAGAGTCGTCATGCATACGGCGAGGTACCAATCTTTTATATCAATTGGAACTGATAACGAAAGGTGTGATAACATGAGGTGACAGAGTGGTCCTCAGCTGTATCTGCTACGTCACGATTAGTGGTATTAGTTCAGGTATACGTTTTCCTCCAGTGCGGCTTTGTTGCGCAGTCGAGTGTCGAAGGATGCCACTTCAGTGTGATCTACAGTTCCATTCATGTTGCACCCCAAATCCCAGGCCAACAAGGAAATGCGGGGAATCTTATATTCTTATGTTATCAGAAAACAATTTAAGCGAATTTCGATAAGAAATAGAACAGCGTATTATTAGTCCGCTTAATGTAAACAAAATTCGTGTCCTCTAATTTGACTTTGTATTTCGCCCTGACGAACACTTCACCGTCTACAGGCACAGCCGATCGATTCTAAATCGGATATCAGATTCTCACGCAACCCTTTTCATCTCACTGTTCCACGGATGCCCTGTATATTGTGATTGTTTCACGTGTATCCCCGCACATTACTCGACTCAACGTTTACGTATAGAAGTTTAATCGTGCTGCCATCAGCGGTGATAATTCATTGAAGAAAACACTCATCTGATGACCATTGCGCAATTCGACAATTGGAAAGAGAACCTCTTTATCTTTTATGCGCACATTTATCGTTCGAATAGACAACGTCGATGATATGTAAATTTCCGGAATACATTTTGTTTTACCATGGGAACGAGTTATAAAAATTAATTTAAAAGAATTGCTTTACGATCACAATAAACCCAGATAATTTAATTGTTTTAATTTTCGACGCATTGCAATTCAGAAATACAGTTGTACAAGAAATATTCATAAACAAATTGCATTTATCCACTTCAGAATTATTATTATCTATTATCTAAAGAGTTATTCAATAGCAGAGTAATTGTTTTGCTTTAATTTCTCCATGAAATTTCATTTAGCACGGCATAATTTGAAAACAAAATATCAACAGGACCTATTAAATTTGGATAAACGAAATTCGTGGTTCCTACTTGATCTTCCCCGAAATGCATTGTAAAACAATGAAGTACTGCTATATAATACAAAGTGTGATTTTATTATCAATAAATCCAGTAATTATTGTAAAAGCAACTCATGACTGTTTCTCAGTTATTTTGCGATTTGCTGATATCTTTATTCCTGTTTCGTAACCGAACATAGTACATTATGTAATATGTACAATAAATTATCAAGTTTACAATTTACACTAATCTTTGCGTCATTTTTCGTGATGTATTAAACAACCTGGATTACTTTAATGCAACACGAAATCCCTCTTCTTTTCGAAAGCCTGTAAAAAATTACAGTGAAAGTGTGAAATAAACTTTTGTATTGTTTGTTACATTTTGCTGTTCTGACATTATGTAATCTGGTTGTGCAACACGGTGCTGGCAAAATGTAGTTTCAATCAGCCAGAAAAGAGGTCAAATGCTGAATTCAGGCACATGCTTTCGACGAGGGTAGTTGGTACCTACCTTCCAAAATATATCAGATATATCCAAAGGGCCCATACAGGGGGACAGGAGGACGCAGGTCCTAAGAAAAAGAAAAAAAATATTTAAGCATTTGAGTAATTTTGAAAGTATTTCAACCAAATTTTATTTATGTTATATTTCTAAACCTAATAGCTTGGTTAAGTTCATTAATGAGCAAAATCGGCACATGGGGGTGGGCGAGGGAGGTGGTTGAAAATTTGAAAAAATTATATCTCGATCCCTATGGAGTTTAGAGAGAATTTTTGTCGGCATAAATTAGAGTACTTCCTATGAAGTTTACGATGACATCAATTATTCAGAGGTTGTGGGGGTTCGAGTGGGGGTGGAAATTCAAAATTCTTGTGGGGTATCGTTGAAAAGCTCTTGATGAGTAATCAATAAATCAATAACTAGTTTCTCGATTTTGAAATAAATTACCCCAATAAATGCAATCAAAAACACTTCGAAATGTACCTCAGACTGAAGTCCTGCCGAAAGGGATTTCTTTTTGCAGCTTCAACCATTCTTAGGTTAAGGGCAGTACCAAGCGTTTTTTCGAATTTTCTGAAACTTTGGTGCAAAATTGGACAACAAAGCCGATACTTTAAAATTCAATAATAAATTCAATTGACAAGTGAAGTAAAATTCAATAACAGTTAATAGGTAATAAAAACAAAAGTTAAATTTATTTTCAACATTTCGGAATTAAGCCTATGAATTATGATGCTGAATTTGCTTAACTTGATTGTTCACTAATTTAAACAAAGTAATTAAAAAAGTTTCATTCTTTTTTCATTGAGTGTAAGCAGTACTTATAGTTAGTTTAGTACCCTGGTGTAGTGTTAAAGTAACATGAGAGATCTCCATTTTTCAATAGGGACAAAATTGGAGGATTGATGGCGAAAAGCTACGGAATATGGAAGATTAATATTTCACCTAAACAGGCTTAAAACTCGCCATTTTGCATCTACATTTCTAAAAACTTGACCACCACTTCAATAGAATAATTCCATGCAACAACTCCGCAATCTAGACCACTCGTTTACCCTCCCTCCAAATTATCAAATTGGCGCCTATGGTTAATGGCTATATCTATCTTCGGTGGCCAAACCTCACTTATCATTCCGCAAACGTGCGCCAAGCAAGTCAAAATTTTCAAATCTGTTATCAATCGACGATGCTTTTGTATTGAATATTGATTATCGCGAATTTGCGCCCTGTGCGAGTATATCAGGATTTAATTCAGCTTATTGCCTTTTCGGAAATACCGCTTTCAATGCATGTATTTTTTCTTTGTGTCCGCAAGAATCGATTTCATAGGAAATCATCTAAGCCGTTTCAAGAGGTCGATAAAAAAATAATATTTATAACTTAATTGAACGGGAAATAAAACTAAGCCCTGCATAACCTTAATTGTGACAAATGATGTTTTGAATTCTAAATCGGGAAATTCAAAGCTTGTTATTGACTTCAAAGATAGCCCATATTTATTTTTGGGAGTGTTACGGAGGTGTTTTGGAGTACATGAATGCTCGACAGGTAGGTACTCTAGATCTAGCATGTCAGCCAAGCTCATTGTATTTTAGATCGGTGATATTGATTCTTCGGAAGATTTTAATTGGAAATCATGTGCCCTGTGAGATAGCTTCAAACACCCGCAGAAAACTCCAATTGTAATTGAATAGGAAATAAGAACAAAACTACAGATCGGCAAAGTTTTTTACTACTTTCTGAACTTGACTTTCTTAAATGGCTCCTTTGACTGATTCTCTATTGAAAACTTTCATTTTTAAATGTCTTTATCATTCCATATTGAACAATGCAATCGAAAGAATATCGATGGAATACATTTTTTTGTTGTAGAAAATCTGGGTTCAAAAACCACCCTTCACCTTGAAGCGAAAATTTCATGGTCTCATGGCGTGCTGAATCTTGTCGTTCCGTTTCCTTTCCATTCAGAAATTATGTTCCTCACAAACAATACTCTGCTGATCTTGGCAATTATTATTTACAATTAACTAGCCAATACCATTCCAGCTCAGTTATTTCCAAATGCTTCAAAATACTCCAAAGCATAATGTTAATTCCCTGAGGTTATTATGCAAAGTTCACGTTCAGCTCCTTTCGATGGCAGTCAATCAAAGAAATCAAAGAAGTATCTTAAATGGGAAAAATATTTCAAGATGGAAAATCAGGTGGCAAGTGCCAAAAAATAATATAATCATGAACATTCAGAATTATAGATACGTGAATCAAGAAAAATAAAACTACATGAATTGACGCAATTTGTATAACAAAACGAAGGGATTCGTCTTAATTCAACACATTTTACTAATGAAATAATTGAAGCCTGCTTGATTGAATTACAAAACAACAGCAATGCGAACTTCTGAATTGAAACTCTGTCACAATTTACTTAATTTGATTTTAATAAGCTTGCAAGAAATCTATAACTATATCTCTATTATCTATCTATCTATCTATCATCTATATATAATTTATATTATATATATAAAATCGAAAGTTCGTTTGTGTATTGCTCCATCATGCCTAAACGCATATTTTAATTTTTTTTCTTTTTTTGGGTGAAACTGAAGGTATTTTAAGTTCCAACTTAAAATATAGGCTATATGCACCTAAAAAAAAGGTTTCAATCTGGCAGACGAAAGATGGTGACCAACAAATTAAAATTCAACGGATTGCCATGAAAATTTGTGTTTAGGGGTTTTCGTAGATGCTGATTCTGGAGTTCATTTTCGAAATTTTAAAATTCAAACTGGCGGATTCAATATGGCGACCTTAATTTTTTCAAAATTCCAAAAAGTTAAGTTAATTTTAGCATTAAAAATGCTATTTGGAGGCATTTGATCTATGGCCTATCAATCTATTCAAAATTATAAATTCAAAGATGGCGAATCGAAAGCAATTTTTCAAAATTCAACGAATTGGGGAGAAGTTTGCTACTTTAGTACTTTGAAGTTCCTGATTTCGAATCTATGTACTATACAAATGGGAAAATTTAAAAGGGCAAACCCAATTGACGGCCGATTTCTTGTGAGTGAGAATAAAGTTGGTGTAAATTAATGTAGAATAAAGGATTATGGCCATGGTTGGCCCAAGGTCACCCAACTTGAGGTCCCTAGACAGAAAAATGATATTTACCAAAAATAAATACCTTAAAATATAGGAATAAATCCACTCACTTTCCCTTCGATTTTAAGGCGCCTTAATAAAAACAAAATAATTAGGAATTCAATTCGTCAACAAACAAAACAAATCCAGAAGACATTTTTATGACGTATGACGTATCAGTGTTGCCAATGGTGGCCGTTATTGTCTTTATTTCTATTTTCTCGGAAATAAAAATTATCAAAAGGTATGTTGGTATTGTAAAAAATTAGCTTGTAACCTTTTATAACGAGTAAATGGAATACTTTTTCGATTTAATTTGTATTTGAGAAGAAATATAAATTTTTATGATTAGGTGAGGGTGCCACTGGATAAATGTGGTTTTATTTCATAACGGCGCGTTATTTTGTTAACCGTCAATGGCTTAAATGAGTTTATAATAAACCATACTATTATTTCAAGCACTATTCAACAGTGTCCACCGTGGGCGAATGGTTCTATGACAAGTGGAACCTTCTTTTGGTACTAATTTCGAATTTTCTATATAGATTTGTTAATTCAAGATGGCGGATCGAATGTGTTCACAATTTTACTAATTCGATAAATGTAACTTAAATTTAGTAGGTATTAATAATATTTTGAGGCAACTGATTTCAAATCTACAAACTACTAAACTTTGGAAATTCAAAAAGGGTAGACAGAATATGGTAACTTAGTTTTTCTTAAATTCAAGGAATTTTGCTGCAAATTATTTAGTATAAAGGCAATTCGATGACTGATTTCGAAACTCATATCACAATTAATTATTAAACTCTAACTGATGGATCTGTTATAGTGTCAAATATTTATTATTCAAGGAATTATTCAAGATCATTCATAGAAAATTTCAAAAATCCACTTTTATTATAGACGAAAAAAATGATTATTCACTGAAAAACAAGTTTTGTGAAGTAAAAAAAAATGGGCAATGTTTTTAAAAATTTAAGAGTATTCTACTGAAACCAACATACAATTATAGAACAAAAAAAATAAACTTTTAGAAAGCCACTGCAATTAGTACATCGAAAGAGTTCCAACTCGTCTCTCGCATCTCGGCTTCGCACAACAGCTTCCAACGGTTTTAGAACCCGATCATAAAAAGAACAAAACATTTTACAAAATGATTTCTTTTATTTGTCTAACAATCGCGTGAGAATTTCTGTGTAATTCATACTCCATTACTATGTAAATGCAAACTGGCGACAACACCTTAACTGACATCAACCTTGGTCTGAGAAATGCGCAGCGAATATAATTGGCTAAACTTTTCCCAGTTTAATGGAGCTATAAATGCATCCAGATCCAGGGAATAGTTAGTGCTGGAGCCCAGCAGCTGGACCAGTTCTTGGTACATGCCAACTCCAACTCTGCTGTTGGTGAACATAGGCACAATTAGTTATGCATAGTGGAATACGATGACGACATGATCCCAATTTTGTTTACGCTTTAACCGTTGACGTAGCCACGATGTGGTCGAATGGTCTGATTTTCCTATAAATAAAATCCTCGACTGCAACATTTCTGGAAATTATCGAGCGATCGCAAATGATGAACAAATCTGCAATACATTTCAAAGTCGCGTTTGAGCGTCATACGCGGAACTAGTGCTGGGAGTCCCCGGCAAATTACATGATAATTGCAGCTTTCCTTCAGACCGCGCGTGTTCAGTTCGACTGCCAAATTGAAGACACATTTCCATTAGATTCAAGACGAATACGAACACGAGCAACAGATTATCATGCGGAAAGGACCCCCCGTGGAACAATCTTTTCCGCCTGTTGAAGCTTCACGATGTCTGGTCCGTGGAAGGTATTTTCGATCTACCAGAATTCATCGGAACAAAAAGGTGCAATAGTTGTAAAAATCTTAATTCGCGAACTGATCAAAGATACTCAGTGATGGCGCATCTTTGGATCGCAGATTCAGTGCAAAATCAGTATCGACTGTGTGAAGAAGCAGTTGGGATTGAAGATCATTGCTTATCGCGACAGTTGCGCCAAAGAAGATCAGGTCAAAGATTACGGCCGTGTTTTCGTTTCTATATCGTGCAATAACAACGTCACATAATTGTTTTGTGGATCTGGAAACCAGTTCCGAGAATTCAGAATCCAACCGACGAAACCATATCGCGAAACAAGTTTTGGAGTAAAGATCAAGACTGGCGATGCGTCGATCAGAACAATATTGGAAGAGACATGAACTGAGCATATGCTAATGGCGCGGATCGTCTCAGCTTTTTCCGTTCTTCTTAACTGGAGTAGACGGCACCACAGGTCAGTTTGAAAAGGGAGATGAGTCTTCAGTAACATATTTCCGCATATAGACAATTTCTAGTGTGTTCATCGAGGACACGGATATGATCCTCAGGGTGTTCAAACACCAGCAAAATAAAATTCAAGACACCCAAAGTGTTTTAGTGCTTTTGTTTTAACGATCGTAGTGCGCACATATAATTCAGTGCAGTGCCGCTTAAAAGTCAGTGGTTATCAGTTACTGCGCCCACCAATATGCTGACCTTCCAGCAACTCGTTACTACTCGTTCAACACTCACGCAGTTAGTAGTTCTCTTTTTTTGGATTCTTAATGGTCAAGTAGCCAGCTTTGATCTCTTTGGTAAGTAGGAATCATAAAAAGTAAAAGTGTTCGCGTACAAGCGTTTACTGAAAAATTTAAAATCGTGGTCAGTATTCCTCTCGGACTCTGGAATCTGTGAAGCTTGATTGGAATTTGAAAATTGCCAAAAAAAAAGAAGAAAAATGTCCGTTCAGTGTAACAAGTTCAGTGCACAAATAATTTGCATGCTAGAATTTTTTGCTGAATCCACTGATGTCGCTTGATGATAAAAACCCAATGTCAGGGGAGTCGGGAGTGTGAACTGAAGTAGAGACTATTGATGGTTTCATAAGCAAATTTGGAAATTTGAAAGTGATTACTGTTTACTGTTCACAATCCTGTCATCGCTTCATGTTCACATAAATTTCAGTATTGAAATTTATTTCTACTTGCTGAACATTTATTCCTCGATTCTTCTGCTCTAACAGTTTACCGTAAAAAATTACAACATCATTCTATTGCGATTTCAATATTATATTTTTTTAATTGTTCAAACATACGTCAACCAAAAACCATAAAAAATTTCTGTAATATCCTTTCTAAATTCACTCGATTACGCTTCCTTGAACTTCTTGTTATTCTCTACAGATTTTGATAAGCAGCTCGTTTCTTGCAAGCAATCACAGAACTTCCATAAATGAATTCAAAGCCACGTAAATAGGACATCATCTAAAAATAAATAAATAAATAAATAAATGATGTCATTTCTTCACTTTTTAAATACTATCAACAACAATCAAGTTTATTCAGCATTCAATATATACTTAGAAAATAATCTTCAATAACTTTGAACTAAATAAGACACAATACAAAATAAATATATAGTACACAATACAAAAGTTACAAAAGTCATGTTGATAACTTGGTAAATATTTTTGAAGTTTTTATTTTACGGTAGTCTTACATAATTTATGTTATATAAAATAGTTTTGACGTGTTGTTTTCTTTACGATTCCTGCTATCATAAATCTTTGTTTGTAACAACAAAAAACAACAGAGAATAATTATAGGAAAAATATAAAAGTCCATAGAACAGAACATTTACTGTGGAATAAGTACATATCCCTTTTTCTTAATATCATCCAAAAGAAGAAACTTTCAAATTCAATAACTAAAAATGTGAATCAACGTCCAAAGAATATCAATCATAATCGTTTATTGCCTTCAAAAAATTTAAATCAACATAAAAATATATAAATTTTTATGTGTTGTCATTTGTTTTTATATTCATCCGGTATGATCCGGTAGTAAAGTAATGAAAGGCAGTCGTGGGTTTTGCGCTTTTCACGCTGGCTGCACCTGACTGAGTCACTTCAACAAACCGCAGTAAACTGTTTTTCTTTGCAAATCACAATTAATTTTCCCAAACATATCCGACATTTAAGAGGAACAAAAAAAAATGTGTGATGGTTTCATCGCTAAGGTGTAATGGCCGCGAAAAGTGAAGGTCGAATCCCTTCTTCGCATAGTGACCTTTTGGCTCCAATTTATTGGATATTGCCATAAAGCCTGGCACAGACTGGAGTGGTAACGATGACGGTGTAGGGTGGTGAGACGCTGCAAGCTGCATTTTGACTGCGCTTTTGCATGTCGATTTCTGCTGTGTCTTGTGGAACAGTAAATATACATCCGATAACATTGAAATGTTCATAGAATAATATAAATCTGGAAAACGTTTCGTGTGAAATGATTTATCCGGATTACAAAAATATCAAAAAAATCTTTTGGCAACGAAATCTCATTAACCGCAACAACATTTACAACTTCTGCACGATGAGAACTGAGAAGCCGATATAGAAAAGTTGTATTTATTCAGAAATGATTACTGACTCCCTCCGATCTAAATTTTTTAATCACTCGCAGATTTGCAATCAACTTAATTAAAAACACTGCATTATGTTATTGCAAAACAGAAAACGTCTGCGATGGAAACTAAGACCGAAGTTTTATTTTGATAAAAACAAAGATTGCCCTTCAAATCTTAAGTAAAATTCTTTAATTATAAACATTCGTTTTCAATCTCTGTGATTCTATATTGTATTTTCAAATTTTTAATTAAGACAAATCCAGATCACGGAATAAAAAGAGCGCAAAATTTTTCTAAACAGTCACATTTTTATACACCAGATGTATATTAGTTTTGAGCAAATGTTTGCAACACCAAGAAATGATGGTGATAGAAAAAAGAATTATATATTTATGTTTGGAAAGTGAACAGAAACCGTTATTTGCATGTCCGTCTGTCTGTTGTTAGTCTATCTGTTGTCTGTGCAGACGATAACTTGAGAACGCTTGTAGCTAGAGACTTGAAATTTGATTCAATAATATTTCATTAAAATAGTAAGGGCTAGTTCGAAGATGAGCAAAATCGGGCAACTCCTTCTTAGTGTTGCCATATAAGCCTGAATTATTTTTATACAAAAATACTTATTCGTAAAAAAGTAAGCGAAATTACATGTGTTGTTGTTATCTATTCTTTATTTTATTGTACCCTATGTTATGAAATCGAGTACAATTTTCAGTGACCTGAATTAATCAAAAAAAAAAAAAAAAAACACCAAAGAAAAAATTGTCCGCACAAATTAAAACATTAATGCCGTAAAAGATAGTCTTGAAATCCAAACCACTGCATTAATTGGAAGTGATTCGAGATAATTGTGTTTACTTTTTAAGCCTCATTATAAGGATGCGACTTTGAGATTCGCTTTCTGCATTCAATTAATTCAGGAAATGAATTAAAAGGATTTATTTCAGTATTTTAATTATGCTAGCTGAAATTTTGAATATCGAACGTCAGATTCATTATTTTTTATGGAAATTGTTTCGGTAATGAAGCTCCTTTTACAATGAATGCATTTTTTAACTAGTACGGAAAGTATATTCCGTTGAGACTACTTATAAATTACCGTAGATGTAGAACAGCACAGTTTTAATACAGAAACAGAAGAAACGTTTATTAAGAAATCGTGAAAAAACAGCACCTACATAAACATCGTAAAAGGAGAAATTTGTTTTAAATTATTAAGACGGCATGCAAGAAGGAAGTTTTTTTATGTTTGTAAAATTTCAAGATATAGTGAAAACACTATGTATAAAAAATTCATGCAAATAATTAATTGTAATACGGATTTATAACAATATTTTACTCAAGTTAAAACGTAAATATCAGCAGTTTTGTATAAAAGTAATTCATTCTTATATGGCAACACTAAGAAGGACTTTCCCGATTCTGCTCATCTTCGAACTTGACCTTATCATTTTTTCGAAGTATTATTGTACCAAATTTCAATTCTCCAGCTAAACAAGCGTTTTTATACTTATCGCCTGGCCACACAACAGACAGACGGACATCCATAAAACGATTTCTTTTCACTTCCCAATCATGAATATATAATTACTCGTATTTTTTCTGCCACCATTTTGCTTAGCGCTGCAAAGGTTCGCTTACAACTAATATACCCTACATCTGGGGTATAAAAAGTAAAATAAACTGCCGTGTCTGGGATGAGTAAAATTCTTTTAGATTATAATTTAGATTGATAATAATTATCAATAAAAAGTCTCTACATAAAAAGAAAGTTACTGTTCAAAGTAAAGTTTTTCAAAGTCTAAATCTCTTTCATCCAGGCTTCTGTAAGAGGTATTGCATTGCAGCCTCGTAAATTATTGCTTCACGATATCAAATAAAAATGTTATTGAAATTGACGAAATTTTGGAACGTATTTCTAATAGACTGAATATACTAATGAGATAATGAACTAATTAGTAATTAGATGCAATAGAATAACTTTCTCCCTCCTCACTTCACACTTGACGACGCATTCTCTAAAAATATTGGAATGCACGTTTTTTTAAAATCCTTTTATTAAAAGGCATAAAAACTCAAAATAGTTCTTTTCTAGGGCAAATTTAAATATAATGAAAAAAGCGTTTTTAAAAGTTTGAAAAATTGTGAAACTCAATATTGAGTTAATTTAACGCAAGCCATGAACACAATGAACAATTGGATTGATTAATGGTGTTTCATAACATAGGTGGTATTGTCTGATTCAAATTAACTTCAATAACTAAGTAAAACAGAATTAATACTAGTAAGGAAGTAATTGGTCACACCAATTATGTAGAAAAATATACTCAGTGTACATATAGACAAGAACTTTGGCATTCCATTTTCTTATAAGCTTAAACGTTGTGGAAAGAGCATGGGATAGGCATAAAATATTTCCAGTATGGAACAAGTATAGGTACTAGCTATACCTACATTTTGAAAGTAAAGAACAGTATCTGAAAATAATAATTAATTTGTCATAAGTTTTTAAATAAATTTATTAGGTATATTAATTATCTCGGCTGCACAACAAGTTTTTGCTTTTAAAGCAATGGAAAATGTTGCACTAATTTTTGGATAGTGGGAATACTTCATGAGTACAACAATGAGTTTCGACGAATGCTCTTGACTATCCTTGAATTGAAGCATTGAATATATTGATTGATTATTTACATTGAAAATGGCCTTGAATTTTCCAAGGTTTGTAACACCGGATATCCATTTGCATAATATGTTTCAGTAATGATGGCATGATAGATGGGTCTGCACAATATGTGAGCAATTGAACATCTCTCAGTTATCAAATCTGTATAGAGAAAATTCGTGGTACAAATTATTTTTCAATGCATTTTCCTTGCGTGCATAGGCTTATTTTGCAATCAAAATAAAGTCCGTTGAATGCTTATATCACTCTTAATTAAAATAACATTATCGATATTTTGAATAATATGAAATAAATACATTTTAGAGGGCAGCGCATGCCGTTTGAAAAATGGCACTGTGGGGGTGTGTACGAAACTGCCTGAATGTGAATCCTTGTACAATGGTCTCACGCGGAGGACGATTCCCTACAGCAGTGTGGTGCGATGCTCGTTCGTGGGATCAACGGAAGTTGTCTGCTGTGGAGACAGGAAACCCGATAAAAACTTTAGGTCAAGTACAGTCCCATCATTGCCCGATCAAATAATCTTGTGAGTTAATAAGGCATGAGGGAAATCGAAAATTCCATCGAATTTTGCATACGCTAACTAAAATACTCATTGACTTTAACATAACACGGTACTTGATTAACTTGCATGCCTTTATCATTTCGTATTGTTTCTCATTTTTTTCACTTCTTTGCTTTGACTTTGCTTTAATATCTACAGCAATTCCACTTCAAGTACGGGTACTAATATGACACCAGACACTTTGTCATGCTCGGAAAATACTTCAAACAACGGCAAAAGAGTTAATAATCTGCCAGGAAGCACTTGTGGCGGTAACAACCCAGAAAAATCAGACGAAATTGAAAGTCGATTTGGTATTTTTGGTATAGATATCAACATAAACCTCAGCGGGAAAGACACGAGAGGTCAAAATTCGCCACAGACACAAACTAGTATAACAAGACTAAATGAAAACAACCAAATCGGAATGAATACCAATCTTCAACAATTACCACCGAATGACCAAAACCATTTACCTCAAATAAGTTATGAAATGGGTCGTCCTTGCATCGTTCCTCATAGTTATAACGTCCAGCCACCATTTAATGCTCAACCGTTGTATAACGTGCAGCCGCCATCAGCATCAATGATTGAAGCTTTTTCTTGGAACAATGCACCTAGTAGAACTACAACTACCACAGTTCGTCCAAGATTTTCGTCCTTGTTTGACGTTTTGAATCCAATAAAAGAGGCTAAATTAGGAATTTTAAAGTCTATAACAAACACTATAACTGGACAAAAAGTTGACAATTCTGGAAGAGGATTCGATAATAGCGAGTTCGTGCAACAGAGCCAACATCAGTTTGCTCCATTGCAACAATTTCCTCAGCATGGGTTCCCAATACAAGGAAATTCTCCAATGAGTTATGAAAATAATCCAATTAGTTCGGGATTTCAATACTATGGAAATGATAAAGCCGACCAATATTACAATGCTCCGAATAATTTGCCTCCTCAAACATTTAGTCAACAATCGCCAACACAGATTGAGTTACATAATCAACAGATTATTTCAGATAGCAGACCTGTGAATGGTCAACTGCGACCAGAATTTGGACAATTTCAAAATCAGCATGGTCTACAATCACAACAATACAGCAATATACCATTATGCGGACAGTATAACACGGTTCAAAATTTTCCTGCTATTCAATATTCACAGACTGTTCCCAGTTTTGAACATGAATCTGTTCCAAGTTCAAATCAATTCAATTTACCAAGCCATGGAAATCCAGACAGAGAACCTGGAACGTTGCGTCCCACAAATCCTAATTCTCCTGTTATTCAAAATCCACAGACTGTTCCCAGTTTTGGACATGAATCTGTTCCTAGTTCAAATCAATTAAATTTACCGAGCCATGGAAATCCAAACAGAAAACCTGAAACGTTCCGTCCCACAAATTCAGATTATAATACTGATTCCAATCCCAACTTTCCCCAAAATAATAACCAGTTCCCTCCAACGGCTCAAGTAACATCCCGGCCAATAGAAAACAATCGATTTGAAAGTAAGGATCAGTGGAATACAGCAAAGCACGAATCTGAAGTAATTATCTTTCCAAACGATTCTACTTTAAAAACCCATGAAAATATTCAAGATGAAGTTTCTAGAACAACACCAAAAAGTACTCAATACATGACCACCGAGTCAAAAATCGCCTTAGATCCTTGGATGAAAGAGGCTTTATCACTTAATCAAAGTTCTTCTAAAGAAAAGGCTACGACACCAACACCAAGCGAAGTAAGCAACAATAACTCAAACTTGGACGACGACGACTTTTTAGATGAATGGATGAAAGAAGCTCTTGAAATTAGTTCTAATGGAAAAGATATTGAAACAACTTCAAAGAAAACGTTTTCACAACAATCGATGACATTATCATCTCCTTCTAATATTACATCAGATTCCGATAACAATACTAATCTAGATCCATGGATGAAGGAAGCGCTGCAATACATTTCAAATAGCACCACTCATTCTTCAAACAGTCTTCCAACACCCACCACCACTGAGAAATCTGATCTGAATGCACCAGCTGTAGATGCATGGATAAAAGATACACACTTATACTCGACACCAAAAACAGTTTCCATTCCAAAGGAAAACTTTACTAATAACCATGACTCTGAAACCGTTCATAGCAATCCAATATTAGATCCATGGATGAAGGAAGCTTTACTTCAATCGTCCAAATCTGAAAAGATTGTAGAATCGCCGCGAAAAACTGATTCCTTAAATTATAGTCATTTAGAAAAAACAACTTCTATTGTAAATGGAACAACATTTAACAATCACACTTTGGATCCATGGATGAAAGATGCACTTCAATCTTCTGTGGATGCAGATAAAAAACCAAAGAATACTCGTACAACAAAAACTGAACTTGTCGATCGATCAGATCGCGTTCCACAGCGGCTCATTGTCCAGGATCCATCGTCGCCGGTGTCAAGCACAACAAATAACGACAACTTCTATTTCGATCAAATGATACATCCTTCGAGTCCCACAAATTTAACTGAAGATGTTGTTTTCAATTTCTGGGAGAAAGAAGTGCTAAAAGTGCCCGAAATAACGCACAAAAATCAATCGAATCCTTTGAAAAATCTTGGTTCTAAGTCGACCGCATCGAGAAATTTCCAGGTTGTCTCTACTCAACCGCGGCCGCCTTCATTCATTAAAAGGTGGTGGTTCTCATATTGTTGTATTGATACCTGTGTGTAATTCGTTTATGCTTCTTTTTTGTTCGTATAGTCATGATTATCCTGATTATAATGAGATTTCTTCGGACAACAGTACATCGTCGGGAGGTCACACTACGGAGCCACAAACACGAGGGAGCGGTCACCGGAAAGCAGACATAGGTAACGTAATTGTCCAGGACCTAATACCCCGGACAGACGTATAATTCACTGAATGCTATTTATGACAGTATACAAAATTGAATTGAATAACAATTATTCGAACGACGAGCTCCAACATTAAAATGTTTCTTGCCTTTCAGCGTGTGCGACTTATCGAAATATTTCAAGCGGTTTGCTGACTTTTCACATCCTCCGTGGAACAAATACTACACTCGGAGAGTTTCCCCATATGGTATGATTGCAATATTTCAATTATGCATAATATTTATTTTTTTTCACCGCGCTTATGCCAACTTCCTAATCAGGCGGCTTTAGGATTCCCATCAATCGCAGCCGGACAGGATATAGATTGGAGTTGCGGAGGATCCTTGATTTCCGACAGATATATCTTAACCGCCGCCCATTGCATCACACGTTTTGGTCCAACCAAAATAAGATTAGGAAAGATTACGATCGATTCCAATTTAGATGGAGCAGATCCTGTTGATGTTGATGTTGATGTAAGTTTATGTTAAATGGTAATAATACAAATCTCATAATATTAAATTGAAATTATTTGCTGAAATAATCTTATATTGCATTTATGACAACCACAGGACTCAATACCGTATCCTAAGTACACCAACTCCAGACAGTACAACGACATAGCGCTAATAAGGATGAAGGAGCCTGTCGAATTCACGGAAAATGTCCGTCCAGCTTGTCTCAACACCGAAACAGATGATCTTCCACCTGACACTACCGTCGTAGTCACAGGATGGGGAACAGTCTCTCTAAAAAGTAAAATTGCCCTCCTTTTAATCGACCACGCTTTTAGGTTGTCTTCTACTCTTTTGTAGCACGTGAGAAATCCTCAATTTTGTTGAAGGCGAATCTCACCACCGTGAACTTGAGCAGTTGCAATCAATCACACGCCGATTATGGATACAATCGCAAGCTCCCCAATGGATTGAGTCGCGAGCAATTTTGCGCCTTCGACCCTGAACTAAACAAGGACGCCTGTCAGGGGGATTCCGGCGGCCCACTGCAGCTTGTTGACAAGAGCAGAACATGTACCATTTACGGAGTGACTTCATTTGGTATCGGCTGCGCCACAAAAATCCCGGGGGTGTACGCAAAGGTCTCTAGTTACTTGGACTGGATTGAGGAGGTCGTTTGGCCATCGTAATTGTCTTCGGCCCAGTTTTTAATTAGTAAGCACTTTTATAGCAATGAAATAAAATAATTTATTGAGAGTACCAACAATCTTCCATGGTCATTGATTCACAGTTTCCATCCCCGGTAGTTTTACAGGTGTTCCAAGAAAGTCGTAATGAACATTGTGATCTTTCACTCATCGTTACAATGTTCATTTAACTACTTTATAACAAACTAGCAAGTAGCAGGCCCGTCAAGCCCAGCTCTGCCTTTTCCGTTCGATAGCTCTATTATTTTAAAAAAAAATAAATACTACAATGAAAAGAGATACCATTACATAACCAATGGTTATACACAACGGGAACGCTGTGTACTCAATCAGTAGCATCCCTCCTTAACGTCCCTTTGGAAGTTGGATCTCCTCAAGTTTTCTACTGGGATGCTACTGAATTGAACATACTCTGAATATATATATTCTAAGTATGCTCCTGCTCCATCGAAAATTTATATAGAAATGAGGAAATCGAGGTGTAAATCTTCAACCAATAAGCGCTTGTGCATTTAAATCAGCACTTTAAGTTCTGCTCACCGCTGTTAAAATAATAATAATAGGATAAAAGTTTATCGAAAACAAGACACAGAACAGAAAATGAGCATGATGGCGGGACGCTTTTTTCCTATTGGATTCTTATTGGATTATTCTTTATGTTAATTACTTCTCCTTCCTCATTTTACCTAACGTAACAAAATATATGCTAAAACCTGGCCAGAGCATATATCTATGATTTAAAATAAAAATCACGTGATTTGGTTATGTGGTTCTGGACTTATAAAGACACAAACGGAAAAGCTATTTTGCCACTTCTAATATATATAGATTATTATAAAGAACGGTACAAAATTTTCTCATTGGGAGATTTACTTTAATATACATAAGTGGGTTTCTAGGCAGAGCATGGAGTTGACCTAACAAAGCATAAGGATAGCAGATTTATATTTTCAGGGGTTAATGTCAAAACTATCACTATAAAAATGAGATATAATCGATATCATCGGATTGTAGCTACTACAGGAAGAGGTTGGAGGGTAACGGCAATGTCACCTCGCTTACTTAAGGGTTGTAAGTCGATGAGTAGCAACCGATTTTTTTTCATGCGAATCGATTGAGGTGAACACCAGACTTGCCAGACGTGCTCAAAAGTGGGGTTGAGAAATTTTGGGGATATTAATGGATTTAAAAATTTTGGAATTAGGTAAATTTCTATACTACTCGATCAGAAAAGCAAAAGGAAAACTGGCCTGGTTTATGATCATACAATAAATGACGTTCAGATCACGGAGCAAAGTAGCATCAAGTCGTCCAAAAATACGAAAGTTCGTGTCCAGAAAAAAACACGCTTTCCTCAATAAGTAATGAATCGCAATTAGTGACTTTGTAAAATTATTCATCTAGTAAATGCACTAAACAACAGCAATATATCAACTGTAAAGGTCGGAGATCTAAGCTAACTGGCTTGAGGAATCACTGGAAGAATTATAAAAGGAATGGATATGGTCCAACTCAAACTACCTACGCTATAGTGGTAAAACAATTGATTGTATAACAAGTGTTCGTCAAAACAAAACAAAATTATAGTCAGAAAGATGCCATCAAAATCTGAAATTCACAGTGAAATGGGAAAAGGGATTGACAATAAAAAACTTCAGAATCTCATATAATATGATATAATATGTAGGTAATTTATTTGTACAACATTTACAAAGGACTGTCCGAAAATGTTGCCGTAGGTATATTTTGGTGTACAATCTATAAAGCATAAAACCCTATATAATGGATGGGAAAATGCCTTTATTATCACATTAAAGGTATATTTAATATTTCTGTATTGTAAATATTTTTCATAATTTTCATTACATTTCTTTATTACAAATATAGAACAGGTGTATATTGTATATGTACATAGGTATATTGATGTTTATTAATTTATTATTAATTAAAAATTTGACGTTGTATAATTTTCTTAGAAGTTTTTTTTTTTGGTGTTAAAGTTCATATAAATATTGCATTTTGTGTATTTTGTGTTATTCTTAAAGCAATAATATTCCTCAATTGCGTGAACGTATACCTGTACTGTATTTACTATTTAGAAAATTCGTTGATATGACGCCAGTAAAGAACAGACAGAAGGAAATCTGCATTGCTAAGGGATGATTTAATTTCAGTAGCCACTTTGAAATGTAGAAACTTTGAATGCAGCATTTTATGTTTTAATTAATATTTTAGTTTAACAGTTGTTAAAAATTTGTACATAGAACAGTTATATGTACATATTGGGAAGGATTGAATTTGATTAAGGAACAAAAACTGTGCTGATAAGTTCTTTATACCGTGGAATATTTATAATTTATTGGAAAAAAAGTGGACGACATCAATTCCCTTCGACTTCCCATCGACTCCCTTAAAAGTGTTCAAAGGCAGGCAATTTTGCTGGCTGCATCAAACTGTTCGATAGAAGTGTGACTACTTTGGTGATATGTGAATGAAGTTCATAAAAGGTTTGTTGTTGTTTTGTGCAATACCATATTATGCTTAATAATATTGTATTTCCTTATGTAGGTCTAATTTACATTGAAAATGCTTATAGAATGAAATATTTTTCTACTATCGGAAGTAAAACTTCTGGCATGATTTACGAAAATATCTAGTTAATTATTAAAACATTCACATAAAATAACAATCGATATTGTGAATTGCAATTCAGGTTATTGTATTGCAAAATAGGCCTACTTTGGTGAATAAAACATAATATCACACCTACTATTGTAAGTAATTAGTTTGAGGAACTACAGATTTGCATAATTTGTCTTTGAATGCAAAAATTGTTGCAAAAATATTTTCATATGAATTTTCACTTGTACAATGGATAAAGTGAGTAAAAGTGATAAAAATTAAGAACTATATTATACATATGTTTATTGTACTATGTTACTATATTTGTTATATTAATAAGCATAAGTATAGAAAATATAAACTGTTAAAAATGATCATTCATCAAAAGAAGCTTTCTCTTGAGATTTTAAAAGTTTTTTTTTTTTTTTTTTGAAAATTTCAATAGAAAACAAAGGCAGCAAAATGAGAAGACCAAACCACCACCGATCATAAGAACAAATTATTTCTACTATATGTGTTTATTATTATAAAATTCAATAACTTTAAAGCGTTTCATGCATGCGTGACGCTCTAACAAAGGATTTCTACAGACCGTTTGGTCCCTACGAAAGGTACACCATGAGCTTTTGTAATTACACAGATTAAACTGGACATGAATTCACTCATTACACTTAGTTGTTAGTTCTTATATGAATAAAGATTTGTTATGACCTTGGAAGACGAAAAGACAGATGAAGTTTGAGCAAAAATTGATAGGTTTTGTTCTACTTTATTTATTTTCTAAGCCTCTTAATTTAATTGATATAGAAAATAAAATTTAAATAATTATTTGTGCAGTAAGTGAATTACAAATAATAAACACAATATCATAGAACACGAAATATTAGAAATGATAACAAAAATCTGAACATGAATCGGAAAAACATACAAATTCAGAGATCCTTATGGACGTTTTAAGAGTTCAATTATCCTATACTATTAAACGAGCAATATTTGTATATATATCGGGAATAGCGTTCTACAAAACGGCTCTAAGGATTTTAAAGAAAGTTTCGAATAGCGGTTTTTGAGGGCAAAAAATCGATAGGTCTCATCTCCGGGAAAACTCATTTTCCGCGAGTTTTCACGATCCGAATAACAATATTGTCTTGCCTATAAATCAGATAGAAAAATTTGCATTCGCGGTATCTGTTTCAATAGCTCACTGGTAGAGCGTATGTCTCACGTGCGAAGGATCGTGGGTTCGAGTCCTGTAGTGATCAAACTTCTTTTCACTTTTAAAGTGGTCAGAAATGGACCTCATTGTTTTTTTTTTTTAAATTAAACAATAAACAATTATTTTAATACGAGATATTATAAACAAGCAGTCTGTATGGAAAAGGGATCTCAAAAACAGCTCTAAGGATTTTTTAAAAACGTGTTCTACTATAGATATTTTCCGCTTATGTGAAACTTTTCTATAATTGTGAAAATGGACTAAAAAGAAGAAAATAATTTTGTTTTTCTAAGAGTGAAAAAAAAGGTTTTCTTCTCTTTAGTTTATTTTCACAACCAGTGTAGACAAACTTCAGAAACCAAATGGTTTTTTTCTTTTATTTTCTACTTTTTAGTGTTAATCGATCAATTGCGCGAAGCATGTTCCATAAACAAATGATTGATCTGGTACTTGGACAGAGGACTATTAGTCCTGTTAAAATGTTGTGGATTTATTGGAATCTTAAACTAGAATGCATGCGGATTTCCGTTTGTTGACCCACGATCGTATTAATTGTTTTTAGCTGTTATTGGAATTATTTCATTATTGAAAAAGGACGGTTATGTAAGATTCGAACGCTAGCCTATGGCGTTACGTTCACCGAATCTCCGAGCGTAGCTCGGTCACCAGGTAGTGTTAATTATTATTACGATAGTTTATCTGTTTGGCATAGTTTTGATACGGAATGTACGAGCAACACCCAAAAAGGGATATACATACTACAAACAATAAAAAATCTGATGCACAGAGTTATTCGCATTTAAAGAAAATCGAACTAATCTCAATCACACATTCAAGTTACATTTTCGCAGAGTTGCAAATGTGCATTAGTGAGAGACAAATTTTGAATCTTATATACGAGTACAAAAAATTCCCGTGTGAATGTAAGAAGGTGAAAGAAATACAATCACAGAAATTGTATTTTAAAGAAACCTTACTCAAAACATAAAGTATATAAAAATGTGTTAATATTAAACACGATATGAATAAAATATTACCCAAAATATATATTCTACGAAGTTAGATAATTCTTCCAAAAATACATATAAATACATAGATATTTGTGTAAGGGATGCACATGGCTCAAGTTCACAAGGTCACCGACGTGCAAATTGATGTAGTACAAAATATACTAAGTATTAAGTAATAAATGTAAAATTGTACCCAGATAAAGTTTGATAATATAAAAACAAAGATTGATAGTCAGGTTTTCTAAAAGTAAGAAAACTTTTGTCATAAGACATCTAATGGAACCAATAACCATACTTTATACTACTATAATATAATAGGGATGACATCAAAAAGCGATCGGCAAGTATACTATGTTATTGTTTTGTAGAATAGAATCTGATTGGTGTTTGTAAGTGCTTAAGGTACTCGAAGGTCTCGATGCAAGGAAGGTGGATGCTCATCTGGACTTGGAGAGTCTTCTCCATGCGGTCGGATGCGGACAACTGAGCGTCGTATATCTTCGTCACCCTGTGGAATGTACAATCCAGAAGGTCCTGAGTAGCAAGGAGCACTATTTCCTGATAGTCTCAATTTTTCCGTTTCTGTGGATATATTTTCGGTAAACAGTTGGCCCAGGTTCAGTTGAGGGATGTCGTAGAAGACGGTTAATGCCAGCATCATAGCGATCAAACCTAAAAAAACATCGTGAACAATATTGTAATTTCAGTTCAGTAAGGAAAATATAATACCAAAAATTAAGTAACACGTTATGAAGATTTTGTAAATAGAGCGATTTTCAACGCTGACGCCTTCCCCTGGAATATAGTCGCCCAGTCCAATTGTGGTAAGTGAAATGAAACAGTAGTAGAACGCGTCCAAGACACTCCACTGAGGCTCCAGCCATGCAAACAGGGCAGTGGGAAGGGCGCAGAAAAGAATGCCAATAACTGAAACTTAACGAAAATTGAGATTATAAGTTTGCAGTTCCTACATAGAACCAAAAATTACCAATGATGCATAAATGCAGCAGACGAATGTTGAAGGGTTGATAAAGGTGACCCAATTTAGAGTTCAAGAAGCCCAGTAGCCCATTAGTAGGAACCAACAGTCGCTCCACCATAGCTGTTAGCAACACGAGAGTGAGGGGGATCCCGATCACAGCATAAATCATGCAGAAGATCTTGCCAGTTTGGCTGAGCGGAGTTACGTGTCCATAGCCTAAAATAAAATGAAGAGTCCTTCACAAGGATATCTCATTCTGGGCTTGTACATACTGCTCAAATGAATTGTATGCAAAATATGAATGGAATGAGGTTAGTGATAATGCGTGATCTATTCTGAATTGCCGCAGGAGTGAGCGTGTTTACCTATTGTCGTCACCACTGTACTTGAGAAGAAGAGCGCCTGTCCAAAGCCCCAGTTCAGTTCGTTCGACGCATTCTTTAATGGCGATATTCCGCGATCATTTGCCCGGATAATCTCGGCGAGAAATTGCTCCAAGTCGTCATCTGAAATCAAAGAATTTCTATGTAAGATTCAAATGTCCTCTTTGTAAGGAAATGATTTGAAAATATGTATACAGAAACTTGAAGACATCTTAATATGTGTAGGTGTGTTCCTTTAAAATTATAAACACGAATCGATTGCGGATGCAAAATTGGTTCAGGACTAAATTATGAAATACCCTAGATATCAGTGACACACCGCACAGTTTTATTACAGATGAAACGTTTACTAAGAAATCGTGTAAAAAAACATACAAAACAGTTTTCCCAACATAAAAAGGGAAATTCGTTCTAACTCATTGAAAAGGCATGTAAAAAAGCAAAGTTTTAACAATATTAACGAAATAAAGTTAATATGTAAATATTCAGTAAACAAAATCAACATCTTTGTTTATAAACACGATTCAGGCTTATTTGGCAACACTAACAAAGAGTTGCCCGATTGTGCTCATTTCTATCTTGGCCGTACCATTTTAACGAAGTATAATTGTACCAAATTTCAATCCTCTAGCTACAAGCATTCTCGAGTTATCGTTTGAACATACAACAGACAGACGGACATCCATAATCCTTTATTTCTGTTATCACTATGCGATGCAAACATTCGCTCAAGATTAATATACCCTACAACTAGGCTATAAAAATTCAAAGAGATCATAATTAAAACGACATCATTGAACGTATTATCAATTTTATAGAATTCAAAATAAATTTTTAACAAGCTTTTGAAATTTGAAAATTAATTGAATCCCAAAATAATTAACTAACACTTGTTCACCACAGTTAGTTTAATGAAAAACAAGAAACCCTCAAAATTTAATATATTTATTGGTGTCTCATTGAACTCACCTGCGACCTCTGGATATTTTGTTACAAAATCACTTTTCGCATTTTTTGCCACTTCCTTCAGTTCTTCCTCCAGTGGCAACTCGATAATTTGAAAACAAAACCCCCCAAACAACAAATATGCGACATAGAAAATAATGTAAACTAGAAACCGGAAGTTGATTTTATTGAAGTTGATCAATTTTCTTTGTGGATCATTTTTGTTGGGCGTTTCGTCCGAATTCGAGGATATTTGATATATATCAAATGTGTTGTTCGGTGTGAACGTGCCGGAGGAGTGTATCATTTGTCCTTGGATCGGTATATCGTCTAAATCTTCGTACTCGTTCCGCCTTCTCCGATCACCGAGGATTCCCGAGATGAATGAAGTCGTGTGCTCGATTTTGTTCTTCAAGTGTGCCGCTACAATATCGCGATCTCTATTGTCGAATTCATCACCGAACATATTTGAATAGTTTAGGACAGCGTGGCCAAAAGTACAAAACTTAATGAAAACCAGAGAACAATAGGTTAAATCCTTTTTATGCCCCACTCTCATATAAAGGGTACATTAAGTTTGATCCAACGTTTCCAGTCTCGTAAACGAGTGGTGTTAAAAAATCTACTATATAGGACATAGGTATATCCAACATTCGAAGATAAAACTGAACCGTTTTACGGATATCCTTCTAGAGTGTTTCTAGACGATAACTAGAGTCTTAGAAAACTCTCTTAGCTAGAGCAGAATATTTAGTACATACCCCGTTAAAATTGTAAGTTCGGGTAATACCTTCTCTGTGTTGCCATATAACACTGATTTTTTTTTTATCATAAGATATTGATTACATCTGTATATCTATCTATATTGTGTCTTTATTACCACTTGTTCAAGGGATTGGAACATTGGGTCAAACTTAATCCACCTTAGGTCTCACAAGGTCTAACAATAAGGTATGAAAACATTCACTAATGAAATTGTGTTTCCAAAATAAAGCATTAAAGTTAATTCAAAATTCATCATCTAAATTAGCATATTGTAGTTATTAAGCATTTTGTTGTGGTGCAAGGAAAATTGCACGGTTGTGCATATAGATGAATGATTTTCTGAGAATGGATGGACCGTGGAAACAGAACCAGGATACAAAATTTTTGGTATTATTGAGTTAAAAAATTTATAAATCGACTTCGCGATATAGACAATAACTTGGAATACTTTCTTTGAATTTTATTATCTTGAAACGTATATTTAAATGATTTTGACTCCCGTTTTATTCCCTGTATGTGAACCGTTGTAAAATTCGATATTAATTTTTTATCCAAAATAAGGGGGCTTTAGTACTGTGTTTATAACTCTTATCACTCTGAATATTTTTGGTGTAGCTATTATAAGGCAAAGGATGAATTTCCTTAATTCGTTTTATCGTTAAAAGCACATTGCTCAATATAACTTATGAGTGAACATTGTACGAATACCTGTACTTTTAATTTTGTCCAAGAGGTAGAAGCAATCAAATTCTCTTCAACCTGAAAATACTACCATTCCTAACTTGAACCAATTAGGAAATATGTACTCTAAATGTGATACAACAGACAACAGACAAACAAACATCCACTTTCCAATAATATGTAGATTAGTTTTTTTTTCTCTCGCCATTATTTCCTAGCGTTTTAAGCGTTCGCTCAAAACTAATATAATACATTATCCTAAATCTAGAGTATAAAAATAGTTTCCACTCGAATGAATCATCGTCTCCTGATGGTGTTTCATTAGTCACACTACGCACGATAGATCAGGGTCACAGTACCAACTGATAAAGTTTGTTCTCCTATGCTCAACTGGAACAAAGTCGCAACATTCGAGTTTTAAAAATAGCTCCTGTAGCAATATTCTAAAAAATGGCCCCCCCACATGCAGAAATTATAAGCGATCTTATCACATTGCGAAAGGCCATCAAGTTTTAAATAAATTGAAAAATTTCCATACAATCCCTGATAAAAGGCTAATTTCCGATTGGATTTTTCAATAGAAACGAACTTAATGAATGTAATTAAAAAACAGCAACTGACTCAGTTGTAAATCTCAAATCGTGACAAAATGCCACTGTGACGTAAGTTTTCGGAGTAATTAGTCCAATTTGTGACAGTTAACGCATATAATCAATAAATTCTTGGCAACTTCATACCATTTTTATGTTCTTATAATTAGATTGTCGTCGAAAGGACTCGCCAGGTAAAACGTCGTACGATATTTTTAAACGTAAGCACGCAATAAACCGAAATTAATTTCCATCCCAAATTAAGGGACTACTTGTTTGGAATTAATTAAAGCTCATTTATTTTGAGCGTGTACGAAACAACTGTCGCCACTTCAGTTCAGATATTTTGTTTTTCTGCAGAAAAAAGAAGATTCAATAATGAACGCTTCAAAAAATTTCTATCAAAGGAGAATAATAAAAGTCTAGTAATACGGTTTGGAAAATCAATATGTGCAAAGGATTCATATTCATCTCAGATGAAAATAGGAATCCCAACAATTCAGGTGTCAGGATCACAGCTTGTACAATAAATAAGACTTGCAACTGTATTGCAGAAATGTCTACTCAACTTTTAGCTAAGGCTCCTTAGTATTGTATTTAAACAAAATGTTTGTTGTTCATTCTAAAATAAAAGTTCACAAACATGGACAAGTGAAAATTATCAGCTCAGGAACACAGTACATAAATTAGGTGTCTTTTAAAAAAACAACAGCAGAAATCGAAAGAGTTTGATTCGCCGATTTAAATCATCGGAAGCGGAAAATTTTGTAAAATTCTCAATGGAGAATCTTAAATGAAGACAAATTTTCATTTTGAAATCAAATCAAAAATTTTCGATTACTTTGCAAAACACGAGAATCTCGTGCGATTTGTTGCGAATGTGCAACAAACACTGATAACGGTATCTCTTAAAGTCTTAACAATTTTGTAACTCTGCAGATACCATGAATCGGCATTTAACAGTCATCTTCGGTAATCTTTTGATATGTATTAGCGAAACTGGAAAATTTCAGCTCGCGAATCAATTCCAGACTCATTATCGCGGCTAGAATTCAAAATTGATTCTGCACTGAAGGTTATGGCGCAACAGCCCAATTCAATTGAAGATATCTTTGCATATGCGCTGGAGGTCGATGTTGAGTTCCACCTCAATAGAAATAGACTCTAATGAGTGTGGGCAGAATTGTAGTTCGGAATAACTTCTCCAGACGCTGGATCATCATGTAAGAATCGCAGCGTTTTCACAGAGCTATTGTCTTACAATTGCATAATTAACTTTGGTTTAATTTGCAGCTTCCGGTCGCACTGTCTGTCATCCGAATTCACATATCTTAGTGCATATTTGGAAACATCATCATTATGGGTAGCATGCAGATTTTTGTGCGAAGCAATAATGGTAAATTTAATACCGAACAATTCCTCCAGTTCAGCAATTCGAAAATCTGCTTACAGTACCTACTGACGTAGAATGAGGTAGTCAAGGTTCTCGAAATTCAGTGATTTATCGAAAATAAAAAATTTAAACGACTTTTGAGAATAAAAACACATCTCCCGAGCGGATCCTTAGCACTTCTACGCAAAACTCGAATTTCGTTCACTTCACTTGATTTGGTCGTTTCCCGGGTTTGCAAATTTTAATTTAATTCCTGTAGCGGTTGAAAACCAACTGACATATCTTGAGCGATTCAAACAGGCATTCTTCGATCGCGAGCTGAAAACTTTTATCGCTTTGCAAAATTATGTTATTACAGCGCAAGATTTTTTTCATTATTTTTTGTTGTGTCGCGGTTATTGAATATTTTCTCTAGGAAAATAGAATTCACAGATGTGCTATGAGATTGAACAATTTTGAGAGCAGTAACACACCAGAAGGCATTCAATTGTTTTTAAAGTCAATTCAATTTGATTATGCAATTTCGTTTAAAAACTAAGTGACTCATTAATTAATTGCGCTAGAGAACAAAAATCCTCATTTTTTATGGATCAATCCACAACTACAGATATTTATTTCAGTATTATGAAGAATTTTTAAATAAACCTGGTGGTTGGAAATTGCAACGTCAACATTAATTCAGAACACTTCTTTTTCAAATAATTTACACATACATACTTAAATATTAATGCTCTAACTATTAAAAAAAAACTGTATTAAATCTGCATTTCCTTATAATTTAATTCTCTGGACAGACGACAGCACTTAATTGAGTGAATGACGTCACGTAATCTAGTCAGGTTTGTCATCCGCCAATGAACTGAATTAGTACTTGACATATCTGTTGCCATTTGACGTAAACTAAACATAAAATGGATTCGCGAGAGAACTGGTCAGTTTCTTTTCCTTCAAGAAAGCAAACAAAAAGAAAATGTGTTTATACTTCCGTTATTTTTGTTGTAATACCCTGGACAGACGAGAGTACTTAGTGGGAGCCGTGGCAGACGAGAGCCACGAGAGAGTTAGTGACGTCATAATGCCGTACCCCATGTAAATTTTCCATAAGAACTCGACATCGAAACCTACCTCCTGGAACCCGGTTAGACTCAACACGCTGCTACCAGCGCCGTAAGTTACACATGGTAGAAAATCTTTGTACTAAAAAGTAACCAGCTGTGAAATGTTATTTTGTTGTTTTCCTAGATATTTTCGTGTTATCGTTACATTACAGCAAATTTAATTTGAGTAAACACATCAACATTTCACCTTGTCATCTCAAGCCCATCGCAAGAAAATCACTTGATCACTGTTGCGAATCCATTTTATGTTTATTTTTCTCCAAATATTATCAGATATGTCAACCCCAAACTCTGTTCGGTGGCACACGACACCTAAGCCCACTTTACGTGACGTCACTAACCCAATTAAGTGCGCTCGTCTGTCATGGGTAAAGGAAGGATTTCGTCCAAAAACCCGAAAAACAACAAAATGAAATTTCATATCTGACTAATTTTTAGTACAACTATTCACTACTATGTAGCACGTGCGGCGCTGACAGCAGTATATCGAGCCTAATCGAGTTGCAGCAGGTAGATTTGTAAGTCGAGCGAAGCCGACCGGCGACGTCATTATTCATTAAGTCGATTAAGTGCTCCGGTCTGTTCAGAGTCAGACTATAACATAACAACAAAATATTGAAAAAAGGACACAGATATGTTTACCCATGAATCACAATGCTCAACTTAAACACATATTAAGTAGGTTTTAAATGTTTTTGCATGTGAAAAATGTATTGCAGTCTTGCAGAGCACAACAGCAATAACTATCTACTAAATCCAATAAATATTCTTTTTTACTATTTTCCTTTAATTTCATGAATAACTATATCAAATTCTCCGTGTAGCATGGTTTGGGAGTCAGTGTAAAACATTATGAATCTATTCTTCAAAAGACGTTGAGTTCCAATCCAGTCTAGACTCTAGTCTGGAGTAAATGGTTCATGCGATGGTACACGTATGGTCGTATGGCTTGGGTAGTAAAGAGTTGTGTAATTAAAAATTTTCTGACATCTGGGATTTGCACAAACGGTTATTAAAAGCATAGCAAGAAATTCTCTAACAATTGCGGATTCGAAAGGTACAACAAAAAGGCAAAAGCGAAAAGTAAAAGGCAAATCATACCGCAGAGGAAGTGCACGCCATTGTGCCTTCCATGTTCTTAAAAACAACATTTAATTAATATTAAAATAAAGCGATTTAATTGCCAGCAAGTTTGGGTATTTGCAACTGTTCAGGACATTTACATGAATAAGTTGCATAATGGCTCCTGTATCCTGAAGTTTAAAACAATGCAACCAATTGTTTTTTAGCTAAGAACCACTCTCAGGAAAGAAATTCACAACATACAAGAATTTCTTCTAATTGTAAGTTCACTAAAAATTCGCTTCCTTTTTAGTTAATTTCTATTTCTTCGCGGACCACCTGCGAATACTTAGCAAGACATCAGTTGCACCTGACAACTTATCTTGGATGTGCAAGGAGCACGAAATTCAACCCCTGAGTCCCAGATATGCAAACACTTCAAAAAGTGGTGACTACAACTATACAATATACATACGACTATACGAGTACGTCCATTACGGGAACATGAGAAGGAGTGGTTTAGACTGCCCATCGGTCATATTACCCTTCTGGTTGTATAGCAGCATGCGGTTGGTTTTGTACAAACAAGAACTTGAGAAAGTTGTGAAATAAGAACCTAAAATATAGAACTACAAAATTACTTCGTCTGATTTTTAAGGTCAAGTTTGAACATGTGCAAAATTCATCACACGAAAATAGTGACCAGAATTTATTCAATTTTAAATAACAGCACTGGAAGCAGTAAATGTACACTGTTATACTGCGGACACATAGCAATACACAATATGCAATGTATATTCACGAACACGTTTCCGGATTCCTGGGAATTTCCCTTATTCACATTTCTTCCAAAACACATTTGCGTATTTAAAATTTTACCCCATTTACAAATTAATTAGTGGACAACGCCCTATTTTACCGTGTTGAACGTTTTTTTTAAGTAATTTGTAAAATATTTATACAACAAAAAACCTTCATCCTTCCAATTTGTACCAGAAAAGGAGGTATACGAGTAGAAGCGCCCCAAGGGTTTTAGACGTACAGCAACAACACCAAAGAAATTATTTCAAAAAAATTAGTTTATATTTTATCACTGTTGTTTGTTTGTTGTAGATCACTATGTTTACTAAAGCATTCAAGTAATGCAAAATTCAGATTTCGAGTAATACAAAAGCACATTTGGTCTATTCAAACACTGGAGTCTGGACTTTTGTCGGCCAGGATCAACGGAAACCGCTACTGATCTCCCTGCAACTCATGCATTAGTCTATTTCATTAGCTATTCGCGATCATGCCTCAGGCGCCAGCATTGCCAGCCGAATTCGGAAATGCAATTGAAATAAAAATATTGCGAAACATAATTTATATTCATATTAAGAAAACTGTGTGTTTTGTTATACTTTAATCCAAATCCCAGTTTAGAATGATTAAATGATAGCTTCCGGTACGAATTTTATACAAACAATTGTGCTATTCCCGTTGGTAAATGTTCACAATAAATATACAGTCTGCAGAAAATATAAAAATATTTTTTTTTAAAACAAGTGTATATCAGCATTTGTGCACCCTTTTGATATTAATTTACATTAATCTTGCAATAAGCAATCCTATACGAAGGTAAGCCAGCTCTTGTAGCTATACAAAAAAGTTAAAAACCTAGAAATACAATATACGATTAAGGTTGCTAGTCATATAATATATTAGGTGAATTAATGAATGAATGATTGAAAGAGATATTGTTATTATATATTATATGGGCAATTTTAATTTGTAAAGATTACGAAAACACGAAGCAGATTAGCTTTAGGCTCTCACAGAACTTCACACACAAGCATTGGGCTCAGGTGAAATGTTGGTTAATTAAATCATTAAAATCATATTTCTTGGAATTATGGTATATTGTTTCGCAAATGGTAACATGAAAACACAAAATGCGGAAGCTTACAAATGAAATCAAGATATCCATACGTATGACAGTCATATAAATAATTAAACTATAAGTACACCCTACACTCTACAGTTGTGTTTTAAGAAAGACAAATTAAAAAATAATTTAAGCGTTTTTATAATCAAGAATTAGGCCCTCAAGGTATAATAAGTTTAAGAGAACTTTCCGCCGCAACGCCACGTCGCAAAAGAGCACCATTATTAGAAGGTGAAACCAAATGTGTTCATAAATGTCCGTCTCTCCAGACGATAACTCGATAACGCTTATAACTTGAATTTACTATAGTGATACTTTGTTTAAATTGTAAATAAAATTGGACAACACCTTCTGAGTGTTGCCATATAAGTTATTCATATTTATGCATAGATATTGATTTTTTTCTTAAATTTACTAACTTTCTTTGCGTAAGTTTAACAAGATGCATCGCGATGTTGAAATTATGAAATTAGTCCAAAATTTTGATATGCCTTTTAATAAACTATAATTTAAACGTATTTCTTGTAATTTTTCCCTACGTAAAAACCGAAGTTGAATTTATTGTATGCTTCATAATTCTACCGTATTACATCCAGAGCAGTGGTTCTTAACAGGTGGCCCTTTGCCAAGTGATATATCATATACCAAGTGGTGGTGTAATTAAAAATTAATTTTTACTTACAACAAATTATCCTCTCCTAGCAAAAATTGTCCTAATCTGTCTATCCGACACTCGCAATACTATATTTGGTGTTTTGGGGTTCCCTTCATTATAGCGTTAGAATGAAGAGTCCTTCTCAAAATGTTTGCGGGGAATCACTAATCTAAGGCATTTCATAATTAAATTGACCCAATTGTACTTTCCTTTCTATTTTAGATTCTATTCTTATTGTCATGAACATTTGTGCTGTGGGGAGATTCAGGTGTGGAAACACTCACCATTTACACATGAGCTTCTCTCTAAAAATTGATGCTTTGAATTTTCAACAATTTTTGCTAAGTCAGCAATTTTCGGTGCCTCAATGGCAGAGAATGCAGCCGCTCCGATTATGAGAAAAACAATGTATCCTCCGCACAATAAGAAAAGACGAAGTTTCCCACTCTTCTGCGTTGCAGTCGGTGGCTTGCTCCCCACTGGCCAAGCACCCAGCAACATCCTGTAAATACACAAAAACACAAAATTAAAGCATTAATTGAATCACATTAGCCAAAGGGTTATTTTTGTAAAGCACTTCAAGTGGGGAATTGTTTGCTTAGTTTGCTTATTATTTCGATTCATTCTTACGTTCTGTTCTGTACGTTTAATTTTGTGCATCCTTCCACGACATGAGCAAATCTTCAATAATAAAATGGGTTGGTCCTGGCCATGAATTCCTGAGATAAGTTAGACGAAATCTGAATTTTACCCAATTTTCAAAAGTAAGTACTGCAATTTCGTTTGACATGATTTTGGTGTCTCACTGTCTCAGGATTGCGTTGTGTACATCAAAAGAAAAAAATTAAATAACGATGTGTAGTGTGTATACCATAACTCTGCGAAATTATGATTATGGGTTTGGGAAAGAGTTAAGACATACGAGGAGGAATCTCTACAATTGAGAGCACATGAAGTCAGGAAATTTACTAATATTGGTCGATTGTTCATCGAATGACACGAAAAAAAAAAATTTGTTTGATTTATAAAAAAAATTTGCAGGCAAAAATGGTTTTCTTTTAGATTCTGTAAGTCAAAGTTTTTTCGTATATTTAAAAAATATAAGAAACTTGTTTGCAGTTACACGTTTTATCGAAAAAAATAATTTGAAAATTTTAAGTTTAAATTCCAAAATTTTCAAAAATTCTATAATTGTCTCAAAAAAGCGTTAGATTAGGTTTGTGAATATATTTCTTTCTTATTCTGTAAAGTCTTCTGGAAATTTTAAGACCAAAATCATTGTGATATAACCCATACAACCCAAGATATAAAGGTTTTTGTGAAGCGATGTCATTGATACAAAAATTTTTTAAAACGAAAAAAACGCAAAAGTACTTAGCTTAAACAATTCATATCTCAAAAAGTATTTGAAATAAAAAAAAAAATGATATTGTTAATTAGGACAGTATAAAGATTATATTCATTATCTATAAAGATAAAACTTACTTTACTATACAGAGTTCTGTATAGAAACTCCTTGAACGAAAATGGCCTCATAAACCGAAATATGCGTATCGGGAAGATAAAACTATATAACAAATTTTGAAACAAGTATAAAAAGTCCTTTCATTTAAACACTATAAAAACACATAAAAAAATCATTGAATTCGGAGAACATGAGTGTCATGGCCTGGATGAATTGGTATGGAATGACCCAGAGTTAAATTTGAAAATATTTCTAAGTATTAAGAAAAACATATTATGTACAATTAAATACTTGCACGGAACTTTTTTACACGGCTGATTATTTACACGGTCTTTAAATTTTACGATACAAAAAACTTTCCTTGTTTATATGACTTTTTAATAACTTGGAACAAATTTCGGTTTTTACGATGGGAAAACTGTTTTTGCACGGCTTTTTACACGATTTCTTAAAAAACGTTTCTTCTGTGTTAAAATATAATTGATCTAAACGAAATATACATACAAATACTGTCCGTACTATTTTTTGGTTGAAAAACAAAAATCTGATTTTTCATATTTTAAAATATAGGTTATGTCACCATTTTGAACGCAGTAATGAAATCCAGTGTGCACAAATAAATCAAAGCATGCTGGTTTGTTTTTTAAATGTATTTTCCTACTTTGCTGTTTTTGATCGCTTTACCTTTGAATTTTCAAACAATTTGTCAATTCTGAAAGAGGAGCTGAAAGTAAATTTCTATTCCAAATTTAAAAAGAAAAACAAAACACAAAATGAACAAACAAAGCGAAAGTCGTGAACAATATTTCAAAAATATTGAAAATTTGCCACCTACGGAATTATTTAATATACTTAAAAAGGTTCCGACTGCTGAACTATTTTTGGAAGTTTCTAAAGTTTCAGAAAAGCTACGGGAATTTATTTACTCGAGGATGGAATTTCGAAGGACAATTGAAATAAACGTAAGTCAGTCATATTTACATAAAATTAAATAATTACACAAATATTTGTAGCAATTCATCGAACTTTCCGAAGTGATGCGGCTGCTGAGCATAATGGGCCCAGAACTAAAGCATCTATGCGTTGATGAAAGAAGACTTGATGTTGACGACGTTCTAGACTATGTAAGGTTACTCTTTGGAAATGATTTTGTGTTCATTTGTTAGTTTCAGGCTGCCGACAATAATCCGAATGTGTCGTGGTTGCGAGTGCACAACTTAACAACACCGTATGATGATGCAACACCATACAGTGAATTATGTTTCAGAAAATGGCCAAATTTAAAATATCTTGCTGTCTCGAACGTTTTCTTGTTCCGCCGGCGTGCGGAGGAGGCGGATGAACAATAAAAACGGTATTTATTGCTTTATTAATTCTTTCAATTAAAAATGTCCAATTCGTTTAGGTGCATCAACTATCAACTAACCTTAAGTTAAAATCTCCACTTATGGATAAAATCAGATTAGCTTATCACATTTCAACTCTTTCATCAATCAAAATTCAAAAGTGTAATTTAAAAAAAGCTGAAGCTTTGCTTCACCCTCGCGGTTCCAATTCCATTTCCATGAAACGTTGAAGAAAATCCACACTAGCGTGAAATACACGCCCACGTAAATCCGAATCCTGTTGCTGTATCTCCCCCACACTGACTACAAGAAAATACTGCCAGCTGAATTTGATATTACCACGGTTGATGCGCTCCAGGAAATTCAATTAAATTACATCTCCCAATGTAATTAAACACTATCTCAGTGGGACATGGTAGCGCAAAAACCCCCGAGAGTTCATTCCTGACATTACATAATGTGCCGCCTTCATAAATTTAAGGCGAACTTTCCTTTATCGATCGATCCTGTGACGATTGGCAGGACTTTAATAATCTACGAAATCGACCGCATTGACAACACATTTTTGAGCTGAATGACGTCATACGAATGTGCTTTTCCTACAATTGTTTTGCTTATAAAAAATAAAGTATGTTGCATAAATTTACGTTACAGAAATTCGTAAAATATTAGACTTTTAGTCAATAAGCAAAGTTCATAAACAAATATTTTGTGAATGATCCTTGCCATATCACGCTCTGCTTCATAAGGCACGCAGGTTTTCATGAATAGTTGTTGCATATGAATTTAAACATATGTAAGCTTCAAACAACATTTACTAATTGCAAACATTGGTACGAAATAATACGAAAACGGTTGTTGCAGTTGAATGCAACTATCAGGACATTACTTCAGTGGTCAGTGCAGCCTGTTGCAATAACCCTAAGTAATTTTTTGCATAACTTAAGGAAAATCTAACAGTCTATAGCAAAATATGGGAATGGAAAATAAGTTTATTTTTGTTGCTTTATTAGAAAACTAATAATATATAATATTAAAAGCCTGTTATCCAATTTATATTTAGGACACAAAACAGGGCACAGATAATTTTTAATTAATGGGAATGTCAAAGATCAAATTGACATCCATTATATGATTTTTTTATAGTTATTAATATTCATATTGTTATTATTAGTATTACTTATTTATTAACTATATAAATGCCGTTATCATTACATAAAATAAAGATTAAAATTTTGATTGCACAGAATTTGTTGATAGTTGTGTTTTAAGGTTTTTTTATACTAGCAAGAAATCTCAGTTCCATAGAAATAAAACAACGTTGTAAATTTTATATTCAAATTTTTTATGAAGTTATAGTAGAATTGATACCTTAGAATTTTGTTTCAAGGGGTTTAAAACAACATTAACGCTGTTCAAACATGACGAAGGCACTTTATTAAAAGTGATTTAACTTGTAAAAATAATGTGACATATTAGACTAAAATAATTGAAGGTTTTTAAAACAATATTAAAAAATTCAAGTTGCCAAAACTTGCCCCAGTTTATAAAAATTTCTTCACTACTTGCTTCACGAAAAAGACGTAATTGAGTTTTAATTCTGGAGCTTTAGGCTTCCAACTGAGGCGAGGAGCAGTCCTTGGTCTGGCTATAAAAGGACACGAAGCATCATGCAACAAGCAATGACATCGATTTACGTTGTACTACCTGCAGGTGTAAGCCACTTAAATTCACCCGCAAAGACATCTTGCGAAAATCGTCCACCACCTTCACAAATTACTTTGTTAACAATGTAAATAATTTTTTTTTTTTTTTTTTGACAAAATGTAACACATTAAATGCCGGTATTTTGACCGCAGCAAATAAAAATAATCAATTAAGTCGAGCAGCGGAGGGATAAGATCTGCCTGCAGTTTTCACACCCCTCAATTTTATTAAATTCGACAATTACGAATAAAGAGCGTTTAAAAACCAAAACAGAAGAGTTCCTTACCTGTGGGAAATTGATGGTAACCGCTCTGTGTGAAAAGCTGCTTATCGCTTTGCTTTCCACTATTTTTATGCGAATATTCACTTTAACTTTACTTTAATCTGTTGGGCATAATTTTACACGTACACATAGCACAATTCCTGTAACTGCATATAAGAAAGGATATTTCACTAAATTCCTGAAGGATCGCTCTCCGAATACTGAATGCGAATGATTTACGAAACGATATAAAACGGGTCAACAGGACACATCAGATTTACGCGGAAGATAAGAGGATGTGTTCCACCGGGCCAACAATAGCCTTTTTTTATCGTGGTGTTGTAGTGCAAAAGCAATACCTGCCCCAAATAACCGCTTCACGCGATTTTTGAGCCCCAACTGGAGAATAAACATTGTCGGGCTTCCCACATAAGATCGCAATGCGCCGCAACCAACTTGACAAGGAAAGCAGCAGCGTAACGATGCTTTCCACAAAAAAAATGTTTTTTTTTTTTTTTTATTTTACGCTTCCTTTTAATAAAAAGCTCCAGAGAATCAAATAAAATGGAACACTGAACTGCGCAAAGCAGCTCACCGTCACCATTTGCCAAAAAGCTTTGAAGCCCTAATGGCATCTCCCCAATCCCCATCGTCACGAGTAAAGGCAATTCGGAGCACACAAATTTAGATCAAGCTGCTGCAAAGATGAGCCATGGTGTGAATTCCTAGTATGATGAAAATGTAGTAGAACCTATCAAATGCAACAATCGCCCAACAAGCCACTCTTGCTCTTTCGAAGTTGAATCAGATTAATTTCAAAAAGTTAGAAAATGGTGCTTTTAGATCAGTAAAGTTAAGAGAGTTGCCTCTGCCGCTAATTGAAGGAATTAATTGTACTGTACTCCTTAAAAGAAAATGATCGGAAGGGGTCGCCAGAGTATTCTTGACCGGACACCGAAAAACCTAGATGATCCATTCCTGTCCTACATTCCAGGACACATTATTCCAAACCGCATAGTTTATCTCTTCTCAAATATATCCTGTAGATCCTAAAAGGATAGTGAACAATGGAAATGGGAAAATTAAGTATACTCATTTACTTAGTGAAACATCTTATTATTAATAAATATTTCAAAACAAATCTGTTTCGTCGGATCATTTTCTTCATATGATCAATTTTATTATTCATATATTCAAACTTTCTCATATAATTCAAGAATTTGCTCTCTATGATAATTCAATTTTTAAGCCTAAACTATTAAAAATAATTTTTATTTTTGTTTCATTTTTTACCTTTATTTCCAGAAGAGAATTTTGTAAATTTTGTTTGTACATGTATCCAAATGTACAAGTATTTCAATAAGTATTTCAATTACGATGTCAGATTTGCTCACAAATGCTTAACTTATACTGAAATTGCAACGTGACAAAACAAGATTATAAAAAAAAACAACATCTTCAAATTGTTGTATATTGTTGACTTGAGATAAATCAAGATTGCATAAAAAAATAACTAAACATTAAAAAAATATAACTGAACATTAAAAAAAATACGAAAATCTAAAACAAAGAACAAATCATTTCAAATACATACCTTAGGTTATATTACTCTACTGACAATAAAAATTCCTTACAGTGCTTCATCTAGAGCATCAAGTGACATGGATGAGCTCATTTCCTAAATCTTGTAGTTCTACCGCCCGGTGCAACTTGGGAGGTTGCCCCAGACGCAGATCCCGAGGGTGCGGACGTTTTATTCTTCTTAGTGCCTACAGTAGAGGTGCTTCCTGCTTTTGCATTCCGTGCAGGCGGTGTTTCGACTGCCTCGGGTTTTGTTGTATTGTTTTTGGTGCCAGTCTCCTCCGTCTCAGCTAACTGTACAACTTTAAAGCTGTCTTCTACAGGTATTTGATCGTCTTCACCTGTGCACATAAGTATTTAGTTGCGATCTCCAAACAAAACTTCATTGATACATACTTTTACTTGTTTTGGCTCTTGCTATGGGTTTTGTTTCGGTTTTCTTGTTTTGGTTCGATGCAACTGGCTTTTTGGGCACAGTCTCCTCTACTTCCCCAGTAATGTGTTCGGTACCCCTTCGCTTAGCGCGGTCGCCTCTGCTGCTGCCGCTGGTACTGCTAATGGAGGAAGCAACCTCATTGACTTCCTCGCTCTTAGTAGCTGTAAGGGACTAAACAAATATTTTGGTTTAATGGCCGAACAAAAAAGAAAACACCATTTTACCTTTTGAGGCACTAGTTTTCTGGCTCGCGGAGGCAGTTCCTTGCGTATTGTTATCGGAGACGCAGCTCTAGCCCTGGCGAGCGGCGACCGCTGTACTCGAGCCATTGGTTGCGTTAGAACCGCCTTTTTGCGGCTTGGCTTGTATTCCTTGTCATCATTTTCTTCCTCAGACTCGTCATTTGAGTCCGATGAATCGCGCTTCTTTCTCGCCTTTGATTTCTTTTTCTTCTTCATTAATTTCGGCTTACTGGCAATTTTCTTTCTACTGTTCAATGCACTTGCTTTTCTCTTTCGGCCTGGTGTCTTCTTTTCAATTTGAGATTCATTTTTGTAAAGCGAGATGTCAACTGAAAACAAAAAGGAAGTGAATAAAACATTTATTTGAGAAAATGGAAGTGGAAAACTCACGTCCATCAGGATTTTCTTCTGTCACATTGGGACGAGGCAGGATTCCTTTTTCCACATCGATCGCCTTGCGCAAAATGTTTTCAATGCGACTTCGCTCCGCAGGCGGAAGGCTCAAGGAACTCTTGTTGACCTTCTCCATTTCAACTGTGGTTAAAACGCATTCAATGTCTGTGTTGTCATAGAAATCTGGAATATACGTGCTGCTATCTTTTTTTTCCTCGGACAGCCATTGGATCCGAATGCGTGGAGATGTTTTATAAACGTTTTGCATAGCTTGGCAGAGGAAGAATCCTCCATCAGCGTTGCGCACTGCCAAATACTCATTCTTGTAAAAAATCGTTAATTTGTCTTCTTGGTTCTTAGGCAAGCCCAGTGCCTCCGTTGCGGACAATTTTGCGAAGAACGCCAATTCGGGCAAAGGACTTTGATAGGGAATAGTTTTAAGCCGATGGCGCTTACTGCGGCGCTCCTCGCTCGAGTCCTGCGCCTCTACGGAGCTAGCTTTGGGTACTTTCTCCGGCATTACACACTCCCTAACGGCGGTTCCCTTTCTTTTCTCTGCCAATGTGGACTGCTCAGCCACGTGTGCTTCTGCAACTGTTGCACTCTCACCTTTGGGAGGAATTTTGCGCAGAACTGATTTAAGCTTTGGTGCTGTTTTTGGGGTAGTAGGTACTCCAGTGGGTTCGTGCTTCACTGGACTGGTTTCGGGAGTATCATCTTGTAATGTTGTTTCTAGTGTGATTGGCTTCTCCGGCGTTGACTCAGTAACCGTTTCCTCAATTTTCGTTGGGCTTTTCTCAGTAGTTTCCTGAACTACTTTTTCCTTGTTCTTTTCCTCCGGTTGACTGACCTTTTCTTCCTGTTTGTCCTTTTCAGCGTTAATTGGTTCCGTTTCGTCTTTCTTCTCATCTTCTTTTTTATCCGATGAATTTTTTGCAGACTCGTCCTCATTAGATATGGTTGGTTCTGTTGAATTACTTTCATCTAATGCAGTATGTGCCGCTGTTGTTGTTGTGATGCTTGCTGTTACTCTTGTAGTTGCTGGTGATGTGGATGCTGTTGTTGTTAGTGATGCTGTTGGTGGTGTTGTTGATGTTACTTGAGTTGTGGGTGTCTCTTCTGGATGCATTGCGGCCTGTGATGCAATTACTGGAGATGTAGACGCTTTAGTAGGAGACGCAACAGTAGTCGCGGTAGTCGGCGGTGTCGCGTGAACAGTGCCTGAAACTGCTGCAGTTGTGGGTTTTGCAGTATTCTCGCTTTTATTGGCCTTCAAACCGGCAGTACTTGTGACAGCGGGTTTTGGTGGTGAACTCGGCAGCAAACCGGCCTTCAGGGGGGACTGGCTCGTAGCAGTGGTAGTTTTGATCGGTGGTGTTTGTGGTTTATTCGCAGGTTTAGTCAATGGCACGGCATTGACTTGCATTTTCGGAGATGGTGACTTATTGGCTAGTTGTGGACTCAGTGATGTTTTTTGCGCCGCAGTCGATGGGATTACTGTCTTGCTGACATTGCTCATAGTTTTCGCTAAATTCTGTAAAGCACCAATTTGTTTCTGCTGTTGATTGGACACTGCACTGCCCGTCTTAACTGCCGGTTTATTTGCAACATTGTTGTTAGACTGAATGGGCTGCGTTGCAGTAGCCTGCGGATTTGATGCAGGCGACGACTTCATCTGATTTGTGGAGGCCATGTTCTTATGAGACGCTATCAATTTCTGCTGCTGCTGTAATGTTTGCTGAATTTGTTGCATATGTTGCTGAGCTACCGTCTGTGCCTGTAATGTCGATAAAGATTGCTGGGCTTGATTTAGCGTCAGCATTTTTTGTTGGTTCTGTTGCTGTTGCATTTGATATTGATATGCTTGTAACTGTTGCATTAGGTTCGCCGGATTCGGCGAGAACGCTTGTAATTGCTGCTGCAATTGCTGATTGGTCAAATTATTGGCCAAACTGGTAGCGCTAGCACTACCATTTGCTTGCTGCTGATGTTGCTGTATCTTATTGATCAGTTCTGCAGGAGTCCGGGTCAAAGCCAGCGGCTCTTTGGCGGCATTCTGTTGCATTTGCTGTTGGAAATGTTGTTGAAATTGTGGATTAGTCGTGAAGAGCAATTGCTGTTGCTGTTTAATTATGGATTCAAATCGCTGCTGTTGCTGCTGCTGCTGCAAAGTCATATTTAAATTAGCGAAAGCACCCAAACCTGCCTGCGCTGCTTGCGGGAGGGCATTCTGACCGTGGACCAGATTCTGCATCTGTTGTGTTATGCCAGCCAAAGTTTTTGCTTGCTGTGACGACTGCCCGCCAGATCCACCCGAACCCTGTTGTTTCGGGGTGTAACTCATCTTACAATCGTATTGTAACAAATATCTGCGGAATAATACAGCACGTTACCAATCAAATCAACCACGATGATTGATGTTTCGATTATTACTAAAATATTAGTATACACAACTGTGTAACAAACACACACTTTCTGAATACATCTACAGAAGAACTCCAACAGCTGGGAATTCCTCCTCAAATTTCGGACACTACTAACAAATCATTACTCAAGTTAGTGGATACAAACGCACCTGTAAATAAAATGTTTAGCACCAACCGCACATAATTGCCCCCGTTTCCCCGATGTGAAAGAAAAACGGTTTTCCTTTCTCGTGCCACCAGAAGCACTCGAAAGTTTCCCGAACTATGTTTGCCTACGTAAATGTGTGCCAGTCAAGTGTTTCAGGCATATAATCTCAAAATCGAATAAACAAGTTTACAACTATCTTGGAGGGAAGTCACAAAAATTTACAAGGAAACTTTTTTGCTCTCATCAATAGAGCGTACGAAATTTTCTCGAAACCAATACGAATCGATAGATTTAACAATAATTCCCGCTATTGTTGGACACCGTGCACGCACTCTTCATAAATTCTGTGGTCTATGACCAGGATTTCATCTGTGAAGCCAAAATAAAATATTCCTCAGGTAAAACGTCACAACCTGATCGGTCAAAATTCCTATTTTAGATGGCGTCTTCTTACTGCGCATGGCGCTTGCTAGTGTTGGTGACGACCGCTGAAAGACTGTAGGGGAAAGGGCACTCTCCAAAATTGACATAAGTTTGGAAATTCGCTAAACATCCAATACAATTTTGGTGCTATAATTATAAAATGTTCATATTTAAATGATACTCTACCAATAACAATTCAAAAATATTTACTTTTCAGATATTCCGACGTAGTAAATGTTTCTAGAAATTAAATATATTTCCTAATTCCAATTCATTTCTCCTTATTTTGTGTAGAGTTTTTTGAGCTTGTCAACTGTCAGAACTGACAGTTGTTGTTTTTATTTTGCGGCAATAATTTTGTTTTTCAAGTTTCTAAATTTCTAAGATTCTAAGATGCCGACAACAAAAGAAACAACTCTATCAGAAGGAGAATTGGACTGGATTCAATTACGCAAAGATTTCGACAGTTCTCATCCGGAAACAACAAAAGAGAAAATGGTGCGCAAAATAAAAGAAAATCCTTTGGTACCCATAGGTACAACATTATATAATCTTACCAACAATATAATTTTAATAAATATTTAATTCAGGTTGTATTGCAACAGCTAGTGCATTAGGCTTCGGCTTGTGGAACTTCCGTACGGGAAATCGGCAAATGTCCCAATACATGATGAGGGCACGAATATTGGCACAAGGATTTACAGTAGTCGCACTAATTATCGGTGTCGGTCTTAATTATTCGAAGAAATAAATGAACCTAGCTGAATTTTTATGTAAATTTTGTAAATAAATTTTAATAATTTGGAAATAGCTTTGCAGTTAATAGTCGGATTTGGAGCTTATTAAGTTCGCTGATGTTGCGTCTACAATTCTAAGAGCAATAACATATTTTTAACTGAAGCTAAAAATTCATTGCCTTATGTATCCATATTCGCATGACCACAACGATATTCCACTGAATATTCTGGATATAATTCTCTTCAGAGAATCCAGAAATTAATACGAAAATATCAATTTGCAGAAAAGAAATTGTTGCAAGTGTTAAAAGCCTTTTGAATTTTTGTAAAACAACATACTGAATTTTTCAATAAAAAACATATTATGCTTATGAATAATTATTGTTTTTATGTACTATTCCTTTCCTGTTTTCAGAAAACTTGTGCATTTAAATATTTAATCAATTGGCAGTTTTGCGAACTTGAGATGAAGTACAAATATTATTTTTTACTTAGTATTCTTCGTGCCTAAACGAAAGGAATTTTGAAGCTCGCACAAATATGTACATTGTGCAAGCCACTTGATTAAGTGTGTAATTTCGTTCAGTATAAACGCAATCGTTACAATTATAAAAACCACAGAGGAAAAACCATTAATTCACACTAACCATGAAATACACTAGATGTAGTTGGCTCCCCTTTTAAAGAATAGAAGAACATGGATATAAAACATTCTGTTTTGTTCTTTGGGCATCATAACACGGTTTTCTTTTCTCTATATATATATTTTTTTTTTTTTCACCACTATTATAAGGCGTTGTAAATGTTGGCTCAAACTAAATAAATCCTACTAGTGCTTATATCTAGAGTATAAAAATAATAATGATAACATTAATAAAGCAAGAACAACTGTTCAAAAATACTAATTCAATTATTTAAAAAAATTCTATGTTCTAAGGAACATTGATAAGATATCATTATAGTAGTTAGTTTCTGCATAAAAACACGTTTAAAATGCATTGCAACTGCAAGTTTGTTAGTATCTAGTATGTAAACTAATTCCATAATTACCTGTAGATGAAACTTAGTGCCGATGTATAAAGAATGTGGAAAATCGGAGTGCTTCAACGAGGTTACTCAACAGTAAAAATAACTATAACTCGCATTATATTGTTATATATCATTTGAAGAGTGGAGGAAAAGTCAAGACTATGAAGAGCGGATGTCAATCATCGTAAAAAGGTCTAAGTCCTGGCCAAAGATTATTCCACAGCAGAATCCTTGAATTTCAAAATTTCATTTTTTTTTTTTATGACCATACAAAATTTTTGTTGACACTATGATGAAAATAAAACCACAAGTTTTCTCAGTAATCTTCCAAGGATTAAGTTATTTATTTTACTTGTCTCATACAACATTTAAATTTTCCATTCCTTACAATTTCGTTACTAAATTCGCAATGTTCTCTAAATCATACGTTTGTTGTTTTTAACTTATGTATATCGAGATAATTCTGCCAAATTCTAATTAAAAGCAATTATAACAGGAAGGACTGAGAAAATAAAAAAAAAATTCTTCAAACTATAACTGCATGCAACAATGCAAATTTTGCCATTTAAAGTGTTTTCTTTATCATCGGCAAATCAATACAGCAAAGAGCTATTGTACAAAAGCGTGCGCGTATTCACTCTGGAATGGAATTGGCATTGTTGCATATAGCATCATTAGTTTGTCCACTTTCCTTATGTGTATTTTTAAATTGTGTTTTTCTTTTTCAAATATAATTGTATGCACATTTAGTGAGATTATTCATTTAAATTTTTTTTTTCATTTTTTTTTTTTGAGAAAACAAAAATTTTAATGTATGTTTTGGCAAAACTTTTTCTTGCAATTTTTGATTTGATAACTTGATAATAAGTAATAAAGTTGTTTTCGCCAACAACTGTTTAATACATTACGTGAAGTTTTTTTTTTGTAATATTTTTCTGTTTTTATTTTTTTTCAATGATAATTCAGTTTGTTAATATTTCTTGAACACTTATTACCTAGTCAGCAATTCAAAACTTACTGAATCTTTATAAATATTGTGAGTTTTATCTTACAATCTTTAAATAATTTTACATATTATCTTATTCTGAAAAGGCACGAAACACCTTCGGTCATCCATGAAATTTATTTAGTGACAAAACAAATAGTTTGTCTGATTTTATTACAAATTTAATTTTTTTTTTTTTACATTTTTCTTATTTTAATATCGTTTAATTGTTTTTTGTATTATATTTCGATTGAAAACAAGTTTGATTTCAACACAGTATTTTCTTTTACGAGTGTTATTGCATTAAATTTTCGAAATTTATATTTACAATTCTTATATTGCAAACAAATGCTTTGTAACTCGCAAGATTCTCATATCTAAGAAATTTATCGAACGAAGGAAATAATGCAGTATAGCAATATTAAATATTTATGTTTTTTTTTCTTTTTCTTTTTAGATATCGATTCTGTAAAAGTACAGATAGAGCTGATATATTCACACAACACTGTAGCAAATAATTGTTTTGATTTTTTTCTATCATTTTCTTTCTGCGTTTTTATTTTTTTTTGTTTTTAAATATATGCGTGAGAGAATACTTTTGGGAATAAATATTAGTACCTCTCACATTTCATTGTTAATAAAAAATAATAACGATAGTAATAATAGTAATAATAATAAAATTAATAATAGTATTATAATATTGGTCGTAAATTCTCTTTTCCCTTTTAAAATTTTTCGAGTTTTAACTATAATCTTTTAATAATTATATTTTTTTTTTTAAATTTATAGTAATAACCAGATGCTCAGTTTCTTTATTTAACAAATACAATTACTGAGCATCGTTGTATCTTTTTGAGAAATTTAAGTTTTTGTATATACAACTACTAAATTATAGTACAATAATTTCTGTTCTTTTAATTGAATTCGTAGTGTACAGAAATAAATAAAAAACTGAAATTACTTGATTAAAGTTATTTCGGTAGTGATCATTAAATTTTCACGCATAAATTGCTTGGAGCAAAATTTATTTTGAAAACGAAAATCAGCAAACAAAATGTTCAATTGTATTTGAAAAAAAATCCCCATCTTTATAACATATATAAAAAAAAAGAAGAAGAATATTGGAGAATTATCTTAAAGTTGTTTTTATTGGCAAATTTGGAATAAAAAAAATTGCATCAAGATATCAAAACGCGCACTCAACGTATGTGCAATATGAAATAATAATTACAATTATTATACAAAAAGCAAAAATGAAGTGTTTTTAAAAGTCGAAAAAATAATATTTTGGCATATTTTGTGAAAACGTAGCAATCGAAACAAATGAAAAGTTAGTTCAAGAATAATATTGGAAGTATTAATATTCTCCAACATGTAAATAAATATACCCAATTTATATTCTTCAGAAAGAAAAAGCTTTACATTACCTTTATATATATATATAATTATTATTATTTTTTTTTTGTTTTTGCTTACGTATGAACACACTGCATTCAGAGAATCTAAATTTGACTTCTATCGTTATTTAAAATTAGTTGCGTATATCTAAAACTGACAATATCCAGAGATTGCATTTCCCATTCTCGATCAGTCGACATACTTTTCATTTAATCTGTCGAATTAGAACAGATTGAAATTAGAAATATCGGTTTAAATTTGTTTGTGGATGAAAAATCAGTCGAAATGTCCCTAAGTAAACTTGTTTTCAATATTCTATTCAATTGGTTTTCTTTTTGTCTTAACATTTGAAAATACAGTTTTTGGTATGTCTGATTAAATGAAACATGCTACTGAATCCAGAATTTCATTCAGAAAAACACACATACTTTTCTTTTAACATAAAAAATTGTTTTCTTTTTTGTTTTGACATTTAATAATATCTTATTTATTAAACATTGTTTTCCCTCAATTTAAAAATATAAACACATCTCTCATAATTATTAAAGCAATACAAATTGCTGCTGAATTTCGCACTCATATCCAGATGTACAAACTTATATTTTACATAAACTACTTACATTACTAACAAGAAAGAAAATATACAAAAGTATAAAGCGAATATCTTTAAATATATATATACATACATACATATATATATATATATATATATATATTTTATTTGGTAGTATGATACTTGTTGAGCGGGAGAGTTTTATAAAATATTCTTATTCAGATAATTGCTGTTATTTATTTACGAGTAAAGAAACCACAAATATTGCCAAGAAATTTCGTGTGAAGAGTGAACAGAAATATCATTTGAAACATCAAAAAAAAAACATATCAAACATTGCCAATTATTGATTTTTTTTTTTTTTTTGCTTAAACATAAAAAGAAAAACTATTTTATTGAAATTTTATAATAAAAATGAAAAGATTGGATTAACTTATCTCTGGGCAAATACAAGTAGTCCGGCGAAAATTTCATATTTTACTCTAAAATAAATGTCAATTTGTTTATCCCGAAGTTTATTTCATTGTTAAAAAAAAAGAAGAAGATTTTCCGTAATTTTTGTGATGAATCTCCAAATAAGAATTAGAACACGATGTTGGTTTGCATTGGAGCTCTTGATCCCCGATTTTATCCTGGGACATGCAATCCCAACAAACACTTATTACAGGAAATTATCAGTGACTAGAACAAAAAGAACCTTTTTATTGATTCGAATTACATATTTCGATTTGAATTTAATTACACTAATTCAAAGACAGATTAGTTTTTCAGCACCAATGACAAACAAAATAATTGTATGTGTTTTTATCATAGGCTCTAAATAAAGTTCATATTTGTTCATATACATATTATTTTGAATTTTCTCTTTTTCATTTTTTTGTTAAATTTTTATTGGAAACTAATGGACCAACAAAAAACCACCTAGACGTATGAAACTAAAGAAGGTGCTTCTTTTTGGTAACCCCAACAATTCAAAAAAGTTTCAGTGCTGTACCTTGACTAGCCTCGGTGATAGAACAAACTTTATTAAGTTTCGTAATGTAACGCTTAAAGCAACAACGATGCAACATTTTTCCCCTAAACACCGATACAAAAATTACGCCCGTAAGTAGAGCGAAAATGTTACCACGAAGTGGTTAACTAAGACAGTTTATGAACGACAGATAGTTATGCTCATGTTGATGTTGTAGTTAACCACGGAGCTTTTGGACGACTATAATTAACTATTGTTGAGTTTTTGAACGCGCTCCTAATCGACTGAATTTAAAAACGTTTCCCGTCAAAATTTGAACACCGAAGCACAGTCGCCAAGAAAACTCAATAAGCACTCGTACTTTTTCAAAAATTTTGACGCATATGGCTCTAAAAACAATATAAGATCGAGTTGATTTAACAGATCAAAGAATAATGTAGAGACCAAATCGATCCCCCAACAGCGCCATCGTGAAATATTTGATTGGATATTGTTTTAGTAGCATCGGGGTGAGTAAACTGCGTTATTACTTTTCCCCAACGAACCAATTATTTCAAGACTTTTAAATAAACATCTTTAACCGTTTTTCAAAGTATATTGACTATCTTAACTGCTGTATCGGCGCTGCTTCCAATGTCCTAAAATAATGGCACTACAATGATCTGGTAGAGTCAAATACACTTGATCACTTGTTGAAAGCATGAAAAGTATTCAAATTAATTTGAATAGTACTAAAATAAATTGATTAAAGTGAGTTATCAGTATTTGTCTTGAAATTTCAAATTCTCACTGCAATCGATTCAACTTCAAAATATTCAAATAATGAACATCCGTAATTTAAGGACATCATATGTATGTGTATTTACACAAACATTTCCTTAAACTATCAACTATAGCTACTGTGACCAAATTTCGAGGTTGCTCTCACACGGTCACACTTACTTGAACAAACATCGACTTGATCTAGTAAGTTGTAGTTATAAGATATTTTTCCTTATTTACAGCACAACGAGAAATTAACATCAAAATAGTATAACCAAATTAAAGGTTCAAATTGTTCATTCACATAAAAATTTGTACACCCGGACATGTTAAATTGAAAAATTCGTCTCTTATTTTTGATAGAGATTTTAGATGAACTACACACCAGACAAAATTTATTAGCCAGATTTGAAGAGTACGAAAGACCAGAGGGACATTTTTCATTGCATACAACAAGCGTTTGTCTACCAAAGAGATTTTGCCGGAAACAGCTTCTCCCAAAATGCCAAATGTCCCAAAACAAATGAGACAACGGCAACCGATAAAAAACATCCATCCTTCGGATAGAAGCAAGAAAGCATCCCAACGCCGAAGCCGCGCCGCGCCGCCTCTTCGTTGGGGCCAAGTGATGGGTTGTCCTCATGATTTTACTAAATAAAAATGGCCAAATTACTATCATGTTCCGTCCTTTTTGAAAAATCCCCATTTAATTTCCATTGTTTAAAAAAATGTCCTTCCGCCATTTAATATTATATTCGAAATAAGTTTTAGCAAATTACAATAAATATGAAATTTTCCACCCGAGTCTTGTATTATCAACAAGAAAAACGGGACAAAAATGAGTTCAGTTCAAGTTCGAGTTCAAAATATTAGCTTCGAATTTGTTATGTAGCGTCTTTATCTCAGGAATAATACGAGCGTTGACCAATTTTAATTTAATTCTCACAAGTATAAAGTTAGGTTTAAATATGAAAACAAAAAAGTGACATCAACTTGAAATTTGGAACACAAAACAACAATAATTTTATCTGAATTAAAATTGTTGATTTCAACGAAAAAAAAAACCTCTAAAAAGGACTGAGTACAATAGTATCCGTTCCACTCCGATTCGGGAAAATGGTCGAAATTTGACAACGCTGTGCAAAATCCTACAATGAAAGAAACAGAGCGGAATAGTTGAAAAAATTAAACCTCACAATTGAGTGACAGTACGCAATGAAAGACGAAAACTGGTTTAAAGAGAGTAGAGGTAACGTGGTAAAATACTCTATATAAAAAACAAAAATGTGGCATAAAACAGTTAGGACACATCTCAAACGGGGAAGAAAAGCGGATGAAAAAATTGCGCTCAGCTTTTCGTTATGTGTACTCAGTCCTTGAGGCATTTAAATCAAAAAACATTAGTAATACATTTTTTAAAGTAATTAAACTTTACACTGGTGATTCGGACTAAAATATTTAATAACATTTATCTAATAAAACAATAGCCGTATAAACAAAGGAAAAAGAATAACATTTTACAGTTATCACCTCGATTATATATTTTCCACTACTAGAAAATAACGTTTTCAATTGTATCTCGGTGATTTAATGTTACATGTAAGCAACGAAGCACACGCTTACATCCTTTTGTTTATTTGATTTTTTATTTTTTTACTTTTTTTAGATGTTTTTATTTTATTTGTTGATCTTTTTTTCTAGATCCGGTAAACCTTTGTGAGTTGGTTATGACTATATGATGCGATTTATTTGTTAGTGACAATACTAGTTAAATTACTTGTTTTAATGTTTACAATGTTGAAAAAAATAAAATTTTTGAAATAAACATTTTTTAAAAGATAGTACAGTTTTCCGTTGGGAAAACTATACTGTTTTTTTTTTTAACAATGAGAAATTGAAACAGAAATATTATAATAGAATCAATAGTAAAAGAGCAAACATTGAAGCTTTCATTTTATTGAGGAACATAAAATATGTTCATAATTTATGAGGTAAAAAAAAACCTCATACAAAATGTAAATAAAAATAATATAGACTTCTTATTTATGAATTGCTCTTTGGTGAATGATATCTGCTGTGCTACTTAAATATGAAAAAATAAAAAATTAAGAACAATAAAAAAAATCATAACTTAAAAATCTTTTCCTGAAATCGCTTTTAGTAAAATTGTCTTCAATGTTTGCGTATTATTAGACAATTATTTATATTCTATACTTTTATATTAGTTTGTGGCTTTTGCGTAAATATAAATTTTGATTCGTAGAAAATTTGCAATTACTATTAATAGCCACCGTTATTTTTTATAAGCTATATTCAAACCTTAAATAAAATTTCATTTAATATTTGTTCAATGTACGAAAATAAATTAATAAGCTACTCACAAGACAAGACAACAAAGATTTCGCTTAAAAAACTAAAGATAAGAAAAACTATTTCTATACAATCGACTTCCGACTTCAAATTTTACAAAATTGCAAAAACTGTATAGTGTACTTCAATAAACGATACTCGTGATTGCTTTGATTCAAATTCGTTGTAATTATAAATTTTCCAAACTATTTACGTTTGAAAGAAATACAAAGCGATTATCGTATTTTTTTTTAATGTTACTGCGTGAAAAAATGCTCGCGCACGATGCAAGCTGAACAATACTATTTGTATAGTAAATAGTAATGTGTACTTATTCTTATATTGCTTTTTATCAGTTATTTGTACAAAACTAAATAATCGTTCTTTGATTCTTTAAACTAGCTACAATTTCGTTAGTGTACCGCGAAAATAATAAAGTGCACTTTTAATGCGAAAATGTTTTCTGGTCGAAGTGAATATTCTTTGTGAATACCGTTCATTCATACATAATATAAACACACAAAACATGGTACTACTACAATGACTATTAACGATTTCATGTAGTAACACTTGTAGCAAAATAAAAATCGTTTAGTGAACAAATATTTAACAAAATCGCTTTCATTATTAATTGAAATAAAGAAAAAACAAGAATCCTAGATTCTGTGATACATAAATTAACAAAAATAATCTGTATTCTATTATTTACAGTTTCACTAAAATTGAACATTAAAGAAAAACAAACGAAAAATTAACAATTAAATTTGGAAAATGTAGAATAGTATTGTGATGGAATATAGTTTGTAAAAAAAAAAGGAGAAAAAACTGTCAACTTCGTACCATTTCAAACTCATCGCAGTGGTATATGTATAATGTATAATGTATATCTAGCAAATTCAAATCGACGTTAGGCGAATATTGTGGGAGCGCGGTTAGTTCGAGGACGCACAATATTTGTAATAATTGCAATACCAACAATAACTTAAATCGCATTACAAACATCACCATTTTGGTTTATTTTGAAATCGAGCACGAAAAAACAAATGAGAACCTACAACCCCCCTGCAATTTGAACAGTTTTCGTTTTGCAACATTTAGATTTCAAAAAACAAATACCACCCCCCGTCTGGCAATATTACTTAGGGGTTCAATCCTGACACTGGAGATGTTAAAATTGGTAAAAACAGATAGCTATTGGAACACAAAATAATGGATGTCAGCGAGTTGTGGCAAAATGGAAATTTATCGCAATTATTAACCGTAGATTGCTTTTTTTTTTAATTTTTCATTACATTTTTTTTTTTTCTGTTATATTTTTGTTGCAACAGAAGAAAATAAAACAAAGTTCAAATGTTAGTTCTTTTTATCTACTTTGTCATTGTCTTACTTAAACAAGTACAAATATTGTGCGATCTCCGACTAATATTATGAACAATAAAATTCTCGTTCTTAACACTCTAACGACCGAAAAACTCAAATTTTAATAAGTTATCTTTCACCACTTTTTTTTAATTATTTACTTAGAAAAAATGTTAGACCATTATTACAGAACGGTAGTAAGTTGTATAGTACATTTTTATTGCTTATTTTTGTGTTATGAATCTTATACTTTAAAAAATAAAAAATAAAAACAAGAACAAACATTTCCACTCATAATATTATTGAGTGTTGCAGTAGTTACACAGGTTTGCTTAAGTAAAAATGTTTAACACATAATATATAATTTTGACGTTTATTCTTTTTTTAACCCGCTGGTATATATAACGGCCTAGGGCATGTTAGAGAAGGCGAAGAAGACATGTAATTTCAGAGGTCATTATAGTTTTACACTACAAAGGAAAGTATAATTGGTTCGGACCAATTATGAAATGCTCTAGATGAAGTAGGGGAGCCTTTTAGCCTTGGCGGTACTTTGGCTAGATAGTATCGATATGATATGTATCATATATATTGTAGTGTAGTTATTTCCCCATATAAAATACAACTGGCAACCAACCTCATGACGTGTGATAAGAGAACCAACCTCGACTAAGGGGCACTATGTACTAGTTGCAGTTACAAATGGTAAAGCGTTTGACTGAAATACTTTGATAAAAAGTTTATAAAAATTAATATTAAAAATATTGACAAATAGCCCCGTCTCCCCTACGGCAGAGTTTTTTTTTAAGTATACAATAAACTTTGGTTTTCACACAGAAAAAATGTTACTAAAAAATCATGTAAGAACCAGACAAAAAAAGTTTTTCAGTCATAAACTAAGAATATTACGTTCCAAATTATGAAAAGGCATGTGAAAAAGAAATTCAGTTTTTTTACCACTTTTAATGTGTTGCAAACGTTCGCTAAAACTTAATATACCCTAAATCTAGGGTATAAAAATATAAAATCGAATTTTTAATTTTTTCGTTTTATACAGTAGAGCCTGGATATCATCAAAGCTCTACTGTATTATCCAATATCCATCACGTTTGCTAAACACTAAAAGAGCTGCATTTACCAAGGACCAAGGTTGAGAATTTTCGGTCATTTTTACTCATCACAAACCTGTGTTCCTAACGCCGAACTTGGTACAAGTTTCTTAAGGCTTAGTTCCACGGCGGTGACGCAGCTTGACCTTTTGTCAGTTTGTCAGCGCTGGCAATATTAAACTTGTCTGAACTAGCCAGCACGGACGTTTGCCAGCTCCGTGGGACTAGGGCTTTAGAGAGGAAAAATGTACTGATTTTGCGGGTTTATCTCATTCTCAAATTTTTGGCTTTCAACTGGAAATTATTTTTATTGAAAAATCTTGCATGTTATAAGCATGGCGAGCTTTAAAAAATGAACCCTGGGGGGCAAAGCATAGTTGTTGATTCAATAAAAGAATATACACACACATAATATGTATGATATACTGGGAGGTGGCCAGGCGCGTAATTTCATCATTTTGATTGGGATGGCAAAACATTGTCGGGGTGGGTTCTAGAGGGTATTGAATATCCCTAGGCGAAGGGCTGGCGCTTAATGTGCTTTGAAATTAATTTAGGTTAAGCTAAATTGCTCAAACATTTAGGAATAATTCGGTAGATTTTTGATCTTGACGAATTTCCCGCAACGCACTTTTTTGAAATGCTTTTGCACCGATATATTGACTGGGTGGGTCTTCCGGTCGACACAGTCAGTCAGCTTGGGGCCTACCATTCTGGTATGGTTTAAACGATCTAATCTTGCGCCAAAATCTTGCAACGTAAGCCCCCTTCCCCCTGATCCTCCGTAAATCTGCCGATGATTGGAAGGCACTCTTAAGTAAACAAAAATAATGAATCTAATTTTACAGGCCTGTGCAATCAAGCATCACGTATAATATATATGTAATGTATACATGTAGGGTTAAGCCGAGGTAGAACCCAGATGCAATTCTAAGTATAAGTCCAGTTGATTGTTCCATTCTGTATTTATATTTTCAGAGTAATTGATCAAAACTTGTGGTTTGGTTGGAAATTAATTTGCTTTCCTTAAAATGTCCCTTAACCATTTGGGAACACGACTAAACAAATACTTAGTAGAATGGACTAAATTAATGCAATAAAACTGTCTACTCAACTGAGTTTCTCCACCGTGCATGCATACGAATGATGAATTTGAGAATGAATATACCAATAAGTTTGAACATTACAAAAACTGATAGGAAATTATTGTTTCTTCATCTCTTGGTCAAAAAGTGAGGTCGGTAAAGTATTAGAATGGTGTTATATGTGTGAATCTCTACGTGTTAGTGTTTTACTATATAAATATATATCATAAACGTAAATATATAATATATTACTCAGGTAATACCTACGCCCTTATAGATAACGAAGTATAACAGCTCTGATGCACAGACCCATAAAACTTCGCGAAGGTGCAAATATTTTACCCTTTACAGATGAATGAATTCAATTTTCCAGAGAAATAAAAAACTAGTACGAAGAGTATAATTGGTTTATACCAGTGATTCTCAACAAAATTTTTTGGAGTACCCCTCATCCTAACGCTAGATGGATAGACAGATTGCACGTCATGTCTCATGAAAATGTTGACTGGGATTGTTGCTAGCTACATGGTTAAACTTCCTCAATTTTAAGATTTTTTTGTAAGGTACCAGAACGATACTTCAAGTAAAAATTAACCCCTTGGCCTACAATGCCGAGCCACGCTCATGGCACATTGAACACCCAAAAATGATAACGAGCCTTGTGCATGGTGGCAAGGGTATTTATAAATTGAACAAGTCAATTTTTGTCTCCTGCAGTCCTTAGTTGAATGTTATTGTTGTTCAGCTATATTTTGTAGCAGAAACCTAAAATGTCTTCAAAAAGGACATTTGATTTTTTAGATAGTTTCAGTAGTGATACTTATAGCGGCAAGCGGTGTGAACCCTGATTTGTACAACTTCGAGCGATCAACAGAAGGGCGAAATGAGTCAAAAACTGATTGGTCGAGCTCTTGACTTTCGCTCGCCTTATTGGAAATTAAATAGTATGGCAAGGGGTTAATTTTTATTCACAATTCACAGATCCCCGAGGGGTCCGGGGTCTGCGGATCACCTGTTGGGAACCACTGGTTTATAGCATGTTTACGTTTAGGTACATCAACCTGAAATCTACACGATTTTGAGTATCTGACTTCGGAAATCTGAAAGCAGTTTACATCGGACACGAATAGACGTAGTTTACTCAACGTATTCAATCGACAAAGACAACATCAAAACAGTCACCTGAGTTGGATTTGTATATCAATATGAAATTTTTTCAGCGGTGAACAAACTTTTTGATACAATTTTGAACGAGATTACAGGTGTCTTCTACATAATATGGGAAATCTTCACATGTCGAAGCGAATCGATCAAAATCTTGTAGATTTGTATCTAATGCAATGTAAACATGCTTTTAGGCCAATTATGAAATACCCTAGATGTAGAACGACGGTTTCAACAATAGAGAAACGTTTGTTAAGAAATCGTTTAAAAAACCGTGCAATAACAGTTTTGCCATCGTAAAAAGAGGTTTGTTGTTTGTTATAAATTTCAAGATCGTGTACAAAAATTTCCGTACCAATTATTTTGTCATATGTATTTATAACAATATTTCGCAAAATATCTAAATATTCAGTAAATAAAATCAGCTTTTTGTATAAAAATTATTCAGCCTTATATGGGAACACTAAGGTGTTGCCTGATTTTGCTCTTCTTCGAACGTGACCTTACAATGTTACAATCATACCAACCTGCAATTTTCTACAAGCGTTCTCGAGTTTCTGGACAGACGGACATCCACATAAAACGGTTTCACTTCTCAATAATGAGATAGTTATTTTTTTCTGTCATCATCATTTCATGGCGTTGCAAACATTCGCTCAAAACTAATATACCCTACATCTAGGGTATTAAAAGAATTTAGAATTTAGAACAAAGAAAAAAATATAACAATTACAGTAAAAAGAAACGTAGGTTGCCTGCTCAAAATAATATTGTAACTAATAATTATGTTCATAAAACCGAAGTATCACGTTTGTTAAGTGCTAATTTTGCATATAAATGATACTAAAATAAAGAGACACTTTAAAGCAAGAATTATATAACAAAACATATGATATTACAATAACGTTTCCTTGACTTCGTTAATATATCTTTATATACTTTTTGCTTACAAGGAGCTGATTTCAGATGTCATACTCTGATTTTGAAGCCGAATAACTCAAATGAAAGGTTTTGAAAAATAATTCGACATGTATTTTTTTTTATATCAGCTCAATTTAATTTTAAAGGGGTTAAATTGAGGGGTTAAGGGATGGGATTTAGCATTTCACATTTGAATAGCTCAAAAATAACACTTTTGACTTTGCTCAAAATTTTATATAAAATGCAAATGAGCCGATATAAAAAAAATACGTGTCGAATTATTTTTCATTTGAGAAATTCGGCTTGAAAATCGAAGGATGACACCTGAAATCAGCTCCTTGTTAGCTGTTTTCTACTTTTTTTTAATTTTTTTTTTTTAATGAATTTTCCAATAATGCTGGTGTTACATATGTACAATTCTATTTTATGCTATCATACACCACTTTCAATGAATTTCAGGTTTTATCAATGACAAACATATTTCAAGGATTACTGATAACACAACAATTCGAAACGGATTTTAACACCAGAACATCCTTAAAAATATGCTTAAACCAATCATTCACTCATGATATTTATGTGAAATTTAGCCATGATAGGGCAAATTTAAACAAACATTTAAATACAATTAAAAATTATGTAAAAACCGACAGACTTTAATTACATATTCTAGACGTTTTAGAAATCTGTATTCACCACTGGCGGTGATTAAAGTAACGAAAAAATAAACAAAAACGATTTAATGTTAACAGAGATTGAATTTCATTGAAGAATTTTAAAATGTATATGTAAAAAAGGTAAACATTCGTAGAAAGGAAAATAAACAAATATAGAGAATGGAGAGAATAACATAACAGAAGAAAATCAACGTGTAAGTGGCCGTGAAACCACAGCAACGTGTTTCAGAATAGAAGAAGGGTTCATTGCTAAAGTGGAAATTCCGTCGTACTGTGAGCCTTTGTCCGTAAAGAATTTTGATGCCGAGGTCGTATCCAAAGTAGTCCAATATTTACACGTAATTATCGTTGCGGGTGAATCATTCATCAATCTGCCGTAGTCCAATTCTTGCGTTGTCATTACTTCAATTTTATTGCCAATAATTACATTATCATAGAAATCGTTTGATCCAGTTGCAGAAATTATGTTTTGTGAAGCCGAATGCCGCCGTTTTCGATCAAAACGATTTACAACTTTGTTACTAAAATTGTGTACGTAATTATGATCGCTATCGAAAGATTTACAGTTTTGCTGAGATATGTTCAATGATATTACGTTTACTAAGTTTTTGTTGGATATTTCGCAGCAATGATTTTTATGATCGATATGTTTGCTTTTTGCGAAATTTGAAGGAGTTTTTTGAGGATCAATTTCACTTTGGGATGCACGCTTCCATATTTCCGCCAGATTTGAATATTCCCAATTTAATTTCTCGAGAAACGATGATGTTTTGTTATTATTGAGACGAGAAAGAATATTATCATTGATGGGCTTCAATTCTCGTTTCCATATTATATTTTCGTCGTTACTCCAAAGCCCACCAACGTACTCGTTATTATTGTTATTAGAACAATCTTTCTCATTAAGCGATGTTTTCAAATTCTTTCGCCGGATATCATCCGTGCACACAGCTTTAAAATTTTGGCTAGCACCCAAAGCATTTGCAAGAGATTTCGCGTTTTCTGGTTTGAGTAAATCAGCAATAAATTTTGTAACATTGTATAAAATATGTTCTTGTTCCTCGCCCCCCTCTGCATCATCCATGGACTGATACAATTCACAATCTTTTCCTGCATTATTTTCGCTGTCAGTATCTTCATCTTCCCAGTCACTGCCTATGTAGAGGTCTTGCATGTATTTCAAATCGGACATGATCTTATCACCTTCTATAGTCAATTCGTCCTTTAATAAGCGATTAGCTGGCATTGATCTCATGCCGTTATTGCAAGCGGAACACATGCCCCAAAGCGTATGAGTGTTGTTGTTGTCAACACATTTCTTCCCGATTTCGGCCATAGACCATTGGTCCATGTTAACTTTGTTAAAGTTGGTTAAATTTGCAAATGACCCGTGTCTAGCTGGATCGTTTGCATATTTATTATTACTGGTTTTTGATTCCTGAGAATGCATTGAAAAGCCTACATTGGTGGATGGATCGGTTTGACAATATTTTTCGAGTTGTTTTACGCGAAATTTAAGAACAAATTCATTTTTAATTTTGTCTGATTTAGCAACAGTGTGTTCCGAATTTGACATACACGCAAGGTCATCTTCTGACACGAATATATCCATGCGAGTGTATTCCAAATATTTTTCAGATTCATAATACAAAAACCCACTCTCTGATCTTGTGAATTTTATATCATCAATAGCGTTGGGTATATCGAACTCATGGCCGTCAGCATAATTTTGCTTAATGGGTCGGAAATGGGTGCGCTCGGATGTGAGGAGGTTTTCATCATCAGTATGAGAAGTTGATAAGGTATGAGCATTACGGCAATCATCGGGCAAATCTAATTTGTAGTTCTTTTCTAACTTAAAGACAGACTTTAGACGCGAATATTCCATAAATTTACTATTAGATGAATGATTAAGCAAAGTAACGGAAGATTTAGACGACATAGACTGCTTATAAGTATGTTTCTCACCCTTATTTATGGATCCATGTGTGCCGGAAAACAAGGAGTGAGCAGATGAATCACTGGTATTTTTTAGAATGTTGGACGCAGGAGCAATGGGTTGCCTACGATTATACAAATACGAATTTTTTAGCATGTTTTCCCTCAAATCAGTTTTTGCTGATCCAGGTAATTGCTCAGTTGAAGAACCAGCTGAAGATGAGGGCGCCAAAGGAGTTTCAAAAGAACATTCTGACCATTTCGCCGCCATGTTGAACGAATACGATGAGTCCTTATCATAAAAACCTCCTTCATTCTGTAAAACCATAATAATTTCCACCATTATTTTATAGTCAAACATTTTCTGTTTTGATGAATGCAATATAATAAATTGGTAGAATTTTGAAAATACTTACCGTTATATCATTAAAGAGAACAGATCCAATAACAGTTGTGTAGAAATCAGTATCTTCACCATGCGTTTTTGTAGATTGATCGGACCAAATTGAGTCTTGCAAGAATACAGAAGACGATTCGGCGACAGGTTTATTTATGTTCGTCGTTAATGTGCTGTTAATCTTTCCTAAATCACTTGGCATGGAAAAGAAATCGTTCGAATTATTGTTAGAAGCACTGTTATCAAATTTGTTGACATCAAAACAATGATTATAGTAATTGGTCCAAAAATTTTCCAAATTTTGATGATTCGGTGGTAAAGAAGATCCATCGTTATTGTTCTTCCATAGCGCTTCTACATTACTATTAAATTTTGCTTTTAATTGGGCAAATTCGCTTTGCATACTTAAAGAATCGACAGAAATATCGCGTTGATACAAACGACGTGCAGCAACTGATGATGTGCCATCAGTTTCTGAAAGTGAATTAAGTCCTTCGGTAGTAGAATATCCTTCATCACTGACGGCGTGAGTAGAAATTTCACTGGGTTGCATTTCGGAATAGCTTGAAAAATTATCATGTAGATCTAAGAAGTTTTCAGTTTGATAAACTGCTTTAGTTTCGGTTCCATAGAAATCATCGTCTTCACCCCTAATTGTTGGTTTCATTCTCTTTTCGTGTTGTAATTCATTTAATTGGCGTATATTACAAGCATCACTTTCAGAAGTGCTTCGATTTCGGTTATTTTGCTTGACAATGAATTCCTTGATTAGATCACGACCCATTTCCCAAGAACCCTCAAAATCAGTATCCCAAGTTGGTGAAATGTTTCCTACAGAAGTATTTTTTTGAGTATTAGCAGTTTTCGGTCTGGAAACTCCTATGAAATTTTCAAAATATACATATTTTTTTGCTATATAATTGAAAACACATTTTTACTACCTTGATTTCTTCGTCGTTTTGGCTTTCTTTTCACCCCAGCAGTACTATTTAATGAATTTTGATAAGAATTTGTCGCGCTATTAATTGTTGGCCATGTTAAAGCTTTTGATTTTCCTCTTGCGGCCCACAGAGTATCATCCATTTCCTTAGATAAAGCAGGAAAAGCCCGATAATAACGTTTTCTTGGATCTTCAGTATCTGCGCTTTTTGTTGTAGGTACTTCCTGTGGTAACTCTTCGACGCTGTTTTGTTTTTCGATATCACTCAGTCTGTCGCACAGTTCATCAACCAAATTTTCAATCTTTGTAATCTGAAAATAATCCAATATTGAAACTTAAAACAAACTTTTCCCATTTTAGACTATCAACCTCTTGTTCCGATGAGACTGTGTCCATCAAACATTGAACTGCTGTTATTTTCTTTAAAGCATCCGAATCGCACCGAGGAATACGCTTATTACCCTTACGGTTAGCTAAATATGACTTGAAAGTATACCGAAAATCAGTATTGGAATCTACAGAGTGTTAGTTAGTATTACTTCTAAATTGCTGAACTCAATAGGATCGTTTATCTGAACAGACGAATGTAAAAGAGATAAAAGAAGTCTAGAATATAAGAGAGGTGCCTCAACGCCTAATTGCTCCAATCGTGATACTAACCAATCAGAGATGGCATTCACCGCACGTGTTGATACAAGCTGGGGATACTTCATACCTGTGTAGAAGATAATGTTAATCACATTTCATTTGTATTCCCAAAAATCTATCACACACCTCTACAGACAAAAGGACATTCACAAGATGCAAATGTTCTTGCTTAAGGAGAAGCTCTGAAGGATTAAGCAAGGATGGAATAAACATTTTGAAAATTTTGAAATAATAGAATTTAAGGAACACGTTGCAGGAGCACATCGCATTGCGATAGAAAAATACAATGGCAGCCGTTTTATATAGTACAGAAAATGTAGTCTTTCATTTTTCTTAATTTCTAGATGAAATCGCGATTTGGAATAAACTTAGCTTCGACACTAGGGCATTTTAGAATATCTCCGAAGAACGAGAATGTAAATGCAGAAACACATAAGTGAAGTTACGATTTTTAAAAATGAAATTTCTTTCATTTGATTTATTAAGAAAAACACACGTTGAGGGTGGATTGTTTTGAGAATATTTAAGAGATTAGAACAGAATTACTCGCAGTTCATTGCAAATAAGGAACATGTATGTATTTTCGGAGATCTATTATTTGACATGACTAAACATGCAGATTACAACTAAAATCAATTGACTGCGGTTGCTCTTTGAACAGTCATTTGATAATAAAACCGAAGAAAACCGTTGACAAACAAAGCAAGATTGACTCTTAACTACATAGAAATTCCGAGATTAACTCGAGTGATAACGAATGAAATATTTTGTGAACGGTTTTTTTAATTACATAATCCTAGAGAGATTTCCAAAGACTACATTTTCGATTTATAAATTTCAACTACATGATCAAGTGAAGTCCAGCTTCTCAATGTGCATTGAGGAAATGATTTCTTCAGCTTGATTCACATTTTTGAATAATCACACAATAAATAATGATCGTATCTAAACACTCAATTGCTTGCAATTGATCTCATTACATTCGAGAACTATTTTCAGAACGTTCTGGTTTCAAAAATAATGAAAAAAAATCACACTATATTGTCTGGAATGAAGTAAAAAACATCAAGCCTAAAATGCCTTCTGCTCCAAAACGTGTTCAGCGATTGTGCCAGAAAAAATCTGGATGTAAGCTCGAAAATGTTCATTTCTTTTTTATGATTAAAATAAATTCATTTGTTCAACTTTATGATGATGAAATTAACAAATAGCTCAAAGTTGCCACTAATTGGGACCATCAATATTTTCAAAATTTCCAATACACAATTTCAATGATAAAATGACTACCATTGCATTTTCATCGGAGAACGTTGAAATTTAACATATAATGTTAGTAAACAATGGAAGCAGTATTAGTAAATAATTGTTCTCAAAAACACGTACTTACCTTAAAATGTTTCGAAAGCAATGTCATTCATAAAATTCTACAAATCCAATTTCAATGAAATTGGAATTTTTGGCCAACAGAATTTGGCGCCTATTTAGACGCAGGCCGCTCTGATACTGGCTCCGGGATCCTTTATTCATTTTGCAAATGCTGTACAGCTTGTGAGTTCAACCCAAAAATATTAATGTTTCCGAAACCAGACATATTGCTTATTCTTCAATTTGTTATTTCAACTGTACAGAAGAAAAGGTTGTGGATTGAGGTATTGCACGTAAATGAGAATTGTTTCTATAGTTGCAAGATATTTCTACGGCGGATGTATGTTACGTGAATTTGTTTATTTTGCGTAGAAAATTACATAACTAAAAATTTATGTTGCAATTTGACTGGTTTTTGTATAGTTCGAATAAGTGTGTTCGGGATTTAAGTTTATTTTAATTGTTTAGAAATCCATTTTTGAACTCATGAAATCTGAAGCGTCATTCACGAAATCTCTCCTGGTTGATCCTGAAAAGTATAAAAGAATGTTTTTTGTTGAATCAAAAATATCTGTTAAATTTCATTGAAAAAAATTTCATAAAGTTGAACAACTTTTTGAACAACAAATGGGTAGAAATTGTTCAAAGGCGAACTATAAATTTGTAAAATCAAGAGACGAATAACTTTGTTGAAATGTTAGTTTCAAAAGAACTAAATTTCGACCACTTGTTGCGGAAAGATTCCGGCTCCTTTACGAAGTTCTACTGAAAACATTGATCCTTTTTCCGCCTTTCTGGAACCATGCTATTGTTAGGACACTGCACACAATTGACGAAGTGCAAACGGATATTTATCCTGACGTTAATTCTACGGTGTTATACGGAAAAACATAGGACTTTCCGTGAATTTGGGTTTTCAAGCAGAAATAAGTAAGACAAGCAAGTAAGTTTCGATGAAAGTGTCGCAAAATGTTAATTCATCGATTGTGAGTGAAATCACACAAAAGAACGCGGTTTGAGGGGCACCGACAATGAAAATTGCTGTCAACTTTATATTTAAATTGTTCTACGAGAAATAGGTGCTAAGTTTCTGGCAAGATTGTTTCTTTAGGCATTTAACAACCGTAAATTGAGAGCCCCATGCACGCTCTTTGTTGAGGTCCACGATCATTGATCATACATCCAACGAAAGTCAATGCAACTAGCATCAGAACAACGCCTTAAGAACATTTTCGAGCAATTGTGAAGTCTCGATTACCTTAATGTAATTTCTAATTTCCACTTTGTGCCATTTGAAGTGATGATTACAAACAAGAACTTTTAATAACTCCAAGACACTTCAAGCTGTTTTTATTGAATCTCACATGATTCGATTGCAAGCGCTGCATCTAAAAATAAATCTCCTGGAACACATAGTTTCTCTGGAATATTTATAACATTAATTAAATTAGTCTGATTACATAAATCAGTGATTTTTGTGATCAGAAATCGCAGAAACATTTTGCAGCATACAAATGCAAAATTTGCACTACACTTTCTCATAGAAGCGACTGATATTATATAATTTACGAGAAAATTAGTAATATTGTCTTAAACAATTCAAGGTTATTCGAGAATCGTACAAATTTCAAATTGGAAGAGCAAAATGTGTGTCGGCTGCTGCGGAATGTGATGTTTGCCCAGTCATTGTCACAAATTAAGAGGGAACGTGGATACATCGCAGTTGACCGTGCGCTCCATTTGCAAAAATGTCTTGAGGCCGAATTTGATATCCACAATGCACTTGACTAGGTCACATGTTTATTTGTAAACAACAAACGAGTAATTATGTTTTTCACTTACGTTTAGTATGATTACGATTTGTTGAAACGAAACATTTACGGCGGGATTGCATATTTACTACGTGGAATTTGCAAAAGTGTAGCACCAATGCAACTAAAACAAGCCGTCGACCGCACGAGAGTGAAATTCTGGAACGCCTTCAGTTAACTGAGTAAAATTCCTCACAAATGCTGATGAAATCAAGCTCTTACTGTCAAATCAATAAAAAAAAAATATGCCAGAAATCCCAAAAATGTCAAATGAATTGTAATTAAAATGACTTGTCAAAAAATTTTCACAGAACGCATTTCAATAAATTCGACTTCGACTTCGACTGACTTCATACTTTGAGCAGGAATTTGTAGTTGTGCGCATTGTTTGGAGAATGAAAGTAGGCTAAAAAATCTACTAGAAAAGTTGTAACCAATCACCATGAAGGAATAATCGAAGTTCCTGGGAAGCTCACATACACACAGAAACACAAAGTTCGCCGAATACCAGCGTCGTTTGGCACTGATTGTTTTCATTCGTGCGCTTTTTATTGTTCCTATACAACACAATGCTTTCGCAACTCCAACACACGTTCAGAGAAATTACGGACAAGAGATACTGATGAAATTTCACTGTTGGGACAAATCAACAAATGCTATAAAGTTTTAATCACCTCATTTGTATTTATTGACAATATCACAGTTGTCATTCCACAATAATTTAGAAGGAATTTGTAAATAAATGGCAAAGTCTGGCGGATTTAGGTTCAACAAAATGACAGAGATAAACTGATTGCGCCATTTCATAACGAATTTTTTAGGTGCGTTAATATGGCATGGGCACAAAAATATCGAAACGATTTGTAAATTTTAGTATCATGAAATAGTCACAAGCGACGCAAACACTTCACAAATTAATATTACCTCCAGTAGTGTTACTAATTGTTTTTCCCGCGATTGACTTCACAGAATCGCGACATCCAAACATGGCAGTCAAGGAAATGTGCCAGGAGTGCCAAGTGAACGATACTGACAATTCTAGCAGTTGGTAAAAACTGCAATATTTTCTAGCATCCTGATGAAAAAGAAAAGTTAATATGAAAAGCAAGCATTATGCACGGCAATTAAAATCATCCCAGAAATTCTTTAAAATGTCTAAATGTTTTTTTCTTTTTTTGTAAATAATGTAATATGTGTCCAATTACACGGTAATACCGTAACCGCTGTAATTATATATGAGAGATGAGAAGAAGAAATAATAAAGGAGTAGAATTAAATAAGAAGAAGAGTGTTTTAACAGTTGAATAGGAGCGCGTTCAAAAACTTTACTATAGTTAACTCCGTAGTAAACCGTAATTATGGTACATAACGTTATTTTACTAAAGAAGTTAAGCTGGATTTGTAGTTTGACGGAATGTAAACGTAGACGCACTGTGAAAAGATCAAGTATAGAATTTATGTACCTTGGTTATAAATGAACGTAAGCGCATGACATAACGTAAGTCAGAAACGTACTGGAACGGAAAAGTTGGAAGATTTACTTTTTACAGTGCGTCTACGTTTACATTCCGTCAATCTATAAATCCAGCTTTATGCTTTACCTTTTTGAACTACAAATAGTTATGCTTATAGTTATGTTGTAGTTAACCACCGAGTTCTTGATCGACCGTAGTTTACTATAGTTGACTACATTTAAACTATAGTAGTTTAGTTTTTGAACGCTGTGCAGGATGGCTTCCAATAAAATGCGCTGGCCAAAGGATATTCATTCCCCACTGTTTTTTCTGTTTCTTTTCCCCACCCAACCGGGAAATTTTCTTTAAATCCATTAAAAACAACCTAACTAAGTAAACGTTAGTAAAATTGTAAGATTCCCTTCGTAAACTTCGAAAGCCATCTGAAAAACAAGATTTCGACCGGATTAATTACGAGAAGCGTTAATCTGCCTTAATACTCGGCTCAATCAATTATTTTTTAAGTAATATGTGATTTTCAATTATATTTACTTGATTCTGGATAGTAAGTAACAAAGATTCAGAAGCATTTAATTAAGCGTTTTAAATTTTTTTTTGTCATGTATTTCAAATTTTGGTTGATTTGTTTTGAAAATATTGTGAAACATCGCTTCAAGCAGTAAACTGAAATTTATTTTGTTTGAGTTGCTTTTTTTGTTTGATTTTCATTTTTCACTGTGTATTACCAAAAGCTGATTATCGTTGATTTCAACACTTGAAATATAAACAAATAAAATTAATTTCTAAATGAATATTTGCTGTGCAGTTCAGTGCAGTGGCTCTCAAACTTGCTATGCCCATGGGCCTCATAATTTAGAAAAAATCTAATTAGGAATCCCCAAGTGTAATATCTTTACATAACAGAAAAATTAAAAATTTATCTTTGATATCTTAGTAGCTAAATGTTGACTTAAGAACATAATATAAATATAATTAGTATTTATTGAAATTATAACTATTGTTTTCTATACAAACCGACACATTTTTATTTTTAATAAGGATAACAGGAGATTATTTAAATGATCGGCTTATGTTGTTTACTTGGATAATTCGTAATTCTCCATGACCATCAATGTTCAATCGGTTTTGTTCTCTTGACAAGGCTCATAACTGTATCAAATCAACATTCTACGAAATAAGGAGACGGGAAAGCAATCAACGGTTTTTATACGGAAAACTAACTGTTAATTTATATATTGCAATGTATTTTAACTTCTATTATAATGAAAATGCGTCATAATTGGCTCATACTTTACATAAAACACTTTAATTTCCCACAGCCTTCCTCATCGGTCACAAGACCCCTAGATCCTTAGGAACCATTTCGGGGACCACTGGTTTAGACTTTAAAGCAGCAAAATTGTAATTCTTTTCATTATACGTATATTTTTGATGAATTAACCAATTCTATTCTTGTTAATTTTGACGGAGCATTTGTGAAAGAAAACTGTACCAGAAAAAACGCTATTATTGCGATTTTCTAATATCAAACGCTGAAAAGATTTGAAAATGTTTCTCCATTCCTTCATTCCTGCCATTTTCTTTAATTATTATGATTTTTGCCACTTCCTTTCTGTAATTTTTAATTTTTGAAATCTTGATATCTCAACTCTTCCCCTTCCAGCTATTGGTGGCTTCAGAGAAAGAAGGGGATAGAGAAAATGGGACTTCCTTTTCACTCCTCCTCCCCCACAAATCTAAAAAATATAAGGACCATTGTGATCATTATGAACACTTCCCCTTCCATTACCTCCGATATTTTAAATAGTTTTTTTTTTTTTAAATTAAAACTGGATAATAAATTCAAACTTATTTAGAATGCGAAATGTGTTTTATGTTAATTTTAAATCCAATTCTATATTGCGGCTCTTTGGTACGGCAGACATCTGTAAGTTTAGTTTTTAATTGAAATTCGATCGATAATAATAGTTCAATCATATTCAAAAGCCGATTAATGGACTATACGTAACTAGATAGATCGCCTGTCCAAGAAAAATTCTTGCTCCGTGAGAAAACTTGTGGGAATTACGATTAATTCAGTGGGAAAAAAAACCTCCCAACACTGCGCTGTAAGATCTTGTAGAAAGACAAGAAAAAGATGCCGCAACGGAAAGCAATCAGTTATTTCTGGAACTTTGCTGATTGCGTTTGGTCGGTGCGTAGTACCTGTCGGCGTCTACATTGTTAAGACTGACTTGTTTTTAGTCAAGAAGTTTCGTTTCCTGAATTTTTTGTGAACATGAAAAACTGAGAGAATGTGGCAGAAAAGTTGCTGGAGCATTATGAATCTCTTGCTGATCGCGATCTTATGCTTACATTCGGTATGCGTGTTAGCTAGTCTGTCTGGGATTTACATTGATAATGGACTCGATAAAACTGTAATGCACCGAGTTTTAGATGAAAGTGATAAACGTGAGGTAGAAAACGAAATACTCGAGTTTCTTGGATTACCTGATCGCCCTAAGAGGAAACATGGACACTTGTCGCTGAGGTAAAGCAAACGCTATTTACTATTTTCAATTATATATTCCGTACTAAATTAAAACTGACGAGCGTACGCTGTTTAGAACCACTTATTTTTCTTTCGGCGCCATATTGTCTAAATATCGGAACAACTGAGTGCGAATATTAATCGAGAGGTTTCGGAGAAACTAATTCAATCAATGAGAATGAAATTTTGTTGACATTTTAGTGCAAAACACAGCCAAAAACAACAACTCGAATGTTGTCGCGAAGACTGCACAGGACGACCGTTGAGTCGGTCAATATTATTGAACTATCTGCTATAAACAACCAGGAGTCGCATTTGGTATCACTGCTGGAATACTAATTAGAGCGCCTGTGTGCATTGTTTACTTCTGAGTGCATATTAGAATTGCGAGAATTTAAATTGCGTAAGTAAACTGACTCTTCTGCTGCAGTACTGCGCAGTTCTGCAGCCCAAAACGACACAATTCCTTGGAAAGACTGCCAACCTGAACCAATTCTGGTGCTGGGAACTAAGAATTTCCAAATCTGCAAGTTCCCTTGACTTCTAGGCAAAAAGGACACTTAAATGCTTTTATTGCGGTTTCTTTCCTCACTAGTCATAAATTAATATCCTTTGAGGTTTATATGGCTTCCAGGATGTGCCAGTAAACCGAGCAAAAACATTTCCACTTTAAATCAAACCAATATTGTTCTATGTAGGTAGAAAAAAATTTCTGGATTTTCCCACTTCTTGAGTTTTTATTTTTGTTCATAAATTGGCCCAAAATGTATTGAACTCATTGGAGGAATTGAGGATGAAACTTTTTAATATTTACAAACTTCAAGTGAAATTCAGAGATTAGTTTTGAAAGTGACAAATTATAATTTGATAATTCTTTCAAGAAACTTTAACTATTTAATTTATTAATTAACTAAATCGATTAGAAAAACTTAAATGCCTAAAAATCTTGAAGTCATTTAAGTTTCTTAAATCCACTGCGATTTGTGTGATCACAAAAATCTTTGTCGTTATCTGTTTCACAAATTTCGTTTTCTTAACAGTCTGTATAAAAACCAAATGCATTTTCTCAGGAAGTCGGCCCCGAAATTCCTTCTAGATGTTTATCATCGCCTGAGTGAAGAAGAAAGCGGAATTTCAAGGAGAATCAAGCGAGCGGCCTATCATGAAAATGAAAATTTCATCACGGACCTGGATCGTAGAGCTATTGATCAAAGTGACGTCATAATGACATTCTTAAACAAGAGTAAGTGCCTAAAATCGATGCATTTTAAACTAGTTTCATTTTAAAATGGTGCTCTTCTCGGTGGTGAGTCACTGCAGTTTCGAGAGCTGTAGGTAGCTAACCGAAATGTCTACCTGGCTTTCTTGGAAGTGTATCCTTCATAATTTTCGTTAATTGCAGACCACCATGTCTCTGAGGTGAGGCACGAGCATGGACGTCGCCTGTGGTTCGATGTTCGGGAAGTGTCCTCTGATACAGCTTTGATGATGGCAGAGTTGAGAATTTATCAAAATGCTACAGTTGGAAAACTGTTTGGAAAACAAAAGGAATTCGTTATAACCGTTTATTCAATTGTAAAATTGGATGGGAAAGAAGAACTGGAAGTCCTATCTTCAATCAACACAACATCAGAGAATGTTGGTTGGCTGGAGCTCAATATTACCGAAGCCCTTGGCAGATGGATGTTTCATCCAAAACAAAATAAGGGCTTGTATGTCAGTGCTCATCCCACTGAAAGACCTGAACGAGAAGTGAAATTGGATGATATCGGACTGGTGAACATGAAGAGTGATGACGAGCACCAACCGTTTATGATCGGCTTCTTTAAGGGTCCAGAGGTAACACACGGCTTACTTGAGTATTCGATTAAATATATTATTGATTCACTTATAGGTAATCAAGTCACGTAAACACACTCGGACGAAACGAAATGCATCCAGAAGAAGAAAAAAATCCGAATTGCGAAATCCACTTACAGAATTGCGCTCATCTGAAAACTCAAGAAGTTGCCAAATACAAACTCTATACATTGATTTCAAAGATTTAAAGTGGCAGGTATTAGATCAGAAATCGTGGAAACAAACTTAAAATAATTCTAATATTTTTTTCACAGGATTGGATAATTGCTCCGGAAGGTTACGGAGCATTTTATTGCAGTGGAGAGTGTAACTTTCCGCTAAATGCTCATATGAATGCGACAAATCATGCGATTGTTCAAACATTAGTGCATCTCATGCAGCCATCGAAAGTGCCAAAGCCCTGCTGTGCCCCTACGACGCTCGGAGCCCTTCCAGTTTTGTACCACTTAAACGAAGAGAATGTAAATCTTAAAAAATACAAGAATATGATTGTTAAGAGTTGCGGATGTCATTAAAATGTTCGTAATAATTATTTTGGTTTTATTTATTATTCAAGTAGTGCTCCAATAAAAAATCTCTGATCCAAACCAATAATAATGCGATCAAGCTGCGATTAAAAAGCCATTTGTGGATTTCAGTTAATTTGCTTCGGGATTTGGTGAAAAATCTGCATGCACACGACAATAAAAATTTTAGTTTAATTTCTTCAATTCAATTCAATTTATACTAAATACTTTGAAATTATCGGTGTCAATTGTTAACGCGAATTTTACGATACCATCGAACTGTGCAGACGGTATTTTTGAGGAAAATCTTCAAGGTTTGCACCTAGGGTTATTTGTTCCTGCTTCACCCCCCTTGCGGGGTCTTCTAGTCTGGTGTGAGCCATTGCTTTACCTTATGAAATATTTTAGCTCTTTTTAGGGTTACGTTTTGGATTCAAACAATATTGAATTAATTATTAATCACAGGAAATCACTTCTTAAACAATAATTAAGAAAAAATATCGATATTTTGGCTATATTTTATTTAAATATAGCAACAAAAAGTACTACAGACGGGTTAATTTATTAAAATGAATACAAAATTGTGTAATAAAATCTAAATAATCCGTCAATAGAAGATTGAATTTGAATGTTATTGACAAATAAACAACCAATAACAACCTGCTTATTGAGTTAACTAACACAATTACTTTACATAAACCAAGCTGCAATATGTACGCTTGCCGAAATCGACTGCGCATATTGGACAGAATTTAAAATAAAGGTGTAAGCTATTCGCAACACAACATCTGCTAACAGATTTACTGAAATATATAAATCTGCTGAGATTTTGAAGCATTATTTTAAATTGTTATCTACATGAAACAAAACTACACGTGTTTATTCCGAGATCCTGCATTATGTTGTCACCTTGAATTTCTACTTAATTCCGCAAGTTCTGAATCTTCCAGTTAATTTACAAAAATATTGATCTACAATTTATTTTTATTATTTTTTTTTTTGTTTTGTATTACCCTATGATTAACTTTTTATATAGCATTAAATAAATAAAAAATAAAAAACTCAAGTGGTTACATAAAACAGTCTTAAAACGTTAAGTTGCCTGCAAGTTTGAACTAATTCAATTAAATGATGGACAGTTCTTTCGAGGAGTACTAAATGCTTTCGCCCTATAATTTAGGATTGTAAGGATTCAATTGAATGTTTCATGTTATCACGTTAGATATGAGTAAATGTTGGACAGATTTTTAAATTCATTGACAATATTATTAGTGACTTAGTTTATAGTTTTACTATATTAAATTCAATCATGATTCATGATATTCAAAATGAACCTAATTTCGACAATCACAATAAATATTTGCAAAAATTTGAAATGTACTTAATGTGAGTCTGTTGCAAATACAAATCTAACCAAACACAACCTTAAGTAGTGAAAATTAAAATATATGATCTAAGTTAATCGCTCTGATGATTTATAAATAATGTTTGCCGTACATTAATATAATTAATTAGTTAAAATATTACTTTAGTAAATATAAATAATTTAAAAACATATTCTGTGTAAATTCACTTTCAGTGCATATGTTAGAGCAATTGTAAATTAATGAGTAAAATGAGTTGCTGCAATTATTTAAAATATTTTGCCATGATTATTGTTGTTCTCCGCAAATATAAAATATTCTCTTTAACCGCATGATTTCGGTGTAAATTTGTTAAAAAAACGAAATCGGAAAAGATATTAGTTATCTTGTCAAATCTTTATACTTCTTCCACGTGGCCGGTTGGACGCAGTACTATCCTTGGATCGGGGTCCAGCATCCGATCTGATTCTTCAGCACTGCTTAAACTAAAACGGGATAAGAACGACAATTTACTTGGGATGCGTTCAGAATGTACTAATCTTAAAAATACAAATGAAAAGTGTGTCGAATTTACAATTAAAATAAATCATAGAAATGAAAGACAACACAAGAAATATCTTTCGTTTCATTTTAATAATTTCCCATACATACAAATTGCATATCACAATCGTTTTAATACAATATACAAGTGCAGAAACACAAAATACCTACCAATCCTTATTGTCGGGCATTAGATTCCGCCTTTCTTCATCATCCAGTTGGGCTGGGATTTCTGACACCGGAGCATATTGAGTGTGCGACACTAGGGGATCCGTGGATGGATTCAATGCGAGTATTTGACCAGCACTGTTGCCTTGTAACTGTCGTGCCAAACCCTGCTTCTTCGATAGATAACATGGACAAGAACAATTTCGTCTCCAGTCCGACACCTTGAGGTACAAACCTAGCAAAAACGGAATATTAAGTCAAAATAACCGAGGAGAAAGTGTAATTTCTTTGTGAAAAATCACATTTAGCCGGAGTACTGCAAGAGTATCTCCATATATCAGACTGGATGCCTACCTAGCAAACAGAATCCTACCATTACAGCAAAAACTCCTGCAATCACGACGCCAATGTCAATTTCTTCCCGTGTTTCAACTGATGTGCCGTTTTCCCTATTTTCTTCGGTATCCACATAATCGACGGCGCCGTTCGAAATCATTGCTATTCCCGCTGCAATTGAAATCAGTGCGAATCCTACGAGAATCATTTGCGGAATGGGTTTCTTCAAGATCTTCATAGGAGACACTGAAGCAGTTTGTGCTAAAAGGCCACTTGGCCGTGTCTCATACGAAACCGTCGTTGGTTGATAAACGGGTCCATTTGATGGCATTTTGGCATATATGATTCTAAAAGAGAATAACCTTTGAAAATTATTTCATATCAAGGAATCAACATTTAAGCATTAGTACTTTATTTTTTAGGAAATTATAACAACTAATTTGAATGCAACAATATCTAGAATTAAGTCATTCTACTCTCATTTAAAATATAAACGTTTGTTTTCAGCCTTGGACACTATTGACCACTATAAAAGAACCTGCGAGAACTCACTTCCTACACTCAGTGAATCATGACTGTAAATAAGACTGAAAACATGGCTCGGTTGTCAATAACAGCAAAGTAAATACATTTTGCATTTCCTATTTAGAATTTTACCATATGAAGACTAAATTAATTAAAAGGACGCGATTTGTGCTCATATTTTACAATCACCTAAAGTTGAAGGTTGCGGAGAAGTGCAAACAAGAAAACCCTCAAATGGTCAGACGATTGTTTGATTCCTTGGATATATTTGGTGATTGTGACGGAGTCGATTTCTCCCACAACACAATTTGTACTTAATATTTTCACAAAATTTCTAGTGAAATTTTAATAGTTTAATGCAAAATCTGGAGAAGCACGATCACTCCTTTTCACCAACAAAACAAGAAATAAATCAGGTTCAACCCGCACGCTTCTCCCCTTAATGCGGTTGTGGAACATAACTTCTTTCTGCTAATGTCAAAACTGTCACAATGAGAATCGATGACGTGCGGCTGTACTACATTTCGATTATTGACAAGTTATTAAATTTAATTATGTGAAAACACATAAATTTGATAAACTCTTGAGAAAATCTATTTGAAAAACAGCAATGTTTTTCGTTAATTTTTCATACAATGTATATACTTTATTACTGTATATATATGTTATATGAATGAAAACAAAAAGCTGCAGAGGTTTGAGTCTAAGATGTGGATTGAGCAGCTCAACAAATTATTATAAACATCAACGTATGGAAGCAGCTGGATACGTATGAAAATTAATCCGCTATAAAAAGTAATAAAATGCTCCAATGCTCTCAAATTTTCAATTGAAAGTTGAATTGACAAATTAACACGAGACAATTTACCCGAAATTTGTGCTCAACTGTGTGTGAACTGTGAATGATCCAAAATCCCATTGAATTTAATTTGTAATTTGTTACTTTCACGTTTTTGGTGGTTGCTGATTATGAATCCGCTATTAGAATTTCAAAAAACCGCTTCTTAGCGAGGAGCACCTATGAGGTAAGTTGTACAAGTATTCGAAGTTTTATTGAAATCGGTTCCAAATGGTCCCAAAGATACTCTGATATCTCCGTGATAGCTTCTGTATTAAAACTGTCGTTTTATATGTAGAATATTTCATAATTGGCCTAAATCAATTATTCTTTCATACTAGTTGCATTGCAGTACTAGCTTGCAGTTTGGTGGGAAAATTAAAATAGACAATCAATCAATATTCCCCTGAAATTGAATTTGGATTGTTCCCCAAAATAATGCTTGCAAAATCAAATTGCATGAAACTAGCATCCATGCATTCAGGCATTGCATGCATTTATGATTTGTTTTCATCAAGACAAAATTTCTTTTCGGGCATTCGAAATCTCAAAGTTCATTCAAGGTAAAATTGACCCCACAATAATTAGGAATGAAAAATCTACCCCGTCCTCTACTTCGCCCCCCAAACAATTGTTTGGCCGAGCATGCGTCAAGTACTTCTCAAAGCGATTCACAACAAAATTCAAGATGCTTTATGGCTTAAGTATTTACATTGATATACCTACCATATATGTTTAGCTTACATAATTACATATAATACTAATCTAAGATAATATATTAGATTAGATATTAGTTGATATATTATCCGCGATTTGCTTTTATATACGCCAGCACTGTTATTAGATCACACATCGTAGCTTTGCACTCACAATTCACATGTATGTGTGCATATATTTCTCACAATCGGGGCTCTCATGACTCAACATCACGTCGTTGTCTCACCCCGGAGACGGAGAGCGATTACAAACACAATCGCAACAGAAACAACCACCAACCCAAGTCCATCAGAAAATCAATCAGAGAGCAATGGGAAGGGAATACAGCCAGAGAAGAAATATCCCGTTTAACGTTGCCCCCTGCGTGACAACAAACCGGTGCAGGCTGCAATAACACGATTTTAGTCAGAGAGAAAAAAAAAAATTGACAGCAACTCTGTTGATGCCCATCGTCATTTTGTTGATTTCAAATTTTCATTGAATTTAATCAAAAAAATGTGCAAATTCGAGGTGGAAATCATTTTTAATTGAAAATTAATTTTAAATTCTTAAGAAAACCTCAATCTTCATTTGCTAGTATGTGCATTGTACATACATAACTCCACTTCTCTTTGTTAACAGAAGAACCGAAAAACGAAGTGGAAACGTTGAGAAGATCTGGTTGGAAACAATTGGACAATGAGTTAAGAGAGCCGCCCCTCTTTCTCCGTCAGGAACATTAAAGTGGTTGCCAATCTTTGATAAATATTCTTTGACGGGGGCGCGGCGGGTCGTGCACAGAATGTATGCACAAGTGCACAACCACATGCAATCTCACAAAGTTTGTTTCTCTCTCTTATCACACTTCGTTTTAATTTTTACTCAGCGTAGTGTGCTACAGCTCGTTTTCGGGCATTATCTAAATTAAAACCGGTTGCGATATTTATAGTACACTAAACTCTTGCTCGATTCGCGAGCAAGATACGGAATTACGGAGAAAAGAGAAACTATTCATACATGTGTGCAATGTGCACAACTGCCCACCAAACTATATAAGTATATAATGAGAATGCATATGTGTTTTCATGAGAGTATGAGACGCTCAGCGGCTCAGGCATAGTTGACTTTGACTCAGTTACGTTGCATTCTTGAGGAGAAGTGGCAAGATGTGGTGATTGGTGAAGTGATTAATTTGTATGCAAATAGTTGCCAAAAATATTGATTAGTTTCCAAGTTTCGATTGAAAGTAAGTACATTTACAGTTAATTAATATTATTTTCCACTCGCGAAATCTACGTCGAAATGAAATAAAAATTCTTGCAGTGAAAGCTTTCTGTGTGACATTTTCAAATGTCGAAATTTTTTAGTTAAGAAGTTGGGGCTTAAATGTAGGGGAATATGCGGTGGTTTGATCCGGCGCGAGGGTGATTATTGTCACCCCCCTATTTTCCTGTTGTTTATAGCGGCACCTCAAATATCATAAGTGGTAAATTATTGGAGGTCCGTTATCTCATTTTTATAGTTTTGACATCAGATCTCATGATGCCCATCGTCATTATGTTGACTTCAAAATTTCATCGACTTTAATCAAAAAAATGTGCAAATTCGAGGTCGACATCTACTCTTGGCGGCGTAATTTGGTGGAAATCAATTTAAATTGAAAATTAATATTAAATTCTTAGGAAAACCTCAACCTTCATTTGCTACTATGTACATTGTACATACATAACTCCACTTCTCTCTGTTAACAGAAGAGAGCTGCTCCTCTTCCTCCGTGAGGAACATTAAAGAGGTTGTCAATCTTTGATAAATATTCTTTGAAGGGGGCGCGGCGGGTCGTGCACAGAATGTATGGACAAGTGCACAACCACATGCAATCTCACAAAGTTTGTTTCTCTCTCTTATCACACTTCGTTTTAATTTTTACTCAGCGTAGTGTGCTACAGCTCGTTTTCGGGCATTATCTAAATTAAAACCAGTTGCGATATTTATAGTACACTAAACTCTTGCTCGATTCGCGAGCAAGATACGGAATTACGGAGAAAAGAGAAACCATTCATACATGTGTGCAGTGTTGTCTCATTTTTATAAAGTTTTGAAGAGAAAAAGCGCACTCGCTATATCTCGCTATATTCATAATTTTAGTGTTTTTCAAACGAATTGTTTTAGTGAATGGGTAATTTTTAAAAATATTTTCAGGTGAACATTATTCTAACTTACTGTCTTATTTTCATGTGCATGAAATTTTGGAACAAGTTAGGGAAACGGACCACCCAGAAGGAAACGGCGGATTTTAATGAAATTTTGTAGGGACATGTGTTTTAATGTATCAAGGACAAATCCAAAGGAATTTCTTCAAAATTCCATTTATTTTCCGAAATATTGGACTTTGAAATTCTAGAAATGACATGCCAATTGGTCATTTTTCAGCACTGTAACACATTTTGTCCTTTACAAAATTTCACGAAATTCTTTAATAACTTATTTTTAATCCTGCTTTGCCTTCTAACTGGTCCATAGATCTATATAATATGAAAAAAAATAAATAATAAAATTCATGTTTACTTGTGACATTTTCTTGCTGTCAGTGTGTTCGTAAAGAATGTAAATTTTATTGCACATATTTTCTATTTATGTTAGAGAAATTATTTTTATAATTTAGTTATTATTACATGTTGTAAATATATAATCTCATTGCAAAACAATATTATGCTATTTAGTTATCTGAAAAATAGTTAATAAACAAAAAATATTCACAATTTGTTCTGTTTGACAAGCACGCAATTGTGTGTTTAATAATTTATTTTTAATTCTAATGCTGAAATTTAAAAAAAATGACTGTGCGTCATTCTAACACTTCGCATATCGACAAGCACGCATAATTATGAAAATAAATGCTCTAACATAAATAGCAAAATTTGTATAAAATTTACATTCTTCTCGAACGTTCTCAAATCAGCAATGAAATTGAAAGCAAGAAAATGTCACAAGTAAGTAAACATAAATTTTATTAATTTTTTTCATATTTTACAGATCTATGGACCATTTAGAAGGTAAAGCAGGATTAAAAATAAGTTTTTCAAGAATTCGTGAAATTTTGTAAAGGACAAAATGTGTTACATAATGTGTTACATAATGTGTTACAAATGTGTTGAAAAATGACTAATACCTTACACAGATCACACCCCGTAATCATTCATTAGCGCTAATTAATAATTACGCTGTGATATGTCATGGGATAATAATAGTTACGGCCGCTTAATGATCCCAATATTGCTAATTACGGACTGCCCTAATGAACAACTTTTCTTGATAATTAGAGCCGGAATGACGAAAAAAGTACTTGAATCGAGGTTGTTTGACAGCACAACTGACTGTACACGACTGAAATTCACTTGTCAAATGCCACATGACATGTTTGTTCACGTTTAAACTATTCACATAATTAGAATAATCAATTGCTTGCAATGTCCACACAACGCGTTTGAGCCTCAATATATTTTCGCATAAAATACAACTTTTTATTTTGTATAACCTTACGTTTAAAAAGCAATTTTGCCATTTCAAAAATATTTGCCTTTCTTTGATCCATTTTAGCAGAAGTTTGACAACTGTCAGCTGATTTTCTGCTAATGCAGAACTGGCAGTGCGTAAGCACCATCACTAATGTTCATTAGGGCTAATTATTAATTAGCTAGTTAGGGGTGCGATCTGTCTACGGTATTAAATTAGCATGTTAATTTTAGAATTTCAAAGTCCAATATTTCGGAAAATAAATGGATTTTTGAAGAAATTCCTTTGGATTTGTCCTTGATACATTAAAACACATGTCCCTACAAAATTTCATTAAAATCCGCCGTTTCCTTCTGGGTGGTTCGCAAAGGGTTAAGGATATTCGTTAAAGCGGGAAATTTGGCGGACTCGTAGAAATGCATTTTTATGTTATTATTTTTGTTATAAAAATTATTGTCACGACACGACATTCATCTAAATTTCAACAACCTTCCTATTAAACTATAAACTAAGTCAATAAGAGTATGGAAAATAATAAAAACAGTTAGAAAAACGTTGTTTGGGCTCTTATTTTATTGAAGAAATGTGAATGAATAAATCCTAACGTTTCTAATAAAGATTTTATTTATAAAGCTTAGGTAATACAAGCCATAACATAACGAAAAAAAAATTACAAAACTACAAACTAACAAAACATTCTGATTTAGAATTAAAATAAATATAAAAATACAAATGCGTGCTTATCGATGTGCGAAGTAAATTAGAAATAATATTATGAATTATATTACATTATTATATTATATTATTATTTGAAATAATATTATGCATTTAAAACAAGTAATAAAAGAATAATTAAATTATGAAAATAATCTGATATAAATTTGTCTAAAATTACATTCTTCCCGAACGCACTTTGAGAATCAGTACTAGATTTTAATTGCAACGTTCATCTAATTGACACATGTCAATATAGTGCTGTGAAGTGTAAAAAAGTGATAAATGTGTACATAAATTCTATACTTGATCTTTTCACAGTGCGTCTACGTTTACATTCCGTCAAACTACAAATCCAGCTTAACTTCTTTAGTAAAATAACGTTATGTACCATAATTACGGTTTACTACGGAGTTAACTATAGTAAAGTTTTTGAACGCGCTCCTATTTAACTGTTAAAACACTCTTCTTCTTATTTAATTCTACTCGTTTATTATTTCTTCTTCTCATTTCTCATATATAATTACAGCGGTTACGGTATTACCGTGTAGTTGGACATATTTCCATTACATTATTTACAAAATAAGAAAAAAACATTTAGACATTTTAAAGAATTTCTGGGACGATTTTAATTGCCGTGCATAATGCTTGCTTTCCATATTAACTTTTTTTTTCATCAACGGATGCTAGAAAATGTTGCAGTTTTTACCAACTGCTATTATTGTCAGCATCGTTCACTTGGCAGTTGGTACTCCTGGCACATTTCCTTGACTGCCATGTTTGGATGACGCGGTTCTGTGAAGTCAATCACGGGAAAAACAATTAGCGACACTACTGGAGGTAATATTAATTTGTGAAGTGTTTGTGTCGCTTGTGACTATTTCATGATACTAAAATTTACAAATCGCTTCGATATTTTTGTGCCCATGCTATATTAACGCACCTAAAAAATTCGTTATAAAATGGCGCAATCAGTTTATCTCTGTCATTTTGTTGAACCGAAATCCGCCAGACTTTACATTTATTTACAAATTCCTTCTAAATTAATGTGGAATGACAACTGTTGATAGATTTTAATTGCAACGTTCATCTAATTGACACTTGTCAAATTGTGAAATTGAAAAATATCAAATAAGAGATTTCTCGATTAATATAGTTCTGTGAACTGTAAAAAAGTGATAAATGTGTTTAAATGAACTTGTGGCGGGTTTTTTGATTTTCGCAAATAAATTTTATGGATATAAATACGGCAAAAGGCCGAAAAATGACAAGGAGTTTTCATCGTAAAACGTAATTTTATCCAAAAGTATATGAGTGAACCAACATTTTTTTGCACATTCTTGCGTTTTTAACTAAAATACATGTCTCCGAAAAATTTCATTGAAATCCGCCATAAGCCGCGAAAGTCCATCTGTTCCCAACTAAGTCCCAAATGTAGCGTCCGGTTGCTGCGACTGAGAAATTTCTCATGGGAAAATTTTTCAGCGACCGAGCTTAATCCTAATTTACTCTCTAGACTCTAGAGCATACATTTAAAATTAATTTTTCATTTTAGATTTCGGGTGAGAGTTGAACCGAGGTTGAATAGAATAAGTGAAACAATTTTCGTCCTTAAAATTATATTGCCACTTCAGTATTATGAATTAGATTTGAAGGAAAATTTCTGTTTAGTAGGCTTTTTTCGGATTTTTTATTATGAATTATTTTTTTAAAGGAATTTCAAATGGATACAACTAAACAAATGGACGAGATGCTGGAGCTACTCTGCAGACAATACAAAGCGCTTTTGGAAAATTTTTTAACTAAAGATACTGACAAAACTTTCCGAAAAAAATTACAATGCGCCCATCATATATTGACGCGAAAAACCAAAGCGTAAGTATTTTTTAGTTGTTCAATTATCTATTTAAAACAGTTAGTTATTAAAAATAAGATTTACGGAATCATGTGTTGTTTTTATCTTAACTTTTAGTCCTTCCATGGAGTTTCTGGAACGTCTCGGTAAAACATTGAAAACTTGGGATACACAGATAAAACAGAAGGAAGCAAATGTAAGTACAAAATTATTCATAAGAACCTGGTTACTACTACGAAATAATTATACTGGGAAAAACATAGTATATTGACAAAACAAATACATGTAGGACCGATCGCATTTCTAATCTAATCTTATCGATGCTTATTGCTTTGTAATCGTATTGGTACATTTATTATGTATATTGTATAATGTATGTGACAATACAAAATAATGGTGAAATCGGATAAATCAGCTAGGGAGCAATATATTCAAAGTATTCTATATGCTTATTGGATGCGCTATCATTCTTATTAAATAGACCAAGATGGGATGGCTATCAAATATCAATAGAACGGAAATTAAAGAAAACTCATAGACCTGCAAGTACTTACATACGTCCATACTCCATAGCCATTAACATAGAAATTGTCGACAACACTCCTTAAACCTATTTTATATTATAGTTTGAAAACTGTGTAGTTTGTTTTTTTCTATATATATTATATATCTATATGCAGTATGCACAAATATTTTTTATTTAATTTAGCCGAACAGCAAAAACGAAAGAAGACTGAAAAAGTTTACATCAAAAGCACTGGAATGTGGTACTTCAAAAACATTGGAGGCCAAAACACGTGTAATTTTTCCAGTGATTTCTCTGGATAGCTCTGATGATGACGACGTTGAAATTCTGTCAGAAGAGAGTATTCCTCAAAGATCACATGAAATAGAAAATGAAGAAGTTTTAGAATGTTCAGATGATAGTGACAGCAACAGTAATTCCCCAGGAAAAATCAAAGCAGTCACACATGTTTTAGAACACAGTGCGATAAAAAGTAATAGTCTAAATAATACAGTTGGTTTGTGCTCTTCACCAGTGTTGGTTGAACTGACACCTAGCACTGTCAAAGAATTAACCACCATATCAACATCGTCAGTTGTATCAACTACCTCATCAAAGTCAACAACTATTTTTGCTACTGCCCTCAAATCAGTTAATATATCGGTGGACTATGAAGAAAACAACATCGAAGCTGGGGAAGATGCCAATCGAGATAATGAGACTCCAGAAGAAAACTCTGTAGCAAAAGGCTCCGAAAAACCATCAACTACAAGAAATGAATTCCAATTCTTATCGGCTGAAGAAGAGTTAGTTAGTACTAATGACATAGAGCATACGCTGGAAGCATCTCAACCAAAAGACTCTGAAATAACCGAAATGACTACTTCTTCAGAAAAAGTACCAAATTTAGAAAACAAATCTGGTTTAGAAAATGAAGATGATACGTTGCAAACAGTTTACGAAATCATTTCTGTAATAGAAGACACGACTTCTACTGATGGAAAAACCAATGGGGCAAATGAAAGCGGTAACAAAACAGAGACAGTCAACGATCATTTGAGTAATATTGGTAGCGAAGAAGAGAAAGAAGCTGCTTCGGATGTGTATATGGAGTTAATACACAAAATTGATATTTTGAACGTAACCAATACGGCAAATAATGAGGCCGATGAAAAAAATCTTTATAATAAAAATATTTCAAACAATCGAAATTTAGAAGTTCAGAATGGAATTATTTTATCTAATGATGAAAATAACAAGCATTCAAATTCAGAGTTTGATGAAATACTCGACATTGACGATAAGGATACAGAAAATTTCTTGAAAAAGTTGGATGCCGAGTTGGATGATCCAAAAAAATGCACTTCAAAAGTAGAGGACGGTAAGAAAAACAAAAACAAATGCAAAAGTGGAATAAAATATCAAAAATCCTGTGATATAAATGAACGCAGTATCCAAAGTAATCAGCGGAATGTAACAAGATTTGAGGTAGAAACCGGCCGTACAAATTATTTAGGAGAAACAAAATCTGGTTTACAAAAGACACATTTATCGCCTAAAACATGTTTAGATGATCTAAAAAAATTTGGAATAGAGAATCCAAAGTCACCTGATAACTCCAACAAAACCAAAATAATTCCAAATATAATTGAAGTATTGAGTGAACCTGAAAATTTTGAGAGTCCAAAGAAGGATGAAAATAATTCTGAAATTATTGTCATAGAAGATGATGTGGATATGCCTTCCGGAGACATAGCGAGAAAAGACCCAGCATCACTGGATACAATGAATATACAACAGGATGTCATTAATATAACTGATGACGAGCTCGACTTCATTGGCATTTATGATGGTGATCTAATTGCCGCAAGAACAGAAAAACTAAAAGAACCAACTAGAAACGATGACGAATCTGAAACTGTGTTAGAAATATCTTCATTGGTTGAAAATAATGAACCGAGCTGTCAATCCACCGAAGGCTCAAAAGAATTTGTCGAAAAAGTTGGGATGGCAACGAATGAACGTAATCGAATTCGAAAAGAAAATGAGGCAGATAAGGAAAATGATATTCCTAATTCGGAAAATGAGGAAGACTCATCCAAAAGAACTGTAGAAACATTGAGTAATACTGAATGTGGTAATATTAGCAATTTGATGGATAATTGGGAAGATAAGAGCTTAGATGAATTACAACAAATCCGAATGAATCTTGAAAAAAAGTTTGGATTCAATCTCAATGACGTTTTTGCATCGGTAAATTCAGAGGAACTCGAGGACACATCCCATTTTTCTGATCAGTCACACAGCAGTGAATCGGAACCAGAATCTTTTCAGATGTCTGTACCATATCATCATTTCGGAGAAATATCATATCCAGCATTGATTCCCCAACTAGTTGCTCCTCCCGATATGTGCAATTGGTCTCAATTTCAAAATATTCCATATTTGAGTTCAAACATTCAGAATTCATCACAGTTATATCCATATTTAGGACTACCGCAAAGTATTCAACAAAATGATCCCCGATTAAGCAATAGATTGAGATTACTTTATGATAAAACTACAGAGCCGCAACGACTGCAAATTCCCACATCTCGAATACCACAACTGCCGTATCCATCTGATGTTTTAGGGGCAAAAGCGGAAGCTGTGCAAAATGAAATAAGATCAAATACTCCAACGTTAAGCCAAAACAATCAAGTAAGAACTTATGCAGAATATAGAAAATTGAAAATGGAAGCAGCAGCTCGGAAGCAGGCAAAAATTGACGCTGCAAATAGAGCTCTCCGTTCTCAAAATTTTGAAAATTCTCAAGTCACTGAAAAACGCAAATCGGTTGAATTGGAATCGATTAATGCAGATGAGTCTGATGGCAAGGAAAACACTGCCAATTTATCGAGTTCGGAAAGTGGTGCCGAACAAATTAAACATCGAAATGGAAAAAAGCGACGTATTATTCGCAGTTCTTCTGATGAAAATCAAGAACACGATGGAGTTCGGTCTGTATTCAGTGAAATTCCAAAAAGTTCAAATAGTAAACCTTTACGTCCTCTCAAAATTCGTAAAGTTTCGACTGAGAACGATGCAAACGATAGGAGAGGCTCAAACTTATTGGAGGAAGCGGAGAAGAAAAATTCAACGTCAGTTACGAATATTTTTCCAGGCACTAATCATTTTGAACTTTCAACTGTGACAAATAGACGTAAAAAATTTACTAAAACAAGACCAAAAATGATATTTCCAAAAAAAATTCGTAAAGAATTTCTTGAACGAAAAGTTCAAGTTAGAATAAAACGCATTAAGGATGATCTTGATTCCTCATTATTGGAGCCAATTCGGGAAATTCCATTTGAGAAAACCGTTAAAAAAGGACGTCCACCAAAATCCAAATCAGGGAAAAATGTTATTATTTTTAACACAAATCCGGAACATCATGCTCGAAGTAAATACCTAACAAAATGTATTTTATGCCCGAATACATCTGTAAATATGGTTGAACACTACCGAAATTCACATCATACAGAAGAAGTATTCATATCACGTCTGCATTCCAGTGATTTGGAATATGTTACTAAAAATTTAGTAATAGCTACACCAATACCAGGACAAAAGAAATACAGTGGCTTTTGTTTGTTTTGCGATAAGGAAATAATGGACAGCTTTCCAAATTTTAATTATCACTATTCATCACATACGGGGGAATTTGGCTATGAATGTCGGGATTGTGGCGTGGAGAAGTGTTGTAAGACGGAAATTGAAGATCATTGTACAAAACAATGCAAAATAGGTGCAAAATGGAGAAAGCTTTTCTCTTACCGCAAGGGTATATCGAAAATAAATGCTTTTGTTTGCAATAAATGTAATTACGTTCAGTTGAATCGCATTCATGTAGTTCAGCATTTAACAAATCAACACAATGTTACGAAGCCAACAGATTCTGACATTGAGATAATTACTCTTATACAAAGAGTAGATACCGATGACCGATCATCAAACATCAGTGTAGTAAATGAGCCGGTATTATGTATAAAAACAGAGGAGATTGATTTGCCATACGAACCGGACGGAAATATATCTGAAGATGAAATTTCAGAGGAAGCTATATCCATAAAAACGGAAAATCCACTGGGCAGAGCGCTTGAAAGTACATCAAAGCAAGCATCAAGTACAAAAGCAGTGGAGGAACTGTATAATGAAGACAACACAATTATGACTGTGGTTCATGCAACCGATGGAAAGGGTAGCAGAGAAAATGTTGGGAATTCACAAAATGACAACAGCGGAATTATTGAGATTAACCCTTCGATGGAGTGCTTGGAAAAATCTGTTCAGAATATAAAAAAGGAAGAACAAACCCAGGATGAAGAAGTTCAAATTGCAGAGAATGCTCAACACCAGGAAGAAATATTAAGTGTGGATAATGAACATAGTCAATATGATTTGGACCATGTTAATTACCCTAAAAGTGAGTTGGATTGTATAGAGAAACTAATATTATCAGATGAAAGCATGAACAATAATTGCAGCAAACAAACTTTTACAAATATAAGCAAACCGAAATCTGTTTCTTCAACGGCGGACTCATCAAATACAGAAGGGGATAGTGGAACGAAAAACAATGGAACAGCGAAGGAATGGCCAGTAAATTCAAATGTCGGGAAGATTCATGCAGAGACTGAGGAAGCCCCACAACTTATGAAAATCATCCAAGATGATAAACGTTCAAATGATCTTGATGATTCTGCCCCTAAAATAGTAATAGATCTTTGTGAAGAAACAGAAAACCAGACACCATTGCGATCACACACACGTCAGTATGATGTTAAAAAAATATACATGATTGAGAATTTTGGATTTACCTTTCTTGGTTCTACACAGATATTCTTTAATAAACCACAATCGAAACTTTCAAGGCTGATAGATTTGCGTGAATATGTGGCAACAACTCAGAAGACCTGGTCCGGAAGATGTGAAACATGTAATTCAATCATCTTAGACCATGCCGATGAATTGAGTTTAGCAAATGAATTGGATCACTTAATAAATACGCATTCGAGATTCAACGCAACAGTAACAACAGAACAGACAATCAATAATCCGCCAATAATTATTGAATATTTGAATTTGGTAATAAAACATCTGAAACCTTGGCTTGATACAACAATTAGTAAAAAAACTAAACAGCTTTGTGCAAATATGTCTAGTCAAAAATCACTTTTTGCCTTTTTTAAATGCATGGGAGACGATTGTTGCTTTGCTACAATTAATGAAACTGCCATGTTGTCTCATATTTACGAACATAATAATAGTGCACGGAGTGAGGAATCTGCACCGAAATCTTGGCTGGAGTGCAGCTACTGCGATCAAATTTGTTCTACAGAAGCAAACCTTTTGCTTCATATCAATGATGTTCATAAGACTTCTACATTTCAATGCTCCCTATGTTTCTACAGAAGTTGTCATGCCTACAACGTTTCAACTCATATAAGATTGTACCATTCAACATCAAACAATGCTGCTATTTTGGATTGTCCGGGTCCTGCGAAAGTTTTGCAGTCTGAGTTAGAGATCATGAAAAAAATTAAAATAAACGTGAAGCCGATTCTCTGTGAAGGTAAGGCAATTTTTATGTATAATTTTTTTTTTTTTTGTACTAGCTAGAGAACCGAAAATAAACTCGCGAAAACTGGTAGTTGGTTTTGAACAATTTTAAACACATCTTTTCTTCTTTTGGTTCTTTAGTTTAATTTTCTGTGTTCCTTCAAATTTACTAAATTTATTAATATGTAAATTTTCTTCTCTTCAGTTTGCAAAGTCGAATTTTTCGTGATAGATTCATTGAAGAATCACATGGAATCGGTACATAGTTTGGAACTGAAATTAGATTCGACCAAAATAGGAATGTTTGCTTGCATTTACTGCACTTTTGAAGTCAACAATATATTCTTCATGCGAAAACATATGGCTAATAAGCATCCCAGTGATCTACTGTACACATGCGCGCGACTCAACAATCCAAATATTGTATCAAAAGTAAGTGAAATTTGTCTTTCCATTTGAACATACATCAAATGAAAGTATTTCTTTTTATTATAGGGTACTGAGAACCCTTCGGTGGTAGAGAACTGCATTCTTGTGTTCGTCGGAGAAACAGTTGATACAAATTTGTTTAGAAAATGCCTCTATGATACCGATGCTGAACTAAATGCTGAACATGTAATTGATTTGACTGTCTCATCTAATGATGATTTCACCAAAGATGCGTTAATTCGCGATAATAATGTGATAATCGCTGAAAAGCTTGATATTTCAACCTATGAACAATTTGAAACTATACTAAATGAAAGTGAAAACAAGCAAATGGAATCCAAGAAAAATAATGCACACTCAGAATTAAAATGTCTCGTTAAACAATCAAAGAGGATGTTCGTAAAAAGTTCACCATTTGTATACAAATGCATCACACCCAACTGCCAGGAGGCTTTAAAGGATCTTAGGAGTTGGCAAATACATGTTGGATGCCATATGAATGAGTCACGGGATATCAAATATAAATGTCCATATTGCCCCAGTGAGTACTATATAAGAGATTTTTCGGAGCATATCTATGGGCATAAGTTTAAGCATTACTTTTGTTATTATTGTGGAGAAATATTTCAGACTTTTGCAGAATCCGAAAATCATTTAAAAACAAATCACTCGTCAGACAAACCAAATGTGATGTGCTTGCCTAAAGAATTTAACACAGTTCTAGAAACTACAACATCATTAATTGATACCTATCAGAATTATGTTGTATTTTCCGGTTCTTCTGAGCCACAGTTAGCGATGGAAAATTTCACAAAAGTTCTAAAAAATCGTCCAAAGAAAGATAATAAATCACTTAAAAATAAACCAACTGGATCAAAAGATAATTCGCAAATATTGGAAATTTTTAAAAAAGATACACCAAAATTTGTGATCCCAAAAATACGGTTTACTTGTGGTGTTGACTCTTGTAATGATATTCTGGCAAACGACACGAGCCTTGGTACACATTTGGAGGAGAAGCATAAAATCAAAACCAACTTCCAATGCGCACATTGTTCATACTCGATTCCTTATCCTAGCAATAGTCTTGTTAGAGCACATTTGAAATGCCACGGAAAAACAATATATGTGTGTTGCTTTTGTGATTTTATTTACATTTCCGCAACTAATATTAATCGTCATTTAAAAAAATCACATAAAAATATGAGTTATTATCTCGTTTCTGATCGCATGGAACAGCACTCTACCCGAAGGATTGAAATGCTGCATATTAGAAAGCATGAAAGTTTAACGAAGCAATGTCTTTTCTGCGCCAAAGTAGTGAAATCTGATGAAATGTCAGTCCATGTTCGTACAGTGCATGATCTGCGACTTTCATACAGATGCAGCTATTGCCCAATTGAAGGGAGGAATTATGATGAAGTGGCAAAACATCTGGAAACATTACGCGAGAAATCTTTTCGAATGAAAGAAATATATTTATTGCCGGATGCTAATGAAGAGCAAGAATGTGTAGAAAATGCTGTATCTAAAAGTTGTCCTGAGAAAATTGGCACAACAGTAAAAAATTTAATTACAACTGCCCATAACAGTTTGCAAAGAAAACGATCAGCTCCAGCCAATAACGAAATAGATATAACTGCAAAAGAACACACGTGTCCAAAACTGAAGAAAACATCAACATGCACTATTTTTCACTGTCCAAAGTGTTCGCATATGTTAGAATCTGAACAATTATTGGCCGAACATATGTCACAACTTCATGGATTATCTCTAACTGGCTCTGATACTAATAATACCGCGATAGCTTCAACAAGCACAACTCACGATATCAATTCAACAGGCACTGATGTGATTATCAAAATTTCGAATTCAGTTTGTCAGAACAAGCCGATGGTAAACGATACTGTTACTGTTATAATCAAGGAAAAGCCCGATTCAACAAAAGCTGACGTAAGTTGTATTCCTTCGTCTTCAAGTGCACTGCCGGCAATAAAATTAGTGCCATTTTCCAAACTTTTAAGAGAGGACTTAAAATTGAAAATTCCACAAGCGATTGCAACAGAGGATATAATGGTGATAGATTCAGATGAGGAACTCAGTGATATTCATCAAGCCACTACGACGGAACTTTTGCACAATTCTAATGAAAACAATGCGAATCAGTCAACACAAACGACGCAGTCCTCACAGTCACAAAGTGCATGTGTTTCCAAAAGTTCCTCTCGCAGCAACTCCAATGAAGTCGGATTCCACTGTTTTTATTGCGAAGTAAAACATACGGAGTATCAAGGAATATTTCAACATTGGCAAAATACCCATAGCCCAGGCGTTTCATTTAAGTATACCATACCATCTACCGATTCTTCATGTCTAACGCAAATATTTTTAAATCATTTGCTAAAACTGGGAAGACAAATGACAGTTTTTAAATGCCCCACCTGCACCTACAAATGTTATGAGGAAATTTTCTTCAGAACTCACACAATTAGTACACATGGATCTTCAAACCCTCCAATCACCGTTCTACAAACAGAAGTTTCATATGGCTGTTCCATATGCAATTCGGCGCTTTTTGAAAATGAAAATGTTGCAGTAAAACATGTATATAAGTTTCATACAAAACCTTATTTATGTATAGTTTGCTTAGCAAGCTCTTCTTCGTATAATTATCTAAAGCAACATTGTATAAAAATGCATGGTAGTTTTAGCGAAACCCTCATGCAACAAAGATCGCAGGAAAATTTCCTAGTTTATAATAATATGTATGTAACTTTCCCGAATGGGTTTACTGCTTCCAGATGTACATTAAAGAACACAACTTTTGGAGACGAAGAGGCTTTAAAAAGTTTAATAGAAATAGTTGAAAATGAAAATTAAAAAAATATATGTATATTTTTACTTTGTATAAGGTATGTATAGTTTGTTAGTATTTTAAAAAAGGAACTCATGTCTAGTCTTATAAGTTTTCCACATTGGGATGTAATCGTTGTAAAGAATATATTTTTCAAAACTGCCCTTCTTTTATATCCATTGGTTTACTAAAGAGAAACATCGGAATTCGGTACTGTATGGAGGACAATAAGAAATCTCAATATTCGAATTATGTGTTACAAAATTTTCGGTTCCTGTTCCAACAACATTTTGATCATTTGGTCAGACAATAGGTAAACGGATACTAGAATTCAGTATTAGTCGGTCGGAGTGGATGTATCAGCCCAGGATGTGAATACGCTTGGTAGTCAATTGGATAGTCTGATTGTCCTGGGTCCTGCAGCTCTGGTGCACACATCAGTGAATTGAATAGTGAAAGTTAATTTCGTGATCAAATACGAAACAGCGTCAAGAACGAATGATATCAAAATATAATAATTTAAACATCGAAAATTTGTTATATTATTCAATATACCAAATAAATTTCATCAATTTTGGTTTATTATTCTTTGAATAATACACCTATGTATTCGGAAAACAACTTTTTGACACCCCCTGAAATTTTTCGAGTGAAAACTTCTTTAAGCTCGTTGGACAGTTTTTAGATGTGGAAAAAGTTATGAGTTCGCGTCATCAACATGCTAATTAATATATTTAAATCACTTCCATCCATCCATCCATCCATGCCTGACTTTGTGTACAAGAGTCGAAGATTCAAATTTTGGGAAGAGTTTTAGGGTTGTAACAGTGGATGGATTAAGGATTTACATGGGGTTTTTCGATTTAGAATGAGTAACAACGATGTAGTTCCACTACATTAATGAATTCTATCTAACTAGATAAAACGTGTAACTACGGCGTTTTTACTAATCTAGTCTAGTTAGTAGTTACTAAGTCTTGTTTATAACTTTTGAATGGTCAGTTTCAGATAAAGCCGTGAAGGAGTTTTATTTTTTAACTTTATCTTTATTTCAAACATTTTGCGGTTTTCTCGAATTTATTTTGAATACGTAAATATTTTGTGCGTTTTTAACGTTTACAGGAAAATGTATTAATTTAATATAATGAAGAACTCGCGAGTCGTGGTATATGTTGAGATTTTGCCGGTAACATGAAGAACTGAGTAAGCCATTGTATAACGGGTCTGGCTTTCCATAAAAACAAGGACGAATATAATAAATAAATTATAACTGTTCTAAGAAAGTCATGCATGCGGTACGAATGCCGTTCGAATGGATCAACCAAAATACAAATCCGTTTGATTGCACAAAAGGAAAATGATTCACAACCTTTAAAAGTGACAAATATTGATGATTTATCAAATAAATTGGAAATAATAAACCAAAATGTATAAATTGTTTATTAGCGTTATATTGAGTAACTAATTCTTATCTTATAAAATTGCGTTCAAGTTCATGGAGAACAAGGTCTTCATGTATATTCTAAAAATGTATGCAATACTAATGAAGTCTTGACCGATCATGTTTAAGCTTTTGATAACAATTAAAGGATTTACGAAAACTTTGTGAAAAGGGAATATTTGAGTTCCCGTAATTCAAACTAAGGGTAAATATTATACGATTCCAATATTTTAATATGTTTTTTTCATTTAAATGCATAAAACAAAATAATAATAACTGAATAAAAAAATGATTTCTGTTATACGCATTCGAATTCAATTACCGATTTCTAAAACTGTTTTTACATAACTAATTTAAGAGCATTAAATCGATCCTTAAAAATAAATTTTATAATTATTAATTATTTTTAATTAAATTAAATTAATAATTATTTTTAATATATAAAATATGTAAATTGAATTTCTTTTTAAAAAGAAAATTAAATATAGTAGGAGTGATATTATTTGGTAGGATCGTCGTACATCGGTGTTGTGTGTACAGAGCCTGGAGTTGGACTATATTAAATTCGGCGATTGGTTGGCCTATAGAATGTTAATATAACGGTTATTAAATTTAATTGGGGAAGTAACAAGTACAAATTACCTCTGATTACCTCTGCGAGAATTTCGCAGCTCAGTTCCTGCTGATCATTTGCTGTGGCCTGTGGCTGATAATATAGGCGGAGACATTTGGCTCGGTTTTAGAAGACCCGATGCATAGGTACTTTCCAAGAGAATTGAATTTGATGAGGTTTCCATTTTCCGTTCAGCTTCTATTTCGGTTGTTTCAATTGGTGTCTGGTGGGGAAAAAGCAACGTACCGTTGTGCTGATCCAAGTAGAATGCTTGACTACTTACGGCCGGTATTAGTCCTTCTTCATCACTTTCTTAGGCAACACGTGCTGAAAGTGTATTACATTTTATATAATCAGTATGTTATAAATAACAAAAATATCCTTACCACTTAAAGAAGGAACATTTGGTGAAGCAGTTGCTATTCCAATCAGTTTATATTTCAAAAATGACAATGGACAATTAAATAAATGGACAATTAAATGGTTTTTTAATTTTGAATCGCTTGAAAACCACCGGGTTAATTGGCGATCGTGACAGGATCGGATAATTGATTAAAAGGATCATTTAAAGATGAAAAAAACCCTAGATGTATCAAGGATATATATCGTACAACCTCTGCATTGTCCTTTAAAATTATAAAATTAACGAGAAATATAGAAAGTGCTATAACCGTCGCAGTCATGAAAAGATTAGAAGACATTTGGGAAAAGAAAGGGTTGAGTGTGTCTAAGGAAGTGATCAGCAGGAAAAATATCGATATAATATCCCCAACTAAACCTGTAAGAGAAACTATTATTTTTTTAAGTCTTAATTGAAATTTCGTTAAATAAAATTGTGTGGCATGTGATATCGGTGTTTTAATTTTGAATCGCTTGAAAATTACTTCGTTAAATACTATTAGAGTGTATAGAAATACACGCCAGTCTCTAGAATTAAGAGGACATTCCAATGAAAGATTTAGAAACTAATTATGGAAATAAGACGCAATCAGCATTCAATTTGCCAAATTGTATTAAGCTTAAGTAAATAAATAAACAGTGTAAGAGTTCTATTCAGAGAGATAAATAAGTAGGTACTAAAAGAATTGTACTACCAACAATCATGTGCCTTTTATCTTAAATGCAAAATGTTACTCTGAAGGATCGGATAATACTAGTTTTGTCAAGAACAATACTAATTGTGGTTTATTTTCAAGACAATTATTTGTTGACTCATATACGAGTATGACATGAAAAAGTTCGTTATGGGAATGCTATTTTATATACTAAATGTATATATAGAGATGATTGGAGAAGTAAAGAAACCGTTTTATGCATGTCCGTCTATCTGCCCAGAACCAGCCGGTAACTCGAAAAGACTTATAGCTAGAGACTTGAAATACAATAATATTTCATTAAAATTGCAAGGTCAAGTTCGAAGATGAGCAAAATCGGGCGACACCGAACAATATTCTCACCGAAAGTACCTCCGTAACTTTTAAACTAGTTGAGTTTCAGTGATCAAACTTATACACTATATATACACTATATACACTATATATACACTTATACACTATATATACTATATATACGTTAAGTAGAAGTGTGTTTCATAATTGGTCCCTTTCGTGATACAAGTAGGTACTTGAAAAAAAAAGAAAAGAAATTCGAAGTTTTAAAAGTTATGGCCCATGTAGTTTAGTACGATTTTTTTCCACCAGAGTAGTATGACGACGCGAGTGCGGTGTGGAATCGGAAATTATTAATATTTGTGACTGTTCTATGATTGATACGCAATGGTTTTGATAACTAGTAGTTAACACAGTTACTGGAGAATATTATGTAAAAGACAGAAATATAAATTGTTTTTTCAGAAATGACACGGAAAAAACTGAAAAAGTGCGAATATCTCGAAAACGATGCCACTTTCATAGGTCAACATTGCTTTATCTGATAGGTCATAGACTCATAGGGTGGATACATCCACGGTTAGCGGGTTATCTACCATTTACGGGCACCCTATATGGTATATTGTATATAGTTATACCGTTATTGATGTCTAGTGCTCATTTAATTTAAAATCAGAATATTGCAGCAATGGAGTTTTTCCTTCCACTTTCCAGCACATTTATGAAAATCAACAGGCGTACTTACGTGAAAACGATTGCTTTAATTTAATTTTGAATAATTCAATAATTATATTGCTGGAAAAGAAATTTGGGAATCCGAATTTGTCTACGGCTGGTGCACTGGCAATTCGCACCAAATGCCGAACTTCTCCGGGCGATTATTACACCACCTGGTAAGAGGAAAATGCAGCAGCTTGCTCTAGAAGAGGACAGAGGGGAGAAAATCATTAGTTTACTGGTTTTTATTGCATGTTATTAGCAAAAATCTCGGCATTTGCGGTCCAGGCAAGTTGCCTGCTGCTGCTCGGAGTTTGCTTCCATTTGATTAGATTGCGTACATCTTATTTATGAATTCGTCCACTTCATCGGTCACGCCGAAGAATTCTTCAGCGCGACTCCAGCACCAGCTCCAGGTTAACATGGACAACGATGGCTGTGAGCAGTGATGCTGGAGCTGGGTGTGTGCTGCGCTTGTATGCTCGGCCCCATCGGCAGTGGACACGCCGCGCAGATTGTTCCAAGTTCTCCACCTTCCGTCAGTTCGCGAGTTCACCTGGTCGTTGTCGGAGTGGAACTGTTCGCCGGTGTGCGGTTTCTCCACAAGTTTCCGCATAGCTTTGATTGTGTCGCCTCAGTAATTTGCAATATTAAGTTCTTTGCGTAGCATGCGCAATTTTAAGAATTGCTCATAAAAATTAAAAAACTTCTGGGGTTCTTTCACCTCTGATTGTTAGCGATCTTTCACTGTGTTTTGTTCCATTTTTCGCTGATAAACTAAGTGCTTCGTGTCCGGGATCAGCCTCATAAAAGAAATGCAAGTGCGGCACTGTGTTTGAAACACGTCTGGTGCAGAATTGTGGAACATACACTGAGTAGACTTGCTGGACCGGGGCTGAGTGCAGTAAGTATTTCGATTTTTTTAATTTATTTTTTGAAATATGCAATTTCGCAGTTTCATTTGACGCCGCCGTTCCATGCTCCTGCAATGTACTAATATCAACGTGATTAACTTCCCATGCACTGTTCAAAGATTCCTGCATGGGGAAGAACAGCGCAGCACACTACTGTTGAACACTTTTCGCGCATCCAGAATTCACTTGGAGCCATGTGAGTCGGGTATCAACGGTGCCTGCGCGAGGCGGAAGGCTCAATGGCGACATTTCCGTCGACCTGAGCTTCCCGATAGAATGATAGTCTTTCAACCTCGACAATTCCACTTCCCCTGCTGCCCATATCATAGCTCTCATAATTGAGACCTAGAACTTTGCTATTTTAGTGCTCCCCTCCCCCTGCCTCATCGCATGGCTCGTCTTCTGGTGTTGCTATTTTGTTTATGCTCTTCCGCAATGCTTTGTTTCTATCACCTTCGTCAGGCACTTTAACTGTAAATCGCATTTTTCCGAACTTTTGATCATGCATAAAATTTTTTTTCTAAAGGAATTTCAGTTAAGCTCACAGTAACATGAAACAAGTTATTACACTTGTTGAAGTTTTCGCAAATAACATAATTTTCATACAAACTCGTTCCAATCGGACTCGCTACTATAGCATGACCTTAAACTCTACATTAGTGTTGTAGTTATGTTTGGCTTTTTCAGGATGTTAGAATAGTGTTATTATTACTATTTCATTTATTTAGTTGTGCATTGACCGCATAGACACCTTTCCGAGGGCAATCTACAAATTAAAGTTCAAACATGTAATAAATAATAATTTCGTGTATATAATTTATAGATTGAACCGAATTTATAATATTTTAAGAAATGAAATTCAAAAGCAGATCGTATTTCCTCAGCTTCCCTTTAATTCTCAGTGCCAAAAATCGAATGTAGTTCTGAGTTAAAATGCGCATATAATAAACATTATTAAACAACTGTACAATGTACACTTATTTAATTATGTACTTTTATTGTTTTATTATTAAATGCTTCTTTATTTTTATAAAAATTTTCTAAAATCTGATAATATATTTATAACGACTGCCGTTTTATTCTGCCCTTCTCGGATCGATTTCAATTTGCCGGTTGCTGCTAAAGGGTTAAAAGTTTAGTTTTAACAGTAAAGGGCGAATATCAGTAGCAGTTCTAGACCAGTTGATACGATTGGATGCAGTTTGATAAAGGGTGGATACACTTGTGAATTTTGCCATTCGATTCTGTCAACAGTTCCATAATCCATTTCCATTCATCTCTAAAAAAACTGCAAATGAAATTTCACGCAGTTAAGTGAACCATTGCAAATCACATCACTCAATTGAGCTAAGCGCTGAGTCTTAAGCTGATAATTTCGGCTGTCGATCATCAGAAAAGCAAGGAAAATGCCGAAAAATCAGACAAAAATGTTGATTGATGATTGATAAACAGCTCGGATCACGAACGCCATAAACACTACCGTAAAAACTTAATAAAGAAATGGGAAAGCTCAATTAGGAACGTGTTTTATTTACAAATTTGAATGAAATAAAATTGTGATGTTTTGATTATAATGAATTATATTATATTAAAGCTAATTTGTCGTGGATGGTTTCGTAGAATCTTTCCCGCTGTTCTCTTATCCTGAGTTTTTCTTTGGAATGACGTACTTAGAGGTACCTAGGCAGTGAACCCTGAAATTGGATAAACGAAATTTGTATTAATCACTTAAAAAGTAATAGAACTAAAAATTGCTACAGTAGAACGCCACTACTACATTCGTTTTTTGGTACCAAATAATTTTGCATTCAACATTTTAACGGTCCAAGACGCCACCACGTGTTCGCTAAACAAAATTGAAAGGTAACCAGAGGTAGTTGCTTCTATTAGTACAATGTAAATGCTGAAGGCGATTTTTGTACATTTTTTGAATATACCTTCTTCGAAATCACTTATGCAGACAGGAAAAACGAGTTCTCTTGGGTTTCTTTGAACCAAATGTTAACTTTCTGTAAACAACTCAGTAAAGGCGCGCGAAAATTTTCGTTTTGACCCAAGCGAGAATGCAGCAGCAACTGCCATTTCTGGTTGGCAGCTACTTTGTATCAAATGGCAAGATGTCGAATGAAGATGCTCACTGCAGTCGAAATAACTCACAGTTCAATAGTTCAGAAAGAAAGTGGTTAGTTAAATTGGCTAAAGTCACATGGGATTTTCACGAGAGCCTTGAAATTGCATGATATCACTGTCGCAGGTACGTGAGAAAGGTGCAGTTCCATGTTTGGAAGAAAAAAAATATGCACTTATGGCACAAATTCCTTTGCAATCGCTTTCCACCAGAAATCATCTTCAGTGGAATTGTTATACCATTCAGCTTTGTGGAGTCATTTGCGTTGTGCAACAATATACATACATAACTCATTTGTCTTTGGCATTTCTGATGGTCTCCTTGGAAGCGATGTCCTTGGATAAATTTACCATATTTACGGACCAGTGGTGAAGTAACTAATGCATGGTCGCAGTCGGGCTGTAAACAGGCCCACAGCAATGCATCTACTTTTAATCAATTCAAGTATGTAATCTCAATGACGCAATATGCACCCACGCAATCTTTTGTACTACGTTTCCATCGAAAATTCAGTTTCTAAATCTAAAAAAAAAACTGAATTTTTGATCTTCCAGGACTTCAAAAACTGACAACCCTTAAAAGAATATTGCATGTTCATTAAATGTTCAGTCAAATAATTGCACATCTGTGAATGAACAAATATAGTTTTTAGAAACTAATGTGCATGACGAACGAAACGAGTACTATAAAAGGTGGTGCAAAAGTTCCAGGCCGAATGAATATATTTTGCACAAAAAAACGACCTTTGGGGGAGGATCATTGCCGAAAAAAAATATTTTTTTGGGCCTGAAGTTGATTTTTTTTCAGATGGCAGTTCCTCACTTGTGCTACATCGTTCGGAAGGGCATAAAAACGCGCAAACCGGAGGGTTTTATATCTATCGTCATTTCAAAATGGCGACATAATGATCGAAAATTAGTTTTGCAGAACTTATTTATTGGGTAATTAGTACACGGGGCCGGAAGATTTTTTGAACAACATTATAACCCACCAGAAGCTGTACGATGGTTTTGGTTAAAATACATTCCCAGTAGTTCATTTTGCTATATGCAGCGTTCCAAGAAAAAAAAAAAACTTGCAGCCGTTCTGGGACTTCTGCTGAACCTTGTATAATGTAAACCAATTGACTAGCCACTATCGACAACTCCAACAGCAGACATGTTCGCGGCCCACGGGACGAGGCGCCTGCAGAAAATCACTTAGCGGTTCGCGCGTTGACGACGCGATGCAATGAGAAGGCATCCTGTGTTCAGCAGAATCTGCAGCAAGCTGAAAAGAAAGTGTCATATTTGTCTGGGCTTCACCAATTTTTCTCCACTTGCTTCGTTTGTTGTTGCTAGGCTTTTTTTCTATTTTCCTATATATTTTTTTTGCTTTTTTAATTCTAAGTTGATAAACCAAACTGAACTTACAGCCGCCTTAAGCATTAAGAAAGTCGTTAGCACAGATTTCCGAAGAGGTTAGCAACTATTTATAATATTCCATGAATTTCACCTTCGATTCCGATTCAAGTAGACACGCTCAATTGGTACTTCGAGCAATTTTGACCATTTGCAACATGTTCGAAGTACTTTGAGCGGATTGAGCAACAATGCGGGTTTCTGTAGGACGTTGGACGGCGGCGTTGCGGTTGGAAACAAATCCAAACGTTAAATCTCCACGACGGCATTATCCCCAAATATTGTTTATATGAGTTAACTGCAATATTTGGACTAATTTTAGTTGAAATTCGCAAACACAGTGAAAGGCTCTCTATTACGCCAGCACATTTTCATTTTTCGAGTGATTTTTAAGAGTTCGAATTTACGTCATTTAAAAAAAAAAAACACAAATCAAAACTAATTTTATTAACAATTTATAAGAGTGGCATTAAAATGCGTGTTTTTGGAACCGAAATAATCGGCAAAACCTTTTCGCACCGAGTCATTTGTGCGTCGTGATACTCCCACCTGTCTATACTGAAAGGGTTGAATGTTCACTCTTGGAACACTTTTCCGACTATTCTTTCCTATCTCTCTATTTATTTATTTCCAACTAATGTCTGAACTCTGAAGTCTGAGTACATTTTAGGTAGATTTCGAAGAAAAATCTACCTATTGAGATCTATACCATGTCACGACTTTCGAAAAATTCTTTCATAGTTTTTCGTTTCATACCTTCTCCCGGCCCAAGGGGGAGGGGTTGAAATGTTTTAAGAAAACATATGAAGTTTAGAGAGAAACTTTATGTGCATGAATTAGAGTACTCTCTATGAGATTAACGATGACACCACCGAATTAGCTGATGGGGTACGAGTGGGGGTGTGGGTGGAAATTTGAAGTTTTCTAAACCACGTCTTGTGAGGTATCGTTCAATAGCTCTTGATGAGTAGTTTATAAATCCATAACTAGTTTCTCAATTTTAAAATAAATTACCCCAATAAATCCAATCAAAACACTTCGAAATCTACCACAGCCTGTAGGCCTGCCGAAAGGGATTCTTAACTTTACGTTTACTGTAAAATGTAAATCCTTGTTGCAAAGCACGTCGAAACTCGAGCTACAAAGCAATAAACCCATTTCGAGATCGACCTCCGAGTCCTGGGAAAATGTTTTATGTAAGTACAGTAAAATTGGTATCGAACTTCACGAAATTATATTTAATTATGAAAATGGGAATACAATGCGCGCTCATCTTAAGACATAAAAACTTTTCGCTCATTGAATTCGAAAGTAGAAATTGATTGACAGTGGCAAACAGAACCGGAAACACGATGTTGAGAGGAATCAAAACCAATTTGATGTTCAACTGTCGCCAGTTCAATGAATTGGCTCTTTTTACTGAAATTCGATTTTCTGGATTTGCTCAAATTTAAGATTACTTTCAAGGAATGATTCAATCATTTATTGTCATATTTATTGTTAAAGAAAAGCGTTGCTACGATTGGAAAACATTATTCCCATACTTCCTTTTGGCAAGTTTTGCTTGTGTTTTTCTGCTGACTGTTTAAGTGCTGGTATTAAGAAGGCTGAAGATTACTCCCAGAAAGGAAAGCAGTCTTCCGTACCCAGGATGCTCCACGACGAACACTTTAATTGAGTGATTCCAATTATGGGGGTTGATTGGAGTTGCTTCCGGTCGTTCCAGGAAGGCAAGGAAGAAATCGTTTAAGTACATTTAGACTGCGAATCGGAATATGCGGTGGTACTGGATCGTAATAACTGCGCAAACGACTTGCAACTATCGCCTGCAAAACTATGCAATGAAAGAACGGTGCGTAGACAAAGAGAACCAGCGTGGAAGGTATTTTTTGAGTTATTTCAATACCTGCTCAAAGAAATGTGGAGAATTTTGTTCAAGATGAGCAATTTCCAAACTTTTCAATAAATCATACTTTTTATACCCTTTTATGTAACTTTGAGCGAACGTTTGCAACGTCAAGAAATAATGCTCACAGAAAAAAGGAACTATATATTCATGATTGGAAAGTGAAAGAAACCTTTTTATGAATGTCCGTTTGTTTTCTGTCTGTCTGTCCAGACTCGAGAACGCTTGTAGCTATAGGATTGAAATTTGCTACAATAATACTTCGTTAAAATGGTAAGGTCAAGTTCGAAGATGAGTCAGATAGTGCAACTCCTTCTGAGTGTTATCAGATAAAGCTAAATCGTTTTTCTACAAAAATCTTGTTTTGTTTACTGAATACAATTAATTATATTTGCACGAAATTTTTTTCACACGATCTTGAAATTATTATTGTACAGATACCAAAAGCTTTCCTTCTTTAAATGCCTTTTCAATAAGTTAGAACGCAGTTCTCTTTTTACGAGAAGAAAACTGATTTTACACGATTTCATAACAAACGTTTCTTCTATGTTAAAACTGCGCCGCTGTAAATTTAGGGTATTTCATAATTAGCAAGAATGAATTATACTTTTCGTACTAGTTAACTTTAAGTTCATTTTATTACTGTTATTAGTTCGAGCTTAGTCGAAATTTAACAATTATGTTTGTCAAAAGTTTCAATTCAAAATCATTTTTATAGGAGGTATTTTAGTCAAATGTATCTTCTGTTCAAAATGGTTGATGCTGAGACCATTAGTAAGTGATGTCTTCTTGACACGGTGTTTAGCTTCTAAATTACGAAATGGAGCTTCTCAGATTATTTCCTCAAAATGGGTAAAGGTCATTGCTACAAGGTTTTGTTGTTCTTAAATATTCTCCTAATCACATCCAAAAAACTTTACACCAAGAACATCAAATCCTATTCTAATTTCCGGCACACAGGTTGACTGAACTCTTCGCTGAAAAGCGGCATCCTGAAATGCACTCGATTCTTCTCTTCAGGTGACGTGGATAGTTTGAAAAACAAAACAGACAATTTTTTTGTCCACCAAATTCCCCCTTTCGCTGTCCGCTTTTATTATGAGAATATTCAATATTTTCTATCCCTTTGTTTGGAAGTTGAACCTATCTAATTAAACCAAATTATACTTAATTATACACTTAAAAAGTAGATTTTACGAATCAATAGTATCCATGTAAATCAATCATCTAATTTTTATGAGACTCGAATTTTGCACAAAAACATTTCAAACTTGAACCCAAAGAACTCTGCTATAAAACGGTTAACAAATCCGGTAATTTGTTTAATTCGTGTACTTTCACTGGTTTTCGGTTGCTATAGGAGACAGAAATATGAACGTCTTTTGAGCCCAGCTCAATTAATGATCATTCTGATCTCAGGCCATCTTCAGTTGAATAAACTCAGCCGAGACCTTTGGTTCCAGTTAACAATGGAGCCCATAGACATCATCTGTAGGAGGAGTTGCGTAAGACAACCGAAAATTGTTCACGGCGAACATGAAGTGGTTAACATTGTCGAATGAGTGCGGGAAGATCGTCAAATAGTTCCGAGGTGAAGCGAATTCATCGCTACTCAACAAAATTAGGTTCCCCACGACGTTATTGGTGAATGGTCGCTGACCACACTTTGAACACAGCTTTTAGTAGTCGCTGATTATTTTCAAATTTAGCAAATTAATTTGGACAATTTGTGAATTGAAATTTGAATTAACAAAGCTGAGAGCGATTCAAAGCGGTTTCAATGGATCTTTTGAAGACAGACGGTCATGAATTATTCACCTTTGCTTCTCCTTTTGAGCTCCTTTGAAGATTCCGAAAGAAATTTAAATTTTCTTTATGCATTTCACAGATTTCGAAAAAATGTTCAATTGCGCAAGGAGAACGTCATTTAACAGAAATTCCGAGTAATGAATTTTTGTAACTATCTTCAGCCCTTCTTTCCGTTCAGCAACCTTCGAGTTCTTTAGTTGCTGCATCATCTAAAAAATGTCAACTGTACAAACGAATGCGACAATTCGAGATCATTTTTTCGATTACCGCACATTCGTTGCCATTGAATACGTATGACATTGTTGTTCACGTCTCAGACACAGTAAACATTACATTTTCAGGAAGTTGACACTTTTCTGCCATCTTCGGTATAACATTGAAAGTGCATTGCGTCAGCTGTCGCAAGAACGCGTCTTATCAGATTTGTTGGCTGCAGCAGCTAAGTATGATACATGTGCATTCTTTCGCCCCCGAAAGACAGAAACTGCAGATCACAGCACACGACTCGGTGTAGCCGCATTTGTGTAGAAAAGCAACAAACCAGTCCATTACTGTATTATTTGGTGTTCACAACGGTTTTTACCATTCTCACTTTTCCCATGGACTGGAATTTTTGTAGTAATTTTGCAACAGCATTGCGTCCGCCGTGTCAGCGTATGTTAATCAGAGATGATCTTATCTGATTTTCAGGTCAGCTTACAGAAATGACGGATTGCAGCAGCATCCTCGAGTCAACAAGCTCATCCAGTGATGTGATCTCGTCCCGATTAGGAGTCATGACTCCAAGGATACGAGTCATCCGTATGATTAGGCCAAGTTCGCGGCGAGTGCTCATTGGACCGGAAAACAATGTCGCGTTTGGATTCGCGATCAGAGGCGGCAAGGAGTTCGGTACTGGATTCTTCATTTCCAGGGTGGAGCGGGGCAGTGAGGCGGATGTCAAGGGCCTTCGAGTGAGTGTCCACTGTCCATTGACGAGTGCTTTAGAATTGTATTCAAATTCAAATTTCGTTTGCAGGTTGGAGATCAAATTATCAGAGTTAATGGATACAATGTGGATGACGCTGTGCACAAAGAACTGACGCAGTTCGTTTCCAGCCAGGACAGATTAACTCTTAAAGTTCGAGGTAACTTTTCCATATGCTAAACTTTTTCGGTTTCGATACCTGATAACTTTCTAAAGACGCTTTTGCGCTCGTTTAATGCGAAAAAGAAAGTACATAACTTCGAGTGATAGCTTCGAGCATTTAGTTGATGAAAAAATCTCCACTAGTGTCGAGTGAAAAACCAATTGAACACTCCTCAAAAATTTAAATTTTATCATTTAAATGCAGTGTTTTTAAAATTGGCGCCAGTAAACTTACAAAACTGAGTAATAACTCCCGGATTGCATTAACAGCAATAGTAAAAAACAAATGATCAAAAGATCGTCAAATGGTAATTTGAAAAGTCTACACATTGTGTGCTCGTGGCCATACACAAATTTCTTCGGGTTCATATTTTGATAAACATTTACGCAATTCCACTTGATTGCGTCAAGTATTCATTGCAAAATATGAAATTTGCTAATATAATCCCACGGATTATATTGCGTCGGTGTTCATCCACGTTAGATTGAGGCAAGCACTTTCATAATCAACAATTCGTCCTACAAATCTGTGGGTGTGTACGATGATTTTCCATTGCTTTAAAGTAGTGTAGTTGGTACAGAACAAGGATCACCAAGATCGATTGGATACTTATGTGCTAATCTCGAGTAAACTGAAGTGTTTAAACGCTGTTGCCAACGAAGTTTTGCAACGATTTTAAATTTCAAAATATTTGCATTTTATTATATCAAATGCGTACAACATTTCAACGTCTGAATCGTAAATTAGTGAAATTTAACATGGAAATCGGAAGTTTTCATATATTTGAAATGAATTGTAATTATAAAGTTTAACGGAATTTTTGAAAATATGCTCAATATTTGATGCTGTCAACCGGAAAATCGGTTTTTATTATAACTCTAGTTTTACTATTGGAAAACCAAAAAAATTTTGTTTCAGTGAAGAATCTTCTGCACTTTCTGAAGGAAACAAATCATACTTTTGCCCCTGACGTCATGAGTGCGTTTGAAATTTACATTTTCATTATTAATATGAATTACTTTTAAGACTTTAATCACATCTTTCTTTTCAGGAGTAGGAATGCTGCCCATAAAAGAGTAAGTATAATCAACTTTGATTATCGAAACATACGAGTAATTAAAGTTTTTTTTTAATTTACAGTAAGGATATAGATCCGTTGACGTGGCACATTGTACCACGGCACATGGTTTCCAGTGTATCAGGATTGGACGATCCATGCTCAAAGGATGTTCGTATATTCTTAAAAATGGCCCCTAAAACGAAACTCGGGTTAGGAATTTGCAAAGGGCCTGAGTGGAAACCGGGTATATTTGTGCAGTTCACAAAAGAGTTTAGTGTAGCTCGTGAAGCGGGACTAAAATCTGGCGATCAAATTTTGAGTTGTAACAGCATTGATTTCTCTGATGTCCTCTTCAGTGAAGCTGTAGCAGTGATGAAAAGCTCACAAACACTAGAGATGGTCGTTCGAACTGGGGCAGGATTGGGCGAGTCCAGTGGATACAACAGTTCGGCCAGCAGTGTGACTGGTGATCAGAGTCCTTGTTGGGGTGATCACTCCTCAAAACGCTTAAGCATGGTACGAGAAGAATGTCAACCATGGTTAGATCGGAACACCTTAGACAGACGGAAAATTTCCAACATCAGCAACGAGAGGCACTCCCCAGAAACGAATACGAACAAGACCATTATCCAATTATCGGAGAGTGGTACTTTTATCAACAACACTCTGATTTCAAAATCAAACACAGACACCGCTTCCTGTAATGGATTAGAAAGTGATTCCGCGACCGTTAGTGATGGCGAGCGTAAGAAAAATTTGGTGACAAATCAACTTCCGAAAATGGAATTTCCAGCGAATGCTAAAATTGCTGACATCTGTTTCGTTTCGCGACAAAATGAAACGAAAACGGTTATCGTTGAAGTACACAAAAGTCCTCCTGAAGATGCAGAGGCTTCCTTTATTCGCAATGAGTCTGTATCGCCTCCAAAACCACCAGCTTTACCGAAAATGAACGAAGAACAACACTCATCCGTATCGAACTCCCCGGCCCCGCGGCTTGTGACTTCCCTTAGCAGTGCAATCAGCGAGGAATTAAAGAAACGACAAGAGGTAATATTCAAAAAGTTTATGTTTAATGTTTATATACACTTGCTAAGTACTATTTAAATTACCACAGCGTTCAACTAAGGAAATTAAGTGCCAGGAGCAAAGTCTACCTGCGAAGAACGCAGAGTTTGCCACGAAACAACAAAATATGCGAATGGGAAACACATCATCCATCAGCAGGAATGACGACGAAGAAAGGCACAATGCTCTGATGAACGAGTTTAAGCGCGCCCATCAGCGAATGTTTAAGAATGGCTTCAGGGAGGACGAAAAAGAAGTAAGTATAGTAATTTTACTAAACATAGTTATAGGTACAATATAGCGAAGTGCTGATTAGAAGCAGCTCTTCCGAATAAGTGATGAGTGTTATTTGTATTGACTTTTTGCCTTGGATCGTCCATTTATTATTTAAATAATTGACTGCGCAATGTTATGGTCTGAGGCAGACATCTCTATCATTACTTTATTGCAAAAACTTTTGAAAAAGAGTCGTCAAGAATTTGACTCGCAGGTCGACTTTGAATATACATTTGCATTACCCTTCTATTTATTTGTTATTTAACAGGGTTGTTTTGACGTGATTTGTCCTACAATTTAAGCCCCAATGTTCTATAGACTTGCCTTAAAAAAGGTCCACATTAATTACTATTCAATAGTACTAAGCAGTACTATGTTAAAAGTAAATGCCTATTGATATTCTCGGTTGATGAAAATTTCCATTAATAGTGTAAATTAGCCTGATATTGAATATTTTTTTCAAATTGCTTTTGAATCATTCAAAATACAATATTGATTTTTTTTTTAAATCAAAAATGATGGGGTACTTTGTTTTCATATAATATAATATACTCATGTACTTATAAGTGGCAGTCACAAGAAGTAAACGAACTATGAACTATATTATCACTTCCTCTCCCAGATTAAATCACAATAGGTTTTTAATATGCGGTACCTTCCCTAGTTCCCTCAGTCTTGGTGTCTGCTTTCGAATTTTCAAACATTGGCTATCTCAATATAACATACTTTTATACATATTTTATACTTAAAAAAGTTTATTTGTATTGGTGTTATGTTGCAGAATATTGAAATTGGTGGCTTTATATAATTTTATACATTTCTAGTACGCCATATAAGTAAACCAACCAAAACCATCTTGTACCACCATAAACCACGAAAGATTTACTATAGAACGTGCATAAATTTAATGATGGTTTTTACCTGTTGCACTGATTTCAAAGGCGCGATCGACTGACAATTGACTGTTCAGTTTTTCGTTAACATTCGGATCGAGGAGTTTCAGTGGTTCAATCGCAAGTGGAAAGGGATGATTTTTATACCCTAGATGTAGGGAGTAGGGTATATTAGTTTTGAGCGTACGTTTGAAATGCCAAGAAATAATCGTAACAGAAAAAACAAACTATATATGATTGGGAAATAAAAAGAAGCCGTTTTATGCATGTCTGTCTGCTGTCCGTCCAGACGAGAACTCGAGAACGCTTGTAGCTAGAAACTTGAAATTTCATACAGTAGTACTTCGTTGAAATTGTAAAGTCAGCTCGAAGATGTTCAAAATCGGGCAACTCCTTTTTACTGTTGCCATATATACCTGAAGTTGATATAGAAAAATGTTGATTTTGGGTACTGAATATTTATATTTTGAATTTTTTTCGTAAAATATTGTTTAATAGATGAAAAAAGATTTTATAAATAATACATACTATTTAGTGAACAAAAGCTTTTTGCTTTGGCATTGGTGTTGTGCTACAGGGCCCGTTCTCGGGTTGCGGGTAGAAGAATGATCTGCATCTTTCCAGGTTAACTGCGAATACAAAATCAGCAGTCGCGCCCGCGGACAACTATAGCCTTAGTTACATACAAAAATGCTTTTCTAAATTTTTACATAGAATGAGTATATTTTCCGTCATCTAGGGTATCACGTAATTGGTGTGACCAATTGCTTCCTTACTAGTTTATTAGCGGCTCAATCGCAATATTTGCAATGGAAGTTGCACCAGCAAAGAGCATTGTAGCGTTACACTGAAGAAACACTTGTGGAAAGTGGCCCTACTGACTAGCTGCTTGGCAAATCAAAGATTTATAATAATAGCAGTAATAGAGTAACGTATTTTTAGCAACCTCCGTCATGGAGGGTTGATTAGACGAATTGATCACACTACAGGAAAACATTGTATTAGGGTTGAGAAGAGGTTCTACTCACATCAGCTCAGAAAAAAAGCCCAACCATTACTAAAAAGTGAAATTTATACAGAACCTTCGAACATTTGTTATTGTTGATAGTATGCATTATTTTTTTTTTATAAAATTTTAATAGAAGGCAATATATAGTTTTTGCAAATTGAAGTATAATATATTTGAATGCCTTAGGATTTTGAAATGAGCCGTTTTGTCATCCCCGTGTCAACTAAAAATTAAAAAATCTATTAAAAAGACTATTTAAATGACAAAACAAGCGATACTTTTGGTCAGTGTAATCTACAAAACTATTTTTTACAAAAAGGCTTGAGAACGACTATTTTCTTAAATTGCGTTACTGCCGAAAAGGCTATACTTTTGCGTTAATTACTGTAGAACTACCCTTCTAAGTTCTGAATGTTGCATCTTATTATTTTATTATCTCTGGAAACATGGTATTTCCATTATCCACCATCGAAAGGAAAAGCACCGGCTGCAATTGATTGCGAGCGGGAAAGGGGCGCCGCACACAAAACCCAGCAGTGAATGAAGTCACACATGAATTGTTAGCCATTTGTGGGGAATTTCGGTGAGTTTTAGCACACCATTGTAGAAACTGCTTTATTACAAAAGCAGCTGCTATTAGACTAGTCCAATCACCATCTGTACCCCCGCTCTAGCAAGTCGCTCCGCACGGGCCGATCTTCACTCACCTGTTTGCGGAGTCTCACTAGAAAACATTTCGTCGACGTTTTCATTTCACGCGCTCCCGGTTTCTCGTTCAAACGCACTCACGGCCAGATCACGCGCGCCGCTTTAACAAACGCAAGAACCGATTGACGGGGTCTTCCATTTTACAACAATTAAAAGTAAAAACCGAAAGTTTCCGATAATTTCCCTTATGAGCACAAAACTGTCGATTGTTCGTGTACAGAACAGAATTTGCCAATGATCGTGATCGGTTACGGTTCTGTGCTCCTTTTTATCGTATAAGAGTCGTAAAAGTGCAAGAAATTTGTTTTTAGAGTGATTGCAATATTAATTTTGTGTTGCAAGTGTAAATTGTCTTCCACGAAAGGATGAAGATCCTGTGCGACTGAGTTCACAGGTTGCCGAAGAATTGCAGTGTTGTGACACGCCATCACACCACATCTTGCTCCATAATTTTTGTTTGTTTGCCATCTCGGGATCTTGAATTATGAAAACAGCGAATACGAAACCACTTGTGACAATATCAACGTATGAGGTAATCGTTGCAAATTATTTGTTGTATTTTTCCCACAACATTTGCATTTTTCTAAAGCTTAGCTGTGAATTATTGCACATTTACTTTGATGAACTGAAAGTTTTTGTTTTGTTGCTATATTATCACCGTCTCATTAATGAAAAACTTATCAATCAATTTGTGCATGCATATGCAACATTTTTAAAATGATCCAAATTCATTTTGCAATTCTACTCTAATTGATTTTTATGCAGAAATAATGCGGTTGGGAAACAATAATACATTTGTTAATTTATTCAATTGAACAATGCAAAACGTGAGACGTTTTTTTTTATAAAAAAAAAACTCATGTACCAACATATTTTTACAATTTGTTATATTCTTTTAAGATTGTTGGTTTGTTGATCAGTAATGCGTGACTTTTGTAAAAAAAAAAACATAAAATCATGCCAGAATGTCAACTGGAATTTTAAAAAATCCAATGCAATGTTTTTGTTTTTGTTTTTTGAAATTCATTTAAATTAACTTGTACCGAAAAATATATATCACGATCACAATATCAAACACAAGTTTTAACAAGACACGTACTCAAGAAGGAAACTAAATTGTATACAACATTAAAAACACGAATCTTATTGTTTAGAAATCACACAGAATGAAAACAAAAGAAACATAGTAAAATGAAATTAATTGGTTTAGTTAAAAGAGTAAACATTTAAGAATGTTACTATTTTTTCAGGAGAGGCAACAAGAATTGAGAAAGGTGACTGTGAAAAAGGATGAAGTAGATCATGCGATTGCAGGAAATACAAAAATAGAGAGTTCAAGTAAAATTCCTCCGCCACCTCTGGTAAGAAAATGTTTTCGATTTCAAAATATTTAATCATAAGTAAACTGCGAAGATATTTTTCGTTTTGTATATAGTAGAGTTGCGATAAGCTGAATTTTATCAGACAAGTCGGGTTCACCTCATTCAAGTTAATTGGAATAATGCAAAAATATTTCGGTAGCTGCAAAACTAAAAGCAAAAACAAAACAAAATAGAAATGCTTATGATGATTGCCATCGGACATCAAAAATAGTTAGAAAAGAAAAGAGGAAGAAAATTTGAACTCAGGGTAAAGTGTCGTTCTGAGTCATAACTTTGTTCATTACATAATGAAAAATACTTTCTTCTTCAATCCTTTAACAAATAAATACTAATATTAAAGCATACTTTAAAATAAAAAACAAGAAAAAATTTTTCAACTTATCAAGAAACACAAGTGGTAACCTTTGGGAATCTGTGCTCACCTTATTAGTTATTGGGGTTTTCCGCTTATCGAAACTCTACTTATCTACGGTATTTATCTAGTTTGCAAGCATTTGCACAGTTTTGTTCTTCACTGTACATTAGTACTGCATTAAGGGGTAACACCACTCTAGCATTTTCGGAAAATCGAAAAAATTTTGTTTGCTTAAATGATCGTTTATAGTGTCAAGAATGTTTAAAAAAAATTTTGATGATACTGGGGGTACTAGAACAGGTTCATTTCAGGGGTAACACCACTCTAGTATTCTCATTTTTGCTCATATTTTTTCAGTTAGTTGAAACTTTAAATGCTTTTTTCTCGAAATCACTTTTTTTCACCTCGCCGGACCAATAACTCTTAGAGTTTTTAATCGATTAACTTGAAATTTGGTACACACTTGCACAACACTAATACCCGGATTTTTTAATTAACGCAAAATTGTTGATTTTATAAACAATTATTTAATAATTTTTTCCTTATTTTGTAGTTGTTTTTCTTTAAATGCTCATAAAATTGAAAAATATAAATATTTTTTAAAACCCGTACGAAGTTCCCTAGATAATAACATACTAAATCGAAATTATTTTGTTTCGTTATTCGAAATTCATTCGTCGAGGAGAAATTGGTTCGGTCATGCAACCCTCTCGAAAAAAGTGCAGTCACTCCACTTAATTTTAATTAAATCCTCAAAAAAAAATTGCATGAACATTCTTGAATAGTGGACCAAAATTGACTTTTTGTTTCAATACGTTATCTTTCACCGATTCTTTTTTATAAGCTCCCGAAAATCATTACGATTATCGTCCGCTAGAGTGGTGTTACCCCTTAAAGTAATTTGATAAAATGTTTTATGTTATAAATACTTGAAAAATATTTATTATATATAAATATACTTTTCTAATCGCAGCCACCGCCATTTGTAAATGTATGTTATAAAAATGCAACCCCTAATAATGACTGTAAGCCATACCCGGATAAGCAAAATATGGGACCCTGTAAAACACCAACTCCAGATTATGATTTAAGTCCGTCACAACTACTGCGAAAATGTCACAATATCTGCACAAATGCATCCAACAGTGCAACAGAAGGATCTGACCTAGAAAGTAGCAGTGATTCGAAATCGGTTGAGTACAACAAGCGACAGAGTTCATCATGTGTCATTCCGAATCCTCCGCCAGCAATTTTTTCTCCACATTGTTCAGAGACGTTGACCACTAAAAAACAATCTCGGCCGGTGTCTGTTACAATTGGTGAATATGGTAATAACATCGCACGGAAGGAGCCATCCAAATTTGATTTCATTAAATCAAATATCGAACGGAGCCTAAATCCATCCCAATCCCATGGACCAAAAAAGGAAAACGTCTCAGACATGCTGCGAAGTGAGTTGGAGAAAACCCTCTCCAGATCCAATTTGAAAAAGAGAAATGATTTAGGATCCGCAACGGCATCGAAATCTCTAGATGGTACTGCTCAAAATGCCAAGCCTGTGTTAGAGAAAACTGAATCTTGTAACTTGGAGAACGCTTATAGTGCATTGCAAAGCAAACAAATGTACTCCGAGGTGAACAATAACCGAAACGGAAATTTAGTTATGCCCCACAAAGTCACTATCAACATTCCAAATAAAGTTGAATTACAAAAGACTGATAGTTCTCCCACAACACCCACTGGCGGAATCCTGAAGAATGGCTTCGGGAAGGCCAGCATGAACGAAAAGAGCATCACGTTTGGAAATTGAGTCACAGAGAGACTACCAGCAACATCACTTTATCCTTAAGCTAATTAGTCTACAGATTTTGCAGGACTAGTGATGGCTATCAAAGTCTTTTGCACAATATTTAAGTTGGGTGTACTAGTATTAGTCGTCTCTATAATGAGCTCCTGCACACCAGCTCGATCAAAATGTAGTGCCAGAGTATTAAAATTCCGTCACAAGGTAATCAAGGTATTTGTTTTATTAGTTTTTATTTTATTCATAGATTTCTTTGGTTTTTTTTATGAGTACTAGTCCAAATTTTGTATCCCGTTGAAGAGTGTGCCTTAAGGAGCTGTATTGTACTAATTTTTATATCTTTTTTATGTTCATCAGTACAGAGGTAAAGCCGACATTATTCTTATTGTATCCATCAAGAGAATTTACTCAGAATTTTTGTAATGCATAATAAAAGATTTATATGAAAATTTTGAAATACCTAGTTGATGCAGGTTTACGCATCTATAAAAATAAAAACAGCTATCAAAAGATCAGTAATTGTGAGTTATTTCTAAATTTCAACATAGAGAACTGAAAGCATCTAAAGTATTTTCTCATCTCAAATTCGACAACAATTAAATGTTATAGGTTTATGGTGGATGTATTTTTTCTGCATATAATATAACACTCTAAATAGTGTATCCTAGATGTAGGATATATTCGTGTTGAGGGAATGTTTGCAACGCCATGAAATAATGATAACAGAAAAAAAAGAACTATTTCATGATTGGGAAGTGAAAAGAAACCGTTTTATGGATATCCGTCTGTCCAGACTTGAAAATACTGGTAGAGGGTTGAAATTCGGTACAATAATTTTTCGTTAAAATTGTAAGGTCAAGTTCGAAAGTGAGCAAATTCAGGCAACTCCTTTTTAGTGTTGCCATATAAGGTTAAATTATTTTTATACAAAAATGCTGATTTTGTTTACTGAATATTTACATATTAACTTTTTTTGGTTATATATTGTCATATCTATACAATATACATTATACGTATTACAATTACTAATTATTTGAAAGAAACTTTTGTTACACGATCGTCTTTCACAAGATCTTGAAATTTTTGAGATAAAAAACCTTTTTTAGTGTATTTACTATGCCGTTCCACATCTACGGTATTTCATAATTGGCCTAAACCATTTATACTTCCGTACTAGTTATAATTTTCATTGTAATACAGTGGTTTCGGATTTACTCAGCCAACGGAGAGCGCGCTGTATCACTGTCTCGATCAACTTTGATCAAATATTAATGAATATATTAATTGGAAAAACCGCGGTAGGGTGAACCCGCGAAAGTCGAAACACAAAGTGGCGAGGGAGCACTGTATACTTTCCGTATTAATTATAATTCCAAATTATTAAAAAAGTAATTTTATTTACATATTTGAAATGATGCTACAATAAAATAGAAAATTTGGGATAGTTTTTAAGATAAAATTGTGATTATTTAGAGGGAAAGAATCATTTAGAAAATGCTTAAATAATTATGTATTAATTATTTATAGCAATATGAGAAATATTGTATTTCAGAATTGTATGCTTATAGTTTTAATATAATTTATATATATTAAATAAATTTAAAAATAATGGAACAGTTCAAAAGATACATTGTAAAAGTGCATTTAGCACACCGATTGCCGAGACTTCACTTGCAAATGAAAAGGCACCGAGAAGTGTTATCATAATTCGCGTGGCTTGGCAATCAGAGTTATGTAACTAGTAGCAAAATAAAATGTTTTACGCAAAATATATATACAAATATTTTGAGTGTGGATTTCGCATTTTTACAAGTGTGTTGTATTCGAACTAAAATTGATTTCGTCAAGAGTCTTGATATTCAAATTTCCTCACTGGGATCTTTTCCAGCTGTTACTTTAAACAAACTTTTTTACGACATTTACAAATCATACCGGATGATATGATTTATGTTTTCATGACCCGAAGTATGAAAACGATTACCAAAATAATCCAGTTTTGTTTCCTAAAAATAGACAGGAAAAAGGTATCTTATCCCTATAAGAAAACAAGAGGATGTGTTTTAAAAAAGGATGTATATTTAGATTAAATCTAAAATGTGGGTTTATCTCATTCACATTTTTTATTTTAACATAAATTTTGGCATAAATAATATTTTTTATTCAAATATATCATCAAAAAACAAAAAAAATAAACGGAATTTTTGTGTACGAGCCAAATATATCGATTTTTGCGTTATTTATATTTTATACAATTTATACTTTTAAATTTTGTGTTGCTTTTGTTTGTCCTTAAATTTGATATCCCAGAAAGATTTTATCACTCTTAAACTAGAATCGTACAAATCTGTTTTATAACAAATACATTTCTTTTTCTATTAGTAATGCTATTATTTACTTGCTTCTTTCGTGTGTAAAAATTACATTTCTTCACCTTCGTCAGATATACATAATTGTAAAAATTGATAAATTATTAATAATAATTCGTACAAAAAATTTTCTCGCTTTACTTTTTATTCTTTTATATACCTTTATCACTATCATTTTAATATTACATATATTGTTATTTAAAATCTACTTTTTATTAGATTTTATGTTGGGCTTTTATTGTTACGATTTGTTTATCGTTTAGCATGCTGTATTAGTGAAAAAATACCTTTGAGAAATATTTTGCTTGGTTTCATACATAATTCTTTTCTACTGCTTTTTTTTTTTTTTTTTGTAATATTCTTTTAATGGATTGAGTGTTCATTTAATGTGTGATTTTGGCAACAATCTTATTCTCTCTCTCACTGATTTCAGTTTTGTTACGATTTTTATTTTTTTTTGTTATTTTTTTTTTTTTTTTATTGGTAGTATGTATTTATGAAGTTAGTTTTATGATGTGCAAAGATTTTTTTTAAACTAATAATTAGGAAAATATGATCTTAAAGAACAAATCATATAAGATGCAGAAATATTTTTTTTTTTTTTTTGGGATAATCAGATTCGCTAGTAAAACTTGTGACGCGTGACATAATTGAAGGCATTATTATAATTTAAAGCACTTAAAGTACACAGCTATTAATAAATTGATTAAAACTATTTATTACACATTACATAAAGTATGGCCTTTATATTGAAATCATGCATTTTACGAAATATGAGTCAAATTTTAAAATTGAAAAATAAATTGGGCAGAATATTAATAGTCATGCAAATCAGGACAAAATTCGACACAAAAATGCTAAAAAAAATACCGAAAAATTATTGTTTTTCTGCTACAAATTAACATGAAATGTGATTTCTGTTCTAAGTTTTTCCATTGACATCCGTATTTAGATGTTGTCCCTTTATTTCAGAGTGATTATAATTTAAAGTGCGTCTCCTTCTCCGTAATCTTTCGAAATGGTATGTTTTGGTCAAGTGGAAGTTGAGTTTCCACAATTTGGAAACTCATGCTAGCTTTACAGTATTTTATGAGGTAAGTTTCGTTGTAATGGCCTTCGCCTCGTAGGCTTCATTGAAAGTTTTCTTTTGAGGTTCAAACAGCAGCAATATTAAAATTCCAGACAGCAACACTGAATATCAAAATCCATTCCAAGCAATGATCCTTTTATGTTTGCAGAATTAAACTCGAAATGGTTAAACTTTTGCTTACGGTGAACTGCCTCGTCGTTTACATCCAGTGCTCGTAATGAAAGGGGCAATAATACTTTCGAATATAGATATACTCAGAATAATAACCGTTCAGATTTTCAAGCACATTATTTTTGATGCTATCCTTTTCTTAATATAATGATTAGTGTTCAAAGTCGTATTACACTTTTAATAATGTATTATGTGATTTGCGTAATATAGGCGAAAAAAAACCTTTAATAACTAATGATGAAGGTCTTCTAACCTCCAAAGAAGATTCATATTGTACTCGTCTTCGTTTTTCAGTTGATTTCCTTATTATATTCCATTTCACTGGAATTTATTCATTCTTAAAAGTTTTTCCAAAATTATTTTTGGAACGAAATTGATGCAGTACGTAATTTCTCCTTTACACCTTTCGACGGCAATTTAGAAAAATCATAAAATTCTTATCCAAAGTAAGGCCTTAAACGTTTGCAACTGAGATGTTCTGACTATTTTCTTCGTCGTATATGATTTCGCGCCACCGACGATTGTTCTAACTCACAAACACTTCCAGAACTTGCTTCATGCTTAACATTCTCTCATGCATACAACACATTTCTACACACAAATTTTCCACTTATTTTTTCACATTTTTTGATATACACACACAGGCAGGATCTTATGCATTCCTGTTGAAACTTAAAACGATCCTCTTCACCATTTCCATTTACTACGTTTACATCCAGCGTTCAAGGATTGAATCAAGTTTAAATTTTTGCGATATCCCGAGTAGTTTCGATTTTTTCGATGTCTATACCTTACGGACAGAAAAATAAATAAGAGACAAAGTAAAAACAAGTGAATTAAATCTTTTGTGCTATTAAAATGGCCACTACTCCATCTGATCACCATATCCCAAAGTCCTTAACAAGTAACAAAGTCTATAAGATTCCTAAATGCGGAGACGAATTAGAGTTCGAGTATCCCTCCAAATGGTTCACACTAGGAACAAATATAGCGAAGAAACCATCTGTATCCATCAAAGTTCATTCATCTCTCCTAATTGCATGTCAGGACATGTCAGCAAGAATCGCTAAAGATATGATAACCAAGGATGCAGCCCTAAGTTTACTTTATTTGTTCATTAATGAAGATTCCCAAAAATGTGAAGAAGAATGGAAAAGTTATGATCGTGTAATAGCAACTGCCAATGAAAATATCAATCCCTGGAAAATAATCTCTGTCACCACCACTGCTATGAGTGAGTCTGATTTGATAGAAACTGCAGAGGGAATAAATAAAAAGGATGCTAATTGGATGGCAATGTTGGTAGTAGGAATCTATCGAGTCGCTAATACACCTCATAAAGAGCACAAGTCAAGAATTATCAACTTGATAGCAAACTTTATCAAAAATTTAGGATGTGCAAAGGATTTCGTGACAACTTTGGGATCTCTAGCACTGAGCTGTGAATACTGGATCAATGATCTAGATGTTAGAAAAATGATGGCAGCAATTGACATGTTTTACTATAGGTTCAAGAATGCACCAAACAGCATCTATCGTGCAGGAACGATCATATGCAGATATAGGGATTGTGCAGCCCTGACATCTGTTAACCATTTAGGTCAACTATATGGATTCGAGCCGAGAGTAAGGATTATGTATTGGGTGTTTTCTCAAACCCTAGAACGTAACTTTGAAAGATTATATTCTACAAGCGATGAAGAACTAACACTTCCTTATTCTTACTTCCCATATCATATGGATTTGGGACTTGCAAACAGAAGTGCATACTCAACTATTGCTAACCCTGCAGTATATGCATGGACTGCCATTGCGGGATGTTTCAGACATGATGAAAGAAGCAGAAATGCCAGATACTTGTTAACAACAGATGTGCCATCAATAGTAGCGAATGCAGCATTCCTTGGATATGTTTTTAATAAAAATAGAGAATTAAAAAGAATGGTTGTACCATCCAATGAACAACAGGGGTCGTCAAATGAAGAAAATAAAACGTCTGAAGATAGCAGTGTGATGGATTACTCACCTGAGACTGATCCTTCATTAAATACCGTTGTGATTGGTGCCGACGGTCAAGAAATTGAAGAACCCAATGGGACGAATGGAAATGATTGGGTTAAATACTTGGAGAGGACGAATTTCAAGTACACTCCTCCAATGGTTGAATATTTTAAAGAATTTACTACAACCATGCTGACAACTAGAAAAGGAACTATTGGAGAGTTTGTCAAGACTCATTTTTCTAATGTTCAAGTATAAGTAGACATGGTCAGTCTGATATGAACAAATTATTTCAATTTTTTGAGTATTGAGAAAAGTATTTAAAAAGTGTAAAATAATGATAGCTCAGCATCAGTAAAAACATATTCGAAAGAACAAACAAAATCATTCGAACGATGGCTACAAATAAAATTTAATAATTATCATTTTATTTCTTGAGGGAAAACCTCAAGCGAGTTCCGAAACTACTCGAAGTAACTGCAACAGTGTTTATTCTCAAAATGTGGAAATACTAGCGCTTCAACAGTGGGGTCTAAGAGGTAACGATTTGCACGGAGGGCGATCCGAGAAAAGTACTGCAGAGGCCTTTTGAAATAGTCCAGCTAAACTGCATACTGAAAATCGACATCAGGACTGGCAATTGAGAATACTCTACAGTCTAGACCACGACGAGTCGGCGAGTAATTTTAGGTGGGATCCGGGTAACTTTTGAGGATTTTTATCGAGGTCCAGAAAAAAGAAGAAGAAGAGTGGTAAGATTTTAAACAAACACTATCGGATGGGCCAAGATACCAGTTTGCGTCACTTTCTGTTTTATGTAGATAGATGACTCAAGAAAAGAACGGTTAAGCTAGGTCCAAAAAAATGCAGATTTACGACTATACGACTGGTTAACGGATCAAACTTAAGTACAGGAAAGCTCGGATATTAACCTCTATAATTGCTACCCTTTTTGTGCACTTTCGTTCTGAAGTTAGGATGGATATCAACTTTTCGTTATTTAACAAAAAAAAAAAAAAAAAAAACCCAAAGTTGCCTTTTTTATGACAAAGCACCACTGGTAGTAACCATGAATCAGTAATAATGAAGTCATGCACTGGTGTATGTGTAATTGGGGTGGAATCAGAAGAATCCAAAAACTGTAGAACACTAAGGAAGTGTATTTATTTAATGGGGGAAACCACATTAGAGAGCTTATTTTAAGGTGTTTTTTAAGAATTTTTTTGAGTGTGAAAAATTATTGGAATTTGATAAAACTTTTTGGTATTATTTTACTGATATGTTGAATTATATTTAAAAAATTTTTCAATTCCGTTTTTCAAAAAAATGTCGAAATTATAGGCTCTTTTTTTCTGAAGGTCATTCGTCCGAGTTTGTTGTTTGGGAGCAATCTGGAGGTCGCAATTTTGTCTGAAACCAAAACGTTTTTGTTTTTACATTATCAACAAGTTTTCTAAGAATATGAACCTCAATGTAAGTGAAAAAAATGAAAATTAAAAATTTAGCAGGCGTTGAAAAATGCTTCTTCAATTGTCACCACTTTTTTTCTAATTATGCAAAAAAAAAAAAAAAAAAAACATGATATCAATACAAAAATTGGTTCATATTCTTCGTAATTTCATAGAGAATCACACTATCAATTTTCATTACTTTTTGAGTTAGACTGCTCGCAAATATGAAAAAAGTCATTTCGAGATAAACGCGTTTGAACAAAACCTCGAACCTCTAGCGGCTAGAGTCTAGCCTTTACCCGATGAGCGCTCGGTTCATGCTCATAAAATCTTAATAAATGCGAATTTCGCTTTGAAATGTTGACAGCAAATTCTTGGATAGTTAAGCTAACGATTTATTCAATAAAAAAAAAATCGGATTTTTTGAAACTCCTAATGTGGTTTCCCCCCTTAAACGTAAGTCTCTTGAAAGGTAAATATTAATCATGAGAAAACATTTAATTTTAAAAGTACTCTAACTTGAAAGACCAAAAGGCAGAAAACGTGTCTGAGGATTGCCGCCTAGAATATTCAGATATTGCAAACTGCCATAGAGAAACATTTAAAAGGTGTCCAATGTACATAGCTGACTCTGGCACACAGAAGATGCATGTTTGCGCCGCGCCGCCCAAAGGACAATGGGCAAAAATGTATTGAACATGATACCCGCCTCAATGAACATAATTTATTTATCATTGGAAAGGTATTTTTATGTATGAGTATATTTTTTTACATCTAGGATATCTCGTAATTGGTGTGACCAATTGCTTCCTTACTAGTTTTTTTTTTTTTTTTAAATGACTTGATATCTGTTTCTATAGTATAGTACTGCAATAAAAACCAGCGGAACGTCGCACGACCTCGACTTGGACCTCTTGGAAGTTAATTGAATTTTAGAAGTAGAAAGTTGTAAGAACTGTTGTAATTGTTTTATAAAAAATACATAACAATATAATATTATTTTCAACAAAACACGAAAAAGTAAAAACTTGACTTGATTTCTATGAAATCTGTTATATTTACTATAGGTATAGGTATATAACTTTAAACGAATAGGGATGTGGGACAAATCGCCATAATGAATATTGTTCCTCTTGGCAAGACCTATTCAACGACACTACAATGATTGCTATTGGAGCGGGTACCAAAATGCCCATTATCCTTTGTCTGGGTTACTATGCCCTCCGTGACAGACGTTCAACCGCATCACAAAACTTGAGGGCAAACTAAATGAGTGGCAAGTAAAACTGCGGCTACAGTAAAACTCTGGTAAAAAAAGAACGTTAATCACGTGAAGGTAAATGGCAGTTTTGGTCCACTTGTGACGCCACAGTGAGTTACACGAGTACCTCAAGGGTTCTTATGGAAAAAGACTTCAATTGACTCCATAATTATTTTCTGCAATTGAAGGTCGAGTACAATTAAGTTCATGTTGCGGTATCCTCAGAGTAATTGCCGAATGAAACTACCTTATGCAGTTTTCCATTGGACTATTTTATTTTATTTTAAATAAGTTTGTTTAAACTCGAATGTTAAAACAAAATTTTGAAAACTTTTGCAAAAAGAAATAAATGTAAAACTGCTGAATATCTAAATAATTAATTATTCCAGCGAGGTAATAATTATTTTTTTTTTGTAGGATGTGATAAAATAAAACCTTGCAATTGGATGTTAATTAGCATTGATGAAGTTAATAATGTTGAAAAATGCATAATATATTGTTATTACGGTACACCACACATTATAATTGAATAGAACCAGCCAATTAATTAGCATTATTTTTTATAAATACGTGTTGATATAATTAAATAAATGGTGCACTTTCAATCAAAAATCACAGTCAAAAATCAATAATAAAGGCCGCTTATATTTTTAATTTGTTCGTTTCTGCTGAACATAAACTTGATTGTTAAACAAATATATTGCATAGAATAATGTGTGGAGTAATTTCATCCTTACGTTCTCAATAGTGATCGACCAAAAACCATGTATACATCGCGAACCAGAACTATATAAAATCGACAGATTTGACGGTTCTCAATCCGACTAGGTGGAAAGTAACGGTCCAAAATGTCGGAACTTGATGTGAGTCTATTTCTGCTATGTCCAAAAAAATGCAGGGGGTATTATCACAATACGTCTGATATTAAAAATGTACATAGTTATTGTCTTTTTATTACAAAAAAGACATTTTCCGCGTTCGTCTGACCTGAGCGAATTTTCAAAAATGTCAAAAAATTTAGCTGCACTGTATATAGCAATTTTTTTTTTTACAAATTGTTATAGTTGCCGGGATTACCAAAATATCATTTTCAGACATTTTCCATGTAGAGTTTGATTACAAAAATGAAAAGAACGTTTCGCAGCAGCTTATTAAAGCAGAAGCAAATTCATTTCACAATTCAAAAAAGCTTCTGTTGTCGAATTCTGGTTTATTTGTTTGATAAGTAAGATCCGACACTAAATTTGTCTTATATCATTTTGTTCTATATCTGGGCAACTTACGTCATTGTGTCCAACAGTTTTCAGACGTATTGCTATGATACAGTGCGGCTAATTTTTTTGACTTTTTTGAAAGTTTGCTCAGGTCAAACAAATTATTTCTTTATAATAAATAGCACAATATGAGAAATAGTAGAATGTCCCTGTTTTTAACCGACGGAAAAAAGGAGGAGGTTCTCAAGTCGCACAACTTTTTACAGAATAGTTCGGATGTGATGATTTTCTTATGTATAATGTATATATATATAAACTAATATGAATTTTCCAGATTCTTTAAAAAAGAGCAGTGGGCAAAAATGTATGGGCGGTTGACCCATTTCCGCCACAGTCTAAACTAGTCTTGTTTTGAAGGTCTTAGAGCCAGGTATCTTTGTGCCAATGCGCATCAAATTCCATCCTGGGGTTCTCTATTTATTTGAGGAAGAAGGAAAAGGAAATCATTTCTCACCTTACTGGGTATTACTGTATGAATGGGCGGACGTTCACATTTCATCACATTCATATATGAGGAGGACATTGATAAACCACCTCTTTTTTTGGACTCTATTATAATTGATGGTTATAATAATTAAATAAGAACTCAGCAAGATCTTAGCAATTTTGTAATTTAATTTACCTTACTGCGATTTCAATTTATTCCTGTAAAATATACAGGTGTACATTATATATTATGGTGCATTTTAGTGTAGATATGTGCGAGCACAGCGGATTTTATGGTCGACCAGCCCTTGTCTTATCTATGGGTCATATCTTTCATTTTAAAACTCATAATAATAGTCAATTATAACAATATCAAATAACGAAAAGTAGTGATTAAAAATATTTTACTTAGCATAATGTTAGAATTTAATGATCCCATAATGAAAAATGCTCATTTTGGTTAGGTCTTCCGATTTACACATATTACATGTCTGGCGGTTCTGGGTCAATTTTGCCCAACACCCTTTATTTTGTTTAAGTAGTCGATATTTGCATACAAAACGTTTGAATGAAAATTTTTCCATGTTCATTGTTCAGCAGTCACGAAAATATTTATAAATAATTCTGTTAGTTTGTTTTCTAAAATATTGATGCAGAAAAACGTATTCAATAAGTCAAGCAACAAAACCACATAAAACACTTATGTTAGCTATACACTTTAAAATGAAATAAGCGTCAATTCATCTGATGATCTCCGATCTCGAATTTTGTGTATAGCAATAACAAAGGACAACAAATAATAATAAAAGTTCTCATGTTGTCAGAGATTTCATAACAATACTCGAAAATCGTTTTCATTTTACCTAAATTGACTCCACTTGGAAATAATCAGAACTGAATTAAACTCTCGATGTTGAAATTCTATAAGTTCGTTAAGATAAAGCAAAACACGTCATTATATTTGATAAAGTGAATTATGAAAGAAATTTTGGAGCAAAACAAGTATTTTTATAGTTTAAAAAAATGTTTTCCTACTTCGCGGAAATAGTTAAAATAGAGTCTATTAAAAAGCACTCAATTACTGAGGATCGTCTATTAAATCTCTGGCAACAGATTAACCGTTTTCATGTTTGTTCAAGAACGTGCAACGAATTAGGATTTATGTTTGAAAATAAAAACAACAAATGAAATCTTGAAGTGGGAGTACAAATAATGTCTGAATGTCTGAAAATGAGAGTGCAATAAAAAAAATAAGTGGAAATGGGGGAATACGCCACATGGACTTCGTACATCTATTTTGTAGGAAAAACATTAAATGGACTCATTAGAAACAATTCACTTTGTTTCTCATACATACCTCAAAAAAGGCAGTAAGTGTGACTTTTTGCATTTGTCTCATTTGTTTCGCGAAATATTTGGGATCTGATGTTCGTACTTAATTGGGATAATGGCATCATAAAAATAAACTATTGTCTCCCTGAGAAAATATTTTTCACGTTAACTTCGCTATATTTTATTTTACTTTAATATTCTTATACCATTCATAAAATATCTATAGCGTATAGAAAATCTATTTCCAATGTTTCGAATTCATTATATCTTGAATTCAAACTAATTTCCATACTTTACTGGAATAATTCACTAAAAATAACAATAAACAATTGTGAAAAAAAAATTAACTATAATTGTACAAAAGTACAAAAAAAAAAAAAATCGCGTTTGCTAAGGGGTAAAATTACCCGGGCTATTCGTTGAATGCTAACTTTTTACTTTAAGATTAAATTAAATAAATTATTACGCCATTTTTCACTGGTTACGTTGTACAATTTTTATACTTAGCTTTATCACAGAAAAATGCTTTATTCAGGACAGGTGATCGATTTCAAACCTGACTATTACGAACTTTTGTGACTGTATGTTACTAATATTAATTTCATGATTATAGACTAATTAAAAAAACGCCTGTTTAAATTAAACTATTTGAATTACTCCAAATTCTGAGAGAAATACTTTTATGATGCCATAATTGCCCCTTGATTTCAATAATAAGTGTCAATTATATTAAATTATATTAATAAAACTTAAACTCGGAGGATCTCACACGCTTTGTTGTAGCAAATTGCAATCCAGTCTGGCTGCGTGGCGCCCCACTGTATTTGATTCACTTCCCCTTCAGCTGCTGTGTATGCCAGTATGGGATCTTCAATCGCACGAGGCATCTGCTGAATATCCCAAATCAGTGCTTGGTGATCATCACCGGCAGTGCAAATATGACAGGAACTGCGGAAGGATGATATCGAACAAAAACAAAAACATTTCTGATAAATTCATGGAAATTAAATACCTGTGCGGCGCCCACGCTATTCCGTTTACGCACGCTCTATGATTGCTCAGTCTTGCAACAGGAGTACAAGGAACACGAACATCCAAAATAATAACTTCACAAGAATCCATTGCCACTGTGGCCAAATAGTTTGGATCTTGCTTATTCCATGCTAGTCGAAGAAGCGCAGTATGCGACGGATCCTAAAAGTGAAATCAGAATTAAATTAGTTTACATTACAGAGAAGAGCGCGGACATACTTCGTATATAATCGTTGAATGCTCCAAGTGTCTCAAATCGAACATTCGAACCGAGCCATCAGCCCCGACGGATGCAAACATATCTCGACCACCACCGGCTCTAGAAAAGGCGATATCATAGACTTCTTTGTCATGGGCGATCAATTGTGTCTTAACGTGGCCAGCAACATAAACCCTTCCGTGCGGCTGCAGAAGAAAGTTGTAAGTGAACGTAGCTCTTTTGCTTAAGTGCGTCATACCTGGCCCGTCTCTAAGCCCCAAATTGTGCAAGTCGTATCAATGGAAGATGTCCCTACTAAATTTGGGTCGACTTCATTCCAGTCAAAGGATGTGAGAGGCGCACAGAAGTCACTGTTTTTGTTATTATTTAGAACGCACTCCAGTCTTGTATCAGGTTCACCTGCTCGCCAAACCCTTAAGTAGTCGCCTGCGAAATAAGTAGATGTTAATATCCTTTTGGATTCACGAATTTCCAACTCAAATCGTGTACCGGAAAATAATACAAGAAAATGAAATAATACAAGAAAATTGAAAAAGTTTAATTTTACCGCTTGTAGCAAGTAAGTCTGGGTAAATTCCTTTTGAGTCTGGTATCCACATAATTTTTGTAGTTGGGTATGGATGATCGAATGTGCTCTTCGCACTAAACTCGCTCGTGTCCTCATCCAGACTTATTATCTGCACTTTGTTGTTGTATTCCTCGATGAAACTCCCTAAAGCAAGGCGAAATCTTTTGTCTGGACGAACGCTCCAGTTCATCGAATACAACGGCCATGGTGCCAGGTACTTGTAAATTTCCTTTCGCTTACCGGCGGTGGATGACATCACTGCAAATACAAGAGAAACTGGCATGGAAAAGGATCTTGCAATGATAAAAGTTTTATATAAGTATTTCGGTTAAAAGGAAACTGGCATTTTGTCCCTTTAAGTAGAATGCATCGAAATGAACTATTTAAAGCGAAACGATAAACTTTTGCATTTTTAAACTTAAGGTTTTTTTTTTTTTGCAGAAACAATAATTCAAAAAGGTGGACACAGGACAGCGTTGTGAGTCATAAAATCGGCAATTTTGATTACTTTGTGCCAACAGAGTATCATCTTACAGGAATTGATATCTGCACAGACTGGATCAGGACGTATCTGCGTTTCACAGCTAAAGAGCTCGAATAAATTTTTCGATTTACTAAGGAAAACCAACATTGATTGGCGATATAATTACTTCAGTTATTATTATTACGCACTAGAAAAATAAGCAGCGCTTTAAAACAAATTAGTATTACATTTAAAACAAAATATTCTAAAAATATAATTTGAGACTTACTCATACCCTGAACCGAAATGACATTCCACTTTTCAACAGAACTGCACTTTAGTGAAAGCGATTCTGGGTGAATTTAATACGATATTGTTAGTACCGAATCTAAATAAACTATTGAATAAAGCGTGCCGAACGAATAGAGCAGCACGCAGAAGCTTAAATTTATCTACAAATAAAATGTCAAAGTTTGCGGTCAATGGCACGGCACAATGGCATGACAGTTATCAATGACACTTGGTAGCTAAAAATCCCAATAAATAATAAAATTTCTTTCCTCACCTTTAATGTATATCAGCTTTTGGTAACACACAGTGAAAAATGAAAATAAAACAAAAAAAGCAACTCAAACAAAATGTATTTCAGTTTACTGCTTGAAGCGATGTTTCACAACATTTTCTTGTCAAAAAAAAATCAACCAAAATATGAAATACATGACGAAAAAAATTTAAAACGCTTAATTAAATGCTTCTGAATTGTTGTTACTATCCAGAATCAAGTAAATATAATTGAAAATCACAATATTACTTCAAATAATTGATTGAGCCGAGTCAACGCGCGAATTGACAACACCGTCACTCATATGGTTCAACTAATCGCCAGACGCCAAAATCCTGTAAAACTAAATTTCCCGTAACATTTCCTCCATTGGCGTGTGAATTTGTTCATCTCCATCAAATTAAAATGTCCCGAAAAAGGGGAAGTGTGAAATCTGACAGATATGCCCAGTTGAGATGCCAAGTTTTCCGGGAAAATCTCAACTGAGATTTTTCTAAAAAACTACTGCAAATACTTGAAATGGAGTTAGGTGGGACCGCATATAGGAAAGAAGTGAAATACCCTAAAAATTATAATCTCCCCCATTCATATACGCATGGAAAACATGTTTTTACAAAAGTTTGCAGATAGTTTACGCATCTCGTAATTAATAAAAATTTATCGAATCCGGTGGAAATCTTGTTTTTCAGATGGCTTTCGAAGTTTACGAAGGGAATCTTACAATTTTACTAACGTTTTTTACGTTTTAGGTTGTTTTTAGAAAATTTCCCGGTCGGGAGGGGAAAAGAAACAGAAAAAAATTAATTAATATTCTTTGCACCAAATGTTCATTGGCCATTGTGCACTGCATTCACAATCGGAATTGTCAATTGTCAAACATCGTAACTTCAGTCACAATAGAAACGTGAACAGAGCCGGCTTTGATCTGCGACAATGTATTTGTTAGTGTTGCAACTGGCCTGGTATAATACGTTCACAATAAGAGGACTTCAGTCACCATTTCTTTAATTCACATTAAAATGCTTTGCATGCGTTCGATAAGACAATTCGAAATTTGTTAGAACCGGCAGATATTTCCCCTCTGGAATCTGGACATTTCTTAAATCCGAAAAAAAAACCAATTTTTTTAATGACTATTTAGTATAATCTAAAACATCTAAAACACGAGATTTCAAGCGATTCTAGTAAATTTTTCTTCAAAAATTCGAAAATTTGCGCATTCAATTTGAGTGCACTTGACCAGAAAGGATTGGAACAGATTTCTGCTGCAGATTCGGGGACTTTCCATTTTTTCAGATTGAAGGAATTGTTTGCTTATAATAATGACAATATATTTGTAAATAAAATTGATTCTCTGAATGAAATAATTGAACTATTGTTCTAGGTGGAGCAGAGCTTTACTATCTCCATGAAGAAACATTTCAGTTACAGTTGAACGTTTTACTGCTTTGAATGTCTATCGACACTGGAAACTCATTGCTTGTAAAGTGCGCGGATTTACTGAAAAAGGACACCAAAAAGTATAGTTGCGCTTCTTGAACATTGCCCAACGCTTTCAAAGGAACCATTTGTGCTCTTCAAAATGCAATTCAAAGCTTATCAAGTGTCCTCCGCAGCCGGTGAAACGGTACGTAGATGGTCTTTTGTACCCATTCGTCCAAGTTAAATGTTGCTATATTCATTCCATTCACATCTCTCTCTTTGAATATATATCTGGAAATTTATTTTGCAATATCGCACATTTTTAACTATGTGAGTAGGATTGTTTTAAATACTTACTTTTGAATTTATTGCGCACACAAGGATATTCTCAAAGGCGATCATGCCATCCTGTGGTCCATATCTGTGTGCCAGAGCCTAAGCGAATAGCCAGCCGAGTAAGGGCATCATGTAATTGGAATTAATTCATACGACCAGAACCATTCGGATCCTATAATTTGAACACGGCTTTCCATTTCGCGACATCGATCAGCAGTAAGCAATGATGAAATTAGGGTTCCTTTGTATCCCAGAACAGGATGGAATAGGACTACAGCTGGCAACAGTTAAGATCGGGAAGGATGGAGCAGATGGATAAAAGACGTGAGAACGGAAGGAGTAAACATTTTAAAATTGGGAAATAAGCCATTATATTTGTAGGCTAGTACTGGACTACTGGTTGTATTCTAGTCTTCGATTTAGCTGCACTGAGGTGACTAATTTTGGAAGATATTTCTTGATCTGCATGTTTCCAAAAGAAACGCGCGATTGGAGCAGGTGAGGAAGAGCTATTTGTATTTTGTTGAGATGTTAACCAAAAAGCTGGTCATACCGCACACGTGACATCATCCAGCAGAGATAACACGGTGAGAGCAACTATTGGTTCTTAAAAATATCTTTCTTATTATGCATATTTGAAATCAGTTCCTACGAAAAGACATTTTACAAGAGAAGCATGAAACTCGTTTTATAGATCTCCGTTCGTCCACTTGTCCTGGCGTCGCGTGGACGTTCTCCAAAGAATTCAGCACTTCTCACATCGACGTTAATTTGCAAGTTTATTTACGAATGTCCTTGGAGTTCATTATGACCACTGATGATTAATGGAGACATATTGAGTTATTCAGTAGTTTGCTTTTGTTATTTTCTATAGGAACACTGAAAAACTATTATACATATTGACTTGATTTATTGCGAATTTTTTTTATACAAATTCTTACTTGGACTAACTATTTCTAATTGATTTACCTACTTAAACTAATTTATTTCAGTTATGTTGCACAGAGTTCTGCGCGAACGAGAGCAAAGTGCCAACAGAATTAATTTTTGACGCAGCTCGCCAGTGTCTGCAACTGCGGAGATCCTGAAGATCCTGATTCACTGCTTCAATTTCATTCCAAAATATACTAAAATAACATTTGGAATGAATGAAATTACATTTGTATTTTACTTCTTTATCTTTAGTATAAAACAAAGTCGCTATTCGCGTCTGTCTGTTTGTACGCTTACTTCTTCTAAATTACGCTTAACGAATTTTGATACGGTTTTCACTATCATTTAGAGAATTTCTTCCAGAAGGTTTACATATACAGGGTGATTGGAAACTCGACCTATTCCTTGAAAGGGGCTATAGTATGGGTAATTTGCAAGAAAATAACCCTAATCAACTAGGGGTCGGAAACTAACGGTTTCCGAGATATGAGGGTTTTAAATTATTTTCTAAATTTTCTGCCACGTCATCGAAATAAAATATTTGCAAAAAAGCTACCCATTTCTGACCACGCAATTGATACTCTTTTAAAAGCTGATAAACTAGTAAGTAATTTCAAATTAAAATCCGGTCCAAAATACTCATTATCTCAGAATTATACGGTCTTAAGTTGCAAGATTTTAAATTTTTTCAGATCTTCTACGAAAAAAGCAATGAACTATTCGAAAAAAATGTACGACACATGGCGTACAAATTACTTAAATAATTACTGGGATTCAAGACCTTTTCAAAAATGTACAAATGGTATTAACTCTTTCAAGGATTTAGCAAACATTAGCACAAAGTGCACTGTACGACTAATTTGTAATATGGATCAAAATTTGAAAGAGCTTTATAAAGGTATCGAAGTAGGGTTATTATTAAAAAAAAAACATGTTAAGTACTAAGGTTTAATGAACTAAAAACAGTTAGCATAAAAAATCACGTCACTTACAAAAAATAATAATTACAAATTAATTAAAAATTACAAATTCATATTCTTCGTAATTTCATAGAGAATCATACTATCAATTTTCATAATGATCGGTTCATTACTTTTTGAGTTAGACTGCTCGCAAATATGAAAAAAGTCATTTCGAGATAAACGCGTTTGAACAAAACCTCGAACCTCTAGCCTCTAGAGTCTAGAGTCTAGCCTGTACCCGATGAGCGCTCGGTTCATGCTTATAAAATCTTAATAATTGCGAATTTCGCTTTGAAATTTTGAGACAGCAAATTCTTGGGTAGTTATGCTAACGATTTATTCAATAAAAAAAAAAAATCGGATTTTTTTGAAACTCCTAATATTGTTTCCCCCCTTAAGTGAACTGAGTCATGTGCTACATATCGATGTTTTTTAATCGAGGCAACAATAATACCTCACAATGGCATGATAGTTATTGCACCGGGTGAACCCGGTAAGCCTACCAGTTTAAAATATTATTTAAGAAGTTCGCGTTGGGTTTGACAATGACTATGACTTGGCATTGACTATGTTTTGCATATCCATCTGAAGTTTGTTTAAACGTTTCATATGTTCTTTTTATTTTTTCATTGACGTAAGTAGACCAGGGGCACGACCCACTCCAGAATTCTATATAACTAGCCAGGGCTAGGCCCCCCTAGTATCAAATTCTAGTAACGCCTATGGCTGTTTTCAAAGTTTCTTGAATTTTTTCCTCCTTTCTTTGTTTTGCGGCACCAAAGCTTACAAAGCAATTTGCCATAAAGAATACCTTAATATATAAATTAAGCTTATTTGAGCATAGTATTCAACTTAACGTTTGAACTCTTAGCTCCATATTAAAAAAAAAAATAACGAATCACATCAAGGGCTACCGATTGCTTCTGTCGATGCTTACATTTTTCTATTTTTCACAAATATTATTGTCAACATTTCGGTAACAACAATTCCATTCACACAATTTTTCAAATTGCCTCTCTTTAATAACAACGAATATTTTTCTCTTGGAGATTCAGAATTTTTCAGCAGTTTTAGGAGCACAATTGAATTCTGATAACGTGATAATGTTCCAGTTGTTTTATTGCACTTCAATAAATATACAAATTTGCTCGTTCCTAGTCATGCAACATTCATGATTCGGAAATAAATAAAAATATATTTACATACATTTACTCTTTGTTTTGTTAGTCATATTTACAAAAAAAAATAATTTACATGATCAACAAAATGGAGGGAAAACATGATATTACAATAAAACAGTTTAAAAACATATTTCTAGTAATGATGCAAAAGCCTCAATTCAATAATATAATATTTTATACATTACAAGTAAATCGAAATACTAGACAAGATTGTGCACTCACAGTTATACAAAGAGTATGTTGGTTTTATTTCGGCTATTGCTATGCAAGGCAATGTTTTCAGGTAATACGTGACCATTTGATAGTTGGCCGTTTTCATATTTCGGTTCATTGTGGAAGTTGACTGGCTGTGATCCGTTGCCACCCCAATCTTTCCTTGTGAAGGGCAAACTTACGCCCTTTGACATGTGTTTGGCCTATGTTCAAAAGAAAAAATGTTATTAACGATACAAAAAGAAAGGTGATCCTTTTATAATTACCCGATTGTAGCAGAGCACACCAAATATAGCTAGAGCCATTCCAAAAATGTTCAAACCAGTAACTGGATTTCCCAAAATGAAGAGTGAAGCGCCAACAACGAAAATTCGCTTAGAAGCGCTTGCTACAGCATAAGTTAACGGCGTCACTATGGACAGAAAACTAAACGCGATGATATTTTGTAGCCAATTGAGAACTCCGTCAGTGAACAGCAGAATAATTACACGATGATCTCCGTTGGCCTATAAGAAGTTCGAGTATGTTACTGATTCGTTAAAACATAAATTAAGTCACTTACAATGACTGGATGGCTAAAAACACTCATAGCGTCAACATATAGCCAGACCGGGAGAAACATAAATAGAGCCAATCGTCCCAAAATGTGAAGCAGTCTTAGATGATGTATACCAGTGTCCTTAAGTACCTGCAGTGAAGTTAAGACGTTCATTCAGAAATTTTTCATATATTTTAAAGCAGGACGAACCTTTTTCGAGAATATGTTTTGCAGAGAGAATCCCATTGTCGAGAGAAGGGCACAAACTAATCCTATAACATCAAACGATATCTCAGTCATGGTTGCAATTCCAACGCCGCAAATTATTGGAATCAAACTTAGGTACACGGGAAGTGTCTGAGACTCCTTTAGTATTACTCGTGACAGCAGCACAGTGAAGAGGGGCATTGTTGCTTTCACTGAAAACAAAAGAGTTGTATTTTGTATTATGCTGGCATAAACGTGTTTAAATATGCATGAAAGATTAATATCCAACTTAAACAACATTAAACCGAATTCTATCATTTGACATTGCCCAGAACATTTAAAAATTATCTAAATGTGTAACGCGTTTTCGCTGGTAAATCTTTTGGAAATGTATTGTGGGTTCGCCGAATAACAAATTATGTTTGCAGTTGCCTTCTCTACAGAAAAGCAACCATGCCGTTTCGATTCCCTATTTCCAATTGAAAAACTCGAAACCTGAAAGTATTGGTCAATTTCTTTCCGAACAAACTCAAAGCGAACATAGCTCACGGTCCACTTGATTGTTTCCATGAATCTATTTCGCCTGACGAAAAGAAATCTTTCTGTGCGAAAAGTATTTATAATCAGAAAGGTTCTGATTCCCCAACGTTTACTCAAGTTCGACGATTAGCTTTCCGCTGGCACTGAGTTGTGTAACGTATACTAACTGCTTGCTGTAAATCGTACTGGTTTCATCTTATTTCCTGGGTAGTCACAGTTGTTTATAGTTGACCAAAGCGGCAGGTGGCATTTGAGCAAGGTCACACTTAGTCCACTGTACAAATTTTTACAGAACTTGTGCAGTTCTTTTTGTGCTGAAAACGACATTTGGAAGGTACTTACCAGTATGAGCATATGAAACAGGAACCTTCCATATAGAAATATGAGATGCTACTGAGGCAAAGAACTTGCCCAAGGCAAGTGGGACGATTAACTTAAGGTAATACTTCCAGGACATATCAGCATATTTTCGAATGCCCCACAAATTGAAAAACGGTCCACTATAAACTGCAATGCTAGTTAACTGTACCATGGTGACAGTCATGGGATAAGGAAATTCACTAAGCACCATTTTCCCAATCACATTGTTACTAGATGATACTATATACCACAGAACACACAATATTAGCACGATTACGACGTGACGCGACCCTTTACGACTTTCAGCCATTATTTACAATTACTTAATATGATTTCTACTAAATCGGCTTAAACTAAAAGGAATAAACCTGGAAGAAGGTATTCCTTTGGCTAAAATACGAGATTCACGTTTTTAAATACATCACTTTCTGTAAAAATCTTCTTCGTTGCCAAGTCAATCGAAAACCTCTGACGTTTGCAATTTTACATCTAACATTCCTACTACATTATTCTACAAAAATCTAGCAACATATACTGGTTTCGGAATCAAGATGCACATTGTATATTTTTGCAATATTATCGAATTTTATTAAAAACTACTGACGTATGAGGGCACTGTATTGCGCGGGTAATGGGAATTCGTTGCTCTGAACTTCTATACCGCTAACAGCTGAAAGATCGAAGCTGAAATTTTCATCTATTCCACTTTCTTTGAGTTCGCCGCATTGTCGCAGTTCAACAGGTTTAAGCAGCTGAATATGACAAATACGAATTCTCCAGCAATAATAGAGTAGATCTGAGTAGTAACAGAAAACACTAGGCAAACTTAGTTGTAGTACATAATTTTGGTGTAGTAGTTTTTTTCTCCCAGTTGCAGTTCAAAAAATTTCATTTGTTTTATCGAAAATTTTCACTTCAGATTTCACAAGTACACGCTAGAAAATTAGAGTTTTTAGCAAATCACAATCAACAATAATTTTGAGTAAGTACATACAATAATTTTCTAGGTCAGATCATTCCTTAAAAGTATTTATTCACGAAAAATTATAAGAATTAGTAATATATACCCAATTTGGTTTTTTCACGGCACATACGTTCGAGAAAAAACAGTGGTAAAATAGAATTTGGTGCATATCTACTCCGTCCTAAATCTAATGAAATGCTACAAAAAATTAAATTGAATTGACTTCAAGATCGTATTATATATCTTTTTAATCGTGGTAATACAAGTCCTGTGCAAAACAAAATTGAGCATACTTTTGTAGGCTATATTGTCAAAACCTTGTGAAAAAGTATCGTATTAAAACAGATTTGGGTTTACATAATAAACATTTTTAATTTATTAACAAAAAACGAGTGTAAAAAACGTAAATAACAATAACATTCAAGGAACTATCTGTCTAGTTTTCTTCTCCATCGGGAACAGTCGTGATAGATTTCTATTTTCTGTCCAGAGATTCTGTAGCGATGGACCTTTCCTTTGCAGTAAAAGCAATTCGCGTAGCAAGCTAGGTGGACATTTTCACTGTAATGCTCAACTATTTCTAAGCTCGATGTTGCGGTAAAAACCTTGTGGCAACTTAAACATGTAATTTGCTGTTCTTCAAACGTTTCACGAAATCTCAAGTGAGTAGCATCGCTTTCTGTTCGATCAGCATCACGCAAATAAGAGACATTACCATTAGATGTCATTTTTGTTTAAATTAAATACTGTTAAACACGATAATTGTTTATATTATACGGGATAGCTGCCTTCTTTTTTTGTGACAACTGACAGACAGACTTCTTTCTGGTTTTATTCAGCAGCTCCGCCATTTTTATGACCAGATAAATAATTGTGCTTCAGCAAAAAATTTATATTTATCATGCTTTGTATTAAAAGTGTTCTGGTTGATTTGTTACTCTTTCACAATTAAATCTCTTTATTAATTTGCATGCATTTAAACATACAGCAATACCTTTTTTATATTTTAAGAAAGTATATCTGGCAGGCCTACTTTTAATTGGAGCCACAGTCGTTTGACGTTTACTTGGCGGGATAAATTCCAAGACCTTGATTGAATCAAAAGTGTTGAGAAGCACGGCTTGGCGTCCAATATTATTTGTGATTGATTAATTGACAGTATTTGTGATTGATTGAGAAAATCCTTCCAAAATGTCTGGTATAGCACCGAAAGTTTTCATAAAAGTTGATTCAAAGGCAGAACAACAGGTAAGAAATCGAATTTGTCGTAAAACAAACAGGTTATGTTTTCGGATTTTCATAGAATAAATTTTTAATTATGATGTATAGGAAACCTTAAGCAAGTGTCGTAAAACATTAAAGGTTCTGCAGAAACCTGCTCTGGATAAAGAAAATGTCATCGATCGTCCACTAATTGGAAAAGGTTTAACCAAGGCAAAATCGTAAGTAAAATGGGGCTCCATATCGCCGGTGAAGATCTGATCCCTCGTATCTCCAAAGTGATACATGGTACCAGATCTTAACCGATGCAATAATTATACGTATATTTTCTGTGTATTATGCTGATTTTAATGCTTTAGTAAATATTTTTCCATAATCGACTTTAAATTTCTTTACCAGAGACGATTTTGGAACATCAGAACTGGTGAAACGCAAGAGAGTGGCAGCTAAAGGAAGTCAAACAGAATCACCTCAAGAAGCGGACGAGAAAGATATTACTGAGGAAGACTTAACTACAGAGGGAAATCCATCGGAAAACTATTGGGAACTTTTGGCAAAGAAAAGGCGCGATGCTCTTCAAGAAGCTCTTGATGAAAACAGACAGTTGCATGAAAGGATCGAAAACTTGGAGCATGAACTATTTGCAGCACGAGATATGTTGAAGGAAACAGAGCATCTCGTTGAGATATTAAAGGAGATCGTTAATGACAATGAGGAAAAAGAGTACAAGCGCAAAATGGGTCACAGCCAGGAGGAGATAGAGGAGGGAGAACTACGATCTGAGGAAAATTCAACCTCTACAGATGATTAGAGTCGAAAAACCAAATTCATCACAATAATTAAGGTTTTTAGTTTTTAATTTGAACTTTGTGCATTAGACTTTTTAACTTTGGATATGTAAAATTGAATATTGTGCGTTAGATTATAGATTAAATTATAGATTAAATTATAGATTATAGATTGTAGATTTTAGTTGTAATAAAGCGTAGCTACGTAACAATATTTTTTCTCTTAGCGAGTTTTCACTGTACTTCTGCCAGTTTAATTGGTACTTTGCTGATTATGCTGCCATCTATTCAACTTAAATGTCATAATACAGTTATCTTTTTTTCTAGAAGGCAGATACAAAATTTGTGATTTAACATTTAAGTATAGGCAACAATGAATACGAATTCAGGAAAAATATTGTTTGCGGATAAAAATAAAAACGTTGAAATATTGGAACATAATTTTCGGTCCATTGAAGAGATTCGTATCCTTTTGAAGAAAATAATGGTCAACATTAAATTTGACTGCATTTTTGAAAGATCGGGTAAAACCGTAAGTGAAATCATAATATTACTTGGAGGTTTCACTTGAGTTACCAACGAACTAAATTACATTGAATTAAGGATTAACCTTTACTGTTTTTTCCCAGCTTTAAAATATCGCAGTATTTTTAAGAACTACCCTCACTTCAACTCTTTGCAATCAAAAGTTTTTTCCGAGGTTTTGCATTCGAACAAAGCAATAATAGTTAGTGCTCCTACTGGTTCAGGGAAGACCGCTATTTTCGAATTAGCTATTATTCGTGCTCTGATGAATACGTCTGAAATCGATTTATTGAAAATGGTTTATGTGGCTCCCATAAAGGCGCTCTGTGGTGAAAGATATGATGATTGGGTTCGAAAATTTCACGAACTTGGAATATCGTGTCGTCAAGTCACAGGAGATAATGATACAGCCGACTTGGGTGAACTCATTGGTGTAAATTTAATAATAACTACTCCTGAAAAATGGGACTCTTTAACACGCAAGTGGAGGGATAACGAAGATCTGGTTGGAACAATAAAACTATTCTTAATAGACGAAATTCACCTTATTAATCAGGATGTACGAGGTCCTATTCTAGAAACTGTGATATGCAGAATGAAAACAATGCAATTCTCACTACCAGTGCAGGACGAAAATGAAGACTGTGTACGATTCGTCGGTGTTTCAGCAACCATACCAAACATTGAGGATTTGGCCACTTGGTTAGGACGGAAGGATTCAGTTTCATATTTTAAGTAATTTATACAGTACTTTTAAGCGATTGAAATCCTATGAAATTTATTTGTTAGAATTGCTGAAGAGGAACGTCCAGTGCATTTAGAAAGGCATATTTTGGGGTTCAACTCAAGTGCAGTCGGTTTTAAATTTGATATAAGTTTGAACTATAAACTATCTGCAATTATTCGTAAATACTCAGAAGGGAAACCTACCCTTGTAATTTTGATACGATTTTACTTTAACTTGTGATTAATATCTAGTTATATTTTAGATATTTTGTAATAGTAGAAAATCTGTTGAAATGGCGTCGGCTGTACTCTCGAAAGAATTCGATGATATGTGCTTCAGCGACAATCATAAAGCGGCTTTGCTTGCGCTCTCTAAAAGGTGCGTATTCAATGAACTTCCTTTAGGGCCCATTTAATTTATTTTTCTTAATTTCTTATACATATGACAGAGTTGAGGATTCAAAGCTAAAACAGTTGGTGCTGAAAGCAATTTCGTTTCATCATGCTGGTGTGGGATATAACGACAGAAACTTGATAGAAGATGCTTTTCGGCGTTCTTTAATTTTGATTATGGTGAGCACGAGCACACTTGCAATGGGTGTGAATTTGCCAGCTCATCTGGTTATTATAAAGTCAACTGAAGTAGGTATATTGATAATATAATTCCAATGAGTCTTCTACTTTGATCTTTCCATAGAATTATATTAAAGGGTCTATCATTGAATACCCCGAAAGTTCTATTTTGCAAATGATTGGTCGAGCTGGACGTCCGCAGTACGATGACAAAGGAATTGCCGTAATTATGACCCAGCAGAAAAATGTTGTAAGTTTCTTAATAGTTAATTACAATATTATGAATATCAAAGCATTTGATAGCAAGGTCCAGGGGGAAGAACATGCTCAGTCACATTTCATAAAGTTAACAGGAGAGCAAAATCAAACCTTAGTTGCATATAGTTGTTCTGTATACCACATCTTTACACCAATTGTAACTGGACTCGTCAGGTTTTTGCTCAGTACAATAAAATTGGTTACAGCTTATTAGGTTTAAAAACGAAAAATCGACAAAGATGGTCTGAACACGTTCTTCCCCTGGACGTTTCTTCATTTGTTCTAGAAAGTACGAAACAAATTCTTAAAATTCGATTGTTACAATTTTTTACTTGATTTAATTTTTATTTATAAAATATACAAAATAAAAACAAAAAACTTCCAAATAGAATGCATGATATTTAAACGTAAATGCCGGTCTAGTATTATCCTAGTGGATTGGCATTGTCCTGGAATGAAACCTTCGGCTGGAAGCCGCTTTCACCATCTATTGAGTAGTCCACAGTCATCAAACGGCCATCAGGAAGCCAGACCGAGTATCGACCAGTAATCTGCAAAAATGCATTGCATAGTAGAAGTGCTAATCTCAATTTCATGGTACCTTTCCAGATGCATCGCCAACTTCATTTTTATCAAAAAATAGCTCTTTCTCTGGATCCTTGACTTCAAATTGGTATTCGTACTGCAAAGTGAAAAACACATTGAGTTAAACGGAGTTAAGGAGATTATCTACAGGCTTCTTTTAAAAGTTCCCAAATCAAAATTGAGTGATTAACACCATGAAATCCTTAAAATTAATCTAACACTTCACGTGGCGTGTCCACTATTGATGAGGTATTTGCATTGCATTTAAATTGCTCGTTGTCATGTGAATCCGGAATTTCATCGTTCACTTGGCGCAACGCTCCCCTTCCGCTGGGATTATTTACGTAACCCCAGACGCCACTAAAAACAATGCGCTTTTGCACTGAGCGAAAACAAGGTTGCTTACGAATTGCGCAGTTTAAGTATTGTAATCATTCTGATTTATTCTGATTTCAAAAAAACAATTTCTGATTGCGATGTTAATCTCAAGTGTGGGAATAAATCCTCGAAATTACTTATTGCCTTCCATAAAATAGAAATGCTAATATTTGTGGATTTTTTTTTTAATGAAATATACAAATCGAGGTATGGGAAAATTTTTACAAGTCACTTCCACAAAAAAATGTGACTAAATAGAAACGAAAGAAATTAATAAAGATTAAAATGATACGATCAGAAGTGGAACGGAATAATCTTATATATTTTTTGTGTTTTGTGAAAAATTTAGATATTAATTAATTTGTTAAAGGTGATTGGAAGGTGCAACAGAAACGAATTTGTCTATAACTTATTCTGAAATTTTATAAAAAGGAAAATGGTTATATTTTTCAATATTGAAGTCAGCTTATGAACAAATCGTGAAGCAATTGATTTAAATTTTCATTGAATTACATAAAGAATTAGATAAGAATTATATAAGTTAAGACGCATTTGCAAAAGCTAATAATATTTACAATTTAATGGATTTGAATTATTAATAAGAACAATCATCGTGTAAATTAATCCTGGTTTGAAACTATTTGCTAAGGCAAAGGAAAATAATATTTTTGCATATAATAAAGTTAATATAATTAATTAATTAAAGGAAATTAGTGTGGAAAGTAACTACGAAACTACTTTGGAACTACCGATTCCATTGGAGCACGTTTAATCACAGCCGGAACTTTCAAATAATTAATTTTTGTAATTCACGCAGAACTTTTGCAAATTCATGTACTTTTAATATGTGTTTTGTAAAGGACAACAGCTTTATATAACTTTTGCACTAATTTTCGAGACTGAACTTGGATCAGTTTTGACTCGTCTCGACTTTCAAGTGATTCTATTTGCAAGCAAGCAAACTCTTCCCGACGACCTGGAGCAAGAACGACTTTACTTGACTCAACTACTTTCTCTCCTTGCTTACAGCAAGCTAAAAACAGTCACATATATTATAAAAAATTCTCCAACAATCTTATAGTTAAAGTTAGAAGAAACACAAACAAATTTACAACAATTATAATTGCGGTAATATAGTTTTATCAATAAAGTGATTTGCTGTTGCAAATTTTTGTTGTCTAATATGTATAAAAAATAAAGTGTGAAGTGTAAAATTTGCTACTCACTACTATTAGTTATAACTATCAAAACTAACAGACAATATTGTTATATAATTCCAGTGCATTTTTTATGTAGGTTTCTTACGCACTTTACATTTTTATCAGTAGATCTTTATAGAATCCTTAAAGAAGGATTTACATTTGGGCTATATCTGATAGGTTACAAGTGTACTCATGTGTGCAACGACCATTTCAAGAATCCTTTATCAAATAACAAATCACTCTTATTTTAATTTTGAATTTGCAAATACGCGCGCGATACTTGAATTTTAAAAACAGCGTTGAACAGAGGAACATACAGGGATCCTATTATAAGCACTATACTTCACAATACAATCAAAAATGCTTTACCACTAATTTGCACTTTTTAAGGATTTTTTAAGGATATTCAGTCCATTACCGGGTCTGGTCGTTCATCTGCAGGCGCCTGTGGCATTGACAACACAATGTACACCAACGAAATAAGGACGAAAATCGTTTTCCACATTTTTCACAAGTGTAATTAAATTTGATAAAACAACTTGAATTGCAAATTCTTCGACTTAGTTTCCAATTACAAACAATTTGTTTATTCAATATCGAAACAGAATCCGCAAAGATGAGGAGCTGGGCGAGCGGTACATCTGCAGCACTTGTATTTATTCTACAAAAATATGCCATTAAATCTAAGGCATGTTTATATATACTCACAGCATAGGTCAAAGTTGACCCCCATTTTTGCAAAGCTTTTTTTTAACTTGATAGATTTACCCATTGCTCGGGGAGTCTTACCTTTGCCGTAGTAGGATAGTCGCCCCTTCCTTTGTGATGAATTTCATGTGTTTTGCGTCTCCAGCACCGCCGCCGCTGTCCCAGATCGAGAAGCCGGCTTCGCTGAGAATTTTTCCTCGACGATCTGCGCGAGAAAATTCTCTGTGATATTATTTTTCTTTCTGTTTCGTTTTTTTTTTTCGCAAAAGAGCGCCTTACGGATTAACGGTGACGAGAAATAGGTTTTCTGTTTTACCTCAGAAGAAAACCAATGGAAAAATGTTGATTCCATAGAAATTTATTGCGAAGATGTGCACTTAGAAGTATGTAACCTTCAAAATCGTGCCTGGGTGAGGCTCATCGCTGGGGTTATTACATGAAAATCTGCTGTTTTGGGTGATGATAGTTTATCTTGGTTGGCTGCTGGTGTGTTACGCAATACCAGTTTTCTTGCACAGAAAGTTCTTCAGAGGATTTGCTGTTATCCTTGATTTCGGGTGCAGCAATAATTACTATCATGAGCGACCCCCTGAACTTAAGTAAGATATTAAATTTCAATTGGAAAAGATTTTTGTGGTTTTCCAATTAAAATGTTCATCGTATAGTTTGGATGTATAAATATGGTTTTGTGCCCATTATTCTGAGGATGCCGATGGCAATTACTTTCGTTTTAAGTGTTTAGTTGTTGTTATTGTATTATTCCGAATTTTGTTATCTTAAGCAATATTTTAACAGATTGTATTTTTAGTTTTGCTTAAATGTGCTGTGCTTAAACTTTTCCGAACGAGGATGAAATTCACGGGTGAAAATGCAGCTGGTGACATTATTAACAAAGTACTCACGTTATGAACAAATGCTTTTCTCTCAATGCTATTATTAAACAATTCGATTAACAACGTCTTTTCTCCTACAAAACCTTTAAACATCATTCACTTGAAAAAAAAAAAAAAAAACTTGAAACCCTTTCATAAATTAAAACGGTTTATCTGTGACAATAATTCTTCCTGGAAAATAAGAGTAATAAATGCAGAAACGTTTCCGATGACCGAATCAGTTCAATTTATCAGTTAATGTCATTTAATTAAATTGATCCTTTTTTCGTCGCTTTCAGGCAACGCCACATTCAAGCGCTTCGAAAGGACGAAGTTAAGGACTACATTTCGCTATATGTGCTAAAAATTGTAAAACGATTAACAGCAACTGGTATTTCACACGAATCTTGAAAATCACGCCAGTAAAATTGTGGGAAGTAACTCAACCGAATTCGAATGAGACTTTTGAGATTTTGTCGCGGTAACCTTTAATGAAGCAAGTCACTAGGAATTGGGCAAGACTTTTCGGATTCCGCTGCGGGTAACCTTTCCTGAGGCATTTGCTTAAATCTTTCTTAAACTGGAATCAGATCAATTTCTTATTATATTCATCTGAATCAGTGACTTACGGAATTAATTTCTCCATTTCCCACGATTCTAACTAAAAATTTGGAAAGAATGCAGTAATTTTTCCCTGTAGAAATTCAAAGGGAGGTGTGAATAAAGAGCGCATAATTTACATTAATTTGTGGTGGCGACCACAGTTGTCGTGATTATTCTTTATTCTAGTTTTCCGCGAACGTTGGATTTCGTTGATCTTGAGTAAGACTCGGCTTGGGAAAAGTGCAATGCGAGATCCGATTGCAAAAACATCAGCAATTACACAGAAAGGCTTCACACTTGCTTCTGTTGGGTTTAGAAACAGAAATCGTATAGATTCTAGCAGAATGCAACTTTGCCAATGTGCAAAGTGCTTGTGTAACGAATACTTCATCCTGAAGACGATTTGATTTATCAGTTTGGTATTTGGCCGTAGATTCTCCACCGTTAGTGGGTCTTTAAATGTCAACTAGTCAAAGGCAAAGACTATGGGCTCCTCTGGCTCAGAAATGAATAACTTTAAAATGAGCACTGATTAAATTCATGAATGCATTTCTGTCACTGTTTATCAATGAGTTTTCATGCCGGTATTATGCTTCTTAAAGGATGCAATTATCAGTTAATATTTATCCTCTTCTAAAAATAGGGAACTGAACTTTTACTATTGCGATTGGATTGCGCATTGCTTAGCGTGATATTCTTGTAGCTTTGAATGAACCAAATGACATTTAAAAAAAACTATTGATTGTGTTTTACTCGTTTTAGAAAAAGTATGAGAATCTGATGAGTGGCTGTGCACCTGTTGAATCTCATCTCCATAAACATCTTGCAGAGCACTTGAATTCCGAAATTGTTTTGCATACAATTACTGATCTGGAGGTAGCCATGAAATGGATGAGATCGACATTTTTATACGTTCGAGCTGTTAATTGTCCTAGTAACTATGGTTTGCCTGGTGGAATGGCGCGGGAGGCGGTGGAGAAGAAGCTCGAAGGTAGTGAACACCATTTTTGAATTCCTTGAGATTAATCATTTTACAAGTGGCAAATTCGTTTATTTATTGTCATCTATTGCAGATATGTGCCTTACTCAGATCAATGAACTAGAGAACTATGGACTTCTTACCAAGGACTCACTACATGGGAACTCAGTTGTGTCGACAGCGTATGGACGATTGATGGCGAGATACTACATTTCTTTTGGTACCATGAAGATTTTCAAAACGGTTAGTTTTTATATTAATTATGATTTTTAACCCTTTACAATCAGTGCCGGTGAATAAAATTTATTTTCGAAGTTGGTGTCGCTCGTCTGGTGAAATGAATTGTTAATATTAATTGCTCTTTGTCATCTCCCTTCGAGGACTTAAAACAGCACAATTTATGAGTTTACCTTTTAAATTACTGTATGTAAAAATAGTTTGTAAAAAATCTGGTTTACCTTTCTACCAAGGACCAACTGACTTCGAATTACTGGCACTGGTACTAGGTGGTAAATTCTATCGTTAGCAAAGGATTAATGTAAAACAAATTCGTAGGCAGTCGTGGGACTGGCCGACCGAAGTAGAATACTTCTTTAAACAACCCTGACTGTGTGCTTTCTCACGGATTAAAATGAAGTTGCTGAAAACGGAGAGGCATGCAGGAAGAGGATTAATATTATACATAAATATAAATAATACTAGTAGGTCTGGCCGATTTCACTCGGGGCGGTGAAAATTATAATAAATGTACATCATACTACATTTTGAATAATTGCAACTATCCCTAAACGCGAGTTATATTATATAGAACCATTTCCCTTAGGTTAGTTTACAATAATAGTTGCTTGGTTTTTTTAAGTCAAGGGTACTTCTCATTGACCTTTTTTCTAAGTAAAAAACCAAATATCAATTTTCATGAATTTTTTACTTCAAAAATGCCGGATTTCGACACAAACTGTCATCCCCTATTTTACTCTCTTAGGGGTTGAATTTCAAAAAATTCTGGTATATGTGTTTCTTCATTTCTAACAAAAGACCAAATATCAATTTTTATGAACTTTTTACTTAAAAAATGGGAGATTTTTATACAAACTTTCATCCTCTATTTTACCCCTTTAAAGGTTGAATTTAAAAAATTCTTTCTTAGTAGTTATCCTTGTCATTATAGGAATGAACTGTGAAATTTTCAGCCCTTTATGTTCAGCGGTGTGGTCTGTGCGTTGTTTGTCAGTCAGTAGCGGAACTGTTTTGTACAATTTTAATATATAAAAGAGGATATGGTTTTTTTTTTGTTCCCTATAGACTCCTAAACGACTTGACCGAATTTAATGAAATTTTCAGGGATAATGTAGCATAGTCTCGACTCTTGGGATTGATCGTATGAAGTTTTGTGGAGATCGATACCCCCCGAGGTAAAGAAAAGGATGAAAGTTTCTATGAAAAACCGCCATTTTTGAAGTAAAAAAAAAAAAAAAAAAAAATTGTTATTTGGTTTTTTGTTACAAATAAAGGAACACGTGTATCAGGATTTTTTGAAATTCGACCCCTAGGGGCGTAAAACAGGGGACGAAAATTTCTATGAAAATTCGCATTTTTGAAGTAAAAAATTCATAAAAATTTGTATTTGGGCTTTTTGTTAGAAATAAAAAACACGTATACCAGAACTTCTGAACATTGCACCCCCAAAGCGGGGAAAATAGAGGATGAGACGCTATATCTATTTTTTTTAAATTCTAGGAGTTTTTCTAGGATCGACCATTCTTCCACCTTCAGATACAGCACAATGAGAACTACCAACACTATCCTCATTCAACCCCCTAGAACCCCCCTTAACTGAAAACAAACTAAGACACTATTATAGCCCGATTTACGGGAAACGGTTCTATGTAATATAGCTACATAGTGTTTGCGGGTAGTTTTTTTCAGTAGAGGGTTGTGCTCTGTAAACTATACAACGGTGTACCCTTACACAAGAAAACAGACTAATATTGCAACGGCCATTATTAGATGCAACACTAAGTAAATACCAAGAATAATATATTTTCAAATAGAATGCGTAGGAATGTAGGCGCGGAAGGGCGTAGCAACGCATGCCGGGTCCCGGTAGTAAAGATATATAAAACTTTAAGATTTCACTTAAGTTCTAGCATTTCTTATGTTGCAATGAAAGTTTTCTTGTGTATATCACTGAGAATGAAAACACTAAAAGTAAACACTAAACGTTTGGAAATATAAACATTAGACCAAAGCATGTCTCCAACGCGATCGCACGAAAATTATTCAGTCCATCATTATATTATAGCTATAAACTCATATTATGATTTATCTGACATATACATATTAATTCCCATCTACGTTCTCTTGTGAAAGTTTTGGTATAATCATTTTTTTTTCTGGGAGAAGCAGTTTAGAAAATTATCGGACTTTAATTCTTAAAAACTGAAAAAAATTTTTTTCACATCCAAACCCATAAAACGGTTAAACATTACAAAATTGAAATACTTCCACGAAATATGTAAAACATTAAAATAAAAATCAGGGCCCACTCCAAACTACACACAAATTGGGAAATCGCGTATTTTAACGATATTCAAATGAAAAGAGTCTGTTATAAAGTTTGTTACGGAAAAAAAAAATATGCCATGCAATAGTACTCAAACTTCAAGTTGATATCATGCAGGGTCCAAAATCGACAACCCCAAGGAGATCCCCTCCCTCAAAAAACCCCGAAAACGTAAAGAATTACTATCCCACCGGAAAGCTCCCTATTCTCTCATTCTAAATCAAAAAACCCCATGTAAATCCATCCACGTTTACTACCCTCATACTTCTCAAAATTTCAAACCTTCGTCACGATCGTGATTGCCCGCAACAAAGTTATTTGGTCAGGTTAGTGAATGGATAAAAGTTATTTAAGTGTAGGTATTAGAGCGTCCCGAGATGGCAAACCAAAGATTTTTCTCCAATAGAAGTATTCTAAACACTTCAAAAAGTCTGCAGACTAATTTGATGTTATATTATCCTAACAATTATCCTAACTTTAGTACATTCCGTATAATACTTCTGTTAAATAATTCTATTATATATACTTTGCTATACATTTGTTGTTGAATATTCAAGAAAATTTTGTCTGCCATAGAAGAGATAGAATTTAACGAATAGTACATTTCCTTTGCTCTGATTTTATTCAGATTAGCAATTTAATTGTGCAGTTTTCATTAACCACAGATATAATATGTATAACATCTGCAATTGTTCTAAACATTTGAAAATTCCCCCAGATTTGTGGCACAGAAAATTGTTCAGATATTCTGGATATAATAGTTTCTTGTGATGAGTTTTCTGAATTCTCTATCAGAGTGAATGACAAGAAGTTTCTAAATGCGTTGAATGTCCAACTAGTAAAATATCGCATCAAGGGAAAAATTAAGAGTATCAGAGACAAGATATCATGGTAAGATAAGCATAATGTCTGCTTACATCGACTCGGAAAACACATGTTTTCGATTCTCGTTTTCCAAAACCGGTAAAGTGTTTACATCGGCTTTCAGTGTTTTTCTTTGACATTTTTCCAATTTTTTGCTAATAAACTGTGCCACTTTTTTTTAATTAAAAAGGGTAAAAAATGGATGCTGAAATATTAAAATTTGCTTTGTTGTACAATGAAGGAGTTCAACAAATAAAATAAATATCAGTTTATTTTCATAATGACAAGTGTCAAACAGTGCTGAATTCTCATAACTAAATTCAGATCCTGTTTTACGTATAGCTTTTATCAAAACCAGGTTCCGAACCGTCGTCCAAATGTATGGGAAAACAAGTGTTTTCGGACCTGTTTTCAGTGGAAAACACGAAACTTATCAAAAACGAGTGTTTTCGAGTCGATGTAAATAGGCTATAAGAGAAATATAACTAATGTTATTATTGTTAATGTATGTTCTAGTTTAATTCAATCTGTGTTAGGCAATGTCCCCATTCAAGATCAAGGCTTACGACAAGAATCTTTCAGAATGATTCGACATGCAGAACGGATTGCAAAATGTAAGTGACTTTATAACATGCTGATAAAATGTTATTTTGAAATCGTGTTTGTTTTCTTTGCCAAGGTCTTTCTGAATACATTCGGCTGTCCCAAAACCAGTTAAATAACAACATTTTTCAAGCCCTTTTAAGTTCAATTACTATCGCAAAATGCTTAAAGGCAAAATTGTGGGAAGATTCGGAATTTGTCTGCAAACAATTAAGAGGAATTGGACCAACATATTCAAGCTTATTGGTGAACGCAGGAAAAACTACAATCGAATCCTTAGAAGAAACAGATCCCAGAACTCTGGAAATGGTACATGCATTTTGATTTTCATTCAAGTATTGATTGTGGGATTGTAAATGTATTTTGCAATAGATTTTAGGAAAACCACCACCGTTTGGCAATGAAATTCATGACGGTCTAGCCGAGTTTCCAGACTATATTCTACAGTTACGACTTAAAACTTCAAATGTAGGCCAAATCACTGTTGTTCAACATAAACCAAATTATAATATTTCTGGGAAAAATAATTGCTGTCTTATAATTGGTGATGCGAATAACAATTTCATTCTAATTGATGATAGAGTGTAAGTGAACTTTAACTGCTTTTCGCCTTCACTGTGATTTTTTGTTGTTTAGTGACACCATTACAAAGGATTGCGGAGTCTATGAAAAAACTTTTCAAATACCAAATCCTTCAACTCAATCAGTACATGCGCACCTTATCCACGGAAGTCTTGGTAATTTTTTTTTTCTTTTGGGTAAGTCTAAGCATTTTAAATTTAAAAATTATTCTTTTGCAGTCGGTGCTGATAGATCAACATCTATAGTTTTGAATCCATCTAAAGAAGTTGGGGGTAACAAAATGCGTAAGAGAAAAATACAGTCTAAAATAAATGCCATAAGATCCACAAAGGGAAAACCAGTACCATCTCGAAATACAGTCAAAGTTGCAACTGATAATAATGATAATAATTTGATATTAGAGGAGGATGATGATTATTTTCGTGACCTTGAGTTTCCGCAATACAACTTATGTGATGGGCACAATTCTCAAGCAAATAATCAAAAGCTGAATAAAAATTGTCAGAACTTATCAACTGGAAATTTAGAAAACTTTAAATATGTGAAACATTCTCAACTCACGAAGTCTATCCCTGATCTAGAAAACCTGGAGAATATTTTCAATGAGAATGAAGACTGGCCAGAAACTCATTGTGAAAACAACACTGAATCTAAGATTAGCGAAAGTTTACCAAATGAAATGGAAACGGAAAAAATAAACTTGCCATTACGTGATAAATTAAACGTTACTAGAAAGAGAGTCATTTCGGACTATCTCATCAAAAACCCAAAACAAAACTTAGGTACCAAATCCATATATTTTAAGGCCGACAATTCTCGTGGAGGCTCATCAAAAAAATCAACATCTATTATTTCGACTGAAAATAATAAAACGAAAGACTATTTTGATGAAAATGCTGAAAAAATGATTCTTGAAGCAATATTTGGAAATAGCAATAAAATGGAATCCGATGATTATAGTAGAGGAGTTCACAATGCATTGTTGCCGAACGTCCAAGAAAAAATGATATTGCAGCAATCCGTATCTGGAGAAGGTCGTGACTCAAGATCTATTGTATCCAATGATGGTAAGTAAAATACTATAATACTATAACCAGCTTAAAGCAACTAAAATAGTTCTTCTAACGAGGGATTGTAAAGTTCCTGTGTAAAAAAATTCCTTTTCTTAGAAAGCATTCTTGTTTAAAACCAAATCAATTCTAATGAAAGAAAATTGTCATTATGCAACTGATAGTTGAAATTTAGAAAAGCACAGCAATTGCTTTCAAACACTGCGTCAACAAAAAAACTAATTAATAAACTGCACACTGCTTAAATATCAGCTGAAAACCTTGTAATGCTTTTATGGCATATTACCTGCAAGAAATGTGCGACGTAAAACGAAATGATGTAAGACGAAATAAATTTTTTCATACATTTCTATACCATTTAGTTAGGTTTTCGGAGATGAACAAAACAAGTCTTATTGTAGGGAAAACGTTGCTTTTTAAATAAAGTCACAAACGTAATTGTTACAACGTCTGAAGGTTTTGCAGCTAGAATAATAGATGTTTAACAAAATTCCATACTCATCATTCGTTTTTTTTTTACATTTTGCATAATTTTTTAAATGTTTAACTAAAAGTAAACCTTATGGCCTACAGGTTCAAAATCATAACACGAACAGTTCATTAACATTATTAACAGAAAAATATGTATTGATTTTTTTGTAATAAAGCAACATAATAAAGAATGGCCACAAAACTTTGAAAAATAAAGAACGATGTTTTTAACATATTCAAAAATAACCCTCAGTTATTTACCCCTTTTGTCCATTTTGCACAACATATTTTTTTGTTATTTTTTTTTCTAAAACTTCAAATGTTTTTCTTTAAAATGAAATATAAATCATTAATATACAATAATATTTACGAAAGCAGTGATTTTTATCTCCTAAAAGGGGGCGATTTTTCAGAAACCACCAAACACGTTCTTTCTCTTTACGAGTACTCCATGTAAAAAAAAGAATGCTGCAAAGTCACATGAGTTTATTATTGGGGACTGGAGAAGACCTGAATGAAGCGACCCACGAATACTGAACATTAGTGCCCAAACGGGTTGGTTACTAGAGAGTCAGTAAATAAACAGGACAATTATTGACCTCGTAATCTCGGTTTCTTTACATTTTTTTCATTATTTTATTCTTCTTTGTTTTTCTTAAATGTTTGTAAAGCAAATTTAAAAAATTTTAATTTTTTTGTTTGTTTTAATTCTTCACTCTTTCGTTAAAATCGACTTCATCTTAGATATCTTCACCCTAAACAACATATTATAATAGATACCCCACATGCCCAAGTTCACAAAAACTTTTAAAAAAAAACTCAATTTTACACCCCTTTTTTCAACCTTAAAACCCCGGGGTGTATTTCGATCAAGCTGCCGAGCTTCGGGATACAATTATAAGGGCCAAATGCGAAAGAACGATTTTGTTCGACCGGAAATTAAGGTAGATATCGCTGACACGGCGGACGGATATTCCATTTTTGGACTCTACGCATCTTGAAACTTAAAAGAGAAAACTTTGTTAAAAAAAAATTTTCCGAACATATTACAAAGATGTATTATTCAGAGATTAATAAACCAAAATAAAAAAAAATCGGAGCATATGAGGTCATAATCATTGGTCGAAGTTCGTTGAATGACTCCTAACTAATAAAAAACATAGTTTTAGTTAAAACTAATTAAGTGTCTCTGTACAATCTTATAAGACCATCCTCGGTTTTAATTAGTTGGATCGAGATAGAATAGAATCAAGAATGAACTACAAAATTAATTACCAAATCGAATAAAGTGTGCTCTAAAGAAATATTTTTTACAGAGCGGTTCCGTTATAAGAGTTAAAACTAACAGTAAATATATGTACAATGTACATATTATATAAAAAAAAGTCTTATTTTGTTGAACTCATAGGTTAAGCATGTTATCAGATCATTGAGCTTTTATAAACTTTATTTCTAACTGATAAATAATATTTATACCACTTTAGTCTATCTTTGCACTATTTATTCAACATTTAAATGTTAATAAAATCCATTTGCGAAGCAATTTCGACTTTTGACGTTTAAATAAACTCATGAACATTAATAATTTCAACATTTTACAGCTGCAATGTCGACGATGGACAAGTTCAATTATCATGCACAAATTAACACAGATTTCTCAAAATCTAATAAAAATGGGAAACCACCTATAAACTTCACACAAACTATGACAGTGGGCAATTCTAATTATAGTATTTATCACAAAGTACAATCAACAAACACAAATGAAATTATTGAAACGGAAACACATGAGATGAAACCGGATGAAAACTTTTTTGAATATGAGGAAGAACTTTACCTTAAAGGGTTGTTTGAAGAAGACCAGGGAAACTCGTTTAATCATCAAATGTCGGTTGGAAGAGAGACGAGACGGGATTCAATATGTTTGAGTGATCGGACTTTTCACAATCAGCAAAACTATCCAATTGATTTGTCCAAAAACAACTTCAAAACAAGTCCTTGGGGAAGACAAGGCACTTCCAGCACTCCAAGAGCCGAGTGGATCCAACCTCAGGATTTTAGAACTCATTCTACTGAAAACAAATATGTTCTTGCGGAAACGTCGTGCCCATCCGAGGGTTATGATTCGCCCGAACGAAGGGATGTAATGAAGAGTGCTGCATTAGTGTCTGCAACTGTCGATAATGAATCAAAATATAAGCAAGATTTAAAAAATTTACCTAAATTTCCTACAAACCTTTTGACATGCAACTCGTTCGAAAATTCAGTACGACAAAATGGAAAAGGAAGCGAACTGGTAAAAATGGAGTGTGAAGATAGCTTTTTAAATGGATTTCATGGAATTGATTTTAATACTGATTTCAAATACAATTTTCTGGAAAACCACAACCAGGAGCGATTCACGAAAGAGTTAGACATGGAAACCTTTTTCGTTCGCCCAGAAGCGAAAGCTGAAACAAAAAAGGTCACCACAACGCGATTAGAATTGACACCAAAAATGGTTCATGTTCCTGTAGAAAATGATTTTTTTAAATTTTTGAATTATTATCCACACGGAATCAATTATTTTGAAACTGAAAATAAAAATACGCAAATCCACGAATTTTCTTCTTTTAAAAAGGATCCCACGGTGTTGGCAAATGACTTTTCGTTCGAAGAGTGGGAAAATAATTTTCGTACAACCTGGGGAGATTTTCAAAGAGATCCCCAAACAAACGGTTCAAAGGACGACAAGGCGAGTTTAGGACATCAGTTAGATAAGCACAGTGAAATTGAACAAGTTGCCATTGAAAAGGATCACGAGCAAAACGCGTTACGCAACCGAAGCCACTGCGTGATGGAACTCGCCAAATTGGTCTGCAAACAAGAAGACGTCGAAATTTATTGCGTACTCGAAATGTTGTGTGACAATCGTTTGTCGAAGAGTGTCTTCCTTTCCTCCATACCTGACGAAATACCTCAGTTAGAAGATGTTGTGGATGAAGACGATCAGTGGCCACTGAATGTGAATGCCAGAGATTTTTTAATGGAAGTCGAAGATGGTGGAAGAATAACTTGTATTAAAGAATCAGTTCTTAAGGCACCTTGTGCCTCGATTCAAGATGCATCGGCAGACATACAATTTACTTCGGTCCCAGAAGCCAGCAGAAATGAACTACTTACGACAGAGTTTGAGAACGCCAATTCAGCGAGCGGTAAATTGAGGCCAATTAAGAAGACATCTGACTACAGTTTAAAGATATTCCACAGACAGAAGTCGTTTCTTGTACCGAAGAGCAACACCACGAGATCTTATACAAAAGCAATTGACCGGGAACTTTCTGCACTCCAGCAAGTCAATCAATCGCTTAGCAACAGCACAATACAAAATAAATCGAGGTTGGAAGAGTCTGATAAAATTTGTTTTGCTGAACATTTCAAGGGAACCGGGCGAGATTTAGATTATGGATCCTGGAGTCCCGATAATTCACAGTGGAAGCCTGAAATGGTAAGCACTGATGATGCTGATTTTGACTTTTCTGGATATTCACATCATTTCGAGGACTGCTCCGATTTTGTTTCTATCTTTTCCCAAAATTTGGAGAGTAACGAAAGTATTTTTCCACAGTAATAATTTATTAAGTTAAGCAGTTTTGTTTTAAACTTAAGTAGTTTTTGGTTTTTTTCTTAAAAAGTCATTATTTTGAAGAAAACATCTTAAAAAGGACGAGGTTACCTGGAAAAAATGAAATTAGGTAATTTTAGATGGTCAAACAAATATTTCAGATGAACTTTCAAGTTAGTAAAAATAGTTTATCGTAAAATTTTGTTTTAATTAATTAATTAATGTATAAATAATTATTTTTTTACTCTTTGATTACTTACATTTTCGTGTGAGAAATATTATACATAATAAGTTTGAATCCAGCAAATTCAATTTAATTTCTTGAAGGCTTGTTATATGTATTATGTAAGTACATATTCAGGTAGTTGTATTCGATAGTGTTGCTGTCAGATATATTGTCATATTCTATTAAAAATAAACTCATCTCAATTCAACTTATTGTAAAAAAATATTTTTTAGTCCAAGTAAATGAGGGGAGGATTCAGAAATCTCTACGATTGCATAAGTATTGAATTTATTAAAATACGAAAAATACAGGCTAGTTATTTAAATAAATAAAATGTAAATGCGATAACATAAACAGCAGTCAAGATATTGCCACTGACACACGTTAATATATCCTTGGGGGGAGGTAATTTTTCTTGTTGGGTGGCAAGTACCCGGAACCGGATGTAACTCCCACTTGGCTCGAGGCTGATGTCTGCAGCCCGAAGTTCTTCAGAGCTCCAATTACGGAGCTGATGGGAGCTGTTCCTTCATCGGAGAACTGGCTCGAGCCCCCGAGGGTGTCGTATTGAGCTAGAAGAAATGGTTTCAGTTCGATCATGAAAATTGGGGGGATGGGAAACGGTTTACCTTGGATTTGTTTTTGAGCATGTTCAGCTTCCTCTGGAGTCTTGTACTTGATAAAGAACACTTCCGGTTTGCTGGGCTGTGTTGGAGCAGGAGTAACAATATCGTTGGCATTCAACTCATGCTCCTTTTGGCTAAGAACGTAAATGGCTGTCTTCTCTTCAGATGGAGCATATTCGGCAGCTAGACGGACCTGTTCGGATGCTGGAGCCTTGATGAAGACCACACGGTAGTTCTTTTGCGGCCTTCCTAATCGGAAGTGTTTAACGCGACCGCCTTCTCTGTCCTCGGGTGCTGAGTGAACATAGAATTGTTTGCTAACAATTGGTGGTTGCTGGGGTGCAAAATTCTCATTAATTCCGCCAATACCATCGTTCCCGCTATTTTCCTCATAATTATATCCTAGCCCAACATCGGGGCGAGCGTAGCAAATGGTAAAAAGGAAAAATATCTAAAAAAAAATTTAGTATTTTAGAATCCAATCGAACAGTTTTGCAATTACTTTCTTACCAAGAAAACTTGCATTTTGGAAAATTTGTTGATTTTTTCACAGTCAAATGGAAACTGGTGCTCTCTAGCACAATCCGTGGTTTATATAGCTATGTAAAAATTTCTTGATTCATACTTGCCTGAGCCTTGACATCTAATAGTTACAAAAGGCTACAACAACAACAACAATGTATTGTCGGTATACCGGCGATGGAAGTGCTTGATATTCGGCGAAAGATTACACAAATAGCAAATTTGCATATCCTAAAAGAGGAGTTAGTAAGACTCCTACTACAATCTAAATACCAAAAAGAAAGTGACATGGTCTTGATCTTGACCCTCAACCTGAAACGCGTTTTTTCGCTACGCATGACGCAGTCAATAACTTTATCAGTTGTTGATGTTCACAAACTTCAGCGGATTTTTGTTATTGATTTTTTTTTGTGTTGGAAGGTAACGAAATGAATTTTTCACAACCAGTTCCGCAAATCATAAGCATTTGATTTAATTTTTTTTTTTTTGGGACTGTGTCACATTAGTTTCATTATCTCCGCTTGCAGATTTCCAAAACAGAGTCTTCGCTTTACACTATACGTTTTCGATTATGGCGCTTTGCCATGGCATAAAGATGTCCAGCCATTTTTTTCTATTTTACTGAAAAATTAATAAGGTGAAGCGTTTACATCTTAATTGATTCACTATGCAAATCTTGCGTACAGCAACGAAAGCTACGGAAACCAACAAACCTTGTAACCATTTCAATGTAGCGGCTGCGAAAAAAGAGGAAGTACGAACTGCCTCGAAAAACGAGCTAAGATTATGGCCCAAAATTGAATATTATAAAAGAATTTTATGTGTAACATGAGGAAAATTTTTTTACTATTTATTGCGTGTAAATTGTCAACACTTATTATGTACATATTTTGTTGAAAACGTTTGAAATACCGAAAATGATTTCTGTTTTACTTCCGTTTTGCTTCATCGTTTGAATTCTATTAAATAAAAGGCCATTAAATTTTTCAATTATCATATTTGGATTTTTGGTTTCGAAAGATAAATTCTAAAATTCTTTATAGATTTCTTGATCACATTTCACAGTTATGACTTCGTATGGTGAATTCAACTCATTAAATATTAAAGCCGACCGAAACGGAAATTTAGTGTTGGAATTGGAATTTTTGAAATTTTCTCAATTGTGGCAACAGATAATTTGCATATACGATATACAATATCTACTTCTGACAAACTAAATAACAGTAAACATACATCGTAGCAGGTTGACTTTTTGAAATTTTGTAATTTTACAATTTCAATAAAATAAACCAAATGTTATTTTTGCATAAATATTTTATAATGAAGATATTATTTTGCTTATTTTAATATTGATTGTGGATGTTTTGGGAATTTTTGTGATATTCAAAAAAATTGAGATTGTTGATGGAAGAAACGAGCACATTTAAAACTTTTTATTTTTAAAATTAAAAAGAATATTAATCTAATTACAACATTTTGATGACATCAGCAACTTCTTCTATAATACATTAGGCTGAATATTGTGGTGAACGGAATGCTCATTATTACTAAACCATTAGGCCTATTTTGGGTGGCCGAGTTTCGCAAGTAAAGCCTAGGGATGTTTTCTCTCTGTCTGGGATAGCAATAGCGAATATTTATTTATTTAATACAAGCAAAATCACAGGACTAAAACTACCCAAATATCACAAAAAACACTACTACAGTACTATTAACTAAATGATACACTTAAAAGTAACCGAAATGGGGGGGGGGGGGGGGGTGGTAGGAAAATTTGGCCGGATGGAAAATACTCTTTAAGAAATCCCTGCTACAATGGAAATCAAAGGGCGGGAGGGAATTGGCGTTCGAAGCATCCTTGTGACGGGTTCGTTAAGGCCGTAGTTGGTGCGGTGATTGATCGGACGGAAGAGAGAAACCGATCGCAGACTACGGGGATTAGTATTAGAAGGAATCAATTGTAACAAAGAGGGACTATCGATACATCCAGAAAGAAGTTTGTGTAGGAATAGGAAGAGGATATCAGCTGCGTCGCGTCTAAGGTGAAGTGATAAGTCGGAGACGGTGGTCGTAAGGCGGAAGGAAGAGAGGCTGAGGATCGGACCAAGGGAGGTTACGAAGGGCAAAGCGAAGGAACCTGCGTTGGACGAACTCAATTCTATTGACATGAACTAATTGGATATGGAGACCAGACCGGTGAGTAGAGATATTTTCACTATTTTGAAAATTTTGAAAATTTCTAACATAATAAGCGCCGTTTGTATTAAAAACAAACATTCTTTTGTTTTAGAAGAAAATGTATTGTGTCAAGCCTTTCGAGAAAACATTAAACATGGGAAATCCAGATAAGTGAAGTAATTGTAAAATTTATTTGTAAATTAATTTTCAATTATTGTGTTTTCCTTGCTGAACCTTTTCTTGTTTAACCTGATTCAAATTTATACATTTTTTCTTTTTTTCTGCGCGAAGTTTTATCTGTCTCTTCTCGAGTGTTGTCAGTGATCCTATTTCAAGCTTCTTTTCACAGAATTTCTTGGTGATAAGTTCGTCAAAAATATACTGTTATTCAATGCGAATGATGGACATTCCCTGAAATACTGCTCCATATCCATCTTCTGGGTACAAATAGAGGTCATTGTGAGTCGCAAATTAACAATAACACTGCGCCTCTGATTATATATACGATTATATTTATAATTAATATGTATACGATTGAAGATGTGAAATATGATGAAACACAATTAAAATCATTAAAAGTGAGTCTTACGGAGAGTTAATTAATTAATTATTAAATGTAGTTTAAAAATCTATGATTTTGAGATATCTATTACTTCAAAATTTTGGTTTGTAATTTCATTTTGTAAATTGCCTAGAACTGGAGTATTGTTTTGTTTTTGCAATCGCCCATTTTTATCTTATTCAACTTATATTATTATATGTGTACCTACTTATAACTATAATTCAACTTATAATTTGTTTTTGTCGATCACTAGTTAATGGCTTTCACGTTTTATTTTGAATTCTTGAGGGGTTTCACCCTCTACCCTGGCGAGGCCCATGAATTATTTAATAGTTACTGCTCGGGTTTCGCACATTCCTTTTTGGAGTAGTTTATACGGAGGAATTAAAGAAGAACAAAAGTAGACCAAAATGAAAATTTTTGTGTCTTAAAAAATACGCTTTACTTTTTTGAAACTAAAAAAATCATAGAATTCATTACACGTGATCGAAAAGATTTCATGAACCCTCATTCTCATGGTCAGCGCTAGGCACTGCGACCCAAAAAGACAGGAACCTATATATTGTGCACGGCCTTACTAAGATAAAGTACTTCCTAATGACGGCTGAAGGTCACTTATAGAAGAGATTCTTTATTCTTATATCCAAGGGCAAGGGCTCCAAAAACTTCCTGGAAAAGATTTTTCTTTTCAGCCAGAGTAACGTTGGACATTCACAGAGAATGTGGATGGAGGTTTCTTCACATTCCAAACACGGACGAAATTTCCTAACAGCATAAAATTGTTGGAAAAATGTTCCCCGAAAATTTATTTTTCATAAATTTTATATCCGTGGGCGATAAACGCTTGAAGTAAATGTAACAAAAATAATCCAGAAACGTTTTCTATCTCAACCAACCTTATTTTCTAGAAATTTTTTAAAAATTTGGTGGATATCCGTCTGTCCAGACACTAAAAATTGTATTTAGAGAATTGAAATTACGAACAATATGATATTTCGATAAAATGGTAAGGTTGAGTTCGAAGATGAGCAAAATCGGACAACACTTTCTTAGTGTTGCCATATAAAGCTGAATCATTTTTACATGTTGATTTTGCTTACTGAACATTTACATAATAACTTTGTCTCGTTAAATAATACATATGTATTACAATTAGGTACTCAATTATTAGAACGGATCTGTGTTTATACGGTCCTTTTTTACACGATTTTGAAATTTTACAGATAGGTACCAAAAACTTTCTTTTTTTCCAAGCCGTTTCAATAATTTAGAACAAATGACACTAATAACGATGGGAAATCTGTTTATCCACAGTTTTTTATATGATTTTATAACAAACGTTGCTTCTGTGTTAAAATTGTGGCGTTCACGATCTACATCTAGATTATTTCATATATGGCAAAAAACCAATAAATTATACTTTCCGTACTAGTTCTTGAAGAAAGTAAAATAATTTTAACTTGAACTTTTAAGTTATTATAACTTATAACTATATCAGTTCGATTTAGTATCAGTTATTATGGTTCGTGTAATTGAGAGTTTTTTCTTTTTTCACTAGAAAAAGCTATTGCTTTAGAAAAAAATGAGAGTTTTGTCTTCCTGTTTCTCTTTTTCTAGAGTAAAGTTCTTCTGGTTTTTAAACTAAAACAAATTTTATTTCTTAAAAAATTAAGTGCATGCAGTTTGGTAAACAGTTTCGTCAATTGCTGTTCAATTATTAGGACAAGGACATCCAGATAAAATGTTCGATCAAATCAGTGAAACGGTGGCGTAGGCCACTATTAGTTTACAAGCTGTGCTTGATTACTAGAAAGTTGTAAGTTGTTAGACTTAGAGATACGATAAAACATAACGGTTATGAGATGATTGGAAAACTTTTGAACACAAAACATGCACTGTCCTGACTCCTGTTAGCCTTGGACCAACAATCTCTCGAAATCGCAGGAAACACAGGAAGTCATAATATAAACTAAACCGGAAGGAAGAAGAAACCGGCGCAAAACGACCACGACCATATCATAAAACTATAACAATAAGACTTTTTTATTGAAAAATATATGTTTACTTGATCATTTTTGCGTCCCCTCTGAATTGGCGCCAGTGCAATGGTGGCAGCTGCCCTCCGTCCCCTCCTCCCAACATCTATAGTCACGGCGCCGCTTATTAGCGAACCACTATCTATAACAATTGTCGATTATTGTACTTTAAATAAAACACAAAAATATCTTTTTGCTGTATTTATAAGAAAAACTTCTATTCTATTCTGCCAGTGGGCAAGTACTTATGGGCATTTCGGACGGGAAGGTTTTCCATGGGAGCTATAGCTAAGAAACTAGACATAGATTGACTATGCGTTGATAAGTCTTGTGCTAAAAAAATGACAATTGTTAATAGCAATATACGAAGGTTTGTAATTTGTTTGTACATTAGGAATAACTTTTATATTGTGTAGTATAGCCCTATCCTCTTTCAAAATATTGTGTCGTTATCTTTACATGTTTATACGTACGTCGTACATTATGCTTGTATCGTACTATACAATGGGATCATGTATCATAGACATAGTTATTGGTTTATACCCACTTTTACAAAACAAGTCTAAGAGTAGGGGAGCGGCGTACAATGTGGCGCAGAGCCTTTTTTGGTATTATAGAAATTTGTAGATGAAATCTGTCCAGTGTCATAAGTGTGTTAGTTAGTAACCCAACTTTGCCTAAGTAACAGGTGCGATCAAGCGCGCATTTAATAGGTCTTGTGAAAAAAATCAAAAAAGGCTTTTTTCAAGTTTTTTTTAATTTTTTTCATTCCTTCACAATATCTAGTATTTTTAAGACATTTATGAAAACTTTATATGGAAAGACTCACTGTGATATCCTCTTTTAAGCATCATAATTGATTTTGGATTATCTTTAATTTTTCTTATAACTTCGATCATTTTTGAAAATAACAGAAAAATTCCAATGTGGCGCACGCGATTCGTACAAAGTGGCGCATTAATTAGGTTTGTTCAATGACAAAGATGGTATGGTTTTTAAATGTTTTATTGCGCCATTATCTACGACATATTTTGTCCTTCCTTCTAGTGCCGAGGAAAACCTGAAAAAGCACTTGGAATGTGCTAATATAATATATCCACTGGTTTCTAAATTTGCATTCATTGCGATTTCGACTATGATGATTAAGTCGATCAAGAATTTTTTAAATTTTTAATCATACTTAACCTATTATTCTAATAAATTTTTGAAAAGTATCGAATATCTATTGTATTTACTTTATTTTTCCACGCAGATCTTATACTTTTAAAAGTGCGCCACATTGTACGCATGTGCGTGCAATGAGGCGCAAAGAGGTTCCTGCAGTTTTTGAGCTATATCTCTGAAAATATCTACAACTGAATAATGATTGCTTCTGTAATAACAAAGCTTAGTAAATTTCCTTTCAACTCATGCCTTCACTCCTGATCCAAGCCTACTTTAAGTATCCTTAAGAGCTCTAAACTCAAAACTATAGGCACATTGTACGCCGCTCCCCTACTTTTGTAGGACGTTTCCATAACAGAAATACATTATATATGTTCAATTTATATATTATTGTAAATTTGCTGTTAATTAATTTATGCTTGATAATCATTTTGCATTTATCTCTTTACTATACAAGTACCCGGCGTGCGTTGCTACGCCTTCCCCGCCTACGTTCTAATTATATTTTTATAATTATAAAAATAAGATTTCAAATTTCAATATTCAAAGATTCTCAATTATTTCAAACTCTTAATTACTACGTGGGATACGATAGATTTGGAGCGGAACCACATCGCCTTCATCAGGGTACAACATCGATGTTTTCTATGCGATAGAATTGATTATCGAGTCGGCGGCGATTGCATTCGGGGGTTGCTTTCTATACGCCATCTTCATATGTCTCCTATATGGATTTGCTGTAGTATTTTGAGTTAATCGTAATCTGCGAATTGAGCATCTATAGACCAGTGTCCAGTAGTTTTATTTTTAATTTTATTTTGCATTTTGCATATAATGTAATGGACAGTAACAAAATATATTGTAGGTATATATAATAAATAATAATGTTCATAAATTATCGCCATTAAAAAAATTTATTCTTCAAAGCCCACAACTTCAGGCAGATTTGCCTCCAACCCTCTGCTATGACGATCAATGCACTGCACTACACAAAAGTTGTGGGTATAATATGGAGTTGTTTTTTGTGTTGTACGCTCCAAGGGGGAGAAAAAATTCGAGCTTCCAGGGTAACAACTTCTTGTACATGTGTATTGTTTTTAGTTCGTATTTGAATTTTGAATAAAACGCAAATTGTTTCAAACTATATATATATTTATTTAGTTTTTTTACATACCAAGAGCACTATTCAAGGGACCTGATTTATATTAAAGACTCACTCTTCCTCTATGACACCTTAAGCGCAATGGGTTAAGGAAATCTATTACGCTTGACTTCATATCATTTTACTTCCACCCGGTGCTCTTGCAATCTATAGTATAATTGCTAATACCTCAAACCGTACATTACAACAGCAAATTGAATTAAAAGAAATATTTTTCAATTCAGCGTAAATTATATTTACATCTCCAAAAAGCTCTCGACTTTAATTTCTAATTCCTTCTTGCACTTCTCCAACAATAATTGCTGAAAGTTTTCTAACGGTGCATGCATCACACACAAAAACAAAAAGAAAGAAACAAAATGTTGTTTTAATTTAAGGATAACGATTTCAAAACAACTAAATATTATAAATAATTATAAAAGTCAATTTCAATATTAATATTTTCTAAGAAAAAAGACAAAAAATGCCTGCAAATTTGATTTTTGAAATGAGCATAATTATTAATGTTTATTTTAAAATGAGCAAATAAAATAAATGAAATACACAAAATCAAAATTATTTATCACAATTTAAAAATTATTGTAAAAAACAAAAAGCAAAAACAATAGCACAAAAATCTATTACTTCACAAAACAAAACTCTCTTCGTATTTTTATTGTACATATTATTCAGTTTAGATGTGAAAATTTTAATTAAGAATTTCGAAACAAATTAAAAGCATGGGAAAAATGCGTAAACAGGCAATCGAGTTTTATCTGCGATTACGCATTCCAAAATGACAATTTGGAATAAAAAATAATATGTGAAAACAACGATATTGTTTTTCTTTAATTTAAATTCGTTTATTTTCAAAAAAAAAAAAAATTAGTTTCCTGCTTTTTTTCTTGTGCGTTTACAGTTGAAAAATAAAATAGGATTTTCTTATGACAAGGAATTCAAGAAATTTATGGTAACAAATTTTTTGTGTAGACAATTTTTATTGCTAATTTGAGGCAGTTGCAATTCAGTTGTTTAAAAATATAGATTGAGTGACGAACTATTTAAGTTTTCATACTCACCGAAGATAGTTGTGCTCACAAAGGGAACTATGTGCCAAATTGTTTAATGGCATATGAAGGTGGTTATTTCTGCTTTAAATAATTTAATGAGGCAAGCTAATTAGCTTGCAAATCGATGTAATGAGTATCAGTGTACATAGACGGTGCACCTACCTCACTCCTTCAACCCTTGCAGGCGAATCGTGCCAAGATTTACTTGTTACTGCAATTTTTCCAGGCTCCACACAAAACAACATTTCATTCTGTTGTCTGCATTATTTGTTCGGGATGCTAAAACTGACGCTTCCATGCGGCGGATCTTTGTTTTTATATTCGCCACTGCCAAAAAAGCGAAGCCACTGAAGAAAACCTGAAAGGAAATTGAGAACATATTAAAAGATGAGACAGAAAATACTGGTTATAAGAAAGATTTCCGATTACAGCTGCGTGTGCTTATGAAACACATTTTTGAGCAATCTCCGGTCTATGAATTATTAATTTTGATCGTCCTCGTTTGAGCGATGGAAAATGAATGTTAATGAATTAAAATTCACCAATTATAACAAAAGAAAAAACAATGTATTTAGAAAATGAAAACAATCGCATTTATTGTTTGATGTGCAACATCATTTTTGTGGTAAAAACTAATTTTTTGTGTAGCGCGATCGCTCCAAAATGTCCACCTTCAATGAACTGAAGGACAAGCAGCAATTTTTGTGCAGCAAAAGAAATGCCGACTCGTTTTCAATTTTTTAGTGCAGCCATTTTCTGTCTCCTCGCATGACACAGTTAGCTCCACCAGTTCCAATTAATCACTTCTGTGTTGAACATTCCTGAGCTCTTTTCTCGTCAAAATTCTGTTTTAAAAATGAGTTCAAATTAAAAATCAATTTTTCCGATTACAAACCAACTTCGGTGCATTACATAAACTTTTAACTTATCTAATACTAATGGAGCAATTTTAACACTTTAAATTAGCGTTTTTCATTTTCTTTGTCGGCATCTATTTCTAAACTTTGATTTTATTTCGAGCATGTTTTACCTTAATTTTGTTCAATCAAATTAAGAAATATTACTTTGTTTTTTCTTTTTGGCAGTTTTGGTTTCATTACCGTAGAATTGAATTATTTAAACATTGTTAATTAATATTGGTAGCTGACAATAGTTGATATTTTGTTCATTTGTTACGAGATTTCTTTTGTACAAAGCCATTGAAAGTTTCTGTTTTGGGAAATGAGTTTAATTTTCTGTGTTTTCGCCTTGTACTGGATACGCATGTCTTTTGAAATGTTGTAAAAAAAATTGTTTATATGATTTTTGATTCATGTAATTTATACGAATTGAATAATTCAACGATTAATCGGTAAAAAAGGTTTCTGTACTTATCCAGGAATTCCTTAACATACAAAATAAACCACGTGGATTTTTGAAAAAGATAATTAGGGAACTAAATGTTAAAAATGGGGGAGGACTTTTTCATGAGGGATGAATTTTGGACGGATAAATTAAAAAATCAATTATTGAAACAGGACGTCAGGACCCACCCCCACCCCGTTGTTAATTAAAACTTTCGTATTTTGGGACAGAATTGATTGTTGCGTTTAGCGTTGCCTCTTTGCATTTTTCGGCCGAAAATTGTATCTGTATGACTTTATATTTTTAAAAGAAATGTGCAAGAATTTACTTTATCTACTTTTAGAATTTACTTTTACTATCAATACTATTATAGTAAGGCTGAAGAGTTTGTTTGTTTTTGCTGGAACGCGCTAATCTCTGGAACTACCAGTCAGATTTGAATACTTCTTTTTACATTTGATAGCCCAATTCTTGAGGAAGGTTATGAGCTATTCAACATCACGCTACGACCCTTAGGAGCCAAGCAAAAAGAAAAAAGCTATATAATCGCTATATAATCTATATATATATAAATATAAAACAGTATAAAACTGACTGACAGACAAAGCACAGAACAAACCACTGAACCCATACTAAGCTGGGATTTCGCACAGAGGTCCCCTTTATAATGTAGAAACCACTTAGGCCGACTTTTGAAATTCCAACCCCAAAGGGATGAAATTTTCTACGGAAACTCGCCATTCTTTAAGTAACAAAATTTATAAAAATTGCTGTTTGGCCTTTTGGTTGGAAAAAAATTTGAATAAGAACTAAAAACCTCTATCCTAATATAACAACCTGCAAAACCAACCTTGACTGAACAAATCTAGACAACTATATTTTTGTAAGCCGACCTACGGGAAATGGTTCTATGTAATATATGTCGCGTTTGGGAATAGTTGCAATTATTCAAAATGTAATATGAAAAAACTAACCAACTATTATTGTAATTCGACCTACGGGATTTTCACGTCAGCGCCGGGTGAAACTGGGTAGGCTCCGGCTAGTTTAACATAAAGTAAAACTTTTCTACGAAGTGTGTTTTTGCGTAGCAAAATTTCATTCTTCACTAATTTAAGATGAAATTGAGATTAATTTGTAAAAATAACTTAGTAGTAAAAAATAAAATTCGGTTCAGTTTCTTTCAAGTATTTATTTTAATTTACCTTTGTAGTTTGTAACGAAGATGTCAGAATAATAATGATTAGGTGAAGATGAGTGTTATTTATATAGGGTGTCCCAATAAGGCGCCCACTTTGAAATTTGAAAAAACGAAGTTTTTATTTTATTATTGAGTGTGGACATTGATATTACGTATGGAATACAGTATCCGATTAATGACTGCCTCGAAATTTTCGATGACATTTTGGCATAGTGACGGCTCTATTTCATCCATGGCGGGTTGAATATCATCCTTTGTCTCAGGAATTGTTCTTGAGTTATTGGCATACTCCCTACACCTTTTGTTTAAAAAAAAACCCAAAGAAAGAAATCCAACGGCGTCAAATCCCATGATGTTGATGGCCAACTCACATTTCCTCACAAATTTCGCCGTTCCTGTTGATACCACTTGTCTTCAAGATCCATTACAGAAAATTGAACTTTGTAGCCAGATAAAGTATTTCCTATAGAAGTTAATAAATCTCAATGTCTACATATGACAGCTGTCAAATAACAACGCTGTACTACCAACACCAGAAAAATGGCGCTGAGTTCAAAGTGGGCGCCTTATTGGGTCATCATCCTATATTTATGTTTCTGAGATAGAAAAGTAAGACTCGTTCACTAGCTGTTTATGTGTCAGGGGGATATTCGTTGTAAAAATGGCATACAATTATAATTAAATTGTTTGTTTTATAATGTTATTCTTTAATGCATTCTGGTTAAATTGATATGTATACATATAATATTTGACGAACATACGGTTGAAAACTGGCGATAAAAGAAAACATTACCACAGCATTTTCGCTCCCCGAATCCTTCAACAACTACTTAGAAGGTTTTCTCTTAATTTTCGTGTGGGGGATTTTGTCAAACTAAATTTCCTGCTTAACAACTCGTCCGTTTCGGACATTTCCACCGACCCTCATCATCCGGTTGAGGATGCCCTTGTCAGTTTTCGCTGATGTTATTTCCAATTGCTTGTCACAATGCTTTCCCTACCGTCCCCGCAAGACTTGTTGCTCCTCCTCTCCATCATGGTATGACAAGGAGCTTCGGTCCCTACATAATAAGAGAAATAAGCTTTGGCAAGTTTATCTTCTGTCCCGGTCCGAGTCCGATTATGCTAATTTTCTGTCTGTGTTCAACCGTTTTTCTGAGCGCAGTCGCCTCAGTTAGTCACATTATATTAGCAATATGCAGACGAATATCCTCTCCAACCCTAAACGCTTCTACCAATTTGTCAACTCTAAAAGCATATGAAACAGTTACAGAACCTGATAGTGTTTTCTTTTAGTACTTGAATGCATTCTAGTCCCCAAACTTCTTTCGTCTCTATTCATATATTGACTCATCGCAAGTTGCCGCGGCAATTGCTGCTCTTGACGATGACTATAACCCTGGTCGGGATGGCATTCCTGCTGTGGTTCTCAAGAAGTGCGCTGCCTTCCTTGGAAACCCCTCACCTTTTCTTCCCAACAATCCCTTTCCAAAGGTGTTTTTCCTGCCCGTTGGAAAGACTCATTCATCATCCCGATTCATAAAAAGGGCTGCAAGTCAGATGTAACGAATCAACGTCCAATTCTCCCTGAGAAGATTAATCTCCCACCCTGGCTGATATCCTAACCGTTCCATGCCACCCCCCACCCCCTTTTTAACGCATTTTTGAAACTTGTTTTAAAAAGGTAGCTTAATAATGCACTTTGTCTGGCTGGCTGTTCGGCTGTGTTACGAGATAGAAGCAACTAGACATCGTAGAGAGCTCTAGTTTTTTGCATTAGCTCAGTTACATCGAGTTATTGGCGTATCGAATAGTTTGAAAGCTCAAAACCATTGCTAAATACTATAATTAATGTTTTTTTAATTTCAGTACAGTGTAACCTGCCAAAATTTTGTTTTACCTCTATTTCTCTTTAAAATGAAAAACTTGTAAAATCATTGAAGTTTTGGGGTTTAGTTATTATAACGTACTAATTTAATAATCAAATACTGATCGCTAATACAAAAATGCGCTGAAGTCTCTCGATCAATAACACGAGGACTTTCGTTAATTTTTTTTGTTTTGTAATCTTCTAGTTTATTTTATTATTAATTGTAAATGTATATACTGTACTGAAATATAGCTTGTATTAAGCTTAAATAAAAAATAAAATAAAATAAAATAAAAATATAACAGAATCGTATCCCGTAGGTCGGGTTACAATAATAGTCGGTTAGTTTATTTCAGTCAAGGGTGGTTTTAGGGAATTGTATTAGGACATGCAAATAACGGTTTCCTTTCACTTCCCAATCATGAATACATAATTCTTTGTTTTCTGTCACCATTATTTCTGGCGTTGCAAACGTGTCCTCAAAACTAATATACCCTAAATCTAGGGTACAATAAAAATTATGGTATTTCCTTATGACAATTATATTTGTTATAAATGCCGCTTATGATGCTCTGGCCGGTGGCCGGTGCGCGTATTTTCCCGTAGAGGTCAATTTCGGATAGCCGTCAGATGACCGGTGCAGAGGGCGAGTGAAATGTATGAACCGCATACACTTGCGATATTAATTTGAGTCCAACTTTGGCTAATTTTCGAGGAAAATTTTGAAATAACCGATTCAAATCTACAATTTTTTGATGTGGTTAAACCTTACAAAAATATTTTTCATTTGAAGTAATTTGATGAAAAAAAATAAATATTCCATGAAGCCCAAAAAATTATGTTTTGAATGTGAACATTTTCTTGCTCAGAAATTGCCTATTTATAGCCCACAAATATTACTATTTAATTAGTTTAATGCTTCCTTGATTGTTTATGTTTAATTGTTTACACAATGACACAATTCATCGATAACAGGTTTTATTATCTTGTAATTTTGAAATCGGAGAATGAATTAATTGATTTCCATAAGTTATTATGAAAAATTGAGTTTTCGGAAACATTCTTCACTATAAAAAAAAAAGTGTATTTCGCAACGCTGCTTCCATTTTTGCACATTTCAGTCTACTCTTAGGCGATTTGGCGTAATTTTACATATTTTATCACCACATCTTCAGAACTGATCTATTTTTACTTGGTTAATCAAACAAAATGTGAATTGTTTTCGTAAAACATTCTTCTTCTACAAAATATACTTTGGCTCAAGTAATGAACAATTGTAATATGATCCTTTTACTATTCATTATTCATTTTTTTTTCAAGTTGCCTATCTGCTACTAATTTGTTGCTGTAGCTTCCGTTATTGTGTAATCTTGGGTTATGCAATTCCAAATCCACTTTCTTTTGAGCATTTGTAACAAATAATGGATAGAAAAGTGTTTCCAAGATGGAGCTTACGATGTACAGAAAGAAAACATGCATTCAAACTTATCCTCGACTTCACCATATGCAATATTGCATAAGATATTCTATTCATATAACGGTATTCCCTTTAATACGCAAATTCATATTCAATATTGATCACACGCTGTAAAATGTAAATTTAGCCTGAAGCCGGGGAGACTACAATGCGCACTTGTGGGGAAATCCCCTTGCAAACTTAGACCATTCAGCAAAACAAAAATAAGGATTCACCGGAACTTCACCAGGTTTTCGTGAAATTAAAATTAAAACTTTTCATATAACATACTTTATAACGTTTGTACAAAAATATAACTAGGAACAATAGAACAAGAGTGCAAAATGAATGTGACTTCAGTGAGAAGGAGGTAGATAACCTTGTATGGTTCCAGATTGGCTCGATGCTCCTGTCGTGCCAATCGCCGAGGTGATTGGAATGAATCCTTCATCAGAAACTTGAGTGGACCCTCCCAGGGCGTCATATTGAGCTGGAATGAAAAAATCAAGCCAATAGGACACTTTGCGTCAGACATTATCGACTTACCCTGAATCTGTTGTTGAGCATGTTCCGCTTCTTCTGGTGTCTTGTATTTGATGAAGAATACTTCCGGTTTGCTAGGTTGCGTGGGAGCCGGAGTTGCAATATCGTTTTGGTCGATTTCGTGTTCTTTTTGGGCCAAAACGTAAATAACGGTTTTCTCTTCCTGTGGTGCGTATTCCGCGGACAAGCGAGTGGCACCAGCTGCAGGAGCTCGAATGAACACTACACGATAATTCTTCTGGCCGCGTCCAAGGACAAAGTGCTTGGTCTTAACGCCATCGGTATCCTCAGGAGCGGAATGCAAGTAAAAATGCTTGCTAACAATTGGTTCTGCATTATCCGCGGTGCCAAAAACGGGAGTTCCACTTGCTGTGGGCAAGCCAGTTCCTTTGTACTTATATCCAATTCCAACGTCAGGACGTGCCTGCGCCACTGCTACCGCACAAAGTACCTACCACAAACAAAAAGGGTATCCATTAAACTCACATATCCTTTGGTAATATTTCTTGTCGCAAACGCTTACTCCAATCAAAAATGTACGCATGTTAATTGTTAATGTTGCTTGATAGACTAAAAGGTCCGAACTGCTGATGGAGGTGACAATACCCGCTTATATAGCACTATAGCATTATTATAGTTTATGTTCGGCTCACGACGGTTCAACGTTGCGAATGCCCCAACGACCTTGACATCGGGTCGTTTCAAAATTATAATTACCATTACCTGGACCCGTTGGATACCGCTCAAAACTTTTAGTTAGTTTCATAATAATGGATGCCGGTCGTCTGTATGCGTTCATTTTTTCTTCTCGCAGAACAATGTGAACACGCATATCAATTAGATGTTGGCATAATAAAAAGTGCTTTGCATTCGATTACTAAACTTAATCGGTTTTTTTGGATTCACATCGATATTATGCAGCCATCTATGTCATCAACGACGGTGGAAGGGTCGCCTACGTTTTATTTGTGGGTGGCTAACAATTTAAATAAACCAGCGGCATCTTTAAAACTGCAGAAGAATTCGATTGTATGTAAATAATGCTGTGTTGTAAAAGTTGATTAGCATTTCTTACGAATCTCTTGCTTTTTTTAATCGGAAAACAGAAATCTATTCACAAATTATTTCATTTCACTCAACACATATTAGGCATGCTTTTTTCTCAGAGGTTGTTTTTCGTCGATGATGTACACAAGTCAGAGAATATACAGTAGAAATTTATATTATGAATTTCGATAAAAAATACTGAAAATAACCAGAATAATATTTTTAATAGACTTTTATTCTTACAGCTACAACAGTTTTCAGGATTTTAGTGAACACCGATAAAATTGTTGTTCGAAGATGTAGGGACGAAGGGTACATTCAGTGTGATAAAACGTTTGAAACGCCTGGAAAGTTTGGTGATAAAAAAGAACTTTATGTACTTATAATGGATGATATATCCATTATTGGGAAATGAAAAAAAAAAATAGTTTGTGGACGTTTCCCGATAATACTTCATGAATGCTTCTAGCTAGAAGATTGCAATTTAGTAAGGTTAAATTTTATGTTCAGGTTCGAAACTGCGCAAAATCTGGATTCGCAGTGTTGCCATTTAGTACTATATCATTTTTATACGCAAATGTTGATGTTTTTAAATGTATTTCGATAAAAGGTCGCTGTGAACCTTTCTCGCTAACGCTTGACATTCGACAATTCCCGGTATCGGAAATCACAATCCAAAATTTCCGGAATTTGTGTCACCAACTTTTCACAGCATTGAGTTCGATACTACACAATTTCAAAAATAATTATTGCATACGAGCGGTGCTGCCCGTAATTAGTGCATTAAAAGCACTAAATTATTAAAAGAAGATTAAATATTTGATTTGAATATTTGTTATATGGAATCGTTTTACTGCTGAAAACATTAATTTTAAATGGGCATCGTTACTTAAAGGGTGAACTGATCTTGAAGATCAAAACACGCAATTACTTACTGATTGATTTTATTTAAACGGACAAACTTCTCCATAACCGCCATTACCGGTGCGTGAAAATCGCAGCCATTTCTGAGTTTGCTTCCGTAAGATGATAGAACCTGAGCGAAGCAAAAGCTTTAACAAAGTAGTAATGACGATTTTCCGAGTTTTCGTAAATTTAGAAAAATAAATACAAAAATCAAATTTAAATATCTAAACACACTTGATAATGTTCAAAAAGTCACGTTTAGATGCTTTCTAGAAGAAATTTAGTACTGAAGAGAAAATTTGAATATGTTTAATTCATTTGCGGAAAATTGTGCGATTTTCTTTTAATTCTTATAGTTTCATTTCTAGTTAAAAACATAATTATTTACAGTTCAATACAAACGCCTAAATAACTGTAGTTAAATAAAATATGGCTGCTTTTTAAGGGCATATACCAACATTTAGTTATCTGGTAATAAAAATCTATTTTTGCATTTGTGCATATTCGTTTAGTATGATATCGTAGAAATATTCTCTGTAGTCTCAAAATAATCGGTCGACAAATAACGAAGTAATAAATGTTTAAAGGAAGTGAGATCAGGTAGAGTTTCCTAGTAGCGAACTTCAAACTGGGTTTTTGTCGAAACTACTTTTCCAGGAAAGGACCATGGGCGGAAACGTCCCCACCCAACAGAAATATATTGTATATGTCGCTTCTTTCGGAACGAAAAATTTTGATTTTATCAAAGACTAAATTTTTTTTAAAAAAATATGTAAAAAATGACAGGGAAATTTTCATTATTTTTTTGTTAAACCGACCGCATTTGAACCCTTCTTTCAGATACAACCTTAACCTTAACTATATAAACTAATCTTTTTGAAAATTTTAATTTCAGATGATCAAACAATCTTGATCACCGCGGAGCACTTTGAGATGAAAATGTCTCTCTATGTTTTACAATATGAATGAAAAATCCAGTTTATAGAATGCATAGTTTCTCTGAAAAAAAAATCCCAAAAAAAAACGCTTTTTTTCATTCGTTCCGGAAACTCAAAAAATCAAATCGTGGAATTTTTAACAAAATATGCAATTATATGCGATAATGCTCCTTTATACATATATTTTAATAATAGATATTATTGGTCGTTCTGAGGCTATTTACAGGAAACTAACAAAAATATAAAATTAGAATTTTAATTTGGTGTTCCTCGAATATTGTACCTAAGGATTTATTTTCATAAGACTTTTGATTGATTTTTTGTCTGCTTGAATTGTAATGCAAATTTTATCATCATTTACAATTAAGTAAGATGATGTTTGTATGTTTTCTTGATTGCATCAATTAATTTGGCAATTTAGATTTGAAAAAAAAAAGTCTCATAACTTAATGATTCCGCGGAAAAAAGGAAATGATTTAACAGCCGAACACACGTTGGTTGTGCTTTGTCGCTATTTTAACTAGTTTTTGTGAAATCAAACTGATGAAATTTTACGATTACCTCACATCACTGTTTTCGCGGACTTTTTGATTTTTTTTTTTTTTTTTTTTGTGATCAAGGCACATATGCGAATATTAACAATAGTGCGTCATCATTTAAATGCGCGTGCTCAGTTTGTTAGAAAGTGACGAAAAATTTCTGCAAGTATTTATAAAATATTCAATAAGTTGAATAAAATCACATCTTGAACCTATTCAATGTCAAGATATTAAGTATGCACACGAGAAAGAGTTAATTTGCAAATTTTATCAAAACTCAACTGTTTCAAAAAAAAAAAAAAAAAAATAATAATCATTTTGTTAACAAGACTTAAATCTAAAAAGCCGTAATTTGTTAATGTCGAAAAATCTAGCATTTGGTAATTTTCGTTTTACGATCTGATAAAGTGTAAGAATATTAAGTATAATCCGAATCAGATAATTTATAAATAAAAACAAAAAACAAAATGTGAATGTGACGTCAGAAGGGTTTGACTTTGACATTTGTTCTTGCGGCCGATTCTGCGAAACAAAACAAAAAGTCAACTCCCTTTTTTGGATTTCTCAAGGGTTCTGAGGGATCTGACTTTTTAGGTTGCGATTGTGAATGTTACTTGTATGTAGTACTAGAGATAGGGGAAATGAAAAAGAATGCCGCAGCGCTGCGGCGCGGCGGTGCTTTTGCGAAAGGACATGACGGCGGGATTCCTAGGCCAGATTACGTACTAGTTAGTCCCTAAATGCACTTAAGCACTTAAGAGTTGGAGAAATAACAAGACTACTGAAGGCAATTCGACTTGATTCAATTTGATTCAACTGATTTCGAAAGCAACCAATTGACGGACATTATACGAAAACCACTCGTTTCTGGCTTTTTAGCTGGACTTACAAAACTGTTTGACATCGACTTTTCTATATAAAATCGCAGCTTTGAAGTTCTAACATTAGTAATTATTATAATAGTTTTAATCGTGACTTTGAAATATTTCACGGAAAGTTAAATCAGAAACAGTTAGAAAATTTTTGAATTTGTGTAATCCGCAATCTCAAAACTACATTTTTGCTTTACTTTTTGTAAAAATATATGCACGGAACTAAAGTTTTTTGGAATATCGATAACGAGTGATGTAAATTTGAAAAATTGGGTTGGGCTTTTTGTCTACACGACCGTGGCCCGTGGGAATCTTCGGTAAAACCGTCTACAGAGCCGTCAAAATGACAAATTGTCTTGGATTTATTATATTCAGTTATTTTTAATAAATGCAAAAGCTATTTATTTTCTTTATAGGGGAACACTAGTGGATCCTAGAGGGGGGGGGGGGGGGAGATGAATTTGATTTGGATTTCAAAAGCGGACGTAATAGTTAACTTGAATCGAACCGAAACAATCAAATGGAATTATAGCCCTACATTGATTGCATACGCAATTTCTAAACTACGGTTATCATTCAACAAGGAAGCCAGATATTATAGCTATTAAAAATGGGGATGGGGGTTGGGGGGAGGGGTCTTTCGAGCTGGATGTGCATTGTGTATTTACAAATTTTATTTTTAAGGAAGTTTGTTTTTTTTTTTAACAGGCCTCCGAAGAGTATCAAATGAAAATAAATTAAATGTACTAATTCCCTAAAATTTAATAAGATTTAGTGAACAAGGGGTATAGAACTTAGAAAAGTCTAAATCCTTTGCCATATGTAAACTGAAGTATGAAATTTTTAAAAATGTTTACAAAAACCATATAAAAGCAAACACTAGTACGAAAGTGTAATTGGTTTAGACCAATTCTGAAATACCCTAGATGTGCAGCGGCACTTTTTTTTAACACAGAGAAAACATTTATTAAGGAATTGTGTAAAAAACCGTGCACAAACATTTCTCCCATCGTGGAATTAAGAGAAAGTTCTAAATTATTAAAAACTCATGTAAACAAGGAAAGTTTTTATTAATCTGTATAAAACTTCAAGATAGTGTAAAAAAGTATCGTGTACATAATTAATTGTAATACATATTTATAGCAATATTTGAAGAAATTTACAACCTAAATATTTAGTAAATAAAATCAACATTTTTGTAAAAAATGATTCAAGCTTATATGACAACAATAAGAAGGAATTGCCCGATTTTGCTCATCTTCAAATTTTAATGATGTATCATTGTACCAAATTTCAAGTCCCTATAGCTATAAGCGTTCTCAAGTTATCGTGTGGAGAGATCAACAAACGGACAACAGACAGACGGACATCCATAAATCGTTTTTTTTTCACTTCTCAATCATGTATAGTACACATATATTTGTCTCTTGTTTTCTGTCACCATTATTTCTGGCACTGCATATGTTCGCTCAAAACTAATATATGTGTAAGTATTGTATACCATACATCTAGGTTATAATAGTGTGTCACTCAAACTATTAGAATAAAAACAAAAAATAACTCCGGGAATTCTAATGTGATTTTTTTTAAATAAAGTTAATATTAATATACATTTCAAAGGAGCAATAATTCATTTAAAAGTCCGTCTTTCCAGGTAGAACCCAATCGTTTTCGTTACTCTCCTCGAATTGAATCAACAAAAGTAAATGAATAAAAATGCAAGTTGAAAAGGAGAACATGAGTCTCTTGCTGTAAGTGAATAAACCGCATACGTAAAAATTCTCTTCAGCACAGGCGGAACGGAATAAAAGTCGTTGAATCTAGAAACTTAAAATTTCGTAAACTGCATACAGTATATTATTTGTGCTCTACTCACGATTTTATCAATCTGCCGGGTTGAGCTGAGAGTGATCGAAAACTGATTCAAAATATATGTTGTGTTTCGAAATTCTTTAGTTAGTTTGGTAACTGCAAAAATTAACAGAAAAACGTCGATAAAATAAAATCCTGCATACAGTATGTAAAACACTCCTAATAGATACTCTGAACCATCTCTAAAATTTCTTAGCACATAAAATAAGAAATAACTGCTGCTGCAACCGTAAAATATATTATTCAGCAGAAACATCAGTACTTGCACTTGGACACTAGCATTGAGATCACTTGCCATTTGCCATACTTGGGTGCAACTTCCGAAAATCTCCTGCAGCTCGCCCACCGTTCTATGTAGTAAGTGGCTCCTCCAGTGATCCAAGTAAAGTTCTCTGGATTGATTCCTTTTTATGTTCCTTAAAGCCCGCATAAACCTGGCATTTTCTGCGGAGTAGTGTTTTTTTAACAACACTAGGACAACGAAGAACATATTGGTGGAGGCCGGTAAGACAATTGTTTGAACGAATTTAAGAAATACTACACTAATCCAATCTACTTCCACATAGCGCCCTACATTGAACACCAATAGAACAATCACCATGACAAAATGAATAAAGTTGTTTAAAAATTTTATTGCAACCAAAAACTTAGTTAATCGCTGCTGTCTCAAATCGACATCTTGTTTTCGGTTTTCTTCCAATACCTTCACGATTCTGTTGAATACAGCCAGTAATTGTTGCCTGTGATAAATTTGGATGAGCATACACCCCACAGTGACGAGATAGGAAATGCCATATCCTCCGTAAACCATGAATATCACCAGCGGACGTTGAGTGCTCTTATTGTAGTTCAACATGAATCGAATTCCCCTCACGAGGAAAACTGCCGTAAAAACAGACCAAATCAGTGAATACAAAAACGATCGCTTAGAGTTCACAAATATACTGCTTTTTCGACTGTAGCTGAAGGATATTAATCCGTTAGCTTTTAGAAATATATAAACGCCGAAAAACAGTATTAAATCCAAATTAAAGTGCATCGCGAAAATCTCTGCACTTGCAGTAACGCGTCCGATGTTCGATTGGAAAATATCCCGGCAGCAGATTCTGGCCCAACGGAGGTAATGCGTTTTCATTAAGTTTTTACGCTGAATTACTGCAATTAGTTCCGCTAGAAAGTGTAATTCTGGGGTGTGAAATCGATTAATAGAAATTATAGTACTTTATTGGAAAACCCATTTTCTTTCAAAATGTAGGAGTTGCCGACATGTTTAAGCAATTAGGCCGATTAGTGGAGACCAAGGGGGCAATCAGTGCCCTTCGAATATAATTAATTAATATCTCCTAAATTTGACTTACATTTGCTGAATTGGGCGATTTAGTGAAATTAGTAAGTAGAAAAATATTTTTTAAAAAAATACATTCGGGCACTCGCCCCCACAGGTACTCACTAATGTCAACTCGAAACTATGTAGTATGGAAAGTATAATTAATTATCAAATATCCTAGACATGGAATGAAACAGTTTTGACACAAAAGTAAAGTTTGTAAAAAAATCATGTAAAAACCATGCGCAAACAGTTTGTCTATCGTAAAAAGAGAATGCTGTTCGAAATTAAGAAGAAAACCTGTAAAAAGCAAAGTTTTTTGTATCTGTAAAATTTTAAGATCGTGTGAAAAAATTCCGTGCAATATATTATAACAATATTCAACGAAAGAATGTAAAAACGTAAATATTCAGTAAAGAAAATCAACATTTTTGTATAAAAATGATTCAGTTAATAGCAACACTAATAAGAAATAAGGTGTTGTCAGATTTTGTTCATCTTCAAACTGGATCTTACCATTTAAGATTTAACGAAGTATTATTGTATCAAATTTCAATCCAATAGCTAAAAGAGTTCTCAAGTTATCTTCTAGACAGACAGACAGACCGACATTTCTTGGCGTTGCAAATGTTCGCTCAAAACTAATATACCTTACACGTGCAACATACATCTAGATATAAGAAAAATCGCCGGAAATGGTGTTAGAGGAGGTTGACCGCAAATAGTTGGAGTAAATGTGAAATATGCCACCTATTTAGATAGAGTTAGATGTCGATGAACTTTTTTTGAAAGTTAATCATATTTTTAACTTTACTATAATATATGTTAAGATTAGCAGTTATTTTACAGAGAAGCGGCCTTCTAAAGCCCTACACAGACGATCATTTTGGCGTGTCAGTTCGGTGTGATCACACCTTTACACATATTCTTAACAAATGTTTCTTTTGTGTTAAAACTGGGCCGCTCTGTAAACGGTATGATTTAGAATTTTTTCATTATTTTTCCCGTGATCAGCGCCCCAAAATCCTTCGGAAATCATCAACAAAGTGGATTCAAATCATAGGTGAAAGTCAGCAGTTAGAACCGCTATAACTTTTTTCCCCATCGAATTGAAATGAGCCGCCATATTAACTATTGGAGTATATTATACGAGCCATCGAATGACATATGTCTTGTCTGTATTGATTCCAGGACCAGCTTCACTACATTTTTCCCCATTCTCCTTTACTGGTAAAAATCAAAAGAGTGCCGCGAGTGATAAAAAGAACGACTTTACTCGCGAGCTCACAATTAAAGGCTTAACTCCAAAATTCTTTAAAAACATAACTCAATGTGGTTCAATGATCCGTGGTCACTGTTCTTATAGATCCGGTATAGGTCATGTTGCCTAATAAATTCCACTGAATTATATTTACAAAATATACGTGTTTATTTTTTGTATTTATTCTAAGAATTATGTTAAGAAATTTTAATTAATATTTATAACACTCCTTTACATGATTACTTTTTAACTATACTGATAATTGGTATGCGATGTTGCCCTACAAACTGGTTGCAGACTGGCAGTAATTTCACTTTTCTCTGTGACAGATAAAGTATAAAATTATAAATCAATCATCATCACCATCATCTTCTTTAATGTTCTCTCGCTGCATTAATGACGGGTCAATGATTTCATACGAAGCTCTTTGGGCAGGTTGAAACTCCATGCAAACTAACGTTAGTTGCTTTTTCAAACTGTAGAATTACATGTACATTTTATATATACATAAATATGTGAATCAATTAAAATAATCAAATAATATACATACTTTTGAGCGTCGTCGTACTCATATCTGTCTAATTCGTATTGTATATATTTCGCAAATACTTTTTTCCATTTATCAACCCTCGGTACTGAGTGCTCCCTATTTTGCAAGCCGGATATTGGTGAAAAAATGAACGAAGGTGACGACATCCGTTTCCGCTTTGTTTTAATTCCGCTATTATCTTTAATTGAGAGAATTATTATTGTCAGTACTTGATTTAAAAATTGGTTGTCATTTTAACATTATTCTTACATAAAAAAATTAATCCCAGGTTATTTTCCTCTAGTGTTCGATAATGTCATCATAAAGAAAAACAAGTAGGTAATCTAAATCTATGTCTTATTGTTAGAGCAAAGAACCTGAGAATTTCTTGTAATATGAGATTTGAAATAAGACTCTCACCGTGGCTTTCCATTTCCTCCGCAAAACTGAATGTTGGCAATGGGGATGTTGTTGGTGATTGGGTTGATCCTTGAATACTACCCTAAGAAGTATGGTTAAACAGAATTATTTTGAATGCCTGAAGAAATACGCAGCTCAAGAAACTTCAGTAAAAAAAAAACCAATCCTATATAATACCAATATCCAATATCCAATATCCAATACCTATCTAATAATTATGAGTAACTTACCAAGTTGTTTTCCTTTCCTCGACAAAGTTGACCTAAGGGTAGAAATTGTAGCGCCGGATACAATTTATATTTGCAATCGTAAGGGGAATCACCTGATGCGATTTCCCTTTGTAACATTTTCTTCCGCTCTAACTGGTAAAATGTATAGTAACGAAGATAATAGTACCAGTAATTAAGTGAAATTAAATAATATTACGTTGTATCTGGACTTGATTGTGTTCCATCGATTTTTGGCATCGCGTACGCTATGATTGGTTTTTTCAGAAATCTCGGCCCAACTCTTGCCTTTCAAGCTCTTATCGCTGTACATCAAAGAATTTGGATTCCAAATTGCCTCCCTTTCCGCAATCATTTTCACCATCAGCTCATCATCCTCAAAAGTCCACTTCTTTTCCAACTTCCTCATTCGAGCTGAGGCTGCAGATGCAGCTACTCCATTGCTATTTGCGTTAATTTGACTGAAAAACAATATATGCACTATAACATAACATCCATTTTTCGTAATATTTATTTATTTATTCATATCAAGTACATGAGTCGAGCACTTTTCGCCAGAGAAAAGTATTCATGATAATGGCTTCATGAGTATTCCACAATACCTGACTTTTTGTTTACATTTACTATTTGCTTATTTAAAAATTGTTGAGTGCTTTATTGCTAGATGTACAGACCCTTAGCATTGAACCACTTGTTGTGTGTTTGTGGCTTTAGAAACTGTTCCGCGAATTGTTCTGACGAGTATATTAAACTTGTTTTTGGACGCCATTTGTTCATTGCATGTTGGTAAACATTTTTCAGCACAGAAATGTTTCTCAGACCTTGATTATATAGGGTGTCCCGAAACTCAACGTCAAGCCGAAAACGGGTGATAGGCTAGATGGTAACAGTTATCGGAAAAATAAAAAAAAAAATCATAGTCATGTAGTTTTCAAGTTATAAGGATTCAAAAAAAAATCGAGAAAATTGACACCCTGTGATGATCATCTTTCAAGTACTGTGACTACAAACCTTTTCTTGTTTAATTTTTTCTTTTTTTTATGTAATCCTGAAGAACCCTTCTACAAGTTACAGTGTAAAATTAAAACACAACTGCATCAATTTTAAAGAAAATATGATCACTCTTTTGCGCAACCATGTATTCAAAATGATTCAAAATTATTACATCGCCCAACTTTAACTGACTGTACTGAAAAAAAAGTACTACGCTACTTTGGCAAGTTAATTTAAAAGTTGGCGCATTTAGTCTTGATTCCAAAATGGTATGACACTTGATAGATTATTTCATAAAACAGGACAAAAAAAAAATTTTTCTAAGCTTCACAGAGGTAATATTGCTTACTAACTCATGGGGCACCACGCCATTTTGGTCGAAGAAAACAGTAGGCAACACCTTCGCATTCCACCGTTCGCCGTAGCGGCCGTGTCAGCGATATCCACCTTAATTTCCGGTCGAACAAAATTGTTCTTTCGCACATAGCCTACACTTGGGCTCTAGCTGTGTCCCGAAGCTCGACAGGTTGATCGGAATACACCCTGCGGTTTTAGGAGTGATAAAGGGGTGTAAAATTAGAAATTTTTAAAGTTTATGTGAATTTCAGCATGTGGGGTATTTTTTTTATGTTTTTTAGGGTGAGGAGATCGAGTATGAAGTCGATTTGGGCGAAAGAGTGAATATAATTAAAACAAAATTTAAAAAATTATTAAATTTTTTTTAAAAGTAAGAAATTTTTTTTAAAAAAATGGAACAACAATTTTTTATAAAAATTTAAGATGAAGAAAAACATGATGAAAAAAATATAAAGAAACCGGGATTACTAGTTCAATAATCGCCCTCTTTATTTACTGACTCTCGGCGACCCGCCCCGTTTGGGCAATTATGTGCCGGATTTGTGGGTCGCTTCATTCAGGTGTCCAGTCCGGAATAATAAACTCATGTGTAAAGACTGATGCGTTTTTTGTTCACTCCAACGGCTATTCATTATTTTAAAATTGAGTTTAACAACAACATACGAAGATTCAAGATTCAATAGATTTTTATTCTAGGTAAAGTTTACTTACGCACAGTTTATGACTTTATATTCTGTTTAGTGACAACTGACACGTTATCGAGAACTGGCAACTGGCGTGCCAGTAGAAGAGAAATATTATTTTGATTTACTGGCGCGGCGTCTCTGTGACTTACTGGCTTCTCCAGTAACTGGTATGTATGATGCAAGTGCAACCAAGAACCTTCATTCTGTTTTCCTTCATTCTGCAAAATTTACACGGTGCCTGTAGCTGGAATTCAGTTACTGCCAATGACGACCTCGACTGGCAGCGTATAAAGTCATCCTTTAACTGATTGTGAGACTAAGTTGACGCTATCGTCAGTGGTTGGTTGGATTGGAACTCATTACTGCAGCTTCCAAGTAATAAGCGGGGTGGTGCGAGACCTGAGAAATTTCCCAGTTCAATCAAACTTCGAATAAATAAACGAAAAAAAGCTAGATTAATTTTCAAAACTTGTTCTCAACAAAATGTTGCTAGAAAAACAGTATTTATCGAAAAAAAAATACTTGCTTGAGAGCTACTTGCATGAAATAAGTGTTTTTGCAAAAAAGACAACAGAAATGCATTGTAAAAACCAGATTTCGGGTGATTACAGAAAATCGAGATTAGTACGAGAGCAGTGTATTTCTTGGTACTTTTAAAACTTTCTTCACATTTTCTTAACTTGGTACTTTCGGGTCGTTCGTATTTTCGGTTTTCCAAGTCGGTCTAAAATTGGGAACTCAAGTGAGAACTTTGTTCTATTAAATAAACAATCTTGATAGTTTCGGATGTTTTTAAATAGGAGGGAATTGTTGCTTTAACAACCAGAAGAACCCCAGTAGAGTTCGTAAGAAAAAAAGAATGCTGCTAGAAATGCGAATGAAGTTTTTTCCTTGAGTGGGGAAATGCATCAAATAGGAATTATTATAGAAAAAAATTACCGCATTTACGGTAAATACATATATGTGAGTGATAAGGAATATATATCACACAGTATCACTTGACAAATAAGAATATAAATTGTTTACTTACAGATCCATTTCTGACAAATCGCTTTTCACAGCACTATAGAGAATGACGATTTGTCACTAAGAATGAACAAGTTCATTCGTTTTCGTAGGTTGTCATTTTTCAGTCATTTTGAACAAAGCGCGGTTAGAATACGTCAAAAGACGTCATAATTATGGCTAAATTTTATGAATATTTTTTGACTTTTTAATTAAATAAATAATGCCACCAATAAAACAATTCATTTTATATATTATGACAATGAATGACAATAGTTTTCACAAAAACCGAGGTTATCTAAGTTTAATAGTAAAGTAAGGATCTAGGGCTTAAGTTAGGGAGACGGACAACCCAGAAAGAAACGACGGATTTTAATGAAATTTTGTAAGGACATCTGTTTTGGTGTAAGAAGGACGAATCCGAAAGTTTTAAAATAATGAGTGAATTCAGTGAAGTTATGAAGAGTAAAAAATATATTTAAAAACTGTATTAGCGGCAGAATTTGAATTATCAAGTGATGAAGAAGGTAATATTCTCCTTGTATTGTAATATTATAGACTTTTCTATGTATATATTCTTCTTTGATTGCATTTAAATATTATTTTTCATTCAAAAAAACAAACTGCCACTTCAAAACGAAGTGTCAGTGTCTTCTTCAACACGATAAGGAAAACGAAGGCAGAAATACTGCCTGCAAGTTCCTGATAGTTCCTTAAAGAAGGGAAGCTGTGACGTAATCAAAATTTTCAGGAAAAATTGAGTAGGTATGCTATCGACTTCCTGCAAATGCATTACAATGCATTATAATTCCGGAGAGTACCGCAGCAGACCTATTGACAATGAATTCTTAGGCATTGGTAAAAATCAGTAATTTTATTTGTTTATAGATAAATAAAGTTGTAAAAAGTATAAGTTCCTTTTTAATTAAAATACTCGGATGATCTATTCATTTGTTGCTGCTGTTGGGGATGTTGTTGGCGAGCGACGGTCACTTGTGTGTATTTATTTTTCGATTCTTCCAGTTCACGAACCCGGGACCTCGCATGATGTATTCTGTGCCAGGCCATTTGAAGCACCTTTGCCGAAGCATAGCCGGAGCCTTCGTGGGGCTGCCCAGTTGACACTTGCGTGAGGTAGTTTATCTGTTCGTTGAGTTTAGATTCTACTGCTGAGAGCGATTTTAGGAATTGTTGGGTGTGATTTTCTGCTGCTTTTTGACTAGATTTTTCTTTGCCTAACTCTGAAAGTGCTTGTCCTGAAATAAATCAAGTTAAATGAAAATTCATAACAGGTTTTTGTTCATTACCTGCACTTTGAAGACACATTATTATTTCTTTTTCTATCGCATCTAGAGCGTGAATTTTATCTAAAGGATTATGAGACATTGCACAAAAACAGATCTAATTGTAATGATAAACAAATCAGCTGAATTCTTTAAATGTCAAATTAGAGCAAAAAATTCAGTTCAGTGATCCATGATACAAGGAACATGTTCCTTGTATCATGTCAGTGATCCAACAATCTTAAGTTGAAACGGTTGCACTGCGGTTGCGGAATGGAACACGTATCCAGCTGTTCAACTGTTACAGCTGAATGAATTCAATTGAAGCAATGTAGTGACTTTGCGACTGAGTTTTGCTTGTAGAGCGATTTATGTAGAGATTTTAAAACACCCAAAACAACGCCTCTATCGACGGGCGAAGTCTTCATGAAAACGTGACATTAAACGTGCCAAATGCTAGTTAGGTAGATTGAATTAATTTACAACGGATTTGATAATTTTGTTAAATAACTTGAAGTTAGCTTCAATTGATGGTTTCATGTGCGGTGTGTTACAATCGAGACTCGAGTTCTTGAAGTATCTCGGCTCGGTGACAAATGTATTGAAGCGCAGAGTAAAGTTCCGTGACTCCGTTCAATTTGTATTGTATTGAATTTGAATATCATTACGGGCAAAGTGCGATGGAAGGAACCGTAGATTGGCAAAATGTCTGCCGCGATTTAAAATCTCGTGGATTATACTTGTTAGAAACGGAAAAATGGTCTGATTGCAGATTCCTTGTGGGAACTGAACCAAACCAGCAAATGCTCTCTGGGCATAAGTTAATCCTTGCAATAGCATCACCAGTCTTCGAACGAATGTTTTTCGGTAATGTTCCGGAAAAAACTGATCCAATTGTGATTCCAGACGTTCAGCCGGACGCCTTCCGTGCAATGATGGAGTACATTTACTCAGACAAAATAAATATCAGTTCATTTGACAAAGCATGCGAATTGTGTTATGTAGCGAAGAAGTACTTACTGCCTTATGTGGTGGAGCAATGCACAAATTATTTGTGGTCAGACCTCAGCCCAAAAAATGCATGTCGTGCCTATGAATTTGCCAGACTCTTCGAGGAACCGCGCCTAATGCAACGATGCTTACAGGTATGCTAGTTGTTCTGTAAACTTATCAAGTGATTGGAAACGAAAATTGATTTGACAGGCAAACGAAAGGCACGTCACCGATAAGATAACTGTGGCGAGCTTCATTCAGTATTTTCCGAAGGGTTTTGGGACTCTAATCACGGAAAAAATAATAGAAAAACAAAAATTCTGAACCGTACCGTTTACGAGACATCTTGCAGAAAAGATCGGTTCGCTCATATCACAAAATCCTTCGAAAACCGGTTGTTAATCATTGTAGAACCAATGCACACGAATGTCAATTAATTGATCATAGTATGCTTAGTTCCTTTCGTAAAAGGAAGTAAACCGCAAATATATGAAAATTTTATAGGTTATGTTTAGTTGCAAAATCAAAATAGTGCTTTTTTTTACAGAAGTTCTAATCGACTAGAACCTAATTTATCCTATAACCTGCGACAAGTTAAATATTTGTAGTGTACGAATCAAATCGACTTGACTTTTTATTGACATTAGAAAATAGTATAGTTGTAGAAAGCTGATGCGACGCGACCTTAAAGTAAATACTCTATTAATTACTGCGAACTTGTGTACAGTTGATAGGAGAACATAATATAAACAAATTATTGGAAATTGAATTGAAAGCTTGAATAGATTGACTTAGAATCATGCAGCAATGAAATTAAGGATGATATAAGTACAGAAGATGTAATGCTTCTTTTCACTATTACTATTTTACTTACTAACTAATCAGAGTTCCGTTCCAATTTCTGGCTCAGCCAAACCAAGCCGAATTAAGGTTTCAGTACGTCATGTCCACATGGGTCAATTATCTGAGCCTCTAGTTGGTCTGCCTTATTGACGATGTCAGCTTTAATTTTTTTGTTTAAAATAGTTTGTCGGAGGTATTCGACACCTGCAAATTTCTTTTCATGAATTTGTTTAATACCCGAAAGCCGAAATGGAACAGCAACAGGTCGTCCAATTCAACAATATCCGAATTGCCACAGTCAACATAAAACACCAGTATAGTGTTGTCATCATATACGCTTATTACTTTTGCCCTGAAGCATCTCTGGTCCTTATACTTGGCAACAACAAATTAAAATCGACTGGGAATGTTTTCGAATTCACGAATATAATTTGGAATTCGCCAATGATTTGAAACTGATGGCAGATCATTCAACTTTATCTGTGGATAACTTCACGATTTGTTTATTAACTGCCATTGTATTTTCATTTATATTGTCTGCGAATGGCTTTAGGGAACATTTGCGAAAGGGATTTGTTATTTCCTCGCATGTTAAATCGTTCTCGTTATTATCCGAATCGGCTTCGATGTGCTTCTCAGGATTACGGAAAGGATTTGGCCTATTGCAAAGGTCAACATATAGAACAGAATTTGCAACTCGATGCGATGTAGAGGCTTTTTCGCAAGTACTCTTTTAAGTCCAGATCACTGTGGTAATTAACCGATTCCACCTTACAAAGGACGGCTTGAGATGTAACTTCTTGATGCGCCTGCAGAAGCGAAACGTTTCCATATTTGTTCTCCAACATCAATTAAGTAGGCATTGCCTCCCACACATTTTTTGAATGTAGTGGATGGATGGCAGAGAGGCGGGCTCTGGAGGAGCTATTAGGCAGCATAACCCCGGAAAACCTGATCGGGGTTATGCTGAAAAGCGAGGAGGCGTGGTGGAGGATTACCTTGTGGGCAAAGGGGATCCTCCGCCAAAAAGAGAGGTACCTTGCAGAGGCCCATGTGGAGGTGGTCCCGTAAGGGACCAATCACAAGGCACTACCCCCAAGTGATGTCAGTGCTGACGGTTCCGGGGTGGTGCATTTCCCCACTCTCCAAACAAAAAGTAGGCATAGCTGCAACGCACTGCCGTTTACTCGAACTTTGAATACTTATCCTTCTAATTATATACCGAAAATTTTGTGAGTTTTTAGAAGCATTACGATAATCTGTTTGTAAATTTGCAATAAAGTTCCAGTTCCAGTTTCGTTCATATAAAATAACAGGTCGTCATAGTTTTTAATGTATATTATAACACATTCTGATTCGTAGTTAGCGTCATACTTATGTAAATTTACTGGAGGATATGATTAATTGTCATAGTTTTTTTTTCGGATAGGGTAAATATACATATTTGCGCAAACGGGTGCTGTTTCGCATTTCAAGTTGAACTTCCGTACCAGGTCAAACAGATGAGAGAGATCAGTTAAAGTCGTATCATAAAGCCGGAGGCAATTATCCTTGTTTCCCTCCAAGGCAGAGTGTACATGATCTCAATCCAACTCCATCTTATAGTCATGGATCTAATATATTGTTTTGCAGTTTTCGCTTCTCTTGCGAACATTCCTTGAACTAGTAACATATTATCTATTTTCCTATGCGAATCCACCTTTTTAAGAAACAAAACACAATACTCCAATTGTATTAAAAAAGCTTCGACGCGTCGTAATTCACCGCTATTCTCATTCGAATGTGTACTTTATATTACCTTTGTAGCTATCAATACAAACTGGTAATTTTATAACTATTCTTTACTTGAATTTTGTCGATGTGAGTGCTCCACTCACGCTCCGCACGTGTTGTAACTGTTTAAATTTCACTATTAATATTAGTTGAAACACTGTGCTTCTTCCTATAAATATATGGAGCGTGCTGCCTCAGATAGATTAGATTTTTACAAGGTTTTATTTAAATTCGTTTTCGGTTTCTCTGTATTCCTGTTTCTTTGTTCGGAACAAATATTGCAATTTTCAACCCATTTCTACTACATCAATTTCCATGAAATTTTTTGCATAGCACAGACTTTAGGAAGAGATCATGTTTGCTCCCAACGATGGGGAGATTTTTGTGTGCTGGCGAATTTTGAATTTAGGAAATATGTGCTCATTTGGTCGATGCACATTTTTGTTATGATTCTTTTTTAGTTGGGGGGAAGGTAATTCTTTTCCTCATATTTTGTAAATCAAAAACACTAAGATGTATGGAGTTCGAACATTTTTAATATGATTTTATACTCAGATAAAAAAAGTTGCGTCGATTTTCTGAAAGCTGTTTGGGTATAAGATCCGTTAAGATCGTCACAGAGAGATTTATCGGTACAAATTTTAGAGCGGCAAAGATCAGTAGGAAATGTCGTGTGAACGAGGTAATTTTTTGTTTGAGCGAGGGTCTGCACAGTGCGCTAATTATATCAAATGGTTGCCGATTTTTTATGATATGTAAAAAAAATATAAATTAAAAAAAAATTACACAATGTTTTATAAGCACTAAAAACTAAAAAAAAAAACTTTCTACGTATACCGCAGTATTTTGGTTACATCCAGTTTAAAATAAAAACTTTTATTAGCGATTTCAAAAAGATTCTTTAAGATGGCACACCCTTTTAGATATATGGCCGCTATACTCTCCGAACGAAAAACAATAGATTTAAATAATCGCTAACTGCTAATTTCTAGATTATTTCAACCAAGACAAAGGAAGTGCTCGCAGATCCAAGTTTCATGGATATCGAATTGACGACTTTACATGTTATTTTTGATCAAGAACAGTTGAACGTTGACTCAGAACTGGATTTATTCAATGCACTCAACAAGTATGCACATGAGCGCGGATACATCACAAAGAAATGCGACTCTTCTGAAGCTCAAGAGTCATCCATGGAAACCCAATTGGATGTGGAAAACATGCAAGAGCCAAGCACAAGCGATGAAAAAAAGAAACCATCTCTGGGTGAGGGAACATCGAATCAGGAGAACAGTGTAGAAGAGGTGGATAAAATATTAGACGAGGCATTCATTAAAGAAGCTGTAAGAAAAATACGTTTTTTGACAATGTCGCCACAGCAGTTCGCTGAAGGTCCTGCAAGATCTAAATTACTTACGCAAACTGAGGCCTTGAATATTCTAATTAACATATCCAGCCCATCAATCACTGACTGTCCAATGCCTGAACGTTTTTCCACTAGTGCCGTTAAAAGGAGTTGTTTCATCCGCTGTGAAGACCAAATGCCGCCAAACTTTTCAAAGCACAATGATGCAGCACCTGAATACATTTATTCACCGATTGTTGCATCCAGTACAGGTTATAGTTACCCGCATCCACATCAGTTCCCCGAACCTGAAATGATTGGTGCAATGGAGACAAGGAAATTCTACTGCGTACGAACAATACGACAACAAATCGACTACAAAAATGCAAGTGTAACCGATTGTGCTTTAACCTTCCATACGGACACTAACATCCTACTTACAGGTAAAACACGAAGATTATTTTCGGAATGTAAAATTAATTTTCTATTCATTCACAGGTGTTCAAGTACCTACACAAGTCCTGTGCCGAGAGCTGATGAACTCAGCTGGTTTTACAGAACGATACTCAGAAATACTATACGCGCATTTGCTGGACGAGCAGGGATCTCGACTGATATACACGCATTGCACGTCCCGTGTCCGGTACGATTCTTTGCTGGAGATATCCTTCGACAGACCAGTATTCATTATTCATAACAAAATGTACAAAATTGGAGTAGTTTTCAACAAATCGGGTTGGTATCCGATGTACACTTGCTTCCCCAATGTTAAGTGTGACAACGTTCATTTCACTTTCAACGTTGGTGCTCCGCATGAATCTGTACGTGATGGTCTCATCAGGGCAATAGTTTTCACTCGTCCAGTCTCTGCTCCGCTTGCAACACAATGGTAGACGAACAAGGAATGTACGTACTGGAATTCATCGGCAAGTAAACTTATTTCTTATTATTATTATTTTGTGTAAATTAAGATGTGTTTTATACACATTATACGTAAAGCTGGCCACATTCGTTCTCCATATATGAAACAATCTATTGTGAAGAAAAAAAAAGTATGATGCTTTAACCTAAACTTTTCAAATAAATACTCAATTATCACAAACCGTTCAGAAATCAGAACTCCAAGATTTTACTCCAGCTTTCAGAACTTTGAATATGTATACGAGCCTAGCATAACATAGTAAAATCAAAGAATGTGTATTCAATAAGAAGCGAAACTCTTTTTTGAGTGTATATGGAAAAAAGATTAAAAAGAAAAATGTGAGAGAGAGGACACTAATCTAATGTAAACAGCGTCCAAGAGGGAAAGGGTGCTAAAAAGTTCGCAGCGTCTGACGTAGTTATTCTTTGCCTCTGACGGGCAAAGTCGAGCCGTAAATTTTCTGCTGGCAAGAAATTGCAGCAAGGCGATTCGGAAGTTCGCACCGATTGCAAGTCAGATTGATTGCGACTTTTGATTTAGGTGACAAATATGAACCGCCCTGTTCGACAAGCTCACTTTTGTTGTCCCACTTCAGCAAATGTGTCTCTGCTGCTATCTAATTTTCCACAGCACCGATGCACACATCGGCAATCCAACCGTGTACAGACAGTAGTTTCGGTTCTTATTGAATACATATTCTTTGGTAAAATTGAAGTAATTTTCCCATTTGTCTTCAATTTTACAAGACAGGTTAGTCACAAAACTTTTAACGTTATGCAAAGAGCAGAAGAGAGCTTTGAAAGCATGTCCATTGCCCATCTCTGCTAACTTTAGCTAGATTCTTCTCCCAGATTACATATGTACTTTCACTCCGAGAGAGAATGAAAAATGAAATTCTTGTCGGAAAATTTCGCTCGCGACAAAAACAAAATAAGATTCGAGTCCCAAATAAAAAAGTGAGAGAATGAAATTGTTTTGCATTTCGCACAGTGTTTGTAAATAGAAATGTAAACATAATATACATTACATCGACATAAACCAAATCATAGATGTAAATAAGAAGAATGCTGTCTAAATTGTACTCTTAGTTGATGTAAAACGAGAACTTTCTGTACTTACAATTGTTTAATTTTAACTGCGATAACTTTATGACTATTTCAAGAACTTAGTCGCCAGTTTTATTAAATCGGACACATATTAAACATTATGTAATATGTATTGTAGAATATGATGGTAAATTATTTTACAGTTTAGCTTTAGGTAATACAAAATATAATATGTAATATCTGAATATTGCGTTAGTAACGGAGTAATATAAAAAGAATATTGTGAAACATAATGTTCACGATTATTAAAAATGTCTCAAAATTTTTATGATTGAAAATTATACTGATGTGAAAAAAGTAACAATAATGGTCTCTGCCGAATCTACAACACACTTAAAATAAAATATTTAATTGAATTTACATGGACTAAAAATGTAACAGTAGCAATAGTAACTTTGTCAAGAGAAATAACGACAATAATAACGAAAACAAGAACGACAATAATATAACAATATTATGATATGTGGCTGACTTTTTTATTTCCCCGAATTTAAATACGCGATTTATTAAATGGAAATATTGCGTGCAGATTTTTAGAAAGGTCAATGCACAATAAAACTAAGCGAATGTGGTCAGCATTGAATTAAGATATCGAATGTAAAAACGAAATTCATATGCAAAAAAAAAAGTTTCGAAAACTTTAAAATTTCAAATAGAGTTAAGAATTATGTATCAAAAATAAAAACAAAACTTTTATATAAAATTTAGGAATGTATTGTGAACTATACTCATTCTTCTCAGTTTAAGTGCAGCCCTTTTTGATTACATGAAAAAATTATTGTTGGAATTAAAGCCAAAGTGTTAAATAGCATAAAATTATAATTTTAGTTATTTTTGTAAGTATATTGAGTTCATACGATATTTTGAGATTAGTTCCTATTTTAATTTAGATTATATCATATATGTTATAAAATCATTTTAGCATCAAAAGTTATTTATATAATTCGCTTTTCTCGCTCCCAGACCCCCTCTATTGGATTCTAGTATGTAGATTCAACTCCTTGTTCCATGCATGTCCAGAGATTATTCAATTTCAAAACTCCGGCAAAAAACGCTAAGACTTGGAAAATCTAGCTCTACCTAAGGGTGAATCGTGAGCGATAGAGAAAAAAGTTAAATTACAAAGTTGTAGATCTTTTCCAATCATCGATCGGCCGATGGTGAAATCCGTTTTTCGGTACAATTCACGCAAGGTTAAGCCGCAACAAACAAAGTTCTACCGGCGCGCTGCAAAAAACTGCGTCCCAAATTTTGAATTTTTTGAGGGGTTAAAAATTAAAAATTTTGAGGTTTGTGAATTTTTCTTTAAGAGGTTGTACGAGGTTCATGTTTGACACTGGTATGGTGGAGGTGGGTGGCTCTCAACCACTACAATTCATTGATTAAATTTTTGCGTATATATATAGAGAATTACCACAAAAACTTGCTTGTTAATCGATCAGGCCCCTTCACTCTTCAGTGGCATTTTTCATGATCATTCACGCTCTTTGGCACTCAGACGAAACTTTTTATGTATTCAATTTCACTAAACCTTTGCCTAATGTGAATGTCAACATTAGAACGACCGCGACGAATGACGAAAATTTAAGTTTTGTGAATTTTTCTGTCGGTTACACAGTACAAAGAGTAAGTGTGCGAAATTTCAATTTTCTATAGCTATTTTAGAAGTAGGTCAGAATTTGTATACGTGAGTGAGTGAGTTACACATCGGGTTAATAGATAAACTCGCAGATATAATAGATAAACTCTTCCAGAAGTAGAGGATTTGTGGAGGGTGGCACTAAGACGGCTTTTTTTTCACTTCTCAATCATGAAATATGAATATATATTTCTTTTTTCCTATTACCATTATTTGTTTGGGTTGCAAACGTTCGCTCAAAACGAATATATTTAGGGTATAAAAAACTCAATTCGATGATTTTGAATTTTTTTAAACCCTCGGGCCGAGCTTTGGTAAAAAAAAACACATGATTGAGACCCGGAGATTGGGTATCCGCACTGTACTAAGTAGAAATTAACATTATTTTATGTGTTTTATTTTGATAAATTGCTTAATTTAAAATTATTTCAAACAAATGTGTCAGTTTTATAAAATATTAAAATATATGTACAATTTTTGTTATTAAAATTTGTTTAATTCAAATGGTCAATATGACCGATTAACTATAAAAATTTAAATATTTTAAATGTAAATGAGATTATGTATGTGAAAAACCGTATAAATTTACATTAATTTAAACTAACGTTACAAGGGATTAATATGACCCCTTGTGAAGTGTTAAATGACTTGCTCCCATTATTACCGCTAAGTGGACAATTTCATTGGAGCAACCCAATAAACTAAAATGATCAACAATGATCAACCAGGGACGAACGAAGCGCTTAGGAACGAAAAATTGTTTGTTCCGACTAATTGGTTCCGCTCGCAAGTTAATCGTTAAGTTAATCGCCTGCATTTCGTTCTTTAATGGAACGCAATTCTCCATTTTTGAAAATAAAGTTCTATTGTAAGGTTTATTTTTGTTTGATTTTGGACTATGTATTTTTGAAAAATTATAGAGTACTATGTAATATTGGGCATATGCATAGGAATTGAGGGGAAATTTGCGAAAATTTACAAGTAATGGGAAATTAATAGGACATTTTAAAACATTGAGATAATTATTATTATTGCAAAATGAGTAAGATATTAATACGAAATTTCTGTAAATTTAATATCTATCGACTTTTAAAAAACTATTTTCGGTTAACTTCTAACACGATTTATTTTCAAAAGATGGTTCTACCGGCAGTGAAAAAAGGAATAGGCTTAACAGCAACAACAATTGTCCAAGGTTTTGATATTGCAATCATTCATTAAATTAAATTAAATAACATATAAATATTACATCACAGTTTGGTTTCTATTCATTAAACTTGTAAAAAATTTACTTTTTCATGTTAAATATATAAATTCAAATGACTGATTGATCCATTATTTTGTATCGATTTAATTGCAATACAATTATTTTGATTAGATTAATCAAATGATCGATTAATCGGGGGAGAGTTGAAAGTTTTAAAAAATTATATCTCAGCTCCCTTAGAGTTTAGAGAGAAACTTTGTCCGCATAAATAAGAGTACTCCCTATGAATATTACGGTAGCACCCTCCATTCAGGGGTTGTGGGGTTACGAGTGGGGTGTTGGTGGATATTCGAAAGTTTTAGAAGCACGTTTTGTGACTTATCGTTGAAAAGCTCTTGATGAGTAATTTTCAAATCAATAACTATTTTCTCGATTGTGCAATAAATTACACCAATAAATTCAATAAAAAACACTTCGAAATCTTCCTCAGCTTGCCCAACGGTTTTTTTTAAATATAAAGCGGTATATTTGGAGGAGTTAAAGGTATTGGGTCAGCTTGGAGCTGGGCCGCGTCTTCGTTGACTTGGAGGACAGTAGGACACAGATCATTAAAGGGAAGGTGATTTGACGGAAAATGTCCAAGAAATAAAAAAGCAGAAGTTTCTTAAAAAAAGACAATCATTTTCATTTCAATGTGAATATTGTGTATTGAAAAATTTGCTTTTACTCAACGACTCTTACAGCTACTAAACAAAATCGAAATAGAAATTAACTCTTATAAAAGGTAAAATGGTACTGAGCTGCATTTCTATATCAAGATCTAATTTTTTAAGTTAAGGCCCGTTTACGCTACGGACTACTGACACTTTGTCATTAATTTTAATTGTCAGGTGATGTCAAGCGTCAGTAGTGTAAGCGGAATTTACAGTCCAATTGCGACCTCTATTTCTATACATACTCAAAATAAATCTATAATATTCCTAAACAATTATACAAAAATTTTCGTTTCCATTTCTCAATATTTCAGAACGAAGACTTATCTAAAAAAATTTTTAGTTTAAAATAAATATTTGGTTTTGACTCGAATTTTGAAACAAAAAATAACACCGAAATACACGTTCTTAGTCATTTCGTTTGGAAACTCTGGAAGAAACTCCGGACCACGGTAGGAAGATTTATACGGTAACCTCTTCCCGTATATAGGAGACACTGGTTTTCGTTTTTTATGATGTAATTTGCTGAAAACTTTTGGAAGCTTTCGAAAGTTTTATGTTTGAACTTGATTCGCCGGTTTGATAGCTGGCAATTTTACAAGGAGATTGAGTGATTTGGTTATTGCTGTTAAGATTATTTTACATTATTTTATTCAAAATCATTTACTTAAGTCACAAGAAGCAGACTTGTCGGAAAACGTTAAAATGAAGTTTTTCAAATGTCGCTTATACTTTAGAATTAAGCATTTAAATCAACAGCTAAATAAGAAAAGCATAATCGGAAAATATAAAAAATTATTATGGCGATACTGTGTTTCATTTAGTTTCAAACATTTTTCTTTCGTAAAAAATCGTATTTTTCACACGACTTTCATATGGCTATCAATGAAATTGTCAACGAATAACATCATGAGCTTTCGGCAAGAGGTTACAGTATGTCTCTCTACTGTGCTCCGAACTATCTTATCTTAATCTAAAACAAATGCTTTGACATTTTGATCTAAAACTAATTTGTATGTCATTTACAATATACTTTAAAACGAAAACTCCATTTTGATGCTTTCTTTAAGCTTACTATTTCGGTGAAACCTCGAGTTGTGAGTTGATAAAGACCATTTGGTTTTGAAGACTTTTTTACACAGCGAACAATCAAACTTTCCCAAAAGCCCGTCATGCTTTGAAGCGTTGTGCCTTTTTAAAGCGGAAGCTGATTGCAATTGTCTATTGCAAGTTTTGCACTGAAGTGTTTCTTCCAAAGCTGAACCTAAAACAATGGATATTACTGATTTACAACCAAGAAACAAAACCGAAAAACGGCATTTTGAAATTCTAGAAATTATAATATAACAAATTATTTTAATATAGAAATAAATATATATGGTAAACGCAATTGTTCTTTTTAGAAAAACTTAAATATTTATTGAATTTTGTACAATGGTTGATTTGTTATTTGACAAAGATATTTCACATTAGGTAAAATTTGCACACAGTAAAAATAATAATACTTTGAGATGCATCTCAAAAAGAAAACAACATTTAAAAATCTAATTTTTTTTTCATTAAGTGTTTTTGTTTTTTGTTTTTAGTATTTACAATTAGGTTGCATTACAATTAGTTGTGTGTCTTTATTTGCTTTTGTTCATGCGATATTCTAATATGCTCCCGCAAACTGTATTTATTCTTGAAGTTCTTTTGGCAGAGCTCGCATTTTCTCGGCGCTTGAGGCGTGTGCTGCGTTCGAATATGTCTCCAAAGATTTACCGTGGTTATTACCATTTTGCAAAATTGACATTCAGTCCATTTACTATTTGGCAAATCTAAAAATACAGACAATTTTAAAAATTAGTTTTTTCTTCTTCAATTATAGTTCTGTTGAAAACATTTGGAGACATATTCTATGCAACACTACAAAATCATAAATACAAAAATAATCGTTAATTTTCAAATACAATAAAATTTTGCTTTGCTAATCTGAATTGGTGGATGCAATTGCCACTTTGTGTTATAGAGACATTCGAATTATTGAATGCAAGCAATATGTTGAACCTAGTTCATTATTTATGAAAGCAAAGGCCCAACCAAAATGTACATAAGAATACGTACGTAATTGAACGAACGTAAGCTTTCGTATGTCAAAATTACGTCAAAACGTAAATGTACCCGAAATGAATACGTAACGATACGTAAGGTATACACAACAAATTGCTTTTGCCGAAATGTCAAAATTCCGTCAGCATACGCAAGAGTTGAATTCTCAGTGAGAATTTCTCACCCAATCTTGCGTACTTGACGAACGTAAATTTGACATTTCCGACTTGACGAACATAAGCTGACGGACATTTTGTGCGAATACATTTGTACCCATATGTCCAGCCTTATGTTATGTTATGTTTTCTTATGTACATTTTGGTTGGGCCTCAAACCATGTATGGGCTTAAGTTTACGATACGGACCACGCAGAAGACAGCGGCGGATTTTAATGAAATATTGTATGGACATGTGTTTTGATCCTAAAGTGACGAATATGGAGGAATTTTTTAGGTGACAAAGGGCTGTTTACGTATTTTAGTGTAAATTTTGTATGGAACAAATGTGTTAAAATGTTGAAAAATGCTTTCGGGCGACTTGCCATTTTGACATTTTTAAAGTTAAATAATTCGAAAACTAAATGCAATACCTAAAAAATTCCTCCAGATTCGTCACTTTTAGATCAAAACACATGTCCATACAATATTTCATTAAAATCCGCCGCTGCCTTCTGGGTGGTCCGTGTCGTAAACTTGTTCCCATGTATGTAACTTGCTATGGATAAACTGTATAAATACATCCATTACACAAAAACGTCAAAAGTGTAAAAGTCATATAAATGCAGATATACAATTTGGTCAACCAGGGAGTAAAAGGACGTTTAGCACTATGTTCAAAAAAATAGAAAGTCCCGATTTTTATTTACTGATTGTTATTTGTTGTTCATTGCGTGAAAATGAAATGAAATATACATATATTTTCTCAAAAAACGGTTTTTCAGACAGAATACGAAAAATAAAAAAATTGATACTAATTTGTAATTGAGAACCGACTCAAATGAAGCTCTGAGAAAAAGTGAAAGGGAATTCCCCGGGTGCGCAAAAGCCATTTCGAACCGTTTCATACAGTCACATCATTTTTGTTTATACTTTTTTAATGTTATACAGTATGGCGCAAAAGTAATGGCACTATAAAAATTGTCTTCAATTTTGTCGAAACGCGTCGCCTGCCTTCTTGATAGTAGCAGTTGTGTAATAAAAACATGCAAAATATTGCAACGATAAACAGTAAACAAACATTGACCCCTTTTCTCCTCTGGAACATGGAATAATTGTTTCAATGTTTCAATGAAATCTTGAAGAAACTGGCTCAATACGAGATAGACCAGGCACTGGAAGACCAAGAACAGGCTCAGCAGAACATATTCATGCTGTGCAGGAGGTTTTGGCAACGCGATAACAGATATTGACAAGTAATACAGACAATGTAACGGGACTTTTAATGCCCAATTTGTTCGAATCGGGATAGGAACACAGCATGCAGAGGAACACTTTTCCAAGCCGAATTATCTCCCGTTTCGGTGATTTGTATGGGCCCGGAAGATCACCAATCTAACCTCACCGAAATTTTTTCTTATGGGTTATTTGAAAGCTTTGGTCTTTAGGAGCCACATATCATCGGAAGTATTGAGACAAGTAATGGCAAATTTCATAAAAAGGACTTGAAATTTGCATAAACAATAGAGACCGCTATTTAAGTGATATCATCTACAGGACTAAGTGGGACCAAATATAAAGACCCAAATAAATATACGAAAAAAATAATTATTAGTATTTTTTAATGTAGACAAAAGTAGGGTTATTAAGCAGGAAGCACAGTACACGACCATTCGACCACGGTCCAAGTTGTCTTCCGCACACTACATGGCCCTGCGAAAGCATTATTCTCTGCATTTGTTTTCTGAGAGATTGTTTATTGCTATTTCTCTGCATTAATAAATGATCATTTATCATCAACCATCAAGACCACGACCATGCGTCGCTCCATAGGTTTTTATGTAAAGCAAACCTTAGACCCTGGGTCTTGGTCGATGGGTCGTATAGTGTGCTTTCTGTTTTACTCTTGCGCCACTAGATACGGTCTTGCATATACTTACAAAACGCGATAATTTTGGAACCATTTTACGTATGTTTTCTTCCAGATTAATAATGGATATGTAATCATTTACATAAACTTGTTTAAGATAGATTTTTAACAATCACTCACAAAATGTTCATTGGAATGAACTACACTGCGGCGCAATCGAGGCTTTTGGGAAATAGAGTATTACTGATACTATATACAGGGTGAGACATTTTATTCGATCAATGCTACTATTTCGTTGGGGAAGCGAGATAGCGAAAAATGTGGAAGACAAAAGATGCAAGGTTTCAAGAAGGATACCCGATGGTGACCGTGTCGTTTGACGTTTGTCGAAGTCAAGGTCGATTTAAGGTCAGTTTTTTTTTTTCAAATGGTAACCCATATTTTTAACCCGGCAAATGGAAAAAGTATAAAATTTTAAGTTCGACCAATTTCAGGTCAATTTTAAGGTCATTTTAACGAAAAATCTTAAAAATGGAAAAAACGCACAATAAAAGAACAATGTAAGAATGGAACGAAATTGGTGTTTCGGGGGTTTTTCGACATGTTGAATCCATTTTTGAGGCTTACAGAATTGTATGTCTGTCGGTTTTGTAATTTTTGTTCATGAAAATAATGCAGCGTTATATGGCAACACCAAGAAGGTGTTGCCCGATTTTGCTCATCTTCGAACTTGACCTTACAATTTAAACGAAAAATTATAGTGCCGAATTTCGATCCGCCAATTATAAGCGTTCTCAAGTTATGGGTTATACAGACTGAATATCCTGTTTTTAGAATGGATTAAAAAACTCCCACCATGCACAAAGTGGGAGTTGTTAACATCTTTAATTAGCTGTTTTTGAATGAAAGCACGAGCAAACTGTGTCCAGGAAATGCAACGTAATGAAACATTAGATTTGTTCACTCGTCGAGATAATGATGCCCACTGGTTAACTTCATAACGACGAAAAAAAAACAGTAGGATGAACCACAAGAATATGGAGAATTATGATTGCTATTACCAAAAGATTGGGGAAAGTCTCGAACTTTGGGGGTCTTTCCTGCCCGCTGGAAGACCGCAAGGCTTGTGCTCATCGGCAAGGGCAGAGGGCCAGCAGGGGATCCAGCAGCGTATAGGCCTCTGTGCATGTTGGACACCGCGGGAAAGCTCCTGGAGAAGCTTCTCCAGCCTCGTCTCCACGCGGCTGTCGAGGCCGCTGGAGGCCTGGCTGAGAGTCAATATGGCTTTCGGACAGGGAGGTCGACAATTGGTGCTATCCAGGAGGTGGTCGCTGCGGCAAAACATACGGAGCGGGGAAATCACTATTCCCGGTCTTTATGTCTGCTGGTCACGCTGGACGTCAAGAATGCGTTCAACTCCGTCAGGTGGCAAGACGCATTGGACGCACTGGAGCGAAACTTCAGGGTCCCAGGATACCTCCTACGCATCATGGGAGACTACCTGAAGGACCGCTCCATCTCCTACAACACGGAGGATGGCCCAAGAACGAAGGTGCTAACGGCTGGAGCCGCCCAGGGCTCCATACTTGGTCCCGACATATGGAATTACACATATGACGGGATTCTTCGTATGGAAATGCCCGAAGGTTGGGTATGCGGATGATCTGGCAGTAATTATCACTGCCAGAAACGTTGAGGCAGCGCAAATGAGGCTCAACCAGGTGATGCGTCGGGTCGCTTCCTGGATGAGCGACCACGGGTTGGAGCTAGCTTGGGCTAAAACCGAGATCGTGCTTCTGACAAAGAAGCGCATCCCCCTTATAAGGGAGATGCAGGTGGGGGACGTGACAGTCCGGACTAAGGAGGCAGTCCGGTACCTGGGGGTGAGTCTCGACTGCAGACTCACCTTTTGGACTGATATAGCCAGAAGGGCAGACAAGGCGACTACAATAGTGGCGGCGTTGAGCAGGGTCATGGCCAACATTGGTGGGTCAAGACCCAGCAAGAGACGGCTGCTGCTACGTACTGCCGAGTATGTCATGCTATACGGCGCAGAAGTCTGGGCTGATGCGCTTACGGTTGAAAAATACCGTAAGCGCATGGCGGCAGTGCAACGGCGTGCAGCACTCCGCATCGCGTGCTCCTACCGCACGGTCTCGGAGCCAGCAGTGCTGGTGGTCGCGGGGGTCATACCAATTGACCTTCAAGCCAGGGAGCGACAGTTCGTCCACAGGAATGGGGCCGAAATGGGCAGGGAGGAGGCTCGGGCATCAGCTAGAGCCCAATCCCTCCTTGCCTGGCAGGAACGATGGGATGGAGAGTCGCGCGGGAGATGGACGCACAGGCTCATCCCTCAAGTAGAAGCTTGACTGAATCGTCGGCACGGTGAGGTAAGTTATTACCTCACGCAGTTGCTGACGGGCCACGGGTACTTCCGAGCCTTCCTATTTAAAATAGGCAAGGCTCCAAGTGCCCGGTGTGTCTACTGCGACTCTCCATCAGACTCCGCCTCCCACACATTTTTCGAATGTAGTGGATGGATGGCGGAGAGGCGGGCCTTGGAGGAACTCTTAGGCAGCATAACCCCGGACAACCTAATCGGGGTTATGCTGGAAAGCGAGGAGGCGTGGTGGAGGATTACCCTGTGGGAAAAGGGGATCCTCCGCCAAAAAGAGAGGGACCTCGCAGAGGCGCAGCAAGAGGTGGTCCCGTAAGGGAATAGTCACAAGGCACCACCCCGAAGTAATGTCAGTGATGACGGTCCCGGGGTGGTGCTGGGCGAAAAGAGTGGGGTTTTAGCCGGTAGGCCTTCTTCGGAAGGGAGTCCGGCACGTCGGGTGAGCTTTCGGGCTCACCTGAGTGCGTAAATGCATTTCCCCACTCTCCAAAACAAAACAAAAAAAGTCTCGAACTTTAAGGACCCCGCACATTTTGTATGGAAAAGTGCGTACAGTCAAATCGACTGAAAATTTAGTATGTTGTACTTCAGGACATCCTGATCAAAAGTTCCCATGGGCGCAACTTCAAAAAATGGCCAGTTTTAGAGATACAGGGTGTTTCTTTTTAATAGACGTACTCACATATCTCGATAACTACGCATCCTAGGAAAAAATGTTTCGGACAAAAGTTATAGAGTACCACAAGGGTTAACTAGCGGTGACCTTGCCTTTTACCTTGAAGTCAATGATCAAAGTCATTTCAAGGTCAAATCAATTTTTACATTGTGATCCCTACTTCTGACCCCGGAAATGGAAAAAGCGCAACATTTTGCATGAACATGAACAATGAGTATATGTATGTCGCTAATATGTTTAGTTTGGTTCTGAGACCGGAAACTGTGTCTATACCAAATGTGAGGAACTTTTTATGTCGATTGACTGACTTAGTTATCGGCTTTGGATTGGGTTACAGCCTTACACGCCGCTTAGCTCTCAAGACATGCAATTTAATAATCTTAAACTCTAAGCGTTGCCAGGTACTAGGGTCTGCTGGTACTTACCCGAGACGGTCACTTTCGGTTCATTCTGCGAATTCTCTGTGGAAGTTTGCGTAGTAAAAATCCGTCCTAAAATATCGAAAATACTGTAAAGAATTCAGATATAACCGAAAAAACATACCCAGTTCCATTGTTGTTATTTCAGTGGCCTCATTGCCGTCATTACCCTGGTACTTCTCATCCAATTCAGATTCAGTGAGTATCTCGTATTCTGACGTGAATTGATTAGTTGTTTGGGTTGTAGTATCATGCGAAGTTTGTTGCGGCTGTGGCGAATCATCTTCAACCTGATTCGCTTCGACGACATCAATATATTCTGGTATATCCATTTTAACAGTTGAGGGCAGGTACTGTATCTCTGTTGCTGTGAAAATTATGAATGCGATTCCAAATTGAATAGATACTTTAGTGATAAGCACTTACTTTTTACAATATTAGATTCTTCCTTTGGAAAATCAACAGATTCTGTGAAGACATCATCGTCCTCTGGGAAGGCAATTTTCCGCTTTTTCGCACTTGGCAGAATTGTTTGTAGCTCAATTGTAGAGGTTTGTGTATTATTTTCAGTGACAGTCCGGACAGTAGTTGTAGGCAATGCTTTTATAATTTGTTCTTCATATACACGCTGATCGTGCTGCGGTTTAGGCGCCTTGGGCTTCTCCTTTTCTTCTGTTGTCAAACCTTGAACAGCCAGCAGTTCTGCAGTTTGCAAAAATGACTGCAACGCGTCTTGTTGAACATTTACTTCACCCTAGAAATTGCAAATATGCCGTACTGAAATAATTTACAACACCAATCACCGTACCTGGTACATGAATTCAATAATGGCAAGCAAGTCCTCATACTTGATGAATTTGAAAATGATTACTGGATGCGAGCAGGGGTTTTCTTTGAATATTTCTTTGAAATAACCGCTGCAAGCGGATAGTAAAACTTTATGAGCTTTAATCTTGTTACCATCGCAGCAAAGCGTCACATCAACAAATTCATCTTGCGTTCGTAAGTTATCAAAAGCGTAAGTTATATGTCGTAAATAATTGTTCCAGCGCAGAGAATATTGCTGTGAAGCAGCCATTCTTTCAAGTAATTCCTGACCCGGGAATCGCTTTAATTTCAGTATGAAAACACAAACAATTTTCACGTTTCTTTTATTGAATCGATTGCTACCGCGTTTGTCCTAAACGAACGATATTTCCAGCTTCAATCGCGTAAAGTTTTTACTCAACAGTGCCTGTGTTCGAAAGTATAGATAACTATGGCGGTAAAAGAACAGAGCTTCTAGGAAAATGGTGTTTGGGTCTTGCTGTCAAACAATAAGAACTACATTACCGACAAAGACAATCTTTCCTTTTTAGTTTACTTTTTACTCGCTAGATAGCGATTGAAACTGCTATGGTGAGAAAGTAATTATATATTATTTATGATTGCCCGAAAAACCCAGACTGTGCTTGAATACAAGCTTAAAATTTCTATTGATTATACGAGTATGAACTTCATTTTCAAAATAAATTTTATATTCCTGACATATGTAAAAGAAAACCGTACTAGAGCGCGTTCAAAAACTTTACGATAGTCAACTACGTAGTAAGCCTGAGTTATGCTGTAGAAAGCCATTTACTTCAGAAATTATGCTTTACGCCTTTACCACGGGAGTTTTTGAACGACCAAAGTTTACTATAGTTGACTATAGTCAACTATAGTTGAGTTTTTGAACGCGCTCCTAATCAACATTCCTTTGACATGGGTTTTTTTTAAAAGGAACTATGTTGACAAGTTGTCAAAGCATAAAATATTTTCATGGATGACATAAAAACAAAATTTCTGGATTTAATCCACGCACAGGTAATTTAAATGAACTTTTCCAAATAAATACCGTATAAATTTATTTGGTGTTTTGTGAAAAACCTTCCTTTTTATAGAATCGTCATATGAAAATCCCTTCAATGGGATTTTCGGACTATTTTGTGCAAAATGTTTCAAATCCACCAGAAACAGTTGAAAAAAAATCGAAAAAAGCGGATAAAGAAGAATCTATAAAGCTATCCGATCAAGAAATTTTAGAGAGCATTGATGGAACATATTTTAGCGCTGGTTACGATGTTGAGTCTTATGAATTAAAGGTAAATATTTACACGATAATGCACTTCGAAAAATTTGCAGTGAATGTTAGTAAAGCACTTATTAGAATATTCCCAGCATAATTTTACTTCGATAAAAAAGATCCTTAAAAATAATTTAGTATACATAAACAACAGTTTGTATTAGTAAAATTAACTTCAATTTGTCTTCACAAAGAAAAGTGACAAATGATTCTTAGCTTTTAAAAGAATTTTACATGAATTTTGCAAAAAACTACAAAATATTTCATCAGCATTCGATTTCTTGCAATTAATTCTCAACAATTCCAGTAAAATTCTTCTCTACATCTTTCGGAATTTTTTGTAAATTTTCTGTTTAATTTCATTACCTCATGCTGTTGAAACAGCTGTTTAACAATCTACAAATATTTTACAGAAATTCGAAACTAAAGAGCTGAATTGTGACGATATAGAAAGAGCGATAAATATTTTGCGCCAGCAACAAAAAGTTATTTCGAAAAAAGTGCTACATCATATTTTAGAACAACGCAGCACATGCAACGAAGAATTTGAGGGCATTGTGGAGACGGAAAAGGAATTGGATGAAGCTCTGTGGACATGCAGAAAGGCTCGATCATACTTAAGTTTTGCGAAAAAGAACTTGACAACAACGAGCTTAGAGATTCTGGCAGCTTACCGTAAGAGAGAAATTTTAGTCGAGGTTCTGAAATCATTGAACACCATCAAAGCTATAGTAATTACAGTAGGAAATAATTGAGTTAAACTTGTTAACATTATATTTTAGAAAACTACCGATATCGAATTGCAAAAATTACTCGCAGGAGGCAACTACTCGGGGGCAATATCACTTCTATTGCAGTGCAAAGAATCAGCTTCGCGTTCAACAGAATACAATTGCGTTCAATCACTCAACCATAAACTCCAAGAGACTCTCATTCTAACAGAATATCAGTTAGACACAGTTCTTAATGAGGTTTTAAACACTTTCATACAATATCACAAAATCATTGCATGGAGTAATTTCAGATGATTCTCAATTTTGATGTGAGGAAGTATGGAGAGTTACAGGCAGCGTATAAATTGTTAAACAAAGCGTTATTTGCAATGGATCAGGTAATTTTTAAGGAGTTTAAGTAACGTTCGATCGATACAATTTTTTGGTCGAGAAAAACGATATACTTTCTTGTTTTATACTGAATTTAATGAAATCAACTGAAATTGGCAAAATATTGTTAGTGCTGTTTGTTTATGTTCATAGAAGTATTGCAGAGCGGATGAGAATGGACGTCTTGCTAGTTTCTCCCAATAGTTCTTCCAACAATTCTTAAGCAGGAAGCACACCATGCTAGTCCCTTTGACCATGGCCCGCAGGCTTTCGCGAAAAAGCAAATCATGGTCGTTGATGAATCATCATTTTTTACTACTGAGAAGGAATTAAAAATTACTTTCAGTGAAAAACAGAAAACAAATGCGGAGAAAAGTGCTGTCGGAGGGCCTTGTAGTGTGCGGCAGAGAACTTGGGCTATGGTCGTCGTGGTCGAAGGGTCCGAGGGTCCAAGGGCCCACAGGCCTTGTAGTGTGCTTGCTGCTTTACTCTCGAGTATACAATTTTTTAAAGAGCTTGGCACAAAACGGTTTATATAATGGGATTGAAAAAAAAGCACTTATTATTCAGTGCAACGAACAGTATGCTGTATTTTGTGTTTTAGACTCTGCTAAAAGAAAAAAAAAATCAATTACTGAACGATTTTATATGGTTCCACGTGGAGTATATACACAAAATATTTGTGTCCTATTGTGATATTGTAAAGCAGGAAGCATCCTACATGGGTTCCATAGCCCAAGTTCTCTGCCGCACACTACAAGGCCCTTCGACAGAATTTTTCTCCGCATTTGTTTTGTTTTTCACTGAAACTGGATGTTTATTGCTCCAATTTTGGAAAAGTACCTTGCGTAGACTAAACGATATTTGGGTGAAACGGCGCGATCAAATTCTGTTCTCTTTTAAATGAAATGAATTTACGAACGTCAACAGAAAGAAAATTTGGAGATTTAAAAAAAAAATAAAGGAAGAATAATGCAAATCGAGAAGGCTGGTTTCATAAGGGAATTTATATCGGAGATGGGGTAAAATGCAACAACCCCAACTATTTTGAGTGACTGCGTGCGCATCGTCATTATATGATACTTTTTAATTACAAATTCTTAAGCTGAGTTCATAATACTCTTGCTCTGGTGCGAGAGTAATATCGACTCACACAAATACACGAACCCGCGGAAGACCCCAAACCACACGTATCTGGCGAGTCACAAGCCTGGTGAGCTCGAGCTTGAAATTGACCTGAGTTCTTTAAAAAAAATATATACGTTTTCAATTCGTAATCTCCATGAAATCAAAATGATCAGTTTTTGTGTCGAACGGTGACGATTATTTATAAAAATGCTATTCGGAGAAAAATAATACAAGTATAATATTATAGTATGTATATTGTATATACTATACCATGATCATTAATTTTGTAAAATCTAACTTTCTCAAGTTTCATTTGATTTGAAAAAAGATTTTGTTTGAAAATGTATGTAAATGTTATAAAACAGTGGTTCTTTTTTATTTTATTGAATATTTTTTGTCCAGAATATCTTCTTCCATCGTGCTTTGTTCAAGAACCTCCTGTTACAACAGAAAATACAGTACAAAAAATGTTTTTCGTTAGTTTTGGTGTTTGTTATTTGATTCAAATCAGTAAAGCAAAGAGTAAATATAAAATGGCATTAATTTTTTATTGAAAATCAATAAAAGGTACATTTTTGTTGAAGCAACATGCCAATATCTTTCTGCTTTCGAAAGCAGTATTTCTAATTTTATGTGTTATGGAAGACATAAAAAACATAGACAATTATACTATGACTTTAAGCCCGGCTATATCCTTTTTCGTCGATAGGCTCACGAGGTTCTCTGCCAACATGTTGTGATTCTATGTTTCTGTTTGTCGAATGTGTCCCCATATTCATCATTCCAAGCTGTATTTTTAGAAAAAGCCCTAGGGGTACAGTGGAGGTGAACTATTGTGGTTTCCTCTTTGGTATACGACTTTAGTGATTTTCCCAAAAAAATGATTAATCTTCAGTTTTAATTCAAAAGTATAGATAAAGCAAATAAATAAATACTGTAACGAATTTCAATATGTAGTATCATGCGTCAAGAATACTAATCGTTTTGAATGTTGTTCGCTTAGAGTCGTAGATGATCTACATACGAAATTTCGTCTTTTACAGTTGCACATTAATTTCATCTCCGCCATCCACACAACAGTGAACACAGTCCTTCGAAGTTACAATGATCAAACCTCTGACGACAAGCAAAAATTGCTCTTTGAACAACTGTGCGAGTGTGTGCCTACGGATAAGTACATTGCCTGCTTGATCAGCCTCTGCAAGTCGTTCTGGACAATACTCGCCTCCTACTACCAAATTAGCATGTGGCACCAGAATTACAAACTATTCCAGACCGACCAAAGCAATTCGCAAGACACTTCTACTTATATTCAAGAAAAACTAAAGAAAGGACAGTACAGGATATGGAGCGACATTCAGTCGAAGACTTGCGTCTACTTGTCTAGTCCGAAGCTGAAGATGTTGAAATACGAACAATTCATACAAGTCTTAGCAATAACGCAGAGATTGAACAAAGTTGGAATTGAATTTTGTGGTGAAACTTCTGATAAGCTGATTGATAAAATGAAGGCGCAAAGTGTAGAGTTTTTCAATCGATATCATTTGTCTTGCTTGGAGGAAATTTGCTTGTTTCTGGATAACGAGTCCTGGACTCCTGTTGATTCCTTCACAAACATATTGCAATTGCAGGTACCCCTTGCTGTAAAACTACAAGCCACTCCAACATTATCTGATAATTTCCTTTTTTCTAGGAGTTTCGTTCGATTCGTCACTCCCTGCAGAGGCATAAATCTCCCCCTGTGGAAATCAAAGTTGGAATGCTATCAAATGAAAATTCAACTGTAGTAAAAAATTCGGACGAATCGGTTTCAGTACATTCTCAAGATGGTAGCTCTATTTACGGCTCCTGTGGCTATTTCTTAAGATTTTCGGAAAAGAGTTCTCCATTCGAGGGAGGTTTAGACGCCACAATGCTTGAAGAAGATATTTTGTCCGGAATTGTTGACGAAGCATCATGTTATTTTTCCGAAGAAAGTGAAGACGAAGAGAAGAAAATCAGTTTTCAAACTAGAAGTGAAGACGAGGGAGATAAGTCTATGTAAATATTTTTATTTTCGTAACAATAATTATATTATTACAAATTGTATAAATTTCAGACATATGTTGACAAATAATACAACTTTGAATGTTTTGCGATGTGTTGGAAAGTATTTGCAAATGTGCAAACTTCTTCACTGCATATCACCTCAAATTGTGGCATCTATGTTAGAACTCATTGACTTTTATATATTCGCAGTGCACGAAATTTTTGCAAAGGACTCGGTAAATACATTAACTATTAAATATCATAAATATCAATATAACGTAACGATGGAAGTGTTATTAAGTGTTATTGTGCACTGAAAAAGAAAACATTAAAAAGACATTAATTACATTTATTATATTTATACCAAATTGATTCTTCTCAATTTCTATTAGTTTTTCATTGTGGTTTTAATAAAAGTATTATTTTTCAGCCCATTTCCATGGACAATTTGTACCCACAAAGACTAGAAGCCAAATTGAGATGTTTGAGCAAACACTTAGTGCCAAAGGTGAAAGGCTGGCCATTGAATTTCTCTTCTTTGGTAATTTTAAAATACATTTAAATACTAACAATTAGCATTAGATGAACTTTAAAATTACTTAACCTGCTTTGATTTCGTATGTTTTAGGCAAATAATGAGCTTTGCAATCCAGACACTTTATTTGGGCTTTATCAAAGAATCGTCGCTATCGAAAGCGGAATGTGCGTGGTGAAACAATGTGAGCAGTTGCAATGTTACTTAGAACATTTATTACCGGTTTCTGAACGGCAATTACTTTTAAATTACTCTCATCATTTCGAATTTGCCTACGATATATCAAAACCGGCGTATACATGTGTTACGGCCAAAACTCTGGACTTGCAAGGAATATTGGCGGGTATGGGAAAAGTCAAATGGGATATAAATCATATTAATGTACAGCACAGTCCATACATCAATATCTTGAATAGGGTTTGTTTGCTCATTGGTCATATATGCAAAAAAAAATTAATTTATATTGAACTCCTCAGAGCGTTCAGACCTTTGCAATGAGACTGGAAGAGATTTCGAAAGATGTCACACTTCCACTGGAATCAATTTGGGACAGTTTAGCGCATGTATCAACACACCTAATTGTAGAAGGGTTAGCTAAATGTTCAGCATATTCGCTTCAAATACACTATTTTTTACATGTTTTCCAGATTCTCCAACGTTAAAAAGTGTTCTGCTGGAGGTCGAGCATTAATGCAATTAGACTTCACACATTTCATGTCAATATTAGAATTGATTTCAGGATTCAAATTTCCCGAACACAGAGCTTACGTTGATAATTACATAAAAGCATACTATTTTCCCTTCGAATTGTTTGAAGAATGGGTGTACAACCATAAAGACAGTAATATATACTCTGCTAAGCAAATATCAAACTTAATATTATGTGTATGCGCTAATGACAAAAAGAAGCGCCAAAAGTTATTAGCAGAAATGGGAAATGTCAGCGATTTTAGTTAAAGCTCTCTAATATACATAGATGTATGTATTTTTTTTTAGAACTACCAGAATCTCAGTATTTCTCTCAAAACATTCCTTTAACCCTTAATATTTCTATTTCTTTGTTATGTTCATGTGTAATTACGTAAATGTTTATAACTTAATTATAAAATCCACGAAATGTTCAGGTTATTGTTTTTGATTTTTGAAAAATTTTCGTTTTTCTTGTACACTTAACATGTATAATGTATATACATAAAATTAGAATGTAATAAAAGAAATAATCGTAAAAAGTATGTTCATAAACAAACAAGAAAATGTTTTGAATATATGGAGACGATGTCGAACTTTCGCTAGATTCCGCTTATTAGAATAAGTGGGTCAAATCACTTCACTCAGCTAATTTGCAATTTACTCCCTTGAAGTACACTGACCAATTTTACGTAATCAAAACACTCGGGCGCGGAAGCCTTTGCTAGAACTTAATTAATTTATGTTTTCGAGGAGGTTAATCGGCAGTTTTAGAGCCATTCGTACAATATGTAAAGTATATACAATATACATACTCGTATGGCAAACGATAACTACTTTGTAAGAATTATATATAACTCTACATACTCGTATTCTGTGTGAATGCGCTCTAAATCGGATCAATCTGCAAAATTGGTTTTTGGTGGAAAATAATGACGAAGTGAACTCCAACGCACTGAACGAAGAGAAACATAGCTGACCTTTAAAAAAAGCAATAAATTCCGCAGTCTTGTAAAAATTACAGAAATAAACATTGTAAGTACTGTTATTATGTTTATGTGATTTCGGAGTGATAGAAAAAACCATCCATAAAATGAATTTATTTTTATATGTCGAAGAACTATTGGAAGCAGGTGAATGTACACAAATCCTGAACTTCATTCTCACGATGTATTTTTATTTATCAACATACAATTTAATTCGCAGTTAACTATGTAATTTACTTTTGTTTTGGCAATGCGAATAAGAAGGAAATTAAAGTTAGACCTTATATTTAGCATTGTTTTTATTAAATAAAACTTAAACATATCCCTTTTAATTTTAAAAAAATATTTGTTTTTGAAAGTCTACATTTACATACATATTTAAATTCAAATATTTTATTAATAAGTTTTTTTTTAAATAAAAAAGTTCTATAGTTCAGTCGCGTATCTGCAACCGTTCGCGTTCTTGAGATGTGGCGGGTAGAAAATGCACTGACGCATAACTGACTGGGCTGAGTACGTCGTACACCAAAAGGGGTGCACTTTTTGATTGGAGTTTGCCACTTTTTGTGGTCCTCGTTGGTCCCAAAAGATAACTTTTCAGATAGGGAGCCACAAAAATAGTGTCCATAAGGAGGATCTTCTCGTCTGTTGGGCAAAATGCTATTTTGTTGTTGGAGTTGAAACACAAAATAAGACCAAATGATGAACTTGTGATACCTGCTTCATTGGCGGTTGTCCTCAGAATACCTTCATTCTACGAGTTCCTTCTTTCCTAGATTCTCGTCTCGAACTCCTTTTTATTCCCAAATGTGTGAGTCAAGAGGGCGATCCGCCAGGCTTATTAAGAAATTATTATAAATTATTCCGAATTCTTCGGTTCCTCTTTTATATTTAAGACCGATAAGAGCCCCAATCAGTAAACTATTAAGGGAAATATTTTCGAATCGAAGTCTTCTTTCTGAACAAATCTGCTTAGCGCAGTTCTGTATTCCGATTGAGCCATAATGAATATAGTTCGAATTATGGGATTCTGGTTTAGGTTCTGTTCTATTGGCTCTTAAATCAAGGCAATTCTGGGGCTTAATGAGATCAAAATGTTGACAAAATAGACGACAAGGAAAAACATGATGCTTATCTTTACGCCTTAACTATTTGCGAATGCAATCTAATAAATATCACCATATTTAAATTACATATCAAAATTATGCAATAATGTAAAAAAACGTTATGTGCAATGAAGAGAGCGTCTTGCATCATTTATATTTAAGGAATAAGGGGGTCAGCAAAATCAAAAAATCGACTTTTGATAAATATTTTTTCTAATAATGTATTATGTCAAGAATATTCTGTAAAAATTTCAAGTTCATTCGAGTTAAATTGTCCGAGTTATAGGCCCGTTATGTACACTATTCAAAAGCTTGATATTAATCAAAAGTTTAAAATTTATAAAAGTAAACAATAAATAAACAAGCAATACAAGAACAATTAAAAGTTAAATGATTATATTTTCGTAAAGAAATCATCTTATTTTAAACTGGATCTGTGATTATTGCAATCTTTAAAGTCTGGACCTGTGATCTCGTTAATTTCCCAATCGCCTTAGTGCCAAAGTTCTTCTTCAACGAATTCTGTACAAGAACGGGAGGATCGAAAATCGGCTCCGCTCTACTACATTCCTTTTACGCAGACTTCTTATCAAACACAACATCTGATTTTAGCATCTGATCAGGTGATTAGTTTACTACTACAACAAATTCCACAAGTGAAATAGAATCTCACAGGCGATTGCAAATTGCAATTGTTCTACCGAACAACCGTTTGGCGTACGTGTTTCATTCCCTGAATATAATCACTCTACCAACTTCCCTTGCAACAGCCGAATTCAGCATCTCTATACAATATGAGGTGTCTGTCTCGCTCGTACATGCTCAACTCTAAAGGCCGAAACACATTGAGAATGCCGATGCCGGCAGTCTGCTAGCAGTGGCATCGGCAGTGGCATCGTGAACACATTAAAGCATCTGGCAGCTGGCAGCGGCTTCGTGAGCTGCAAATCAGTAAATTGTGTTAAAATGGACATGGATGTGACTGAGAGTTAAGTAGAAAATGCTGCAACTGCATTTAGTTTGCTGTTGCAGTTAATAAATTTTAGTTTAGCGACGCGAAAAAGATTGTGGGTACGTGAGTCGTGAGCTATGGACTACCCGTGACATTCATGTATTTTCAGTCCAAGAAATCAGAATAATGAAGGAGAGGGATCATGAAGAATTTGTTGCTGCAATGAGAATATATCCATGTTTTCCTTAAAGAGAGATGTTGTGAACAGAAATAAATAAATATAATCACTTTTCTTACCTGAGAAGTGATATGATGCAAGTACAAAACCAAACGGTACAAAAAAACCGATTCAAAATGTAAACAAAAGTGACAGGAGGCCGCCTCGATGCCTGGAGAAATCCAGCACGTCGGAATTTTCCGACAATGCCGACAGAATGCCGCCTCGGCGAAGCTTGAATGTGTGCTACTTCATAATATAGTGTGTGTTGGAAGCGCGATGCCGCAGAATGCCGGCATCGGCATTTTCAATGTGTTTCGGCCTTAACCGTTTACTTCGTTGTGGAACGCATGGAACTGCCTGTGGGGCTAAGAAATATGTGCTGCATGGATTTTTAGTAGTTGTTTAACTTTTTAATAGATTTCTAAGAATCAAGTTGAAAACTCTAAAAATTGTAAAAATTGTATAACAGTTTTGAAAATTATAAAATATTTCTACTGTAAGCAAATTCGATCTACCAACCTGACGATTCGACGCGTACGAGTTGCAATAGCTGAATATAATTGCTCCCACTTAATTTAAATTGAGAATTTTCTACGTATAGTTCGCTCTCCCTTCTTCTATAGTCGTTTTTCATCATAAAGGTGCGTTCTCACGATTCAAGTTTAGTTGAACGATTAAAGTTGATCAACAACAATGCACAATTGCTTGCAATGCCATTTTAAGGAACTTTTAAGTAAATTTTAAGGATCACAACTGTCACTCTCTGTAAAATTTCACGCACAACAATGAATTGCAGTTGATCAGTTTTTGTTGAAACGTGTGAACGAAAACTTGAACAACTCCTGTTCAAGTTTTGTTGATCAACTTTAATCGTTCAACTAAACTTGAATCGTGAGAACGCGCCTTAAACGATTTCCTATTCTAGTCTACAGAACAACTTTTGTTTGTTTTTCATTTTGAAGAGTGCATCAACACATACGCAAAAAGAGTGTCGCATTTCCAGTTCAGTTGATTTTCATTGGTGGTGGTATGTTTTTCGACATTATCATGTTTCGATTCCTGTTCACCAAAAAATTGTCCGTCGGTGGATTTGTTGTGCAGTGTGCCGTGCGGTAGAGCTGGGTGTCAGGTGCACAAAGGAAGGATTACGGTGAAAGATTGTAATTTTTAAACAACTTCAGGAAAAAACTAAATGTGTAAATCGTGAGGTGCAGCAGAGCAATTGTTATTAAAGTGGCACGATTTGTTTGGGTGTGGAAATTGTTCCGAGTGTGTTTGATTGCTTGTCTATTGCTAGAAAATCAAGAGCCATGATCTTATTGGTATACGATGGGAACAATCGCTTCAGTGCTACAATGGACCTGCACCAACTGTAATTTAATCAACCCGACAGAATGTTTGAAATGCCTAAAATGCGGTAATATACGGAAAATTTTTACGTCGCCATCTCCATCGTCTGACAGAAGTGTTGGAAACAGCAGTGGTGGCGGCTGCCTTTCTAGCCCCGGAACCGGAACCGATGGAAATTCAGAGAACTCAAATCGCGACGATTCAATTACGCGACATCAGACACTGCCGGGATATGTTGAAATAAGTTCTAACGGGTACGTTCCATTTCAAATATGCCCCAAGTTTGTTCGTCCGAAGTGGTAGGGCTGGAAAAATCGAAAAATCAATTGTAATGACATCTGTTTGTAAATATTGATTTGTTCAGTAAGTCTGTTGGGACGGCTAACGAAAATCAGTTTGCTCTCTTCGCGTGTGGCAAATTGAAGGACTCCATCAGAGCAATGCAACTTAATTGATTGCAATTTGCAAGAGACAAAATGCATAATTAATTGCAGTATTCTGGGAAAAACCTGATGAATCAAATTACGGTCGGTCGGACATAATTCTTGACATGTCAGCATGAAAAATTAACGGAGTCAAATCGTAGCTCTACCAATGTCTCGTGGATGGAAAATTGAATTCAATAAAAATCATACAGTTTTGAGCAAATTTTAAAACAAACATCTATAGTCTCATTAACTGGCTCGCTTATGTGAAAAGTCGGTTTTGTTTTACATAAAACTCAGCATTTTTATGGGATCTGTGAAGTCATTTGTTTATAAAAAATTAAGCTGTTTTCCCCTCAAATTTATAAAAATTCAAAATACCAATAAAGCGATTACATAAATCACTAAAGTTCAATAATAGAAAATATAGAGTGACAGTGATTTGCAGTTTTTATTCATAAAGCAGTTTTTAACTCATCCAAGTGAATGCAAATTCACTCAGTCTTGAAAGTCTTGTTCGTCCCAAACATGTTACATTGATTTCGTCCAAATTTCGAAACAATTCATTTTTACAAACCAAATTCAGGTTGATTATAAAACGGTTTTTGTGAAAATAAAACCGGGGCAAAATAAATAAATTCAAACAGTACAAACGAATGTGAGTTACTTGAGTTTTGAAACGAATTGATTACATACAATCCACAAAAGCTAACTCCAATAACATTCCCCACTAAACTCTTTAAATATTTATCTCTTATTACATAAATGCAATGTACTTTCAGAAATGAATTTCGTAGAGTTTTCAAAACACTGCTGCGAGGTTGCTTGAAACGGACCAACAGACATCCACACGTTCCCAGTTGCAGCAATTGCGAAGACACAAGAAAATATATAAAATCTTCTATTGTATTATTTCGTCATTTTTCTAATCCAAGTTTAAATCGTCGTTGGATTTGTCAAGTATGCGAACTAGAAATAAATTCGGTCACATGGCATTGTCTTAATTGTGATACTGTGAGCTATTTAGCTCCTATTTACAAAGAACCTCTACATCATCGCAAGCAGCAGTTTCAGCCGCAACAACAAGAACTTAAATATAAACATCAACAAAAATCATTTGAGGGTGATCTACGTGATAAAAATGAACAGAAAAATCAAGGGCGGCTATTGAGGCGAACTCGCAGTCTTAGTATGGATTCCGGATCGTGTCGCAATCTGACTAAAAGATGCCATATTTGTTTTGTTAATTGCAATAATATCGTCAGCAATATAAATTGCAAGCACCAAGACTTTCGACTACCAGTTATTAGTAATATCGATAAAATTCAATATTCAAATCACGCATCGGAACGATGTAGAGGCAATGAAGTTAGAAAAAATAACAATTCGAATTTAATGAACTCTTACCAGCGCATTAACAAGTCGCTGTCGAGTATCTCAGATCCAATTATCGGTAAGCTCTCTTTTATCTATCTAATCCTATTTATTGGTTCTCAGATCTAGTAGTTATTACTAACATTTCCTTCTATCGCACTTATATATTCCCAGGGGAAGACGAACACCAACATCATCAATACTCGCGGCAATCCTCTTTCCCAGAAGCAAACTCCATTCATTATAAAACTTGTGTTCAACAACCTTGTGAAATTTGTGGAATATGCAGTAGAAACGTAGAAAATAGCAATTTTACAATAACAACTTTATCTAGAGCGTCTCCATACAATTCGAATCGGGCTAACAAATTAAATTCTACTATTCCACGTAATGGTGGTGTCTTAATTGCTGTTAAAGATTGGTCAAATAACAGTGCAAAAGTTCCATCGCAAACAAGCAACAATGCAATTGAAGATGATAACTACTATGAGAGCTTGCGCAATAGCTCTTTCCAACCGCAAATGTATCAAAAAGCGGAGCGTCCACTTGGTGGAACATCTCCCAATGCACATGTGTACGAGAATCACTCTATTATCCGTAGTAAGAGGCATGAACCACAGAAAGCTCCGTCAGAACCCGTTTATGCCGTTGTAAATAAGTTAAATAAGGCTAGGAATAAGATTAAACCCCATCCAGAACCAAAGTATTCCTACATTGGAATGCCTGATCCCAAAGCGAAGTCGGACTCATTGTATGCTACCACAGGATTGAATAGTAATAATAAATTACAAGTGATAGAGACCATGGGCAATATTAAGACGTCGCACACCTCTGCACCATCCTCCGGCGTTGGTATTGAGGATAAGGCGGAAGCTGACTCATCAGTTTACGCTAAGGTTTGGAAGGGTCCTAGGAAGTCAGTTGATACGAAAATGTATGTCTATTTCATAGCTACGGGTGTCATAAGAATGTGATTGATGCCTGCTTTTCCCGATCTTTACTTTAAGTATGATTTGTTTCGTCCCGAACACTCCGCATGCACCACATGAAATATCTTATTTTATTCGAATGTGATTTGGTCGTTTTCAGTCAAACTCTATTTTTACCGATTTTATTCACTGTGTTGAATCTTTTGAGCACCAACATTACATGCACAACATCAAAAATGCAATTTAATTTTACTTCAAATTCTAACACACAAAGCTGCGACATCACTTCAGTTTTTAAATACAGTAGAGTCTTTGCTTATTCGATACTGGTGTAGGTTGGTGAAAATCATAATTTAATGTACATCAGATTACATTTTGAATTTACAACAAACGGGACGTATATTACATAGAACCGGGGTTGAATTAGGATAGAGGTTGGTAGTTCTTATTAAGTTTTTTTTCTAACCGATTTTGAAGAAGTATTACTTCAAAACTGGCGGATTTTCATACAAAATTGCATTCGCTATTTCATCCCCTTACGAATGGAATTTGAAAAGATCCTGGTACAAGTGTTGCTTTATTTCTAACAAAAAGCCAAATAGCAATTTTTTTGAATTTTTTAATTCAAAAATGGCGGATTTCCGTACAAAATTTCATCCCCTATTTTACCCCCTTAGGGGTGGAAATTATAAAAAATCGTGATATATGTGTTTCTTTGTTTCCAACAAAAGGCCGAATAACGATTGTCAAATTCCCTTTGTACTAATTTTTATAAGAATCCCTTGAACTTGGATTTAGAAATTTTGAGAATAGATTTGCAAAATCCGCTTCTTACTAATTTTTATAAGAATCAACTTGACTTTGGAAAGTTTTGGTAAGCCATCTTAGATTTCCAAATATTTAAAATATTTGAAATAGGTGATCTCATAAGTCATAACAACCATTGTATTAGTTTTCATTAAAATCCGTTGAAATCGAAAAATTATAAGCACCATTTTGGATCCACCTTCTTTAATTTCGAAATTTTGACAACCGATTAAACATCAGCAACCTCAAAAACCCTTAAGTACAAATTTTCATGAAAATCGCTTCAAATTTAAAATTTTCGGCCGCCATTTTGCGTCCGCCATTTTAAAACCGAAAACAAGTAGCCTATGCTCTAAGTCGGAATAAGTATTACTTTTGGACAAAAAATTAAAGGTATCGCACAAAGGGTTTAGGAGTGATTGACGGACAAACATCAAGACTTTCGCATTTATAATATTAGTAGACAGTAGAGATTATCAAAAAGAAGGCAGATATAAGATCTTTGGTATTTTACAACCTATCTACGGGATTGTATTTAAGTGATTTACATTATCATTGTAACGGAAAAGGTTTCAAAGTTTTCAGAAATTACACAATAAAATTAAAAAAAATGAATGAAGGATATTGTTTTGGAATATCACAAAATGATTTTTTTTTATGTTGTATGGTATAACAACATATTTTAATTTCAAGTTAGGGCAAAAATTTATTTATTCGGTGTGAGTAATGAACGTTAATGTTTAATACGCATCTGTTCGGGCCGTTTAGGTCGGATGAGCGAGACTTTACTGTACGTTTCATTTGAATGGATCTAGATCTCAAAATATGGTTAAGTTCAAAGTAGTTTAGCTTTTATTTATTGGCATTAACTTTGGTGTATTTGCTTATTACTGTGATTACTGTGATTTTACTTATTATTAAATTTTTTTGATTATTTGTACAGTTTTATATTTTTGTTAATTAACAAAATTTCGTACCATCTCTTATGAATACATCATTAATTTTTATAAACTAAAAACTTTTAAATCATTTGCTTCGTTTTATGCTTCCTTACATAAAAACCACAGATTTTTCTTCTTTGCTTTAGAATTTGAGTTAAAAGTTATGGTCCCACATCTAAATAAAAAGAAAATCAAATATTTCTTGATCATCTAAAATAAAATTTTTAGAAATTCTACGCAAACAATATCAAAAGTTAATACAAATGGAAATGCCGTGTCTTCGCCATCATCGACAACACCTCCTAGGATGTGGACATGTACGAAATGTTCATATGCCTATAATCCTCTGTGGGCTGAAAAATGTGATATCTGTGAATCAGCGCGTAGCCAACCGTCGCTTACACAGCCTAGTCTTATAACAGTAACCAAAGTGGGCGATACAGTAGCACCATCAATAGGTAATTTTATGCGGATTTTATTTTGATTGGTTCTAATAAAAAAATATATTTCAATAGAATCCAGAAAAGAATTAAAATGTAGCTCGAAAATGGGACAATCGAAATCTTCACACGCGTTTGATGAGGTTCCGTCGGTCGTGGAAGTTCCAATGGCAACATTTGAACAGGATCTGGAAGATGACTTTCAGTTTCTGCCTAGTAAATTATCTGTCCTGAAATTATGTGTTACATTACGATAATCTTTTAGGTGATTCCACTACGAATGAACAAGATTGGACATGCAAGAAATGCACATTGGTGAACTCGTCAGTGGCAATGGCGTGCGTTGTGTGTGGCGGTTCGAAATTGAAAAGCATATCTGCAATTGAGGATATGACTTTGAGAAAAGGAGAGTTTTGGGCATGCGCTCAGTGTACACTCAAAAATTCATTATCGACTAATGTGTGCATTGCTTGCAAATCGGCACGTCCAATGCCTATTATATCAGGTCAGCAAACTCATTTTCGTCCATACACTTCGACACCCTCGAGTGGTCATAATAGTAAAGTTCAAACTGCAATGCATAATAGACAAATTCTGGCGTCATTGACAACAACCAGTCATTCACCATTACAGCCAACTTTGAATACTCAAAATTTGGGAATTTCGAATTTGGTTCCACCAGTGCACAGGATATCTAGAAGCCCTTCTCCCAAACAAGATCGTACTTCATCCGGCGCTATTCCTAAAGTAAATTTTATTTTATTGTTAATATTAAAATTATATTACGTTGTTCTTCTAACTTGCAGCGTCACAGCACCGGTACGGTTGTAGCTCGGACGACATCGTCAACATGTATGAATTACACCAACCGCCATAGCAGTAGTGGGTCCACACCAACATCCATAAAAACGTGGCACTGTCCGGCATGCACATATGAAAATTCGTCAGCTAGCGTCGTATGCGATATATGTTCCAGTCCGCGAGGCCTAGCTACTGCAATGTCGAGTGAACTTGGTGCTTCCGGAAGATGCTGCCCAACGATATCTGCGGATGCTAACCGAAAAGAGAGTAAACTGATGGAGAATTTACGACAAATAGAGGAAAGCGAAGCTCGAACGAAATGGGAGAACATAATACAATACTGCAAGGAAAACAACGAGTTATTTGTGGACGATTCGTTCCCTCCAGCTCCGAGAAGCCTATACTATAATCCTGCTGCGAATAACGAAGGTAATCCCGTTGTTCAGTGGAGGCGTCCACATGAAATAAACTGTGATGGAGGATCATTCCCTCCATGGGCTGTTTTTCGAACACCACTGCCTTCAGACATATGCCAAGGTGTGTTGGGCAACTGCTGGCTCCTGAGTGCATTGGCCGTTTTAGCCGAGCGCGAAGACTTAGTTCGCGAAGTTCTGGTGACGAAGGAGATTTGTCCGCAAGGCGCTTACCAAGTCAGATTGTGCAAGGATGGTAAGTGGACAACTGTGCTAGTGGATGACTTGTTGCCTTGCGACAAGCGGGGTCATTTAGTGTATTCTCAAGCAAAACGGAAGCAGCTGTGGGTTCCGCTGATTGAAAAAGCTGTTGCAAAAATACATGGTTGCTATGAAGCCCTAGTTTCAGGTAGAGCTATAGAAGGCCTAGCGACGTTAACAGGCGCACCATGTGAGAGTATACCATTGCAGCCCAGTTCACTACCAATGCCAAGCGAAGATGAATTAGATAAGGACTTGATTTGGGCCCAGCTGCTGAGCTCTCGATGTGTAAAATTCCTAATGGGGGCCAGTTGCGGTGGTGGAAATATGAAAGTTGACGAGGATGAGTATCAGAGAAAGGGACTGCGACCGCGACATGCATATTCCGTCCTCGATGTCAAAGATATTCATAGTCATCGTTTACTAAAGCTTCGAAATCCATGGGGCCATTATTCGTGGCGTGGCGACTGGTCAGACGATTCGGATGTCTGGACAGACGACTTGAGAGAAATTTTAATGCCACACGGCGCTTCGGAGGGTGTTTTCTGGATATCATTTGAAGACGTGCTCAAGTATTTTGATTGCATTGACATTTGCAAAGTTCGATCTGGATGGAATGAAGTTCGCTTGCAGGTAAACATTGCACCTGGAAATTATGTTATGATTTTAGCTGATTCCTTGCAGGGAACGTTACAGCCATTGTGTTCATTATCTTGTGTGCTATTAACTGTATTAGAACCAACTGAAGCAGAGTTTACATTGTTCCAAGAGGGACAACGCAATTCTGAAAAGTCACAGAGATCTCAGCTTGATCTTTGTGTCGTAATATTCCGAACAAGATCGCCAGCGAATCCGGAAGTAGGACGTCTTGTGGAGCATAGCAAACGACAAGTAATATGGCGCAATCAGTTTAATTTGTTACTAAGTATATTTAACTTTTCCCATAGGTGCGCGGATTTGTTGGCTGCCACAAGATGTTGGAACGAGACATTTACTTACTCGTTTGTTTAGCGTTTAATCATTGGCATACGGGCATTGAGGATCCGCTCCTATATCCACAGTGTGTTCTTGCAATACACAGCTCAAAAAGACTTTTAGTTGAACAAATTAATCCTCCACCGTTTTTGCTTGCGGATGCTATTATAAGTCTTACATTGACAAAGGGACAAAGACACGAGGGACGTGAGGGCATGACTGCTTACTATTTAACAAAGGTAAGTTCCAAGTCACTCTAAATCTTACGAACTTAAAATATCGTAAAAATCGCATTTGTCCAATCAACACTTGGAAGAATTTTTAGCATAATGTTAATTTATTTAGGGATGGGCTGGATTAGTTGTAATGGTGGAGAATAGGCACGAAAATAAATGGATACATGTTAAATGTGATTGTCAGGAAAGTTATAATGTTGTGTCAACTAGAGGAGAATTGAAGACTGTCGACTCTGTGCCTCCATTGCAACGGTTCGTGCTATTATGGAATAAATTGTGAAGCGATAAATATTTCTTAAATGGTTTTCAGGCAAGTTATTATAGTATTGACTCAGCTAGAAGGAAGCGGTGGTTTTAGTATTGCCCACCGTTTAACACATCGCTTAGCAAATTCTCGGGGTCTTCATGACTGGGGCCCACTTGGAGCAACACATTGTCCCCCTATAGACAACGTTCACGGATTACACGCACCTCGTCTAATAACATGATTTGTAATCAAAATTTATAACCAAATTAACTAAAACAACGTTGGAAAGATGAAAACAGGAAATTAGCATTAGTGCCGAAACGCTCATGTCAGATAAAAAGGGAAACGATAGCGACCAAATTAAAGTATGCCATAGATATTGTTGGTCGCTTTCAAAAACGTATATTTTTCCAATATTTCTATATAATGGCAGTTTAGTTAACGAATTTTACGTGTCAATATAAATATAAATCACAGCATTTATACTTAATTTTATTATACTTTAGTATTTTTGGGGTTTTGCTCTTCAGATAAAATTTTATGCAGATTTTTCTGTATATTTATTCTTTTTAAAGTAGATATTAAGATGTACACTTAAATGTGCGATTTTAACGAAACAGTTTTGAACGACCACAAATTATTGTGTTATGTTACATTATTAATTACATTTTAAAAATAATATTCATGATTCGTAATTTGTGCTGTATTATTTATAAGATTTTCGAAAGTGTTTACAATAGAAAATATTGAATGAATTGTATTGTGTAAAGGGCCTAAGCAAATATTATTTTTAATCGTTTACGTATAATTATTTAAGTAATCAACTAAGTGATTATCTGAAAACCAAAACTCTGTTAGTTTAATTTACACAAAATATTGAAATTGTTAAATAAATAAGAAAATGTGATAAATTTGGGTCTATGTTAAGTAAAAGATTAAAAAGTTTAAAAATATATGTCTTAATTGAATGTTTGGTTTTCATTTAGAACTACCAAAGCAAAAAAAAAATATTATTTGAACCACAAAACGTAAATCTTGTTTCTATTTTAAATTTAGTCATAAACTGATTGTGGTAAAAGTTTCATTATTGCAAAAAAGCACATTTTGTGAAAGTCACTAGTTAAATTATACAAATTAAAGGATAATAAAATCATAAAAGAATACGTCTCCTGTTTATTGCTTATTATTACAGTTCTTGCTTCTCTGCGTTGTTGTTACATTCAAATATCCCCGGCTATACTACTTGCATTATCAGTTGGGATTTAAGAATAGATTTCTTAAAGGTTTAAGAAACGGACATTAACGGATTCAAAGGCCCTTCTGAAACAAAAATAAATTAAACTCGGACGTCTTTTAAGTAGTAAAACCAACAACTTAAAATCACAAAATTAATACGAATTTGGTTGACTTACTAACAATAAGCATTATTTAAACGTACTTAATGACCATATAATTTTCATTAGATGCTTTTTCATTATATTCTATATTCCCAGACTATTTGATTAATTCAAGATCATCATAACTCGTTTCACGTTTTATTTGGGTTTGTATAATGTACAGAACATAAGTTGTCGTTATCACCTGATGCATAAGTGGTAGATATGGTGAAAGCACGCACAAATAATGCCTGTGGTTAAAGATGCCTATCAAGAGCGGGTGGAAATACCCAATAATACAAATGACTGTGACCTAAAGGGCCCATCATAGGTCGTCGTGAGTTAATATGGAATATTTTTTATTCGAGCCCTCCCAATGCGTGCCTTTTAATAATCAAAACAGAGCCTGAAAGAAATCCTCATTTTTAAATTTGATAAAAATCATGTAATGTTGACAGCTGACATTTTAATAATTAAAAATAACGAAATCCATTGCAATACAAAAACTAAGGGTCTGTGTTCATTTTCTCTGGTTTTTCTTCTTTGAATTCAATCTTTACTTTTTCGCCGGCTAAGACTTCTGTTTTGGATGGTTGCGTTTTGATGATGCGCTCCTTAGGTGCTTTATAACTACCCTGGCCGGCTGCTCTTTCTGACTCTTCAACTGAATAAGGTTCCATTTCCAACGCCTTCATTCTCCTCTTGTGCACCTTCAGAACAAATTTGTAGTTTTCGTAACAATTAAGCTAATTTGTTTACCTTTGTTTTGAAATGAGCTGTAATAGCCTGATCGTTTATAAAATATTTGGAACAGTGAATACAATAAAACTGTGCAAAGCCTGGCTTATCTAAATCTACGTCCTGATTTATCAACTCTTCGGCATTGTTTTTTAAGTCGTGATCAATCTACAACTGGCAATATAAAGAAAATTTTATAATGAATATCGTAATAAATATTTACCTCGTCAAGATCCTTTTTTCGACTTCTTGTTCTCCATCGTCTCTTTAAATGAGTATCACCCGAATGCATTTTCTTCCGTTTTTGTATTCTACCCATTTTGTATTGTTTTCAGTATAACAACGTTTTCAAATGGGACATGTGCTAGTTGTGTAGTGTGCTATCCAAATGTCAAGTGTCAACCCAGTTTCGTAGTAGAACAATCTAGTATTGAATTATACCAAATAATGTTATCTCGCTTTTACTTAGACGAGTGTCGAAACTCGAATTGTCGAATTTACATGAAAATAAAAGCATTATCACAATATTTTAAGAATAATGTTTTTTAAGTAACACAATGGATATTGCGATTGTTTTTTTTGTGTTAAATACATTGTAATTCTGGTTCCTAGTAGTTATAAAAAATTTGCAAAGATGGCAGTGTATTTTGTAGGTAGAATATGACAAATGTCAAAACCCGATAGAAATGTCAGTTCATTTGTCGTGGAAAGGTCGGTGAAATTTACAATTTGGCAGTAAAAATCAGAACGTTTAAAAAATTCCGAGGCAGTTTAGTGGGGAATGAAACTTCTCGGTTCGTTCTCTGACAACGCATTAATCTATTTCAAAAAACTACAAAGCAAGGTTGTGTTTTCTTTTTGATATTATTTGAAAGTGTAGCAACATTTTAACAAAACACGTGGCTGGCTGTAATTTGGAAAATAGTGAAGCATGTCGATAATAAAAAAGAGAGTGTCGAAAAAGAACAAGGCCTCTTGGCGAAAATATGTGAACATTAAGGATGTTGAAGACTTTTTAGAAGAAAAGAGACTTGAAGAGCGCTTAGGGTAATCGACTTGTAGCAAACATTTGGCAAACTGTAGTTTTTGAATTCTAGATCAGTGGCCGAGAAGAAGGATGAGGAATTATTTACAGTTGAAACGACATCTTCGAAAGATGTCATCAGAAGTAAGACTAGAAGAAAACTACGCGCTCAGAGACCATTGAGGAACCTCACAGCTCTGGAGAATACTTCAAAGGTTCCAGACCCTATTGCGAAAAGGTAAGTACTCACTTCAGTTTCAATATGAGTCAAAAAGAAGGTTTTTTACAGAAATAAAGTAAAATTGAAGAAAAATGGAAGGAATTTGATTGAGGAGGTTTTGAATCCAAATCCGGCGCCACGAGCCTTGTTATCCATAAAAGACAGGCAGAAGTACTATGAAAAATTTGACAAGGCGTTGTTGAAGACGGAGGAGCATATGCACGATTTATGGGACGAGAAAGAAGATCCGATAAAGGAACAATTTTTAAACAACGAGTTCTTGCCCCGTAATCTGGCTCTACACAATTTGAAAAATATTGGGAAACCAGTTATCAAAATTTCGGACAGTACGCACCACAAAACCAGCCGCATTAAGTACAGCTCTTCATATGATAGAGATCAAAATTTTGTATTTTTGCCTTGCAGAGCATTCGAGCCTCCGCATCCTGGTATTAGTTACAATCCCAGCTTGAAAGATCACCACAATCTTTTGCAACAAGCAATTGCCAAAGAAGAATTGATCATTAAGGAGAAGAACCATTTGAAGAGAGTTACAACAAACATGTTCCAAAAAGTAACAGCAGATGAGCGTGACATGAATTGGAGGACGGAAATGACGGATGAATCGCATGTAACCAACGACGAAAACCAAGAAGGCTGTGCGGATGCAAATGGCACACCAAACCCTCCGGTCGTAAATAAAAAGAAAAGCAAGCAAGCCAGGAGGAAGCAAAAAGAGCAGAAAATGCTAAAGCAAAAATTGCAAAAGAAGAAAGAGATGAAAAAGCAAATTACAGACCTTCATAAGTAAGTACAGTAATTCGAATTAGTTATTGTTTTGTTACTCTTGTGGCGGCGAAAGTTAAAATAAAACATTTTCAGATTGAATAAAATTGCGGAAGAAGTCGTCGAAGAAAAGGGAAAGATAATAATCAAGAAAAAACGCAAGCAGGAGTTGAAGGAAAAGAAGAAATATGAACCGAAGCGCATCAGCAAAATAAAGTTTGAGGAGCCTGACATTGACGTGAACATGATTGACGACATTGCAGGGAATTTGCGCAACGTGAAGCCTGAGTCGAGTTTACTCGTTGATAGATTCAAGAACTTCCAAAAGAGAAATATTCTGCCCCCGAGCGTGGACCTTGGAAGTCAGAAGAGGAGAAAGATAAAACGTTTTACGCGCAGTTCGCACAAAGAGCCGGCAAAATAAGACCAAGATGTTCTATTTTAGATTCCGTTTAATAAAAAAGAGTCAACAGCGAATTTTTTTTATTTTATCAAGGATAATGTTTATACAATGTACATTCGTGCATCACTTTTAAATTTGAAAACTTCGAAAACGAAGACGAGGCTTCCTCAGAAGCAGAACTTTCTGTAAAGAAATGAACACCTCTTGCTGCAAGAGGCAGCTAAAGTGCAATCAATGTCATGATCAGAAAATAAGCGTCGACTTTAAGAGACGTTGAGAAGTTGAATTGCTTCCAGAATAATTGCACATTACATTTATACAAATAAATTATACAAAAGTATTAATTTCTTTCATTCACACAAAACTGAAATTTCACTGATAACTGGTGACTTCGATCACCGAGAAAATGAGTATTTGGTGGATCCTAAAATAATTTCTTTGGCAAAAATTTGTTGACTTAGAAATATATGATCGGGGCCAGAAAGTATATCAAAGGTTCAGCTTTTTCCAAAATCGCTGCATGTTTGATTTTGTCTCGAAAATACTTCGCACCATGAAGACCTGCAGACTTCCAACCGCTATCATCATGCAAATTTGAAACATCGACCAGATATTTACTTTGAAGAAGTTCTCTTCTGCGACATTCCTGTCCCTTGCCTCGTAGGAGCGGAGAATATCTTGTATTTGGCGTGCCTTCGTTAGATGTCCTTTGATGCGACCCATGTAATCCATGATATCCTGGATTTTGACATCGTAAAATTCTTCTGGTGTTAGACCGTCCAAGGCATCATTCCATCCGTTCTCAAAGCCATTTTCTTCGTGTTCATTTTCAACTATTAACTCAAAGAACACACTTTTTCGGTTGAAAGAACTAAATTTGTTGTCGAAACAGAAACGATAATCGCCCTCCAGGCGAACCTCATGCCGATGAACGTTTTCAGATTTCTTGTAGTCCGAGAATATTATACGGCCGATGGGTTCTGTTAGCTCAAAACTGATGTCCAAATCGCCGTGACCACCGTCGATAACTTGGTATTCTATATCGATTGTGTCTCCGATTTTGGCATGCTGGTAGAAGCAATCCTGTTTCCCCGCATCAACATAAATAGTCATCTCTTTGTCGTAGGAAAATGTTGTTGAGAACAAACATAAAATACTCAAAATAAAGTATTCAATCGTAAACTGAAAAATAAATTGTGCTTGGGAAAGGCTTGGAAAAGCTAATTGCAAGTTACCTGCATCATTCTACTCTTAGTAGATTTTGGTTAATAAAGGAACAGTGATAATCCAAATTTGTGGACTATTAATTTTTTGAGCATTATCATTTAAAACTAAATACGGGTGAAACTGTTTTCGCGAAATATAATGACGTTATAATAATTTATCCTGTTCTTCACACAGAATTTAAAGTAAATAACACGAAATAGAACATAATATCTAAATAAGCAACATAAATAAATTGTCACAGATCAAAGCCGCCATATTTCTGTTCACGTTTCTATTGTGACTGAAGTAACGATGTTTGACAGACAATTGACAATTCCGATTGTGAATGCAGTGCAGTTTTTTCTGTTTCTTTTCCCCTCCCAACCGGGAAATTTTCTTTAAATTCATTAAAAACAACCTAAGTAAACGTTAGTGAAATTGTAAGATTCCCTTCGTGAACTTCGAAAGCCATCTGAAAAAGACCGGATTCGACAATTTTTATTAATTACGATAAGCTTGAATCTGCCTCTCTGCTAACTTTTGTAAAAACACGTTTTTCATGCGTATATGAATGGGGTAGATTATAATTTTTAGGTTATTTCACTTCTTTACTATATGCGGTCCCACCTAACTCCATTTCAAGTATTTGCAGTAGTTTTTAGAAAAATCTCAGTTGAGATTTTCATGGAAAACTTGGCATCTCAACGGAGCAAATCTGTCAGATTTCACACTTTTCCCTTTTTCGGGACATTTTAAATTTTCTTGAAAAGAGGTGAAAAAATTTCACACGCCAAGGGAAATTTTACGGGAAATTTAGTTTTACAGGATTTTGGCGTCTGGCGATTAGTTGAACATATGTGACGGTTCTCGTTTGGGGCGTTCAGGAAATAAGGATTTTCAGTGTCTTCGGCAATCTGAAGAATGGTATTAGAAAATTTGGGAGCGTAACATGAAACAAAGGAACTTCTTTCTACTCGTATTGTCGGAAGCGTTGCTTGGTTTGTTGTTGCAAAGCATAGTTGAAATTTTGATTGATAAATAACATTGCTTGCCTAGGTATCGGAATATTCTTCTTCTATGTATATCATGTGCGAATGGTATTCGAGACTAGAACAAATTTTGGCCATCTCTCCAAATTATCACGGGAATCCCTATTTCGGAAGGAAGATGCTTTGTATTTTTCCTATTATAAGACCATCGTTGAGGCCGAGAGCTTTTGGCAGGGATATAATAAATTACTCAACATGACCACTGTAGAATACCCAATCGGGATAAACATAGTGGAGAGATTTCACATACTTCCTGAGATAACAATATCGTAAGGACTAAGGAGTGATTGCTGCATAGAATTTCTCATGAAAACTCATTAAATTTTGCAGGTTCCTTTATCATACCTTTAAGGATATTAGTCATAGTCTTGGAATTCCCATAATGAGCTGTTGGACAACAGATAAATTTAATAATAATGATCCACTGATAATTTGCGAAGGTTTTGGTGAGCCTTTCTATTTCTACTTGGAGTTCGTTTGGATTTTCGGTGGTTTCACAGTTTTTATATTGTACGTCTACGCATCATTTCTGAGGTAATAAACAGAACTCAAGAGTTAAGAACATTACTTGAAATATGTATATTATATACAGAATGTTTTTCAGACTAAAGTGAAATGCGTATGCACAGAAAATGTTGCTATTCCTGTCGGCGCATATTTTAGCAATTTAAACACAATAAATTTTGTAGTAGATAGTTTTAAACACTGAAGAAATTAATTGTACAGAAAGCATATAGAATAGAAGCTGTATAGTGTAACTTATATATAAATCAAAACTTTTTTGTTTCTTGTTCTTACAGTGAAACTGTTTTTGGAGGAATTTATGCTGTAGTACTTTACATAATCTTTCATAAAAATACCGCAAAAATTTATGAAAGACCCGCTGCAAGAGAAAACTTTGCATTCCCTTTCATATTCTGGCAAATGTTGTACTTGAGTTTGTGCATTGCAAGAGCTGCTAAAACACCACAAATGCCAACTTTTAACAGATGCATTTCAGTAAGTCAATTCAGTATTTCGCATAAAACGTTTTATTTTTCATAAAATAGCCGTATTACAATTAGTTATGAACATTTGAAATCATATGGTTTTGTTTTCTTTTTCAGATAGTCAAATTAACTGCTTTAACAGTTATATCACTTTTATGCTGGCAGTTTTCGTCAATTATTTATGCAACGCAAATTCTTATAATGATTGCTTCGTGGAGTTTAGGATTAGTATCAAATTATTTCAGTATTGATTACACTATATCACAATTTCTTTCCAACATTCTCGCGTACTTTCTGAGCTACGAAAATAAAAAATACTTGCTTTCATGGCAGAATGGTCCAGCTTTAACTCTACTTTTTATTAGTGTTGTTCGGTTATATAAAGCAAGAATGAGACATCAAGCTCCGGAATCATGTTTTAAAAATGTTACACTAGGTGTGTTGCTATCATTTAGTCTACAAGGAACAATAAACGATGTAATGGAAAAAACCGGCTATGCAACCAATTATGATAATCCTTATACTGTCTATAGAGACTTGGTTCTCTATTGGGGCCTACAACGTAAGGCCAATTTTACAACAACATTGTTGTCTTGCAATCCAGAATTCGCAGAAGTAAAATTTCAACATTTGTGGGAATTAGTAAAAGTTCTTTTTGTAAAACCATACTGCCTATATGGAGTTGTGGTTTTAGCAAAATTTCTTCGGAAATTGAGGCGAAAGGAAACCGCAGAAAGTTCAGCAACACAAATAGAACGAGCTTGTAAATATGTTTTGGAAGACTTTTTGGAAGAAAATCGCATTTCAATGCAGGAAATGTCCAATAAGGAAACTGAAAAAGATTTCGTTGATTGCCTTAAATTGCTTGAAGAATGTGAATATGACTATGAAAAGTATAAGCTAGAGAAATTTCGATTAAAAAAGGAGAAAATAAGTGATCGAGATAATTTTATAAATGATGTTAAAAAGCTAAAAAATCAGATTAGTGCCAACGAAAAGAAAAAAGAAAAAGATCTCACAAAACAAAACAAAACGGAAAATACTCAAGAATCAAAAGATACAAACACAACTGAAGCTTCCAGTTCTGGGAATGAGCAAAGTGATAGCAGTCCGTCCGAACCTACAACGAACAAACAAAAAAGTGATCATGCGACGAGATCTGCGCCAAAAAAAGATCCTTGGACAGAATTCAATTATCATTATTTTTATAATCTAGCGCAGCTGGTAATGTTCTCATTAATTGGAATTAGTATTAAGAAGTTATTTTTCCTTTGCTACACTCAAGGCTGTGTTATAGCTCCAACGCTTTGCTCAAAATTTTGGTACAAGAAACATAATAATGTCTTCTGGCATATTTCATTAGCAGTATTTTTAACTAGTATTATCGATCCTGGATTTCAGGTACATCGCATTGGGAACAGTTGTGGAGTATATTTGGTAAAAATTGTTTTTTTTTTCAGAATGTGAAAGAAGAGTATTTATCCATGCAGACAAACAATGATGACTTAGAGGTGATGTTGGATTGGATTAACACGAACACTGACAAGGATGCCGTTTTTGGAGGTAAATATATTGGGTTGGCATATAAGTTCTGGCGGTTTTTTTCTTAAGTTTAGGTTTCCACAAAATTAAATAACTAATGAAATCAAAAATGGATCAACAATGTAGTCTACGTTGTTCTTTACAATTTCTTCTCAACGTTCAAGTTGTTCAATGCCTCGAGGGCGGAAATCACCTGGTTTCGACTCGAAGGAGTCATCCAACCAAGGCTTCATGTCTACGTCATTATTGAATGAAACGGCACACAGTGCATTCTAAAGGAATCGGAACAGACGGAAATCCGAATCCAAGTCTGGAGAATAGGAAAAATACAAAAACCGAAAAACGCAGGTGTCGAAAATGCTCTTTTTTGTCGATTTGACAATCCATTTTAATGACCTGAAAAGAACTAAAAGTATAAAAAACTAAACACACTATTTTGTAGAGCACATCAAAAAACATAAAACGCATTGCCAAAACCTTTTATTTTTCACGCAGTTTTCACTTAAAGAAAAACGCCAGAACTTATGGGCCAACCTAATATTAATCGTGCGCAGAATTTGCAATGCATTAAAACTGTTTCGCTAAATTTAAATTACCTGCCAGAAACTATTCTGTTCATTAAAAGAACTGGAGCCAGCTTAACAATCATGTATGTTGAAATCGACAACCATTCTGAATATCGTTTCGTCTGATGGTATTTTGCTCAAAATTTTTCTTATCTTGTAGTAAAATTAAAGTTTTTTTGTTGTGCTAACGAAACCGATTACATGATTAAAGCAAAAGTCAATATCAAGTTGTTGCAAATTATTTTGTGCACATCCGTAAAATTTATACATGGCTTTTTTATTTTGATACACGCAGGTCCAATTGAGATTATTGGCACTGTCCATCTATCCACTCGACGACCAATAGTGAACCATCCCCATTTAGAAATGAGACAAATTTGGTATGAGTAATATACATAAATATTTGATAAGATCGCCTTTAATTTTGATTTCGTTGTAGTGATCGCACTGAGACAATTTATTCAGTGTACAGTAGGCAGCAATCTTCAGAGATCTATAATCAGTGTTCTCAAATAAAATTGCAATATTTAATATTATCCCGTGAGGCTTGTACAAATGCTGTAGAGTGAGTATTCGTGGTAAAGAGAATTCTCCGGTACTATTTAAAGCATTTACATTTTCAGAAACGAATGTGATTACCTAGCGATTTGGGACGATATTCATTTCTCTCAACGAAAAAATCCCCAATTCTGCTCAGAATTAGACAATAAGCACATTCCCAGCTTTTTGAAAGTGTTTTCTACGAAAAACTATGGTATAATTAAAATGTTTTCACAAAGTGTACAAATCAATTTTAAGTACAAAAAAATGCAAGAAGAAACCATTTAGCGAATCGCAAGTTGTACTTAATTGTTATAAAAGTAAACGCATTTGTAAATGCTCCACTGATACATTGTTAACAAAATACATTCTGTTCATACAAACCTGAAAATGTGGAGGATGACAACAATACAGTGCTTTACATATTTTTAGGTTTGCTTCCATTTTCCGAGTTTATTATATCTTAGTATTTTATAATTTAATTAATTATTTTTCGTAGTCAAATCAAATAAGGTTTATTCGATGAGCCTTTTTACGGCGTTATGGACGCCATGTGACAATTGTGGGTGAGGGAGGGGGGGGGGGGGGGCAAACCTGTGCTGGAGTATGGAATTGAAACAGGTGAAATATTAAACTTCAATATTCCGTTAATTTTTCCCATAAAAGTTCCAGTTTTGACCCTGTTGAAAAATTAAGATCAAAAAGAAAAACGCTTATATGGTGTAGATAACTTTTCTTTACTTTTTTTTTGTACTACCGTTTAGAATGGTTGGAAACTACAAAAAAACGAAGTCACGTAAAATTTCAGTATCCTCTAATCACATTTCCATGCTGCGGAGAGGAGTAAACTAATACATAGTAACATTTTGCACAACCCTTAAGAGGAGGCGCTACTCAGCTCAGAAAAAAGGCCCAAAAATCATTCAAAAATGAATTTTTCAGATGAAAAAAATGTCTTTCCAAAATCTAATACGACCAGTTCAAATAACTTTTATGGAAGTACTCAAATATCGAAGTATTCAAATTTTGAATAAAAGTACTTCGATAAAAGTAATTTGAACTGGTCGGAATAGATTTTAGAAAAACATTTTTTTCACCCGCAAAATTGACTTTTGAATGATTTTTGGGCCTTTTTTCTGATCTGAGTAGAACCTCCTATTAAAGAACATTTATCTCACCTTTTTTGCACTACTGCATATTAGAAGCAACATTTAATTATGCGTTATAAATAATTAGAACCAGGGGGGCCAAGCGTTTACGCGTGAACCATGATTTTTATGTCACCTTGCTTTTCTAAGTGTCCTTAGTTTAAGTCAGAGCCCAAGGACCTCTTTTAATTTTCTGTTCCTGAGATTGTTGACGGACACCAACTTTGGCGTTTTAATATATTAAAAACAAATATGTATTAAAAATTTGAGTTTTTTCGAATTTTGACTTTGGAATTTACGAAATTGAACCTTGATGATATATTCCAAAAAGTCTGAAATTTGGATTTCAAGATTAAAAACAATTTTTTTTCATACACGCACCTTTGAACAGAGAGGTATTTCTAGGTTTCCTCCTATTTGTGGGCCGTCGACCCTGTTCCCATGGTGAAATTTGTACATCGGTCATTTCTTTATGATTTAGAACCATTCTTTGGGGTAGGAATTAAAAAATAAATTAGATTGAAAATAAGGGCAACACCCATTCTAATATATTATGTACATTGTACAACGTGCACCTTGCATGAGATTCGCCAATGGTATTAATCTTAAATATTAAACTGGAAAGCCAAAGGGATGTCAGTATGTACAAGTACGTGTTAGAATATGGGTTTGAAACTAATATTTCTTTGAGAATGTAGTAATATCGATCGACGACTATGTTTTTATAATAAGACGACCCAAGAGGCGATGTTTACAAACATGAGCGCATCAATTCAGCAGACGGAACTTTTATTTCACCTATATATTTACACCTGACTACGATTATATATTTTTTATTTTTTCTGAGGGCTTTTTCTTTTCCTTGCCCCCCGTATGGGTGCCCATGCACAGCGTTGTTCTGGGTTGAAGTTCAACTTTTTTAAAAAGTTGCTGCAAATTGTAAGAATTGTCCCGGATGTTCTTCGGGATTCTTATGGAAAAGAAATATTTTGAGAAGTAAAACAAATATGATGAATAGGCACACTTTAAATCTGTTATAAATAATTCCTTATATAATAAGAACTAGTAGTTCAGAGTAGTTGAGAGTATTTCCTAGTAGTCGTCGACTAAAATAAAGCACTCCAGGACACTTAATCGAAGAGATCTAAAATTCTACGGCGTTCGATGAACAAATATATTTTCGAATTTATTTTAAGTAAACCGATTTGGAACTGAATTTTTCCTGTTTTCTTTTATAAATTTAATAATAAGGCATTGAAGCTAATTTGACTTGTTTTGTAATTAAAATACTTTCTTTTCGTTACAATTTGAGAAATTATCAGATACTTGGAAAATGAAAATTGGATTTATGAATATGTGGAGAATTGCAAACAAAGCCTGTTTCCCACTTTGTTGTTATTGCAATAAGACATTTTATTGAATTTTACTATATAAGTTTGACAAAATGGACAACAATAGGCCTGTTCAAGATTATTAGTGAAAAATGTTTCTACGTGTAACGAAATAATTGTAATATTAAATATATTGTTCTATTTTGTAAAACATGAATTTGTTAGACTTCTTTTCAACTGTATGCCTTCATTAATACATCGAATAGAAATTTCATAGTACAATAAAATGAATTCATCAAAGCCTTATGATTTGCGTTTTAATTGAATGGTCAGATTCAGAGAATAACATTTTCAGGTTCACGAGAGGCAAAACGCTTACACCACATTTATAATGTAAATATTTTTATTAATTGTAAAAACTACAGTACGGGCCTATTTTACACATTTGGCTATTTAATGGTTTTGAAAACATCGATGTATCGGTAAGCTGAATAATTTTAAATCTAAGTATTTAAAAATTAAAAGTGATCACAATCGGTATTCTAATCACCATTTGATATTGCATTCTACTTTTGCAATTATTCATCAGTTCTCTCGATCAACGACTTTCAATAATTCTTTTTCAATTAGTCTACCATCACGTTTGTAATGTTGTTCACAGAATTCCGATATTCGAGTGCATGCTTCCCGAATCAGATGCTCGGGAACAGTAAGAACTATTCTCATGTAGTTTGGGTAATCAAAACATTCGCCTGGAAGACAAAAAACACTTTGTTCCTTCACTAATTCCTGCACGAAGTGGAGATCTGTGGAGTACTCCGGGAAGTTGTCGATGTCAATACCAATCATCATGTACATTGCTCCTGATGGCATTATCGGCCTCAAACCTCTGATTTCTTTAAGAATGTCGTATGCTATTACTGCGTTTCTCTACAGATGAAATGATTGATAGTTTTTTTTTTTTTAAATTAGATTTAAATACTCACGTGCAAAATATTCACCACACCATCGAAAAAGGTTCTTGGGGTGTTTTCTAGAATGCTTGGCAGGGCGCCTTGGATTAATGTGTTTGATCCCATTGTTTTGGATGTTAGATTTCGGATACCCTTGGTAACATCAGCCAGGATATTATCACGGTCGTGGATTACAATCCAGCCCATTCTCCACCCAGGCACTAAGAATCTTTTGGTTAACCCTCCGCAGGATAACACCGGAACTTTCTTCGATAAGGAGCTAATGGGAATGTGTTGTTGGCCGGGAAAAACGAAATGCTCATATATCTGCCGGTGTAACATTCTGATTATATGTGCTATGAAGAAGGTATAGATTTCTACTCACCTCATCACCAATAATAGGAATAAAATGCCTCTCGGCGATGTCTATTATGGACATCAGATGCTGACGGCTGAACACGCTCCCGCACGGATTGTTTGGATTGTTTATTAGAAGCGCAGCTGTGTTTTCGTCGATCAAGCTTTCGATTTCTTCCAGGTCTGCCTCCCATTTCTTCTCGGGAATTAAGGAGTACGACCTCACCTCAATACCAAGGCCTTGCGACAGTGTTTTGTACAAAGTGAATCCTGGCCGGGGTACTAAGATATTTTGACCCCGATTCGCTAGAGCTGTGATGCACAAGTCCAGGGCCGATGAGCATCCGCTGCACAGAATTATGTCGTTGGGCGAAACATCGCCTTGTTGGGCTACGTACTTGGACACTGCCTTGCGAGCTTCTTCAAACCCTACAGTTGGAGCATAGCCGTTGTATTTTCCTTCCTTGATCACCTTTACTACTGCTGCAGTTGATTCTTTGGCTGCTGTTAAATTTCCAAATGTGGTTGGATCACCTGTAATTCGCAATTTTATTTAGTTTTATATTAAAAAGAGTTGAAGTTTTGATGTTTACTAATAAGTATATAAGATAATTGACTGAATTCACTAAATATGTGCAAAACTACAATCAGTTATAAATTACCCTGGATATAGTAAAATCAGCTTTCATACAAGTATTATATTCTTGTTACTCTTGTTACCTGATTACGGCAAAGCCAAATACAAGTAGTCTATTATTGTTTATTAATGATTTATTTCACATTTTATAAAAAAACCTACACTTTTAGAAAAAAAAAAATACAATGAAAAGTATGCTAAACTGCATATTTTTAATGTTTTTAATTTTTGTTTATGTTATATATAATAATGTTAAAAAACACCCTTTTGGTTTATTATTCTCTGAATAATACACCTTTGTAATCGGTTCGGAAAAATTTTTTATAACACCCCCTCAAATTTTTTTTTTTTGAAAAGACATTTTTTTTATATAAAATAAAATAAATGCTGCTTGGGAGGATTACCAATGTTATTGTATTCAGTCAGAAATAATAAACCCATGTGTAAAGACATTGCAGCGTTTTTTTAATTTCAAGTTGGAATAAAAATTAATTAGGCAAATAGTATTTTATAAATCTAAAAAATCGAAACTTTTTCATTGACCTAATATTTTCAATTAGAATCTTTTTTGGGCTTTCAGCTCGAACTGGAATCATTTTCTTCAGGTTTGGAGCACCTTTATTTTGATATTATACAACATGATAATATTGTGATATGATCCAAGTGATTTACGAGGACACCGTAAGCAGATAGTACTTGGAATCATAAACCACTCGATTCTTAGTAGAAACATTCTAAAATAAAAACTACTAAGGAAGTAATTGGTCACACCAATTACGTGATACTCTAGATGTAGAAAAATATACTCATTCTATGTAAAAATCTAGACATGCATTTTCTTATGAACCTGAGGCTAATTGTCCGCGACTGCTTAATTTAATAGTACTAAGCAAGACCTTTCATTTGATATCACACACGGCCCAAATTGGACAACGCCAAGGGAGATGGTTACCACCCCCACCCCCACAACCCCAAAAAACGTAAACAAAATTACACCACCGGGAAGATCATTCATTCAATCTAAATCACAAAACCCCATGTACAATATACATCCATCCACGTTAACCACCCTAAAACTGCCGAAGTTTTTTTCCATTTCTATAATTTTAATATCGTGCAAAAAAATGTCTGTCAAATAATTAATTGTAATCCGTATTCATAAGAATATTTAACGAAAAAAATACAAAATGTAAACATTCAGTTACAAACAAAATCAACATTTTTGTATAAAAACGAGTCAGGCTTATATGGCAATGGCATTTTCAAACTTGATCTTACCATTTAAACAAAGTATCATCGTACCGAATTTCAATTCTCTAGCTATAAGAGTTCTGGAGTTATCGTCTGAACAGACAACATAAGAAAATGCATGTTTGGATTTTTACATAGAATGAGTAGGGGAGTGGCGTACAATGTGGCGCAGAGCCTTTTTGGGTATTATAGCAATTGGTAGATGAAATCTGTCCAGTGTCATAAGTGTGTCAGTTAGTAACCCAACTTTGCCTAAGTAACAGGTGCGATCAAGCGCGCATTTAATAGGTCTTGTGAAAAAAATCAAAAAAGCCTTTTTTCAAGTTTTTTTTAAATTTTTTTCATTCCTTCACAATATCTAGTATTTTTAAGACATTTATGAAAACTTTATATGGAAAGACTCACTGTGATATCCTCTTTTAAGCATCATAATTGATTTTGGATTATCTTTAATTTTTCTTATAACTTCGATCATTTTTGAAAATTAACAGAAAAATTCCAATGTGGCGCACGCGATTCGTACAAAGTGGCGCATTAATTAGGTTTGTTCAATGACAAAGATGGTATGGTTTTTAAATGGTTTATTACCCTTTAAGCTACGACATATTTTGTCCTTCCTTCTAGTGCCGAGGAAAACCTGAAAAAGCACTTGGAATGTGCTAATATAATATATCCACTGGTTTCTAAATTTGCATTCATTGCGATTTCGACTATGATGATTAAGTCGATCAAGAATTTTTTAAATTTTTAATCATACTTAACCTATTATTCTAATAAATTTTTGAAAAGTATCGAATATCTATTGTATTTACTTTATTTTTCCACGCAGATCTTATACTTTTAAAAGTGCGCCACATTGTACGCATGTGCGTGCAATGAGGCGCAAAGAGGTTCCTGCAGTTTTTGAGCTATATCTCCGAAAATATCTACAACTGAATAATGATTGCTTCTGTAATAACAAAGCTTATTAAATTTCCTTTCAACTCATGCCTTCACTCCTGATCTAAGCCTCCTTTAAATATCCTTAAGAGCTTTAAACTCAAAACTATAGGCACATTGTTCGCCGCTCCCCTACCTTTTTCTACATCTAGGGTATCACGTATTTGGTGTGATCAATTGCTTCCTTACTAGTTTTGAAGTAATTGTTTTTAATAACAACAAAATAAATAGTTTTTTTTTACAAGTGACAGTTCATTACAATTAGTTATAGTATATAATATACTCATGCTGATTTTGGGGATTTTTATTAAAAACTAAAGTTGCTTTTAGAAATGTAAATGGTATGCCTTCTATATAACCCTCCTCCCCACTACTTATTTGTTATTTATTCGCCTTGAAGGATGAAAAAAGGCAATTTAGAAAAACTTGATAATTTTATAATACAAAAATTTCTTTGACTGAATTCGACATCAGTGCGGAGAGAGGTCGTGACATTTTATGTTAAATTAATTTTCTGCTTTGATTTTAGTCAGATTTTATTGCATTCGCACAATTAGCGCATTCATCTTTAGCGAGCACCGAACGAGGAAACACGGCCTGATCCAATTGCTCCTGTTGCAGAAATGCAAATATTGTCAACGAGAAAATTTTCCACGAAGCAATTTAAATGTTGCTGGACAAGATTCTGTCGCGAACTTCGCCAGGTGCGCTGCATGACGACCGCACTTGCACACGGCGGATTGCGCTCGAAGCCCGCAGAAGCGTTTCATTTGAATATGCATTACAAATTCAAATTTCCCCGTGTAAATTACTTTTCCAAATTGCTTTTTCCTATCATTTACATCCGACCAGCAGCGGTCAAACGTTCTAAGCTCGGTTGTGTAATCAAAGCGCATTCTCTGGTGAAACTTGCTTAAATTTCTTTTTTACGGAGCATTCCCGCTTCCTTCGAATGCGCTTCTTAAAATCCAGGTGGATGCCCGCAGTCCGTACTGCATTTGGATCACAAACAAGGGGAGGCTGGGATGCATCCCGACGAGGGGTTTGATAACAGCAATCGGATGATGGTTATCAGCTATCACGGGCTCGTGCCATTAGCTCTGTGTTTTTCCAAGAGCCATTTCGGAAGTACAACGATCGTCGGTCGCTTAAGTATTGTTGCTATGTCTGCGATCAATTCGAAACAAGTTTCCCAAGAATTATGGAAATAAATGTCGAGAACCAGAACTCGACGTTAGGATTCCTGTTTTGAAATGTATTATTTTGCAATGTTTTAATTAAGCGACTGTGTTACTATTTCCTATAGTTTTATTAACAATAGCCATTTCGCAACCGAATTCGAATCGTTCACTGATTCTTCAGTTCTCTCAGTGAGCTTAAATTTACCCAAATATGTACAAAAATATGTCACGTGTCCACATTGATATTATTCCGACGCATTTTGTAGAATTAAAATATATTCGCATTTAATATTCTCATGCCTGCATTCCTGAATTTTAATTAGTGAATTAGTGAAGAAAAGTCATGCGTTCACAAACACCTTTAAAATGAATTCTTCTCATTTGGTTATGCTCCGAAGAGTTTCTCGTGCAATTTCGCTTATACGTATTAATTTAACGAACAACTGCTCAGCGGGGATTGGGACATAATGTTGGCAAAATGTACTTTTGCATATGTTCTGCGAAGTAATTGTGAGATAATTAATAATTTGAATTATTAAAATATAGAAAAATCGATCGACTAAGCAACCTATTCAATTATGAATATAACTTTGTATGTTAGATTTAATTTTGCGTATTTCTATGTATTATACATATTACATATTCATACTCTATGATTGTAATGTTTAAGCCATAGCTTAAACCTCCGGTGAACAAAATGCAGACAGAACTCGCTTTTATGGTATGCTATACGTACCAGAAATGTGCGGCGTAAAGCAAGACACATGTATCAATACCTTTCTATAGAAAACCTGCTGTTGTAAAGACTTAGGATTAACGTATTAATTATTACAATTTCCTTATCATAAGAGTCATCTACAGTCCGCAGTTCCGCATCCTTTTGTTCTTTTATTTTCATGTAGGTAGTGTTTCTCCGAGATAATTAAATTGTATTTAAATGTGGTATAAGTCCATTTTTGGAAAAAGGTGGCATATAATATTCATATTCCATGTTCATAACTATAGAGTCAATGGTGTCAAATTATTCAACAATATTGAAGTGTTTTTATTAATAAAACGAAGATGACTTATTTCACTTTTCAACGCATATATCCGATTTTATTATCTTCGATTATTATCTGTCCATTTGCAAATAAAATCTTCAATACCATTTCACTTTACTGTTTCATACTAGAATCACATAAAATACAATAATATTAAATATTTTGAGAGTAATATTGACTATTGACAAATATTTTTATAAAATTTAAATTGATGAAAATTTTTCACAAAGGCTTATCATTTCAAAACCAATTTTTTTTCCTGGTTAAACCTAAAACAGTTTCGGAAATATGATTTTTTAAATGTTTTATATGAATAATCTACATCTTTGAAAATTGTAATTGTTGACTTCGATAAGTCGTCCGAAATCAGAACTTTTTGATTTCAATATTCCATTTGCCTGTTGTTTAAATTGGCAATTAATGATGATTGAATGTGGGACACTAGGATATACAGCGAAACATTTATGAAGAGCCGCGTCAAAATATTATTTGACGTAAAACGAAGCGCCGAAAAATGGAATGCCGTCAAATGAAGACGAACTATATTTTCTGCTTTCGAATAACCAGAAAAGGATCTTGATTCGATTTAAGGTATTTGATGACGTTTTGGAAGCATGTGGCTTATTTCAGTTTAGTTCAGTTCATTTCAGAAGTGGAAATTCGTCGCTGATATTAATGAAAATTGAAAACCCGTAAATAATGTACGTACTAATTATGTACAGAAATTTTTAAGTAAAAGAACTCCTCCATTTCAAAAGTCAAAATTGTATGTTTATTTCTCTGACGAACCCTTCCTAGGTCGGGCAGGCTGCCACCCTTTCATTGCAATTAATTTACTTCCATGCGAACGCAGGCCAGTATTTGTGTTTCTAAACATCAGTTCTGGTTGATGATTTGCAAACCTGAAATTATTTTGGAACGAAACTTGCTAAACAGGCATTCCGTGGGAGTTGTGTTTTGGGCACTTTGACAAACTTTCACCGTGGTTTTCCAAATCTCTTAAAATGCTCAAATATGTCGAAATATTAAACAATGCGGTGAAAGAAACTACACTTCATAACATTTGTTGTGTGTGTGTTATTTTGTTTGCAAATAATCTTAATGTGTTTGTCATTGAAGCAGGTGGACTATTTTGCCTTATTTATGCGTTTATTTTATTCAACAAGGAAATAGAGAAGTAGGCCATCTGGCCAAAACGCCATCTGGATAAGGATTGTGTGAATTCCATCTCGTCTCCCAAAAAAGTGTTCTAAGTAATACTTCTCCATTACCTTTTTTATAACTTTTATAAGATTAATAAAGCAGAATTACTTAAAGCAAGCTTGATTGTGGCATTTTTATATGGAGCAACAGTAATATAAACTTTTGAAAAAATAGAATTGTCGTTTTTTCGTTTATGTTTACAAACATAAATAAATGCACATAAGTTTAAAATACTTTCAATTAAGTGTAATTCAATTATCCATACATTTAAAAAAATGCTAAGAAAATGATATGCAACATGTAACGACGGAAAACTCCTGGGAAACCGCAAACTTCACCACGACAATGCACATTTGATTGCCTTAAACTTTTACAATAATATATAATAAGATTATAATATAATATTAATTACAATAACATATAGCATGATAAATTCTTTTCCCTTTTCTAAGCGGAAAACCATTTTACCTATATTTAAAATATTTTGAATTTTTAATAACAAACCAAAGTGCAATGAAAGTTTTGTTATATGTAAATTTGGTTCAGAAAAGAAATCCTTATGGAATAATCGAATGTTTGTTTTAATGCGTAGACAGGAAAGCCAATTATGTCTGTATTTACGCATAACTATTCCGTTATTCTTAATAAAGTGGAAAAATGGGTTTTAGGAGCGTTTTGTTGACTATACTAAAATAAAACAACCGAAAAACTTCAATATTGAAACGAACACACTCTAAACATTCTTTTCTTTTACAATACTTTTTCACATGACTTAAAAATTCGTCTTCTTTTTTTACACTATTAGTTGATTGGCATTTAATAATAAACGGGTTTTTAATGACTTCGAAACATTTGACTTTAAAAACAATATTTTGGGCTATGCATCTTCCATCTAAACAATTCTTTTTCCAATAATTCAACGATGAACCATCATAGTAAAAGTTTTTCAAATTTTTCGGGCTATTGGAATTGCTTTTATCCTGTCCATGTAAGAGAGATTTGGAGTAAACATACAGTGAGTACGAAATAAAACCATGCAAAACCGGAATTGATTATAGATTTTGTTTTTTAATTGGATATTTGGAAATATGTGTGAAAATATTATGTAAAATTGTTCATCGAATGTTCAACTCTGATAACATTACAAAACTTTGCTCATTTTTGATTATGCTACTATCACATTTTAAAGTGTATAAGATTCGACTTGTAGGAAATTTTTATCTTACAAAACTTTCAGTGCAAAAATAATATCGCAAATTATTATTTGTCATTTTAGTACAAATTGCATTTTTGTGTTTAATTAAAATTAATCGTGACAATAATAATGTCCTTGCTTGAAGGTCACTTAAAAGCTGTAAAATAGCGGTTAAAAATTTAAGTGGTTTTTTGCAAATGTTATCTATATCTACGTTTTGTTAATTTATTTTAAAAGCAGTCAAAAATTGCATTTTTACATACTTTAATAGATGCACGAATCAATTATGACTAGTATGAAAAAGTCACGTTATTTTTACGTACAAAGATATAGTTAACTGCCTGAGCTATCAGGTTTCACAGGGTGTTATGAAAGTCACCGTGGCGTTATCATATACTGATGCATGTGTTTATATGATTGATGTATTGATTAAAAACATCGGAACAGGAAATTTTTCCTTGAACCGATGATCGGACTTCGAAAATTCTTTTACTATTGTTTCATTGTTTATATAACAAATTGTGATCATAAAACTCCAGTACCTATGTATCAGTATTTTTACGGGAATTCCATGAATAATACATTTATGATATCATAAAACATTCGCCATCTTAAATTTCAAAATTTTGACAACAGATTCGCAATTATTTTCACCGAACTTGCTGTTTACTGCTCACTGCTCAGTATCTAACATGTTTAGAATACAAAGAAAAAGGAAAAGAAATCCGGTCACCATATTAGAACTAGTAGATTTAAAACCAGTGAGGTAGTGGCCTCAATATACTTTTGATATTAATTTCACTTAAATTTGTTCAATTAAAATCGCAATTTTAGGTCGGCCATCTTGAATTTGAAAACCCCAAGATACCAATGTTCATTACAAACCCTTTAAAATTTTAAATTGCTGTTTGCCATCTTCGACCCACCCGCCCTTTTCAATTCCTATTGTTAATACAATGAATACTAGTAAGGAAATTATAATTGGTTTAGGCCAATTTTGAAATACCCCATCAGAAATCGTGTAAAAAACCGTGCAAAACTGTTTTCCCATCGTAGAAAGAGAAATTTGTTTTTACATCTAAATTAGTAAAAAGGCATGTAAAAAAGGAAGGTTTTTGGTATCTGCAAAATTTCAAGGTCGTGTAAAAAGAGACCGTGTAGAAAAAGCTCCGTGCAAACAATTAATAACAATATTCAAGAAAAGAAAGATGAAGAAATAGATAAAGATTTCAAGAATGTAAAATGTAAATTTTCACTAAACAACAACAATATTTTTCTATAACAATGATTCAGGCTTATATGGCAGCACTAAAAACGTGCAAAAGCTTACCGAAGCCCGGTAGTCTTAGTAGTTAGTGGATTTAAAGGAAATTATAGTTGGCATATTGCTTCGATTCTTTTGTATTTTAATTAGAAGGTAAGAAGGCAATTTATTGTTCGCATTTTCTTTTACAGATAGTTCAACAACCAACATCCAACCAATTGGGGATTGCAGTTTCTGTTCCTGCCGACAACCAAGTGATGATTCAACCGCCAGAGTAAGGTTCACACTTTCACAGTCACAGGATCCCGCTCCTAAATTTCTGGGCAAAGAGGGTAAGGAAATATTTCCTATCGAAACGTTTCATTATTAATAACAAACAAAGGCCCTCTTAAGATGATCTCTACGGATTAAAAACAGACAGGAAAAAATAAATCGTTTTGAAAAAATTTGTAATAACAAAAAATGTAAAGCAATTTACCGAAAAAAAAATATATACTAAATATGGCTGTTTTGTTAATCATTATTTACATTTGTAGTTTCTCCAGGGTTTTTTTTCCACTTGAATATATAATTCTGTTTTCTATCACTATTATTTCTTGCCGTTCCAATCGTTCGCTCAAAACCAATACGCCCTACATCTAGGGTATAATGAGTAGTCTATAAGTTAAGCTGGAATAGGTAGTATAGTACCTTCGGTCAAGAAAACGCTTATAGGCGCGATCGAGTAACAAATAAACTTTTTGTTTACGCATTATTGATTATAAATTATTTTTCCGACTTGATTCTCTATTATCCTCAGTCCTTATTCTTTATGTTACCAAACGTACTAAAATATATTTTAAAATAACACTTAAAACTAAGATCTGTGGTTCTCGCGTTATCCGCACAAAATCAAACATTTCATAATATTTATATTATGGAAATATAAGTTATGCAGAGATGACTTAAACGTTGTTAAATTTTTAATTAAAACTAAGATTTAATGACACTATTAAATGTTAATTTTATAAAACTTTCGTCTTAAACACTTTAAAATCTCTTATCGATATTGAGTTTTGTTTGTCAAATAAAAAACCACATAAATGTTATAAAAATTATGCGAAGTATTAGTATTTTGATCTTGAACATTATTCGAAAATTAATTACGATAATTTAAGTGAGTTTTGAAAAAAAGCAAACTCATGCTGGGACCTGGACGATTTTGTTTTTTTTTTTGCTATAAATGTGAACTGTATATTTTTTTAGCACTTTTGTTCGTTATTGTTGTCTGCTTTGAAACATATAGAATTGAGGCGTTTAGTATCGATTGTTCAACAGAATTAGAATTTCATATGAATCACCATTTCAATATTTTTTCCGTCAAACTACATTTTTAGAGATTTCATGTATGTATGTATAATATATTGATGCGTTTCTTCAAGAAAAAAAAAACCATTAAAAAATGTACCTATTATTTTTGCAATAAAATTTTTGCTTACCAATAGACAACGGAATCATAAACTTTTCGGGATTCGGTTCAATCTTTAATCCTTCGACAATACTGCGAATTTGGTTATGGGTGTTTCTGGCGAGATCAGACGCTCGAACATTCCACTTCGACTTGCACTTAATGTTGTTGTGGCCACCAGCTGGCATAATCACAAAAATTTCTCGTTTATACAACCACGTCAAAAGTGATATGTAAATAGGCTGGAGTTCCGGAAAGGCGAACCACTTCCACTTTTTAGTTGCCGAAACAAGCTATGATCACTAATGATACTGATTTGACTGCACTCGAGAATCACGAATAAACGGCGACTGCAAAATCTTTGTCGTACTGTCACTGATATTGGATTTATTATGACGAACCAAACTTGTCCAGTCACTGGATGAACATTTGATAACTGATATCTATCTGTGGCTATACCTAGTTTAAAACTAATCGAGTTCTTCGATTGGTTGGGTTTATATCGACTTCGACCACCGACTCTGACTTTACTGAGATCTAAGGGGACGTCTGTCGTCATCTGATTACCATTTTAACTTGTTCGGCACATGTATCGTCCTACAGCGATCGACAGAGCGATACCTGAAACTTGCTGATATAGACCAAACTTTTTTCGAACTCTCGCGTTTAATCAAAGAAAAAAAATGGCGGGTCGCCTAAAAACTTTTTTCAACCGTATTTCCGCATCAATTCCAAAAATGAAAACATTCAAGAAAGCGTGATGCGAACTGAGGGTTGAAAGCCGCCCTCAAGAAGATTGTCTTTCTGCGTCTTCTAGAGAAAAAACGATTGATCTTAAATTGTCGTTTTTTACAACATGTAAATATTTTCCAGTGTCATTAAAGTTGTAGAGAAATATCGCGTAAAAAATTCTAAATTAGTTTTCATATTACAAACGTTTTCAAGCATTTTGCATTTAATGCATATATTTGATTCAGAGTTCATTTGTCAATCACTTGCCAATAATTTTGTATCAATAACAATCTGTCCAGCACAAAGGGACTCATTTTTAAGCGTATACGTTAAAAAAGGAAATATATTTTTCATTTTATATATTATTTTGTATCCACGAAAACAAAATGATAATTAGGTATTTGAATTTTCAATAAAAAAACGGATACGATATTGATATTGTTGAAAACAAATAATGGGACAACAAAGTAGATCTTTTGGGGATAGGGTCGCAGGGAAGGATATTTCTTGCGATCATTTGTGAGATCGAAACATCAGCCACATGTAACCGAAAAATACCGAAGTCAAAATAACGGTCGCTGAACGAGCTCCGTTCACTGTCTGCACTGTTGTCTTTTGGAACAACTCCCCCTACTGCGAGTTATGTGAACTAATTCTCCCAGAACTGAGCCAAAATGCGTCTCAAAATGTTTCCTGTTCAATGATTTTCAACTATTTTTGGTTTCTGAATTTTTATGAATGAAAAAATATATGTAACCTTATCGTGAAAAGCTTTTCACTCGAAATTTTTTTCTTGTTTGCAAAGTTGGTATTGTGAAATAAAAGGGAAAACGTTCCTGAAGAAGAATATATAGTTATCGCGATATTTACCCCGAAATTTTTCCCAGTAATTTTGTTCCGAAAATATGGTGTAGAAATAAACATGTGTCTCGAAATTTATTTACTAATAAAATATTTTTTAAGAAATTGTGCTAGCATTTAAAATAGATCAGTTGATTAAAACAATTTAGAGGTAAACAAACTCTCCCTCTTAAGTTTAAATAAGTTTAAATGAATGCACAAGTAACAAGTTGAGTGATTGGCAAAAAAAATATTATTTTGAATTTTTTAATTAGATAAAAATGGGCAATTCGAGGAAAAAATTTATGAGCAACTGGGCAATTTTAAAAACTGAAATTTTCAATTACCCTAATAAAATATTTGTGTTAATCATTCAAAAACAAAGAAACCAGGAAAATGATAGGAATTTGTTTTTTTTTTTCGTTTTTGCACGATTTCACATTCCCATTTATATAGTGATGATAAAAAATACATATTTTCAAAATTTATGAATTTAAAATATTAGTTTAATTTAAAGTTATTATATTTCCCTTTTATATCCCTGGAAGACACAGTAGTCACGTTCCAGGGAAAACCGTATAAAAAAACATAGTGGACAATGTACCTTCATTCCGACATACCTGTGGAAGCCTGCACGGAGGAACACAGTTTGAATAGCACTGTGCTAAAACAACCCAAACTGAATACAGACTATATTTAAGTCCGCTCGTGACGAAACTTGGCGCATTGTAACTTTCCAAATAACGAATCCTTACAAGGAGGTTCCCTCTTGTTCTAGCAGAGGACTACATGAGTTTAGATTTAGAGCAAATTAGATTCCGGGAGCATCCTTTGGAGTTCTTGAAATATCGCTATTCGATCAAATAATTTTGTAGTAAAATTTTACCAATTTCTGGAATGGTAATTTGTCACTGAACAAATGTTTAAAATCAGGAACTAGCGAAACAATAACTGATAAGCAGAGTTCAACAAACATTATTATTATTATATTATTATTGAATGCATGAATTGATCCAAGTTGTATTACCACAAGTTTTACTATGACCTGCAAATAAGGACGGTTTTGAATGTGCGTAAATAATAAAGCAAATGTGATCTGTTTACTTGCGCTTGCGCAAACCACTTGCATGATTGTTTGTCAGTTCTCACCTGGAATATGGACCATCAAGAGCAATTCCAGGAAAGCAGCGATCTGCGCAATTTGTTTATAAACACCAATGAATTTCCTGTTTTTGTTTTCAGTAGATGTTGACTGTTGATTCTTGATTTAGGATTGCATACAATTTTTCTTCCATCGGCTTACCTAAGAATAATAAATAAATTAACTTGTGGCAGTTGCATTGACTAACTAAACAGTACGCTGTACGTTGCAACCCCATGATACTAAACAACAATTAATATGCAATGCATAAAAATATCATGTGCAACAGAGGAGACAAACAAGTTTGTTGCTGCCATTGTGGGTCCATTCAAAGGATAAACCGATTCACCTGTTGCCCAGCTCTTAGATAATTGCGATGTGATTGCAGAAGTAAAGAATTTTCATAAGAGATGTAAACTAGTTTTTTAATTCATGCGCTAGATAAAACTATTTCGCACTCAACGGCCTCTAGGGTGAGGAAGTTGCGTCATTTGTGACGCATTTGACAATTAGCGTAATTCTGTATATTTCTGTGGTGTAAATCGACTGAAGAAAATAATCCTTTATTTAAGTTCCAAAGAACATTATCCACAGACAAGTGATCTTGAAACTGTTAACAATATTAAATAAAAAAACACTGAACGAATATCTGGAACGCATTGAATTGCCATCTGTTTTGATTACTCACATTCGAACTTTTGCAACGTAACTTCTCAGAAAAAAAAATTATTTACATTTATAAAATGCTTTATAAAAGCTTTTTTGCGAATTCTGTGTCAAGTTCACGCTTTTATTTATTTTTCGCTAACAGAAGAGTTTAGATTCCGGGTTCAATCACAGCTGAAATATATGCCTGCATTAAAGGTTAATAATGTGGTGGAAAATTGGGGAATTCCCTTTTTTAGAACCTTTTAAATGGCATTTGATGTGGAAAGAAACTTTTCGTTTATGTTCAAAAGTTGCAATCCGCGGATTCCTTCTTTGAGTTACCATAATATTTTTGCAAAAAATTACACACTTTTAAGCCTTGCAGTTGCAGCTCCTTATGGGTATCGATTGCAGTCCGATAAATTATAAATATAACGGCAAAAGAAGTAAAATCGCCCAAAAACAACACAACATAGTGAATAAAAATTTTTCTAGAAACAAATTGAAAATGTGCGCTTCGACGAGCATTGAGTCGCCATTAGGACTACCTGTGTCAGCTGTGTCCCAAATTTCATGGCTACAAGTGCTATAGATTCGTCTGGACATAGCACATATGCAAACAATTACACCCACACGCACACCCCAACAAACACTTTGTTATTATTATGTATATTAGGTATATAATATATATTATAGATATACCTACTGTTAAATTAACTTTTTATCTGAAAAAATATATCTAAACAATTTCCAAGAAACTGTATTGCTAAGTTCCAAATACCGATATTTTGTTAATATTAGTCTATCAAGAATTTTGTAGTCCTGGTGGAAGTCATCTTCGTTAGCTTCAAAATGAACGAAAGTTTATCATACTCCGTCATTATCGCTTATCGTACTGCTGCTATTATAGTTATTGTACAACCGACTTCATTATAAGCTTGTTTATTCAAAATTTCTTTATAATCAATGTTTTAGTATTTATATTCCTGACCCGAAAACCATACCTTAAACTTCGTAAAAAACAAAAACGAATCTCCTTAAGTTCCTTCTCGATCGTATTCTTCGATTGCGCTAAACTAAATTACTGAAACCGGCAGCTAAATATTTGGAAATTTCCTGCAACATCTTCAAACGAATTGTTCCATTAGTATCAAAGGGTTAATGTTTATCAGTTATTCTGTATGGGCATTGCTCATTGGACGTAAGCGCTTGCAGTAGCTCGATGGCGGACTCGGTTCAGCTGAACAATATATCAATGTTGTTCCTAATAATTCGGCAAAATCAAAGAAAATTTGACCAAAATTGTTTTAGTAGGTCTTCCTGCAATTTAAGAAAGATAATAATTTTTCCATTTTGCGGGAATCGAACTGGGAAAATAAAACACAGGTTAACTTCATTTACTTTATGTTTCATTTTTTACGTACAATAAAGTTTTTCTCCTTAAGGTCTCTATGACACAGTTAAAACACTTTAATTTGGTTCTCTCTATTATTGTTTAGTAAATAACTATCATGTTGTCAAGAATCATTTGACTATGTTTAAATATATATATATATATATATATTTTTGATATATATATGTATGTATTAAATGTTACTGCTACTTTATTTCTTAAATGTATATAGTATTTTTAATACTCCATTTTGTAAAGAAATTAATAATTGCATATTTAGGTTTTAATACAATTTCCAAGTTTATTTGCTGTGTGAATGTTTCTTACATTTCTTTTTCAAGTATGTATATGCATATATAAATATTCGCACTTATAATTTTCTCTTAATTTTTTTTTTTTACAATTCTACATGAGTTTTCAGTTTCTGATTTTGGTTTTTTAGTTTCATACTTTGCAGTGAAAAAGTGTATGTGTGTTTGTGTGTATGAGAATTTTTTTTCTCTTGCTTACTTGTAACTCTTTAATTATAGGTTTTGTTTTCTTTTATAAAATCTTTGATTTCTTAACACTTAAATTAACGTGTAACTATATAAATGTTGTTTTTTTTTTTTTTTTATATAATAAATTTGGCGAAATTAACTGTATATTTAAATAATGATCGTATAGAAGTATATTTCCACAAATTGTCTCTTAATTTTATTAAATCACGTAAATATTTTATTTTAACAAAGATGTAAATAACATAACAATTATTTTTAATTTTCAATTAGATAAACATTTTTTGAAAGGAATAAGACAATCACATTTTATGCAGACATTTTAAGGGAATCTATATAACACATTACTGGTTTAAGAAAAAATGAAAATATTTTTTGTAGATAGATTAAAAGTTTCTTTTAACATAAAAATTGCTGAAAAACTCCATCACGATTTAAACATACAGCGCTTTACAGACAAAAGAGTCCTTAACTTGACATGCAGGCATTTTGAAGTAGCAAACACAAAAATAAGTACTATATCAGTGCCATAAAAATGGGACTTCAAATTTGTTTGGTAATCTTGATGTAAAAGGCTGGATGAGACTTAACAACAAACAACTTTTGTATAGTAGAAGTGCCCAAGAGATTTGCATCATGTAAAAAGTTTGGAAGGCATGTGAATTGTTATTACCCCGAATCGGACTGGAAAAGCATCAAACATGTGCCAAAGGGGTTTGTTTTAGATAATTACCCTTTTGGCCAGTTCGTGCTTGACCAGTGAAAACGAATAGGCGATGGAGAACGACAAAAACGGATAAAAGGGAGCATCGTATAGAGCAGACAGCACTGAACGACTGTAATGTGCTTTAGGGTGCGGAATGTTGTGGTCATTTTATTTACGAATGCCTTTAAAATGTTGCATCGGCTTTCAGAACTCAGTGTTTTTACTAAAAGTGCTACTAAAAAAATAGTAAAAGCTGATCAATGTTCCTAAAGCATAAATAATTGGAAGCGCTTTTGTTGGAAAATCGAATTTCCAGTTTCTAATAAGAATTCTAATAACATTGGAAGAGCTAAAAAATAATTCAATAATAATCAAAAAAAGCAGACAATTCGCCGCTTTTAATGCGTTCAACTGCACAAGAAATTAGAACTATTTTGAAATTGGCACGGTAAACCAACATGCACTAATGTGATTGTCCTATTTGCTACTTATAAGTACTCAGCTATGATTGAGTTGTTGTGGATTACTAAAGTTAACAATTATGTAATTGTTAATAACAAAACATTAACAGGATTTACTTAGTATATGCTGCAAATTGGGAAGACATTCCGGACTTATGCAAAACGAGTGTGAAAGCTTAAAACGTAGCATAGCATACACAAGTTTTCAAAGGACATAAAGTTTAAGATCATTAACAATGTTTGCATTTCAAACCGGCCAGCCGGTCATATTCGATCCTAATTGGAACATAAACACACAAAAATATTTCAATCAACAAACTCTTTCAATCAACAATTATTGTCTCCCATAGTATAAAGTTGCTTGTAAAAAACAAAAACAAAAAGTGCCATTAACTGTGGAGAACATAAAAAGTGCTTTTGATTTTGCCACTGTTTTATTAATTGACAATCGAAAAAGACCTCAAATGTCTCAATTGTTTTGTTTTCCTTCGCTCTTATAACATTGCTATAATAAACAATGGTATGTATACTAAAGCTTGGTCTATTTACAAAGTATCATTGTTTTTTTTCTTTTCTTTTTTTTTTTTTAATATCTAATTGAGAACTGTTTTAAATATTATACGATGTATACTTTCAAAATTCTTGTGGTTTTCAGGATGAAATAATGTTTACTTTGTTCAATTCTTGAATTATTTACAACTGCATTTTTGTTGGAACTTTTAAGACATTGTGAACAAATTTTGTGATCTTGTCCTTTGTTTGGAGCTGATTCTTCCAGTTTTGGGGATATGTTTTTCAGATTTGTGTTGCCTTAAAAACTATTTCGACTTTGATCTCCACCAGGAGTATTAGCAAATGGATGAAAGAAATGATTGGGTGATTGAGAATAGCAATGTTGATTGTTGCAAACTTAATATGGCCCAATGGATTTTACATAAGACAAATTTTGAACAATACACGAATCTGAAGTGCTGATCAAAGTGATTGGACAATTTATACAGAAGAGTCGTCCATATAGTACAGCAGAAATGGAAATTAAATTGAATTTTCGATAATCCATTGTTGTTTAACATAAGTTTAACATGAGTGAAGTTGTACTGCATTGTTATAAGGACGGTTTAGGCGTTTGTGAGAGAAAGTGGTGCACCAAGTGAAGTTTTGAAGCAAATGTAAGACATAACATTGCCAGAAAACTGGAACAGGACGATGTTGTGTTATGCTTCCAAGGACTCAAGGTTAAAATATATATCGAAAGGGAAATGCAGCGATAATATCATTGTTATGGTGTGACGTTTTAGAATCTTCTATTTTTTCTCATTTATACTTTGGAAATATGAGAAATCAAATAAATAAGAGTGAAAAACGAATCTCGATTTCGAAATTCGAAAGTCAAAATTTATTCGCGTTTCACGAATTCTCCTAGCCTTTCGGATATGTAGAGATTTGGAAAAGTCTATAATATCCTCACCACAAGGCATGACAATTTCCAAATTCAGTATTTATTTTTTGTTTTCATTTGTTTTATATACAATGCAAGAAATACAAAATATATATATTTATATATTTATATACATATATAAATATATAGAGATAGAGAGAGAAAGAGAAAGAGAGAGAGCCAACAGCTATTTACTGCTATTATTGTTGCAAAATAAATCTACTACATTTATACCTACCTTCAGTTATTAAACATACATATTTTGTGTGCAATTCCAGTTTGGATTTCTGTTTTGAGAGAAATACTTAACTCAAAACAATTTACATCTCTGCTTCAGTATTCTCATTTAATACATTTGAAACCACAGATATATTTTAACGAGTTTTCTTTTATTTGGTATTGTGTTTACATAATCGTTCCCTTAATAAATTTAAAGCTATATAAAAATATATTTATTATATACAAGACTTGAAAAGCACTTTTTTAGAGGATAAGCTGTGTTTTGTTTTAAATTATAATTTATGGAAAATGCGTGAGATCAGAGACTGATTTGAGTGGAACGCCTGAAGACTTTTCGAACTTTTAATGTAGGCTTTAATAAAAATGAAAAAAAAAAACATATATTATTGTTATTGACTTGTAACTTCCCAGTTAACTTTTTATGAGCAGATAACCTAATTTTTTCCATAGAATTCTGATTTCATCCAATGACATTCCCAAATCGATGAGAATTGTGAGCAAAATTGTTTAGAAATGCATTTCCTTGACAAACTAGTTACAATCCATGAATAATTTCAAAATATGCTGTTACAGATAGTAAAAATAGTGGGAGACGATTTTTAATATTTTTCAGTTAAAAATGTAAACAGTAAAAACCAAAAATACAAAACCAAATAAATGATATAAAAATACTTTAAACTTTCGGAATTTTAATATCGTGCAGAAAAAATATTTCAAACAACACATTTATGAAAACTATTTTCAAATTTTCAGTTTTTCTAAAATTAACATTAGAATTTATATTTTGAAGTAAAACTAATAAAGAAAGAGAATTGTATTAGGCTAATGATAAAGTACTTTAGATGTGGAGCGGAAGAATTTTAGCACATAGATGAAACATTTGTTAAGATATCGTGGAGGTAAAAAACCGAGCACAAACAGTGTACCTATCGTAAAAAGAGAAATATATTCTAAATTATTAAAAAGGCATGTAAAAAAAGAAGGGTATTTTATCTGTAACATTTCAAGATCGTTTAAAACGAAACCGTGGAAAAAAGTTCCGTGCAAATAATTAATTAGTAATTGTAATACGTATTTACATTTTTACAACAATATTTAACGAAAGAAAGTCAATATGTAAATATTTAGTAAACAAAATCAAAATTTCTTTATAAAAACTTTTCAAGCTTATATGGCAACACTAAGAAGGAGTTGCCCGATTTTGCTAATCTTCGAACTTGACCTAATTTTAACAATATATTATTGTACTAAATTTCAATCCTTTAATAGGGTCTAGCTACAAGCGTTTCGTTTCGAGTTATCGTCTCGATGGACAGACGTACAGACCGACAGACAAGCAGACGGACATTTATAAAATGGTAGTTTTTCATTTCATAATCATGAATATAAATTTTTTTTTATCATCATTATTTCATGGCGTTGCAGACGTTCGCTCAAAACTAATATACTCTACTTCTAGTCTACAATATAAAACGGAAACAGTACAATATATAAACATTAGTGGGCGGAATAGTAAGTATTTGCTTCCATGTGAAATAATATTACGCAGTAGGAAGAGTAACAACATCGTCAAACTAAGTAAGTGAGTAAGCGAATTTTGGAAATAGTGTTTTGAATGACATAAAAAACATCTGAACTATAAATTAGAACGAAAATTTGAAAGAAGCTTTCAAAAAATGTTAAGCGATTATTTAATTTATGAATGTTTGTGTTTTTTTAAGTTCTGGTATGATCTTATTTTCCGAAAAAAAGGGGGGGAAAATAGAATAGTATTTAGTGCTTTGTATTTTTATTAATTGATTCATGCCTGTAAAATAAAATAAGAATATTATTTCCCACTGTTTTGTGCTTCTTTGTGACATATTATTTACGCATAAACCCAAAGGACATAAGTCAACCTTATCATCACAATAAGCAACAAAGTATCACAAATATTGTATAACTAAACGTAACTAAAAGTATGACTTAGTTTTTACATTTGAACCAAAATCACAAGATCATTGACAGTCGAAGTCAGATTTGTGAATTTTTGCGAGAAGTAATTTGTTGCTATTGTTTGTTTCCTAATTCCAATGGAGATTTATGCCACCGTATTAAATACAGTGTGAATGACGCTTTACAGTATGAAAAATGGAAACAATAACGAAAAACTTAGTGAATTATATTCAAAACCAGAATGGAAAATCCTCTTCAAGTGCATATCCTATTTACATATTCATATTTTATGTAAAAAGTTAAACTTTCAAGTGTAATTGGTTTTATTCTTCTTGAACTAATCCTTTCTTCTTCTGCTTTTTCAACAGTGTTTTCAACTTGCAGTTGCTCTGCTAAGCTTTATATACATAAATCTATAAATATTCTCATTTATCTCTTAAATTTTATACATGATACAAAATTGTATCAAAATTATTGTTTTCATCGTTTGAGAATATATATTCAATTTAATTAATTCAAATAATTTTAATATACACTTTTTTATATATATATTTCTTCTTTCAGATAAGTGCTCTCTGTATAACAATAATAATTAGTAGCATCACTACAAACTTTTATATTCGTTTACTCTGAGTCTAAATGTTTTTTTCCGTAGAACTTGCTGCTCTTGTCGACGCAGACATTTCTTCAAAACAAACTTATATAGGCAGTAAGTGTATGTGTGTGTGTGTGTAAAATATTTATGCACAATTTTCAGCTACGGCTATTTTAGCTACAGTCAACTTTTGTGTTTATGAAAATTAATGTATATTGGGCTAATACCAATTGTTTCAGTCGAGGGAAATTTTAATGGAATAAAATATTTTTTTCTTCAAAGGTTTTTCATAATAACCTGAATAATGAAATTTTAATTGTTACTCTCAGCTAATGCAATATTTTTGTATTGTTCTTAAATATCAATTCCATGGTAATTAAAAAAAAAAAAACAAACAAAAATACGAACTGGAGAGAAAGAAGGATTTGAGAAAATTAAATATTGAGAAACACGTGAAATTGTGATTCTTTTGAGCACAAAAAGTGCATATTATTTACTAAAAACGAAATCCAGTAAAATACATGAACGCTGTTTAGGAAAATTGTTGTTTCATTTAGTTCATAAGATTCAGGTGGCCTGTTAATGTAAGGATACAAAATAATAGGTGCAAGGTAACAAATCAATGTGTTGCATTTCATTCGAATGAATAATTCATCTTAAGCATTAAGTTTATTACCTTTTATACACAATAGTGTTTTCTTATTAGTTATTCAGTTCCGTCAACTTCATACAGCCTTGAATTTGATCCATGAAACTAACTCTTTAGACATATCCTCGATGAAACTCAAAAATATCAGTAATAGTGCTCTCCGATGTGTTCATCTTATGTGCTTCATATACTTCTACTTAAAATCAAAAGCACATATATATATGTTTCAATATAAATAAATTTTGATAAGAAATATTATGAGAATAAGTAAATAGGAATTCTACACATATATATACTATATATATATTTGTATATAGGTAAAACAAGTAGCACAGCAAGTTCTTGAAAGTAGTTATAGCACTCAATTATATTAATTATAAAATATTTCTGTTCTAAGCTATTGTTAATTCTAAATGTATTTTACAGTTGATACCACTTCTTGTCTTTATATTTAAGCATTAATTGGTGAGCAGAGCCGCTGAAATCTTGAGCTGTATTTGCCATTCGTTCGGCACGCTCCTCGAGCAGGTTAAGTTTCTCCCCTCGCTCCATGGCCAATTGATGGGCCCTACTGATTTCGGAGGAGGCTGTGCTCGCCCTCTGTCCTAATTGATCCAAACTCGGGCCCGGAATGTGTTTCGCAACCGAACGATTCGCTTTACCGCTTGATTCACCAACTGAAAGTATTGGGGAATGTTGTTGTGAGAACTGCTACGAATCGGCCATATTTATTTTATTGGAATTGTAAAGAGAACAAACTGCTGCTGTTATCGCGGCTCAAAGTTGGTTATTCGAGGAGATAATTTGAGAAATCAAACACTTCAAAACACTATAAAACATGTTTTGTAGTAGACTCGAGGTATTTTTAAATATTGCAATTTTAATACAGAAGCTTTCTCGTCAAAATCTAAAGACGAAAAGCATTTCAAAACCGATGTACAGACCAATGCCTTCGCTTCAAATTTGACGTTCGAATGCAGCATTTAATTTAACTACAATTTGTATGAATAATAATAATTCACGTAATTTACTAATTCTCTATTTATTCTGGTGGATATCTTCGCATTCTACTTACATAGTTCCTCTCTGTCTAGACTCCGTGTACCACCTCCGAATAGTCCTTTGAAGAAGCTCTCCTTCGGCGGTTCAGGCATGTCGTGCGGCACAAACAGTTCGCCCAGCATTTCGTTAAAGAATTGACTGCCAGAAAAACGCATAACATTAATTCAGTGATTACTTGAGAGAAATGTTTAATGAATAACTTACCAAAAATCTACACAAATGGTGAACTTCTGAATCTCGGTGGGTGTTGCTAAATACAACCCGTGACCCTTATTACTAAAGCAGAATGTTTTTGAGATCCTAAACAAAACACAAAACTTTAATTAGAGCTCACAAAAGCATTTGTTATATAAGTAATAGAAATATATTCATTAATTACAATAACTTCTCTATATAATATATATAATTTATGTGTTTTAATTGTTGTAATTGTTTAATTGCCGCCGCAGAGGCATTCAGAGGACTTAAGATTAATCAGCTGCTAAAAGTATCTAGACCATTAGTTAAAAGTACTTAGGAACATGCTCACTGACATACACAATATGCATAACATAAGCCAACTGCGCCAAAGTTGAGCACAGTATGTAGAAATCGGAAATAATCATGTACGGAATACAGTCTTTCATTTTGTTGTATTTTTAATTTGCATTGCTGCACAATACCGACAAAACAGTTTTCACTGGAGTGCTCATCTCATTATATTCAATGAACGTTTTTGTTAATGGGTCTGTGTTCGTTCATCAATGTTTTCCAAAGGCAATATTCGATACATGATTATTACCGTTTTCAACACAAGCATTTGAACATGCAATCATTGGCAAAACATTGGTATTGTGGAATTTCTATTGGAGATTTATCAAACATAGAAGAAAGTATTTGTATATGTGTGTTAGTGTTATATTCTTGAGGATAAAAACAATGTGTGATGAAATAGTTGAAAGGTGGTGTTTATAAAATGAATTTAGTCATTGAATAACGAAAATAAAAAAATAGCGTTGTTTGGATAAGCGTTTATATATTGTTTAGTTTTGGGGAGACACACAAAAACATGTACGAAACAAAGGGAAGTGAAATTTTAAAAAAAATTATTTATTTATAGGTATATTCACAATCACGCCTGAAAACTTTGTATAATATATATACATAATCCTTATGGTACATTATTCATTTATTTTTCCCAATATTACGCATATTATATGCAAAATTGTTGTTGTTTTTTGTATATTTCAATGACCATATGGAAAGGTGATTCCCAAATTTTTCTTATATTATACCTTCGGTTGTGAAATAACTGAGTTAATGATTTTCAATGAATTATATAAATTTTTGGTTTTGAATTTATTAGCAATAACAATGGAGAGAATTCTGTTCCAAATGAACTATTAAATTTTGTATTTAATCAACGAAAATCAATAACCATAAAAACAAATTTTGTTGAAGCAAAATTCTCTATATATGAACATATTTACAAAATTATATTGAAAAATGTTTGAAAAAATATTCTCTATCATGAACTTCCAACACTAAATGTATTTGTAATCAACGGTACCAATGTAAATGTAGTGTACGAGTAGAATGAAATTGATAGCCACAACTTACTGGTTAGTATCCTCGTGCACAATTAGTTGCTGGCCCCAAATTGAGAGCATTGGATCTACAATTCCTTGTTTACATTTTGTCTGAAAGCTAATGGTAATAACACAAAACGATTATATAATGGGATTATAAAGTGCTGTGAGTATTTTTGTCTGGATTTGTTTGGTTATTAATGTCTTCATCTAATGCTGTTTTTTTCATTAGAACATTTATTTATATTTTTTCGGTAAGTTTTCAACCAAAACAGTATTTTCGTTCACAGTGAATCCGTTTTTAGGGATGTGAATTATCTACGTCAAAAATACATAACTTACAATTCTATTATCGATACCAAATCGATTTGTGATTCCATGTCTGGGGAATGTTTTGGATGGCTTAATGTGATCATGCTGCAATATGAGCACTACAACGGTTTGTGGTTTTGATATACATTCGGAGAGTTTGGGGAATCATACTCGAGCTGATTTGTTGCGCAATTCAGGTAACATATATGTACTTGATTTTGTGGACTCTCATGCATCCATTAATCGTGCTACGATTGATTGTATTTGCTAAATTCAGGTATGCACCATAACATGCTTTTCGCTAAAAAGCAGGATGCACTTTCCATTAGAATATTGTAGGGAAGGAATTTTTGGAACGTAGTCCATAAGTTCATGTACAAGCAGCTGTGATTTGACGACGCGATTATTTCTCGTAAATCCAAAAGTACCAAACAATAAAAATCGATCAATGCGATCTTCAACAAAATACATGTTTTGAAAATTCTAATTGCAATAAAATGTTAGAAAACGATTACAACCAATTGATATAATTAATAAAAGCATACAAAGCTGCCCGAGGAAAGTTCAATTTAGTTTTTGGTGTGAGGTCTTTGCAGACGGATGAGGAAAATCTCCCAGGTACAATTTGTGCAAATGAGATTTTTGTCAAGGAACTGATTTCTCCAAGGAGTTCTTTTTTGTTACCCTGTAATAAATCTGTACGACTTCGGTAGAATTTCAAATGAATATCTGAACGTTCAGATATATGCACACAAATTACAAAACTCATATTAAAAAAAGTTCACAAGTAGTTCTGATATGAAAATATGCTTGTGAGGTTATCTTACATCCACGGAGATGTTTGTTCCTAATTTTGCGGACAAAAGTTCAAATTAATGTAACATAAAATATTCCAAAAAAAAGTACAATTGAAATCAGATAGAAACCAATTATATTCTCGATTTGGTGAATTGTGCAGAAATAAGATAAAGCAGTATGACAACGGCTGAGACATATCAATTGGATTTCAAAGAAAAAGAAAACAAAATTAAGTCAGACAATGCTCTGTGGAAAAATTATACGCTGTGGAATAATTAAAACATGTTAAATCAATCGTCTGAAACCAATGAATACAATAGAATCAGATGCTTGATATTTGTATGAATGAAAATACTATTCGCATTAAATTTAATTATCCTGAATGTATTTATCCGCAAAGCATGAAAAATGTTTTTAAAATTTTCGATGAACGTTACGAAAGTATAAATATAAATTTCATTGTAATTTTACAACACTCTTGAAATGCAGTTTTCTTCCATATGAACAAAATTACATTAAGCAACAACTCTCAGCAGACAATGATTTATTTAATACTTCCTTCATGCAACACATCAGCACAAGGATATTTCTTAACTGTTGTTCCATTCTTCCTTCTCCGTCAATGTTAACATTTTAATGATTCATTCCGGTTGATGGGAAAGTGTTATTTGAAAAGAAAAACAATTAAAAATAGTTGTTGCGCATGTAAAAAATTCATTTTTCCACTTAAATATTTTAAGGAGAATCTTGAGATGCAATTTGAAAAACTTGAACGAAAACGTGAATGATGTCCATTTTGTTTTATTTAAATGCTTGGAATTGGAATAACGGTTTTTAAAATTTTATTTTATCGATAAATCAATGCATGAATCCCCAAGTAGCATTTTTTTTTTGTTCATTAAAACTACGTTTTCTGATTTTTATTCTTTTGTATAATAAATACAATGATTGCCATTATACTGAAATGAGTTCAAAACTTACTAATGATGAACGAATTTGCAGATAATATTAAAATAAGCGCGCAATTTACACAGGGATTACAACAATATCTATATATGTATAATCTGTCTATATATATTATAAATGGCAAAAGAGCTAAGTCATATAAGTTCAGAACCACATATTCAAATCACGTGGTGTTTATTTCAAATCATAAATATATCCTCTGGCCAGGTTTTAGCATATATTTTGTTAAGTCAGGTAAATAAGGAAGGAGGAGTAATTAGCATAAAAAATAATCCAGTAGAACTCCAATAGAAAAAAAGTATCCCGCCAACATGTTCTTTTTCCATTCTGTGTTTTGTCTTCGACAAAGCTTTATCCTTTGCAATCGCAGCGGGTAGACTTTCATTTGCATGTAATTTTAAAAGCGAGCAGGACTTAAAGTGCTGATTTTAACACACAAGCGCTGATTGGTGGAAGCTATACACCTCGATTTCCTCATTTCTATTTATATTTCTATGGAGTGGGGTCAGAATATATAAATTCAGAGCATGCTACTGAATTTAGTACACAGCGGGAAGTCAAGTTCTGTATAACCATCGCCTATGTAATGGTCTCTTCTCATCGCCTATCTTATAGAATTCAGGCAAGTGACAGCTGCAGTAACAATTTGTATGTACTTGCGCAAAATAAAAATAATATATATATATATATATAGTGTACAAAGAGGCACTGCGATAAAAATTTTGTTTTAAGATTAGGAAAAGGACACAAAATATACCTAAATTATTGCAATATATTAAAATGTAAAAAACATAAGTAGGTATTTTTAAATTTTAAAAAAATTTCTAAGGTTAATTTTTTTCATAGCTTACACTTGTAAATTCCAACGTTATTTATTAAAATATCATCGAGCTATCGAACGGGAAGGGCAGAGCTAGGCCTGCCGGGCCAGCTAGTTAGAAGAGAAAGGATGAAGGCGAACTTTGTTTTCATTCGAGCTAAAAAATGGCATTTTGAAGTGTTGTATTTATGTGAACGAAAGGATTGATCGAAATTGGAATTAATACAGGATTTGTACATGAAAAAATGTACAGAACAAAAGCAAGAATTTTTTTTTTCAGAATACAATCTTTTGAAGTACTTGGAGTATTTCCACATGGTGGATTCCCCGGCAGGATGGTAATTTTTTAGTATAAATGAAGCGTATTCTATACGATTCCAGGAACTAGAACTATTTCGATTCTATAACTGGATACAATTTCCTAGAAAAAAATTCTGCGAAAAATCCACAAAAACCTACAATATGTTGTCAATTTTGAAATGCAAAATGTTGTTTCTCTTCGCCTTATCAAAATTGAAACTTTGTTACAAACATCGAAAATTGAAGACTGTAGTAACGTCATCCAACTAATCCTCGTTAGTTTTAGGGGTATATTTATTTTAATACATCAATCAGTCAATTAAGTAAATCAGCTTTAAAATAAGTTCCATAGAAATTGCATTTCATTTAAAACATAAAATAATTTCCAGTTGGGAAAACGTAAAAATATCCAATGTAGTTTTCTAAACTGTTATTTTTTATAAAATTTTTTGTTAGAAACGGTACAAAATACAAGTAGATACGAAAGTTAAGAAATTCCTGGAAAAATTATATTTTTATTATTATCGATTGAAGATTGTTTTGGGTTGGTAGTTGTCAATCGAAACTATTAATCAGCGTGTTGTTCCAACTGAAGGAATTGCAACAATGCAATTAATTCAAACTCACAGAACTTAAATTCTTTCTTCCTTAGTTTTTGGTAATAAAATAATTCTGCAATGTATCCGAAATTCCCGTTATACCGCAATAAATGAACAATTGTTTATTCCGGCACTCTCCGTGAACCTCACTTATCGTAATTTCCTTAATCCTTGTTATCGATTGGAAAACATTATTAATACAATATCGTTGGTAGAGTTAATTTTATTAGAAAAGATTTCTTAATTGAATCCTTTTATTATTTGAAGCCACTTGTTTGTTACTATCGTATTATACAATCTGCCCTTATCTTTATTGAAGCATTTTTACGTGCTTTAAAAAAAAAATTAAGTGAGTTTTTTTAAAAATAATTAAAAAGATTCAAAAGTGCTTTTCCGTAGAAATTTAATATAATATTACGCTGTGAAATTTTTAATAGCTTTTTACAACCGAATATTTTGTGCTTAAAGCGGAACCAAATTTTATTATAAAAAAATATCATTGATGTTCAATAAATATTGTAGTTTTTAAATATTTAATTTGTGTCCAAAAACAAAATTGTGATATTGAAACGTTTTGTGGTTCTTATGTCAACACAAAAGTAATATGTCTGTTTAAAATTATTTTGTTGATGAATAGTGAATTATATTGATATCAAAGCAATTATTTTTAACTATTCTATTAAAAATTATTTATAAGATCAATAAATAATCATAACAGTAAAAAATTTATATTTAAATTTGCTTTTTTTTACCATTGCATTCGTTATCATTTAGAAAAACGTATTAAACAAATTCAATCGAAGAAGCATGACCATAATTAAGTTGCAGAAACATTTTCTTGTAAAATTTTTGCGATACGCCTTCAGAGCCAATTATGAAGCCACCAGAAATATATAAATTTTAATAAATTTAAGAGTTTACGAACTCATTGAATTATTTATCTTTCAATGTAAGTTAAGAGAATATAAACATTACTAAATTTGATTATACGTGTTAACAATATAAGCTTTTTTTTTGGATAATCATTTTCAATAAAATATTATTATTCAAGAAAGAAAAGTTTTTTCTTAAATCTAATAAAGAAATTGAGTAACATAAATAATAGTGCAATCTAAAAACATTAATCCTGTTGGATTTCGGTTTGTGATTTTGTTCGTTTGGTTTACAAACATATGAACCAATGAGAGCATATTTTTAGTAGTGGTAGTCTCTGGAAGCACTGCAGTGAAATTTCAGGATGTAATAAAAAAACATAAATATATTTTATTCAAATAACAGTGTCGCTAGTATACACTGCAGAGTTGCTTTTTCTGAGTCAATAAATAAAGGCTGCATAAAAAAGGTAGATGATGGACGCCTTTGACATTGCAATCGCTTACAGAGATTAATATTACACAATATAATTAAGTGTTTTGCTACGTCATCACAAACCGAAATGGCAAAGTACAACACTGAAAAGGGTGTTATAAAGAAATAAAAGTTAAGATTTAGATACAGTTTGAAACTGTACGAGTGATTCTACAACAAAGAAATTTGTGCAATTACACATATGAAAGTAATTTGTTGTGTATGTATATTGAAGAGGAGAATTATTGTCAACTGTTGCTTTCTTTGAAGTAGTTCAGTACGCAATGCGAGGGATGCAATTCGTATTGCACCCCTGTTTTCAAGCAGAGTGGCAGAAGGCTTTCAAAGACTTTGAAATTTAGTTGCATTATTGTTTTGTGATGTGGATTCTCACTAAGGATTATCCTTTGTGTTACAATATATCATTTTCGGGAACTCATCCGATTATTTTTCGAAGCAAAAGGGTTCCCAAGAATATTTATGTACATACCTTAAGTCGATTAGTGGTAAGAAATCAATGTCCAGGAGTGGCCTAAGGCTAGGAAGACTATAGGCCATTAGGTGACCAGTGGAGACATATGCGATCATACAAACGCTATCTGCAAGGGAAAAACAAGGGTTACAAATGTTTTTATGTTGTGTGGGCTAAAAAAACAAAATGGTATCAACCCCTCATGCTGATAATTTCTGCTTTCACAACAAAGTCCGTGTCGGTGATTTGCAGGCGGTAGACACAATTTTGGCTGGGCAGGGCGACCACCCGCGCCTGCTTTTCGCTTACAATCACAATAAACTGACGATCACTGTAGCTGTCGCTGCTACTGCTGCTGGATGTTGCGGTTGTGCCGGTCAAAGTTGGACTCATGCGACTTGTTTTGGTTGGTGTACCTGGAAGTCAGTCAGAATTAAATGAATTTGTTGAATGACCTTATTGGACGTTTATTTAGCCAAATTAAAAGTATTTACGATCTCGTTTGCCTTCTCGATTCTCATCCTTCCACGGTTCGTACGAATAGGGTATAAGAGCACCATTACAATCTAAGAATGACATCGACAAAATTGACCCTTTTAGTCGAAATATTGGTCCACCTGAAAAAGTTAGGTCAAACTTTGCAGTGAGTAATTGTGTATTAGCGATTTGAAAATAGCATCGTCCAATATGGAAGTTTAGTCCATTCTGCATTCAAAAGTTCGAAGTCAGCATAGGATTTCAACACTGTTAAAATATGGCAGCCTAGTCGTCACGTTTCAGAAATGTAAAAGCCAAAGTCGAAAATTCAAACTGTTCAGACTGAGTGAAAAATACATGATTCCCGGTTTTATGGGATTTTGATCAAAAATGGGCTAAAAACAACTTGATTTTCCATACATTGAAGTGATTTCGAAATCACCTCAAACGAATTGATTTTCTTCAAAACCCAATCAAAATAATTTCAAAAACTTGCATATAAAGCTGAAAATGAATTCAACACAGTCAACGTTTTATTGTTGATATATTTTAATTGGCATTTTAAATATTAATATTAATATTAGGTTGCGGAAAACTTGTTTAGATTGTGAAAAATGTGATAAAAATAGATTAAAAATAATATCTTTAATTACATTTAAAAATAACAAAAAACGATTTCAAGAATTTTTTGTAAATTTTAGTTATACGAATACAATGAATTTGAAACTCTAAATCGAACTGTCAAACCAAATCAATTCGGAAGCCAATGCGAACGCTGGACGTTGATTTGAAAAACACATTCCAATTTTTGGTTCAGTTTGAACAGGCTATTAAACAAAAGAAGAGTGTGTAACGAAAACTTTGAAAACTGAAATTATTAACTTTGCTTATTATTAGCCAAAAATTCCGTTATTTTATTTAGCGCCATTTGAAATGTCAAAAAAATCCAATGAACTTTTATTGTACACAGGAGACCAGATGTTAAGCCTGAACGACGCCGACGTTGAAATAGACTCTTTGGATGCAGAATGGTTTTCATGATGTTGCACATACCCAAAATAGATACAATAACGGGTTGAGTTTTTCTTGAATCCGCATCTGGTAGACAAATAGAAACGGTCAAAACTGATCCCAAGCTCGTTCCAACCCATAAAGTGGGTATTAAAGTTGAAGGGTCTGGAAGGTGTTCAGATACATTTCAATTAAACAAAAATGCCCCTTTCGCTTTATCGAGTGTCACACTCACCACTTTTCTTTGTATAACTATCGGTGAATGCTAAACACGTTACAGCCTCTGATGAAATATTTTCTAAGCTAGACATTGATGAAGATCGTGACCGTGAAAATGAACTATCCAATTTATCTACTCGGCCAGTAGTTGGGAACAAAAGTTGTAGTGTAGAAAATTAAATGCGACAAAGCGAAAAGCAAGAAAAGTAACAGATTAGAATATTAACAGCGACAATTGCTTATAATTACTTAATTGATATTACTATGGGTGTATCAGGTGTTACTTAGCTTAATTATGTTTTACACATAAAATAATGATTTCTTTGACAATATTTATTCATTAGAGCAAATACAGCACTTTTATCGAGAAAATTTTATATACAAGAGTTTTCTTGTGCTCGTTAGGAAAACTATTCTCCACAACTTGATTGCTCTAAAAAGTTTTAAAACTCAGTAAGAAGGAGTTTCCATGCATTCACTCAAGAATCCTTAAAGAAGTTCTTCGACTGCTTTGACGTTGAGAGTTTTCAGGGAATTATAATTATGAGATACTTGTGGGGATGTTGAAAATATTCTATACAAATCATCGAGTTGGTGCTTTGTGAAAATTATTCTTATAAAAATTTCCAAGGGCAAATCCAAAGATCTTATTTGAAGCTAAATGAAATTAATGGTTGCTGTTTTCTCTCTTTTCAGTCATTTAAAATTTTACTAATGCAAGCAATGAGAGAATTTCTGTAATAAGTTTGAGCAGCGCAAATATAGAGCAGCTCCAAAGTAGATCAAATGTGGTACGGCCACTGAATATTTTCACGCTTTTACAATTTATTAGATTAAGATGAATTGTGTTTTCGAAAACACGATTTCAGTAAGTAGACAAATCAAGCAACTTCCATACGTTAGAAAATCTAGTTTTCATAGAAAATTGTTTTCAATTTTGAGCTCTTTTATTTTTTAACAAGAAAGAAGAAGTTTCTTTGCAATGGTCCAGCAAATATTTAAATTTTTCCTGCTTCAGTTTTTCTTTAAATTTTTTCCGATAAGTTTCATGAAGAAATAATTACTTGATTTAAAGGAATATTTGTTATGAAACAACTAAGAGCACCCCTGAATCGCTTGATCCTTCTGAGTTCTATCTGAAATTTCATTCATATAAACCCAGCAAACTTCTTTAGGAATTCCAGGAAATTATAAAATACAGTACTTGCATAAATAAAATTATTGACAAAAAAATAGAATACGATAGAGCAACATGAAAATTACATAAAATATGACCAAAATAAAATATTAATCGAGCTAATCCCAAATTTGGTCTCATTTTCAATGCAGAAAAAGCGAACTTTATGCACCCAATGCACTCCAAGCGCAGTTCGTAGAGCGTCGAGGAACATCGTGCATAATTCTAGAACATTCATGCATTTTGCAAACGAACAGTCATTGCAGTGTTAAAATAAATTTATATCTATATTTTTTTTTCGTTTTTATGTTTGTCTAAAAAAGAAAAGTTTAATGGAAATATATTTTTCCATTACAGTTTTTGTTTCGGTAGAAAAACTTTTTCGAAAAGGAGTGATAGTGCGGGGAGGAGGAGTTTCCTTTATCCATTTTCTGGGGGGTAATCAATGTTTTTTTTTTTTTTTTATATGAAAGACAGTACTTAAGTTTTCATTGCAAAAGTTTTACAGTTTTTACTGTCTCCAGTTTTCCGAGACTACTCGTGCAAAATACAGTCATCATTTCAAAAAGGATATTGGAAACAATTTACTTGTGCTATAAAACTATGCCCGATTAATGAGCTTTTAGATTTTTATGCGACAATGAATAACAGCAATATACCAGCAATGTTTAAATAGAAAATGTCACATTAACACTTACGAATGGCAGTGAATAGGGTTGGTAATGAAGAGGACGTAAAACGACTTCGTACACAGTCAAGTAAGGAAATGACAAGCACGCAAAAACAATACTCAAAACTAGAGAACGAAATGTGGATGAGAACAATATGCCAATTCGAAATGTTACAGAGAAATAACTTTATGTACAAAATCAAAAGATACACAGAGATAGTTATACATATGTATGTACAAGAATTGGTTTACATAGCATGAAGAATTTGTGTGTTCAAGAGATATTGTTTAAACACTGCTGTGGTTTTTGATTGTTGTTCAACAAATAATAACGTTTTAAAATAATTGTAGATTGTGTTTGTGCATTGAATCTTATTTCAGGAGAATCCGTTTTACTTACTATAACTATAGAATATAGAATAGATACATTAAAATTGGTGCAAGCAATTTTTACGTTTGAATTGCTACATTTGTGATCATTTAATTTTTTATTTAAAACAAGTATTTATGCTTAATGTTGTATTTAGATCGTCTTATCAATTTTACTATAATTTCAGTAGAACCGGGAACCATATTGAAATTTTTACAATAAATATCGAGAAATCCTGGCGGAAATAGGGAAAATACAACAACACATTTCATAAAGAAAAAGGGAGAAAAATACTGTGTACATATTTTGAGGATAACATAACTGTACACAAACAAGCTATTTATAATAACTACATATTATTGAAAATGAATAGAAATAGGTTTTTAAAAAATATAAATCGTTTTCAAAGTTTACTATTTAGCCAACAGGACAATGTTGGAAATAAACTACATATTAAATTAAATTTAATATAAAATGAATTTTTTTTACTCGGTTTTGCTATTTTTATATCTTAAAGATAAAAGCTTTTTTGACGATATTTATTTGAAAACATTGTAACATACGGTCTTGTTGATTGTGGGCATCCCTAATTGGAGGAAAGACGGCAAGAAATCCCGTTAAGAAAAAAACCTTGGTTTATGATTTTGAATTTGAGATCGGACTATCCATCAGGACGACCAGAGAATGCATGGTTCAGTCATCAGTGGGATCCTTGGACTTAATATTGAAAGTTGATAGGTTTATCCATCACAATCACAAGAAACCGTAATGTCAAAATTATAACGGCTTGTACTCCGGACAGACGAGAGCACTTAATCGAGTTAAAGACATCACATAATCTAGTCGGGTTTGTCATCTGCCGTCGAACGGAATTAGTTGTTGACATATCAGTTGGCATTTAGCGTGAAGTAAACATTTAGTTCACGGTCATTCACATTCAGTAAACGGTCAGTTTATTTTCTTGCAAGCAAGCAAAGGAAAAAAATGTACTTACGTTATTTTGCATTAAATTTGCTGTAAAGAAGTATGACAAAATAAAATGACACTTTACAGCTGATTGCTTGTTAGTACAACTATTCACTTCTATGGAGCACGCACGGCGTTGCCAGCAGTATATGAAGTCTAATCAAGTTACATTAGGTAGATTTGTAAGTCGAGTTAATATAAGAAATTGACAGGGGTACATCATTATGACGTCATTAACTTAATTAAGTGCTCTTACTGGCCGGGATCTTACAATTAGGATCACACGCACTCCTACAAGCAAACATTTTAAAATTATTTTATTGTATTACAAATTTAACAAATGCTTGATATCATCACTTGTAGTTTCGGTGATTTTGCTAAAAAGTCATATTATCTCCAGTGTATAGGCCGCGAGTTCGGAAAGGGAGGGTCCAAACCCCTCCACTCCACTGTGTGGATTTCAGTAGAAACGGAAACCATGGAGCACTTTGCCATATGTAGTAATAGTAGTGTAGATGATTTTAATGAAAACATTTGCAATAAGTGTTAATTTGTATTCAATTGATTTGTACTTTTGTTGTGATTTGCACTTTAAGCTGTGACATTGGAACCTATTTGGCGGGAATACAGCCATATTTGGGGATTGCTCAGAGACTTAATTTTCCATTACTGGTGGACATTCTTCCTGGAGTAGTACATAGAGAAGGATACATAAAGAAGTAAGCTCATTAATCAGAAGATTTATCGTTTGACCACATTTAGCGAAGCTTCTTCGTAATTACTTGTATTAATTTTCATACAAAAAAATCCAGTGAGGCTTTTACATTGAAATTACACAAAGAACATAAAGAAATTGTTTCGATACAAATAAATACAATCATACGAAAGCAATTAGTGTAATATGAAACAATCTTAGACTTACGAGTAAAGAATACAAGAAAAAATCATGCAGTAAACCTTGAAAATTGGAAAAATAATTCCTCAAAACAATCAAACACAGATTGAAATCAAAGCCAGAGTTTGCACTGACGAAAAATAATTATTAAACATAAAATAGAGTTTTGTAATTAGTTAAAACAAATGTATGGCATTAGTTGAGGTAGTGGTGGTTAATATCATTTGCTTTTGTTAGCGTTTAGCAAATTGCTTAGAGAGCAAATTGTATTCTGTAAAAAAACACCGTGTAAAAATGTTCGAAAAGAACATGCAGAGTCAAAAGTCGCAAACTTATACAATATACACTATCGTGTGTGAAAGCCGATAAAAAGTATATAAAGTTTATTTAGCGTGTTTTGTAGGCGAATTTTGTGTGAGAAGTTTTAAATTTGCTTAATTCTAAATGAAAATAGTTCTTTTGTATTACTTTTTCTGTTCGTTTTTATAACACATTATTATTATTATATTTTCAAGCAAATGGAGAGGAAGATCAAGGATTTCAACATCACAGTTTAGCTTACTACTTTAAATGTATCACAAATAACGGATAAATAATAATTATGTAACATAAATAACAAATTACTCAGCTCTTTTAGACTTATTTTAACATTAAATTCAAGTATTTATTTATACGGTACTCTTACGGAAAGAAAGTTACTACAAAACAAAAGAAGAAACAATTCGTACATAGTTTTGGATAGTACCACATCAAGTATGTCAAATACAAACATCGGTGTAATAAGTTGAGGAGCTAATGTTGAAGAGAGCGAAACAATGTTGTGGAATGTACAGAAACGCCAACTGAATGTTTCACAGTGGATTCGCGAAGGAAATATAATACACTACATAAATATTAAAAACTTTTTTTGATCCTAGTAAATGCAAAATAACTGCTCGTTGGAGGATCACGCGTTTGATTAAATTAATTAAATTAACACATCAGAGGTTTATTCAAATTTATTTTAATAATTTTGACTTGATTCGTTATATTGTATTTAACGATTTTGATGGTAAAGTTTAGTTTATTTATGGAAAGAATGAGTTTAATGATAAACAAATTAATAATTAACAGAACACAATCCAAACGAAATATTTTCAATGTTTCATACGAATTAATATTAGATACTTTGCAATGTAAGTGAAACTATTAAATAAGTAAACTTTAGTTTTATTTTAATTATTTTTTCTATTTATCGTCTTATTATATTTCCTTCTTGCATAGAGTCTCAAGAAAGTTATCTACAAGGAATACTTACTTGAATTGCTTGATTTGGTATGGTTATTGATTTCTAGGAGCAGAATAATCCTCAAAATTTTGAGATTTACAAAAACAAAGGAGGAAAACCATAACACAACCGAATTTTTATAAAATAAGTAAATAATATGAAATAAATTTGCAGGACATATGAAGAATGAGATGTAGTGAAAGAGGGAAAGTTTTTGTTTTTCTTTAACATTATCTTTTCGCTTGCACAAATATTTACACTTTCCGATTTTATTATTTTTTGTGTTTGTTATTTTTTTTTAAATAAAACTTCTTTATTGTGATTTATCATGAATTTTGAATTTCAATCGACAACCATTTCAAATAAATATTTCATGGAAGTGACTGATTTTACGAACATCTATGTAAGCAAATAAGCATTCAAGGATTCAGGTTGTTCACATGTATATAGACCATGTTATAGTTGTTTTCGCTAACAGTTGTATAGTATAGTTTACTGTTTCTTGAATTACTTTTAACCGAATTAAAACGGCATCAACCCCTTGCCTTCTCTTCAATCATCACCTTCATTTGCGCAGTGCATCACATATGTAGCATAAGGGAAGGGGTCGAAATGATTCCAGAAATCAGATGCGAATTGATATTGGCAAATGTGATTCGCACGCAATTAAGTCCCAACAATCTTTTAAAATATCTTCAGATGGTAAAAGGATATTCACATAATGTCGTTATGTTTGGGATGATAACCTTTCGGCATGTTTCGTTTTATACAAAAATAAAAAACACTCTCAACATGGTCTATAGTTACGAGTTATATGTACAGTACACCACACTCTAAGTCTAATACGTAGTTCGTACACATTCGGGCTTGAAGCGTTTATCTACTTTCATCTAATATTCAACATTTTAAAGCGTTGGGGATTTGCAAGTATGTAGACATCATATTTACTAGAATTGGTTTTGGTTGATTTTATGCTTTCCAAATACGAGGAAAATTATATCAATCTACTCTGTTGTTCGGAAATTTCATCTTAAATTCCATCAAAAACAAAAAGATTGATACAAAAACCAAAAATACAATAGAATTATGCACACAAAAATACGTGGGCATTACTATGTATCGATTTTATGTGGCACAATACAATTTTAGTGCAACAACATCCTCGTGATGCTACAAGGATCGTCAAGGAAGACGGCCTACTTACTGTTGTAGAGGGTGTGGCGTCAAGTTGTCCGCGGCTTTATCTTCTTGCAAGCGGACTGCGTTTTCGATACTTTCCAGGAGTCGAGAACAACCGATTGAGGCAAGTAATAATCAAATTGAATCGGTTAAAATAAATCATGATGATCAATTTTCGGCCGACATAGAGATCAGGAAGAGAGAACTCGTGCAGAGACTACTTTAGGACACATGAACTGTTTGTTGCTACTGCGTGCCAATGATGCGAGATGACGACGTACAGCATGAATATATTAGTGACTTCTTTAACAGTCAAAATTTGAATAAACAAGTCCTCATGATCGAATGAATTTTATTACAGAATGATTATGTTTTTCCTTTCGTGTAAATGAAAAAAAAAACAATTCTGAGGGTTGTAGAAACGGAGGAGATATGCAACACAACATTGAGTTCTTCTACAGAAGAATCACAAGTAGTCAACTAATTGTTTTAGTAGGAGCTACAGGGTCATGCTCATAATTATAGACTTAATAAATATCTATGATTTCTAATACTAATGCTGTAGAAACAGATGATTACAGATCCAATTTAGTAGTACAGTCAAGAGTTTTACGCAAATGTGGAACGATCCCACAAAGGCTAATTTTGAAAATATGTTAAATCAAGTCGGGGAAAAACAATCTTAATGATTTAAGTACAGAATGAAGACATGAAACTTTGATTGACCGTATAGAAGTGCGTGAAACTCGAAGTCTAAGGACACCGACGCGCAGCAGAAGTAAACCACTATTTTGGAACACTATATATACTTGCTGAAATATAGTAATTTTCGTTTTCATATAAGACATTTTGTATATAATAGAGACAATTACAAAAACCATGCTCTAGAATTACTATTGAACAGAAAATATATATCCTGAAAACTACACAAAACACAAGATGGTTTCTAATTAAAATTACTACGGAATAATAGAGAAACCAAACAAAAAATTTCATTTGCCAATTAATTTTCTACTTTGGTGTGAATATCAATTGTAAAATTTATGAAATTATTCGGAAAGTAGAGCAAATGCATTTCATCTATGTTTTATATCTAGATAACTAGCAAACCCTCTAGATGGAAGTTATAAATTGGTGCATACATGTGGCCATCGGCCATTTATTGGCAACTACTTAAATAATGTCAACATACAACTGCACTGAAAACATTTTAATGGTGGGATGTTAAATGTTAGTGAATACTTCGTTTATATCTTAAAATGTCATTATACTAAATTAAATGTGTTTTATTAGCTACAAAAAAGCGATTCTCAAAAATTTAAAAATAAAATGACATTATTGGCAATTTTTGGTATTGCACTACTACAAAAAATAAATGTATCAAAAATCAATCAATTTTTGAATCAATCAAAATAGATTGTAAAATAAAATAAAATTGTGCAACAAATAAATTGACTTGGCATTATATTTTGATTTTGCTTGGTTGTATACATTTTGTTTTTACCTATAGTTTGACCTCGATCTGAAATTGCGTATCATGTCCAATTGGGCATAAATAAAAAAAATTGAGAATTTTTATTTAATTTAGTCGGGTTAATTCTAGTACTGAAAAATTCCAGATAATTAAATATACATTTACATATATGTATTGATGAGCAAAATAACGTTCAAAAATTATACACTATTGTAATGTCCTTTGGCTTGGAAAATTTCAGGCAACTTCTCAGTTAGAAGTGATATAATGAGTATTGGTGAATGATGATGTTCAATGAAGATGACTCCAAAGAAACTGTTGATATTCATAAGTAAAATGTTCAAAAGTAAAACCAATAAATGATAGGTTGAAAGAAGGACCAGATAGAGAAGAAAGGAGATAAACAAAAGAATAATGTAAACAGTGTTAACTATTTAAAAAATAATACTAAATTTAATTTTAAAGATGTGGTACTACCAAAACTGCAATACTGTCGCGTCATTAGCAGATTATGCGTCAGTGGTACCATCTGTGGCCGACTAATTGACATCTCCTCCCCATACGATGCAGTAGATAAGCATTTTTGCAACTTCTTCCCACCTTGAGATCTAGATCTTCGTACCGATTCTGATCCACATATTGGTTGTGTTTGTAATTGTGTTTGTTGTGTTAATGCTGTTGAACCAATACTAGTTAACACAGTACCACTACCAGCAGCTAGGCCACCGATAGTCGCTGTTCCTCCACCATATATACCACCACCACCACTACTACTACTAACACCTCCAACACCAGTTCCACCCACTATAACCAAACGTCGGTTACTTGGGCTACCCGTACCGATTGCTGTGTTACTTCCACTATAAACACCGGATCCAGAAGTTGTTCCACAAACACCATTCATCTGAGATTAAATTTGAACAATTTGTTTGTTTTTTGTCTTTGGAAACTTTTAAAATATAATTAAATGTAATATATCGAAAAATCTCAAATATCCATATATATATATAAACAATAAACAAATTCCAACTCAGATGAAAACCATTAAAATATAAATATAATAAAATATTCATTATTTTAGAGTTATTAAAATTACCCCAGACACAGCCGCAGGGAGTTCCCCCGGGTCTCTGAATCTGAGGCTAATGTTATTGAAGAGCTTAGCTTTGGCTTAAATATTAGTGTTAAATCAGAATGGGAGCACTGTGGAACTGAACTGTTCCGCATTTTATTTACTTACGAATTCTGCGCTTTCCCGACTGACACGAAGTGCAATTATCTGTTGTGCAATCACTTACTATTGAGATAATAAAAGATTTTCAATGTATTTGTATTTAATCAATGCCTTATTATAACGGTTCATATGAACAAGCATTAAACTACAACTACATCTACAGCCTGGCCAAACCAAGAGATTGGTATTATATAGCAATGTACGGAAGTTAACCAACTCCAAATTGGATTTATAGAAATGTGACGTTAAAAACTGTAAATTTTATTATAGATTATATTATAATCCTTTACATATTATAATCCTTTACCAATTTTCCGGAGTTTAATTAAACAAAACTGATCGATAGAAACGACGCGACGACAAATAAGAAAGGATAATAAATTGCTTTAGTTGGCCCGTTGTTTTCCATTTACACTGTTCTAAGATAATCCTAATCCACCTAAGGTCAAGGATTAAGTCGATTCTATCAGGACACATGTTTCTAAGCTTCAATTGATTAGGTGCAGAGATACAAGTTGTAATATGTATATTAGCGCGCCACTTCCATAAAGATATCAAAATGAAATTAGGGAAATCCCCTATTGTGAACACACCAACGCACACAAAGACAGACCGAACTCAAGGATGAGAGCAAGATCGACCTTGTATTGGAAGTGTCGTGGTATTAAATCCGCGTTGGTATGGAGGGACGAGCGGAAGAATGCGATATGGCAGCCCTCATTACAATGCAAACAATTTATGCCTTGAAATTAGAAAAGTGGCAACAAAGAAAAAATGGGAAATAATTCAAAAGATTTTCTTAATGACTTTTGAAGCTTTTTTGGAATTTTGAGGTTTACTCTTGTATCTCTTTCCATTTTAAGTAATTTCAGTTTTTATTAGATTAGGAAAATCTTGTAAAAATGAAAACTTTTTTTTGGATATTTTTCAATTAAAAGTTTTTTCGATGATTTGAAATTCCGATAGGAACTAACAACCTTGAAATTTTCTGCGAATTCACTAAATTTAAATACAAATACAGAAGAAAATGAGTCTAAATTCTGATAATTCGTTATCGTCTTATGTAATTTGTCGTAATTAAGTTTTATGTTATTTTCCATTCTTAAAGTTTTGTGGTCTGTAAATTCGTTTTACAACAACAACAACATGCGATTCACATTTCGCCAAGGCATTCCAATATATTTGATCGTTTCCGCAACTGATACTCCTGATAATAATTTTTAGGGTAAAATAATAAACAAACTGAAAACATTTCTCAATTTCATATTGCGTCTTCTACTTTTCTATAAGTTTGCTAAGTAAGCTTAATTGGTAAACGCACTCTTAAGCATCATCGTACTGCAAAGCGATGTTTACCTAAATAATTTTAATTAATCTATTTTGATATTTATTTACAAGTTTATTTTTTCAAAGACTGCGCTTTGGAAAAAATATAATCTTTTATTCATATCACTATATTTTGTGAACCCAACAATATTCAAGCCAAAGCAGTTGCTAAAGGATTTGTTTCCTGTGAAAATGATGCCGGCCATTGCCTTCAGGACGAAAGCAATTTATTCGTTGAGAGCAAATCGAATCTACAAATACTGCACATCGACTTTACTATAAACAATTCCAATTGCACAAGTTTACACAACTTGCTTCTGCTTTTTGAAATATCACATGTAATTAATATTAAAATTGGAAAGACAAAATATGAATGCAAAACTTCTGTGATGACGACAAAACATATGATCAACTATATGTAGGGAAATATTGTATTTTACGACTCACTAATATGGTTGTGTGATCTCTTTTTTTGTTACTGAATTGACAAAAGAAAACATAAAGCAGCAACAATTGGTTTTACTAAAATAGTTTTTTCATCAACATCTAAGTAAACAAGTCCATCTACGAAGATGTTCATGGAATGCTATGTAAACAATCACTCCAAATGTGAAATTGCAAAAGTAAATATACAAGTTGATTTGAATGCGCATTCTGCAAACAAAATCTTTTAAAGTAACTTTATTTATTCATTTGTTCAAATAAAATATCGCTATTTTGCTGTTTGCGATCTAACAGTAAGGAACGTAAATAAACATTTCAAACAATATGGAACAAAATAAAAATGGCAGCGCATAAAAGCGAAATAAATGTCTGCTTGCAAAATTTTTAATTCAATATAAATTACCAAAAAATTCTCCAAAAAGTAATTTAAGGCAGTTATGATCATCATCCGAATCGGACGAATCCTGAAGTTTTATGTTAGCGCAGAGTATGTTGAGAAGACAAAATGAAATGTACATTAAAAATAAAATTAAAGCATCAAAATAGTAGAACACAAATAACTATTATATGTATTTCCAAGGAATGAACAATGATATTAATTTTGTTCTCGTTTCATTGTTTTGAGTTGAATAATTAAAAACTATTTTTGAAAACCAATTTTTGTGGTGGTGTATTAGATTCCATGAAAAAAATTTTTGAATTGTATACGAACAGCTACATATTTTAAGATGTTCAAATTTGGAACAATAATTTTTATTGACAATAACATTTCTTATGCCCCTACATTTAATTTGGTTTTAAAAAAAACAATCTTTTCAAGATAACTACAATAAAATAACGGTGTAGGAAATTTCGGAACGTATAAATACTCAGAGTAAGGAGTAATCAGGAGAAGGCATGAGCCAGAAAAAGTGAAGCATTTCTTTATATGTGGATGTGTCTCGTTGCACATGTCGTAGTCACCAGGGGAGGCACTACCAATGGCAACCATTTGACAGCTCGTTATACAGAAATTATTCATGTAAACAAAATTTTTAAAATTGAGAATTACATAATTTTATACATAACAATTAACACTTTTTCACAAAACCTTTCACTTTCCTTTAAAAAAATTTGATAAAAAGCAACTTCATCACAAGTTCACAAAGTAAACTGTCTTGACCATATGATCATTTGACAGCTCGTTATACAAGCAAAAGTGCTTCATTCACGTACACGATTTTTATACGGAATGCCTTCTCCTGATTACTCCTTACTCTGAGTATAAATACTTTTATGGCGACGCAGTGTTTCAAATGCCCGATTTTGTGGGCAAAAATATTTTTGTTATTGGAATTTGCATACCTATAGGTGTTTTTAGGCGAACCAAAAATGACCGCCATATTGATGTTAAAAATTTGTTTATTATAAAAATGATGGTATTTCATAAACTTCGTGGAAGGTTACAATTGAAATAATGAAATAAGATGTTTGATATTCAAAATGGGCCTTTTAAAAAAAATGGTTTTAACATAAAAAAAGGATATGTCGTGCAGGGAAAAGGAAATTTCTCAGCAGTGCGCGACCGAACTTAAACAGTGCTCACCAATTAGATCGCAAATTATCGCAGCTAATTTTTTTTATAAATTGAAAGTCTATTCCTTCCTTATCATGCTCCATGAAGCTTGAGGCGGAATTCGACGGAAGTCGTAACTATACGACTATTTGAAAGTCGAAGAAAAAAAAATTTCAACGTCCAAACAAATTTTTAAAATCGGTTTAGTAGATATAAAATTATTCACAATACAATATTGCTCCTTTGACAGGACGGCAAGCACGCGATAGATGGAGCTACTTGGACCTCAACTTTCAAGTGCTCCCTTGCCTCAGGTAATAAACCTATGAGCTTGTTCTTTGGTATTTGAATGCACCAAAGCTTCCTCTATAGAATCCGTATGAAACAAAATCGGAATTGAAACCTTCGATTTTTGGATTTGAAATCGGGATTTTGGAACATTGTGTGACGGCTCGGCTGCAATACCGTTAGAATATCATAGTAAATTATTTTCAAAATATAAAAGTACCTATACGCACTATGATTATAATATGCAATCATAAAAAATCCTCCCTTAGTTATCATTAGATTGCGTTAGTATTAGAATATCTCGTCAAACGCGGTAACGGCACAATTAGTGCTTGAAGGAAACCGAGGACATTAGCCTATAATTTTTAGCGCATTTTTGGAAACTTGTTTTCAAAAGGGAAATTAATAATACACTTTGTCCGTTCGTTCGGTCGTTCGGCTGGATAGAAAAACTTTTGATCTAGACATCGTAGAGAGCACTTGTTTGTTGCATTAGATCGGTGCTATCGAGTTATTGCGGTAACGAATATTTTTGAAGCGCCCAGATATCGCTTAGCTCGAGAATTAATGAATTAAATTTTTCTTCGCAACAAAATTTTGATATGCGATTCATTTCACCACGCGAATCGACTACGGATGTATTATGTAGGGACTAGTACAGATGGCATTTTCGGTAAACTAACTTCGAAGTCGAATACATTGTTTACGAGTCGTATTGCTCATATCATAAGCCAATTGTCATTAGAGTTAAGGAAAATGAATAAGAAAAAAAACAATGAATTTCAACTATGAAAAAATGCGCTTAACTCCCTCGATCAGTAGCCCGAGCACTTTTTTAATTTTTTAATTTTTTGCTTTATCGCTTTCTTCATAACTCCCCACCAGCATGATGCAAAATCAAATCATTAAAAGGATCAAGTTTAAAATTTAATGCGCAAATATTATAAACAAAATGAAGGTGAAGGTCTGTGCGACATATTTTAGCTTTCGTCATTTTTAGTTCATTGCTGCTTTTACATGCAGATTTGAAATTTTTTTTGTTTGAACTGAAGGCCTATTCGATGCAGCTTTTGTTTGCGTTATAATAAAAAAAATTCCTGCAAAAGAAACGTTTCCGCTAACTGAAAATATTTTTTTCAAGTGTGATAAAATATGAACAATTTTTATTTATACAAACTGTAAAGAGTTTAAATACAAGCTAAGTAAATAGGAGAAATGTTTTTTCTGAAAATTCCTATGATTTAATTTTAAATTCTAAGCGCGTAAAAATACCTAACAATTAACCTTTTCCAAAGTATGGAGTTTCCTGAAAGTGTACAACTTTAAGAACGAATTCTTAAATATTTTTCTCAAAGTCTCACAATCAAAGATGACTTATAGTGTCTATTGTCTAGTTTATGGCCACTTTTGAAATGTCAATTGAGTCGAGTAAAACAAAATCGTAGTCGTTTCTCGTTTTCGAGTCAGCTCTAAAATATGTTTTAGTTCTCCTTCAAAGTGGATGCGATACTTCAATGCACACGTGAAAATGCACAATTCGAAGGACATTCCCAGATGCTCATGGAAGTTCGCCTGAGATAAGCGGCCATTTTGCATTTTCATAGCCATTCGCTGGCGTCGAAGTGATATGCGGCATTCTGGGCACGCATCGTAAAATGTCAATCTCCCGATTTCCCTCAAAATAAATTTCATGCCATTTTTCATTAACATTGGCCCTTTCGACCGCATGATATGACTTGAAGAGTGCAATTTATTTTGTAGAGCAGGATCCCGGTTTATCCCGGTCTGTTTGTTGGGAGCATTCGTGGAGATGCTGCTGTCAGAGATAAAAGTGTTTCCAGTTAATGAAGAATGATCTTTGTGCAGTTTTTAACCACAGCGAGCTTTTCGTTGTACATACTCTTATCGCTTGTTTTACACTGCATTTTACAAATATAAGTCAAACATTAGTTGAAAATGTGAGATTTCCCTTAATTTCGAAAAATAATGAAAACAGGGCAGAGACATTTTTGCTTCAGTACAGATATTTATTATGTTGATGGGTTAACAATGGCTGTCAAACGTTTGCATTATTTTTCCCTTTACTAAGTGGTAATGAAAAATGTTGGTGACTGAAGATACAGGGTGAGCACAAAGCATTTCATGTTTTCTGTATTAACAAAAATGAAACTAATTGAATTTTGTTTTTAAATTGTTGATATTTTAGTGTTAAAACTATTTAATCTCTTCTATGTTACGTCGAAATTAAAAATTAAAAAATTGTTATGTTAAAAATTTGGTCAAGGGCGGAAGGTGTTGATCTGCCCACAATAGTTGCAACGATTTCGTCACAATAGAAGGAACGAATTGGGTTCAAGAGATCCAAGCTTAATTTCAGATTTAAGTATAAAAAGATGTTCTGCTGATCATACCTGAGTGTAAAAAAGTAAGAAAAGAGTTATAACAATTTCTTTTATGCTCCCCTGTATGACATATTATGGAGAAACGATAAGCGAAGTTATGCATATGTTGATTAAGTATCGACAGCTTCACCAAGTATGGAAAGATTGTAAATATAAAATGCAAGGTAGTCCCATCATTTTTACCGTTAAAAATTTATAACAGTTTAAGAAAACTTTTCGGAACAAATGGTTTTATCTAATCCATTTCCATTTGCTTTTTGGTTGTTTTTTGTAGCAAACTTTAATAATTTATTGAGCATTTCAGTAAATGTAGAAAGCGCTTTAATTTGCGCAAGATTTGATGGAATGAAAATAGATAATTTCATGCCAAATTCATTCCAATATAATATATACAATGTTCGAAAAGTATACAGTAAAGAAATATAAACCCAGCCTTAAGTATATTTTGCTAAAGCGAAAAGTCCTTGCAACTAGCCGATGGGAGGATTGTTTCAATGCCACGGTTTCATTAAAACTGCAATGATACAATGTACTAGAGACAGAAATTCAAAATATACACTCTTTTTGTTTTATTTACCACAAAAATTTGTTGTAATGATGGTGACGAATTTTATGAACTGAAATCTCTTTTAAGTTTTTAAAATATCAATATTCAAAATTGAAAATTGTTTGCCAATATTGATGAAGTTGTCTGTAATATCAAAACATATGCACAAATTCACATCTTCCTTGCGCTAGAACTAACTAATTATCATAAAGTATAATATATTGTATAGCAAATGCAGTCAAAGAATTGTTATCATCAAACGACTGTACTTCTAATTCAAAAGCGTAAATGAGAAACTAATTTACAAATTTCAAGAACAAACTGTATAAAAAAAAACTTTTTCATGGAAAATCATTTTGAAAATAATGCTCAGCGCACAATATGTTAAAAACAAAAATTAAAATTATTTTTGAATTAGTTCAATTCAGAAGAGTATTTTTGTGGAGAAAGTCGATGTACAACATTTATTGTCACTTAATACTATTTATACAACTAATAACAAAACAAAACCAATATCCATAATATATGTAAAAAACAATTAATAAAAATAATAATAAGGTTTTTTGTATTCATGGTGCAAAAGTGTAGTCAAACATTTTTTCTTTTATATAACACGCGAATATCGTTAGAAAACTCAAGTGAAACAACTGAATCAGTAAAAACCTATGGAAACACAATACAACCGAAAATTAGCTACGTTGGACAAACACAAGAAGCTTAAAAACTGTAAACATTAATAATTAATTTTATAATTGTATTTATACGTATACTGTAAAATGAAAAGGAAAATAATTTAGTTTTAAGTCAAACCATCACCAGAAGCAAATGTTACTGAAATAAGTTTCTCCTTTATTTATTTGTTTATTTAATTCTTTACATCTACAGATAAAAATTTATTAAATGCCCGAAAAATCTTGTTTATCTTCTATAATTATATAAAAATGTTAGGGACATTTTTTTTTACAATTCGATAGCGTTCAATGTTGAGTGAGAAGAGAGAAGAGAGAAGATGAAAGTGTGTATATGCAGTTTTGTGAAAGAGTCAAACAATAATGAAATCGAGAATTGCTTTGGATAAAAACTCGATGACCAATGCTTTGTCAAAATACTACAGAGATTTAAAGTTCGCCTGATTTAATTTACTAGTTGCAAAAAGATGTGTTCCCAAGAATCAAGTCGCGCTTGTTTACGTTCACTCAAGCAACTTTCACGAAACTCAATGCTAACTTAACGAAACTTTGTTCTTTATGGCATATAAATTTTGGATTTTATGGTTGCGTAGAGACGATGAAAATATCAATTCTTCGAAACAATTGAATTGTTGAAGTGTGCACGGAAATGAAGTTACAACAATTCCCGACGAAGTGTCCGCGCTACCAGAAGGTTTTTGTTGGTAAACGGAAGTACGACGTTGTCGCAAAACTGAAACTTCTATGCACAAATTTATTGTCTTTGGTAAATGTTAGTTCGTTGTCGGTTTGACAGGACTTCTTTGTTGAAGTGAAACTAGAATTGTTGATTAAAACACTCGTGAAGTTCATTAACTTTTGCGTTGAATGTTGAGGAGTTGGTGAATGATTTAATATTCGCGGTTTGTTATACTAATGAAATCATTAACAACAAATACGGGAACAATTTCAGACATCGCTGACAGAGAGTAATTGGTTATCATTTGAGAAGATTTGAATCACTCTTGCATTCTCTAAAGAGGAAAATAGTTTAATGCAGGAGCGACAGTACAACAGCCTCAGATCCAAAAATTTGAGCTTGCAATATAAATTTAAGGATTCCTGACTGTCACTAAATGGGAGTAACTGAGTGGTGTATAAAACGAACGGTGTCAAAGTTCAAACACCTTCACATTAAACAGTTGTAATTGTTTTCCAATTGATAAATTCGAAAAACCGAAAAATATCAAAATGTAATTTGCGTTCAAGCTTTGGAAATCTGACTCAAGCGAGAAGAGGAGAATTCAATAACAATTTTAATTAATTAAAGTTAAAAATCATGCATCGCATTTTTATCGGGAATCATCGATTGAAGTGTTTGCGCGAAACCAATTGTTCTGAACTCAATTTATTTCGAATAGATTTCCAGAAGAAGAAGCGCTTTATTGCAAAATCACTTTTGGAATTGTTTACTGCCGATTTTAATTTGAAAATTTCGCATTTTAAACTATCCAATGGAAAGCATAGGTCATTAAATCTTACTTTTAAAAAAAAAATAGCTTATATAAAATGTGCAAAAAATTTGAAATTTCAGTTAATGGCCAATTTGAATTTGTTCGATAAAATTACTAATTTGAATAGTGTTCACTTCATTGTTATCAATATCCAAAAGCAATGAAATTAAAAAATACTATGAAAAGTTTAATCAGCTAGTTTAGTAAAAAGGATAGTAGCAAAAGAACAGTTGACAGTGCAGTTAAATGTATAAGTAAATAGAATATGGAAAAATACACTAGAATTATGAAATCAGTAGGAAAGAAAGATGTTCAAGAAGTGCAATTTTCTTTTGAGCAAATACAATCGAATTAAATATATGTATAATATATGATTATGAAAACTCTAAGCTAGCTATCTACTTAAGTTACGAATATAATTGACATTATCAACTCCCTAACAAACTCTAGTAAAAAATTAAATCGTGGTGGTTTCTATAATTTTTCACAATGGCGCGTTGTTTTCCATGGACTCACTTGCTTCAAGCAAATATTGTATAAGCATCGCTTTTAAATTGCCATGCGACCTCTTAGAAGCAGCGTTAAGACATCGGAGATATTCACGACTGTGTAAAAATTTTTGTATAAAATATCTTTTGCGTGTTGCAGTCAGCGACATTTGATGTTAAGTAATTGCATTCTTTTGTCAACTGTCAAAAACTAATTAACCTCGAAAGCAAAACAAAATAGTTTCAATAAATCTGCATTTGAGATTTCTTATTTCTTTCTCTTTTCTTGAATTATTTTCGCTGTTCCTTCGTGTTGACGTGTTCTTGTTGATTTTGACGTATACAAACAAGTACATTTCTACAAAACTCTGGTACAACAGGTTTTGCCATTGTTCAATATTTGATTTCGGTGGAGATCAAGAACAACTTTAATAATCAGAATTTATTGTTGCAATTCTACACTTTTTTAGTAAATAGTCGTACATCGTAACCTTGAAACAAATCGAGAATACTTTCAATATTTATGGATCACGATACAAAATACTCGCGAGTTTGTTCGTGTCAGGAGCACATCGTTAACAATTTCAAATGACAAGGAGCGCCTGATGCTCATTTAAAATGCGTTACAAAAGTTAGATCATTTGAGGAAAGAAGCCTCATATTAGGTTTTTAGTTCGATACTCTTTATTTTGGTTGTATTGTTTTATTTTATTAACTGTGAACTAGAAATTCTAAATATCCTTTTTAAGATTTCCTTGCGTAAAAAATATACAGTTCGTGTATTTTCGTATAGAAACACGGCTTTTTAAAGGACTTATAGCAGCTTTTCGGTATTTTTGTTACAGACCAGCATAAAAAACCCGTCGAATATATAAGTTTTTTTACAAATATTTATCCAAAAAGGAGTAATTTTAAAGTTATTAACACGAATCTTCGAAATGTCCATTTTAATTATTTAAGCAGATTGACACGGATGTGAAAAACTATACAAAAGTACCCACCATTCACTAATTTGTTAATAAGTATTAAACGTACTTCTATGTTAACAATAAGTAGCTGTTAAGAAGCCGCAATCCTAAAGGGTTTCTTCTACAGGGTGTGTACGTTAATCGCAGTTATATTTGGAGTTCTAAGGTTTATTACTGCTCTACAATGCAAGAAATATAAAAATGGTAACTAATTTAATTTTAATATCTTACTTCTATTATGCTACGGTAAAAAACAATGACAAACAATAAATGATAGCGTAATTTAAAATAAAAATAAACAATAAGGAAGAACTAATGGCAAAGTGGGAACCAAAAAATGTGGAAACGGTTAACGAACGCAATTCGAGAAATGGAGAAGACAGAATAAAATGAAATGGAATTGGAAAGATCCTAGTTTATATTTCTATGTAGTTAAAGGATTCATTTCAGAAACTCGGTATCCTCCCCGATGTTTAAGCGTTTATGTTGCGAATCAACTGCTGTTGGGGGTTTCTATTGTCTAAATGATCGTTTAGTGAAATATGCATGAGTTGTAGTTTGGAAATGGATGACTAGCACCAAGTTGATACTTACTGAGTCTGCGTATAAGGTTTCCGGCGAAGGACGACTGCTCTGGCCGTGCCGACTTGGATCTTAAGTCGCGCATTTGGTACTTGATATTGGGCACCGAGAGCAGTCTCTGGTCTCGCTTGTCTTTTTTCTTGAATCGCGGCGGAGGCAGCGGCTGCTGCTCACTGTCGAACAAGGGCAGGTCCGAGGGCCTGGACATTCGACCACCCTCAACAGTTGAAGCCAGAGACTTGGCGATGGCCGCTTCTTCGCTAAAGTCCACCTTTTTGATAGGTACTGCTTGTGGCTGGGACATTGTGCGCTCCTTCTTGCACCGCTGCTTGGCCTCCAGAAGCCTCGGTACACTTTGGGCTATGTTTTGAGCGGAATTCGACTGCGATGGTGAGAGACTTGCTGGTTCTGAGAGATCCGAATTACTCTCAGTTTGTTCCATGGCAGTTTCTATGGTGCCTTCGATCACGATCTCCTTGTTGTCAATGTCATTTAGACTTGTTACAATATCCTTTTCCAATTGTTCCAGATAATCTGACTTGTCTTGTTCAGTGTCAGTTGGAGACGACACCGAATTACTATCTGGTGAAATTTCTACAGGTGACAAGGGCGTACCATCGGTTGGCGCACAGTAGAAAATCGATCCCCGTTTCGCGGGAGCATCGCCAGCTTTATGCATCTTGACTTTTGCGAGTTGATGTTTCAAGTTGAACGCCTTCCAAGACGACGACTTTCGTCTGATTTGACCGATTGTTTCGAACTTGAAATTTTCTTCGTTCCCCTCTTCTGTGGGTGTGTTTGCATTTGAATTTTCCAGAGCCTCGCTAGCTGGCGAGATTGGACGGGATGGGGTCGTTGATGAGGGGGCTGTGGGTGCTGCAGAGGTTGTTGCGGCTGAAATACTAGTGATTGTCTCTGGAGGTAATGAAGTTGGCATCATGGACACTTTTTGTGGGCTACCCGAAATTTCAGTCAACTAAAGTGATTTTCATTGTGACATTCAGTGACTTTCTTTGTATTATTGCATGGTAATGTAAAAATGTTCAATTATTGTAAATAGCAGATTTTAATGGAGCTCAGCACAATGGTTTTAAGAATTTCACAGTTTTATGTAAACTCCATTAGCCTTTCTTTAATTTGGGAGAAATATTGAAATATTTTTTTGTTCGAGTTGATCAGAAGTTCAACAAAACTTGAAAAGTTTAATCATTTCAGAAAATCATTAGTAAAAAGTGCTTTCCATAATAAATGACTTTAGAAAAATATTGACAATGAAAAGTTATGAAGTTAAAAATCAATTGCAATACAAGTGCATAACTCAAAATCCTTCAAACCATTACTTTTAGTGCATTTTTCATTCCGTTAAACATATCCCCAGGTTATGCTTCGCTTATTGCTTTGTTACGTAGGATTTAAATCAAAATGAATTTGTTACAAGATCAATTGCTTCTCGCTCTATAACACAAGTGTGATTGAATCGATATTAAATCTACGTAAAAAATTTGATAGTTTTATTTGTTGTTTCCTTCTGGTATGCTATGACTTGTTACCTTTTTAGTAATATTTAACTTTATTCTATTGTAATTAATTAAAACATAAGTAAAAATAACTCAAAAAAAAAGGGGTGAACTAAATCCTAAAATTGCAACATAATAACGGGGTTGATAATAATAAATAAAAATATATCTAAAAATCACTTAAATTACCGGAATCATTCCCATTTACATTCTCTACGAATAAAAACCTTATTAAGAAAATCGAAAATAATAAAATAATTTAAAAATATCATTTAAAAAAATGTTAATTTAAAGAAAACCAATTTCATTAAATTGAGCTTAATATCACTGTATCACTTACCTGGTCTATGCTAGGGGAACGAGCTTGCTCATCCTTACTCTGGGAATTGTCGCTCCGTTTTGGACTTTTTGGTACCCGCGAATATGGATCTTGAGCTCCGTACAAATCAGGACTGGCGACATTCAGTAGGCAGATTTTTTGCACTATGTCGACAACTGCTAACCCATACTCATTACCGTAGGCCATTCTGCGTTCCGGAAGCAATTCTTAATAATGTTAAGTGGTAATTATTAATTTGAATATATTTACAATCCGTAGCTGGAATTAATGCTGAGTGAGGTTATTTGACCAGGATGGGAGTTATTCGTCCAAGGAGTCAAGCATACCAGCTGCGCCTGGAAGCCCGGCGGTTTTCGTTGCGGTCCAGAACGCACTCTCAACATGCCGTCATTCTATACCACGAAAATTTCTAGTTACAATCTATAAAAAAAAAGCATTCTCTTACTCTTCGATCGCTTTCACCGGAGTCCGTTTGCTTGGGCAACGATCGTGGAACGAACTCGCATTCGGGACTGGCTTCACCCTCTTCAAAGTTTTCGTACGATATCGGAATCTCCAACACCAACACGTCTGAGGTACTTTCAGTTTTTCGAAACTTAAAAAGTATCACATGCCCACTCGCCCCGGCTATGCACAACCTTCTTGACTCAGCACACAGTGAAATAATTTGGACAGCTAGGGGATCGTCCTCAGAGCTGTCCACAGATCGTGTTCGAGGTCGTTCGAAAATTTTACTTGTCTTCAGTTTATAAAGGATCTGAAATACGCAATTGACAGGATGAAATCATTCCGCGAGATCGACAGACAGAAGAGAGTACCTGAAGTGTTCCAGCGCTAGCATCCCAGAATTTTATTGAACCATCCTGGTGTCCGGTAATAACGATTTCCGAGTAGCTGCAGGACGCTGGAGACCATTCACCGCCTGATACAGGCCATTCGCGGTCTGAGAAGCCTGTTCTCCTTGTGGATGGACTTCGGCCAACCTATTTGTTGCAAAAGAGGGCGAGCAATTAGGATGGATCAACTACAATTGGGGTCGCAATGGTCTTACTGAATAAAATGCCGGAACCAAATCCGATGGGCAATCGGCGAAATAAGTGCAACATGTAACAGGTGATTCATGAAGGTCCATGGGGTAAGGCGACTCGAAACACGGAAAACCAGAGGATAACAAATCTATTAAAACTAAATCATTTTGCAATAAGACAGCTATAGCGTATGGCTCTTGCATATCTGGGGAAGATAGACCGATTTCATTTTGATGATCACTACTATATGGAAATATCGTCTGGCTTACCACTTGGCCAAGGACTCTCACATATTGTGATGAAATCAACAACCGGATGCTCCATTTCAAGTACTGTTGTGGACTTTCCTTGTAATACTGTTATACATGGCGATTTCCCACCCTTCTCCATTGACAGTCCTCCAGAGAATATGGTGAATGTCTCTCTGTAATGAACAAGGCAATATGGAATGCAACATTTAACAGTATTCAATGGCAATGAGAACATTTTGAAATTATTTTGATATTATTGTAATCATCTGCTGCAGCAGGATAATCAAAACAATCGTAAGAAAACAGGACGATGATTTATTTTTCAGGAACCACCGACAATTTTGAGCCATAAAAGTTTTCGAACAGCTTTAGTTAGTTTTCAGTTAAACCAAAAGTAAAATAAAAGAAGCAAACCAGATGAATGAAGAGGGTTTGTCAGCTGCCGTCGAACGGAATTATTTGTTGACATGTCTATTGACATTTGGCGTGAAGTAAACATAAAACGGATTCACGACAGCGTTGCAGTCAGTTTATTTTCTTGCTAGCAAGCAAAGAAAAGAAAATATTTTTATACGTACGTTATTTTGCATTCAATTTGTTGTAAAGAAGTATGTCATTAAAAGAAATAAAAACAATAAAATGACATTTTGCAGTTAATTACTTCTTAGTAAAACTATTCACTACTATGTAGCACGTACGGCGCTGGCGGCAGTACTTCAGGTCTAATCGAATTATATCAGATAGATTTGTAAGTCGAGTTCATATCGCACAATTAAATATGCCACGTCATTATGACGTTTTCAACTCGATTAAGTGCTCTTGTCTGTCCCGGCAAATCATATAATACAATTTATAAATTGTATATATGACGCCCCATTTATATTGAATCAGTTTAGTACCTGATCCGTTCTTTTACGGATCTAATTGGACAATAATATATAAAATAAAAAACAATAATATTTTTCGTATGAATTACAAATTCCACGAGTATTAATTCGTGTATTGTGAAAGTATTCTTGAAAATTTCGAGAAATTTATAAAATTTCCAAAAACAAAAACGCAAAGTGAAACATACGAATTATTTAAATTAATTATATAGTAAATCTCGAACAAATGTCTGAGGTGTCGTCTCTGCAAGAATCATTGATAATATTAATTCAACGTCCGGTTTAATGTCCTGTGAGCGCGCCCACGATGAGTACTAGACACCTTAAAGGAGTAATTCGTGGCACTCATGAAGATTTCACTGTATAAGGATATTTCCGCTGCTTTATGTTCTCACATTTATCTTGACTGGGAGATCGAGCATAGAATCTGATCCCTAACAAGCTCTGATGACGTTCCAGCATGAATAAATCGTCCTGTTTTAATGTCAACTTCCACTCGAGTTGTATATAACGTCTTAAGTCATACAGACGAGTTCATTTCTTTTTAAACATCTCGTAATATTTTATGTTTATGACAACATGAATAAGTGAACTATGCGAAATACTTATTATTATATACTCACCCAGATCTCAGTGTCTTCAGATCGACTTTGTGAATAGGTTTACAGGCTTCAAGTTTGCCCTCTTTATTAGTTTTAGCTGTATTATTCATGAAAGGATGAAGACACATTTCGAATAACAACATTGTTAGAAATTTATTCGTTTACGAGACGATGTTATACGTACCGTGAGGAAAGGAGTGAAACTGCGGTTTGGGGGATGGCCTCAACGGCCACGTACAGAGTGATCCGTCCGTGTGCGATGAGACGAAGTGCTTCCCTTCGTGATGCCATGACACCGATCTCAAGGGCTCAGCCGACTGCCATCTGATTTCGGCGCACTTCCCTCGCATATCCCATAGTACTATTTGACCGCATTCGTAGGCTATTAAAAGCTGAAAGTACAGAACAGGGGATTTGTTTCGCCATCTTCGAATGCTTCGAGAGTACTTACTCTATTGGCATCCAATGGGTTGTCACACAATCCTGCCACAGCACCGGGATGAGTTTTTCGAGATCTGCAACAATTTCAACATTTTTTTTTCGTTAGACTCAATAGATTGGTTTCATTTAGTAATGGAAACTTATTACAAAGTTATGTTAAATTTAAATTGAAATTACATGAACATTATTTTGCATACACTAATGTAATGATATATTTGCGCACTTTACGGCATTATAAAAAAAAAACCAATTATGGAGTTGAAATAGTTTCAGTTTGTGGGATTGCTAAGATTATCCTTGATTTGCATTTAAAAGTTCACGTCGCCCGTTACGAAACGTTCATCCTGATGGAAATGTTAGAACCGTTTCGAAAATGCTGTTCCAAGACAAACGTATTTAAGAATATTCATTATTTTGATATTGCCTGCACTCTTCCAGCCCATTTTTTTATGTAAAGCTCGTGTATTAGTGCAAATTTCCCGAAATCCTTTCCCTCCCATTTAGAGAAGTTTTCATACTATAAAGTTTTGTTTAAAAAGACGAACGGAACACGATAATTTTACCTCTGCATAACGATTACTTCCATGCGATAAAAATCAACAGTTCGAAATTACAACGAAAATTTTAATTAATTATTAAGTTAATAAAGGTCTTACAATTTGTAAACCAATTTCAATGTTAATTGTGCAGTAGATTCTTATAAAATATCCTAGATGTAGTACGACATTTTTTTTTAAATTACATAGTAGCAGGTAAAATAAAAATAAATATTACTTCGATTTTACACAAAAAACAAAATAAGTTCAATAAAAAAATTATAAACGTAAAAAGAATTTTTTCAGTCATCAAATGAGAAATACGTTCTAAGTTATTAAACGGCATCTGAAAAAAGAACTCTTCTGTATCTCTGTATAAACATCGCTTAAAAATAAAAGTAAAGTGGATATAAAATTAAAGTCAAAATATTCCACGGAAAAAAGTTACAATGTTTGTATTTTATTTATTAAGAAAATCAACATTTGTGCATACAAATGATTGATTTTTATATGGAAACACTAAAAAGGAGTTGCCTGATTTGGCTAATATTTGAAAATGAACCTACAATTTAAATGAAGTATCATTGTACAAAATTGCAATCCTCTAGTTATAAGATGTCTCGAGTCTGGACAGACAAACAGATGGACATCCATAAAACGGTTTCTTTTCCCCTTTAAATGTATAATTCATTTTTTTATTACCATTCTTTTAAAGCCCGGCTTCCACTAGCATTTGTGCAGCAAGACGCTACAGCGGATGAGTTCGAACGCAACAAATAACAACATTTTTTCATTTCGGGTACTTTTTCGATTTTACGTTATTTTGACATACGTAAGTTTCCGTTCCTTACGTTATGTTACGTCCATTTTAGTTGGGTCTTAAGTCAGCTGTCATACATGTAGATGTAGACGTGGATTTACAATATCGCTGCTCTGCCGCTTTCGGTAATGTTCGCTGGAACATTAATTCTAGATCACGCTGCCATCAAATTTCTTATTGCACTGGGATTTCTTAACATAGAATCACAAGAGGAGCCCACATCTGAATGTAGATCAAATGTAAAACATTCAAAACTGAAAACCTCCACCATTCCCGGAACATCTTACCTAATCGACATTTCCATTCTATTCTAGATGTACAAACTTTTTCGATTTCGTTACCAATAAAATTTGAGTTGCTGTCAATTTTTATGATTGGTTTTTTTTATACTTTTGCTTCACGAATGACGCATGCAGATGTACATTCTAAAATTTCAAGTGAACTCTTCCTTAAATTTTATATTTAATAACAGCCTGACGGTGATGATTTTCCTTATTTGATAAATACGAAGATAAATCGATTCATGTATATTGCAGATAAAAATCAATTTATTATTATGTATGCACGCAAATGTCTGTGAAAATTGTGAGTGAAAAATTTTCTGGAAGCAATTTATTTCCACAGGGATACAATTTAAACTTTTTTTGTGTATATGTTGTCATATTAGATTTGAAATTCACGTTCTCTGCTTTGTTCTAAGATGAAAATCACATCTCATTACACTTATTACTTGTTTATTGTTTCTGCTCACTCCACAACGTTAGTTAAGGACCCTCGTTTGCTGTTAGTGATTGTATACAGAGAGCAAAGATTTCATTTTGTGTAAATCAAAAGCGAAACTTTGCCTTAAAATTAATCTAGCCTGCTTCCAAACTTGCTAATGAAGTTAATTATTGAAATAATTACAGGAGAACTTGTAATTAGGACATCGTTGATCTACAAAGGGCGAATTCTCGTGGTGACTTGTTTCAAAGACAAGATTTCGACAAGTCCTTTAAGTTGGATTTTAATTACGGCTAATTTGAACCAGCTTTGAGTGGCGAATATTTTAAGCAGAGGAGGAAGTGCAAGCATCGGGAAATACTAGAAATGTATTGCTAATGGAACCGTTGTACAGGAATAATTGAGACGTACTCATGTGAACGTTTTTCCGGAGCAAGGTTTCGTGTAAATTTTGTAACTGTTCTTCAAGTTTAATTTCCTTTTTGAATGGAACTATCAACTAAAAAGAGACGAAAGTAATTCCTAAAAGTAGTCCGCTTGTGCAACAGGACTTTGCTCAGCGGATATTTAAAAGAGTTGAAGGGAATGCAAGACTTATTAGAATTTTCTGACCCGATTTCATTTTAATTTAAGTTGATGTGAATGTTTTACGGTGATCCTGCCATGGGTGGGCGGTGTTTAATTTGTGTTCCAAATTAACAGAAAGCTTTTGAAAGCATTAAATTATCAATCATGCTCGAAAGGGAATTAGCTAATATCCTAGCATACAGACACATTGCGGATAGGGGTGTGCCTCCCTGTCCGGCCATTGGTTCACTTGTACTACGTAATTCGAACAAGTACGTCTGTGAATTATGTACTTAGGGCAATGTTATGGATTTGCCTCCAATCAGCCTCCCTGTCCCGGGCCGAATTTTAAGTAGAAACGATCTACCGAGAACATTCCAGATTCATTAAGAATATGCGAATCTGTAATAGCATAATCCCTTATATAATATAGATTGTAGACTCGTTTTGGCATTAAGCTTTTATCGCCAAAAATTTGAGGCGGGAGCATCATGGTCATCTGGAAGTGGAAAGCGGTGCTCGAAATGAAAAATCGGTTGCAGTCCTTAATTTACGCTGAAAACTACTCAAGAGTACGAAACCGGTGATGAAATACAATAGACAAAAATAAAAATAAAACCGAAAAATTAAGGAAAAAAATGGAAATTACGCGCTGGAAATTGTAAATAGCGCCGCTCCACACCGACATGCCCTACATTTGTAAATTGTCTGATTACATTTACGAGGTGGATGTGAATCTCCAGCTGCACTGCAAAAATTGAACTTGAGTGATGTGGCACATCTGCGAATTTTTCTTTGCGGGCGCCATTCGCGCCAGTCATTATGGTTTTAACTCGAATTAAATTTGGGCGAGCTTAATTTAAGTTTGAATCTGTTACGGAAGTTAGATTGAATTTGTAATTGGACGTAACAGGATAAATTTTTGCCTGTCGTGGGTATCCATATTTGAATAATGGCTAAGCCAGGGGACCCTATTGGAATTGGGCTGATGGGGAACGTTGGGAAAAGGTCATCGGATTAGAAAAATTTATGTAAAAAACTTTCTCTTCGGTGTCTACGAAATTTGTCGGAGTTAGTAAAATGTACGATATTTCTTATAATCCTTACAAGCTTCGATATTTTTTTCTCCGTATTGACGTCCTGGCTCGTTCGTTGGGCGTAACCGCTTTTAACGCCAGAGTTTCAGATTCTCAGTCCTAGACAAAACTTCGAACGTCGCCATTAATACAATTTACATAAACAAGGAATGAGTTGTTTGCAATTCCCCACTGAAGGATAAACTCATCAAAATAAACTCTTCTACTATTGACTTCGTCGTTGAACGAATGGTGCTACATGAGAGGGTGTTCACTACCGTCCATTGGTTTGGCCGACCCTTACCGAGTAATTCAGAAAGTCCCATTCAGAATGATGGCCAGAACATTTGAATAAGAATAGAAAATAAGAAGGAGTTTCCTTGCAAAAATTATTCGAGATTTCAGGAATTCACTTAAAATCACAGGACTGCGAGGATTTTCGTGGCGAAATCAAACGTGAAAATAATAAGTCGTTACAGGCGAAAGGAGAACGATGGAGCGCGGACGGCGCGGCGGCTGTCAGCGGAGGAACAATAAAACTGTTTCTCCAGCTAAGGCGCCCCACGAAGCAAACGCCAGTCAAATCGGATTCGTATTATGTAAATATCATAATAGTTGGTGCAAACTAGAATTAAATTTGCATTTAAATGTCTTTCAATTAGACGAAATGAATAATAAATGTACCATTTCCAAAATCTTTGTCTACCTCGCGAGTGTGTACAATCTTCTTCTTGTTACAAGTGGGGTTGCTTTTCAACGGGAAAGGGACAAACACGACAGTAAAATAATGAAATTTTCAATGTTCTCCTTTTGATGAGTAAAATAACTTTGAAATATTTTTTTTTTAAAATTTGAATTTGAAAATTGTGAGTGGAGGTTAAATACGAAAAATCACCGTTTTTGTGAAGTACACAAAAAGAGATAGTTTTTATGAAAAAGGATCTGATTAGAACAATGCAGTTACAGAAAACAAAACCTTAATGATGTACCTATGTAATAGTATGAGTGAAAGGCATGTTAAAGTGGTGAATATGATGGTGTGGGATAGGTGTCCTTTATTGGTCTCCGTATTTCCGATTGGTCAAACCTTTTCCGAAAGAATCCTCTATTTTAAGGAACAAGAGCTGTGTGTCATTTTCATATATACACACAAATATATACGTACACATAAAAATATATGTAACTTATAGCTAAGTTAATCAATTGCAGGCAGTAGTAAATAAGGTCAGAAGTTGTGTTTTGTTTTTCAACTTCAGTGTGAAAAAAAGCCAAAAGAAACTTTCACTTTGCGAGACTCGTTGGTCTTCAGGGACATTGAACTACTATGACTTTTGGAGAAAACAAACTTTATTACAATATTTTTAATAAATTTTAAAACTTATTGAGTTTATGAAGTATTCAATTATTTAAAACACTTTATTGGAAGTAACTCCTCACCGGGCTCAATCAAAGTATTCCTGAATTAAGAAGAGACACCTCGCGGCATTACTAAGTACTAGGCACTGTCAGTGAACCTGAACATGCTTTATAGTAGTTGTGTGAGGGAGAAATGAAAAAGGATCGGCTTGCAAGAATGAGTTTAGATCAGGGATGGGCATGCAACCACAGTCTCAAAATGTGATTGTGTAAAAGCTCTTCAAAGCTCTCTCCGGCCTTTTTTACACTGTTAATTTTGGTGACGTCACCTGTCATGTAAAAGTGAAGCCACATGGCAAAATGACTTCAAATTTACAGTGTACCGAAAGCAAAGCGAAAAGAAGCATAGTCCTGCTCGCATGACGGCCGGCGGCCGGATGATGCGCTCTCGACTTGCGAGCTGCTCGTGTACATATTCAAAGCTCTAAAAGCTGGAGTGCCCGCGGGCATAGGCCTGCCCATCACTGGTTTAGATACAAATGGTATTAAGGCTGACCTTCAACTAGACTGCAGGAAGCTATGAATATTAGCGGAACTAACGAGGAGAGTTTGAAGGAAGTTATCGAACGAAGCTGCAACTGAAAACTTTAACCATGGATGCATCGCAGCGGCAATTTGCAGGTAATATGAACAAATAATTAATAAATGAATATGAATTAATAAATGAATATATTAATAAGTGAATATCAGTGGGAAGTAGCAGCCATTGAAAATCTAATATGATCGTTTAACGTGCTAATCAGGATAACACAAAAGTTTGCTATCAAAAAATAATACACGGAGGACAAATTCTGTGATTCGGAGTCCAGACGGTTTTTTGTAATAACAAGTATTTTACTTTTAAGAAAAGTAAAAAGTTTTTGCAATAGCGTTACCTCGACAGTGTGAAGAGCTCGCAATGTGTTGCAAAACAGATGAACCCTTTGAGGTGTACAGTACAAACTACGAACACGTCGTGATTACTCTATTATTTATTGAAACCGCATTAAAATCCTGGCAACGCTAAATCTATTGTAGTATGCTTAACATTTTGCGAGATATCATGAAGCAATTTTGGAACGTGAACAGTACAACTTTTCATGCTGGAATAATTAAATTATTTGGAAAGGATATACGTACATCACGTCACAGGGATAAACGCTCCTGAAATTAGCCACGGATAATCCAGAAAGATTCAGCTTAAATGAGACTGGAAGCCAACGTAGAATATCCTCAGGGATACTTTTTGTGTGTAATTAATAATGTAAGTAATTGAAGCGAGTAATAACTCTCCTGTTATGTTTTTTAAGCGAAGTGCCTTGCTCCAGCATCAAAACCAGATACTGGAGTATCCTGGATGTCCTTGGGAGAGATCTCGACAAAAGCAGAATATTTGTAAATGAAATTGGCTGCAGTTTTGTGTTGCATTGCTAAAGCCAACGAGTGTAGGTCCAGAAATTAGGAGCTAGTTTCCAGGAGTTGCATATTGTATTATAATTCATTACAATCGCATCAAATTCCTTTGAGAAGATTTAATTCCGGAAAATCAGCTTATTGTGGTTCTCCGTACATTCGACTAATTTTAATGCCAGAAACATTTTCGAATTTATTTATGAATTCCTCAGTCATATGAAGTGCAAAACGAATTTCTGTTGAGCTTGGAATTCTACCTAGGCTGGATTTAATAAGTTCCTAATATTATTTTTATAACAATCGTATCTGTTTTTAAAAATATGGTTTGTATACATCTGGAAAATTGGTTTATTTGGTCCCAACAAGCTCACTTGCGATAATTTTCCATTGTTCTTTTTATATAATGTTACGAACTTTCAACAAACAATTTCTTAAAGATAAAGACATTTTTTATTAGTATTTTTCAGAACTCTGCCTTGTTGTCAAATAGATCATATCACATCACATATTCTCACTAGGTATATCCATTTTCTTAACGGATCAAGTTATTTTCTTGTTTTTTTCTTTTGCGAAATTTTCCAATTTCCAAGATTTTTATCAAATTGCAATTCCAATCGCAAATGACAATTATGTACTTTTACTAATGACGAGTTTCCTCGTGAGAATACACAATATTGATACTTCTCCATGACGAGTATACTCGTCAGTAACCCAGCTAATTGGATAAAACTTAAGAGCTTAACATTCATTTATAGAAGACGACAAAGAAAGACACCGTTACATAAGTTTTGTTTAGCACTCGAGGAATTGTTGAATGCCGTGCCTCACAACGGCAAAAAGGATTAGCAATTCAAAAGCAATTCATGAATCTTCGTTGTTCATTGTTGAACCTGGTTATACTATTGTAGTACAACATGAGGAACCCAAGGAAACGCTTGTTAGACACATTCAGCTCTAGAATATATTATTCTAAAAAAAAGTGTAACGATATTTTTTGTAGCCAGCTGATGTTAAAGAAACCAAGACAGGTTCAAGGATAGTTCTAAAGCCGTGAATCAACAATCTCTGCACAAGTACAGTTTGGTTGGACACTAGTTCATGTGATAAATCAATTGAACGCAGACAAAAGGATTCTTGGTCGCTATTTTCCTATTTCCGGGTTGATTAATGTCCATGTCCTCACCCCGATTTGAGTCGGGTTCCTGATCCGTTTGCTCACCGTCATTGACCAAAATCATTAAAATACCAGCTCCGGCGAACTGAGTTAATATCCTGCCGCATAACGTAAATTTATTGGTAAAAAAATGATCCCGATCAAAGGATCAATCTAAACATTTTGATGCCTTGCACTGTTGCTTCTTAATTTGTGCACGGAAAAGGACTCCTCCACTCCACGATTCCAGATGTTGCCTGTGCAGTGTGTGCGTGTGTGTTGTTTAAATAATTTTTTAAAGGGATAACGAAAAATGTTCTTCCTTAATTCTTATCAAATCCCCTTTGACCTCGGGTTATGTTATTATTCGAAAAGGTATTCGTTCAGATTCAGGAAATTTTCTTTTTATACCCTCTTCACTGTCGAAGGTAATCTTTTGGGGTTCCTTAGAGATATGACTCGAGCTTTTGGAGGATACCATTCTGTGCTCGAAAAAAAAATGCTGTTCTTTCAATTTTACGTTGATATATCTAATACATCTATATATACAATACAACGCAGAAGAAATTCCGTGGATTAGGAAAAAAATGGAGAGTAACGGTTTCATATTAAATAAGTGTATATCTATCGGAAAAGTTCTCTGATTTCTCTTGACTGTGTTTCTGAGGATTGCGGAAGATTAAGACTTGGAAAGAAGCATCTGAAACTGCCTTAAATCATCTTTTGCCAGGACATTAGACTGAGATTTTAACATTTATACGTTTTTAATGATGTTTTTTGTTATGCAGAGATAAATCAACTAAAGTAAGATTAATTTGTAATTTTTTTATATATTGTTTCGGTCTTCGGCATTTTGTGGATCATCGGATGGGCAGGAACAGATTTACTTCACCATAATAAGTTTTGAACAAAGTTAATGAACCGCACTTTTCGTTGAAATAACGGTTAATTCAGTTATGTTAACTGGAACAAAATTCAATTAGGGAAAGAAAATTTAACCCTTTAGCATCCTTGGGTCGTATTGAAAGAAGAGAAATTGTTTTGGGTCGAGCACAAAATTCACTAGCATCGCGTATAAGTCATGAGCATGGCAAAAGTTTTTAACTTTATGTTTATAATTTGTTATTAGGTCGCATTCGTATAGTCGTTGTGAGCCGCTTGCAAATCTGCCAGCCGCCGATCGGACAAGGATGGCTCTGGGGAATGCTACTTTCGACAACCTATCAAACAAATAAACTAAGCATATTTTATTCATAGAGAGATAGTTTCCTTGTTCTTCTAGGGGTTGGAGTTTTTTTTCTTGTGTTGAATTGCAGCGATTTATTTTTAAAATCGCTTATGTACCATGTTTAGTGTATTTTGAATAGTTTTTTGGGATAGATTTTATTTTATACTTTAATTTTGGATGCGTTACGAGGATTTCTATCTATTTGAAGTATTAAAAAAACCTAAAAAAATCCCTTTCGGCAGGCCTACAGGCTGGGGTAGATTTCGAAGTGTTTTGATTGCGTTTATTGAGGTAATTTATTTCAAAATCGAGAAACTAGTTATGGATTTATGAACTACTCATCACGACCTTTTCAACGATACCCCACAAGATGTGGTTGAGAAAAATTCGAATTTCCACCCGGCATCCCCACCCTCACTCGTACCCCTCCAACCCCTAATTCGTTGGTGACACCGTTAACCTCATTGAGAGTACTCTAATTTATGCTAATAAAATTTCTCTCTAAACTTCGTAGGGGCCGGGATATAATTTTTTCAAAATTTCTGGTTTATCAGTATACAGAGTGTCGTTGAAAAATGTACACCATCATATCGACCAGATTAAGCTCGTGGCATTTTGGAGAAAAAAAAAGTTCGAAATTATCGAACGATAGCGATTAGCGGGCGGCAGGCCCGGATTAACCCATTGATGGTGACTAGGCACCGCTCTTCACGCCGCCCTATGAACCAGACATTTTTAAAATTTCCGGGTTCAAGCATTTCACAAAACCGATTCTTCTACTAAGGATATCTCGTAAACAGTATGTTTAGAATTTTTTCACTATTTTTCCCGTGATTGGCGCCCCAAAATTGGAAATCACCAACAAAGTGGAATTCCGCAGTTATCAGTTTCCTGCCTAAATAGCCGTTTGCAGGCTAAATTCAGCATTTAAAATCGCCCTCCCATTTTCTTGCAAAGTGTTAGCAACAGTGTGGATGCAACGAAATTTTTTCTATTGATTGATTGAACTATTGAACTATTGAAGTGGAATTATGCTATACTACAGATCGCAGATGCCGCCGCGCCGCCGCCGCCGGTGCACCGTGCACAGCTAATAAATTTACCCACCAGCCGCCACTTGAGTTCGTCTGAACGTTTTTATTAGAACTTCCATCAATGTGACACAATGTGAAAATAAAGCGGTGAATTAGAAGCATTAGTTTTCACATAAACCAATAAACTTAATTTTTTTTATTGTTTTAATTTTTTGTTACAAATTTGCGCCCCTCAAAATTTCGCGCTCTAGGCAACTGCCTAGTCTGCCTATGCCTAAATCCGGGCCTGGCGGGCGGCATTGTCGGTTATTTGCTATGCTCGAAAAAGTGGTTCTAAATTGGACTTTTCGCATGGGTTACTTAAAACAACCAATATTTAAATGAATTAATCTGTAAGACATAAATGGCTAGCAATGATTTATCGACTCAAAGAACAATTTCATAAACTTTTGCCATTTTTCGGTGTTTTTAATTTAAATTAAATACGAAAAGCTTAAAAAATCACCCCATTTATAAACTTTCGAACGGGGGATGGTTTCGTACTCTGGGAGGCATGAAACGAAAAACTATGAAAGAATTTTTCGAAAGTCGTGACATGGTATAGATCTCAAAAATCTACCTAAAACCAAGATTATGTAGTCAATAATTTTAAAGAAAACAACAAAGTGTCGAAACATCAGCGACACTACCGATTAATCCAATAAGTATAGTTAGTTGGAAAATGTAACGCGAGAGCGCGAAGAGTTGATTTTTTTAACAAAAATTTTGGAATCAATTATGGAATCAATCAAAATATAACAAGAACTTTTTTGGATGATGATTAAATTCAAAATGGCGACTCCACAGCATTTCTCCGGCGACGTTTTTTTGTAATAGCTGCTCTTGCGAATTTGAACTTAGGATAAAAAACAAAAAAGTTTTTGAATATAAATGAGAACAGCTACAGAAGTATGTAATATCTACGTTTTGATATTTGGAAAATGGCGTGTGTTTGAAAAAAAAAATTTGAAATTTCGCGAAAAAATGGCCAAAAACCCCAGTTTGAAAAATGTGGTTTTAAGAAAAATGCATTTAAAGTTTGGAGTAGTTAAAAAACTATCATAGAAAACGCTTGTAAGCGCTTCGTTAGAATTCAAAATTCGAGTACTTAGAGATATTTCCCGCCCATAATATTGTGGAATATTAATTATTATTAACATATTAAAGCAACATTTAAGGAAAACATTTTTTTTTTATTTTTGAACATCTTAGTGGCCTTACTGCTTAAGTAAGTTGAGCTTGAGTCGAAGATTTGTGATTCGACTGTCGCTGAGAAAACATGTAGAACGACGAATATGAAGTTTAACAAATGTTAGATGTTTTATTAATGAGTTAGAAGTTAGCGTATAAACAATAGTATTAGGAAGTGAATGCTTTAGGAAAAGTATTCAAAATAAAAACAGACTACAATTATTTCATTGTAGGTATATCACAAACTGGCAACGCATTCCCTATTAATTTTTTATTCTCATAATTACAACACTGATTATTAAATTGATACCAGATTAGTAAGTGAGCTGAACATTTATACTTTTGCGATTCACATTTTAAATTCCAATCGCAAACAATTAATATGTAAATCACACTTGTCAAGAAAATCATGATTCATGAAATCAATTGAGCAAGACATGCTAATCACGCTGTTCGCAGTCACTAATCATAAGCATTACCCCTAATAAGCCATTAGGTTCGAGTTGTTGTCTTGATTGAATTGATTTATAAACAAGGCGCACAATAGGAACAGGAGCAATCGAATTAAAAGTTTCACCCCAGTTTCATGTTTCGATGGCGACATCCTGATGGGGATATTGAACGTGAAAGTCAGCTTTCCTTCACACTGAATAAACAGGATTGGTTGACTACACCCCGGGGAGTTGTTTGTATTGTCGTGCTTTCAGTTCTAGTTGTCTTCTCAATTCTAAAGGAACATTAAAATTCCATTGCCTTTAATACAGGACGCTTCGGTTTCTCCGTTCTTCAGAGCCGAGAAAATATGAAATGATGAAATCGTTACACATAATCGACATGTCTGGTCACAATGGCGCCTGTATCCGTTTCCTATATCCAGGATATACTATACATATAGAGGAGACTTTTTAGGAAACAAGCCGTTTGCCAAACCGTCCTCTTTTATTATCATCGCACATATGAAATTCTCGCAAGCCATCATCTCGTCAGTATTGAGGTCATTTTTCTAAGTCCACACTCCACAGTCCACATGTTGCTTCAGACGTCCTCTTCCTCTTCTTCATACTTTATTTACATACTTCATTTATTTACATTTCAGACTTTATTTTCATTATTAAAATTATGAATCAAGGAAACTTCTCCGAAGTTATTTATGGATGTCCGTGCGGATTTTGATTCGTTCTGTGCTATGTCAACGTTGTAATTTAAAGTGCAAAAATGCATTCCGAGCAAGTGTTGCTGTTGTTGCAAAGTAATTCTGCTCAGGACACCCACATACAATTCATTTGTCATTCCACATACCTTTGCGAAACTTAAGCTCGGGATTTCGCGCAAATTGCAAGGGCGTCATGGAGAACAGCAATTTATTTCGCGAGTGCACTGTGATGTGTGCAAACCCGGAGCTACTTCTCTACGTGAAATCTCCACTTGCATTAAGGGTGCAATTGTTGCGAAGTGGATGCGTCATAAATCCTGCTCAAAACTGTTAATTGAACTCTTTCTGCTGCAATGCAACTCACGTTGTAAGCTTTATTTGAAATTGCACTTATTGGAAAGAAGTGAAATCCTCCGTGTCACAAAGTGTCACCCTGTTGCACGGAAAGTGCACTTAAAGTTAGGAAACGAAAAACTTATTATTTATATACGAATGCATTTATCTATTACTACGTTTACATGCCGGGTTGAACCTTCGCTACCTGGGTCGAGTCGAGTTAAAATGCATGTAAACGCGGGTTGAGTAGTCGGGTTTGCAGTTCGATAGTTTTTTTCATGTTTTCTGAGTAATTGACCAAAATATAAGGTTTTATTCGAAATCAAATTCCTTAAAATGTCTATAAAATATAAATGAAACTCGAAAAAATTGAAAAAATTGTTAATATTATAAATCAAATTAGTACTATAAACTGTCACTTCGACTATGTTTGGATACGATTTGGACTCTATCTCTACCCGGACTGCTCAAAAGCGCGGGTTCGAGTTCAAAACCGTAGTATATTTGCACTATATTTTGCACTTTTATTTAAATGTTCCTGAAAATTTTGATTTTCTCTCTTCCGCGACGTATTGTACTTGTGCAGAAATGTACATTTGTATCAATAATCTGCTGCTACGTGTTATCAACGACCTCTGATGCAAAATTGTTGTATTCTGTTCTGTTGTGTTGTGTTCTTTTGCGGTTTTTCTTTATTTTGATGTTTTATTCTATTCTTTTCGTCACTCATTCTCCACATGAAGAAGTACAATAAATTCGTCGTCCGTCGAAATGCTCGTGCTCAGTCGAGCATTCTTCGGCTGATGAAAAGTTCCGTAAGCAAATCTTAACGAAACGGAGATCATGACGGACAGCAGTTTCATCTGCGGGTCTCCGGTCTGACCGGTTTAGCTATTCCTTTATATTATAGTATAATTTTAATGCAAAGTAGAAGAAGCAATTTCATCGAAGAAATTTCCATTTTGTTTTTGTTAACTTCGTTTTTTCAGAAATGTTGCAGGTCTTATTGTTTATTTGAAACATGAGATTTGTAGTTCTTTTGATTTTGAAAGTATGTTCATTTTACTAAGAAAAATTTTATTTTATAATAAAAATATAATAATAAAATAATAAAAAATTTAGACTTTAATCACCAGTTTTCAACCTCTCTCGGTGACCACGACGGACAGGTTTTTCCGTCGGTGGTTCTCGTGTACGTCAATTTGAGACTACATATTTTGTTGCCCATGTAAAATACAGAATTTTTGAGCTCGAAGATGTACCCGAGTGGGCACGAATGAGTCGACGGACGACGGATCCATTGTGATTCGTGCTCCAGGTGTATATCTGACATAATAAAAATGCACAGTGTTACGCTGTTACAACTCTGCATCTTGCAAGTAGGTACTGATATATAAAAGCATCAGTAATCTAACTTTATTTTGATAAATTGAACTGTGTGTGTCCTAGACATGTGTTTTTAGTGACATAAAACAAAGAAAATTATATTAAAGCATTCATAGACATGTCCTTAGGCAGAATGCTCCATCCCATTGTGTTGTAAATCATAAGTAAGTTTATGTGTCCCAAACATATAGTGGACAGGATGAACCATTATTTCTAACCAGTTTCGGCACAACTCTACACTAATAAGATTAACTTTGGAAAACCAATAAAGGCACTGAACTGAAAATGATAAGCCATAATAGGTTTATTACTATCGTATTTGCAAAACCCTAAAGGATTACTAGGCATATGAAATACACTTCAATTCACAGAGAATCCACCCCTATCAAATTGAATTTTAACTGTTGCATGCACATTCCACACGTTGACCATCACCAACATTAAAAGTTCATATGCAATTTACGATTTTACGATTGAGTTGCAAGGATTTAATTATGCACTTGACTCTCAACCCAGGTGAAATTTTCTGAAATGTTCGCATTAATAATGCGCCTCCCGAAATTTCATGCAATCACCACGGATAAATTATTCGCTTGCACTGAAGATAAATTCAAAATTTTTCCCCAAGAAATGGAAATGAAAACGGCGGAAAATCCCAGGAGATCACGCCATTAGTTACAATAATTAAACTATCTTCTAAGTTTCCAGAAAGTGCTTAAGTGAGAGCTTCAAACTCACATCAGATTTATTTGATTTTTTTGTGCTTTCACAAGACCGAAAATAGTAAAATTCTGGTGCAATTTGGAGTTTACTCCGCCTCCATTCCGGAAAAAGTGCTTTTAATCCTAGAGTGAGTTCAGCTGATGGAACGTTAATAAATCATGGTTCGCGAAACTCTTCGCAATCCATTTCATGACTCCCCAAGCATAATTCGTTGCTCTTTCCAATTACTTCCTTCGGCGGGGGTTGCCGAGGGGAGACACAGCATTTCGTCACGAATCACTACTCCCCAGTGATAATTTTGGTTTATTACGGTCGCCGCAAAATATAACATTCGAGTAATGCCGGATTGCCGACCACAGCAAAACTTGGGGAATTTGTACCAAAACCGTTGTCCATAAATGTCCACTCTTTAATGAAATTGTACACTTTAAACTTTCGCGAAATTATTTTTTTAAGGTTTCCTTTTCAGTGAAAAAAAAAAAACTTTGAAATAAATCAGTTTAATTAATTGAAATTTGAAAAGTTCTCCTCATAAAAAATTTGTTAACTAATTTACCAGCGCTCTGGTTTCTTGTTGCTTGCAATTCGCCAGCGCCACTTGAATGGAGCCATCTTTGGAGCAGAGTTCTTTACAAATCCACGAAAAAAAGAAGAACGGGTTGTGCGAAAATTTGTTAGTGCTTTACTCATTTAAAAAAATAAAACGTAAAGCAAGTAAAATTGTTCTTTGAGTTCGAGTTGCATGCTCGAAATGGCGATTTCTTCATCTTCACAGAAATATCAGAAAACACAAAGAAGTTTCTTAGGATCGACAGAAGGAATTCATGTTGGTTTGATAAGGATCAGAAATGCAGCTTAACGTCACACACAATAAATTTGTTCAAAAAACACTTTCTAGAGTGGGTCTGAGTACTTCGGGTTTTCGAGAACTGTCAGGGATGGACTTTTAAAGCTTTGGTAGGGTTCTTATTGACAATAACCTTGGCGATAGCCGATAGTTTGCTAGAAATGAACCATTTGTTTTGGAAGTGAAGCAAGTTTTGTTTTTAAAAATATTTAGTTAGTGAGTGAATTCAATAAAAAATTTTAACAATAAACCATTAACTGTCAAAAAAAATCGCAATAATTGTCGATTTGCAAAAGTGTTAAAGTTGAAAATAGTATAATACCCCGGACAGACGAGAGCAATTAACCGAGTTAGTGAAGTCACAATGACGTAATCCATGTAAATTTCCTTTATGAACTCGGCCTACAAATCTATCTGCTCTAGTGCTGTACCTCGATTAGACTCGATATAGTCCTGCCAGTGTCGTACGTGCTACATAGTAGTGAATAGTTGTACTAAAAAGTGTGAAATGTCATTATGTTGTTTTTCGTGTTTTTGAGCGAAATACTTCTTTTCACCAAATTTAATGCAAAATAACGTAAGTATAAACACATTTTCTTTGTCTTTGCTTGCTTGCAGGAAAATAAACTGACCTATCTGCAGCCTGTCTCGAATCCTTTTATGTTTACTTCACGACAAATGTCAACAGATATGTTAACAACTAATTCAGTTCAGTGGCAAACTACAACCAGACTAGATTACGTGACGTCATTAACTCGTTTAAGTGCTCTGTCCGAGGTATAAGTTCATGTAGGCTTGATAATAGTCGCTGATGTTTTTCCAGCGGATGATGGATAGATACGACGGAAGAATCATTCGCCAATGCTGGTTTACACCTACGCTTTATTACATTTTCCTAAAATCAGGTAAAACCATAAATGAAGCATAAACATATATTCAACCACAAAAACTAATGCGGTTAGTAATAAAGGAAATATCATTATTGCCCTAAAACATTAAAGGGATTAGAAAATTTGCCTTTGAGTCTCACTTTTATTTAGATAATTTTTTTAGCAGAAAAGTTTCGCCAAAGCAACATTAAAAGAATTGGTTTTGTTTCATTTTTACAGAAACGAAAAATCAAGTTTCCTAAATAAAATTATTATTGCATCAAATTGAGCATCTCATTTTCGATGTCTTGAGACTTGTCCTCGAAATATTCAATCTGAGAAGTAGTTTAAGGACTGGCATCGGCATTGAAAAAAACTGATTTTGTATCGGATCAGATAATATTCCACAAACTTCGTTTAGCTTTTAAAAACAGCGCATCAGGATAGCAAAAGGGACAACACTCTTTATGTAATCTGAATTGGACGGAAGGAAAAAGAGACCTTTGATAAAACTCGGAGCCAGGATGTTCAGTTGGCTGTGGGTGTTTAATTTAGTCCGATTTCATCTTCTTTACCGGGGGAAAATCTAGATCTAAAAAGAAATATTATACAATGTCGAATTTGTTACAGCAAAAGAGAGTTTCCCGTTGAACATTTGATTGAAAATTTCCCTTGGTAATTTGATTAGAGTGAGATTGCATCAGCTCATGTTAATCAAGAGAATGCTGATGATTTGGATCGAGAGTTCTTCGATTTTTACCTGCTCTAAGGATTCGTCATTCCTGGCTTCAATGAAATTGGAGATGAGGGAATTGAATTTCAAAATGAGCATGGCATTCACTCTGTTTTTGTAAAAGCATGAGTGAAAACTCAGCGCAAAAGTAAGACTTAGTGAAATGTTGTCATTGTATCCGATTCCCAAAACAATTTATTATGTTAAAAAATCAATGTAGCGCTCAATATTTTCATTTAGACGAAAACAAAGATCTGGGATGAGCCATAAAAAGACATCGTTTTCTTCTGTCGAGACGACATGGTTCAATTCCGTTTCCATCTTGTTAACCTTTTCCTTTTGAGCGATTCGCAATTTTCAAATGAATTCTATCAAAAGTTGAGTCCTTTTTATTCATGCAGATCCGATTTTCAATAACTAATGAAATTCCTTGCACCGAATTGAGAATTCATTCCGTTCGGTTTGTTCAATCTTCGAGTTTTGCACGATTACACACGAGTACACACGAGTATCGTTAGCTGATATTTGGTGTGCGAAAGTTATGCAATTTGGTAAATGTTGCTCTTTTTGCAATGGACTTGGATAACAGAAGTGCACAAAAGAAGATCCTGTCTAGCTGAATGGAATTAAAAGTAATGATAGTAGCTTTAACTTGCATGACCATCCGATCACCTCTGTATCGACACCAAAGGAAAGGATTAAGGAGAAATCTGGAAGACAGTCACGTATCGCTTTTTGTACGAACGTGCTAGAAATGCGAAATATATTTCTTGCCTGTCTCTAAAGAGCTATACCCACCAATATCAGTTAACGAATTGTGGTTTTCCTACCGACATAATCGGGATGAGTGGTTGCTGCACGTAGGTTCCTTACGTGACAAGATTTGGGGGCACAAAAGCCAGTCGAATCCTTTTTTGAGGAAATTTCAATATTCTCAACCTTTTCGAGATATTCATGTTTCGAGTCTCGTTTAATATCGGATTCATCAATCAATTTCTGTTTACGCTACTGTACTGTCGAGTGTCGAGTGTCGAGTCTCTAATGCGTCGAGTGTTAATATAAAACTGTATTCCTCTTCGTTGGAATGAAGTACTATAAAGGAATATCCACTCAATTACAGTAGTTGATTATTGTCGATTTAATTTGCTCGAGTTCAATACACACAGACTGGGAAATCACCTGCAATCCAATTCTATTGGGAGAAATTTTGTTTTCCCATAAAAACAACGCCCAGATTATTCATAATAACATTTTCAATTTGCTGTAACTGATTTAATTAGAGAATATCCTTCAGCATAAAACAAAAATAGCATACAAGTTTTAATCGAACAATTCAAATTACGCAAGTACAAAAGGAGCAAAAAGTAAAATATCAAGAATAGTTGTGGGTTGATGAAATCAACAAAGCTGTACTGCTGTATAAAGACAATGGTAAAGGGTTACGAGTTTAATAAGCCAAGATTGTAGTTAATTAAAAGACAATGGATAATTTAGCAACACTTTTGCCTTTCATCTACAGCATCGTCACCAAAATTGCGTTATTAATTTGTACCTGGATTCACCCACACACTGTTTTATGGGAGATGTAACAACCGCTCGGTGAGACTTGGAGAGCATTATGAAGGACTTTTTGTAATTCACAACAACCAATCTGCCCCGAGTAAACAAAGAACGAAACTCTTTTCAAGATATACATATAATATGTATTCGGAGTTTTAGCTGCCAGAAACAAGGACCCTTTAACGCTTTTCTTCCCCTCGCAGTTTGTGCTTGCCCGCAGACTTCTGGAAATGCTTATGAAAATTCGCAGTCTCTGTTCCAGAAAAGGTGAATGCAGCACAAACCTGGGCAAGAACCCTTTTCTGTTGTCTTTTTGTGCTGATCAACATTAAGCAGCGCTGCAAGACCTGCATATTTATCAACCTTATGCGAATCGGAATACATGACACGATTTCCACCGGGTTTCTTTGAAAATAAAATTTTCTAAATAAAAAATAAAGAAAAGCAAGAAAACTCCTGAAAAGTCGATTTGAAAAACTCCACTAGAACTTGTCGTATTCAGACGAGGGTTTTCCTTGGCAAAAACGTATATAAATAAATGGAAAAAACAAACACTTCCTTTCGGTAGAAAATGTAGAAGGATGGCTTAATAATGTCGAGAGTTTATGGTTTCTCGAACGCGATTCTGTCACCACGATTTTTTCCGATTTCGTCCTATATTGTGATTTAATTTGAAAAATTTCATTCAGTTCTGGTAAACGTTGCAAATTTGCTGCGAACAGGTGAAATTGTGGGTTAAATTTGCAAACTGCACATTTTCCTGCAAAGAAATATAAACAAGTACAAATTCAGGAAATTAGGAAAAGTTGGATGGAACGCTGGAATTCCGTGGATTACAGTTTGAATATCACTGCAATCAGCTTTAGAATATATTTTTAAAAAATGCCAGCTTTAAGCATCAGATGCAGAGTTTATTTAAAGAAGCAAACAAACAAAAATACTGGTATTCAAGTTTTGTATCCCTCGCGAAAAATGGGTCAAGTTTTGGAATTTTTATTAATAGGAGTTGGTTGCTGGATGAGTGTGCCATTACTTAAAATGAAATTTGTGTGCTTTCGCATTTGCACCTCCATTTATTCTCTGTTCAAAATTAAAACGAAGTACTTTACCCCCATTTAGCTCTGCGAGAGTAAATAGCAATGTATGCAGGTTTTGAGAAGATAAGCCCGGGGATTTCGGTTGCAGTTATTTAGTTTTAAAGTCGACCTCTGAAGTATCGCCCAGGACATTCATATGTGCATGAGGCAAGAGTTTGGCTGCTCCTTTTTGTCTCACTTAAGAAACCCTTCGGCAAAGCACTTCCAAGGAGCAGAAGAAACACGAAGTGGATCGCAAAAAGATCTCCCCATTCAGCTAGGGAGCAGTTGTTATTCAAATCGTAAAAAAGCGCATTCACTGCACAATTTGCTCCCGTGTATTGAATGACTAGTTTCGGGGATGCACCCACTTTCTCGTAGCGCTCCTGCAGGTAAGCTGGATACTTTTTGTGTTTTCAAAACCGAACTCAATGCACAGTGGCAATCTTCCACCCTCCAGGACCAAACAAGACAAATTGAAGCCACGACGGTTGAAATTCAGCCGGAGATTGTGAGAGTGCCCGGAAAGTTTTTGGTTTTTATTCAGCGAACTCAAAACAGAAATTCACGCATTCATGGAGTCTGACTTTATTCAGCAGTTCAGGACACAGTAAACTTTACGTTGAAGTGTTCTTGGTTATTTTAATTGAAGGAGATTCGGGTTAATGTGGTTGCTGGAGAATTGATGTGGACCCGCTGCCGGGCAGAGAGGACAAAGGCCTGAAGTGTAGAAGCATAAAGGATGGTGGCTCTATCCATTGTGGAATTAATTGGCTTGTGCGCCAGTCAAATGCGGAATTCGAATGCTGGAATGGCACAAGGAGAAACCACTTCCGCTGCTGAGAGGTCCTGCCATCGCAGTTTTATGGGTCGAATAGGTCTGCACTGAGCTTGTCGACAATCGACTAATTCGTGCAGCACAAGTGAAAGTACCTGCAAATGCAATATTTTTGTTCCATTGCTCGACAACTCACTAGAAATTCTGGAAATGTTGGAACAGACAGAGAAGGAGGAGGAAGGAAAAGGGAAGACCTTGGAGCTGTGGTGTTGTGCAAGAGGGACTTCTCCCTAGCCCTGTTATTTCTTTATCGCCCGAAAACAAAACTTCCAAATACTTGAGGAACTATGAAAATGTTTTAAGCAAAATGAATTTTCTAAGCGAATTACTTTGCGGTGGGGTCCTGACGAAATTGTAGGGACGACCGCTTCTAGAATTCGGACGGAATGCTGTTTACATTACAAGTGGAAATAGTTTTGCAATAGTCGAGCGGAAAGTTACGGTTCAACATTAATTAAATCAATGCTCGAAAAGAGCGTCGACGTGCCTTTTGTCCACCTTGACCGGAGCTGGAATTTCTCTCGTTTTCACATTATAATTAACTAATCCCAGAAGGATTGTTCGCCACTCAGACTCGCACTGTCCACTCGCAAATTTTGTTTGGGTTTTTCATGTTTTCTGCCAAATGAATAACCAAACACTAAACACTAAACAGTTTGCGCTAAAAATTATTTGGATGAGCTTAATTGATTTCAATCAGTACTTGAAGCGGGAACTCCAAAAATATTCCAAGCAAATATTAAAGGAAACCTCAATATTATGGTATCACAGGGGGTTGGGGTAAAGCTCAGCATTCCGATGCAACTTTCAGGACATCGAAAAGTCTGTTAGAGTCTATTGCCTCCCCTCGATTCGGCCCGACTCCACTAAAGTAGGTTAACTTGTGTTTCTAGGTTAATAGTTCCAGCCACAGTAATTGCAATTTTCACCGCGATTTCAATTGCAGCATGAGAAAAACTTATGCAATTGAAGTTGCTTTTCTTTCTGATAAATGTCAAATAAATTCCATTCTAAATGGCTTGAAGAAACCCTTTCAGCCTCTTCAGTGTGCATAGTAACTTTCATTTCCGTAATTTTTCAGAGACAGAAGATGAAGTGGTCCTATTTGACTTCGGCGCTTTGAGATTTCTTCTTACGTGGCAAGTGTGGAATGTGGAAGATGTGCCTCCTTCTACAAGGAAAATTTCACTGTCGGCTCCTTTTATAATGCAACTAAAGCTTAGGACAATGATGCACTGCAGATTTTCATTTACAAAGGGATTAAAGACGGCGAAGGTGGCCGCAGGGGCAGGAGAGTGAAATGCCAGTGCACGTTCCGCAAAACGCCTATCTGAGGAATCGATGGAGAGAAGGAAAACACGAGCAAGAATTATGGTATGCATTGGTATTTCGTATGCATTGGTTGGCTGCAGGATAAATATCCCGAAATTTCGTGGTATGAGACTCCTTGGATGGCTAGATGCCACAGTTTGCACTATGAGTATTCTTTGTGTAAGCTTCTGAATATAAAAAAAAATAATTTTTTTAGTTAGGGATTTCAAGGAGATAAAACTTCATGAAAATAGCATGTAAGAAAAGGGATTCCAGCATCGGTGTAATCCTTTCCAGCGTCAATAAATTTCAACGGCTCAAATACATATTACAGCTGTTCTGAAGCGGCAAAAGATGTAGAAGTTTTTCGAATTTCCTGGGGCAGATTTCATTGGAAAATCTGGCATTTTCTCTGAAATATCCTGTAAGCATTCACCTCATCTGGAAATATTGGGAAGAATATTGATTCCTGGAAATCTGGATGGCCAAAAAAAAACTTTTTAACCTTTTTTTTGAACTATAAAACCCTGATTTGATTTTTTTACTACTTATTGAACATGAAAGAAGTTAAACTGTGTAGCAAATGGTTTCATATTAACGCTTGAAAAACGGATGCCACAATCACAAGGACAATATTTTTAGCATGAAGTTGCGAAAATAACTTTTGATCTTAAATTCAAAGGTTAAATACGATAGGAATTTTTTTGAAAAAACCTAAAAATAAATTAAATATGGATTTGAGTCTTTAAAATTATATTATTACCTATTTTCACGAAATAAAACTACTTTGCAGTGCGCAACAGTTCGATTTGCAACAAATCCATCTTCCAGTACAATCAGACCCGCTAATCCTGAAAGTTAATTTCCTCTTCGCCCCATTTTCACTTTTATACTTTAATGAAATTTAATAAAGGGATAATTTTCATTGGTTTCAAAATTATAAAACAAAAAATAATGGAAAATCCATTTGTGTTGTTAAAAGTGCACCAAGATTTAATTACATTTTTGATTATTATTCAAAAAAGGCATTTTAAATTAATTTATTAATTTGATCGAAATGATTAAAATGAAAAGTGACAATTTTATTTTTTGGATCCTTTGAACCATGCTTTGATGTTATTAAATTTTCTCTTTACAAATATTTGGATATTGGAGAGATCCAGCAAAAATAATTATCATGCTTAATATTAAAAATATTTTGTTTCATAGTACACTTTTTATAAATTTTATAGATGTTGTCATTGATATAATTATACTTGAAACTGTTATCGCATATATTTTTGTTTCTATAGTATCTACTTATTATAGAAAAAGGTTTAACTATCGATTGCGGCCGCTTCATTATAATATTGATTGTTTGTTTGGTTATTAAATATTTTCCCAAAAATATATATTTCTCCGTCAATCCTTCGACCAACGTAGACTTGTGTCTGGATACCTTAATTGGTTGTTTTAATTGAAATCAATTTTGTCTTATTGCCATAATTTATCTTAAGTTTTCCTTATTAACTAATTTCTAATTCTGCATAGTTACTTCTAATTACATATAATTCTAAAAAGTTCTGCGCTCTCGCGTTATATTTCAGAACTTCTGGCTTTGGCTATCACTCACAAGTGTTGCTAATACTTTACACTAAGACACTAAGTTGTGTTTTGAAATTATTGACTAAGTGTATTTAGCATTCCGGAAATGATAATTAATTCGAAACAGACTGGAAGTTGGAAATCTTTCTATACATTTTGTGGTCGAGAATCGAGATCAAATAAATAAATTTTTAACATTTCAAAACTATGGATGTTGTTAGGTTTGAAAATTTAATGATTTTGTACCATTCAAATTTCAATTCACTCCACAAAACTTTCACATTTTGATTATTTAAATACATAGTTCCGCAGGCAGCATTTTGTATATCGATGTTCCCGAGCAAGGAAGAAGACCTCCTCAACGAAATGAACTTATGCCACTAAAATGTCTGGAAATTTGAAATACATTTTGCAGTGGGGTGTGATTAGCATAAGAAAAGGGTCAGTTAGTTACTAATCCGCATTACTTTAAACAAGCTCCTTGTCTTGAATTCAAATCGCACAAAATTTGCCCGTTCTAGCCTCAAATTACCGGAAGTTAGAAGTTTGAGCTACCGAAATCAAGGCAGAAATCCTCGAACCGGAACTCACTCTTGTTCATGCGTGCGTCATATACTATCACGGCAAAAATCCACTGCTGGAAACTTTGAGAAAATCATCTCCTTCTAGAATTACGCAAAAATCGATACGATTCGGTCCCTTTGATATCGTTAATGAGTTTTCCTATCAAACCACTGCGGTTCCGGGGCAAACTGTTGCGCAAAAGAGGGTGGCATCACGAACCACCATATTGTTGCTCCTTGGCTTAATTCCAGGCGAACAGATCGCTCGGAAAGTCAACGCCGTTGGTGGGGACGCCACAAAGAAAATCAATTTCTTTTCGCATCCCAATTCATTTCATTGTTGACTTGAGGCCATTTAAGAATATTCGAAACATGATCGACGAAGTGCTTGCGTAACACTTATATCGAAGTCAGGTAACTGATATCCTGGCAGGATGCAGACTCGTCTGCCAGGACCCAGCATCTCGGCAGGAGTGTAACTGAATTGGAGGCTACCGATAGATGAGAACGGGCAGCGTGTGTGATAGCAACAGTGAGGGGGGAGCAATTTATGGCGTCTTACATTATTGAAATGGGTATGACGCCCTCAGGAGTGGAATCCATAGTGATAATTATAGGCGGAACGAGTAGATGAAAGCCAGCTCGGCGTTGATTGTCTAATTGATTGTCCTTCGCGAAGTGATTTGGATTCCAGATTAAATGAATTTCACGAGGATTGCGCAAGCTTTAAGATGTAATGTTGTTGGTGCTTTAATTTTCCAGTAACACCAAAGAAGAATTGCTACGGCGCGTTTTAAGTCTTCCCTCGCGGTGTTAAGTTACAGTTTTGGCATTCGCGCGCAAGGAACGGCTCTGGTTAGCTAACAGGAGCAGTGATAAATGGGTTCTCCGCAAGAGGAAACACGTGTTGCTCGTTAAAGCTCATAGGATCATTAACAATATCGTTTTCGCCAATGTATTCGACATATTGCCGAAAGTTATGGTTTTTTTTTCAAAAGAATTTAGTATTGCGAAAATTTCGCTGAATTTACAGACTTTATTTTCATTTGTTACGTTCAATGTGAAACAGCATCCCCAGTATATAATAAACTCCACAAGGCAAAGTCTTATCAAGGTGCCTCAATTGTACCTCTCCTCTTTCCTTTCCCAATTTCCTTCAGTGATAAGAGAACCAAAAACGTGATTGCTTGACACAACATTAATCATCTCCTGGTAATTATGTTATATCATTGAAAGTTTTAATTTATTAAATTTACCAAGAGGATAGATATCTCAGCCTCAGCTGGAGAGGGCGACTCAAGCTTAATGAGGCCCGACAATCCCATTTCCCTGGAAGAATTGAAGCCAAAGAGTAAACCGACGACGATGACTCCTCCATTGATTCATACACCACCGGCTTGCATAGGTCCAAGTGCTGAATATGCTTTAATTTCCTGAATATCGCTTTAATTGTGGTGAATATTTTCAACGGAATTCCAATTCCAACGCGACTATCGAATTTCTCCATCTTGACGAGTCTGGGAGACTCCTTTGGCATTTCAGTTACAGATCGGATGGGAGACTTCAGGTTAAAATTGGAGAAACCCGGAAGATAAGTGGCGATATGGTGGCGCGGTTCAACTTTCTTTGAAACTAAGTAATTAATGTTAAAAGCTGGATATACAGAAGTTGATGAAGGAGTTAGAGTTAAGCTAATTAGAAGACTCTTGGGACTGTTCTGGGCTAGTAAATTCAATTAGAATGAATGGTATCATTTGTCATCAGCATTCTCATAATTTCTGAACGAATTTTACACGATGTGGAACGAAAAATTCATTTTATCGAACAAAAACAGATTCCGGATTGGGGTGCATGAGGTTTTCATAAATTTAATCGGGATGAAAATTGAATGAACTCTAGAAGGAACGTGGGAACGTTCTATTGAATTCGAAAACAATACCGAAGAGGATTCCGACCTCAAAACAGAATGGGGATTTTCCTTTGTGTTGAAGTTTAATACATCATTCAGCGATCTGATCAGTGCATTAAATGATTGATTGATTGAAAAATTAAGCAAAGGGAATTTATCAATATTGTTCACGTAGTGAGGAAATTCCTAGCCAGGTGAAAGCGTGCGCCAATTACCACCGGAATTTCCATCCGTATTGCAACGCATCCCTGATGATGATGAAACCAAAACCGCTACTTCTAAGAGTCTTTTTCTGCGAAATATTTTGTGTACAAAAGATGATAATTTCGTAATGGCTTTATAAGGACTTTTCCTATATCCTGTTTAGCGAACCTTCATTAGTTCAGCGGTTCGCAATTTGTGAAAGGAGAATGAGCAAAATTGTATGGACCGTGGGCTATTTGCGGCCAAGATTAATTTTGATATTTCTTGATATAGTGTAGACCTACTATTACTGTGCAGAAGTTTTATCGCCGCCTAGAAGTACATGGCCGCCATGTACTTCTAAAACGGATAAAATACATTTTTGTTTTGAATAGATTTACTATGTGTCCTGGCTTATGTTCAGTGCGAAAATGAAAAATAAAAGTGAAATAAATAATCTAGAAGTATTTCTTAAATAATTAAGCAAAAAAGATAAAGAATCGCACAGTGCACAATGACACAAAGTAACCGAAGGACTGCGCGGAGCGCACGAGCCTCACGCCACCGCACATTAAGGCCGAAAATTCATTTTTTTAGCCAAAACCTCTAATGTGGTTAGAATGGAACGAAATCGGTGTTCCGTGCGTTCTTCGACATACTGAGTCGATTTTTGGGGCTTACAGTATAGTATGTCTGTCAGTATGGACGATAACTTGAAAACGCTTATAGTTAAATGTGCAAGATCAAGTTCGAAGATGATCAAAATCGGGCAACACCTTCTTGATGTTGCCATATAAGGCTGACTATTGCTCTATGCAATTATTACATTTAAATATTTGTTTTTCTAAATGAAATACAATGTAACGTTCATAGTACTTTCTTTTGAAACTAATTGAATAAGTGACCGCCGATAGCCCAAAAATGTCCATTCTCATTTCCCGAAATTTGTACGGACGGATCTGGGACTTTAATAGGAGAAGAGGATTGTTTGTTTCCGAAAAGGTTATTTCACGGTCGACACCCCTAAAACCCTAATGGTGTTAGGGGAGAGCGCTTATTCCAGTAGATCCGGCCCTTTTCTCCATAAGATTCTTCGATAGTATCTGAAACCGTATTTAGCACTTAGAAATTGGCATTCAGTGGTCGATTCCGGATCGTCAGTTACGTATAGAGAGGTGACAATTTTAAATCCCCCAGGTCCCTCAGGTACCTTAAAGTAGAGTTTTCAGGCTTCCTTCCGGAGGGATTTTCGAGTTTAGGGTTCACGTTAAATTAAGCGACAAATGTGCGGGAGAATAGGCGCTCTTTATGAGTGCGAAATTAATCCCGGTTGACGAGGTGTCCCGTGTAGGCTTCCATGTTCGATGAGCGGGATGACAGAATAATGGTCCTGTTGGCTCGTCCCGCATGGGAATACAAACGTGGACCTGGAGGCGTTCATCCGGCAATACTCGCGACTCTGTAAATACCCTTGATACAGGCCCTAATAATGAACCATGAATTTTCGAAATTGAAATTGACGTAACGGAACTCACATTGAATTCCAATTTAATTGCAATTTGCATGAAGAGCGCAAGGTGCATCTCCAAGCCATGAATTTCCTCTGTCCTTTATCGACGGACCAAATTCCAGAGTGCCAACTATACAAAAATCCATCTAGAACTGTTTCTTTCTGGGGTCACGATCTGAATTCACAATTACATAATGACAGTGTCCCGAGAGTTGCTCCATTGTGGCAAACACTTTTGCGACAATCGCTTGATAGAAAGGACACCACCGATGTCAGCTGCAACCGGGCAAAATCACATGAGGGGGGTGGCACAGATGCGGGTTAAGGTTTTTTGTCGAAACAAAATGAAATTTCCGTCCCCTGGAGAGCACCAATCAGTCCGCTGTTTACCACAAACTGCTAACATCGCGATTGAATTAAATGAGGTTCAGTGAGGGCTAATCATTTGGCAATTTTTCGATTTTCATTTCAGAATTTAATTCATTGGTGTCGCTTGCTCTTGATATCGCTTTGAGTTGTTCTTTAATTAAATAGCAATTATCTGATTAAATGGCGTTATCTCTTATATCATTTACGATGAATTTTCTATAATTAAATTTTTCCAATAATTGTCTCTTTTCGGAATGTAATTTCGATGTGAACCGAGTTTTCGAGATTGTGGCATTAAATCGACATCAAAAATGAATTACGACTTTTCACGGTTCGCTGCTGATCAGGGACCTTTAATTAATATGCACGGATCATCTAAGAGCTCTTTTGGGAAATCAATCAAAATATTTAACAAAATTGTAAATGATAATTGTAGCTTATTAGTGAACAGGAAAATCGATATTCAGATTGTCAAAATATCGCTGCAGAGGAATACATTCGATATAATTCGAGAACTGCTTCTCATTGCTATATTTTTAGATTTTTCTGGTAAATTAGCAAAATAAATTCCATCTCAAATTACATGTCTTTTAAAAGGAATCATAATTTTCAGGCATACCAAAGTAGCGTATTTTTGAGTTTGTGTTCACTATTAAAGTCATGCAAGGCACCGATATATCGTTACACTTTTGCATAAAGTTGTGTCTTCTTGGCAGTGCTTACTCTAATGACGTTAACCTGCGCTCGTGCAAAGAATTTGTTGATATTTTTTAGTTCTCTCCCATTGTCACGAATACTAAAGGGCGTTTTGACTTTTTCTTTTGAAGGATAATTGCATACACGCTAGATACAATTTAATTTCGGTAGTGTAATGTAAAATATCGATTGAATTAGCAACCGAGGTTTCTGACAGCACCACAATCGTCAAAATTCAGAGTCATTGAGCTAAATATATTGTCACAGAAATAACGGCACTTGGATGAATTGACATTTTTGGGGTTCCGTACCCAAAGGGTAAAAACAGGACCATATTACTAAGAATTCGCTGTCTGTCTGTCCGTCTGTCTGTCACCAGACTGTATCTCAAGAACCGCAATACCTAGGCAGTTGAAATTTTCACAAATTATGTATTTCTGTTGCCGCTATAACAACAAATACTAAAATCAAAATAAAATAAATATTTAAGGGGGCCTCCCATACAAAAAATGCCATTTTTACGTACGAAACCTTTCGTGCGCGAGTCCGACTCGCACTTGGCCGCTTTTTTTTTAAATTCTTATGTATGAAGGTGTTAACATTTATTTATTTATTTGGATTCCATATACTTTTATTTTGAATAAAAGTTCTCTTCAACTTCACTTGAACTCTACTGCACATCATGTTACTCTTTTTACAAGCTCTCGACTTGGCTTAAGCCATTTCTCAAAGATGGCATTTTAATTAAATTAAATTTACTTTTATTCTAACAGGCCAACCACTTACAAGTTGTACTAAAACTTTCTTGTTTTGGCGTACTTATAAAATCGCGTAAAAATTAATCACAAAAATATCGAAAAAGCGGGTGGACATGTCTAATTTACAGTAATAGAATATTTACATGAAAACTGTACTTACACTTCGATTGCCTTATTCCAATTGATCACATAACCGCTGAGTGCAAAAGATTCAATATGTACAACGTGAATGTTTCCTTTTTCTGTACCAACGTAGAGCCATTTGCTTCCCACGGGCAGATGAATGCAAGTTATCCTGTAATGGAAGGTCCCGATCAGTGATACTCATAGTCAACATTTGACCGGTTTACGCACCTTTCTCTTTGGAACTTTAAACTTTGTACTACTTGTGGAGACTTCTGCCGGAAATTCCATAGATGAAGAGTGTCGTCGGCGGTGGCCGTTACTAAAGCGCCCTCGTTCACTAAAAATTCTATTTGTATGACGGCGCATGCCGAGTCCCCGTCGTGTCGCACGTGAATATCAACGCCAGGGCGTCCTAATCTGTAATTAACAAGGGAAGATATCTGGGAGTTAAGGAAGATTTCTCGTTGTCTTGCAGGAGTTCGGGAAGTGTTCCTGTTGCAGAAAATTTAGATGATTTTAAGTGAAAACAAATTTCCCCGACTCAATCACCCGCGATGGGACTCAAGATAACACCTGTGCACATGCTAGTCGAAGTGATAGCATTGAAAAGACACTATAATGTGTTCCTTGCGACTGCATAAAGGGATGCTCTTGTGGCTCATTAGGGTTATGACTACCAAGAAGAATCGGTTTTGTCACACCAAACTCCAAAGGATATAAAAAGTTATGAGAAAACCGGATGTGGTCCCGTATCGGCATTTTATTAAGTCCAAGCGCCGAGAAATTCTGACCCAATGGTGAGCTTCTTGCGATCCCCGCCCCTTCTTGCATAACGACTTGATTTCTATTTAATGCTAGTCGTGTAGACGTTCAGATTCCTATGCTGCTTTTTATGTTTATGCATTGCCCTTATTGATCTTATGGCACTTTACCCACTTCAGCTACGACAGCAAATAACCGTTTTATGAAAGTGTCTCCATTTTGAGCTTATGTCCATGAAACATTTTTAAAATTCATCTTGTCTAGTGCGTTGGATGTGGGTCTTGAATTTGTTAATCAGGAGTAATGTCTTTTCTCATTTTCTGTGGTGGAAATTCAAAGCCGTTTTTATGACACTTAAACAATTTATATCCTTGCTATAATCCGTTCTATACTTATTTTATGTCTCACTGCGGAAACATGAGTCTGTTTAGCGTAAGATTTGAGATATTGAACGAAGGACAAATGCAATACAAAATATTATTCCAAAATAGTTTTGAATACCTGATAATGGAAATTGATTTTAGAACAAATGGAAAAATCAATGCAAGTAATATTATTTATAACAATGCTCATCAAACATAGATTCAGATATTCAGCTGGGCACAATTTAATCGCTAAACAATTTCCGTTAGGATCATTTTTATACCCTAGAATTTGGGTAGGTAGGAGAAGGATGGGCATAACGGCCAAGCCAAGGTTGGTAAGGCTGAAAGTTGTATTAAGTTAGTAGTAGAAGAAAGAATGCTGTTATCACAATTTATTACATTTCTCACGTTTTTTACACCCTCTGATCTAAGATAAAACAACAAGTTAGCTTTTTGAAACATTATTTTTGTATACCTTAGAACATCGTAAATTATCTGAGAAAACGGTTTTTGCACGGTTTCCTAACAAACGTTTCCTATGAATTAAAACTGTGCCGTGTTAAATCAAAGGAGTTTCATTATTGCTCTGTACACCAATTATACATATCGTACTAGTAATTGGTTGAAATTTACTAATACATATTTCGACAAACTCCTACAACTTTCTGGTAGGAATTTTTCATATATTAAAATTGAGGTTATGTCGTCATTTTGAACGAAGTAATGAAATATAGATCAAAGCAAGCTGATTGGATTTTTAAATGCATTTCTGTACTTTGCTGTTTTTGATCACTTCACCATTGAATTTCCAAACAATTTGTCAATTGGAAAATATCGTTGAGTTGAACAGTTTGTCGTGCGTTCCTAATCGTAAATTGCTATTCCAAATTAAAAAAAAAACGACACGAAAAATCAAAATGAACAACCAAAGGGAAAGTCGTGAACGATATTATAAAAATATGGAAAATTTACCACATGAGGAATTATTTGATATATTTAAAAATGTTCCGACTGCGGAACTATTTCTGGAAGTTTGTGAAATTTCAGAAAAGCTGCGGGAATTCATTTACTCGAAGATGGAATTTCGAAGAGCAATTGAAATAAACGTAAGTCGGTCATATTTGCGTAAACTTAACTAATATCGCAAACATTTATAGAATAACATCGAAATTTCGGAAGTGAGGCGGCTGCTGAGCATAATGGGACCTGAATTACAACATCTAACCTTTGACGGGAGAATGAATGATGTTGGCGACATTCTAGATTATGTAAGTTTGTTCTTTCGACAATGATTTTGTGTCCATTGGATAGTTTCAGGCTGTTGACAATAATCCAAACTTATGGTCATTGCGATTGCATCATGTAACAACGAGATATGCACAAGAAAAACCATTAAGTGAGTTATGCTTCATTTCGTGGCCAAATTTAAATTGTGTCGATATCTCCGACGGTGTGGTGGGCGAACGAGCAGGCGGATGAACAATAAAAACGGTATTTAATGTTTCATTAATTAATTATTTCAATTAAAAATGTCGAATTCGTTTAGGTGCATCAAATATCAACTATTTATTAATATATTGTCAAAATTTATCATTATATAAACTATTGCATTTAAAATAAAACAATCTACATTAATTAACGTATTTTTGGGTTTTTCGCTCATTTTTTTAACTGGTGTAAATTTACGGATACAAAGGTATTTCGAAAATCCAAAAACTGTTTGATATAAAGGACTTTTCATATTTTAGAATCAAGTACTTTCCGTACTAGTTAATTTAACTTTTACTTAGAGCAGATTTATGGACGAACATTTAGAAATTGGTTTTATAATATTTTAAATATTTCAACCACTCGAGCTTGATTTTTTAAATTTTTATTGAACACAATAATTTTTTTCCAGTGAATGCATCGTATATGTATTGTACATTAATTCATTGTTTTGCCATATTTCCGCTCTCTAAGCATCAGTTTTGGAATTACAGGAATTTAGTTATTTCGAGTTTCTCCACATTTACATTCTCTGGAAATGTTTCATATTTATTTTTTATAGTTTTTCGTACGAATGAAAATGCGAATTACGTAAACGCTCGAGGTTTTAAACATTTTTAATACTTGACAAAGCAATGTTGAAAACGATCTGCAATAAAAGTTTTTTGTTTTTAAGCGTTTACGCTTTTCAAAATGAATTTCATTATTCTTCCCGAGATTTCATTTGAAATATTTGAATTACCTTTAAAAATATAAATGCAAAATTTTCTTCTCCAAAAAAGGTTTTTTCGGATTCAATTAGACTGACCAACGCAGACAATGTGCGCCTCTAATTCATTCCACCCCAACTGAACTGTACACTACCAAAGAACCCTCGTATCATTCAAATTTTCCGCATTTCTTCTTCTTTTTAATTTATTATTATAATCATTATTATTATTTCTTTTACTTTTTCAAAAGAGCGGTGTATTCAAATGATCAGGATACAAAGTGTAATTTATCTATAGAAACTTTCCCATTGATTATGGGAAATTAAATTCTTGGCGATTACAAAACAACTCCTTATTTTCGTTTCGTTACTTCGTTTTTTTTCAACAAGGATGCTCTTAAAACTTTCCAAGGAATGGGTTGAATAAATTACACGAGCATAAGACAACCTCAGGGAGTTGGAATAATTAATGTCTTTGAGTACTGAGTGTACGAGTCCTCAGGCGATGCAAATGAAGCGAAGTTGTTTTTCTTGCAGAATTTTTGCGTAATCGCGCTCGTGTTTTTATCGTTGGCTTATATAAGAAAATGGAATCCTTACCCGAACGCAAAAAGGATGCAGCATGTTGCGAAACTTTTGTAAAAATGGCCAGCAGGAAAGGAAAAGTAAAAAATTGTCCTAGAAAAACAAGATTACGCAATGAGGAAACAGAGAACGTCATTAGCGCAACTATTGAGAGGCGTGATTGGAATTAATGAGGCTACGTAATAAAATTTTGCGATTTTAATTAGTTCCAATCGATGCAGGATGCGCTCCGTTTTGTTTTGTTAGCGAGCACAATGTGCGCCGAACTCTGGCACCTTGGCCCAGGCTGTGATTGCACATCGACCCCGGAATTTCCTTGATTCTAGGTCAGAAAATATTTCATAGATAATATCCAATATGAGCGGAAAATTCCAGGGAGGAAGGACGTTGGTGGCGAACATAACTTCTCATTAAAATGTTTCCCAGAGTCAATCTGTTTTAAGCTTGGATAAGTCTCGTAATCAACATAACTCTTTGTGTGCAAGGATTTTTCCCAATCCGGGGTGGGGGCTGGATTGGATTTTGTCGTGACCGCATTCGTCAATCGGATGCTCACTTTTGTGACAGATGTTGCGAGTGCTGCATATTCAATGCAGCCTTGCAGGCGTTATGGAAATAAATGTGAAAAATGTTTGTAATTATAAGACAACTATAACATTCGATTGATTGGTTTTCCAAAGGCTATTCCAATAACTTTATAATAGTCTTTTGAATATCGAGTACGAAAATTGCAAATTGATGTTTAAAAATATTGAAATTTGCCTGATATGAAGTTTCAAAAGTTCACCCCCGTTTTCCCATCGCACGTTTGGGTTTTATTGAGTCACAAAAGGTCTATGCCCAGTGCCCATATATTCAGGAGCTATCCAACAATTTGTTAAATTAAAAAGTTTCCAATTTGTGTCAGAAAACTCTTCCATAGTCTTCTTGCAAACTCCGTGAGAGCAAAAAAGAAAAACTCATACGCACCCTATCGCACCGCACCGCAGCCAGCTGAATGCGTGGCAAAACAGTGACGCCGAACAACGGTGCTCTTCCTAGATGTGTGGGTGTCATTTTGAATATGGGGCTATGTGAACACAGGCCTCGGCGAATTCCCCATTGCTCCTTGGACGCTTCTTGTACGTCTCCATGTAGACTACGAGTACGAAGTCCGTTCGCTTTGGATTTCCACCCCTTGTGCTTGCCAAGTTGCCAGACTCGATCCATAACCAATTCGGCACTCGGCAAGCCATAGGCAGACATGGGTTTGGCATGAAATGGTTCCCAAGCACCCCGCCAGGGTGTTATTCTGTTTATTTGATGAGGTGCAAGCACACTTTGTTTTTCAGAACACATTTTCGGTTCTATTTGCCATGAGAAAATATCATCCCTTGAGAAAACAGTCATTTTGCGCTTACAAAACAGATTTTAGGCGGTTTTTCTGATTCTTTCTTCTCTTTGTTTTCCATCTTGCTGAAGTGCCAACAACGGACTGTAGTAAGTTACAGGAATTTGTGTACCGAGGGAAAATACATAAATTGTGATTATTTACCGTTGTAAATGTATCTGATGAAGTGGATTACATTTCATTTTTGTTTGCCTGATAAACTTAAAAGTCCCGCAATGATTGCTTTAAAGGGCGAAGAGGGGGAATTCAATTTTTGGTATTTCTGATGAACTGTTCAGAAGTTTAAACACTAGTGACATGAACAGAGTTTTTAAATAGTTGAGTTACAAAAAATGTCATTGTCAGTTTAAAAAGTGTTTAAGATAAAGAAGTTCCCTTTTTTTCTATTTTAACTGAAATGCGAATTTATCAGTTTTTGTTTGCATGTGCACTAATAAATAAACGTTGATTGGGTCCTGTTTCTAACACTAGAATTTAAAATTTTTAACGCTACATATTGAGGACACCTTATTTTAGTGGATGTGCGGCGCATATTCATGTACAACCCTTAAGGCCTAGTCACACGAAGCTCCGTATGACTTGGCCTTTAGTGTTCGCAGCGACATATTATGTAGCAGTGCCGAAAAACTGATGATTAACTTTAAAACGACCGCCACGCCAGAGGCGGAGCCGAGATGACTACGTACTTGTCACTGGTTTTCGTCGCGGTTAGACTTTTTCGTGTTATAACTTATATACAAACGAAAAGCTATACGCTCGCTAGGCTAGCTTTCGAATCTTATATAAATAACCGGCCTTTTTCAATAATGAAATAATTCCAATAACAGCTAAAATACAATTAATACGACCGTGGGTCAACAAACGGCAATTTGCATTCATTCTTGTTTAAGATTCCAACAAATTCAGAACATTTTAACAGGACTAACAGTCCTACTGCCCAAGTACCAGATGGGAATTATTTGTTTATGGGAAATGCTTCGCGCAATTGATCAATTAAGTCTAAAAAGTGGAAAATAAAACAAAAAAACCATTTGGTTTTCTGAAATTTGTCTGCACTATTTGTGAAAATAGACTAAAGAGAAGAAAACATTTTATTTTACTCTTGGAAAATCTTTTATAGAAAAACAAAATTATTTTCTTCTTTTTAGTCCATTTTCACAATTATAGAAAAGTTTCACATAAGCGGAAATTACATATCTATACTAGAACATGTTTTTAAAAAATCCTTAGAGCTATTTTTGAGATCCCTTTTGCATACAGACCTTGACAGACAGTGTGAGTCCATTTCTGGCCACTTTTAAAGGAAAAGAGGTTCGGCCACTACAGCACTTGAACCCACAATCCTACGTACGTGAGACCTACGATCTACCAGACTACCAGTGAGCTATTGAAACAGATACAACGAGTTACGAATTTTTCAGTCTGATTCATGGGCAAGACAATATTGTTGTTCGGATCGTGTAAAATCGCGGAAAACGAGTTTTCCCGGAGATGAGACCTGACTGGATCGATTTTTTGTCCTCAAAAACCGCTATTCGGAAACTTAAAATCCTTAGAGCCGTTTTCTAGAACGCGATTAGTATAAAAATTAAAATTTGATAAATAAATATAGAGTATAGAGCTGTTTAATCTTGACTATCCTATAGGAGTAACAAAATTTGTTAATGTTACAAATATAGCTTCGAATAAACAGTCGATAATATAATGTCCCATCATTTTGCTTTGTCTGAAGCAGATTTTAGTAACCAAGAAACAATTTTTGTTTCCATCAAAAAACCAATCAATTTTGTTCGAATATAACATGTTCAGGTCTACGTTCCCAATATTCAATCTCCTTTTATTTTCTAAATACTTTTCTCCAAGGAACATAATCGCAATTTACAATTTATTCAGTGGGTTTAGAACAATAATATTATTTCAAACTAAATCATAAAAATTCTTAACTGTGTTCTAGTGACATCGAAACTTCAAAAACTGAAATGTCTAATCTGAAGGAAGAATAGAATCGAATAACAAGATTAGAAATATAGCGCATCAAGTGTGGATTAGAAAGAGAGAGCGATAAAAACATAGCTAAACCCGTTAAGCTAGCATTGGACACGTAGAAACATACAAACATAAAAAGTTATACATATGTTAACGTATCATATTGGTTTTTTTTTGTTTTCAATATTTCTGATCCTGGTTTATTCCTTTTTGCGGCACTAAACGTCTGCGTCACGCACACAGTGTTATTTAGTAAATAACATTTCTTTTCAATTGATCCGTACCGAAATTGCCATGATTATTTCTTAAACTCTGTCATATAAATTCAAAGCAGTCTGCCGTAATCTATTTCACCCCCGTTTTATGTTCTGCACGCATCCTTTGAGCATTTCCATTTCCAAAAACCAATTCGTATTATTTCCAACCAGATTCGCATCGTTTGCTTGTCATTAGCACGAAAGTCCATTACATTTATAAAAGTTATAAATAATTTCGGAAATATTTCCCAATTTTAAGCAAAACGCAAGCATTACAAATCTTCTTTAGAATCAACAGTTGAACTGAAAATGACACACGAAGAACTTGGCAAATTCCCCATAAAAGTTTTCGGAATTTTTCGTCCTTCAACAAAATTTATTGATTTTGGAGAATTTTTTCAGGTCCCACGAAATCGAAACAGCTGGCGTTTTGGTGAAGTGACAAATAAGGAAGAATTAATTTCCTTCCGTAAAGTTATAATGAGACCGTGCTGTAATTTACCCCCTTTTCATTTTCCAATGGGCGGGAAGCACTGAAAGGAGTTTCGTCGCGAATATTTAATTAAAGGTAGTGCGAGCGGAACATTCTTTTTAATTGTCTTTATAAAACGGCTAATGATCGTCCTAAACGGGGGGGGGGGGGGGGGGGGGGGGGGGGTTACCTTGACGAATTCGGGTCGACGGAGGCATTAATTTCTTAAACACGGAAATAACGCCCAGGATACTCTTGGTTAGGTGTTTAGTGAGTCACAAGGAGGCCGTTCTGACATGTCTAATGGCCCCCAGAGTACTAAAAATCTTTTCGATGTTAGCTCGGGCATTATAATTCAATTGAGGAAATTTCTGTGCGTTTGAATTTTGGTGGAGCACAGCCCTGTGCGGTGGTGGACCAATTTATCATTTCGGCAAATTGAAAAATATGTGTTAGTCCTTGTTGAATGGAATTTCGTTGAACAGCGGGAATATTTTGAAATTACCGTCTGGATAGCGAAAAGTTTGTTTTGCGTTTCTAAAATTCGGATCAAGTTAAAGTTTACTGAAAAGGATGCCAGCAGGTCTTAAACTGCGCTTAATTTTACAAGTTCAGGATTTTAACTTGATTAAGGCAATCGATAAAATCAGGCTCACATACTCCGGAATCGTCTGTAAGTATTGCACTCTGCTCAGATACAATAATTTTAAGGAGCAGCCGAAAGAGCAAGAGTTGCTGGTGATTGGTGATTGGTGGGATGACAATTTTACTTTTCAAAAATCGCATGGTATCTTCCTGGCGACATAAATGAAATATTAACCAGGGCACTGCATGAGGCCGTTTTGAGATCCTGTAACTCTGCTGAATCCCCAGCAAACGTTCGACATGAAATCAGCAAAAAAAAAAAAAAAACCAACATTTCCCGTTCTCATTTCTTGCATGCGCCCCCGGACGATTGCTGTCTCTTCTCGGTCGAACTATTTCCGGACTGTGTCGGGTCCTCAGGGACTTTTATTAGCAACTTTCAAATTCTCAATATCAACTGCTCGTCGATCGATGGATCCGGAATTCGTTTGTCCCGTGGTGGATGATTTCATCTACAATGATTCTCTGGGGGTTGGGGATGCATCGAAACTTCGAGATGAACTGTTTCTGTTTGATTCCTTTTGTTTTTGTTACACGATGGGTAAAAAGTTTCACTAGTAACTAGTTACTATCTGTGAAAGAAAAAATGTCAACCTGGAGAAAGGATATCACAGGGACAGGACATCCCCAGGCGTGTTGTTTAGCATATGCAGAACCAGCCAAAAGTGTCAAGCCCGCTTCAGAAGTTATTAAAGATAACTACGAATGCAGACACGATTCCGTCAGCTGCTACAAATACACACACTGACGGCAACTCAGAAAAATACACTCAAGGATTCGAGGAATCTAGTTGGAAACAAAAGCTGAATGTTTTGTGACGTAGAGGAAAGTTGTGTGCCAGTTTCCGCTTCCACATAAAACTGTTGTTTAGTAAACATGAAGTTCGCTAAGATAAACACAAGGTAAAATGGAACCGGACAGTTGTGCTTCATTTTGAATTTTTGCGACAGGACAATGTAGCGGTGTATATGGGAATCCCCTAAACGAGAGTGATTTCCCATTAAACTCTTCCCTAACTGTAAATGTAATTCCAAGTCAGAGAATGTCTACTCAATAGGAAGCGAAACTCTTTTTTGAGTATGTTTGCAAACAAGATAAAATTTAAGAGAAAGGATACTAATCTAATGTAAATTGCGTGAGCTTTTTCCGCGGTAAGTCGCGTGACAAGTCAAAAGCGCTTCTCACAAATAAATTGAGGCAAAGCTTTCGCAGCAGAGGATTTGAAAATCAAAAAGATCCTGTTTTAGGGTAATAAAATTTGCATCTGCTATGATTTTCTTTTGAGAATTAGCACTTAACTTGTATTATTTTTATATTTTTTGTTTATTTTTGGCTTAATTTTATAAATTTCACTCATTTTTTAAAAATCGCGGCAAACATGAACCATACTGCATCTCTTTCCGTCATATGCTTTTCTGTTACTATCTTATTATGCAGTCGACTTACATATTCGCAATCAAACCGTGTATACTACACAGTACAGAACACAGATAGTGCTGACAGTGACGTCAGACTTTCGGTTCTTTTTGAGTAGATATCCTTTGTCCAGGTACAGGAACAAAGTGCACTTGTGCTTTATTTGCAACAGTTTCATGGAAATATTTTCATAGCACTGGATTCGGTTCCAGTGTCCTCATCTATATTAACAAGAAAAATCCATCAGGAATCATTTAGCATTCTTACATCCTGCAGTGCATGCCAGGACGTCGGTTTGTCCAATTCAGCAGCTGAAAAGCTTCATCATCGGCGACAATTCGGTTTATTGCCGTTCTGAAAGCTTCATTATTGAATCCTTTGAAATTGCATCCTGTGGTCTGTGGCTGGAGCAATTTATTTTCGAAAATCAACACAAAATCCTTACATTGTGTGTACAGAGTTTTCCCTCACCGCACTCCGTGTCTTTCCTGATCAAGAATGCAACAAGAATTGAAGAATTTAAGGCGAGGGGGCAAATGTTCTTCTCTCTCTACTTCGCTGCTATTTGCGTTATTGCGTCATCCCACCCACACTGCACTGCTTGACTGCAACTGAAGCTTACCTAAAACCGTTAGCATTTAGTTTAGGGGTTTGTTTATGTAACTCCTCTCAAATCTTCTTCATTAAATCGGATGGCATGGCAACGTAAAATATTCAACCACACCAGCTCCAATTATTGCTTCAACTGTGAAACGAACTCGAATCCTTTGAATCTTATCAAAGAACAGTAAATACACTGTGAGGGGGAAACCCCAACAAGAACAGAAACCGTTGATCATCCTCAACCACACTTTGACCAAAAAACCATTTTTAATTAACTACAATCCCCAATTACATGCATTAAAGCACGCGGCAGCGAAGGTGAGTTTTGTTTTTCGCCCTTTTTGTTTCCCTTATTTTTATATCAGTTATTGCTGCAACTGGCATGAATTTCCGCATGACTTCTGCTTTGGTAGTTCTTTGAATGAAAGTTATTATCACCGACTAGAGATAGCGGCTCTTTTTTAGTGGGTGCTGAACATAAATACAAAAGATAATATCCAGTTTACGTAAGCACGGAACAACATAAAGGTCACACATTTCCGCATGACTGTTCAGAAACTCATATTTTTCCATTATTATTTTTTTTTTTTTTATATAATTTTTAACTGATATTGTGGAATAAATTTCCGTTCTGTTCCAATTGAACAACTTTTACCATTTAAATGTCAAGTTAAAAGTATTCTGCATGAATTATAAAATTCATAACTGAATTTATTAGCCCGGAAGCAAATTTGTGTTTATCCAGAGTACTCGTTTTTGCCATTAAAAAGTTTAAACATTTATTAAGTGTTTGAAACACTTTCAGTCAAAATCAACTGGAGATTTTATTCGGATCAAAAATTCAACAGAAGCACTTTGCGAAAGTTATTAATTTTCAGCGCGGAAAAAGTTTTGCTCCTTAAAGTCATGTTTTTCAAAATAAATGTTAAAAAACGGATCCCGATTGTCGCCGAGAGCAAAATAACACTTCATGTGTCTTTGAAATATTTTGGTCTCATTTTTGACTTTAATAAATAATAGTCCTTTAGTGTAACTTCTGGTTTTTAATATTGCCAAATGTGCACTCCTTTATCCAAAGTACTACATGAAACTGAGCACTTTATTTATTACCCCAAAACTATTTCCTTTCCTGCAGAATTCGGAGCCATACATCACAGCATCCTGGAAGGTACGAGAATCGTCTCCATAAGCATGATCCTGGCATCGTCGGCTGGAGCAGGCGACAAAGATCCTGCGATGCGCTGGACTTGCAAGTGTTTAGTTGACTCTTCCACAAATCAACAAGATGCAAGGACTGACGTCGGCGTCCTTGTTTTCATCCACTGTTGACACTACGGAGAAATATACTAGACCGAATGTGCTGATGCTGGAATTAATTTCAAAGTAACATGAACTTTGGTTTTATTCACATCTTCCGGCCGTCTAGTTCTAATATGGTGTAATAATGCTTGTATTGAAAGCGGTCCAGGGGGTGGCAAATGCCCGAATGGCCAGAGGCCGGGTTTGGCAGGCCCACAATGCACCCAAGAAGAAATTAATAGTGTACATGTCTGCATCTGCATAATTAATAATGATGTCCTTGCTGTGCGGTTCGTTCGACGCAAACACACCTACCCACGAAAGTATCGTTAGGCTCATTAAACGGAACATGGTTAATTGGTTACACTCATCTGGCCGATGCACAAACGAGCGATTTCGGTTCAATGGCCAATTTCATGCCACCTCAGTTCTTCAGATTTGCAAGAGCAGGAAAAGTGGTTGCGCTTGCGGCGACTCTGAGCCCAACTCCCAAGACAAGATTTTATAACCGAATGCTTTCACCTCTTTCCACAGGTGTCTCTAGGAACTTCAAAGAATATTGACCTAATTAAACAAAGGTTGTATTACATTCTGGTATTTTGACAGGACCTTGTTAGTTGACATCGAATCATCTAATTGTAGGACGAATTTCGAAAATCGATCCATATTTTGCTTCCATTGTATTTCAAACTTATTGGACCAAATTAGGAGAAACCTTCTCTGAGCAATTAGTTATGAACTATGACGAATTGCAGTTTTCCTCAAGGATTGTGAAATACTGGCGAATTCAAATAAATTATGGATATGGAAATTATCTCTTCTGTTGATGATTGCCTAACAATTTGGTTGTGACTTGAAGAAGGCTGGAATCAGTGGTCGTTGGTCGCGTAATCGACCAATTGAAATGTACCCGGACATTTTGGCATTCAGTGAAAATCGCAATTTAATTGGCAATTAAAATTGCAAGGCACATTGGCTGCAAATGCGCTTGAATCGATGCCGTTTTAGCTGCAACCGCCAAAGTGGCCTCCAATCGGGCGCAGTGAACAAATTCCTCTGATGCCAATTACAAGTTTTATTTGAATCGAAAATTGTTAATTTACTTTTAGTAATTGAACATCAAATGGTGTTTGCTGTAAATATTTTAAAAATCAAACTTTTAATGGAGGAGGGGGACTGGCAATGATATATACAAGTATATATTATACACATAGCAGGATCTTGTTTGCCTGTGCAGTGGTTGATTTTTTCTCTTTTCTATTTATTGTATTTTGCTCAAAAATCAATTTGGTATTTTATTGAAGCAGATTCGTTACACTAATTCGATGCCCTTTTTATTAGTTTCGGAACCCATTTTAAAGTTCGGATGCCAGATTGTCGCCACTAGGGTTGGTTTCGCTACATCCTTTTGCTGATATGCATATTATGTCGAACTAGTTACGGCAACCTCTTTTAGAAATTTCTTCTCGTGCCAGAGGAACTGTGATAAATGACTGCCTCGATAAAAGGAAAATTTCAAAAAATTGATGTAGCTGAACCTTTCGATCTGACGAGTACTAATAAATCACGGTCACCAAGGGATGGACATTTTTATGCCTTAGATGTGACGTTGGCAACGCCTTGAAAGAGTGGTGAACATGGACTATACATATATTTATTATTGGAGGGTAAAAAGAAACCGTTTTATGGATGTCCTGTCATTCGTCTCAGACGATAACTCGAGAACGTTTTTATCTAAAGGGTTGAAATTGGCCAAAATGGCACTTCGTTAAATTTGTAGAATTAAATTTGAAGATGAGTAATATCGGACAATACCTTCTTAGTGTTACCATTTTAACCTGAGTTTTTTGGTATTCATTCGTCAAATATATTTTGAGAAATAGCTATACATTAAAAAATTGTATACACTCAACTTTTTTTCACAAAATTTCGAAATTAAAAAATTTTATGAAAAATATTTCATTTTTTACAGATTATTTTAATTACTAGGGAAAAATTTCCCGTTGATAAAACATTTTCTGCACGATTTTTTGATGGTCGTGAAAAATCAATTTAAAATGTGTTGAAAGTAATAAAAAGAAATCTGCTGTATTATATGAAGGACATTTCATAATTGGTCCGAACCAATTACAGCTTCCTTTCTCCTTTTAAAGTATTTATAAGATTACACGCAGATCCTGTATGCAGGACTAATGAAAACAAAATCTAAGATTGATGACGACAAGTGACTAAGCAACATTTAAACGTGAACAGTTTCCGTCATAGTTTTTTTTTAGGAGTTTATAAGTTTTGGAACAACAGGATGTTGCTGCTGACTCGAGTTCCCAATTCAAAGCATCGTTCGTTAAATTTATTTTGTTTCTGCAAGTTTAATGTTCACAGCGTGAAGATGGTTGAACAAATACAAAGGCATTGCGGAAGCGTATAACATTAGGTAAGAGTTCATTTGATTTTTTAGCATTCATGCAACGTAGCAAAAGTTGAAATCTATACGTGAGCATCCAATTTGTTGAAGGAAGCACAAACAGATATCGATTGCGTATGACGGGAAATCGAAGAAAATTTCATACGATTTTATTGATATGAAATATTCAGATGTGCTGTAAATTGATTCTGTCGAAAAACGTTCGTGTAAGCATCTTTAAAATTGTGATAACATGATTTTTAAAACTATTCGAAAATCTGAGCATTCGTGTTCTAAAAAAAAAAAAAAAGAAGAAAAATCGATAAAGCTAACGATTGGTTCTTATTCTTCAACGCAAAGTTATAAGCAACCGAATTCAGGTCTTTTCCGGGATAATTTTGTTCCTTCCTTTTAAATGACAAGGACGTGATTCGACTGAATCCTTGCTACAAATAAGTCACGTAATCAATGCTGGAGTCTCGTAGGCATTTCAGTTGATTGATGAGTTCAAATTGGGAAGTCGACTTTAGAACAGAAGCTAAAATACTGACGACAGTCTCGATATTGCATTTCGATCGATTGGTTTATTATCGTTTATGGGATGTTTTTAGAAGACAAAGTTTTATGAAAAAATTATTTGTTTTACATTAAAAAACCGTAATATACTAAATGCATGATGTAATCCTTTCCTTGAATGGTGGGCCAGAAGCGTGGCTCAGTTTAACAGGTTTTATTTGACTATGATAGATATTTCGATGCCTATACGTAATCAAACAGGAAATACCTCATAACCCACGGAAACTCAATTCTCAGGCGGCCATTTTATATAATGGCGGCTTTTGCTATCATGATTTTTCGCGAAGCGTCACGAAACTTAAATAAATTTCGCATACAACAGCCGTCCACTTCCGTGGGAAGTGGATTTCCTTAAGTTTATTCCATGCCACAGAATTTGGCTCGAATCTCGAGGAGGATTTTCTGACAGCTGAAAGGGACATCCTGTTGACTCTCACAGTGTCATGTGTGCCAGAATCTATAAAGATTTTCAGTGGCCAAAATACCGGAAAAGAATTCCGATCCTTCTTCCACATGAACCATGGGTAATATGCACATTACATAATCATTTCCTGGTCTAAGTCCTTTTCATAAGCACAACATGGAATCTGAAGGATAACGTTCTACAGCTGCGGATTTATAAATCAATCGAGACTGACGTATCCCGTGTTGACTCGTTGTATTCATTAAGGTGCGATCGATCTCAGAAATATCCGAAGATTAATAGTCTTGTCCGGATTGATATAGGCCGAAAAGCTGCCCATCAGGACGAATTTGCATGACGACTTATTGGACGCTTTATTCATCAATTTTAAACTAATGCAAGTTCGGGTTCGGGCCCCAACAATTTGAAATTAATTTATGAATAAACATAGATGAGGGAAATTCGCCCCTCATCCCCACAGTTCAGTCCATGAACGACTAAGCAAAACGTTTAATATTTTAAAATTATGATGGTGATTATACGAAATGACAATTAATTGTATACGAAGTAGGCCTAGTGAAACTGGGATGGTAATTACTCGGTCTGAGCTGCCTGATTTTGTCCTCCATTAATTATAATTTCAGAAGTTATGCTAGAATTTTTGTTATGAAAGGACCTTCAAAGTCTGACATCTTGAAATAACTATACACACTAATTCCTTTCCTGGTAATTGTTTCAGCAATTATTTTGCCAAAGAGTTTTGAATTTGAAACTGTTATATGAAAATGTGATTTTGTATTAATCACAATTGGCGTAGAAGATGTTCTTGCCAATTATTAATCCAAAGGGGAATTCCAAGAAACATATTATAAATGATGGACTTCATGGTAATTACGCTGAACAGGGTCAAGGTATGCGAATTAAACTACTTTTCATAGGTCCCTCGCGTGAGGCATCCCTCCAGCAATAATTGCTGCGGACAAACGAAGAAAACATCGAAACATTTACGGTGGAAATAACTCAAAACGAAATTTTAGTAGAAATAAAATAATGATATTAGTGAAGTTGACGGATTTCTGTCGATGTTACGAGTGTATCTTTTTTTAAGTAAAGTTCAATTTACAAATAAAAGAAGTTTCAAACTATCTTAAATACGATTTAAAAATTCCGTAATATTTTCAAAATTTTGAAAACATCTATCTATATCTATTTATATATATATTATACAGTAGGTATATACTATAATAAATATAATATATATAAAATCGAAAGTTCGTTCGTTTGTCGCTGCAACATATCTATAAGCTTGCTTTAAATTTTTTCATTTTTTGGCAGAAGGTAATATACGAGTATACATATGTTTTAACTTAATACATATGCTATTTTATATTCTCCAAAATATAGGATTTCAAAATAGTGGAAGAAAAAGTGCGACCTGCAAATTAAAACGCCAATGAATTGCCATGAAAACTTGTGTCTAGGGGTTTTCGAATATGTTGACTGCGAATCCAATTTCAATATTTTTCAAAATGGCTGATTTAATATGGTGACCGCAATTTTACAAAATTAAACGAAATTTAAGTAAATTTTGAGACCATTGCTTTCTAATCTACATACTATTGAAATATGGAAATTCAAGATGGCAGATCCAATATGGCAACTGAAATTTTCCATAATTCAACTATATCTCGAGGGCATCTTGGCAGGGCGTTAGATATTTTGAAATCACTTATTTCGAACTTATAAATAATACATTCCTATTCATATTAGGAAATTCAAATTAGCGGACCAAATTGACGACCGTTTTTTTGTGAGTGAGAAAATAAGTTGGTGCAAATTAAAGTAATAAAATATTCGCTCACAAGATTTGTAAGAAAGCATTATAAATTCAAGATCTAATATGGCGAAAATTTTACTAATTCGACATATTTAAGTGCAATTTAGTATTAATGGAATTCTGACTCTGAGCCCATTGATTTCCCATCTAGTACAAAACTTTGGAAATTTAAAATGGCAGACTGAATATGTGACTGGGTTTTCCTTAAATTCAAGGAATTTTACTTAAATCAGTGTACCTAAAGGTAATTCGGTGAAATTAATTTCGTATCTAATATCGAGATTTTTAAATTCAAACTAGAGGATCTATTATGGTGTCAAATATTTATTATTCAAGGAATTTTCATGAAAAAACATACACAAATTGAAGTTTTAACATGGGAAAATTTTGTAACATGAACAATTGTGATAGAATTTTCAAAATCGTTCCCGAAATAAAATTTCCGTTATGTAGTAAGTATTACGTACATAATATTAAGGTTTTCATCGCACCGGGTGAAGCCGGAGAACTCGGTAAGTTTGATTGTAATAACTATATTTTCTTAAAATCTTTCAAAATGAAAACTGACATACTTTAAATGTAATACTTTTAATTAAAAAATTACTCTCAATGTTGAGCAATTTGGTGGAATTTTCGGGAATTAATAAGCAGATGTCTTAGAACTATAGAGATAAGAATCCTTCACGAGTTGGGCACGGTTGACGACTCAACCCAAAGGTTTCGCAACAGTAATTTTATGATTTTTGCAAAGCCTCGTTTTGCACAGTAATTACGTGTTTGAACTGATTTGTTTTAGAAATCTTCTAATTCTATCTGAAATTACAAAATCTATTTGCAACATTTTTTTTAAAATATCCAATTTGTCAAAGAGGATTCGAATGATTGAAATTTAATTCTGACACACTTTTGACCGCTCCATCTGTCGTCCATTGAGCAAACACTACAAATTCATTGTCATTTCTCGAACAATTTGGAAATATTTGCGCTTCGTGAATCACAAAAATTATTTATAATGTTCGGGCCGAACTAATTAAGTGGTCATGAATACGCTTCCAAATCCATGTCCTTGATGACATGAAATCTGTCGGGCATTTTGTGAACATCATTTCTGAAATGGCTTATCTGAAATAGATGTTGTTTTATTTGGACATTTGCCAGGTGTAATCGGATAACATCAACCTTCTGAGAAAGATTTTGTAAACATTTCTGATTGCCCAAAATTGTTGGATTATCTCTTCATGCTGCCAACAATTGTGAACTGAGACCACCCCCCTTCTCCACCATTCTTAGTTTTTATTTATACTACTGGCCACAATTTCATGGCAATATACCAGAAAAATTATGCCCTTTGCATGCCAACAAAAGGAAAATACCGCAATTACCTAAAAGAGTCGAGGACCAAACCGAACCGAAATAGAGCCAACGAATTCCAGAGCAGAGGTTGTTAACGGCGAAAGAAAAGGCAGGACAGATAATGGAACTTAACGAATATAATCCGCCATTTTCATTGTAATGATCAGGCTTCTGGTAGACTTTCACCGGATCTAGCCCTAGCCATCCGAAACTAAGTGCAGGACCAGCGTTTTAATAAGTGACATTAAATATAATCATCCACCCTGCATCACTAAGAATTGTCATCCTCCTGCCAGGAATAAACGGCTACTCTTGCGTTGAGCTTCATTAATTATATTTTTTTCAATGTAAAAAGACTTTTTGTGGATTAAACTATTTATGGGGAAAGGAAAACTAAGAAAAGGATTAACAAACAAACAGAAGAAAAAACAATGTTACACTGGAAGTAATGAGAAAATGTGATCATGAATTTCAGAGAAAAGTTCAAAATAATGCGGTATTGTTTTGAAAAGTCAACTGCAATATAATTAACTGTGTAGTAACTTAACACACACAGTTGCAATTTACGGTAAAACACGACCCCACCAACACGAAAAAAACAAGATAAATGACACGGCAAAAACATTTTGGAGTTTTGAAAAACATTTTCAAGAAAAGTAAAAGATATAAGAGCAAAACTTTTCAGGTTCCATTAAAATCGTTAAACTCGAGGGTCTCTTAAAAATCAAGTCCTTCAAGTTCCTCTCGAAATACTATTTTCCTACCGGAATCCAACGTTACCAGAATGAAACCATTTTGCGCCAAAATTATATTTTCCGTTCACCACGAAATCTTTTGTATTCAAAGTTCGTGAGTCCTGGTTTTTGCCCGGCCACTGAATTTCGTACCTTTGACGAAGTGGTTCCTCTTGACACGTATCAGGGTTATTTGAATTCTTTCCGCAGTAAGGATCCTGAATGTGGGAGGGACTGTTTTAGGTTTTTTTTTAAAAAGAAAACTAAGGAATTGTATGCAACGGAGTTACAAAAATTTAAAATTCGATGCGTACCTTTCGTTTTATGTTTTTTTTTTTGTGGATATGCATGTGAAAATAGAATCGGAAAAGTACTCTAGGTACTTTACAGTGGATTACATTTAAATAGTTTTCTAACTTTCAAGGATATTTTGTTTTTTTGTTTTAATTTATGAAAATATTTTTTCGAGACAATATTCACCAATTGCAACTAAAAACACTGAAAAAATTTCATCGTATAATATGTCTGAAAAGTGAGAGGACACAAGGACCAACGTTTGGTCGCAAAGACTCAAAAGGGTAGAAGAGAAAAATTATGAATAAAAATTAATATTTACAAAAACATTCCTACGTAGGCAAGAGCAAAAATGAAAATTAATCGCTGTCAGTGTAAAGTTTCTTTGAGATGGGATGACAAGATGTAAAAAGCTGATAAAACAAGGACATTGCCTTTTGCCAGCCAGAAAACTCCTGAAATTCGTAGTCAGTTGTTGTTACTATTATTATTATTATTATTATTATTATTATCATCCTGGTTTTCTTTTTTGTTTTTGTTGTGCATATTGTTGAGTCCGCCTTGATTATGTGCGAAATATTATACCAACACAAAGGAGTTTCGCATGTCGGAAAAAATTTAGCTCATTATTTCTGTTAAACGAGGAGCCCTGGGAGTTACGTTTCGCTTTTAAGTAGGTAACTAAGCTGTCACAAAAAATAGAGCAGCCCCGAGTGCTCACACCGATCCTGGAGCGCAGTGCTCCTTTTTGTAGTGCTAATAATTGTTTGCTAAAATAAAAATGTTTTAATAACATCAAAGGAATAAAGTGAGTTGGAGGGAGAGAGATAGATAGAGACATGTTGCTAGCCATCCTGTAAATACATCCTTAATTAAGATCTGAAAAACTATTCGTTGTCGTGACAACGAAAGGGATTCTTTCTTTTAATTGAAATTCGAGTTGAAAAATTATTCGAATTTTGTGATATTACTATAGAAACAGTTTTGCAACAAAGCATCTAGAATATCGAGCCTTTGTACTTTGTAGTCGTATCGCCTTTAAAGGAAATAATTACAAGTCCTTGCTCTGGCAAGGAGCGACTTTTGGATATTGTTTCAGATTTTGAAGTTCCGTTAACGACAAAGGATTTCAATTTTTACCCGGTTTCAGGTATAGACATTGCGTAGTGTGCGGTTTCTTTGTCATAATATGTGCTTTTTCGATAAAATAAAATAAAATGTTTGCTACAATGACGCAGGATTCAATCAATTCGTGTCTTTTGAAATATTTTGAAAAGGCAAATACGTGTAGTCGAGGTATTTTTATAATATAAATATGTTCCAAAATATTTATTCATCGTCAATCTTCCGACCACAGCGTAGTTTTGTCTAGGTCTGGCTCATTTTGCTTTCTCCTTTAAAAAAAAAAAAAAAAATAACTTTTGCTTTCAATCCCTATAACTCTAGTAACTTAAGTTTTAATTTAACACTTGTCAGATTTTTTTAACTACTAACTTCTAATTTGTGCGTATACTTTTCTAATTATATATTTCACAACTTTTCACTGCGTCCGGCTTCACATTTTTCCACCATTTTCTTTCTCGGTAGTCGCATCACTACTCCTGAATTCTGTTGTCGCTCTCGCGTCAAATTTCCCAACTAACCCTGTTTTTGCGATCAATCGCTAGTGTCGCTCACATTTTGACATGTAGACACTTTGTTGTTTTAAAATTATTGACTACATACGTAACGTGTTTTATGCTCTTTAATCAGATTCCATTCCTTGATTCACTGTTATTCACTTATCCAGAGTTAAATAGGGATTCAAAAAGTTCTCTTCTGCTACTTCAGTATCTCAGAAATATTTCATAAGTGTCGGAAGAACCAATAACAAGGACAAAAACTACGTAATATTATCAAAAGTACGGGTTAAGATCAACTGTAATAAAAACATCTTGTTGCTTTTTGTGTTGTCAAATGATTTTTCGTTACATATCCTTGAACAGTACTTTTGCCATCAGACCAAAGAGTTAGAAGTTTCGAGTGTCACCAAACATGGTTAAATCGCTTACGTTTACCCGGAAATGTTATTATAATGTAAATATGGAACAATGGGAAAGTGTTGTGCAAATGTGTTACCGGGAACATGTTCACTCTTTGTTTGCAACTTTGACAAGTGCCGTTCTCATATTGACTTTGGGTGTTAAAGGGGTTTCCCCCAGCTTTCGAAATAGCATAGTGGAGTGTTCTCGTTTCACCATTGCTTCCTAAAACATATCAAGTTCCCACATCGAATCCAGCGTTCAACAAAAACAGTCAATTTGTGACACGGTGTGGATGTCACGTGGAAACCGTTACACGCAACATAATCAAATCTGTTACAGCATTACGTTTGTGTTGATCCTTGTTCTTGCAGATTACTAGAGTAATTAATTTTCGAAAAATTTGTCAACGGGGACCATAGAGAAATAGTTAACAGTTCAATAAATTAGTACAGAGCATGAGTTTTTCTCGTTTTTTTGTTGTCCACTTATCCAAATTCATTTCCCCAAAAATTTCATCCCTTTGGGAACAAAAAAAATCATAATGAAATTTACCTGAAATTTCCTGAATTCAACTCACAATATTACAATCGATAAAGTTTTTCAAAAGGATACATCCTAAGGGATCCAGATTTGTCCCCAATGGCCAACAGTTTTTGTACAGGATCGTATGACAGCGCTGTAGGCGAATGCGGAAAGCCGTGTCGAAATGTCTGAAAAAGAAAAATGTTGCTATAAATAAACGTTGAATGGATGGAAAATTACAATAAATATTGCATGCATTGTGTTTTTGTTTGTATTCAGCCTCACGTTTCACAGAAACGTTTACTTTAAAATCATCAAATTAATTTCAGGTAAAAACTGGGTTTTTCGAATGGACTGCTAAAAATTGCAAAGATGATTGATATTTTTCAGAAAGCAAAAAACAAAACATCTTCTCTTATAATATTAAACCGAAACAAATATCAAATAAGTAAAAAAGCAAGAAAAAACATGTCAGCTGGTCTCCTGCAACAAGAAGATCAATTTTAAAAAAAATTGACACTGGGACAAAACATTGTTTGAACTCAATCAACATTTGAACTTCCTTAGGGGAAAATCAAATGTTAATTTTTCAAATTCACGTACAGCATTCTCACCCCCACGGCACACGTTCGACGACTTGCACGGAACCATTGACAGTTTTCGATTGAAAATTTATTTTGGGGACCACCCACAGTTCGCCCAGAAGAGGAAGTAATTATTCTAACAAATAGTCAATTCGAAATTGAAAACCACGTCGTCGTTCATCGCCAATTGCAGCGAGCCAAGCCTTCGTCATGATGCCTGAAACATTCGACATTCCTTCATCCGTTCAACAATTTTCCCTTTTACCGCTTTCCACGGGAGATGAAAATGCACGGATAGCCCAACGGAGAATTAAGGAAAAAAAATTATGAGAAAATTTCTACTCAATTAATGGCTCCATTCGAGTATACCGGAGACAGGAATATTATCATAGAAGCGAGATTCTATTCAGGCATAGTGAAAGCTCGACAGGAATAGATCATTAAGCTCAGCGATGTATAAAGAGGAGCCGAGCCGATCGCTCTTTATTCGTGATTAATGAAGAATTTAGGCGAAGCAGAAGTTCCCTTTGATGTAATGAATTTCAAGAGAAGGACGAGATCCTTTGTATGAAGTACTGACTGCGAGCAGGGTGAGCAGTTTTGCTAATCGGTTTCTGTCATATTCATTCTTTGATGAATTGCACAGGATTGATTTGAGATTGGCCCCGAATGTGATGGACGCAAATCACACGACTAATTTCATTACCAGTCGCCGCAGGTGCACACCTGATTCCAAGTCCGGAGACTGAAGGGTCCGTCTGACTGGCACAAGGCAATGGAATGCTGAAAATCAGAGTTGGACGTATTCGGGTCTTGTTGGCCAATAAAGACTCAATAAGTTTAGGCTACGATCCGTAATAAGTGGACATCAGCCAAACTGAATACGTTTCCTGAAACTCTCTTGTGTTCCTCAAATTCCCGAACTCAATTGAGATTGATTGGAAACCAGAAAATCATTAACAATCAACATCAATAACACTGGACAACCACAATTTCCTGTCTAAAATGAGAAATGGGGATGAGAACAGAACTTCACACATTAGTAATATGCATAATAAACAAATCATAAACAAATAATAAAATAAATAATAAATATAAAAAATCTTCTCTCGTACGGACAGTTCGTGAGTCCGAAACGCACCCGAATAGCGCGAATGGACGGTCGGACGACAGATCCATTGGTCATACAAACATTTCCGTAGTGCAGGGTTTCACAAGCTATTGTAGGTTTTAAAAACTTCCTAATATAAATAACTTGGTGGTATGGCGAAAGTCGCATCCACTATGTTAATTTCATTTCTCACATTTCTTCGCGACTTAAAATAAATGTATGAAAATCTCTCCATTAACTAAATATATTTTATAAACTTTCACTTGAATTAACGCTCAGTGTCTATGTGCCCAGGATTGTTTTAATTTCGTTAAAACTTCGGTGTCACTAAAACTTATAGTATTTCGACAGTCTGATGCAGAATGACTAAAGCGATAAAATAGTTGATCCTTTGAGGACTTAACATTGTTTATTTAATACATAATAAATACATAGAAAACGTTGCGTAATTCATTTTTTAGTTTTAAAATATATAGAAAAAAAAAATAAATAAAATTTTAAACTGATTGCACGAAATCGTTTCATTTGTTATTCAAGATCGTAATTTTGTTTATGACACCACAATAAAACATTTTATGGCATCCCTTTTCCTGACGTAATATGCAACATTTGCTTGTAAGAAAAAAAAAAATGGAGCAGTTAAAATTTAATGAGGAAATGGATTATATAAATGAACATTCGCACGCTGTTGTAAATGTGTAAAAAACCTCATAAATTTCGGGGCCTTTTCTTCAACTTCATTTCGAATGTTACTTGCTTTGATAAAAGTGAAATTGTTTCGGTACTGAACATTTAAACAACTTATTTTCGTCCTTATCATCACAATTGTTATTACTTTGATACAGGGAGAATTATTCACTTCTCTACTAAGATTGCATATGTACATTACATTTAAGAACACATTTCCTCCTTCTGCAAATTGCGATGTACAATGTATTATAATATGTCCATGGTTACGTTTCAAGGATCCAAGAACATTTATTTTACTTTGAATTACACTCGCACCTGGGTCCTCATGCTGTTCATGGAAAAGTCCGTGTTCGAATAAGTTCTTTCTGCTGTTTGTGTAAGTACGATGGTAAGTACATTGTTTTTTATCCATTTCCTTAAAATTTCGTTAAATTTTTCTGCTTCCGCAATCTACTTCCAAACCAGAACCATATGTTTTGTGCTGTCCTTAATGTAAGGCTTCTCACACTTGGACAATTTTTAAAAAGTTTTTCCTTCGTACCTCCCAAATATCCACTCATACACATGCAATATGCGCTCATATGAATTTCGGAACATCATTCACTGTAGTCTGTACGCTGTGCAAAAGGAACTCAGGGCACCTCAGCTCTCCACTCGTCCTAGTAATTACGAAAAACAGATGTTAATGAAACTTTAATTGAACCACACGAAACCACTCCTCACAGCTGCTAGTCCGATAAGCTGAAATAGAAAAGGACTTTAAAACCTCACTGCTGAGCAGTTTTTTACCGTGCAAGAAACCAGGAAGAAGGAAAAACATTAAAAAAAAAAAACCACAGTAAATATTTGATGTGAAATTTCAGTAGCTTCAAAGTGCCGACAGAAATTGCAAGCAGAGTAGAAGCAATACTTTGATAGAAGTTGATGATTAAAAGCCACGACATGGTTTAATTTTCCCATAAAAATTTCGGAGAGAACTGGTAAAACTCTAATAAAACCAGGATTATCTTTGTTTTTCTTGTTTTTATGTCTGAACTAGTTAAACAGAATTTCAATATTTTATTAGAAAATCTGAAAACCGCTTTAGTTCCTCAATGTTGTTTTTTGTTCAGTCCCTGAAGTTTTTCGGAGTTGCATAACTAGACTGAGTGCTCCTTCTGCGCTCTATACAAAGGCATTAATTACTTTTACTGAACGAACTTTGAAGTTTAGATTTGTTTGTTTATTCGAAACTTAATACAAGCTGAAAATAAAAATAATAATGATAACAAGTACAAGTACAAGAATGTAGAAAGGTGTAGTCAAAATTTCAACAAGGCTGATCAGGACAGCATTTTTTGCATAGAGGATTTACTATTGTGGAAGGCTGCCAGTTGGTTCCACGCAACATCCTGATAATATTTAAGCATATTGATGTCGTGATTAGTGAGGTGGCAGCGAGGAAAAGGGGACCCAATCGAAGGTTAAAAAAACATAGACGGATTACGGAGTCCAATTTTTATATTTTTTCAAAGAATTTTCTTGGATCATAGCTGAGAATATTTGTTGACTAAAATCCTGCGCCCATGGCGAACGGATAAAGGACATATTGGACGAAGCCAGACGGATTACAAAAGGTCGTGGCTTAAAAACTTCCGTATACAGGAAAAATAAGCAAATAGCTTTCATCCGACTTATTGAGGATTGAATTTTGGTTTATATTCTTCGTAAAAAACAACACTTGATCCTTGATGAAAGGAATAGTGACAATAGTTTTTTCATAATTTCCTTACTATAAAGAGTTTTAATATTACAACTGATTCGATATTAGTTGTTTTCGAAAAAAGGTTTGCGCTGCTAATTTTCAAGTAAGCGTTGATCCTGCTTTATATCTGGATCATTATTATATAGATCATGGGAAATTTCACAAAAATTCCTATTTTTGAAACTGTGGGCAACTTCAAAGAAAATTTAATAAACTGTAATTTTTGTGAACTTTGTTGATAATTTTGATTTTTGACTGCAATTAAACATTATTTGTCTCAAATCCAATAGCGCAATTATTATTTTTCGGGAACTATTAGCAGTCGTTTCTTCAACAGTGTAAAAAAAGTAATTTAATTGGGATTCAATTTTTATAAAACAATCAATTATTATGAATTATTATATTATTTGGCACTTCGTAGTCTGAAACTTGAAAACGCTGAATTCGCTTCGGTTTGATATTTTGCAAATTTTCCTTACCGTTTTTTAATGATTGTGATCTGCTGGTCATTAAAAAACACACCGTCCGTTAAAAAACTGATAGAAATATTTGTATCAACTGCTGTAAGAATCGATGAAATATTTTAACAAGTTCGATATTCGACAATCAACAAGGAAAATCGGACACGATCAATTCCATCGTTACTGTGAGATAGTAAAACATCCTTGCAAGAATTTCGGGAATTCAGCAACCTGATACCCTGATACCTGAACCCTTTAATTAAGACACGTTCACACGTTGAATTCTTCGTGTTTGCAACTATTTTGTTATTAGAATAAATAATTTTGCATTATTCACATAAAAATAATAATTTAAAATCGTTGGGATTTAAATAAGAAAACATATGTTTTACATATTGGAGTGAATTTCTGGAACACCTTTTCGTGGTCCAGAGTCGTGCTGTGTCGAAATTTGCACAAGAGACCCAACTGGGATGCGGAAACAGCAGACATCTTAATCAAAATGCTGGAAAGGAAGTTTGGGTGTGAGTGTGAAATAAACGTCGCATGCAGAACAAGAAACCGACGTCCAACGTATTAATTACACCCAGTTGGCACCTGGTACACAACAGATCCTTCTCAGGAGCTGGGAGTTTTCCTTAAATCCCAATCGAATTTCCGGAGAAACATTTGTCTGCCAAAGACATTGATTGAACTCACAATTACCAGTTTACCACTGGTCGTCCTTACGCATCTCAGACAGACTACGGAGCCTTAAACTGTGGCAAGCCACGTCCTGTATGTTGTGTTCCTTGAAGACGATATAAAGTGTTTTAAAGTTTAAAATTATTAAAATTTAGGGGATATATTAGTATTTTTGGTTCGAAGTCATTCTTCTGGGAATGCAGTCCTGAAAAAGAACTTTGGCAATTTTGCACGTGATAATTTATTGATTCAATCCATTTCACAAATATGCGAAGGTGGCTTGGGGTGAGCAACAAGTTCCCTCATTTCCCAGTGTGGCATGCAACATTCATAAGTATTAGTCAGCTTCTGCAGGATTAACTTTTTGTGGTCTCTTATAACTTTTTATTTATTCCTCTCCAGTTCAAAATATTGACGAATTGTGGAAAATTGACATTCAAAACAGAAATGAAAAATTCTCATCACAAAATGTCCAATTTCACTTCAATATATTGAACATGAAATGTGGATTAGCTTTGAAGAACGTACAGAACGAACCACATCCAGGCATCCAGGATGTCGGCATTCATTTTTGGCCACAGTCCAATTAACCACTTGAAATTCATCAAAGAGAATATTGCAGAAAACTTTGATTCACAAAACTGTCTTTTATAATTGGAATTGTTGGGGAAATGTGGCAGTACTTTTTTTTTGTGGGAAATTCATCAAGTTTTTGAAATATTTCGAATATCAAGAAAAATAGCATAGTGAAAATTATTTCGGATATTTCAAATTTAATAAGTTAAATAACTTTCGTCAGTTATTGTTTTTTGTATCGTGGATTTTTCTTCAAATTCAGCTGTCTTTCAAGCTGGCTTCAGTTTTGTCAATGTGTTTCCGGCTTAATATTCATAAACTTTTAATTTCCACGTTTGTTTACTTATGAACTGTCAAAAATCTAAATTTATTCGATACTCGATCTGATCCAAATGTAATAGATCAAAATCAGGGGAAAGTGGTCATGGTCAAGTTTGAATAAGCAAAAGAAAATCAGTTAGGATTAGGATAGCGAACTTTACCAAATAGGGAAATAAATCTAGAAAGTTCTGTTTGGTGAAAAAAGGTCAGTAACGGGGATTAGATATCCCGTAGAAGTTGAAATCAACGTAATGTGTTTTATTGAACTTTCGCCATTCTTTCCATTCCCCTTTTCACATTTTTGGTAACTCGACTACGCAAAATTTTGTATTGAACCATTTGAACAGTTTCTTTTTACATAACGTTCATTGTTTTTATCCGGTATCCTTCACGTCCTTGCACATATTGAGTTAAACTTAATATACCCTACAAATAGAGTATACCAAGCCCAACGAAACTACATTTGTATTAACTACAAAAAAAGTCCTTTTTGTTGAAATTCAGGCGTATTTTATTACGTTAAAAGCTTTGAGCTTCAGGCTCGAAAAATTCTGGTGGTGTAAGGATTTGCAACTCACTTAAAGCATATACACTTGCTATTCAATTAATTTCGGTTTAATATCTAATAAAAATCTGGATCGAATTTGCTCGTAATCGGATTATCCCTGAGAGGCAATTTGCACGACCACAATGATAGTCCTGTGCGGAGGGAGCCAACGCAAACAGTCGAGTCCGCAGGGGCAGCAGCCATTGAGTTTTAACAGCTCCTTGATGCATGCTTAATCAATCCTTTAGTGGGTTGCGGTGATGTATTACCTCGGTTGGATAAATTCATTCTTCGGTGGGATTCACCTGTATCTCCTGAGAAATCGAATTTGCCCCGGGCCTGAATTCGGGACCAACAAGGGTTCTTTCGAAACAGATCCTGATTAACCCTAACCCATAAAAGTCAGATGCAGATTGCATTGGTTTTTTATTTAACACCGTTGCCCCGAGGACTAATATGGTTCCACAGTTTGTATTTATTCACTAAATAATAAATATAGATGGTAAAATTGAACTAACATAGTTTCTCTAAAAACAGATCGATTACGATATCGTTCCCTGAAAATATGCAACTTACTTTTCCGAGATTGTGGGGATGGGGAAGGAAATTATGACATTGCATGGCGATTGGCGCTGCTGAAATTTCACGAGTCAACTGGTTCGATTCAAGCTTTATTTGCGGCGCGGCGCAGAAGAGTTCAATTTCGCGAACTGCATTATCGACTACATTCGGGACTTCGGGAATGTCCATAGTTCACCCGGAATGCAGCCTTTTTAAAGAAAATGCTTTCACTTAACGCATACGAAAACGTGGAATTTGTGATCCCCATTAAAAAATGAAGTGCGCCCCAGACACCGAAAATGGATCAGGATAATTCTCAGCTTCTTAATGTATTGCGAAATTAATTGCAATTTACGATTATTGGAAATTTTGGTTGGAATTTATGGGTGATTACATTCATGCTACTTTGTGTTAAATGAAATGGTTGGTTATTGTATTTGGATGTGTTCCAATGAAACAAAATAGCGTACCATAATCATGATTTGTCGTTCAATAAAGTGCAATTCGCATTTTGACTATCTACTAACCCAACTAATTGTTAATTATACGGTTTACAGCGCACAGCACATGACAATAAAATTGAAATTATTATCACAATTGGATGCTCAAAGTGACATTATTAACATTGATATGAAACTATGAAAGGGATAACGGGATTGATTACTTTTTGGCTGTCGCTCTTTCATGACGCATCAAGTTTCGAAGTTGGCATTAAAATACATTTAATGAATTCTAATGTTTAGTTGAAACTTTTGTTTGTTTTTATGTCTATTAAAATTAAAACGGAATATTAACATTGTTTAGGCTTTCAATTCTACAATGAAATTTCTATTTTAATATTTGAGAAGAAAACAATTTTATTTTTCTGCGTGAACCGAATTCAACAACACCAATCGGATAATCTGCGGGAAAGCAAAATGGAACGAAAATGATTTCGATTTGTTCCTACCTTTGCAAAATGCGAATATTCAATTTATTTTTCATGGATTGAATGTCGTTGCATAAAGTACAAATTAGGTACTAATTATAACAACAGAAGTTTCGTAAATTTTCCTGTGTCGTCATTCAGATTATTTCCTTTTGTGATTTTATACCCCAGATCCGTATATTGGAGGGTATATTATTTTCGAGCGAATGCTTGCAACACCTGAAAATAATTTTGACAGGAAAAAAACCAATTATATATTCATGATTGGGAAGTGGAAAGAAACCGTTTTATGCATGTCCGTCTTTTTGCCTGTCTGTCAATCTGTTCGACTGTTGTAACTCGAGAACGCTTGTAGCTATAGGGTTGGAATTTGGTACAATAATGTTTCCTTAAAATTTTAAGGTTAAGTTTGAAGATGACCCAAATCGGTCACCTTCATAGTGTTATCATATAAGCCTGAATCTTTTCTATATAAAAGTTTTAATTTGTTTACTAAATAATTACATATTATATTCCTTTTGTTTTAAATAATGTTATACTTATATTTTTACAATTACTAAATTTGAACGGAAGTTTTTTGCACGGTCTTTTTTCCACGATCTGGAAATTCTACAGATACGAAAACCTTCTTTTTTTTAATACCTTTTCAATAACATACAACGGATTTCTATTTTTACGATGGGAAAACTGTTTTTGCACGGCTGAAATATACTAATACAAATTTCGAGGAATTCCAAAAAAAAAAAAAAAAAACCAATTCTTATACGAATCTCAATCTTTCATATTTTATAATCCGAATGTATCGTCATTGCAAATGCATAATGTAACAAGGAGATATCCTCAAGAAAACCACCAAGTGAGTTATGTTTCAGTTCGTGGCCACTTTTTAATATTTTCGACGCTATATTGGCCCAACGACGTACAGCGGAGGCGGATGAACTTTGAAAACGTTATTTACTGTTTCATTAATTAATTCTTTCAATTAAAAATATCGAATTCGTTTAGGTGCATCACTGCATCAGCTATCAAAAATGTATTAATATGTTTTAAATTTTAACGGTTGCCTCTGAATTTTTCTTGTTTTTTAATTTTTTTTATGAAGGCTGGAAATTGTTCTTCAAGGTTTTGTTACTGAATAAATCTAGTTCTGCAACGAAATTAATTTTAAACAACTCATAAATCGTTATGGAGAACTTAGCGATCCACTTTTCATTATCCGGTAATTTGGTACTTGTAAATACTTTGCCCTGTCCTTGATGCATTTTATGATTATTCTTCCCAAGTGCCATAGATGTTGCTCACAAACGATGGACTTATCCTCGATTCTCAGTAATACGTCCTTTCCACTTCGATTTCTTCCAGTTATAATCCGTCGTCGTCAAGCGTTAATAATTCAAATGTAGAAAGTTTCACTTTCGGATGATGGTATAGCCAGTCTCGAGAGCAGCGTTCATTAACTATTCACGAAATCCGCTGGCATGAAGGAGTTTGTCGACAGTTGTCAGGATCCAAAGTTTGCCAAAGAAGCCGCAGAAAACTGTGCTCGTCCGGTGCCAACTTATTCCACTCAACTTTTGTTTGCACTCGACCGTGATTAGTGATGCTTGCTTGTCTGAGGGTGGTGCCACACCTGCCCGGAGCCGCAAGTAAGTTGCAGCAGTTCAAGAGGAGTTAGAGAAGTTGCGGCCGTCGAATTTGGATGCCGGTTCCCATTGTGGGGGAGCATCGCAGCTGGAACAAGTCGGTTTAGTGGTGTTCTCTAATCGCTCCTGATCTTCTTACCGACTGGAGGAATGGAGCATTTCACATCTTTGAGCTGCTTCAGTGTAACCTTGATGCGGTTAGGAAGTCCTTGAGGAGCCATTAGGGCACCAAGTTCATTTGAATTAGGATCTTATGAACGTTGGACATTGGCTGTGATTTTGCATTCGTACAGCGCCGCGCCGGGGGACTCAACTATCCGAGTTATGTTCTGTCGAAAGCAAAAGTTTTGTTTATGAACCACTTCGGTGATAACCCCGCACACCATCGCACACGTACAACTATTATTGCCCCGGGTAGTGCCCTTCTTGGTTCATGTAACTCCTGGCATCAGCCGCCACCACTCTCATCATCCCGGCATTTTGAAAAGCAATCCTCCCGAGCCCCATTTAGGGTTCAAACTGGATCAGCAGTTTACAACCTTGGGACCACTGTAGGCTTGGCTTTAATGAATGGCTTCATACAATTCGAATAAAACTATTTCCGTTTGATTTATTGAATAATGGCTTTCATAAATTAACTTTAATATTTCAAAAGCAAACCTAACTTCACTTGCTCGAAGGGACAAGATGGCGACGCAGAGCTCAACATTGGCCAAGAATAAACTGAATGCTATCTTGCTATTATAATTAAGTTCTAAACATAGCTCAAATGAATTTTGTTTCCCTTTGCGATTTGCACTTTGCAGACATTTGTGACAGGGGAAATATGTTATGCTCGAATTAAAGAGACAAATAATTTATTAGTGTATCCGTAAAAAGTACGACTTAAATTTTCGGGATATAAAACGCTTAAGTTTCCAGAAGTACAACTTTCGACCATTTGACGAGTCCTCAACAAATCTATTTTAGCCGGTTGTTTGTCAGGCGAATGTACATCAATGTTAGTCTCCATAAGGCGAACAAACACAGGCAAGCAACTTTCCCTGTTCCTAATTGGAGGAAGGTAAAAGGACCCATGGCTCTAGGACGTGCTTCGCCCAAATTAAGGATCTGGCTAAAGAGGAGTTTGTGTGCTTTTCTAAGTTGTGCAAATCTAATTGCCTTTCCTATAAATTAAATTTTCAAGGGATAAGTAAAGTTTAGTTACTTATTGTGGGATCTTCTTGGCTTCCCGCTGGCTCCATTTTCAACCGCCATCACACCCGCCTCCCTTCTGAACGTTCTTTACCCACATAAAGGGAGCAAACATTGTATTTCCGATTATTCCAATTTCAGCAGAAATTATTAAAATGTTTCCCAGAAATTACAAAATCCCATGTACCCGGAAGATATTTTGGAACTTTCTTATGCGCATATTTGTCCTGGAACAGAGGATTAATGATGTGCGTGTGTTTTATCTTGTGGCATTGTGGATTGTGGAATGGGCGAAAATCTGTGTAACGTAATTGGTTCGGTTTGGTTTTTCTCTAATTCAGTGGGAGAATGTAGCCCGCACTTCCACATCGTTCTGGTGGTACAAATGATGTGAAATCATGCTATAAACATTCAGCTAAAAGCCCGAATTTATCTCTTGATGGTGCTTTCGGAAACACATAAATCAATGTGGTCTTGCCATGTGTTCATAAGTGATAAAGTGCACGTAATATTAACTGGATCATAGGGGGAGATAATCCATCGCTGACGCCGATAACAAATTACCTCTATTATTTACGGTGCGTTGAATTACTACCCCTTGAATGGATACCGACTTAGACGTTGTGATGAGCTCAGCCGAGAGCAGTTCCGGATGATTTGCTCAGATATCGGGTGCAGATATTTTCTAAAATGTATTGTATAATGTAACCGAACCCCAATGAAGGACTTAATATGAATGCTGTTCCCAGGGATCAAGGTCTATCAGTCTGTCGGCCGGCATTGTAAATTATTAATTTAAAATTGATGAGGTTATTTGGGACAGAAATGATACATGAAGTATTCATTTGACCTTGAAACCTCACCGGAGTTTCTAGTCAAAATAAAGATTGACTAGAATTTGGTAATTTATGAAATTATGGAAATTTTTACTTTTTTGTTTTAATTGTATTGTAAATTGAACAAAAAATAATGACTACACAATAATGATGAAAACATCATTTCATTATAATAATTAAATTAAACTTTTCAAAAACTTTATTCGTGAAAACTAAAGAAGTCTTGAATGCGCAGCGATTCAGAATTAATTAAAAACAAATAAATTTAGAATTTAGCAAAACGATCAATAAGATCAACAACAACGTGAAGTTGGTAGCCAAGATGAAAAGTTTGTTAAGTCCTACTCGTAAATATTTCGTACTAACTTTAAATAAAAGTTTAAATAAAAAACCATCATGCCATATAAATGAATACATCTAAGAGTGTCTGAAAAATTTTCTTGATCTCCTGCAGAAAGAGCTTTAAGGAAAACGCAATCCTAATGAAGCCATAATTCATTATAAAAAGTTTTCGAAGAACTAAGCAACATTGATGGGTGGAAATGGCAAAACGAAACCAACTTCTCCATTTGCTGGGCTCACGGATGCGTAGGAAGTTGGGTTTTTACGGTCCATTGTTTGCCAGTAAGTTATCTTATGATGACAGTAGATTTTAGTTCTTCCACATCGCCGCCGTTACAGGAAATCATCCCCCTGGCAATAAGCACCTACAGGTGAGCAAAAACAGGCAGAAATATCTTCACTCATGAGAACATTTGTAGAAGTAATTATTTTCCAGACTTCCCGCACACGTGAAGTGCGGTTGCACGGATTTTCACCTGAGTCGACTTGGGGGATTCACGAGCAAACACGTACACAATATACAAGTGCGAAGTACATTGCTTGCGGTTGCGACTGAATTTAGTTAACTTCATTAAATCGTGCTTGGCTTTGCTTAAGGTGATCAGTTTGTCGAAATTTATCTCAATATTCTCCATAGAATTATTTTGAAGATATGTTTAGAATTTCGATGTATTGAAGATTCGTGGTTTTAGCAAGGAGACCAACTATTTCCTCTAAATTTTCTAATTCTATCTGACAATGAGTATTTTTCAATAGTTATATAATATCAAGTAAAACACTTCTACAATTTTATAATATTCTAGCTGAGTTACCCAGTTTCACCATTGACTATTAAATGACTACTGATGGGTCTAGGCTCGAAATCCATGGCTTCAAAATAGGTTTAGTAATAAAATTTACATAAATTCTTTGAATTTTGAAAAATTAAACTTTCCATTTTGAATTTTAAAATTTCGATTCGCAATCAGCATCTACGAAAACGCCTAGACACAAATTTTCATGGCAATCCCCTGAAGTTTTAATTTGGTGGACCCAATCTTCCATCCGCCATTTTGAAACCCTACATTTTAGACGAATATAAAATAGCTTATATATGTTAAGTTGGAACAAGAAATACCTTCAGTCAAACAATGCAAAAAAATAAAGTACGAGTTTAGTCGTGATGGTGCAACAAACAAACAAATACACAAACAAACGAACTTTCAATTTTATATATAGGTATTAGATATCTATAGAGCTTTTTGAACTCAAATTAAGAAACAAAACAAATTGTTAATGATGTCGATATCAAGTTGCTGCAGCAGCAACAATTTAAGCTTAGGGTTGGGTTAGATTACAAAATGGGGTTGTTTTAGCATAAACGAAACATCACCCGAGTTGAGCCAGTCAAGTGGTGTTTCGTGTAGGACTCCTTCACATTAACCAAATTTTCCTATAACGGTTTGGCGACACAAAACACTTCACGTCTACACAATTCATGCATTGGGAAACAGGATGTCTTCATGTCTTCCGTGGCGCTTACCGCAACAAAAGTCTTTTCTTGGCGTTGCCCATTTGCGAGAACTTCTTGAATACTTTGCACACCTCTTCACGTCGCCATCTTCCCACATTTCATCCACTTCCGCCCCTTCAAAAATATGCTCCAAATGATCAGTGGCAGGCGCAATCAGAGCATTGATGTCATGCCGGGTGTACCCGAACAAAAGCAACCGTATAAACGGTGAAGAACCCTTTAACAAAAAGAGCCCCCCTTTCCCCTCCCAACAACATCATTCACACTCGTTTCGATTATATCTGAACAGACCTAATTTGTTTTCACTTAAAACTTCGAATACCCTTACGCTAATCAAAAAATAAAAAAAAAATGAATAAATTGACATTGTCTTGGAAGTTGCTTACGTAATTTAACTAATTACGTTGAAAGGGTTTAGAACTTTTTTTTTTTTTTTATATCGTCCTCGTGACTGTTAATTGAAAATTGCACGTGCATCAACATGCGTAATATTCTATGCCCTGCCTTGATTGAAACCCTCGAGCTTGTTTGTTGTCTACGCTCATTTATGGTATTAACGTAAATTGTGCGCGAATTATTTCAAACAAAGGACATCAAATGAGTTAATTTAATGTGACCGAGGTGTAGGTGAAAAAAGGACATCAAGACACTTTGCAGTAGTTTCCATTTGAGAGGAGATGAAATTACGAAGTGATTGAAGTAAATTGCTAATATCAGATTTAATTTACCGACGGCAATTCAAGTAATTAGAATTCATAATTCACCACTCTTAAGTCGATTTAGAAATTTTCTCGAGAAAACATTAATTTGTTGATTACAGTTTGGTAAACAGTTGTTTTGGTTCACAAAGTGCAGTAGTAGAACTTTACATTGGCTGAAATTAAACATTACAAAATGAATGAAATCTTGATTTCCGTTTCGATGAGCACATTTAGTTTTACATTTTCCGAGAGTCATGCATAATTGATGTTTTCTAAACATTTTCCGGTGAATTCTTTCGTACAAATTCCATTGATCATCTTGGCTCAATTTTAAGCTGAGTACATTTATGAATATTAAAAGGGAAGCCGTACTCCTTCCGACCTTCCGTTGATTTGCAGGGAGTCCTGTGCATAATTATGCAACGTTTCAAAGAAAATGGAACGATATTTACTTACTAAATATTTAAACAAACTCAACTAAACACACGTTCCCATCCACACACACGCACACTTGCTCATTTACCATCTCCGACTTTAGCTACATGCTATACTGAAATATTTATTTGGAGAACTTCATCTATTTATGAATGCGTTTTCTTTGTTACTGCAATTTTATGCAAATTTCAAACAAATTTTGCTTCAAAATGGAAAACCTTTTTCCTCAAGATTATTTATAAACGACTGTTTTTCTGACTGTAGTCCACAGAAAATATTGTGAGACATTTTGCGAAAAACGATGTGCGATTTACGTATTTGATGGATAAATCACTGTCACGGAAATACCGTTTCTTGTGCACATAAAGAATGCATTATTGCAATGATGCATCTATATTTCGATTTCTCGCATGGGGAAATAAAATGTCAATTTTAGAAATTACCTGAGAGTAGTTCTAGTATGAACGATGATATCAGCTTAACAAGTTATCCAACGGAAAATCGCGGTACTTTCAATATAGAAGTAATCGGAAAATCTATTTACATCATAGACAAACGATTTTATTTAAATATATTTTATTATTTTTGCAATAAAATAATTGCTATTTTAAATCCCCAGATCCAGTAATTTACTAAAAGAAGAGAAATATTCCACTGTATACAATTCCTGATACATTTTTATATTTTAAAATTGAGGTTATGTCGTCATTTGAACGAAGTCATGATATAGATCAAAGCAAGCTGATTAGATTTTTAAATGCATTTTTGTACTTTGCTGTTTTTGATCATTTTACCATTGAATTTCCAAACAATTTGTCAATTGGAAAATATCGTTGAGGTTAAGGGTTTGTCGTGAGTTGCGAATTGTAAATTGTTATTCCAAATTTAAAAAAAAAAAAAAACGAAACGAAAAATCAAAATGAACAACCAAAGTGAAATTCGTGAACAATATTATAAAAATATTGAAAATTTACCACATGAGGAATTATTTGATATACTTAAAAATGTTCCGACTGCGGAACTATTTCTGGAAGTTTGTGAAATTTCAGAAAAGCTGCGGGAATTCATTTATTCGAAGATGGAATTTCGAAGAGCAATTGAAATAAACGTAAGTCAGTCATATTTGCGTAAACTTAACTAATATCGCAAACATTCATAGAATAACATCGAACTTTCGAAAGTGATGCGGCTACTGAGCATAATGGGCCCAGAATTAAAGCATCTATCAGTTGATGAAAGAAGAGTTGATATTGACGACGTTCTGGATTATGTAAGTTTATTCTTTGGTAATGATTTTGTGTTCATTTGTTAGTTTCAGGCTGCCGACAATAATCCGAAAGTATCGTGGTTGCGAGTGCACAACTTAACAACGTCGTATGATGATGCAACACCATACAGTGAATTATGTTTCAGAAAATGGCCAAATTTAAAATATCTTGCCCTCTCCAACGTTTTCTTGTTCCGACGCCGTACAGAGGAGGCGAATGAATAATAATATCACAGAAAAAAAACTATATATTATGGATATCGGCCTGTCTTTCTGTTTGTCCACACGATAACTCCAGAAGGATTGGAACTGGAGGATTGAGATTTGGTATAATGTTACTTTGTGCAAATTGTAGATTCAAATGTTTCTACAGGATTTTTTAAGTAGCTACTGTTTTTTTGTGTACTAATACTACTAATAGTTTAAAGTGCCAATTAGTTTATCCCCTCACGGGGTCGCTCTAACAAAATCAGATATTTGTATAATTCTAAAAACAATAATTCTAAACATTGTTGTTGATTTACTTGTTTAAACGAAATAAGACTTTTTAATTCGTGAAAAACAATTTAAACAGGAATATTTTAAAATATAGAAACAGTTTAGTATTTAATTTAACAAAAATTCAGTTTATTTGAGAGAGAGCTTCAAATAGAACAACATTACTTTATACACGGAAAATGTATTTGTGAAGAAAACTAGATCTAAAAAATAAGGGAGAACTGGAGAGAAACTAGAGTTGCTTCAAACTGATTACGGAATGTACAAGATGTAATAAGGCAGGTTTCCTTTAAAGTGCACACAATGCACTTACAACGACGTCGGTTTAACAAAATTTCCCCTGTGGGGTTTTTAAACAAATACATTTTCGCAAATTTCGTCAGCAGCCTCCGCGTTAGAGCGACTATTAACTATTTCGATTACAACAGGCAGAATTTTTTTCCATTGGTTGATTTTTTCGGTTTTAAATGCCAATTACAGTCAGAAAAAAATAATTAGATGATTTCACAAAACAATGAAAAACAATTACCGTTAATCATAATCCATTTTTCAGACATAAAGTGCTCTCGTTGGTGAATATTTTAAACGTTTTGTAGTGTTTAATTTGATTTATATCTATTTGTTTAAAATAAAATCATTCGCTTTAATGCCCTGCGGATAGATATTTTTATTACAATAAAGTACATACTGTAAGTTGTAATATGCAGACCCGTAATTATCATAGAACATACATATGTATTGTCAAATAACTGGTTCATATTGATAAGGATATATTAAATCAATGTTAATTTCATTAAAAAGTTAATATTTTTTAAAACTTGTCTGTTCAGCTTGATTTTGTTATCAGATATACTGTATTATATAAAGTACTGATATGAAAAATCTAATAATTTGTTTTAATATAATATATTGTCCCTGATTTCATAGAAGCAAGAAATAGAAAACCGATTATCCGCTAGCAAGAGAAGATACATACTTTAGCTAATAAGAAATCACATACCAAATTTGCAGCTAATGATTTTATTTTTCTTATGCATAGAATATGATTGCAAATCTCTCATACAATACTCCCCAAAAATGAGATTATTTTCAGTGATGATTAACAATATATAGGTATTCAATTAATTTTATTTAAATTAATTGTTTCTTCGACAAATTCATCCAATTTTAGAAACTTTTAAGGCACAGTAGCTACTCCAAATTGTGTGTCTTAAAAGCTTTAAGAGACACACGTTATAAGCTTGCTCCCCTAAATAAAAGAACCCAGAAGAGCTAGTCTACTTCAGAAGTAAATTCCTGGGTTCGCCCCTGCTTTGAGGTGCTTGAGGTCTTCTACGCAGAAGATACTTCTTTTAAAATAGTTTAAGAAATGGATCGTTTTCGTGAATTCGTTTTTTAAATTCGTATAAGAAATTTTAAGGTTACCTATTTAAAGAAAAATGGTATGTATTTCTATAATAGTATTTAACGAAATAAAGCGAGAGAGTATGTATTCAGTAAGAAAATAAACATATTCCATGGCAATTATATAGTTTTCTATGGCAACACTAAAAATATGTTGCCCGATTTTACTCATTGCTGAGTTTGAACGTGGAATTTTATAGAAGTATTTTCATATCAAATTTTAACCCTGCAGCTTAAAATACCTATTCTGGAGTTATTGTCTAAACTAGACAAGTAGACGAACAGATGGACCGAGAGACGAGCATCCACAAAACGATTTCTTTTCATTTCCCAGTAATAGGTTATACTTATAGTGTAATTTTTATCACTTATGTATAAGTACGTCTAGCATATCAAAATATTTTAATCACAAACAAGCAATTTTGACAAAGAAAACTTTTGAAACAGCATGAAAAGAATATTTTAACGAACGTTTCAATGTTATTTTGCATTTCTTGTGAAAGAAACTTAATAATAGAATCATTCTACTGCTTAGCAATTTCAGCGGGCTAAAATTAAGCTGGAAACGAAATTATACTAAATTCTTTATAAACATTTATCTATTAGTCAACAAAAAGTTGGACAACAAAACATCAATGAATTTTTGGATCAGCTTAAAATGTTTTGTCAAGAGTCCAGAATTTTTAGAACTCAGAAAGCTGCTTAAGCCAAGTGCAGATCCATTTCGTCTCAGCTGTGCGATCCCTGAAAACAAACGCGCAATAAGTTAACTAGTGTCAAGTGCTTTAAAACCTTCTTCCCCATCCCCCGGCATTTCCATTAAACCAGCAATAAATCAACACGTTCTTCTTGCCTTCCAGAAAAGCCTTCCTCCTCCCCTAAACATGAACAACTTGCGAAAATAAGTCAAGCACACTTTCATTCTCATCATAATCGACAAAGTGTTTTTTTCCCCTATTTGTGATAATAAGTAACAGGTGGTCCTTGAAATAAAATTATGTAGAACTGTTCCGAGAATCAAATTATACAAGATTTTTCTCCTTGGGCGAGTTTCCACGAAGGACTAATGAAAATGGCGGACGACCATCGGGCGTTCCTGCGAGGGGGCCACGAACACTTGATTACAATTTCTTTTTTCATGTCAGCCGATGTCGCATTTTGCATTTCTCCCCAACTGCAAAGAGTATCAATATTTGCAAGTGAAGTGAACGTTCAATTTGATTCTCCTTGTAAAACAAATATTCGTCGATATTCTTCCATTTTGCTCAAGATATGCTGAATTGCTGAAATAACAGAACATTCTTCAATATTCTGCACGGCGAATTCACGAAAATAACTGGCGGCTGTGAAAACAGAGGAAAGGAAACGAAAATTCGCGTAATGTGGAATTTGGATGTGTTTTGATAATGAATTGTTCTATTTTATGTTAAAGTGCAAAAATTGTCTTTCAGTAAAATTGTTGGAATGGAAAGAAGATAAAAATGAGGTTAGAAAAGTTGTTACAAAAGCAGAAACAAATTGAATTCGTATTTGGTTTAAATTAAATAATTTTTTAAAAAATTCACAAGAATTTCACGAAGAATAAAATTTGAATCTATTTCAAAAAATAAAGAATACTTTCCAACAATTTCTTTTTACTTTTCTGAAATGTTTGGAATTTTATTTTCCAAAAGGAATGTTTTAGTGTTTGGAGATCTTTACTTTTAGGACCAAATACGTTTCAAATTAAGTTTTGAAAAGTCAGTCTCAAAAAAAAAAAAATTTATTCACCCCAGAGCCCCGAAAATGCGATCCACTTGCTCTACTGTTTCAAATCAAGCCCTGGATAAATAAATTATATTTTCCGTACTAGTTATTGGTTGCAATTTACTAAAAAATAAACTCAAAAGTATATCTGATAGAAATTTTTCATATTTTGAAAATTAGGTTATGTTGTCATTTTGAACGAAGTAATAAAATCCATTAAATAAATCAAACCAAGCCGTTTTTTAAATGCACTTTCCTACTTTGCTGTTGTTGATCGCTTTAACTTTGAATTTCCAAACAATTTGTCAATTGGAAAATATCGTTGAGGTGAAAGGTTTGTCGAGTGTTGCTAATCATAAATTGTTATTCCAAATTAAAAAAAAAAAAAAAACGAAACGAAAAATCAAAATGGACAACCAAAGTGAAAGTCGTGAACGATATTATAAAAATATGCAAAATTTACCACCTGAGGAATTATTTGATATATACTTAAAAATGTTCCGACTGCGGAACTATTTCTGGACGTTTGTGAAATTTCAGAAAAGCTGCGGGAATTCATTTTGGAAATTTGTTGATATATGACTCTAATTTTATATGGTCTTAGTCGCATTATTGTGGATAACGGGAATATTGTAGAAATTAAAAAGTTTTTTTCTACGACAGACTTTTTCTCAAATTTCGTTGGCAAACGTAAAGATTTGAGCGTGTATGGCGGTGTTTGCAAATCAATCAGTGATTTGAGGAAATATTAGAGAAAATTTTGAGAAATCTTTAGATATTCTACGGGCTGTACCAGGAAATCAATTGAAAAATATCAAATATGGAATGACTTTATGTAATTTTTGACGTAGAAAATTAATTTAAAAATATCAAAGATGACTTGATTTTATGATAATATTTTTTATGCACAATGCAGAGGCCGGCTATACACTTCAGTCTTCAGCTAAGCTAAGAAGCTAAGTTTCTCGCTCGGTTGTCAAAATAAAGAATTTAAATGAAGTGTTGTACACTTCAGCGATGCTATGTTAGCGATGTTTTCTCTGCTCGAGTGATGTGCGCTAAGTTTGCATGCATAGCATGAGCTCGGCTAAGCAAGCGGGCTTCGCTTACCAATACATGAAACTCCGGTGTGTTTTATATGCAAACAAATTGCCTGTATTGGGTGACAGTACAATAGTACTTTTAAAAATATTATCGCTTAGCTTCGCTGTAGTGCGCAGTGCGCACAAGCTAAGCGAGCTAAGCTACAAAACTAACAAAACTTAGCTTCTTAGCTTAGCTGAAGTGTATAGCGGGGCCAGAATGTTGTCATTTTTGTATTATTATTAAAGATTGTATCCGATTCTTCTGTAATAATGAGATAAAAATTTGATAGAATGCATTATCATCAATAACGAATTTATCTGAAAAGTTTTATTTCGATTGGATGACGGGAAGTGTGTTAATTAGTCGTCGAAATATTTGCTTGAATTAAGATAAAAAGGTCCATAACTTTTTTTCTCTCATTATTTAAAAAAAAAATAAATTTATATATCATGAAAGGTCAAATTATTTTCTTTAATTTAAAACTATTTTGGTTAATGTCCGCTACTTTTCGTAAAGCGGGTCAGATTTGCCCAATGACATTTAAGATATGTCGATATCTCCGAAGGTGTGGTGGCCCAACGAGGTGAGGTGCAGAGGAGGCGAATGAATACTAAAGACTGTATTTAATGTTTCATTAATTAATTATTTCAATTAAATATGTGGAACCCGTTTAGGTGCATCAACTATCAGCTATTTGTTAACATATTTATTTAAAAATTCACATGGTTTTCAGAGGAAAAACATTTCAATTGAATTTATCGAAAAAAAAATCACAATTAAATCTGGTTTGGTAACCAGAAATTAAAATTGAATGATGAAATGGTTTGGTAATGGGAAACCTTCCAACGAGTTGTTTCCCTTTGTCCTTTTTTCAATTAGCAATTCCTGCATTTAATGTGTATTACATGTAATTATTTAAAGCATAATTAAATCCTGGATCAAGTGTGTATGTTTGATAATTACAGTTTCCAATGAGTGCATTTATCCTTGCAGATGTTATAATGATTTCAGTTGATTTGTAAATAGCATTATGATTGAATCGTACTCACCAAAGTTTTGAATTTTTCAAATCAATCCAAAATATTGCCGGATTTGCATTAGTGAAATGAATACTAATTGGTTGTACAATGGAGTTGTTATCCATGATCCCAATTGTTAGGTACACCATGTTCATTTCAACAGGATGCAATGACGAACTTCGTTCCCATAAACATTAGCACCACTTAAATTTCATGTTCAACATTTTAATGTATTCAACAAAATATTTATGAAAGTTTAATACAAAAACATAATGCTGAAACAAAAGGCAAAAACAATGTATTTCAACATCAGCAATCAAAACAATTAGTTTCGGTGAAAAATACTGTTCTTCTTGAAATGCAAAATAAATGCCAAATCCTGATTACAACAGAATTTTGAGGACTTTTCATCATTCAGAGGTAATTAGAATTTGCTTTCGGACAAAGGATACTTGAATTACTTGAGTAATTGTTCAGTTTAACCCTTGTTGGTAGTGTTCTTCGGATTTCGTATAGATGTGGTTCATCTGCTGGAGATGGATGCAGCATTGCAGGGATTTCTTCGAAGAAACGGAGACAGACTGCAGGATGCTGCTTTTTATGATCGAAAGACATCAGAATTACTTCTTTTGTGTATAAATTATAAATTAATCATTGTGGCGTAATGCATGCCAGCACCCGTGCGTCGTCCGCAGTGTTGCTTTGAAAGAACACTATGTACTACATTTAAATGATGCTGAATATCAGAAACTGTGACAAAATAATTTTCAACTTTTCGTCCCCTGCGTAAACAAAAAGTGTTTTTATAAACGGTTCTTCTCAGCTTTTTTATTTCGTTTTTTGAGTTAAAGAACTTTTCTTACATCATTTAGTGGTAAGAGACATAACTTTATCGAATTTATGTGTATCAGAAAATCAACCATCGTATGGTAAGGTTGGCTGAATCAGAGACGCAACTTTTACTAGGATTAGGTCATAAGGATACGTGAAAAAAAGTTTGGTGCTGCGGAACACTAAAAAGTAGACATTGTCCAAAGAATAAATTATATTTGAAACAAACAGAAAACTTTTGGCAAGACAGTTCCATATAAGTTTGGCTATGAAATCTCTCCAGCAGACTTTTTTAATGGTGATGTCCTCATCCACTGTCACTGAAAAGTTCGTCGAGTAGGGTTGCAGAAAACCCAATAAGAGTTATAATAATGAAATGTCGATGACTTCAATATTCAAATAAATAATAAATGGAAATATATCTTCGGTATATTTCCGAAAGTGAATATTATTTACGAAATTGTTTACTTGTAGGCCTGATTTCCTAATAGGAGAATGGGAATAGGGTTGACGAATTCTATAGAAATAAATTGTTCCTCTAATGACTGAGGTATATAATATCGTGGCGAGGAAGTTGCTGAGACGAGAGAAGTGAGGCATCTCTTCCAGTAGAAAATCAGTTTGTGGTAATGAACGTTGAACCACCGTAGCTCGACATTATGTAAGTACACAGAAATATGAAATATCAGGCAAAAGCACCAATAAGTAGGCAATTGTTTTTACAGTTCTTTCTTATGCTATAACTAAAGTATTTCAAAAGAATTGCAAAACCCACTATTTTTACTACGAATTTAATTATACCCAAATTTGCCTTATCTTTAAAAAAAAATTGATAATAGTGCTAAACGACTGAAGACGAGTTCGCATCTACTGGTGGTACTGGAACAAAAGGAATTTTATCAGCAAAAACCTTGTGTTTTTCCAAACCTCTTTACTGTGTACAATTTCTTAATGCATTATAATAAGTATTTAATTTGGTTGACACTCAACAAATGTGCATGTTTCTCTATTCGAACTATTTCGAACATTTTCAATTATACTTCAAATTGTTAAATTTTGTTTATTACAAGATAAGTTTTCTTTTCTTTGCTTCATAAGAACATGCTGAAGGAAGGGAGGACGCCATAAAAACATACCGTGAGGAAATGCGAAAAGATTTAATGCATTTATAGAGCAAACCGAAATGTCAAAAACTAACACAATGACAGGAAGTTTTCAGCATTAAATAAAGAGATCTGTATCAAAACTAAGCAAGAATAAATCCTCATAAAACACAGTTAAATATTAAAAAGTGTTAAAAAGATATAAAATAAATTATATACGCATTTAATAACACCACTATATATTCTAAAGAAATTCATTGCCAAAAATTTTGTTTTAAGTAGTTGAGTTTAATAAATAACCGCGATAAAATAGTGCTGGGGATATGATTTACGAAACGTTCCCTGCCACCCCTTTTTTGTAATTTTAATTTTAATTTAATTTTAATTTTAGGATATTAGAATATTTATTTGTTTTTTATAATTATTTTCTGTGTTATAGCTTGTATTAAGCTTAAGTAAATAAATAAATAAACTTCTTCAATATATTGTATGTAGATACATTGTACAAACATATAACGTTAAAAAAGGAAACACAATCGCTTTATTTCGAAAAAAATTCATGAAATCTCATTTATTACCTATATTTCAAAATTTTAAATAAAATTCTAGTTTTAAACGATATATCACTTGGAAATTGTGCAAAAAAAAACACGTCAATACAACTGAGTAAAAAGTAACAATTGAATTTAAAGGATTATCAAAAATAACATTTTTATAAAGAAATTTACAATATATGAAAATGATGAAAAACGTTGGACGTTACGAAAACATATTTTTCAATTTGCAATGAGTACCTATGTTATTTATCCAAAGAAAACACAGTAAAAGTCGAGCACAATCAGCGGAGAGAGGGGAAAACTGCCATAGCCGCGTGTGTCTTATGATAGATTCCATAAAACTACCAAATAAGACAGACGCTGGCTACAGCAGTCCTCCTTCGGAGGACCATTATCATCGGAACAAGTGCACGTGACAATACTTACCTGAGGCGTTGGTGTGAGCCTCCTGTCTTCACTCACAAAATACACAAACCAAACTCCAATCATGTTTGCACAACGCAAGTTATTTCACTTGTAATCACAATCAATATTGCTTCGTAAAGAGGAAATACTTCTTCAGCTGTTCATCATAAACAATAACATTCCCATAAGTAAAAATATAAGGATCAATCTTTTATAATTTATTATTTACTCCTTTAAGAATTCGTTAAATTAAAAACAATTATATTGTTGTTTAATTAACTATACATATTTCGAGTTTTACACTAACCATCAGGAACTACAACAATAATATTTATTACAATATTTATTGTTTTTTTTTTTATTGTGTTGAAGGGTCACCAACCAGATTGATTATATGGATTACAATATTTATATTTAGGTATAATATTTTTATTTATATTTTTTGTTGTACTTCCTGATGATGAGTATAAAACTCGAAATATATAGATAATTAACCAACAATAATTGTTTTTAATTTAACGAATGCTTAAAGGAATACATATTAAATTATAAAAGATAAATATAATAAACCATTCAGAAGAAACAAAAGTTTTTCAATATATAAGGATCAATGTTCATCAGGCGACGCAAAAATATAGAATGAAAAATATTTAATACAAACAATTGTGTATTATATCCGCGTTTTTAATAAAGCATCTCCAAATAAAGAGAACTGCATTCACTGGAAGGAGAAATTAAAAGAAAATCGAAAATTTTGCTGTGGGCATTTCGCCTTGTAAAATGGCAGGAAGCAAAAAGTAGAAATTATTTTCGAAAAAAACAATAAATTTTCTGGGCACGCGAGGAAATCGAGGATATTTGAGGGTGCAGGAAAATGAAAATTTTTCATTTCAATGGAGCATGAACAGAAAAGATACAGAATTATTTTGAAACGCTTTTGCTTAACTTAGTTTTAAAAATATGTGTTGCTCAAGTCAGCCAACGCAATTTACAGTAACTTATCGTTCTTCTATAGATAAGAAGTTTGGGGATTCATAAATTCCATAAAGGTTAGTTGTCTTAAAAATTACAATCTCGAAACTACTTCAGCATTTCTGGACTGTCGGGAATAACCCGAGCAGGTCTCAAGTAAAAATGAGAATTGCAAAATTTAATTTGTACCCGTCATTCGCATGTTTTCATTTGTTATTTCTAAGAAATTGAAATCAAATTGTAATTGTTCATAAACGTTCGTTCTCTTGTGCATTTGCAAAAATTATTGACAATGAGACCCACACAAAAGTATTAAAAATCCTTCAGTGACAACTTACGACAACTGAAACTTCTTTAAGTAAGTATTGGTTAAAACTTATTTCGGAGAACTCTTGATTATGTCGTATAGTATATTGTTTTTATATATATCAGGCGACCCTGCCACCACTAGTTCTTTCATCACCCTCAGAACAGCGCTGGGGAGATTTTGCACAGGAGGAGCACAGCCACAGCAAACAACATTTGATAAATACATTTTCTTGTGAACTTTGTTCTTGATCATCTCCAAATTAATGTACATACAAATATACCGTAATTAAGTGTGCCTCATGCATATACAATAAACACGACTATATAGTATACATATAGTATATATCCTTAATAATATTATAAATGGGAAAGTGAATTTATTTGTTTGTATGTTCCGATTTCACGGCTTTGGCTTAAGCCGATTTTCATGAAATTGACTATATTATGTAATTATGTTGTATGTCCCTAGTTGAGATATAATAGATTTCCACCCATTAGGATTATGTTCCACACCCTTAATGATTAAACATCAAACAAAGAATATAGTTGAATAGACTTATAGCTGCACATAATTTCAAAAATAGGATTAGCCCCTAGCTAACTTGTCGGGAATGTGTGAGGTGCGCAACCTACCAAAGTACCAACTGCAAAATTTAGATGACTTCAGGTGACCTTAAGAACACACTGCAATATGTTGAATAATTACTATATGATATACAAATTTTATCTTTTATATATGTGATTCGTATAAGGCATTAAAACTAATAACCGACATACACTGCACATACGTGTATCCTTATGGAGATGAACGCACAGTACTTTTTATCCGGCAGGAAGGAATTTCGGATCTCATCCTTTACTAATCAATAATACAAAGATGACAGTTTTCTCATTATGCGACTTTCACAAATCAAAGTCCACTGTAATTAGGTGATTGATGAAGTCAAAAGTGCCCTGTTCTGTGTTTATTATATGATATAAATACGGTGAAACAATTCGAAAATTAGTGGGGACGAAGAAGAAAAACAAATAGCGCTTCATATACGATTTATAAAGGAAAAATAGCAAAGCACTTTAACACATAAAAATTTTTAATATTTCCATCGGATAAGACATAGCTAATATCAAAACTACTATTTAAAAAAAGTAATGCAGCATTAACATCGGTTCAGTTATCACGAAACCCAACTATCCCCGAGGCCCGAATTCATGTAAGTAGGTGCTACGCAAATCAGGGTTTACATGTATTTTCAATTGCTAACACACAATATTACATTCTAATTACATTAAATTATAGCACCTTGTATGCTCGCGTTGATTTCCTATTTGCAAATTTCACACACATATGTAAGAAAACCTAACCTAAAATTTCTTACTCCATCAAATAATGAGAATTCAACTACCACAAATAATAATCGGAAACTTTTCATCACGGGTTAATGTTGCTTTACTCGTTCTTTAAGGGTTTAAGGTACTTTTTTATCTGAAACATATCAAAACCTAAAGGACTACACGACGATAATTGATTTTCCAATTTTAATCACATAACTGAAAAAGTACAGCAAAATAAACGTTTTGCCCTCAAGTGTCATCCTTTCACGTCACATTTGACGCAAATTTCGCGCTCCATAAACAATTTCATTCAAAAATCAGAAACGCACAATGATTTTCGGAGCAATGCTGCAAAAGTGCCACTTTTCGACAGTTTTCCAAAATCGCAGAGTTTGTTTTATTTTCCTGTCAGCAGCTGTTGTAAAATGCATAATTTATTTTGAAAAAAATTCCCGAGTGTCGCACACAATAGTTATGTAAATATTGTTCCAGTAATTGGTGAGGTGCAGCAATCCGTGCATAATTGCTTCTGCCCGGTTTAATTTTCTCTGGTAAAATAACATCACGTTCTGCAATCATAATGAATTTTAGAAAATTGTGTCGAGGCCAAACACGTTACAGGAATTCATTTTTCTATAAAACGCGTCTCATGACGGAGCTCCTTGAGAATAACGGGCGGGAACTGAAGTCGCCTGATACTTCTTCCAACGGGATCCAACGCACCTGCAGAGATACTAATTAAGTTTCCCGTGCTGTATAAATACAAAATCTGAGAAGTATGAAAAAGTAATAAAAATTTTGAGTTGTGATTTTTTATTACTCCAGGGACATCACACTGAAAATCAGGAATTTTATATTTTATGTGTAGCTCCTATTTCAGTTTTCATTATTTTAACGGAGGGAAAAGTTTATATTTTTCTTAGCTTTAAAAAGCAATAATTAAAAAAATAACAGAACATTCATTTAATTAAATCCTTAAGAAACTGTTGCTTTCAAATAAGAATTTTTTTTTATTTTGCAAAGAATTGTGTCTGTTTAAAAACAACATTTTCTCAATTTTCCACGATAAAAATTCTTGTAAAGTTTTCGATAATTGAAACCGAGATAAAGTCTCATATTACGAAGATTAATCAACTTTATCAAAATACAAAATATATTTTCAAAATTGAAATGAAAAAAAATTGAATAATTTTATGACATATGCTTTATTCATTCTTATAGAAACTTCTGTTAGGACATATTTTTCTGAATTAATCAAAATTAACGTACAAAATGAAAAACTCCAAAGAAATATTTTAACTGTCATATTTTAATAACCATTGATGTTATAGTTCCAAATATAATTTAGTCAAAGTTTATTGTATGCTTATTGTATTCAAAGAGAATGAACGACTCCTCCTGTTCCTCCTCCTCCTCTTGCTTTTGTCCAAAACACAAGAACGTCTACAGGATTCATTATGGCATGACAGAAATTTAATTTTTTAAATACCTTCAAAATATTTAGTGCATAAAATTAATTTCTTAAATTTTTCATTTTTCTTTTGTGCTTCTTTGAAGTTTCTTCGTTGAAAAAAAAAATTATTATTATTTTCAGGAAAAATACGTAAGAATTTTTGAGTAAAATCTTAATGAAATAAGTAATTTTAATTTTGTTGAAGGCATATTCAATGAAAGAAGAGAAATCCTTCGCATTATCAATACCTTCGAGAGCTAATTTCGGAAGTATGCTTATTGGCATAATGTTAGACAAAGGAATATGGTGTGATTGACTTCCATTTCAATTTTAGTTACTTTTGGAGCACCAAACGAAGGGGAGACCAGAAATCCTCGTACAAAAAAAAATACGCATTACGGCACGGCACAAATTAAAATGTCATGACCTTTCTCAAACCGTGTTTCCGTTCCGGTCTCTCCTTGCTTTTGTACGACAGGCACCGTTATGTAGAAAAATAAATGCTAGCTTAAACTGCGGATTGTATTTTTGTGAAATGGAATGAAAGGAATTTCAATTTCGTATTTGCAACTATAATCTAAATTTACGGAATCATCAAACTCAAATTTCACTGAGCCGCATCCACACTATTCCTGCTTGATCTTTTCCAGACTTGTGATGGTCCAAGGACTCGTCTAACTTACATTTATTTATGCCCCTTCAATAAAATCGTCAAAAATAATCCAACGAATTTTCAGGCATGGCAGTTTTGGAATTTTTGCGAGGATCCGAATATTTGCGCCTCATAATTTTTCAAGCCACGAGTTCAGAAATTGACTTGATCAAGGCTCGTCACCACATGACTCGAGCGGCTTGTCCGAACTTTTTACTTTTTCTTTGAAGTACCGATGTTCCCTTGAGTCAGTCAAGTTGGAGCAGTAGCATGCGTATTGTGAGCAATGGTTTAAAATCTCTACGTTACGATACTCTTATACCCCGAACCTTATAATCGAGTTAATGACGTCACGTTATCTAGTCGGATTTGCCGTCTGCTCGTGAACGGAATTAGTTTTTGACATATCTTTTGACATTTGGCGTAAAGTAACATAAAATGGATTCGCGACAGCAGCGATCTGGTTATTTTCTTGCAAGCAAGCAAAGGAAAACAAAATGTGTTCATATTAACGTTATTTTGCATCAAATTTTCCCTGCAGAAGTATTTTCTCCCAAAAACACGGAAAATACCAAAATTACATTTTAACATTTCACAGCATTTGTTGCTAGTACAACTATTCACTACTACGTAGCAAGTACTACGCTGGCAGCAGTATATCGAGTCTAACCGAGTTGCAGGAGGTAGATTTCTAAGTCGAGTTCATAGAGGAAAATTTACATCGGCTACGCCTTTATGACGTCATCACTTTGATTAAGTGATCTCGTCTGCCCGGGATATTATTGTGTGGTTTTTCCAACCTTCATCTAATTATCTCAAGACCAAATTAAATATATCGGAAATAATACTTCCTTATTTTGTTACCACAATGCAAATTTCTTTGGAATTGTTTTTACAACAAAAGTTTTTCGAAATTTTTAAACCGTCCCTTGTGGATTTGTTTTATAGTTTTTGCGATTCATTTCAACTTGTTTGCATTCCATTTGGGAATGTTAGAATTTATTATTCGCTGTCGAGGGATATATCCGGGAAAAAATTGATTGCCATCAACAAATTCAAAATATAACGGTATCCAATTGAAGAAAGGGAATGTTATTAATCCCTACTGTTTTAAACTTCGCCGAATTGAGGCCGGGCATAATCATAAGATTTTTGGAAGTGTTCTCGAAGTGGTGGGCGGCGGAGGGTTCGAAAACGTTTCTCAATCACATCAAGTATTTTTGGAATTTACAAAAATCTCCTGACAGCCTCTGACAACCACTGCTTATTGCATGTCACTGACAAATCCTTGGCGGATGATCAGCAAACGAAGATAAATTGGTGCTCGGCGAAGTGGTTGCATTTCAACACTAGTGGTGGCTATAGAGACACGACATGACAGCAGCGGGGTGGAAAATTTAAATGGCGAGCGGCATTCATTAGAATTGATCGACGACGTCCGCGATGGCGGCAGCGACCAGATAATGTGACGTCCATAATGGTCATAAGCATCTAGAGGGGGATCCCCAATTCACAATCACCAATGCAAACGCTGCGCCGCATTCACCCGTTGCTCTTATTATTTGTAGTGGGTTACGGGTGCCAATCAATGCGTACCCTGTGTACACAACACAGTGTACACAACAATAAAAACCGGAAACCGTGTCCTTTGCAACTTTCTGCCGGTTAAAATTATTGAACACAAGTGGGTAATTTTGTACACTGTTAACTATTCTTGTTAACAAATTATTTGTGCTTCCGCGGGCTCAGTTGCCGCCGAAACATTTGATACTGTTGGCAACGTTATTAACCTCAGACGAAATGCTAATGTTTTTAAACCGAATTCACTTGTAAAATACGCAGCAAAAGATAGGGGAAAGGGGATAGAGATAGGGGAAATGAAAAAGAATGCCGCAGCGCCGCGGCGGTGCTTTTGCGAAACGACATGACGGAGGGATTCCTAGGCTAGATTACGTACTAGTTAGTCCCTATGCACTTCGCCAAATAAGATGGATGGTCGCCATGGCACATTAACCTTTTTATGCGGGATGAATTGTGGGTGGAACACAGCATCATCAGCGTAATGAATTCTGCATCTGCTAATGTAAGGTGATTCTTGACTAATGACGTCCGATTAGGCTGGCGAATTGTTGTGTCTTAATGAATTTCCCTTGTTGAGTTAAACAGGGATTAATGCTTAAAGAGAAGGCACTTAAATGTTGTACATATAGCGAAACAAAGTGGTTTTAATGTGAAGGAAAAAACGTCAAATAAACTGAAGGCAAAATTGCACAGGACAATAATACAACTTTTTTTAGATGTATGTCCTAAAATTGACCACCAACTATGAACAATGGCAGAAAAATAATGTCGAATCACTACAAAGTATCAAGGAGTTCAGTTGATACTCGAACTTCCCTTTATTGCAAATATATTCCATCTTCAATTGCATTCTTGTGACAATGATCTCATTCCTCTGGAGTTAGTATTTTTAATTACAGAATTGCAGTGTACTTAAGTCATCTTTAGACAAATTCCAGTATGATGATAACAAAAAAATATTGCTTTCACGACTCATGTTACAGAGGAATTTTTTAATAAAAATTATTCAGGTACAACAGCACAAACTTGAAAGGATTTGTCTTGTTGTTCAGCCAAAAACATTTGAAGTATTTGTAATTTATGCAGAGCTATTAGATTATATTTGCTGTTAGAAGCATTGGAGTAAATATGTCACTTGTCGTGTAAACTTATATTAGTGTGGTGGGAGCCAAGCGTGATCATAATTTACTTTTTAATTTATTTCGTTTAGATTTTTAGAATAGAGTATTCGTCCCTTCATGTTCACAGCATCCATTTGTCATCCACGGTATTCGTAAATAAACGTGCATTCCAAACATAACATTACATTACATTACTGGCCTAGCAGATCAATCCTGTTGAAAGGATCAACGTCAGACGCAATAATTTTTAAGTCAGTGGGAACTCCACTGATTTCCGGTAGCAATGTGTATATGTAAATTATTTAAAAGCCAATGCTAAGGAAGCACGAACATTAAGTATTCTGTGTGAAATGGAGTCGGCTCCATTCTTCTTAGGTTCAAGTCCTCGAGACTCGAAGACCCAGTTACGCTGTTTTCGATATGCCGCTGTCCCGGAACGACAGGCACAGAGCGGCCCGGTTTCGTAATGCAAAAACTAAAGTTTAAAGTTACCTTAACATTTATCTGCTGTGTGTACGTGAAAGGCACCAATCCTGGTAATTTGAATAACCCTCCTACATTATAAATCTTGGCAAGGCTCTATCAGAAGGCAGTTTATTGCCATCATCTGGTGCTGGTGCGATTGCTTCAAGTAACCGCGGCGAACTTGAACTTTGTGGAGCATTAAAAAAATCGCGTGCCAAGTTGACTTTTCTTATATGAAAATTTAGCAGGTCTGAAACTGATTCAAGCCCCGTCAGGTATAATTCATCTGAGTGGGAGGAGGGAGAAGGGGGGTGCTGGCATAGGGTTATTCCTGCTATCACACTCTGTGTTTGCGCCTCATTATTCTTCTTCGGCAGAACCGTTGCTTGCATGCATAACACTCGAATCGGTCTGGAAGTGGGCCCGGCGCCCACTCCGCCCACAAGCCTGCACAGTTTCCGTTAATGGTAAACGGCTATCGCGCTATTAGGACATATTGCGAATCTAAAAGCTACTAACACTCCACCCAACCCCACTTGATGTAATAACTGTACATTTCAAGGGATATAGACATGTCAGGTTGTATTTTTTTTTCTGGAGCACTTACTCGAATACTTAACATAGTTTCAGCACGAAAGGCTCTTTCTAGGTCTTCGATTTTCTCTGTGAACATTTACTAAACATTTTTCAACCCGTTTGCTTTCCAATAGGCACGGCACTGCAACTCATTCCTGGAGAGTGTCAGAAGCATTTAAAGCACTTTCACTGAGAGGATGAAGAGGCAACATAACAGACTTTCTCAAGGTTATGCACACGGGGGGAAGGACAACGATGACGATAAGAATGAACTGGAAAAGCGGACAAAATTCTGAAATGGTATTCAATGAGGTGAGAATATCGCGAAATTCAAGCAAAAGCCAACATGAAATTGATTCCAATTCAACACAGTAAATTGGAAGTATTCGTTGAGCTCCGAGAGCCATTTAGACGTAATTAAATAATTCGGATAATCGAAAGCCATCTGCACTTAATGAGTCCTCGTTAGAAGTACTCAAGGACGAAGCGCTATTCAGGCAATTCAATACCACTTGAACACAGTCATTTGGATATGATTTTTGAGGATTTATGCTACACAGAAAGTACCATTACAAATGTAATATACAAGTACATTCATATGACCGATGACGATATGTCCTGCCTGTACAGAAGAAGTCTGTAGGAAAGATTCGAAAATATGAAACACCAGAACCTGAGACAGCAGAACCTGCACTATAAATATATAAACGATATTACCAAAATCCTTCGTTGCTTAAATGCTGTGTCATTTCACGGAGAGAATTTCCAACGAGATCTACTATAACAACTCTTTCACGGTTAATTTACAAAGTTCGTTTCGAAACGAAATCCTTTGAAGCAATTGCTTTGGTTATAGCTAGCTAAATGTCACATTACAGGGTGGCCAGAAATAACTGTCAATGTTTCTTTATCTCAAATTTTTAGGGAAATTAAAGAAATTACTTCCTATTTGCATGTTTAGTTCCGCAAACGTGTATATAAATTATACATCTGGTAATACACTCATATGAATCATTTGAACATTTAAATTCCGTTACATGCATTAGCCCGAAGGACGCGAATCGAAAGCGTGTTATCAGTTTGTTTTTAAAAAGATAATTTAGAGTAAAAAAAAATCCCTTTCGGCAGGCCTATAGGCTGAGGTAGATTTTGGAAGTGTTCTTAATTGAATTTTTTGGGGTAATTTTGTTCAAAATCGAGAAATTATTTATTGTTTTATAAACTACTCATCAAGAGTTTTTAAACGATACCCCACAAGACGTGCTTCTAAAGTTTCGAATTTCCACCCCCACCCCTACTCGCACCCCCATAACCAATAATTCTGCTGTGTCACTGTAATCTCCATACAGAGTACTCTAATTTATACAGATAAAGTGTCTCTCTAAACTCCATAGAAGCCGAGATATAATTTTTTCGAAATATCAACCCCCTCCCCCAGCCATCCCCTTGCGGTGATTTTGCTCATTAACGAACTTAACCGAGCTATTAACCATAAAAATAACATAACAAAATTTGATTTAAATATATTCCAAAATCCGACAGTTATGGTGTCCCTAAAGACGCTGTAAACATATGAACGGAGGTCATTTTTGGGGTTCAGAGATCAAGATCGGAGAAACTATAATGTAAAAATTTTCCGAAAATTCCGCCATTAGGGACATTACAATAGGTAGATTGTATTTCTACGAAATCTACCTAATTACCGCAGATTTACTTCTACCATGCTACAGGTTTTTATGGAAGCGATTATTATTACTGTTTTCTATAAGATTCAGCACAACCACATAAGTCAAAACGCACTCAAAAGTGGTGTGAACCAAATTTAACGGATTTTGCCTGCAGCATCGTCGGGCATAAACTCCCTCGAATTTTGTGTTTGAAGCTACCTTAGTGGAGCAATTGGTAGGTGGAACAATTGGTAGGTGGAACAATCGGTCGATTCAAGCAGTGCAGCGCTTGCAAAAAACTCGGGATGAAGGGGAGGCGATTTGAGCTCATTTAGAAATTTCAAAATTTTTATGTTTTTAATTGAAAAATAAAACACACCGTTATTGTGGATTTTATTGCAACATTATTGGATTTTTATTGCACAGTTATTTTTGTTCACTCTGTACAATCATATTGGATGGAAAGGATTACTGCTCATGGAGGAGTTCCTCCGCAGTATCTCCAGGATCAGCAAAATTAAACTTCATGCCACCAGATTTGCAATGAAAATTCTATTTTGACCGTTCCATTCAGTAATGAAAATCCTAAATGGAGTGCATCCTGAAAAATGTAAACTAATCCCAAATATTTAGTTCAGGTAATTTTCAACAAAATCTATCTCCTGTTAATTAGTTAAAGTTGCAAAGCATATCAAACGAACTGACAGAATGCTAACTGTGGCTACCCCTCCTTACCCTTGTTTGGCTTCGAGCGGACCTCATTTATCGGTTTATGGATATTCAAATGAGTGGAAGCTTATGGGACTAGTGCTGCACACATGACTCTCTCCCCCGTGCCCCGCACCCCAAATGCCCAGGACCATGATTATTACTTCTGTGGCTTTGCAGAGGCTAGGGTGATCCTGTTAATACCTTCAACAAGATTTTATACCATAGTGCAATATTCAAATTAGTGAACCGAACTATAGTAAAGCGCATTGACTTAGTTTGTGGTCTCTGACATTCGGGATAGATCCGTTATGGTGATTACCGCAAATCCGTTATTTGCACGATTTCCTCCCGATCTGTAATCTCCTAAATAATGTCCCAATGGCGAAGTGCACTGTAAATCATGTGTTTTTTTTTTGTTATTTTTCATTTTTTAATATTTTTATTTTATTCTTTATTTTCACGTAATACTCGATGCAGCTTTGCACTTTGCAGTTTTGGTTGCAGTTCTTCGGTTATGTAAAACATTACCTTTCGCTAATGGTCACTATTGTGTGAACGAATCATCTTTTTTTCCGCAAAATGCTTTTTTTTGTAATTTTAAATGGTCAATAAATAAAGGAAATATGTTTGTTGTATATATAATAACAGAAATATTTTAACAGAATTCTGCAATTTTTCATGCATTTTTAAAATAAAAAATCGTAAAATCTTGAAAATTAAAAACAATTTAATTTTCACCAGAACATATGAATAAAAAATTCTACAACTGTTTGAGTGTTTCATTTCTATTTACAGACTATGAAAATTGTTTGAAATGTTGAAAAGTTTTAGGAAACAGTCACTAATAAATATTTGATATACACTATAGATACAAACTGACAGACGAGAACACTTAATCGAGTTAATGACGTCACGTAATCTAGTCGGGTTTTCCATCTGCCAACGAACAGAATTAGTTATTGACATTTGGCGTAAAGTAAACATAAAATGGATACGCGACAGTGCAAGCGGTCAGTTTATTTTCTTGCAAGCAAGCAAAGAAAAATAAAATGTGTTTAATGTTTTTACTTACGTTATTTTGCATTGCAAATGCGACTCCGGGTATTAGTTACACACACTCAAGCACAATGAATATTTAAAACAGTTTTTATTTTATATTGGACGGCAAGATTGTCAACTCCTTAATTTTGATTAAAACTACATTTGACACTATTCTCATAAGTCTTTTCCAAGAAGGGAAGAGAACTGATTTTTCATAAATCACATTTCCCTTTCTGGGAATCCAAACTTCTGAAAATGTTCACTTTATAATTTATTAAGTGAAAAGGTTGTGATTGTTGCAATTTTCATTTGAAAGTTCTGATGGTATGAAAATTAGTTTAACGAGTGATGTACATTAACAAAATTTTCTTTCTGGGCGATCGGAAAACTTTACATAATTTCTGAAACTCTTCTCCATGGTATACATATAGTCATTACTGTTGCGGGGGTTGGTAGAGCTTCATTAGTACACACCCATAAAAAACTTTACAAATAAAATTTATTTTAACAGTGCAAGTTTTAGAGAAGAAACAACTGTGATGTATTAACAGTGAGGGGTGAAAAGTTTTGCACATAGTTATAACCGTTAAATAAATGCTCTGAAGTTGGGACGTCATGGCATAATTCATGGAAATTCATTTTAAAATTAATTAAGGAGTTGTGAACTGAACGAAAATCTTGGACTGCTTCCGTTTCATTCACAGAGTTCCGTTGCTTCTTTCGTTCTAGTGCCAATATACGACACATGCAAAGTTGACTGTAGTGTAGACGCAACTTAACAGGAATACATTGAGTGTGATAACAAAATACTTTGTAGTTTTTTATTTAATTTGCATTAGTTTAGTCGAAGCGAGTTGAATCAAAAAAATGAGGATTAGTTGCAGTTATTCAATTTTCTATGGCAACAACAAGAAACAAGGAACAAAATATTAAGTTGTGAGTTCGGAGTTGGGCTCCAAGTGGAAAATAACTTCATCCTACATTGGATTGTATTGCAAACAACGAAAAAAAGGCTTAAACAACACCAAGTATAACGTAAACATCAAACGAAATGAAAGGATGATGTTATTTCAGGAAAAAGGTTGAAACGATTCGGACAGTCGAGTACTACCTCATCACGATAAAGTTGCGCTCGCCTGTCATCGGAAAGAGTTAAAATGGAAAATAGCGATACTACAACTAGGATATCGAATAATACAGCAAAATTCCAAATGGGAAATAGTCGAGAATGCCGTCCATCTGAGAGAAAATCAATTTTTATGAATTCGTCACATTCACCCCCCCCCCACCCCCCACCCCCCTCCAACCAACCCCTTAACAGGGGTACTGCACCGGTGCAATCGAAGGCTAGAACCGAACAAGCCAATTGCGAATCCGAATCCATGTTCAGCAAAGCATTGCAGCCGGTGGAAAGGTGCAGAAGGAGTCCCCAGGATGGAGCGGGTTACGGCACAAGTGTCCACTTCTGCTGCAAAGAGACTCTCTATTTTCCGATTCCTGAAACAAATGGCAACGAAAACAGCAAGCATACTCGTAGGTGAAGGGCGACGATTTTTAGCTGGCCCCTTCGGGTTACGTAATGTGCCTTTTCGCCACCTCCCTACGAGCGCTCGAATCGGCATAACAGAATGAAAATGGGACATTCGAGAAAGGGCGCGAGGTTGTTCCGTTGTTGACGCACTTTTGGGCTGGTCCTGCATATAGCCTCCATTCAGTTCTATTCAAATGCGCAATTTGTTTTGTTTATCTAGAATTTCAGCATTCAAGTCGCACACATGTCCACGGGGGACACAAAGCAAACATCCGCTAGTATCCGTTTATCACGTTGATAACTTAATAATGGTTGAACGAGGAAAAGGATTATCTGCTGAATAGTGAATATAAAAGCAAAGTTTTTAATCAAATTACCATTGCGTTTGAAAGCCTGCATTCAACAGACGGAAAACCAGAAATATTAATATTCACAGCTGAGCGTTCATTGGACATAGCATAAAATAATCGCATTCAAATCTCATGTGTTTTATCTTTCGCTCACGTTTATTTGATAAGAGATAATTCAATATTGAATAAACGACTGAAAACACGCTCGTGAAGAAGACGACGAAACCAATCAGTGGTCAATAAAAAAACCACCGACAGACAAAACTCTATTTGGAATAAAATCAGAACTATTCATTCAGTGGAGGCCTGCAAAAGCCGTTGTAGCCTCGTTGCAGTGGTAGTAGCAATTAAACTTAAACTAGTTCAACTGCATGCGATTCTATCGCATTAATCCATTTATCTTTTGTAATTACACTTGCGGCGAAAACTCTTCATTGGAAACCATTACAAATGCGAGTGAGTTTAAAGTCGCCACCCTCTAAAGTTTAAGTGGCTGTGAGAGAGTTCAAATGACTTAAGAGAGAAAGTAGAAATTATAAAAAAAAAAAAAGGAAGAAAAATAATTAAATGCAATTGCTTCAAAGCAGCGACCTGATTTACCCGAGTGGGGCAGAGGGTGGATATCAATTTATTAATATATTCAAGAAAAAAATAATAATAAGTCCATATTCCTGTTGACCCAAAAAGAGTCCGCTTTTAGCGGTGAAAAGCAGCAGTTAATTGGAATTTTCTCTTAATTGAGTTGGAGAACAGAGTTTGCAGCCCTCCGCCATTTTCCCGTGTCTCACATCCCCTTCCGAGGGGCTATTTTAAAAGGTGATGCACAATGATTTCAATTTTAATCTGGATGCCATTTCCATGACACGTTTAAATAACTACCAAATGCAGGTAGCTCTTGATAGGAGTGTACCAGTACTGAGGATCGCAACCGATCCTCCTGGACCGACAGAGCTCATGTACCATTGTTTATAATAACCCTTTTTTTTTTAATTATGAGCCTGTTCAGCAATTGCAGCTGAATCCTGAATATACCCGCAGTCCCATTTTCTTTAGTAATATAAATAAATTCGCAGTTTCAAAGGACCACATTTAAAATTGCAATGTTTGAACATTTTTGTTATTTTTGTAACTCTTTGCAACCGACAGATTTTTATAATTGAAAAAATAACTATACTTTTATCAGTTGGGAAGATATTTTTTTATTACGTATAATAATTTTTGCAAAACATATAACACTTAGACAAGAGTTGTACAGATTAATAAATATGCTAAATGCATACTTCAGCGAATCTTGATTTTAAAACAACATATGTAGGTATGTCGCCACTATGGCGGCATCTATCGCGAAGGGTTAACAAGGGTCAGCAAAACCTATTGCTGGAATGAAGGGGATCATATAAAGAGGATGTTCAGCAAAATCTCAAAGTTCTCAGGATACAACTTTTTAGAAAATCGGTGTTTCAGCAATTTTTGTTTGAATTTAATCACCGATGTTAAATTTTTTGCACAATCGTATGAAATTCAATCCAAGCAAAATAAAGTTTTTTAAGCAAAAAATAACCCAAACAATTCTTCTGTAGTTTCTCGCTTTTCATAAGATGTCCTCAATGTTTTTCCCGTTCAAATTACATTCGAAGGATTATAGTTATAATTCAAACTTTATTTGATATCCACATGATCAATTCTCCAAACGTTTCCCCAGGAAGGACATGTTTACAATTGAGTTGTTGACCGCGTGCTCTTAATAGGACGAACATTTTGGTACTAAAAAACAATATATTACACAAGTTACAAGAGAAACTACCGGATTCACGGAAATGTTTGCTTGTTTTTGAAAATCCTGTTGATATATTTTTAATGCGTAGTTTTTACTTGTATTTTTCTTTGTTTTTTAAATGACGAAATTTTTGAGAAAAATAACACATTTCTAGAAATTACATGAAAAAATAGCATTACATAAAATTTTTGAGCACACGAATAGAGAAAAATGGAACGGAACATGGAATTTTTTTAATTGGATAATCGCAACGAAGAAAAGATTCAGAATAAAATGATTTTAAGTGAAAATATTTCTAGTTGTTGGTTTTCTCAATTTAACTCTTTACCACACTTAGTTAATAAGTGGTTCACTAAAGCATTGTTTTAGCGCTAGAGTGAAATTTCATGAAGACATCCAAAGACCTTCCGCATATCTTTGTGAAGTGGAAATTGTTTGCATTTCAAATAAACCAACATTGCTTTCTCAAAGAGTTTCTTAAAAGTAAACCCATCTACATCAGTGACTCTCCGTTCTTCTTCAAACAACTGCAACGGATCGTCGATAGTCACACAGAATGACGAAGGACAAAACCAGGATCCAAGAGGGAGGCAGAATGGGTAGTCATTGGGAGAAAGCTTTCCGTAAGGTTGGTGATTTGTACAAAGAAAATTTCTTCCGTCGTCGCCCAACCAGAGAGGAATATTGTTGGCCCTCATGTAGGTATGCCCTGATGGCCACTGCTCCAATGAAGATGTGTGAATGTTAACACTGGTCAAACGGGGACTTTTTCCCTATATATTTTTTTTTTTGCAGCTCCGTTTGGAGGTCTTTCTGCTGATACAATCTTTATTTGTTCGATAAACGAATACAAACACAAGAATTCGCAAATGTTCTCGTCTTTATGGCATGTGTGGTCAAAGGTAGGTCAAAGGAGGGGAGGAAATGAATCGAGTGAAAAGATTAGAAAAAATTCTGAACATCATTAGAGACCGGAATTGCTCAAGTGGGCTGTTATTGTAAACAGAAGCAGTCATTTCATAATGTCCTCGGCCCATGTGAATTCGATTCCATCCAATATTTGAAGATGGGCGCGCATCCCTTCCGAGCCGTTAAATTGATGTGATCGACAGTATCGAGTGTCGTATCGCTCCCTTTAATGTCGCTCTTCTTGACCTAATTGGAACACTTCAGGCTGACTTGTTCTTTTGAGGGAAGCACATTTCCGGACACCAGAAAATGTAAGTCGATTCAGCCGCAAATGCGTTCATCGTCAAGGCTCCGTCCTTGGAGCACAGCCCACTCAATGGTAGAGCAGTAAATTCAATATGGGGAAAATCAACCGCTCTTGATGCAGAGACAATGGCCGATTTTGAATGCGGTCTTAATTAGAGCGGCATTGAAAACTGTTCGCTCGTGTGTCGAAGTCTCCCCCAACTGCTGGGATTCAATTAAAAGTTGTCGATTTCGAATGTTCTGATGGAAACTGAAACCATTCAGTCAGGTGTTATTTGAATCGGCTTTAGTTTATCGCACGATTGCGAGGGACTTACGCCACAGATTGTGCATCGGAATATCCTGCATGCGATAGTACAAAATGCTGTTGAAAATTTAAACTTAGCATACAATAGAGCATTCCAGGATCTGAAGAAGTGTCGCCCAATGAGAACGCGTGTCTCTATATTTCAATGAACCTCTGGCATGGTACACACTATGCAGATCGAGAATGCAGGACACGATTTTGGAAAGAGCTATGCAGTCGCAAAACAATGGAAAGTAAATCAATTAGAATCCAGTACTATAGAGAAAAGCGGGAGCTTCCAAATAAAGCCAACTTCACAGCTCAAAGGAGTTTACAAATATCAAATATTGGGATGCAGCTAAAACTTCTTTCATTTGCTCCACGAATTCGATTCAGCGCAATCAACCGTTGAGCACCAACTAAGGCTATTTCAGCAACTTTATTAAGCCGTTGTAATTGGAATTTTATGCAGTTTAGGAAACTGAACTCACTGTTGATATTTACTGTAAAAGAAGTTTCATTGGGAAGAAAACTATATATAAAAAATCGAAAGTTCGCTTGTTTGTCTGTCGCTCCAACAGACCTAAATCATTGCTATGAATTTTTTTTTCATGTTCCAACCAAAAATATAGACTATTTTATATTTTCCAAAAATTTAGGGTTTCAAAATGCCGCAGAAGTTAAGTAAATTTTATTTTTATACCTATCTTGAGGCCATTGATTTCGAATCTATTGCCTATTAATCTATCCAAATTTGGAAATTCAAAATGGCGGACCCAATACACCGAACGATTTTTTTGTGAGTCAATGTAAATTAGTGTAAAATTATTTGGTTGATACTAATTTCGGAGCTACATATTATCAATTCAGGATGGCGGATAAAATATGGATGGCGACCGGAAATTTTCAAAATTCAACGAATTCGGGGAAAATTTAATATTACAGATATTTTCCAATTCCTGCTTCCGAATCTACTTTTCAAATTCAAAGGTCAAAATGGCGAAGAGAATATGGTAATCGAATTTCCCTTAAAATGAAGGTATTTTGATGACTAATTTCGAATCTAATATCACAATTATTAAATTCGAACTGATTGATCTATTATGGTGCTAAATATTTATTATTTAAGGAATTTTCGTGAAAATACACATTGAGCGCATATTGAAGTTTTAATGTTCACAATTTGTAAAAAGCAATAGTGACAGAATTTTCGAAATCCGTTCAGTGGCATATACTTATTAAATATACTTATATATTAATTATACTTATATTTGTTTTAACTTAATCATCGATCATATCGATATCGATATAGGTTTATATGTACGTTATATTACGATTTCCAGCGCATTGGGTGAAACCAGGCAACGCAGCTAGTTATCTAACATATTATCATTGTCACTATATAAATTCAAAGTTCCTCCTTAATATTGTTTTTTTACTATGATTCAGTTTTGATTCTTAACACGAATGAATGCTAAAAAATGAAATAAAAAACTACAGAAATTCAAAATTTTGCTATGAAAAATATTTTAAAACGAGTCCAATTCATTACACTTCATTGGTTAGGAATACACTAATGACCAATGTTCCGGATCTCTTTGAGACATTTTGTTATCTTGATCTTAAATTAAGAAATTGAACAAGTGGAGCGGGAATGAAAACACGGAGAATGATTTCGCCAGAGTAGACAATAATGGAATCCAATTAGGGTAGAAAATGTGATAGCAGAACGAAAGGTAGATGAATTCAACAAAAGCAGCAGAGTTAGCTTTTTTCTTTCACAAATTTTTTTATATTTTCTGCTGGAAAAATGCATTGCTCAGCAGAAGTCAAGTGGCACGTTTCCCGTAAAAGCTATCAATTTCCCCAACTTTTCTGGTGGCAACTTTGTCAAAATGCATTTGCGACCTTGACGTTTCTTACTTTGTAACTCTGGACCTAATTAGGATTGGTAGTCTCCTCGAAAGGGATGCACTTTTGCAAGGAGCACAAAAGAAATTATATGAAATGCAACTGTTTTTATGGAGTTAGACAAGGCAAAATGGACAAAAAACTAAAGAAATATACATCAAGAAGTTTACCTGCCTTTGCAATAAGAAGAAAAAAGGAACTGAGCTTGAAAGAGTCACTAAATATTTTGTTTTTTTCTATATTTCGTTTACATGATATTATTGTGAATTTTGTGCATATTACTTTCTAATGAACACTTCTTATTTTCACAAAGAATTTGTTCAACTTCAAAACAATTTTTTGAAATTTTTCTTTGAATCAATTCCTTCAGTTTCCAAAGTTAACAAGACCCTCCCGGCCTCCCCCAACGCGGTATATTACCACACAGTTTCACTTTTACACAACCGAAATTCGGGCGTTCAAATTACGAGAAAATTGCAAAAATAAAAATGTAATTTGTTTCATCTATATTTTCTTTTACGTATAAAAAAATTTTATTTTCAAAATTATATCGAACCGAATATTGGAATATCAAACGTTTTGAAAATTAAATCGCTCAGTCGAAAGTCCATAAGATCAAAAAAATGCATACAGTGCAAAAAAAATTCTGAGAATTGTGTATAAATTTATATAAATTTAAAAATAATTCAATATGTTTTCGGAATCTAATTTCGCGTCCTAAATAAAGCCTGCATTTTATATTACACAGTTTCATACAACATGAAATTTTCTAGGAACCTATTTACGATTTCAAAAGAGGGTTACAATGTTACATGCACTTTGCCAAAAATTTCGATGCATAATATTGATTTTAAAGTTCACATATTTTGTAATTAATTTGCTTTGTACGTATAGTGCAAAAGTAAATTAAATTTGCTTCAGTGCTGTGGCGAAAAGCCATTGCACTTTCGCATGCATCCAAATTTAACTTTGAAACGCATCAACCACATTGAAAAACGCGCTCACACAAGTTAACACTTAAAATATGGAAAATGATTTTTCAAAATTTACAGGACTTGATGCAAGATGGCGTCTCACTTTTATAGAAGATGTAAAAGTGTAAAATTGTAAGTGTTCACTATGAAAGTGACGCCTGCTTTTAAATCTACACCCTGCTTTTAAATTACACAATATTGTAAAACACCAAAATTTACTGCTGATATGGAAAATTAGTTGCGTGAGTAAAAAAGATGATGTGAACAAATGAGAAAAGAATACAATACAGCATCGTCAAATGAATTGACTTACAAAAGATTAATTAAAAATTATTCTTTTGCTGGAAGAATCGGGATTAAGTTGTTTTTGGGCGCTTACAATAGAGTACAACAACTTTGCATCAGAAGCCGCTGCCAGAATGTGACAGATTTTTATACAACCGTACACAAGCACAATAATTCTAAAATATCCTTAACCTTATAGTATTTTTGCAAAAACATCTTATATTACAATCACAACTACAAAAATCATTTGGAAAAATCTCATTCCACAAACAAATCATGTACTTACAATAATTCATTGCTTTGGCTTTATCAAGCTCAAAAGAACAACAACAACGCTCAAGCACGAGACTTACCTGAAAAAAAGACAAATTGATATTATTATATAAAATAGGAAGATAAAACAAAAATATACATATTCCCATAAGTACAGATCTGTGAAATAAAACCTTTTCGCCATTTTAATCTCTAATAAATAAAGTTGATTAATATTAAAACATTTTAAATTGATAAAGAAAGATTAATTATTAAGAAGATTTTCAAAATCCCTTATATCTATGGCAACAAAAAATAAATAGATCCATTTTCCGACTAACATCCCTTTATCACAGGGTAAATTTTAAGCAGTGCGAAAAAGCTGAGGGCAGAGTGAAAGGGTGACCTGAAAGCCCCGCAACACCTTGAACATTTTAGGAAAGTTATTTGCATATTTGGTTAATAAAAACAGCAACATGATTTCAGTCACCGGAAAAATCGGACTCATCCCGACCGAGGAGTGTATACAGAAAATTCAAACGGATTATTTCGGATTTTGAGGAAAATCACCTACACCAAAATAGCGTAATAAATTTAAGTTAGTTTTGGGTCAAAAATGTTAAAATTCATGACTTGAGAGGCAAATTTGAATGCTATATATTTTTTATACTTTAAAGGAGAGTGAACAGGACAATTACAGGATTTATTATTATGTACCAGAAGACAACAACTTTTATTTTTACTGCTGGATTGAGAGGTTTTGGTCATAAAAAAAACTTCAAATTGTTTGGTAGGTAACTGGAAGACAAATTCTGTCGAAATGTTTGATCATACAGCTTCTGGGTTGATGAGTAAAATTTTGATAAGTCTATTAAAATAAAAACCGTGTTTTCTTAACTTCAAATTTACAATCCATGTGCATGTATTTTAAAATAAATTCAAACGCGAAGGGAAACATTCGAAAAATGTATGTTTACAAATGTACGTTATGTAAACACACATTGCATAAAATTTGTAAAAGAAAATAATTGCGAAAGCACAAAAGAAATGTGAAATAGTTCTGCCAAAAAGGAACTTCAACTTTTTTCTAGGGGCGCAACAAAGAATATCTGTCGTACGAGGTTCGCATGTCTAATTAGGGGTTGAAACAGGAGCAGGAAAGTGCTGGGGTAAAGTTTCATGACAATTAAACTTTAAAAATGGAATCCATTTGGCGGTTTAGTGCTAAAGTAGGAATCTGTTTTTGTGATGCAGACCTACAATATGGTATTTTCATTTTCCCGCCACCCTCAACATTCTATTCTCGCAAATTACGAGAGCGTTTCTATTAACATGAGCACCAGAGCAAATTGCGCTAAGGGTTATAAAACTCGCTGAAAATTTAATTAACGCTCTTTAAAAATTTCCACACACAAATCCTGCTGAATCTGCAGGAATTCCACAATATCGTCGTATGGACATGAAGTGTTCCTTTATCCTTAAATTTTTGGGCTTTCCGAAGTAGAAGTACATCACCAACAGGAATCGCAGCTCACAAATGTGTTTTTTTTTTTATGTTTATAGAGTTACTTTTTATTACTACATAGTATGTCTCTTGTATTATATGAAATGATGAAATTGTTATTACATTTCATCTCTAGATTATTAAACAAGTCGAAATTCAAACCAATGGAATTTCTATAAGTTTTTATTGCATTTCGAAACACGACAAATATCTTGAAGTCATCACGTTTGAAGGACAATTGATTATTGAATCAACTTATGTAAAGACAACTAGTTCCAAAAGTTAGATGATCTGAAAACTCAAACTTTCCTTTCCATGTGAACCAAAGGATTTTTAGAAGTTCCTACAAATACAGCTGTTCAAAAAAAAAAAGAAAAAAAGGAAAAAAAATAAGAAAACATTTCAACTGTATTTTTCATAAACTACTCTGTTTCGAGTTGGCTGCATCATTTCCATTAAAAAGGACTTCTGGAAGACTGTTAATATTTCCATGCAATTTAATCGTACTCTTGTTAATCGCAGGAACAAGAATTATTCCGATCCGATTATATTAAGCATCACTGTTTTACAAGGAAAATATCTGCAAACGATAAGCAAACATATTTGCCAGATCGCCGCCATTTTATCTTTATTTTTCCGATTAAAAAAACCTTCAATTCGTGCGATAATCGGATTTGCTGAGTATTAAATGAAGTTAGTTTATCCTGATAGTCAGGATAATTTTGCGATCACATAAAATCGCAGACTTCAGTCATGCCATCATTCCGCCGCACATTTTGCGAAATCATTTTCATATAGTTGTTGTTATTTAACAATTGGCTTTGAACATATGTTTAATGAAAATTGCGTGAGACACTGAGACAATTAAACCAAAAAACAAACAAATTCTCGGTGACATTTTTTTTAAGGGTAGCCATATTTAAATTCAAGGTTCATATTTGATTTAATTAAATCTGATCCAAAAATCTCTTCGGATCGCATTACGAACTAAATGGTTTATTTAAATCCGTTAAATTAATTTGAGGTTAACGTGACTAAAATTCCAACAAATAAATAACTGCGAAAAAGGCTCAACTACTTTTCGGGTCAATGATAATTCTGAAAGTGAAAATTAAATCCACACTGGGAAAAGCATCCCTAAACGCTATGTAATAACCCCGCCAAAACTATTTTGAGCAAATATAATACTGAAATTAACTATTAACCGCAAAATTCATAAACTTCCCTTGAATTAAGAGCCACTCAAAAATATACACATATTTGTATTGAATAAATACCTAATATTAATTTAAGTACATTCTTTCAAATTCTTTTAACTTTTGAAATTTAATCAAGTCGCATTTCGTCGACACCTTAATCTGACAACAGGAGGTGCACAAAACTTGTGTCCTTTCGCACGAAGCGCCAAGACTTGCTCCGGAAAGAGTCCATTCATTCTTAAAACTCTCATTTAATAGTGTTTTGAATCCAAAGGGAAATAAGAAGAAATAAAGGAACTTTCAATTAGACTAAAAGCTTTCACATAAGAATCCTTTTCTTGTGAGCTTTAAAATTATTTTGTAAAACACCCGAAGACCCGAGATAAATCAACGTCACCAACGAACAATTTTCACTCGTTTCAATGACCTTAACCAGTATTAAAACCACATTTGAATGAAGTAATCTAAGGACAAATGATTTGAAAAAGAATTTGCACATTCGCTTGAGATGCTGTTCCAAAAGGGAGCAAGGACCACAGACGCAGATCGATGGAACTCCAAATCCATATATTTTCATACAATCCAACTGCAGTTCTTCAACAGACGCAAATGTTCAACTGTTATCAAAAATAGTTATTTATGGCAGCCAGGAATACAGGGAAAGAACATTTATTGAACACTTGTTTCCCATTGTTCGCATTTTGATGAACCTTTGACACCACCGACCGACGAGAAGTTGTTTCCCAACACAAGTTCCATTGTGGAATATAAAAAAATATATAATAAAGGGAGTCCTGAACAATTTAATGCGATGCTCGTAAAATTGAATCGATTTCCCGTTTTTGAAATGCTGCACGAATACTTTCGACGATTATTCTTGGCCAAGGACGGTAAGGAAACACGTACATAGATAAATTTTTTTCCGCTAAGTCGCTCCTGGAAGATCCCCAAATTTTGATGAATTTGTCAGTGTTGGTCTGCCATGTTTATGCCACGCCGCCGGTGAGGAGATCTAATTCAATGGCGTCGACGATATACAGTGGAGTTTGCTCTTCCAGCTTTAAATGAATCCGGGGTGCTAAAATTTTTGATCGTAAAACTTATATCGGCAATATACTATTTAAGGAACGAGCTATTTGCCCTGGAAGGAAGCTCACGTTTATAGGAGGTGTTGCCCCGAATTGCTCCCCACATGGAATTTATTGCAAAGCAGTTGCGGAGAGAGTTCAGCAATTGAGACAAGATGTGAATTTCGACTTGGGGATTTTATACTTATCGTATAACGAAATTTATTTTCCCCGTCCACTTCTTCTTCCTATATTGCATCAGGAGATCGCGAGTTACGTGCCATTAGACTTAAACTGAAGAGCGGAACTCTGATTAACTGCAAATGCCAACAAACCTATTTATGAGTACAATTGGAATCACCAAAATTTATTTAAACCCTTCTCCACATTTCCAATTTATTCACATCATTGAATCCAGTTTTAACACTAAATTTAAAGCAAAAGTAATGCTGCAGTTGTAACAATCATCAACAAAAATAGAGGTAGATGTAACTTTTACGAATGTCAAGCTATGTCGCTTAAACTTGTTAAGAATAACACTGACAGATGTGACAACCTGACAAAAAAAAGAACTAAAATCGGGTAGCTGAGATCGCCACATGAATTGTTCATTCCTGAAATGTTTTGATAAAGGTAGCATTTTTGTCGGATTCTTTGACGGCTTCAATAAGATTGCATTTAACCAATAAATTCATACATACACGTTCGTTCATACATAAACGAAAACTTTTGTTAAATTTCACTTTACCCCTTTTTGATCGACTTATTTTTTGTTGTTGCCTATTATCAGCTAGTCGCAACTTTAGTTTTTGGAAGATATTTTTCCCCAAAAGTATGCGCCTGTTTTTTCAATGATTGTTCGAAAAATTTCGTGAACAAGAACAACTTTTAATGTCTCTAGAAAACCGATAAATGCGTGTAAATTGCGTTGAGAGAAACTCTCAGAAAAAGCACTTAAGAAAAAAGCTTATAAACAGAGTAGATATTAACATGATTTATTATTATGTATGTACAACAGAAAACTTTTCAAACATTGTCATTAAATACAACACATAAATCCGTCACATACCTTTTTTGTGACATGGAAGGACCAAACAAACTCGCTAATTCCAGGAATTTTACTGAAATACAATTAAAATGCCAATTTGACATGATTAAAAAGTATGACTGACATCCTAAAAAATTGATTCACCTCTCACATCCGGAAATTGAATTACCAAGCAACAGTATGAACTAGAATTATTTTTAGTATTTTCAAATTGAGGAAAACAATATGAAGGAAAAACAACAGAATCTAGCACTTTTGCATAGTGACACATTCTTTACGTAGAGAAATGGAAAAATAAAATTATGCAGAGTAGAACTGCAATTTTGTCGGGAAAATGGCAACACACAAGCTTTTAAATTCCTTTAAATTTCTATCTTTTCCTTTCCTAATGAAAATGCACGGATAGCAAAAAAAAAAGAGAAACAATGCCATTTGAGCCAAGTTCCTCCATCAGAGGCACTTTGCCGAAGAGGACACTGTGCCTTAAACTCGATATTGTATCCATCCAAGACTTTATGCTGCTGCGCTTGTGACGAGCAAAATGGCCTTCCACCATCAACTGGAAAATTGTTTTCACAACAGCATGAATTTTCCAGGAAAATGTCAAGTTTTTTTTGTTTTTTTTTTCGTATATTTTCATGTGAAAGACAACTCTGCTACGTTAGGGAGGGGCAAGCGGAGGCGAGAAAGAGTTGCGAATATATTTACAAAGGAATTTTGGTGGAAGGGTCATTAAAATGTAAAAATGTAAAAATGTCATCAGCATGGAGAGGAAGAAAGAAATTCCATTAGAAGCGAAGGGCAAGTGTTGTGGAAACTGTTTTTCTATCTGTCTTCACCCCCACAACCCCACACAACTCCCTTCACATGACAATCCGACGAGATTGCAGTTGGTCAAAATCGATATTTGAGATGCGCACGTTGAGTGTTTTGGAGGAGTTCTAAGCCACCGCCTTACCCCTTAGGACACAAAGTTTCAATTTGCAGCCCGGAAACTTTCGGCAAATGCGGTGAAAAATAGATAGTTCACTAGAATACTTAAGGACATTGCATTCCCGGAAAAGGATCCATTCTTGAGACAGTCTACATCACTTCGGTAAATTAATTGCAGCCGACAAGGGACGGACATTGCCGCAAAAGTGAATTTCGCCACACTCCAAGGATAATTAGTCCGCCTCCATTCCTGAGAAAATGAAATTCATATTTTAAACAAATTGCACAAGCTGCAGCCGCAATTAGAGTCGTCCTAATAGAAACTGAGTCCTTGGAGCAACTGAAATATAGCTATCCACAAATGCTGAAGAAGAAATTTCCGCTATAAAGGAAGTTGCAAACGTGACAATTGAAAAATTGCGTCAATTTAAAGTATCCAGATTTTTTCTGGATTATGAACGACTCTGACAAATGTCGCCGTGTACAATTTCGTGGTAGATTGTAGCAGATATCTTCACGTTTCCTTTCTAATATGCATTTTTTTCCATTATTATAATTTTTTTTTCCAACATAGTAAATGGAATATTTTTTTGACTCCAATTCAAAATTCTCTGACATGTATACACGATGTTACTGTGTATGCAAGGATGTCAGTTGAGCCCCAAGAACAATATTGTATTTGTTGTTCTTTGGTTGTGATGATACTTCGTGTCATATCGTTATTGTATCAGTTTCCCTTAAAGATGTTCAGTATTCTACCGTGAATCCTCCTTCAAGTAGAAAAAAAAGAAACTTTCTTGAAGTAATCATTTTTAAGAAAAATTACGCCATGAAAAATTTTTTTTCATTTATTCAACGTTTTCACATGGAATACATGAAAAACTGATCCCCGTCATTAAAAATAAAAATGATGTGATGACATGAAAAGAGTTTTCTTTTCTTTTCTTTTTTTTAAAAGGAGTAAAATTTTATTTACATAACATAGAACCAAATAAGTTTGGCTTAAAAATACACAAAGCTATTACTCAATGTTAAATTACTGTTTGTATTCAACATACCACGAATTTCCACAATGTAAAGAAAATTCATTTTAGGACAAAAATTCAAAAGGAAAATGTAGGTAGGTATGTATTTTTATTTTATATATTTTCAATTTAATGTTCGTCAAAAAGCACCCAAAGTTAAAATCAATCTGGATGTATACAAATGTGTCGTATTATATAAACAATATATTGTACGGTTTTAATGTGATTATTTTCCACCAGAACGCATTCACGAAGTTTATTCCTGTTTTTCCTGAATTTGCATTGTTGTCGTATCGTGCAGGCCCATTGTCAGGAGACACTTAGAATAAAAACTCAATAAGTTGCCATTCGAATGGCTGATTATCCTCTTCGTGAGAAATATTCCCAATTAAATACTGTAAAAATAACATATGTGGCACTGTTTTACAGTCATTAAATGAAAAGTTTTGATGTTGAATATCCTCGACAACAGAAATTATTTAATGCATTAAACGGGAATGCATTGATGAATGTAATTCGCAGAGAGAGTTTGCGGTTCAGTTTTGCACAATTCAGACAGGAGTGTATGTGTGTATTGTATAATTTTGTAATAAAATCCTTCCATCCATCTCGCACAGATTTATTCCGTCCATTTTTGATTTCAGCTAAATTACCAGAAATTCGCTTAATAAAACAATAATTAATTCTGCGTTTTCGATACGCGATTTCCGTGAAGCAGAAAGCAAACAAAAAATCACAGTATGTGCTCTACTTGAAATGCTGCATGAACGGGAGGGAGGGAGGGGTAAACAGTGCACTTTGCACCGCAGATCTGAAACAAAATGCATATAAGATGCATCTATGTTGTTGAACATTTTACAGCATGCAGCAACTTCAAAGCACAAAATACTGTTTATGGAAGATGTACATCATGCAATCATGTTGCCCCTTCCCCTTCTCCCATTTTTCAATAGGAAACCACTGTCAGAGAGACGTTCTACCGCTCGCCCCACGGAACCGTGCACACCCTAGCGGGGCGGACCCTATTTGTAATGCTCTTCAAAACTAACTACTCCAATAGGCAAATATGTGTTAATTACTTCTGCGTGGTTAATTAAAACACAACCACCACTACTCAACTAATTAAAACTTGAAACTTGGGTTGGAAATTTCAAACTCCACTGCACTACGCCACTGTGGATGCAACTCAAAGACAACCTTTTGCCATGTTTTTATTTTTATTTTATTTTTTATTTTAGCTTTTGAATTCAATTCACTTTTCACTTTTCAATTTAACAGCGCCATTCAAATCAAGCAACAACTTTTGATATCTATGCGGAAATTGAACAAATAAATAATTTCACTTTTGAATTTATTGATACAGTTTATAATGGTATAGAACGCCATTTAAATTGGGGAAAGAAGTAAAACAAAAGTAACGGAATATCCTTAGATACAATAATAATGCTCTATTTGTATACTAATAATTTTACAATGTCGAGTTCGCACAATATGAACAATTAATCCTTTTTTTTGGAATAAATAACACCTCAGTAAAAAAAAAAAATACAAATACAGAATTTCCAACAAAATTTATTACTATCGTTACTATCATATAACGTTATTCATTATTGTTATGTGGTCAAAACAAAAATATTTTATAAACTCAATTTCTATATAGAAACCAAAGTAATATTTATTTTAGATCAATTATGGAATACGCTAAATGTAATGCGCAGGATTATACAGTATATATTACATTCAGACCAGTTGCAAGCATTCTCGAGTTTAAAATCAAACATATTTGGATGGCGTAACCCCCGCTTGGGGGTGTGTGACATCACCCTTGGTGTTATTGTCTTTACGTACCATTAAATTAGTTACAGTTCGTACATTCGTGTTAAGAGTCATTTACATGTACGCAGTAAAAAAGAGTAACACTAAACCAAAAACAAAGTTTGTATTTATAAATTTCCCTTTTTCATGAAATTTGTCATTTCGGTGCTGGAAGAAAATTTCTTTTATTTGTTTATTTCTTGCAAAGAATGTTCATTTTTCCGTTATATTTCAAAGAATAAATTAATTCATATTTTTTATAAGAGAGTCTTCCTTGTATCAGCAGATGTTTTTATATCAAGATTATAAAAAACTAAGCACAACCACGTTCCGGATCACGAATGTTATTGACAGAATTTTGTCTGCGCTTCATTGAAAGGTTTTTAATTAGCTGTTGCAATTTTACACAATATCTCTAAAAGTAGAATATTTTTTAATTGTTTTTTTTCGTCTGATCCTGAATCCTGAAACTTAAAACGACAGCATAACGGAGTTCCTTTGAGCACAACAGTTTCAGATTTCTATTAACATCGTGTTGAAGATGATATTAATTTTAGGATTTGCTTTGTAAAAAAAAACTCACGCATATAAAACAAAGTCTTTGACAGGCTCCAGTGTGTGTTTACTAACAACAAATGCTTTCCCATTAGATTCTTACAACAATATTAAGTTTTCACATCCATTTTGATTCATACTTTTTTGAGTAAAACATCAAAAGAATTTTGCTGTACACAGGAATATTAAAAGTATATTAATCTTTTGGTTATTTTCAGCAAAAGCATGCGGATTTTATGGAGTTTCCAGAAGAAAACGAATTTTCATATTTTCTATTTTTTCAATATTTTTTCTCTATATGTTCTTTTTTTTTTTGTTTTTGCTTTCAGACAATGTTGTTCATTGATAAAGAACAATGAGAATTGAAATGTTGAGATTATCATTAAATCCTTACTCATTTGTTAAGACGAATTACAGTTTTCGGTTTCCGAATTGGAAATTGCACAAGGACATTTCTCATGGGTAGAGAATCTTTGTAAAAACACTAAACACTGGTATTAATTACTGCAAGAAGCCTCTTGTAAATTATAAACCCAAAAAAAAATATTTATGGGAAAAATATTTCAACAGAAATTATTAACAGAATTTATCAACGACATCCTTCCTTTTAAATTATTCAATTCGAGGGATTTTTGTCTGGATATTTTCGAAATATAATTTTCTTTTCGTTCTACGAGCGTGAGAAAAACGATTCCCGACAGATCGTCCTGGAAAGATAAGGTTTGCACGATTCCTTTTCAAAATTGCGGAATCAATCTACGCCCGTCGCCAGAATTTGCAGATGGATGCTTAATTGCTTACCCAAGAAATCCCCGACTTCGAGGGGTTTTTCGTGGGGAGCCCCGCCAACCTGTCAAACGCTCTGCTCTGTTAAAACAATTATTGATTTTGTTACTTTTTAAATACCGATATTTATTTACTCGTCTTTTTTAATGTTTTATTTCATCTTTTGGACGAAGTGAGACATCATCGAGGAGTCAAACTTTTGGGGACAACCATTTTGTTATGGGTACATCATTTGCGGCAGGAATACGTATTTATAAATAATTTTTGCTATTAATTGAGACTTGGGGGATAATCGGTGCGAATGGATGAGCTTCATTGAGCCAAAGACAACCCCACGGGGCGAACAAATAAAGCACGAGTTTCACCGTCGAATGATTTTCGAGGGCTCAATAATGCCGATGCGGATCCCTCGGTTTGACCCAATTATTGCAATTTTTGCACAAATACACCCATAAATATTCATATTTGAAGTCTGGTGGTGAATTAGTCAAGCCTTGGAGTAGGATCAATATCGGCTTGGAAACATTTTTCAATTCCGGTGTACCGAAGTCAAATGTATAGACGAGAGAAAGAGGTAAAACTTGATTGATGCCATTATATTGCAAGGACATTGAAATTAGTCTCGATCTCCTAGCAAAACTGTTCTCATATTCCCGAACAGTAAGAGGGAATGAAAAATAAGCTCTTCAGGGATTTATTAGGCAATATATAAAGTCCGGACAAGAGGACAAAAGGGTGATGCTCACAAAAAATCTGCTGGATTTCAGACCTACTATATGGGGTATCTAGGTACACGACGAATGAATAAACAAAATTTGTTATTGTCTAAGATTACGAATTGCGAATAAATTTAGGGAACGGAGATCTGCCCTCTGGTTCATGAAGGCACTCTGTAAGGGTCTAATTCCTTACGTACTAGAAAGCGGGACACTGTGAAAATTACTTTTCACACGTGCAAATGATAGAATCGCCGCAAAATTTTTTCTTGAAACATAATATATCACTTCATGCAAATATTTGACATTCTTCCTTTTAGCAAATTTTCGGACTGCCGAGACAGCAACTGCGAGCAGAACCGCAAACACTTTGTCGTTTAAACTCCCCTGAGTGCACTTAATATATGATAAAAAGAAGGACAACTTTTTGAAAAAAAAAAAAAATACGAGACCAATTTTTGCATCCTGCGAACAGAACGAAATGGAAGATGAAATCTTCAGTACTGTAATGCGGCTGAAAATTGCTAGAGAGAAAATAATTTAAATGCGGAAAAGTACATATCTATTTACTTCATCCAGACAATATAAACAAAGGACAAAATAGTCCTCGGAGAGTCTTGCATGCGTGTGCTCGTTTGCATAACTCGAAAATAAAAGCGGCAATTTCGAGGTACATTTGTCGCTTGCAGTAGTCAGCTTCTGTTCAATATTTTCCAGCGTTCCCGTAACATTATCCTGATGGCTTCTATGAATCATAGCGCCCACACAGGAAAATTGTATTACCCTTTCATTTAGGATGTCAAATGTTTTTGTGTGATAAAGGTTTTTAGCTAGTGATGTACCATTTGTATTCCCAAAAGGAAAACAATCCTTGCTCCATGCCGGAAGACAACTAACCAGGATTATACAAGATGGATAATTTTTTTATCGTGTTTAACCTGTGAGCAAAAATGTTAAATGGAATCAAAAATCGTTGGATTGTTCCTTTTTTTCATTGGTTTTTATGTGTTCTCTGCTGAAAACAAAATATTAATATTTGAACATTTGTTTGAGAATTTATTTGCAAACAGATTTGCCCCCGATTTGAAACATCATGTGTTGTTCACTATCGCTCAGCCTCCTCCGAGGGAACGAACATCCCTAAGCGATCGTGTAAGTGCCACCAGGAAATATTAATGTTCTACTTTTTTATCCACCGGCTCAACAGAAACCTGCGCCTCCAAAATGGCACGATTTAAAAAAAAAATATGTTGTGTACAGCTGCGTTTCCATAAAATAATAGACAGTTACAATTCCTTAAACTTTACTATAATATCCTTACAACAACCCTAACCCTCGTCCTCCTCCTCCTCTACTATGTGTATCATTAATGCGTTCTGAAGCCGGAACATTTTTCGAAATTTATGAATTCCATATTAAACCGCTAAGTAGTCAGTAACTTTTTCCGCAAAATTACATTTGAATTACGTAATTATGTCCTAAAAGTATCCTGAAAATTCACGAAACACGAATTCTCTACCTGAGTAAGTTATTTTGAACAACTTTCGCAAACTCTGAAGTTGGGGCTTTTTAAAATTTGACAAGTGACCGAAACATTAACCAAAACCTCTAACGAGGGGCGGAAACTATTTAAATATTTTGTTTTTTGCTTTTGACGAGGAAATTGTGAATTTGGGAGACAAGAAAGATTTTACGGAAATATTAAAATAATTCCATTTTATATCCAAAATATGAAATAAATTTGATTGAAAGCTTGAAATGGTTTGAAAGAGTGGCGAGGGAAAAAATTAATTTTGTATCCATTATATAGATGAAAAACAACCGTTTTATGGGAGCCTGCCCTGCCTGTCGTTCCAGACATTAACTCGGGAAGGCTTTTAACTAGAGGACTTCAGGACTAAGATTAAAAATGTTAATATTCTTAGTAAATAAATACATTGATACGTTTTGACATAGTTCCCCCACTTTCTCCGTTATACCATTGACAGACATGTGGTATTTATACTATCTGATCTCAATACTACGTAAATACCACATGTCTGTCACCGAATACTAGGTCCATACCAGCTCACCTAGACGGTATTAACGTAGTATTGAAACTAGCTCAATCGACGTAGAGTGCGTTCAAAAACTTTACTATAGTAAACTACGTGGTAACTCATAGTTATGCTGCAGAACGTCCTTTTACTACAGAAATTATGTTTTACCATCATGAGCGTTTTTTAACGACGCGTAGTAAACTACGAGTTTCTGTCAAAAATAGAAACAACAATCATTACTTATATCTTTCCCTCACGGAACCAAGCTATTCTGTCAAAATTAGTTGTCAGTGGTAGAATAAACAAATTTACCTCAATATCTAGTCGAAGCAATGTTATACATTGATGCTTAACGTTTGTTGCTTATAAACAATAATGAAGTATATGGCGACATTTGTTTGTGGCGTGTCTTTTGTTTTTGATGTTTTATGCTACAGACTGGACTTACGATATACTATTAAGATTGATCCAATATTTGAGACAGCCATCATTAGGAGGTGAAAACAAAAGTTTAGACTGCTTGCCAGTTCCTTTATTAATAAAAATTGTCAAAGTATAATTTTAAAATCTTACAAAAAAGTTGATTTTGTTTATTAAATATTTAGAGATTGACTATATTTCGTTAAATATTGTTATAAATAAATATACAATTAATTATTTTCACGGAGATTTTTTACACGGTGTTTAAAGTTTACATATAAAAAATTTTTTTAATAACTTGGCACAAATTGCTCTTTTTACGATAGGAAAACTGTTCTTGCACAGTTTTTTACACGATTTCTTACATTTAGGGTATTTCATTATTGGCCTAAGTCAATTATATATTTCTGTACCAGTTATTGGTTTGAATTTCCTGTACAATATTTCGAGAAAGTCAAAAACAATTCTTCTTATAAGAATTTTTATATTTTAAAATTGAGGTTATGTCGTCATTTGAGCGAAGTCATGAAATAGATCAAAGTAAGCTGGTTTGATTTTTAAATGCATTTTTCCACTTTGCTGTTTTTGATCACTTTACCTTTGAATTTCCAAACAATTTGACAATTGGAAAATATCGTTGAGGTTAAGGGTTTGTCGTGAGTTGGTAATCGTAAATTGCTATTCCAAATTTAAAAATAAAAACGAAACGCAAAATCAAAATGAACAACCAAAGTAAAAGTCGTAAACAATATTATAAAAATATTGAAAATTTACCACCCGAGGAATTATTTAATATACTTAAAAATGTTCCGACTGCGGAACTATTTTCGGAAGTTTGTGACGTTTCAGAGAAGCTGCGGGAATTCATTTACTCGAGGATGGAATTTAGGAGGTCAATTAAAATAAACGTAAGTCGGTCATATTTGCGCGAACTTAAATAACTTCGCAAATAATTAAATAGAAAAACATCGAACTTTCGGAAGTGATGCGGCTGTTGACCATTATGGGCCCTGAATTACAACATCTAACCATTGACGGGAGAATGGATGATGTTGGCGACGTTCTGGTTTATGTAAGTTTATTCTTTCGATTTAATGAGTTTGTGTTCATTGGATAGTTTCAGGCTACTGACCATAATATGAATATATCGTCATTGCGAATGCACAATGTTACAAGGAGGTGTGCTCAAGAAAAACATTCAAGTGAATTGTGCTTAAGTTTGTGGCCCAACTTACAATATGTTGACATCTCCGACACTTGGGTGTTCCGAAAAGGTGCAGAGGAGGCGGATGAATAATGAACATGGATAACGGTATTTACTCATTCATTCAATTAAAAATGTCGAATTCATTTAGGTGCATCAACTATTAAACATTTATTAATATATTTACAATTTACAAACTTAACACTACATAAACTCTTGCTTTACAAATAAAATTGTGTTAATTACTTTGAGTGGCAAAGTGAAAGCCTATTCTAGATTTTTTTTTTCACAGGGTTCATCAAGCGATTTTTGGCGGAACGATCTTTGGAGTATAAAACGAACATATTATTATATACCATAATCGCATTAAAAATATAGTTCTCTTATGGATTTTCTGTTTGTTCCATAAGCATTAAGCATGCATTGCACTTGAAATTTGTGTTGCAGCTGCAATATATCAAAACTACAAAATACGTTTCTTGTCATTTTCAATTCGATTGAAGCATTACTTTGTCATGAATTGCAATTCAATTAAATGCGGCGTATTTGTGGTGTGACGAATAATTAAAACTGAAATTTACCTGTTGTAAAAAAGAGCCCGAACTCGAAATCAATATGACAAATTGCAGAGATTGTGCAAAATGCTTGGCACCTGACTAATTGCCATTTTCAATTATGCGAAGATTACAATGGATTGCACGATATTTCAGGTTGGCATCATGTATCCGTCGCCGCTGAAGCACTTCACGGAATCAGCACACGTTTTACACGCAATTAATTACTATTGTTAATTACGCAGTCACGAGGAGTGGAATGCTGTGTCGCACAATGTACTCTTTGCAACACTGTCAAACTAATGAAATTGCACAAAACATTCAATTATTGTGTGAGTTTACCCCGAAGGAGACTCAACCGTGTTGCAGGTGATTTGGTCGACTTTCTCCGTGACATTCCCTTTCAACTGAATAAATCTATGCGAATTATATCAACAGCAATTTCCAAAATTCATATTGCCGCCCACACCCCTCTGGACCAGCTGCAGGAGGCTGAACGCGGGCCGCACTCCTTGCTCATCTGGAAACTACTTTTGTCATTATGAGCCTTTCAGGAGCGCCATTTGATTGAGAGCACTCCTCCGAATGGGATTTGTTCAAGGATGATAATAACAAAAGGGCCACGTTGCCGCATTCGTTTAATGGACGTATAATTTATTTAAAAGCTGAGCAGCAACCACTCGAAGCGGGTAGTTAGCGAGCACTGTAGCTGTTGCTGTGTACAAAAGGATATAATGAGTCTGGCGGGTGGAGATCTGGATTTACTTTGAGATTTGCTAATTTTTCTCCATGCGTCAATGTTACGAGAAACACCACCCACAAGTCTGCATCCGAAAATTTTATGATTGCCATTGATGGCACTAAAATAATTAATTCTGATGAAGAGAAAATTTAATTTGCCGTTTTGACATTTTTGCGTGATCACGAATAATGAAGGGGCGTGAATACTCTGAATTTGGTGGATCTTATCCGCGTTTTTAAATTGGTTTTTTCCTTCTCCTTTCCCAAAATTTGTTACATGAAAAGTGTTGGCGGGTAGAAAACAATGGGAAGTTCTGAAAAAGCACGTTCGCATAGAAATTGATTAATGAATATCCAACAAATACGAACTACGGATTTTCTGACTTTATTGGAAGGATAATGAGGACGAGTCTCATCTCAATAATGACAATGTTAAACAAATTAGTGAGAATATTGTTTACCCCTAACGAGAAGTTCTATGTGCTTCAATAGGGCTAATTTAAGGCAAAAAGTCTTCCAAAGGATAGCAATTTGCCTCGAGTTCGCGAACACAGGTAGAAATTTTAAGGCCACGGTGACATAGTTTACCCTAATTAAAAACCGGATAGGAGAACAAACAATCTATCTGGTCGGTTATTTGCGAAAGATTGCAAAACGGTTACATACGCTGGTTACGTGAAGTTTTAAATGCGCGTCATGTTAATTGTCGTCACTTCCCTCTTTTGTTAGGGTGTTCCATAAGGGAGTTGGTTGCTGGAAAGATATTGTTATTGATTGTCGTGGTTATTATGCGTTAAACAATCGCAAACTGGCAACCATAAATAAAAGAAAATAAGTTTTACAAAATAATCTACCGCAGTTGTTCAAATTCAAATGATCCAAAAAATTTCAGTTAAGTAAAGTTGTGATTGGCCCAGAGAGAAAGAAAGAGAAAGAGAGAATTGTATAGATTTGGAAATCAATCGATTGCCCACAAATAACGAACAATTTGCAATTTCCACGCACATTATATTGAACGTCGAAAATAATATAGCTGAATTGGTTCTTTTTTCTTTCAAGTTCTCGCCCGACTCCTCCGCACATTCTTTTTGGCGATTTTGCTGTTGTAGCTGATCCAATAAAATTCTTCTAATCCATAAAGTTTTACGTTCTCGATCGGTTCCGTGCGGCACAGTTGCGGAGTTATCACACGGCGGCACGGCGAGATACGGACGCTCATTTCCATTCCACCGGCGACTAATCGGCAATAGATTGGGGTCGTTGTGGCGAGGAAATCACTTGGAATTCAAATCACACCCGCTCCGTGGAAGGAGCACATAACTCACACCCGCCGAAAAATAAGGCACCGCAATCGCGACCGCCGCGCCGCCGTTCTCCATGGTTTTGCAAAACCCGACCACCGCCGCCGTGATCTTTAATCCGATAAGGAGTGCTCGGGGGTCAACCCGGGACAAGCTCCGCGGCAGGTGAGTGCTCACCAGGTCAAGTTTAATTGGCCGGAAATGGTGGGTGTTGTAACATTTTGAAAAAAAAGAAGTGTGAAAATCAATTTCAGCCGACCGAATTCCCATTTGGGGTGCTTAGAAACATCCCGAGCGGGACCCCCGGCAAGTTTATCAAGTCCCACAAATTCATAATTTCCGGACAATTTATGGCTTTCTTGAGGCATGTGAGATGCATTACCAGAGCGATTCGGAGCACCATAATCACGACACGCTCGAATTACCTCCAAAATGAAAATCTGGTCATAAGTTTACACAGACAAAAATCTCTCGAATAAATCATTCCATCCCTACTGGATGCCTTCGCTGCTGTTTATAAGGAAGAATTAGGAAACTTTTTTGAGGATTTTACGATTAATTTCGGAAGTGCTTCATTCAAAATTCACGACAAACACGCGAGGAACAGTAACTCTCAATTACAATTGTCTTATATCCACCTCCGCCGTTGGCGACCATTAATCTTTGGTTCCTTCTTTTGCCAACATGAAATCAAAATTCACAAGCAATTCGTTCCAGAATCCTATATTTATGTTTTGGAGTGAAATGTGTGATGGAACTCAAACTGAACGGCAAATGAGGGACGCCGGGCGGGTGTGCACGAGCTTCGAGCAGCTTGCACAGGATAAAGTGTTGCTTCAGTTGCTGCTGAACTTGGGTGGATTCTGTTTACAAGTAATAATTTACAAAAATACTAAAAAAATTTCCTCTGTATGGTTTTATGTTAGCTTTGAATTAACACTTTACGCCTACGAGCATGCAATATTGAAAATTTTTAATTAAATTGTATTGACAAAAAGAATTCCTCGTGATCCATTTACTTTTTTATTTTTTACAATTTCTATTATAATAATAACAATAAATATTAATCGTAATTTCTGTTTAACATATTCAGTAGTGTTGTCACAGCGGCAACAACTGATAGAAAGGGTTAGTAGTGTAGACTGTTGGACATACTGCTTATTTCGTATTCCAGTTGTGACCGGAGACTGAAATCATATACTTCTACATACAATATTATATTGAGCGAAAAAGTTGGAGTACGCACTGTATGACGTCTGTATATTGTACATATATAAGATAAATAAATATTTAACTAATAAACATGAAAATATGTAAATCTATTTAGACCCAAATGTCGACCAAATAAATACGCAATTTTTGTACAACCTCTTAAAAAAAATAAAAAAATTATTTCCGTAATTTTTGAAATATAACAAAACAAATTTATTTCTTATTTCATTGTTGCAAACCTCAGAAATCCCGAAAGCTTCGTAAAATTTAGTAATTTTTTGATGTCAGGTTCGCGTATTTTGGTGCATCCCTCAAAAAGAATGAGATAAATAAGAAGTCGCGAATAAATCATAAACAAAACGCTTGTGTTGCATTTTCTCTTGAAATCATCAAAAGATCGACTGATAGATCAATTGGTTTTTCTCTAGAATTAAATTTTCACCCAACATGTTTAAATTCAGGAATTTGTTTTTTTAATTAGGTACTTACTACAGTGCGGAAAAGTTGCTGTAATTTTCCTCTCAAAGTTTTGTTCCGAACATGAAAAGTCTTATGTAAATGTGTTAATAAGAAACCTAACATGAAAGCAAGTTCAAAATGGCTTTGTTAACTGCTTTAATATGATAGCGACCTAGAACAGATATAAAATGGCAGGAGAAGAATTATAAATAAAGAAGATAAAGTGAAATCATAAATTCTATGTAATTGATATCAGGCACTGCACTCCAACCGTGTTCTTACGGTATTGGGGGAAGCACAATTTTCTCTTTTTAGTAGTTTTCTGCAATAACCTTTCCTGTAGATTATTTTCACATTTTGCGAATCTGTGAATTTTCTTGAAAATCTCTATTTAAGATCGTCATTAGAAGTCTTATTTCAGAGCATTTCAAGGGATTTTGTTTTAAGATTAATTCAATTAGCGGTAAGGAGCACTTCCGAAGATTCTTCTTTCATTTCCCCAAGGACATTCCCTTTTTAACGGTGTAACGATTTGAGCAGATGAAAGAAGTGTCTCAAGAACAAAAATCAAGAGACATTTGAAGTAGTTGCGGAGATCGCTGAAGCATCATCAGCGGCTGGATCAAATCCTAACCAAGAGGTAATAATAGAATGTTTGAGTGACTCTTTGTACAAGGTAACGTAAGGGTGAGAGCGGAAATGGTGCTACTTTTTAAATTTTCCGACCGAAACGAAATGAGAAAGAATGACACAAAGCGATGTTATTAGGGGCAATTAAATAAGTGGCTCTCCAAGACATTACAACCATAATCGGATGAGTGCATGTCCTTATGGCCTACACAAATTATGTTGTGTACTCATTACGGATTAAACTCTAGAATACACGTGACCGTGTATTTCAAGGCAGGTGTGTGTGCGAGGTAATTGTTTTTTTCATTGACTCAAGCACGTATACGTGCGCGATAGTGAGAATGTTTTCTTAAGTGAATTCGTAATTGACATTTATTATAAAATGAAAAGCTTCTGGCACGCAACTAACCAGCCAGCTTCAACAAAATGTGCTTGAGAATCTAGAAAACTCCCTCTGGAATTCCGCGTAGCGAAATAAACCGTTGCACTTCAATAACTCAAATTAAATGGTCGATAACTGAACCATTAGACAAGTCAGGCAGGATAGCACAAGCTAGAAATGGACGCCATCACTTAGGACCGTAAGCTTGGTGAAATATTTATAAAGAGTATCCTTGAAATCAAGAGACGTCCGCAAGTTCACAACACTTTGCAACATTAATTTCTTCCTGCAAATCCTTCTTAACTGATTTTAGATTGATTCTCAATTAGAAAAATTCTTAGTATTGATATTTTTTAGACTAGTTCTGAATAGAGTTATATTATTCAACCGTTTGTGCAATAAGATATAATAATGTATCCAAATAGAAAGGAAGTCAATGTGGTAACACTAAAAAGGAATTTCTCGACTTTGTTCATTTCAAATATTATGTATTTTCACTATAATATGTCGCTGTACAAAATTTGAATCCTGTAACTATAAGCTATCGCTATGGTTTGAACAGAGAGACAGAATTCGTCTCTTCTATCCTACTAATAAATGGGTGAATCTTTTTACGCGGCTCCTTAAAGATAAAGACTTGCAAAATTTAGATCATACTTCAAACAACCCACGTCCACCGAGTAGCGGTATATCTTTAATAGATTTTCCATGGCATAAACAACTAACAACGCAATAAATAAAACAAAAATCAGAAAAGTAAATTTAAACTTCGTGTAACGGAGTCCAAAAATTTTTCAACCTTTCAAATTATAAAAGACGAAGTATTCGCTTTATTGTTCCGTTTCTGTAATACAAACCAGTAAAAACATTAGCCGAAAATACAATACGTTAATTAAAAAACAGTTTTATTTTTCATAACGTTAAATTTGTAAATATATTAATAAATGGTTGATAGTTGGTGAACCTAAATGAATTCGACATTTTTAATTGAATAAATTAATTAATGAATGAGTAAATACCGTTATCCATGTTCATTATTCATCCGCCTCCTCTGCACCTTTTCGGAACACCCAAGTGTCGGAGATGTCAACATATTGTAAGTTGGGCCACAAACTTAAGCACAATTCACTTGAATGTTTTTCTTGAGCACACCTCCTTGTAACATTGTGCATTCGCAATGACGATATATTCATATTATGGTCAGTAGCCTGAAACTATCCAATGAACACAAACTCATTAAATCGAAAGAATAAACTTACATAAACCAGAACGTCGCCAACATCATCCATTCTCCCGTCAATGGTTAGATGTTGTAATTCAGGGCCCATAATGGTCAACAGCCGAATCACTTCCGAAAGTTCGATGTTTTTCTATTTAATTATTTGCGAAGTTATTTAAGTTCGCGCAAATATGACCGACTTACGTTTATTTTAATTGACCTCCTAAATTCCATCCTCGAGTAAATGAATTCCCGGAGCTTCTCTGAAACGTCACAAACTTCCGAAAATAGTTCCGCAGTCGGAACATTTATAAGTATATTAAATAATTCCTCGGATGGTAAATTTTCAATATTTTTATAATATTGTTTACGACTTTCACTTTGGTTGTTCATTTTGATTTTGCGTTTCGTTTTTATTTTTAAATTTGGAATAGCAATTTACGATTACCAACTCACGACAAACCCTTAACCTCAACGATATTTTCCAATTGTCAAATTGTTTGGAAATTCAAAGGTAAAGTGATCAAAAACAGCAAAGTGGAAAAATGCATTTAAAAATCAAACCAGCTTACTTTGATCTATTTCATGACTTCGCTCAAATGACGACATAACCTCAATTTTAAAATATAAAAATTCTTATAAGAAGAATTGTTTTTGACTTTCTCGAAATATTATACAGGAAATTCAAACCAATAACTGCTACAGAAATATATAATTGACTTAGGCCAATAATGAAATACCCTAGATGTAAGAAATCGTGTAAAAAACTGTGCAAGAACAGTTTTCCTATCGTAAAAAGAGCAATTTGTGCCAAGTTATTAAAAAAATTTTTTATATGTAAACTTTAAACACCGTGTAAATAATCACCGTGAAAATAATTAATTGTATATTTATTTATAACAATATTTAACGAAATATAGTCAATATCTAAATATTTAATAAACAAAATCAACTTTTTTGTAAGATTTTAAAATTATACTTTGACATTTTTTATTAATAAAGGAACTGGCAAGCAGTCTAAAGTTTTGTTTTCACCTTTCGCTGTCTCAAACATTGGATCAATCTTAATAGCATATCGTAAGTCTAGTCTGTAGCACAAAACATCAAAAACAAAAGACACGCCACAAACAAATGTCGCCATATACCTCATTCTTGTTTATAAGCAACAAACGGTAAGCATCAATGTATATAATATTGCTTCGACTAGATATTGAAGTAAATAAATGCCTTTTAAATTGAGAATCCGGTCCATAAAATGAAATCCTGCAACTAAATATAAAAATCGAGACGTGTACTCTCCATTCCACCTACTCAAGTATTCTTCCAAATCCAATTCAACTTTTAAAACCCTTCCAAATATTTCAAATTTTTCTTAATTCAAAAATCAACTTGAAGGACGAGTCCACTTGCACAAGTCAAAAATCAATAAACCCTTTTGGCAATGAAAGTATTAAAAGAGTTTTCATATTCCTGGAAAGTTGAGAAAAATTGTTGCGCATCAGTTTGGCAAGGAATTTATTTCCTGCTTCAGTGCCTTCACCTTTCATTATTGGACAAAGGACCGGCGCGGCGGCGGGGGCTGAATCTTTTGAGCGATAACTCTAAGTTGCATTTATCGCTGGAATATGCAAGTTGCTGACCTTTTAATGCACAGTTTACAACCCCCATAAACATCAATCTACGTAAATGCTTCAATCTTGCTGAGTTGGAATAAGAGCAGCACTCAGCAAACTAAACTTTGAGTGCATTTGGGTTCAAACTAGACGAGATCTAAATCTTGCTGTAACACTTGGGAAATTCGAGCATGCACCCTACACATACATACACATGTACAAATTGCCACAGTAAAAACCGCAAATTTATGATATGATACAGGTGCATAAAGAAGGCAACATCCTGGACCATCCGTGCACAAATATGTATGTCCCAAGGACCCAAGAACGCGTCGCGTCCTCCACCTTATTTGAAAGTTTGGATGAACAAACAACACTCAAGGCTTCCTTGCTTACTCTGCCCCCCAATCTCCAAATACAATGTTGTGTCCAATATACTTTTTTACCACTTTCAAAACTATTTACAAATTTTCTTCTAAATTTTCTAATCGTTCAAGCAGCAATTAATGTTGAAAAGACCATTATGAAGTTTTGTTCGTGTTTTTTCGAACGGAAACTTCATAAATATTCCGATTTCCTGAAATGTTGACCTCAGTAACTTTTTAAGGTTTTCGTTCATTTGGATTTCTGATAAGATCCGACCCAAAACTGATTTGGACCGACCACACCGGAAACCAATTTCAGGACCCCAATTATATTTATTGGTGCTGTTTACCCAAACAAAACAAGGTTGAAAGTTCAGTTAAATTGAGCATAATTAGAAAATGGAAAACTATTTATACATAATGTTGATTTGGAAAATTGAATTTCAAATCATGCACTGAATCTAATTGTATTTTGCGGTTTCGATGACATAAAAAACTTTGTTCTGCTAACTCCAAAACGCATTCCCAAGAAGCTTGTTATTTTTCCGAGGGAACGAATAAAGCTAATTGTATTATCAATAAACCTGTTTCTATGGACTTTCCTGCTAATTGCCATTAAAAACAATTTTTCACTGAAACATCAACAAAATACTGATAAATTGCTCTTTAAAGAAATAAAAGAATCCTACGGAATTTTCAATCGAAAACAATAACTATTGAACTATTATATAAAAGCGAAGGAATGTCTTAATGTGAGGAGAAAATTGTTGGAGTAACAATAAAAACAAGCAAATAAAAGGGAACTAGGAGTAGGAAGCGGGCAAAGCTCCAATATAAATATATTGAGTAAAATTCGTATATCAGAATTTACGAGTTTTGTTAAGTTTAAATGTTATAAACACAAGAGCATGACGCGACACCATCTTGCAAAGCTAATTTGGTTGTTTTAAATGAAGGCGGGAAAACATTTAACCCAGTTTTATTGCAACTCTCACCACTTCTGGAGCATTATTCAAAACGAAGCCTATAAATAATTAAGATTTGAGTTGAATTGTTTGTTTTGTATTCGTAAAAAAGTTGAAATTTATTACCTTCTGAGGTAATAAAGAGGTCCAATTTTGCAAGACCGAAAGATTTGTAAACTGTTCTCTCTCCCATTTCACTGGTGTTGTATGAATTCATAATTCATTTTCGGAGCAACGATCTGAAGAATTTTTTTCCCGTACTTTTTTCAGGATCTCCATCAAACAATACGTGCAATACGAGTACCTATATGTATATTGTAATCGTGGTATTTTTATAATAAATATTTTCCAAAATATCTTCCGACCATACCATAATACGACCATACCGACCATACCGACCGACCATAATTTTGCCTGGATGCCTCGCGTTGCTCTCTCTTTTTTAAAACAAAACTCACTTCAGTTTTCAATCCCTAATTCTAGTTTTATTTTTATACTTATCAGTTTTCCTTAATTTTTAACTTCTAATTTGTATATAAACTTCTAATTTTAAAAAATTTACACCTTTATCCCAGTCGGATGACGGATCACTACCCCTGAATTCTATTCGCGCTCTCGCGGTCCATTTTCTAATTAACCCTTTTTCTACGATAAATCGCCATTGTAGTTGATGTTTTGACATGACTTTGTTGTTTTAAAATTATTGATTACAATATTTTATGTATTTTTCTTTTTTTGCGAATTATTTAAAGCTAAAAGGAAAGTTACTAGGTGAGACTTGTCTACGTGGTTTCAGTGTTGAGCTGAAAGGACTCCCCAAAGTCATACCCCAAAATAACATCACCAGGTAAGCAAGATGCCAACATGGAGACAGGGATAAATCAACTTAAATAGAATATCACCCCGACATGAGTCTCAAAACATTATGGACATTTCTGTGACTGGTTTATTGGATTAATCACTTCACTGATATGCCATCGAGCCAGGTTCAATCAAAGTTCAAATATTTTCACAGCAATAAGTGTTGATTCCTGCAGTGCACGCCCCAGTCGCACAGCACACCCCGACACCCGGTCCCCGCGTAATAACGGTGGCGAAGTAAAGTGACAACGAATAGTCAACAAGCAAAAATGGATAAACAATTTGGCTCTGAATACAACACATTGCCACACCGAAACGGTTAATTACGGTCTGCCCTCCTCTAAGTATCAAATTACCTAGGGGTACACAATGGCCGGAGGAGCAGGGCCAGCCGCTAAGAGGCGAAGGATGGAGGTGTACTCCTTATCGATCCCCTGCGGCATTTTCGTTAAACTGAATTAAATAATGGCGGTGACCTGATATTAGAAATCATCGCAATCTGCAAGTGTGGTTGTGGCCCCACAACCCGCCGCGCCGGGGTGACTGAGTTTAGGGTGCCTCTGGCGGAGCCACCACCATCTGGCAGTCGAAATCACCAGACCTTCTCGCCCTTGGGGGTGGTGTCGGAGTACCTTTTCCACTAAATTTCACGTTAACTTAGGTGGTTCACCCACGAACTGTATATAATTAGTGACCTAGTTTAGGAGGGGTTCTTATGCTTACCAGCACTGTATAATGCGAGTACATCCAGTTTGTTTTGTTAAATAATATCTGCATACAGCCAGTCAAGCATCGAACGGAGCCATAGAAATTGCCGGAAAGGACGAGAGAGGACGATCACGCCAAACCACAACGGTAGGGTGTTGTACATTTTATGCTGCCCATATGGTAAACTCCCCCGAGTCCTTTAAGCTGGCTACAATGCAATCTTACCTATTTCATTGTTGACTGGACACGTCAGGGTTGGTATCAAACACAAAAATTCCTGCTGTAGAGAATCTAAAAGAGCTTTGCGATTGGAGCAACCTTGCCCGACAAATGAAATAGCTTAAGTGTTTATAAACTGATAAAATTACTTACACCTTGTACAATTTCTGCACAAGAGTAAATCCGAAACTCGGTCGTGATTTGCGGAGACATAAAATGATATTGAATTTATATGTTCCGTGACTGCAATCCAGGCCACAGGGATCAGAAACTTGGGATCAACTATTCCAACCATACGAGTGTAAATCCTTCAACGTTGATCATAGATTCAGGGTCATGGCTAATTCTGAGCGTTTACAATCAACGTCGAAAGGAATTTAAATCACGAGAAAAAATAAATTGTTCCAATCATATAGCACATGATGATTAAAATATTTGTAAGAAATAAGTCTTAGCAAAATGCGCAACCTAATTACTTCTTCTTCTTCTTCTTCAGATCTGTACAATGTTATGCAAGTAGTGTATTTTTTTTCAGCTTGTGTAAATGTGTAAATTTAGCAATACTCTGTTGTCGTATGCAACTTGAATAAATCAACCTACAGTATTTATGTCGCATTGTGAAATTGGTATTACGACTTTTAAAGAAACTTTCATTTAAAAGTATTATACAAAGTCTGTTTTCAAAATGACGGCATGAAACCATCTAAAGTTCACATATTGCTGTGTGAATAGAAAAACTACGGAGAAGAATTTTATAGGATACAAACCAAACTGTACAATTTGTTTTGTACATCAATGTTTTTCACAAATTTTGAAATTTATAGTCGTTTGCAATTGTACCAATCATTTCGTATTAGCGTGTAGTCCTTACAAACAGAAAAACATCTGCGCCATAATAAAGTTTTGTGTGCATTCCTCAAAAGTTTTCTGTCGCGAGTTTTAATTCAACGAAATTCACAAAACACGCACACAATTCACAAATACCAATTTATATAATATTACATCGGAAACAGCTTGAATACATTTGCGAAATTGATTTGTTAGGGTCATCCAGAACAATGCTTTAAAAAGGCAGAAATGCGCTTCTTAGAGTAATCAGAAAAGTTTTACTGAAGGATAATCTGTCCCCGTTGACAGGAAGCAATAGACGTCTTCGATTGAACATTGCCCTCGACGATACGAATCCTTCGAAACTCTGTTCCAATTTTAGCAATATTCCTATTGTAAAACATCAAAGCACTATCGTCATAAAAATTGTAAAAATTCCATTTCAATAGAATTCATTTCTATACGTTTTTTTTCAATTTGATTTTTTGCCATTTATTTCGCAAGAAAAAGCAACCTTCCCTCGATTATCCTTAGCGCTGGACTTGTCTTGATCCGCAAATGTTCAAGGAGATGAACTTAGTGAAAAATGATGCTGAAATGCCGTAGAAACTACAAAGTTTTTTACATTTATTTCTACATTCGCATCCTGTACAATGTGAAGAAATTTTTTCCCACTTCATTGACCATCCTGGGATGACTGCATTTGGTCCTTTCATTCGAGTAAAGAGTGACGGGAACTTTACAATTATTTTTAATGAGTCGTAGAAACTGGTCGAACAAGGTTAAAGATGTTTTTCAAAGAAAATGAATTGGAGCCCACCACACAAATTGGTAACCCAGCAGAAGTCCTACAAATGTACTTCTGCAGTTGCCTGCCTTCAGGTGAAATTTTTCATCTTTTTGATTCTTTTCGCTCCAGCATCCCCCTTCCCTCTCGGCACCCGATCCATCATTCACCAATGCTTCATATTAACTGCAATTGGTTGTTATGAAAAAACAAAAGTGAACTGCACAGTTTGAAAGTAAAGTGAAATTGCAATGGTTGACATTTTCTAAACTGCACTTTCTAACAACAAGAACTTCTCCGGTGCTCACTAAATTAACTATTGTACTTTTTCCTTGTTGTCACATTATATTTTATATGAAAACCGCTCTAAATATATTGCATTTCAAATATTTGTTAAGCTTCATAACTTTGCAATATGCGAATTTTAATAAAATCACTTGAAGTGGAAAGCTTGAATAAATTGTTTCTTGAAAATACTCGAATGTGAACGTCATTTTGGATTCAAAGATAGAGAGGTTTCAATTACTTTCAATTTGTCTGAATGCAATATCACGAACAAAAGCAATCTTCTTTATTACAATAAAACTCTTACCAAAGCGATGCAAGTTTGTCATCTTTAGAAGATCATGTTGCTTACCTGAAAGAAAATAGAAATACTGAATTACTATAGAATTTGTCAAGTTCTATCTGAAAACTTCAACTACGATTTAGAAATGGATTATTAACTTTTTACCGTTAGAAAGCAAATCAAAATTCATTAATTTAATCGAATAAAATATTGTTAAAGTAGTCATAGAATAAAAAACACTGCAAATTTTACACAACGGTTTATTATTTCCAAAAAATGTGACATTTTTCAAGTGACGGCTAGATGGCAGTAGTGATCATGTGAAATGATTTCACGTTTTTTGATCCACCAAGAAATGGAATAATTTATGGAGATTAAAAATTTCAAAATTCTATTACTCAAAAACCAATTGATATAAATTCATACAATAAAATGTGTTCTATTGAGTAATATTAGAGCATTGTATATTCCGAGTTTTATGAAAAAAGCTTGAACGGTTTCGGAAATATGATTTTTTCAATATTTGGTTCCTCAATTTCCCCCCCTCAAAATACGTCGATCGGACCCACGAGCTGTTAGGACCGTTGTCAGATGTCACTTGATTTTTGAACCAAATTTAATTAATTTATCTCCAGTAGTTTCCGAGAAAAAGCCTGGACGGCGGACGGGGGACGGCGGACGGACGGATTTTTTTTTATTTGTTTTTTGAAATCTACATATCTCAAAACGTAAACTGACAAAATTTCAGGGGGGGTTATAATTTTTTTTTTCGTGTTCGATTACATAGGTTTATTATTGAAAATAATAAACCAAAATTAAAAAGAGATTTGAATTAAAATACACAAAACGTCTAAGATATTTATTATTCAGAATTCGGGTTTTCTGTTAAGATCACAGGCGATTGCGGAATTAGCTCAAATAAGAAGATAATAATATGTCAAGTCTCTCGGAGCGAAAATAACACTTGTCGTGTAACTCTGCAGAAGTCAAATCGTACAAAATTATAAGTAAGCCATATAGGAAATATAAATTTGAAATTAGTGGAATTTTTACTGTGAACAAAATTATATAAATAATAAAGTTATAAAAAAAACTATTACAACATTAACGAAAATAGAAGAGATTTAAGACACATATCACTCAAATATAAATGAAAGTTGGAATGAAGTGTTTGAATTATTTGTTTCATTATTTTTCAATTGCTGGTTTTGCTCTAGCATTTTCTAAAATTCCTTTTCTGGGCAGGATTTGCATCTGAAAATAATTCTATTAAAGCAGATCTTCTACCATTGGTTGCAGGTATGTGATTAATTTTTAAAAAGATACCTTCGTGTGCTCCCCTTTCCCCGTGGGAAAAGACGTAAATTAGTATTCCATGTGAGCTGCCTTTGTTTGCCAAAACCAGACACACAAACTAAATTCCTTTGAATGAATCCTATATTCACTGCATTTGGGAGGCACCGAAACTCTTTAGACTCTTTACCTCATTTAACCCTTCTGCTTAGCTGGGGCAAATGGGTGGATTTGCTCGAGCTATGTAAAGAATGGCGATGTAGGATGGGATATGAACCGTGCCAAAAAGGAAGCCCAAAATTCCTTGTTTTTTTTCTTTAGTTTTCAAATCCGAGGACATCTCCAACTGGAATGACCTATTTCCCCACTGCCGCACCGACCCAGAAAAGCTGGTTACCAGCTGCACATCACCAGCAAATCCGACCCGCCAATGGGGCGGGGGTGACGCACGTGTTAATATATTATATAGTTGAGATCCATATAATTAATGGCTCAGATTTAAGGAAAAACCATTGCCAGATATTTGCACATGTTTTGTAGCACAGGAGACTGCAGCCCCCTCTACCCGGCGATTAGTGCACGAGTGAGTTCCTCAATCCTCAATCGGCAGCAGTTAAGCCCTTCTCCTGCACGAGGAGACAAAATTAATTGAATTTTATAGCGACAACACAAACTACTGCACTGTGTCAAAGGAGACGGCAAAGATAAGTAATTCTTGTCACCAGTGATCGCAAACGTGCAGTGAAGTTCAGTCGACCTAATTTAGGAAAGGACAGCATTTGGGACATGACGTCGACTGAACGTCTTGGGGCTGCCATTGAAACGTGTTCGGGGAGTTTCGGTGACAAGGACTCTTCGATTATGACGTATGGCATCAGGGCGCACGCAGTTCATTCAATATTCAATATGCCCTTATTGTGATGACACTGAAATGTTGAATACCAACAGTTTACCTAAAATCCTATTATTTTACGTTTTTTTCGCCACGAAAACTGTTCTTTTTCACTCTGCAGCATTTCAACCACAAAACGTGAAAATTTCAATATGTGGAGAATTTAAGTAGAAACAAATTACAAATTGCTCATCAGCGATTGTAGGACTTGGTCGTATTTAATTTCAAATAAACTCAATTACCAGATTGAAGGGAGATAGACAAGTGCACGTAAATTGATTACAAATTGATTTGCGATTCATTGTTCCGAACAGGGAAAACCCATCTGCTTCGAAAATGCCCTTCAATTACTTTTTCCATTTTCACTGTAAACTATCAGGAACGTTTTTCCAATAGTAATTTTCTCTGACAATTATTTGTGAGTTGTTCATTTTACATGTGGGTAAAATCATTTTCGAATGTAATGAAATTGCTAATAATAATATTTGCCTGTTTCTTATTTGTTTAAATGATTAAATGATTCTATATCCAGTTTTTGTAACAACGATAAAAGTTCTAAAAATCGATGATTTTATTAACGTATTTACGGTATAAAACGATGCAAATAATACATTTTTATGTATTCGGGTTCGTTTGAAATTACATGCTGGAAAAGTACTTGCTTTAAGGGTAGCAAAACGAAACGATAGAAGCATATTTCAACATTTTAGACGCATCCCTTCATTAAACTTAGTGCTTTTATTTTATCTAGCATAACTTCAATAAATTTCTTAAATTTTTTCACCCTTTTGGCAATTTTACTTAATTCCTTTTATGTACTCTATCAATGAATAGCTGCCCTTTTTATATATAACTCCGTTAAAAAGTTACTTTAGTATATTTCCTGAACAAGAAAGTAATTTTATATTATTTTAAACACATTATTTAGCTTTGTACCATTAATACATTATCTCGCACAAAAACACAGTTCAGATTAACCAATCGAGATTTGTTACATGAATTATTGATCCATTAAATAAAAGTTCTGCTTCTATCACATGCCATCAGTCCATATCTATCTATCTATCTAGGTATTTAAACCAAAGTTTTGTTTCACATTCATTTTGATCAAATGCTTCTCCTGTTTTCCTTTATGCGGTGAAAGGGGATTCACCTCTGAAGCACCCTGTAACAGAAAAACAGGATGTGCTGTAAAACTTAATCATCTGCGATGAATTCAGCCTCCTCCCGTTATTCCCTTTGTCGCTTCTAACGAGCCAATTATTATTCAGTTATTGACACTTGTATGGCAATAAAAGTTATCATTATAAAACGTTATTTATATCAGACATTTTTTAAACACAGCGAGCATTTATTTATTAGTTGAAATAATCAATTATTCTTAATGTTTAACTTATACCACGTTCATACCAAAGCTATATTGAGCAATACAGTCGATTTATATTGATTCTGCAAAACTGTATTCATCCCTGCAAAATGAATTCGAGTTCATCCATTTTGACGTTTGAATTTATTTGTCATTCAAATTGAAATATTTGAATATGTGAATATTCTTTGTATTGGTTTATGTTCTTACCTTTCATTTAATTTATTATAAGTACTCTTTATTTATTATTTTCAACATTATTTCTAGTTCTACAACTATTTTCCTCAAAAAACAAAAACTTTGAGACTATTCCCTAATAACTGTCTAGCTATATTGCGGTGTGAACTTGACTGAACTAAAATTGAAATCTAAATTTTTGCAATATAGCTTGGTGTGAACATAGTACCTATTACTTATTTTAAATTACGTAATTTATTTTTGTCTATTCAACTGGTTCGATTCATGACATTTCTCGTTGTCTGTACTTTGAAATTATTGTATTATTGCTGAATTAGTTCAATATAATCAATTTGTTTAATTTTTTTTATACTTAACTACTTCTGATAAGTATTCTCAGAGATTTTGGATTTTAGTTTTCCGTCTATCTCGCAATCAAACAAGAACTTTTTATTCTCAACAGATTCTTTCTTTTATTCTTTTTATTCTCAAAGACAATCAAATGACAGTATCCATAACTTTACATAATAGAAATACATAATTTTAATTTGCCAAAGGGCATGCATATTTTAAGTTGCTGAGCAAGAAAATAAACAGAACTATTCCTTGCAAAATGCAAATGCATATCTAATACTTTGATGCAAGGCTGATTTTAGTTACTAAACGTGAGTTTCGATCTTTTTCTAATTTATTTTGGCTCAAGTTACTAGAGAAATTTACCACAATATCATACCGAACATGTAGACTACTTTTACATATCGAATTATTCGAATTATATTTTTATTATATCGATGTTTTTTAAATCAATACATTGGTCATTACGAATTTCGATATCGATACCATAGATCATAGTGTCATAATCACAATCATCGCAACGCATCGAAACCGAGTAACCCCGTTAGACCACCAAATATTTGCGCTCCCGGGGAAAAGGGTTGAGCGCTCTCCGTGGCTGTCGTGCGAAGACATGGCGCAACACACGGCAAAAAATAGATACTCGAATGGTATTATCTCTTAACACTATCTCCGCAATATATATTGAGGGTGTTCGGGTAATTTAACCCTAACTGAAATTGTATAGCAACACGAAACAACACCACAAATCAGCGAATTACACGCAAAACTTACAAATTCCATACTCATCCTTTGGCGTTCGGATTTCACAAATAGAAACATCTTCTTCTATTGGAAGGATTTGTTATTCCGATTCTACAGACTTCGGAACGCACTGTCGCCTTGTACGTTGTACGATTCCACCAATGAATCAACAAAAGTCCAATTCCTTGGTAAATCGATATCGTAAAGGAACAACAACAGATTTATGCTGGCACTGAATATAGCAACCAGGACAACTCTTGGTAATAAAGTAATGAAAATGGTTTATTTTTGTGACAGGTATCCTTGCGAGGAATCAATACAATGTAAACTTTCTGAATTCTGTTAGGACTAGAAATGCAATGACAGCAATATTGTGATTCATTTCATTTCGGAGAGGGAGATTACCAATCGGATGTCCTTGCTGTGTTGTACAAAATTTAATGCCGCCACTCAGACTTTCTAATCGAAATTCATTTTCAATTAGCGATATCGACCGTATTTTGTGTTTCTTTTTACTTCAAACAAAACCCTTTCCAGTACAAAAGATACATTGTACAATGATACATTCTAATTTCATATTTCTCCACACTAAGAGGTATTACCGAAGTGTCCTTCCATGTTGATTACGTTTGCTGGTGTTGCGATGAAAATTAGTGATTACCGTTCATGACAACCGTTGTTCTACGGTAAGCACCAGTGTGTTTGAAGCCTTGCAGAAGGTGCAGGAAATTGAAACCACCAACTAGAATGGAGTGGGAACTTCAATTACGTCTAAATTGCAAGCTGAAAATGGAAAATTTCTAGAAGTCTGGTATTCCTTGAGAGCGAAACACAAGCAGCAGGAGGAGCTCAAAGAAAGAAACTTTCGCGATGCGGGAGAGAAGGAGACATGTCTTTACTTCGGGGAAGTTCCGTTGATCCTTCTGGCAATGGCACCTAGATGTTAAAACAAAGCTTCTTTTACGGTTGGCCCAAAGCTATGCAACTGCAGTCAACATAAACTTTGGTCTAAATTTGCGATGCGAAAAGGAACACTGAAAGACGATATCCTGGGTGCCTGTGTGTGGGTGCATTGTATTTTGAATGGTTAGGTCTTGCAAGAATCTGGAATATTTAGGGTCGGGTTATCGTATCAGAAGTTGGTTTTGCAACATTTTCATCAGTTAGAATAAATTGAGTTCAATTCAATGGAGAAAAGATAACAGAGCAGACAGCGACTATTAGGAAGAAATGTGCCAGGATTCTAGTAAATACTTTTACGGTAACCGAGAAAAACCATAGCAACAGTCGGTGGTTCCTGCATCCTGTTCTTTGGCATTTATTCAAGAAAACCAATTATTCTGATTTCAAGTGTCTTACAGATTGGGACATTATGATAAAAAGGTTTCTATTCAAAACTTGCGAAACATTAACAGCAACAGCTCATAGCATCCAAAAATAATCAAATAGGAAATTAATAAACCAAATATTAATTATTATAACAGCACTTTAACTTCCTGCTGAATTTATTCATTCTTAAAATTTAACAAATTAAAACATGAAATAGAGAAGATGGTCGGTTCAGTCCAATTTAACAACGGTGATATAACGGTTTTTTAGTGACTTTTGGCGTTTATTTAAGTACATATGGAAGCACATATTATTCCATTTTTATGATCTAATTTGGTAAAATTTTAGTTAAATGTAGGCAACTTTAAGCAAAAGTAAATATTTGAATATTAAAAAGCCATTATAATAATAATAATATTTTTCTCAAATAATACAACCGGGGTTTGGTTCTATATTTGTAAAAACTATGCTTAACTGAACCGTATTTTTGAGTATATTTAGCAAAAAGGTTGGTTGGTTTTACTGAATGGATTCGTCCATAACAATTCTCAAAATTGTTATTTCGAAAACATCATGTTTTAAGTCTAATTTTATCATTGTAAATAAATAACTTTAATATTATAACTGCCATTCTCATCGAACCGTGGTTTATATCAAAACAGATATATCATACTTATGTCCATTGCACCCATTCCTAAGGTTCGACATTTTGAAATAGAACATGAAGTTCAATAATCTACGAACTTGAGAGTTGAGACTCGTGCAAAACGTACAAAAACTGTTTAAGTCGTGTGAGGGCATTTTCGAAAAACGATTCTTTCAGAATAAATACATATACAATTATACACATTTACAAAAAATTTCGGTTTTAACTAAACCTCAACATGTTAACTTTCCCTTAAAGCCCAACGGAACTGGTAAACGTGCGTGCTGGCGAATTTAGACTTGTTTAATATTGCCAGCGCTGACAATCTAACAAAGGTCAAGCAGGTAAATCAGATCCGTGAGACTAAGCCTTAAGCCATTACTGTTCGTTGAAAGTCAAAATATCAAAAACTCATAATCCACATTGTTGTACTTTATTTCTTAGAATATACTGTTATATCAATGTGTTTTTCTGGAATTTATAATTATAATGATTTGATGCCCTTCTTTCTATTTGACGTAAACTGCTGCAAGGATATTATTTGCTTAACCCAATTTATTCCTCTCTCTGTCTTTCGACAGCTGCAGACTAACCCAATGTTACTTCGCGATTTCGCCTCAAGTGCATTTCCATTCACAATGCATTGTGCGTGCAGGAAAACTCGAAGGACTCAAATTAAATGATCGATGATTGAACTATTAGAAAAGTCAGGATAGCACAAACTAGAAATGGGCACAATCACTTCGAGCCGTATACCCTTGGTGAAATATTCATAAAGTGTATCCTTGAAATCAACAGTCGTCCGCAACTTTACAAACTTTCTAATTTCTTCCTGTAAATCTTTTTAACTGCTTTTAGATTGATTTTATATGACAAATACTAACTATTGATTTCGTTGTTTTTCTTCTGAATTGAATTTTCTGCCGTTTGAAATAATGTTATTCAACTTTATTCAAAACAATAATCCAAATCATCGTTTTGAAATTCGTAAAACAATTAGTAATGTGGGATTATTGTAATATGTAATGAAAGCAAATTGATATTCTATATCCATTCCAAATAAACAACAACATTTCTAATTTTAATTCTCTATTTAAAAGCGTTTTCGAGATATCGTCTGAACAGTCAGACAAACAGATGGTTGGTGTTCCACATTCTATTAGATTTATGTATAGGTAACATTCGAACTATTTTTTCATTAGCACTATTTCAAGGCGTTTCAAACGTTGGCAACCTACATCTAGGAGGATATCAAAAGAAACTGAGTGTTTTCTACATTTTACTAGAATGATTTTTTTTACGGAAATAAACAACAAAAATGGATACTTATGAGATCATAAATAAATTTCCATATTGCAGAAATGTTTCAAGTTTTCCATGAAATCCTTTAAGTCTTCGTGTTGGTGGAAATTCGTCATTTGTTCACACAAAAGTCTGGCAATTTCGTTAGCTGGATAAGAACAAAACTTAATGTCAAAAAAGTTTGCGTATTGTCTCGTTTTTCTTTCTTAAGTTATGCCATTATTTTTACCACACGTTCACGGCGCGCTTACAAAATAAATATGAAGTCATCAATAATAAAACGCCATCGTTTTCTACGCTAAATAAATCAAATATGTTAACTTTTCTTTGGGTTTCCTCCCTTGCCAAACTCTTTTTTCATGTATTGCCTCGATCTGATATAAAAAAAAAAAAAACAATCCAATTTAGTTCGAATCGACAAAGAAAATATTGGATGAAGAAATGTATTTAGTTTTTCTTCGGATCCCAATAAGGGAAAGAAAGGGGAACAGAACTCTACAATCACTGTTGAAAATCTACACACCTTGGTCCTTGGTCTTGGTCCTTGGTGTCCCGTCGAACTCCAAAAGTCGTAAATCGTGAAGCATTGCTCATTAGATAAAGGCGAATGTCAACCCTTATCAATACATGGCCATTGTTTTCATTGTGCCGGTTTTATTGTCCAACTGAAAGTCAACAGTTTGGTCAAGTTTAACAAGAAATAGACGGATGAACGGAATCTCTGACAATTCCCAATCTCAGTTCCGATTACCGATGAAAATACTTCATGAACTGTTGCGAGGAAAAAGTTTGCGTTATTAAATAAAAACGTTTGTCCCTAGAAGAGGTGTGAAGGAAGCATTTTTAATTTTCAGATCGGCTTCTGCAAACTAATACGGTACAAGAGATTTGTTTGAGCATAATTAACAACATTGGGTCAATCCTTATCAATTCATACGACCATGGTTGCTAAACATTATTAATTCGTCTCAAATTTTTATCATGGATTTCTGACAGCATAATAAATATCATAAAATTTAAAAGGTGATGTTTTATGCGCGTTATCTAAATTCGTTTTTAAAGTTGTGCAGTTATGTATTTCATTTTTATCAAAAATTTCAAACATTGCCTAATTATAGGCTCACTTGATCTGCACAACGTCATGTGCTTTGGTTTTGGAGCTTTTATACCCTGGATGTAGGGTATATTACTATTACGAATGTTCGCAATGCCAAGAAGGGCTAATTGTATCACATTCCAGATACAAAATGACTGTTCCCTAGTATATCAAAGTATATCAAATATCAAAGAAACTAAAATATAAATTATAATATTTACAATAGAAAATAATAATAATGATAATAATTAAATGTGAATGAGAATAAAATCTAAATTTATAATTGAAAATCTGTAATGAAAACACTATAATATAACTCGTATGTTATTTTTCAAGGGACAAGATTTGCTTTCCCTAGAAAAATACCTCAAGAAACCACAGTATTAGTGCTCTATCTGGTTAATAAAAAGAATATCGTTGAGAATGTAGCTCGACTTAAGCCAGTAGTTTGCCTATATAAATGTTTTATGCCGTTAATTGCATTCAATTTGAAAAGTGAAATAACATAAAAGCGATCATTTCAAAACTGCTATAATGGTTTCCTCCCCGTTAACGACCGATGACGCTGCTGTCGTATAGTGGTCTCGTACTATATTACTGACCCTTAAAATGTACTTCTTGTCAATTTTCAATTGATGACACACTGGAGCCGACGAGATGCTGGAAATAGGTTTCATAGATTTTTTATATTTTGGTTTTAATTTTTATAGCTTTATTATTTGCAGGCCTTAATGTCGAGACTGCGATAAGTTTTTATAATGGTACTTTGAAAACGATGACGTGCTTTGCAGTTGCTTTGATGTCCTTCTACGGCGCCCGATTGCTCTGAGTTTTTAACTATGCCGGCGATGTTCTGAACTGCTTCGTAAAGTTCGGCTAAAATGAAACAGTGTCCGACGCCATAGTGCTCTGTAATTAATACTATCAATTACTTTGTTAGCTTATCTACAAATTCGGTGGTAATATGATACCCGAGCTTTATTTTTACCTTCAAAACTTTTGATTTAAAATACTTCTTAAGATTCGACGTCAACTGATCGTACGTTCTAAAAGGCAGCATAAAAATAATCTTTTGCTCTGCAGATTAGTTTTTAATTCTATGATTTCAATGGAAATGGTGTTTGCGTAATGTGCCCTTAGGTTATGAGATTTATTTATTTTCTATAAAATTGTCATCCACTCACGCACACAACACAAGCGTCTAAGAATTTTCCTGAAGGAAGATAATAAAGGAATATCTGAAAGCCATATTCAGTCAGTTAATACCGCACCATCTCAAAGTTATCCTGAAGATCTCTACACAAAAATAACAAAAGATAAATATGATGAAAACCAGACCCCAAGAATTTCAAAAACCGAAAGTCCTTGACGGCACTTGCCGATTATTGTATGAAAAATGTACTGTCAATCGATAATTCCTTGAAAAATATTATTGGGCATTTTAGGAAGGCGTACAGCTCTCCGCACTACCCGCACCCTGGGGAAGACAAAAGTGGATGGAAATTGGTATTCATCCCGCATCGCACATTGCTTGACGATTCTATTTCCCCGACCAAAATAAATTATCATTGCGGAAATTTTGTCAAGAAGTACACTGATGGGTGACCTTGCCGGGGTGATGACAGGAAACGTTGAATTCGAATTAGGTCCTGCAACTTGCTGTATAGCAAAGTTGTCTTCTCTGTTCGTTTTTTTTATTCAATTTGATAAATTGGGGAACGCATTTGGTTACACGTGATTCGAACTCAAAGTGAAATTTTGTCCAGAAAGCTATACCATAATCGCCACCACCGGAGTGGCGATCCTCTGGGGGTAATAATATCTGTATTATACAGCGAACATCTTTGCTGGATACTGCAATCTAATAGCCATCGTCATGCAATGCGTACTTCCTCTTTCAATTACGTGAAGCTGGCGAGTGAATCAATTTGTCGTACTGAAATATGAAAACGCCATAAACCACCCCTTCCCGGCCCCGACTGGAAATTACATAGGGACGTACACCACTTTCGCATATTGCACAGCATCCCCCGCAGGAGATGCGGCTTTGCGGTAAAGTTTACGATTATTTTATTACTGAATGGTTATTAATGAAGATCGTCATTGGCATCTATTTGCTTGTGGCAAAAGGAGAGGAGCAGTTTGCAGTTCAGCGTCAACATTGCTGGCGACCTCGATGCCACAAATTTGCAAATGCATGCAGAGGAGCAATTTTTCAGCTATAAAATGTTGCCGAGAATTTGAAGTATTTGTTATAGCCTTCCTGTGGAAACGGAACTATATTGGTTGGATAAAGTAAATATGGCATAGTTGATGTCGAAAGTTATGCAATGTCCTGGTAATTAATATGCGAATAGTTCGAGGGATTTATGCCTCGAATATGGTTGGCCCAGTTCGGTGCAGCAAAAACATTGATACTAAAACCGCCGTTATTCAGAAATTGCACTTGTGTTGCCCACGGGATGAATGTTGGTCAGGACAGCCGGAGCCGGAGATTGCAGTAAATATTTATGCTTTCCACAAACATGGAACATATTTATATAAAATGAATGATTTTGTTGTTTTTTAAATGATCAAACGCCAAAAACGACAAATAACGAGTTTAGAAACTTCTTTAGACATATTTACTTTATAACAATTATTGAGACCCACGAAAACGAAAAAGTAAGGTATCACCACCCACTACCCAGCAGTGTTTCCATTTCATTGAATTTCCCACTAATTTTAATAGTTTCTGGCGGAAGTTCTATCCGTTTAGTAGATGGTGGATTATTTGGTGATTTTTTTCTTTCACTCAACGGAATTTGGTGAATTTTAGTGGAATTTACTTCTACTTTTATTGGAATTTACTATAACTTCAATGGCAACCTACTGCCCGGCAACAACCCGCGACACGTGTCGGCGCTGAGGAAACAATATTATTCGAAATTAAACAAGTCACGGTGTCGCTGATAGGGTTGCTTCAATGCCAGTAAAGTATCGATATCAGTATTCAATTCATTACGGTATCCGAATCAAAGTATCGATATCTATAGAATATTGAGTCAAAAGTATCGGAACCTACTAATATCATATAAAATGCGTATAGTGCAAGACAATTTGTACACTTTGACTTACGTAACTTTATTTTATTATTTAACTTTATTTTATAAAAATGTGTATAACATTTTAACATTGTGTACCTATGACATTTTTATGTATATAACATTTACGGACTTTTCGCGGATTTTCACGAAATTTTGTTGGAACATATATTTTGGCCTGAAATTGAAGAATATGGAATATTTTTTTGGCGGTCGTATACAGTTTTTGAAATGTTTAGTTTAAAGTTTCAAAAATTGTATATCATTTGGTAACATTTTGGATTTTGCCATATTTATTCCCCAAAAAATAATTTGAAAATCCGTGAAAAGTAATTTTCCACACATTTAACTCGTTTTATTACTGCACGGATCTAGAAATAAAATTAAATCATTAATAAAAATAATTGTTTACTTATAAGTACTTCTAAGTATACATGAGAAATGATCTAAGAAGTTTGACACTTTTCTGCTGACAGCAAGGAGCATTGCAATTGAAATTACGCTAGTTAGTTTTATTAAAATTTATTAATAATATTGACAAGCACGAACTCGCATTATTAAATTAGTAAATCAACACTGGATTTCCATTGCAATGTTTCTTACTATCAGCAGAAAGGTATCAAACTTGTAAGTAAACAATTTCTATTGATCCGATATCAGTACATTTCTTCGATACAAACTTGGATTGAAACACAAAACTATCCATGTAAATTTCACTCATGAGTCATGACTCGTATTTACTTTGATCGACTTTCAAATCAACCCTTGTCGCAGTCTATAATCGACCGGCAGAGGTGAGAGGAGATACTCGCGCTTAAAATAAAACCGATACAAAAGTAACATGAAGTCAATGTAAATTAAAATTAATAAACTAAATATATCTAATATCTATAGAATTTGTCTATACAATTTTTATTTTATTTTTATTTTTTTAACAATACCATTCGAAATGAACAGAATGTTAAAAATAATTCAATTTTTCTGGATGAATTTACAAATATTTGACTAAATAATTATTGTTAAGATTAAATTTCCGCTTTTTGTACAATGTTCAAGTCTCTATCATTTGTACAACCCAATTCCTCTGAAAAGGTAATTTAATTCTCTTTTATACACAAACAGCGTTGACGGTTGCACGAATCCTTTAATGTAATGGAAAACACCGTGAATACTCATGTTCACTGGTTGTTTAGCGTTGCCCGAACAACAGTCAGTCTACAATCCTCTCAACTTCTGCTCTATAAACCTTGTATCCATAATTCAGTCCTTAAACATCTTATAAGCGTTATTTTCAACCAAACTGAAAAATCTACAACCAATAGAGAATAATAGTAAACACCCCCAAAATTCAATTGATACTACTTCCGCTCTGTTGCTAAAACAGTTTTCATTTCCGGAGGAGATTATCGAAGGAGAATAACACTGATTATGAAGGCGGCGTTACAACGGATGGTCAGCGTTAAAACCGCTTTTCGCCTGGACAGAAAGTTTAGCGGCTGGTTCCTGAGTGCACAAAGCATTTACAGATTAGAAGCGATTTTATAACAGCGCTTAAAAAGTATATTTAACAAGCGGCTCCCGACTTCGCGAACTAAGCTGATTAAGTTTAATTTGCCTGGCTACAAATGAAACAAGATTAATTAATGAATAGAATGCTAATGACGAGGTGCAATGAAATCGTCCGGGGATGTTGGAATTCAATTCATTACGTTTGAATATTCTACATTTGGAGGAAACAAACATGGTTTCAGTTAATACCAGTTTGCTGTAACTAATTTTATTTGTTTCGGTACAATAAATGCTTTCATTAAAATTTCATGGTGCATTTGTGCATGGAGCATTCTGGGCAAAATATATCTACCGTTGGCAAAATCGCGTATTTATAAATGCAGTACGGAAAAATATTTGTTATACCATTAATTTTTAAATATTTAGAAACTAAAATTTCCATTTCATGCATTTCAGAAACAATTTTACGTGACTGTAATTTATCAATTTTGAATCAGCAAAAACATTTAAAGTAAATAATTTAATTAAGGAATTTTCAATAATTGAACATTTAATATTTTATTTGTATAATTGTTTGCTAAATGTTGACAAATGTTCTTTTTTTGGATTTATATCAATTATATTTGCAATTATTCCAATAAAATCATCGAAACAAAAATCTATAAAATTATTGTGATCGCAATAAATTATTATCAATATGCAATTATTTACGAATAATAACGTTAACATTTTAAATTAAAATTAACTTTTATGGTATTGACTAATAAATTTAGAAAAGTCGGCGGGATATATGGCAATAATTGTTCAGTACGTGATTTTAAAAAAAATTATTTGTTTGAAAAATAACATAAATTTCGTTTTATCATTATTTCAGTAATTTGGTAAAAATTGCTTTTTGCCATCCATTTGCAGTTTGATTGCAAATTATAACCAAAAATAGAGCCAGATACCCTTTCGTATGTCGAAATTTCAGTGCAGAGCGGTGCTATTGACATTCCACCCCCGAAAGTAATAAAAAGAAAAGACATTGCAATCCACATTGCAAGTTAAAACCAAAAATAAAACGAAACTCAGTTAAATTGCACCCAGTTCATAAACAGAACAAATAATGGTTCGGTTGTGCTCAGAGAATGCAATAACCCTTTCATGTAACCGTAAAAATTTACCACAATTTGGCAACTCGCATACACACGTCATACAGGCGCAATTATGGCAGGTTCTTTCTTTTGCATGGTGGCGTTGCAGTCGTCGATCGGGAACTGTCCAAAGTTTGAAATATAAACGCTTTCCTCATTCCAAAAATGATTACTTTCCTTGCAGCCCAGATTCCAGATTCCTGTAATTTTCCATTGTGCTCCTAAAATCATGAATTTACTTCCATTTTTATCCACAATCTGATGAGGTTCCATACCGCAGAGAAGCAATGTTCTTTTCCCTCTTTCTACAGTTTTTATTGTTTTCTTTTTCGAGAGGTATAATTTACCCATAGCCTAAGGTGTGTACATACAATGGAAGGAGGGGGATGCAAGTGCACATGCAATGTAAGACATATTTTATGTTTGATATGACTTCGCCGAGTTCAGGGACTACAAAACCATAAATCTTCGCTTTTCAACTATTAGAACTGGGTCAGCCTGATAAATTGTACATAGGTACGTGAAAGGTTCGCGCTGATAGTGTACCACGAGGGTAGGGCGTGTAAGACTCAAAAGTAGACCGGTAAATGATATCATATGGAAACCCCCCCCCCCCCCTCCCTCGTTGAACTTCCGCGCACTTGCTCCAATAAAAAGAAGAGCTTACACCTGAGCGAGTGTTAAAAGTTTGAACGGATATTAAGGTGTCATTAGTCTTCTGTCGGGGGCATCAGGTTTTATCTGAATTTGGCACGGTTTCCTCACAGAAGTCGACAGTTATCCGGACATCAGAACAACGGAAAGTCCCGATTTCGGGTTAAATTCGAAATCGTATTCACAGTGCACACCACTCTGCATTGTGAAAGAAGAATCCTTTTGACTCACGTAATTCAGGATATCGAAACTTACAGTCTTAGAGCTTCAGGAAAGATCTGAACAACGATAGCAACTTCTGTGCCGCATTTTACAGGAAAACCAATAGAAACTTCAGAATATAATTGATTGCCATCTTTTTTGCAAAACTTCGAAAATGTTTTTGATCCTTATGCTTGCAATTTTGAAAATTTTGTATTCACATCTTGCAAAATAAAGTTTCTCGTTACAGGATGATGTAAGAATTGTGATAAGGAGTTTTTCAGCTTCAACGATTTTTGCGTGCAACAATAACTTTCCTTCATTTTTTCAGTGTCGTTGAGTTAACCATACATTTTTACTACCATTTTGCATTAATAGTATAAGGGGTAACAACACTCGAGCGGACGATAATCGTAATGATTTTCGGGAGCTTATAAAAAAAAAAAACTCTGAGAGATAACGTATTGAAACAAAAACTCATGTAATTGAACACTATTCAAAAATGCTGATTTAAATTTTTTTGAAGATTTAATTAAAAATGGCGGTTGCAGGCACAGTGGAGTGACTTCACTTTTTTTAGAGGGTTACATCGCCGGACCAATTTCTCCTCGATTGATGGATCCAGAATGACGAAACAAAATAATTTCGATTTAGTATAATATAGTCCTTAATATTTTAAGGGAAACAATTTTAACTATATTCTAGCTTAACTAAACCAAAGTATAATAATTGCATTCGTTTTGTACAGGTTGAATTTCGAATGTATACTGCTACTAAAGACATGAATGTTCCTCATTTCTGATTTCATTAACTCAAAAGGATATTCATAAAATGGCAATCAGTATTGTGGATCTCAAGTTGAAAATGAGGTTAAAACATCCCCCGAAATGCTAGGGGAACTACTGGTAACCAATGCTCGTTGTCATCGCTTGATTTTAATAGCGACTTGTTGAGTATCCCTATTCTATTCAAATATCCCATGTCAACCTTGTATAGAATCCTTAGTCCTGTTCGCAGGGAGCAATTTCACGATAAGTCCTTAAATGATTCTTGCAGTTAGCGTGCTCTTGATGAGCAGCCTCTTTATGGGCTTATTTCAAAAGTGCTTCACTTGTTGCCTGCCACTGATGTTTTTGCAAGTGCAGCCCTGAGGAGGGCGGGGAGTACGACATGCACTTCTTCAAGATTGTCACGATAGTAAGGGAAAAGTAACAATGGAGGCGTGCATTCGGTGGAGTAAGGAGTTACGGGTACCACGGCTGCATGTCATGATGACCTTTCCGCATCCTTTGTACTCGAATTTAATTACTTGCACGTTTCAATGTCAGAACTGGGTTCCAACTAATTGATAACAAATGACACGGACAAAAGCCAACATCCAGGCAGCTGACATAATTGTTGCTATTTTGCAATCATAAAGCATTACGAAATGTCAGCGTAGAAAAGCAATACATCAGAGCAGATTAATGTGACAAAACGAATTATTGAACTGAATTCGATGCACCCAAAAATCACTTTGGCTTTGAGAAAAAAGCTACAGCAATGGTGTTTAAAAATATAACAACAATAAACCAGAGCAAGAGCCACCAATAAAATTAAAAAATAAAATTAAGTACCATAATTGCTCCTTTCAATGAACAGGCTTCAAGTCAGATCTGCTCTAATTGCATTGATTATTACATCATTATTATTATTTGCTTTGTTGTGGTGAAAAACACAACTGGAAAAACAATTTAGCAGAAAATTACAAATACGACAGTGCAAAAGGTGAACTCGCCCCCAAGGACTATTCTAGGTCGAAATAATTAATAACGACAACAACGGTGGGAAATTTTTGTCGAGAGTCCAGGCAGGCATCAATTAGTGGCGTAATGAATACTGTGCAAAGGCACTTTTGTTCGTAATTTACTGAATGAAAATAAATATGGTCACTTGCTAAAAGCAAGGCAATTAAACAAGCACAAAAAATTAATTTATTTTGCTGCTCCTTCGTACAGGGAAGAACGATGTGGATCCACTAATTTTGATTTTGGCGAATGCTAGAACACAACCCAAATTAAGTATAAATAATTCCGTCGTCTACTCCCAATCCTCCCTACCCCCCACCCGCCCTTATACCTGCTGTTGTCACTGGACTACTGTAAGAGATACTCTTTGTGAAAAACACACCAGGAATTTTATAGGTTTTAAAAAAGTTAATAGAAGTTCATATTCTTTGGAATGGTGCTGTGAACTTTGCCCACCTACAAATTCCCCATTAAAGCACCAGAAGAGGTTAATCGCAAATTTAGTTTCAAAAGTATGTTTAAATGTTTCGAAAAACTCGCAACTATAATTTTCTAGTTTTAGGCAAACTACACTATTATAGCTATTTTTAAGCTCAGTTATTTTTGTTTGTAATATGGAACACATTTAACTCTTTACGATCGACAGAATTTTCTGGTGGTACCTACTAGAAAACATCGTTTTTTTCAGGGATGATTATTTTGAAACTATCGAAACAGCTTCAATAAAAAATAAATTAAACAATAACTCTAGATCAAAAAACATTACATGTACCTACCAAAAAACTAGTAAGGAAGCAATTGGTCACACCAATTACGTGATACCCTAGATGTAGAAAAATATACTCATTCTTATATCACCATTTTTGTATAAAAACGACTCAGGCTTATATGGCAACACTAAGAAGGAGTTGCCCGATTTTGCTCATCTTCGAACTTGACCTTGCAATTTTAATCAAATATTATTGTACCAAATTACAAGTCTCTAGCTACAAGCGTTCTCGAGTTATCGTCTGGACAGACAGACACACAGACAGACAGACAGACAGACAGACGGACAAGCATAAAACGGTTTCTTTTCACTTCCCAATCATGAATATATAGTTCTTTCTTTTCTGCGACGATTATTTCTTGGCGTTGCAAACGTTCGCTCAAAACTAATATACCCTACATCTAGGGTATAAAAAGACAATAATGTTATAGTAGAGAGTGACTATCTTCTCAGTAAATTTAATGCAAAATAACTTAAGTATAAACACATTTTTTTCTTTGCTTTCTGGCAAGAAAATAAACTGGCCGCTGTCGCGAATCCATTTTATGTTTACTTCACGGCAAATGTCAACAGACATGGCAACAAATAATTCCCTTCTGCGGCAAACGCCAAACCCGACTAGATTACGTGACGTCATTAACTCGATTAAGTGCTGTCATCTGTCCGGGGTATTAGATCACGTAGGAGGGTTCACTTTGCAATATACGCGTAAATATTTATGTCATTTGTCATGAAAATCAATCTTTTGCACACTGCGTTAAGAATTAAATGAAGATAGTGTGAAGATCAGTTTTTTTATTATTGATTATATCAATATAAAAGAATGTTTATGTTCCCAGTAGAAAAGGCTCTTTTGCAAAGTAGATCCGATAGTAGGAAACCGATTAAAATTTCGCCTGCTTATGATGATGAATGAAATTTTTGTTTTAAGAATAACTTAGAAATTAAATAAAGCACAACGTATTCTTAGCAGATAAAGATTAGTTAGACATTAAAAAGAGAGAAGATTAGACAAACATGCGATTAACGGTTGCTTACAAAAAAGTATAGCAACGAGTGTATTTCCAATTACAAATGATTGGGAAAAAATTTGCATTTTGCAATGGTCACCATGGTGATTCTGGTCCATCAATGCTGAAACTCTAGTGAAATATATATAATGTATAAAAAAAAAAAATAACTGAACATCTAGAACAATATTTTTGTGGGGTTTGTGCATCTCTCCGCACTTGAAAGTTCATCTCCATTCACCCCTTAATATTCCCATGAGACGTTAGTGAATTATATTCAAGCAGAAAACGATGACATTTTGGGTTACTTGCATCCAGTAACTTTATCTGAGATATCCAAGTAAAATGTAAATACATATCTTATTTGATTTGGGGAATATACAATGTACATAGAAAACGCGCCCTTCAGCGTAAACCCCTGCACGTAATGTGAACATCTCTCTTGCTATTTACGTAACTACGTTTTCGTGCAAACATTATCTGGATCGAATTAAATAGCCGGAATGTTGGGTCCAAGTATTCCTATAATGCAAACAAGGTCCTTTCCACTGGCAACGGCCTGTGTATGGGGTCCGAGAGAATGTAGGTAGTTAGATCTTGATACGGGAGTGAATTCCATTTTCTCAACTCGTCTGACGTAAGAAGTTAAATGGATAGAACTTCAGGCTCCATAAAGTTAATAGGAAAATTATTTCGATCCGCAATTTACTGCTGCACTTTGTTGTCCCCTGTCGGGAAAACACAAGGAACTTAATTGATGTTTAGTGAAATTCCATTTTCTCAGAGAAATATTGCAAGAAATTTAACTTACCACAATAAATTAGCGTCGACATTGATTTAACCCCTTTTTTGGTGTTGCAAATGTTACCGTAATATCGGTGTTGATACTGAGAGAGCAGAGAGTCGCGGTCGGTTATTGTTGAGATTAGAAATATATAAATCACCTGAAAGTATAACCTCTCTGTTTCTGGCAGGATTTCTTTACGTCTATCAATCCACTTCAATCAGTGTAAAAGCAGTTCGTGCTTTTCGCCGCAATTCTTGAACATTTTCAAGACATGAAAAGTTAATTATGTTCATTTCGAAAGTAATTACTTTTGATTCGAAACTGTGGTAGAGATTGTTCACTGATTTTTATTAATTACAAGGAAATTACTAAGGTTTTCAAAAAACGGAAAATGGAAGAAATCCAATTTAAATTTTTTTTACTTTAGCAATTTTTATACCCTAAACCGGGGCGATGTAGCGGTGCCAGAAAAAAAAAAAAAAACAATTATATATTCATCATTGGGAAGTATAAAGAAACCGTTTTATGAATGTCCGTGTGTTTGTCTATCTAGCGGTCTGTCCGTCTGTTGTAACTGTCATTTTGACGGAAGTAATGAAACTTTTCTATTTACCTTGCTGTTTTTGATCCCTTTACCTTTGAATTTGTCAATTATCAAATATTTTTGAGTTGAACGGTTGTTTATTAATTAAAATATCATATTCGTTTAGGTGCATCAACTATGAACTATCTATATAAATAAAAATCAATTGGCGCATGTATGTAAACTCATCACTTGAGAATGGCTCGACCGATTTGGGTGCTTTTTTTTTGTGTTCGTAATTGTTAGCACAAGGTTTATATGAAAGAAAAGTTTTGAAAAACCACCCCTCAGAAGGGTAAAATATGGGATGAAAGTTTGTATACAAATTCGCCATTTTTGAAGTAAAAAAATCAAAAAAATTGGTATTTGGCTTTTTAGTTAGAAAAAAAGCTAAATGGAACTACCCTTGACTTAAAAAAACGAGGTAATTATTATTGTAACCGGAGCTACGGAAAACGGTTGTTTGTGTTATACATTACATTATATTATGATTCTCCCTGCCCCTGGTAAAACTGAGTAGACCTGCTAGTTTATATATATATTTACAAATTTAACGCTATGTAAACTCTTGGATTAAAAGTAGTATTGTGTTTATTGAGTGACATATTTTTGGTTAATTTTTTTACTGGTTTGTAATGCAGAAACTAAACAATACAGTGAACCAGAAAAATGTGAATAGTTGATTTGAAATGCTGAAAATGTTTGGATTGCGTTACATGAAATTTCAATTTTCTTTCCTAATTTTCTTTTCTATTGCGTTGTAAGTTGTTTATTCCATAGAGATAGATATATTCAAATTTCGCAGTTGAATGATTCACCCATAAATTATTAGCAAGAGATGAGAGACGAATTCATGAATATCTATCTGTTCAAACCACAATTCGCAAAAACTTATAGCTACAGGATTCGAATTTGGTAAAACAATTTATTATCGTGAAAATAAAATATACTTATTCGAAATGAACAAAGTCGCGAAATTCCTTCTTATAGTGTTGCCACATTGACTTTCTTTCCATGTACATACTCGTATGTCTTTAATTTTTTCAGTATATCTTATTGCAAAAAAGGTTGAACAATAGCTCAATTCAGAACTAGTCTAAAAAATAATATCAATACTTTTGGTATAAAATGAATCTAAAAGCAGTTAAGAAGGATTTGCGGAAGACTCTTGATTGGAAGGACACACCTCATGAATATTTCACCAAGTGTACGGCTCGAAGTGATTGTGTCCTTTTCTAGTTTGCACTATCCTGACTTGTCTAATGGATGAATCATCGATCATTTAATTTGAGGCCTTCGAGTTTTCCTGCACGCGCAGTGCATAGTAAATGGAAATGCACTTGAGGCGAAATGAAGCTTGACTGCAAAGCAACAACTTGAAAGTTCACAACTATACAAAGACAGAGAAAGGAATAAATTGGAATAAAATTGTTGCAGTTTATGTAAAATTGGAAGGAGGAGATCAAATCATTATAATTATAAATTCCAGGAAATAACAAATTATTCCAAGAAATGAAGTATATCATGTGGTTTGCAACGCCATGAATAATGCGGCCACAGAAAAAAAGTAAATATTATGGATGTCCGTCTGTCGGTCTGTCTGTTTGTCCGCACGATAACTTGGGAACGCTTGCCCCTGGAGGATTGAGATTCGGTACAATGATAATCTATGAAAATTGTAGGTCTAAGTGTTTTTACATGATTTTTAAAATAAGGGTTTTTGAAAAGTTTAATGTAGGTATTATATACATATACCAAGTGAAAAAACTGCGTATGACAATATTACATCTAGGATATTTCATAACTGTTCTGAAGTAATTACACTTTCCTTTCTAGTTAACTAATGAACTGTCATACTTTAATTTAATCAACACTACCGCGCACCTCTGTGTTTTATATTATATAATTGTAAGGAAAAGTATGGGAAAAATCCTTTTTTCCTGCAAGTAAATGTACAAACTTGAGCGAATCAAAATTTTGGAATTGATTGTTAATAAAATGAATTTCATATTGTAAGATACAAATTTCTAATAAGCGAAATCATGGCTCATAAATTAAAAAAGCATTACTTTTGTTTTCGAGTGTAAATTCGCATTACTTTGACTTTAAATACCATTGCTATGAAATAATGCCGAAAATTTAATCCTTTTCCATTTTCATGATGCAGCAATGATTGCTCTCGAAGCCTCCCACATTTGTTCATTAGGTTGGCCTGTTTGCCCCGCTCAAGCCAGGATCCCTTGATAAATTCCCGCACAGCATATACATCAATTGCAGGAAACTAAAAATTTACTCAAGCCCGTACATATTCCCCCAATAAATCACCCTTACGTCTCGCCAGCTCATATATGGAGATCTATTTGTTATCGCGCGTCCCTCACGTTTGCTTTGTGATTTTTCGATAGAGAATGGAGCAATGAGGCAATACCGCACAACTAATCTCCTGTATCCGGATAAATCCTGGAAATAATATTTCATGCAATCTTGCTGCTGGTGTTGGCGGCGCACACCCCTTTCTGGCGGTCCCGTGGCGGACTAATCGCACCTGGTTTCACACGATGTCATCATGGTGATGTCAAACCATATTGCATCCTCCACACACCCATCGATTTTTATCGCATATTTCTCACCCTCCCACGACATTCACCTGTTTTGTGCTTTCTTCACGTAAATTTTATCGTGGCAGATCTTGAAGTGAACGACCGCAACGAGGACAAGGATGCTTCGCATAAGGATTCTTGCAGAGCATCTTCCCTCGGGCGATGCATTCTTATAAATGTTGGTTTCTATCAAAAGTCATCCTTTTTGCTGCTCTCCGACGGTTACGGAAGAAGCTATTTCCAGCGGGCTAAAAACAATATTTGCGGCTGCACACACACACTTTTACTTATATCTGGCTACGCAAACGTTTACAGATGTATGTATGTATAGTACTGAGCCAAAAGGATCTAACTTTTTTTTACATACATGTGTACAAGCAGTTCTTTTCCAGGAGACGGTAGCATGTTTTTTGTTTATCTTTTTCTTGCCGAATAAACAACCTGCAAAGAGTGTCACAAGATTTATGTTACTCTTAGATCGTTGTTGTTAAAAGTCGCCATCAGGTTGAAGAATCCAAAGAATTTTCAACGAAAAAAAAGATCAAAAAAAATAAATAAATAATAATAATACGAAACTTTGATAGAATTTAATAGCAGGAAGTTTGTTTTTGTGTGAATTTTTGCCAGAAATCATGTCTGATGTCTTATTGTGTTGCTTTGGTTTGGATGGAAAACAAACATCCTGTTAAAGAGCCTTTTGTACAATAATTGTTATCTCAATTTCCAAGCAAAACAGCTTGAAAAAATAGAAGAAAAACATTACAAAAACAATACCTCAAAGAAAGTAGAACAACAATCGAAAAAGAGTCAATATTTCCAATAGAATTTTTGTTGTTATATTGTTTGTTTTCTCTTTGTTTTTTGATTTCGTTGGTTTTCATCAACGGATTCGGAAGAAATCCTTCGACGATCTTATTCATTTTTTATTTCTGGTACATCTCGAAATCTCATTCTCAATAACAATTCACGGAATCAGGATGATTTAAGTGATTAATAATTTTTTTTTCATGAAATTCGTTCAAAAATAATGTAATTCTAATAAAATAATTTTGCGTAAAAGTCCTTCGAGCAACAACGCTGAAAAGATCCTAAACGTATAAAATTTCAGTCGAAACTAATGCAAAAGTCGTGGAAAAACGTGAAAAAAAATGGAAAACGGTGACATGCACCTTTTTGAGCTGTTTGAAAAATAAATTTCCGTCAAACCATAATACCCAAGGAACACAGAAACCCAGCAGAAGTCCTCATCCCCGTTTCAGCACCAATTCCTGATAGCAGTCACTTCCGCTCCGGAGTATCTAAATATCTAGATAATATTTGAATCGATAGAATGCAAAAAAGGAAGAAAAAAAGAAAACTACCCGTTGTTGTCTGTTGGGAATCGCACAGATGTTTTTAGAGTTTTATATAAAGCTTCCTTGAATGATAAAAAATTGATAACGAGTTATCTTTTGTTCGAGGCCCCCCGAGCAGCCCCGGATCCGGAACTGGGAGGGATGAGTATCGCGTGCGAAATGCGTTCGGATTGCGTATTTGCGGTAATGATTCCCTTTCAGCTAGTCCAGCAACAAAGTTCGTGCTCAGACATGTATTCATCCATCATCTATTATTAATCAGTGCTCAATTTAAGGGTGGTTCTACAGGGAATCACTAACGGCGTCGACGGTGTTGAATACGAAATGATGGCTGTGAAGTGCGATCAATGGACTTGCCAGATCGGAAGGGGGGCTGCTAATCGGAGACAGAATGATTTGATCGCAGAGCACATATTGGAAATGTACCGCAGATGGATGTTTCTATCGAAATAAATAATTCAATACTTTGACAAGCGATTTGTCATTTTTGTGAAATTTCCACGAGGATATAAGATTCGACTGGAGCGGGATACAAGAAAAAAATGTATTAGGATTCAGGAAATACAATAAGTCGGTTAAAAGCAAGAGAGTGAGGAAGTACGCATTATCGTAAAATTATTAAATAGAGTACTAAGATTTCCATAATACGCTCGAATTGCTTTAGAAAGGGATGCAAACCTATGAAAGAAAGGGAAACAAACAGCCATATCTTCTTACACCTTCAATTTTCCTATAAATGTTTAATGTAAGTTAATTTGAAAATCAACACCAAAGAAAAAATCATTTATCATTGTGATGAACAACTGGATCATTTTTTACTTCACTAACAAAAAATTTATCACATGAAAGACTACCAAAAAATGATTTACAACGCTTGTAAGGCATTCGCAATTTTTCAAGAACTCAGAAACTTCCTTGATTTTTACCCCAATCTGCAAATAACCGAACGCAAACCCCTAAAGAGTATCTATGAATTTACAAGAAGAGCTAAAAAAAAAAACTATCTAAAGCACAACCAGTCAACCACACCTTTCTTATGTTCAAATCCCGCCTAAAGACATTTGTTCGTACATCGAGAGGCTTTTTTTTTATTGTTATCCAACCCATTAAGCTCGTTGTTCACAGAAAATATCCTCCCGCCGTAGAAGACAATGGAGAATATATCCTTAAGTGTTCTTAAGCAAAGCTCTATTTATTAAAGATGAGTTTTCCCCCATTAAATTTGACATAAGAAGGGGTTTTTTTGTTGCTAGTCATTTGGGTTTGATTCATGAACATAATTTTTCTATTTTTAGTTAACTTTCAGCACACTTGATTGTTGATTGAAATTTGAAAGGATGCTGATCAAAAGAATACGAAAAATGAACTCGATTTCCGAATCCGACAGAAAACACTTAAAATTTTCGATTCAAGGGCATTTGAACCTGTTTTTTATTCTAACCCCAATTTTTTACAACTAGAGTGTAGATAACATTGAGAAAAATAAATACAATTTAGTAATATCAAAATTTAATACCCCGGACAGACGAGAACATTTAATCGAGTCATAATGGCATAGCCCATGTAAATTTCGTTTATGAACTCGACATACAAATCTATCTGCTGTAACCCGATTAGACTCGATATATCTACTGCCTTCAGCGCCGTACTGGCTACACAGTAGTGATTATTTGTACTAAAAAGTAATCAGCTGTGAAATATCATTTTGTCGTTTTTCGTGTTATTGAACACAATACTTCTTCACAACAAATTTAAAGCAAAATAATTTAAGTATAAAGACATTTTCTTTTTCTTTGCTTCCTTGCAGGGAAATAACTGATAGCGAGTTTATTTTAAGTTTACTTCACGCCAAATGTCAACAGATATGTCAACAACTAATTCCGTTCGACGGCAAATCAAAATGGCAAACCCGACAAGATCACGTGACGTCGTTAACTCGATTACATGCTGTTATTCGTCCAGGGTATAACTTTATCTTAGGCAACTGAATTACAGTAATAGAAAAAAAATAATATCAAAAAAGTGCACCTACTCGAAAGAAAAAAATGGCCTCCTGTAGGAATTTCACAAGGAGGCATCCAGAGGTATTTTCTAGAAATTTTTTTTTTTTAAACAGTTACCCTAAGAATATCGAAAAAGTGTACTTAGCGAAATTAAAGCACAAAAGGTAGAAATTGAAAATCCGATCGTGCCTGGCATGGGAATGTGTGAAGTAAAACACCGTATAGTCACCTTACAACGTGTCGCGGTCGTCGCTTGTTAAACATCTCACAATTATCATAATACATTAATTGATGATCCATTGATATTTATTGAAGTATCCTTTTGCTATGATTTCTCAATTGCAAGGATTCAATTATACTATCATGTTAAGCGTATTTTCCCATCATAAATTCATTTCTGAACCGCTAGAAAAAATCAAATGATATCAATAACCAACATCACATCAGAATTTTGTAAACTGCAATTTATTTTAAATCTTGTTGTTGTTAGAATTTATCTATTTTGATGAAGTAATTTTTCATTTCGATTCGGGTTTCAGTGACCAATTTTTAAAGTACATATAAGCAGCTTATTCCTTATTGCAGTCTTCTCAACATCACAATAAGCCACAACCATAACAAGAAGAGTTTGATAACTGATAAGGTCCTGGCGGACAGGTTTAAATTTCAAATAAAGTCAATTGATACGGGATTAAATCGTGCTGTGGACCTTATTGTGATGTCTTACGTCGACAAACTGGACTTTTAGGTACAACAAGTACATCATAAATAATCCCAGGAAATCAGCTCAAAGGATTTCGTGAGTGTTGCACACAACTCTATCCGTCGCGACAGCATCTTTCTCGTCTTTTGTTCAACGTGATCAGCTTTTGTTTTGCAATTTTGCGAAGTTTCCTTCATTAAATGGAAAAAGATTTTACCTTATTACTGATTAACGAACAAAAATCAATTTTATTACAGTCCAGTCACGTTGATTTTTCAAACAGTGATGAATGGTAAAGGATTCCGAAAAAGCATTTTAAATCGAATTATAAAATTTCTGTCTGTGGTTTTTACTTATGAAATTCATTTATTTGAATAGAATTCTGAATTTTTCTCGTCAGAAGAAAACTTTATAACAAAAGAAAATCGCACGACCACTTTTTTCAGATCTTGTAATAGAATTTTAAATGCAAAAAAGAACAAAAGAGAAAATTTCTTTTACAAAATAAAATAATAATAATATCCATAAAATTATCAAGAACAATAATTGCAGTGTGATTTTTTTAGAAAAGGGGAAAGCATCGTGAAAATCGCAAAAACATTGAATTTCAAAATTGCAATAAATATGTATTTTATATTTACCACTAATCAGGCATATGGAGATCTTTTTTAGACAATTTTTTTTAAAATGGTTGAACTAAGGCCTTTAGGACTGGCAACGTTTTGTCCGCACTTTCAATTTTGTATGATCAGTTCGGATTTGTCAAACAAGGCTTTACATCTGCAAAAGTCTGATAAGCTGAAGCATTGTGTAAATTGTGCAAGCAGAACGATCATGCTTGTCATATTCAATGCAATCTTCAAGAAAAAGCAACAGATCTGCGGAACTGGTGTCGTTAGTATTTCACGAAATTCATAGTGTAAGAGTTTTCTTTGCCTCTAGCAACCATTATTAAAAACTAAGTGAACAGTATTTTTATTAACAAATGTAAAACAAATTTAAAATTTTTTTCATTTTTTTTTTTAATTCTTCACTTTTTTGTCAAAATCGACTCCATATTCGATATCCTCACCCTAAAAAACATAAAGAAAGATACCCCACATGCCCAAGTTCACAAAAACGTTGAAAATGCGTAATTTTACCCCACTTGTGCACCACAAAAATCCCAGGGTGTATTCTGATCAAGCTGCCGCGCTTCGGGACACAACTAGGGTCCAAATGTAGCCTATATGCGAAAGAACGATTTTTTCAACCGGTAATATCGCTGACACGGCGGACGGTGGACGGCGGACAAACATTGCATTTTTGGACTCTATACGCATCTTGAAACGTAAAAGAAAAAAATTTGAGGGGCTGTTAAAAAAAAAATTTCCGAACCGATTACAAAGGTATATTCAGAGAATAATAAACCAAAAGTGGATCCTGAAACAACTAACAAGTAGGCCACCAAGAAGATGACCTCATTTCAAACGATTTTCTACTTCGTGGCCCCTTCCTTGTCCCTACCTGCCGGTCGTCATGACCGAAAGTCTATTGCTTATAATGAAATAAACAACTTTGCTGTTCAAATATTTCAAAAATATAAAAGTGAATTTAACAATTTCCGAAATATGAATTTTCCTCAATCACTCTGCAAATTTTAGGATTGATCTTGTATTGACTTCAAAAAGAATCATTTCAAAGGCAGTTTAATAAAATTCTAAATCTATTTCATATAAAATGTCTTCCAAATACGTCAGATTGACATTTGATAACATCTCCTGAGTTATTTCACAATAAAACAAAATCACACCGATTTTCTTTAATCTAGTCACATTCAAAAGCGATTTAAAGTAATTCTACTTGAAAAAAGCTACAAAAGTAGTACCACTCAAAGGAAAAACGCCCCAAGGTACCAATTTTGTTCAAACAACGAAATCCCCAGTTTCGAATCTTTGGATAGAAATATGAAAAAATCGTGCCTAATTTCGATGAGCACTCATCTGGGAGCAGTAACCTGAGCAGAATCCCAATAGGTAATGGGAAGAGGAACAATCTCCTTTCACTGAATTTGCCTGCCAACATTAATCAAAATTAAATTGCATTCCTCACAGAAAATGGAGAACAAGTTTGCGCGACTGATTCTAAACGAACTCATACATTGAAGATTAATTAAAATGTTATTTTCGCAATATACCAGAGACAAAGGCCATAAATATTTATACATTGCCAGAAGCGCAACGCCAAAAGACAATTTCATGCGCCAATGTTTATGCAACAGAGAATAGGCGCAATTAAACCTGCCACGGCATATAATTCAAACCAAATTGCATTCGAAGTGCACACATACACTTTGACACAATCGAATACTGTTCGCTGTAAGCGTACACAGTTTTGTTTACTTAAGGATTTCGCAAACATCAAAACATTGCTTCTGTTTAAAATGATTTTGAGGCTGTTTCTGTAAGTATCCTTCAGTGATACTTCTCTCGCTTCCCCTGCAAGGAAATTGATTAAATTGCTTTGTTTGGGCAATGAGAAGTTCACCTGCGGCAACTGGTTTCCATTCCCGTTGAAATAATTTGTTATTGTTTCATTAAACATTCTATTGTCATGATCGAAATAATTAAGTACACTTTAGTGCAGCCCGCTGGAGAAATGAGTAGAGTGTCGCAGACAAAGGTTCCTGGCGAAACTGTCTGTACACAGAATCGCAGTTAATACGGCATCATAACTGCTCACAACATTTCGCATAATTCAGGAGTACACTAATGTTGGATCTTTTCTTCTTGCTCTAAATTAGGCTAGCGTTTCAAAATTAGCGCTAACTACAGTAGAAGGTGTTAGAGAATTAGAAAAGGAAAAACGAAAAGCAACTACGTTTTCCTTTGTGATTTAATGAATTAACTACTTTTCCGGGGCAAGTACGGAACAAAGTCGACGATCAAATGATCAACTCTTCTCTTGGTTGAAGCTATCCAATCTAGTCTGGACCTATAAATTTTTAAAACGAATACCTACATATATCTTCAAAAACTAATTAAATTATGTACAATTATATTTCAATAAAAGCTTGAATTACTGTATTATTATTTATCAACTATATTTTTATTAATATATTTTCACATTTAGACCTATGTTAACTCATTAACTAGCCTATTTACTGATCGAGGTTTACTGATAGGAATTTTGAGTATTTTAAAATTGAGGTTATGTTGTCTTTTTGAACGAAATAATGAAATCCACTGTAAACTGTGCACAAATAAATCAAAGCATGCTGATTTTTAAATGCATTTTTCCACTTTGCTGTTTTTGATCACTTTACCTTTGAATTTCCAAACAATTTGTCAATTGGAAAATATCGTTGAGGTGAAGGGTTTGTCGTGAGTTGGTAATCGTAAATTGCTATTCCAAATTTAAAAATAAAAACAAAATGCAAAGTCAAAATGAACAACCAAAGTGAAACTTGTGAACAATATTATAAAAATATTGAAAATTTACCACCTGAGGAATTATTTAATATACTTACAAATGTTCCGACTGCGGAACTATTTCTGGAAGTTTGTGAAATTTCAGAAAAGCTGCGGGAATTCATTTACTCGTAGATGGAATTTCGAAGAGCAATTGAAATAAATGTAAGTTAGTCATATTTGCGTAAATAATATCGCAAGCATTTATAGAAAAACATAGAACTTTCCGAAATGATGCGGCTGCTGAGCATTATGGGAATTACAACATCTATCCGTTGATGAAAGAAGAGTTGATGTTGGCACGTTCTGGATTATGTGCGTTTATTTTTTGGTAATGACGTCCAGAGAAGGCGGATGAAGATTGAAATTAAGAATATCGAATTCGTAATCATTGAAGTAATTATATACTGTGCAAAAAGTTATAATTGTGTACAATAATATGATGCAATAAATACGTTTGCTAATAAATAATTCTTTTAATACTAAATTTCTAAAGGAAGGAAAATTAAGATAGATATTCTCTTAAGTAAGAAAATCAACAATTTTGTATAGAAATGAAACACTCTTATTATGGAAACACGAAGAAGGATTTGATTCATCTGGGAACTTGAACCTACGTTTATCAATACAGTTCTCTACCGCCAAATGCACTCGAGTGAGTAATCTGTTGTTTTTCCTGAAATTAAAATGATTTGATGTCCTTCCAATTTTACATAAACTGATGCAACGATATTATTTTCTTAGACCCAATTTATTCTCCTCTCTGTCTTTCTACAGCGGTAGACTGACCAGTTGTTTGTGTCGCGGTCAAGCATGACTTCGCTTCAAGTGCATTTCCATTCACCATGCATTATGCGTGCTGGAAAACTCGAAGGACTCAAATTAAATGATCGATGATTGAACTATTAGACAAGTCAGGATAGTGCAAACTAGAAACGGACACATCACTTCGAGCCGTATACATGATGAAATATTCATGAAGTGAGTCCTTGAAATCAAGAGTCGTCCGCAAGTTCACAACACTGCAATATTAATTTCTTCCTGCAAATCAAATTCTTAATTGCTTTTAGATTGATTTTATATTAAAAATTCCTACGATTGATTTCTTTGTTATTGTTCTGAATTGAAACATTTTTCTGCCATTTTCAATAATTTACTTCAACTCTTCTGAAAAAATATAGTTAAAATAAATTGAAATCATCGTAAACAAATGGTTGGCATCAATTATGAAATACCACAGATGCAAACCCCAGCAGGTTTTCTTTAAATATATAATAGTGACTATATAATACATAAACCTTTTTTTGCACCAAAAATATTTATGTACCTATAAAAATCGCGTAAAAAGCCGTGCATGAATGCTTTTGTAAAATGGGAATTGGCACCAAAAGGGAAGTAAAAAAGTTTGTTTATGTCTCTATAAAATTTCAAAAGTTGTGTAAAAAAAGTTATGTGCATTATTCTATATGTATTTTTAATAATATTTAAAGTAAGAAAGTGAAAATGTATGTACTGTATAAAGTAGTGAAATCAACATTCCTGTTTAGAAATCTACAAAATTGCATCAATAAAGCCGAATTATTGTCTGTTTGGACAGATAGTCAGACAGTCAAAAAACGGTTTTCTCCAAAATACCCATAATATTAGTAATTTTTTTACAAATTTTTGATTGAATTAAATTATAATAAACTCAACATCTGAAGTATAGAAATCAATGTGACACTAATATGAAATGTCGTACAATATAAACAGACAAATCCACCTCATTCCCCGAAAAATCTATCATCGGTAACAATCCTAAGACGTGTCCTGAGGCAGACCCATCCCTACCCCCTTCCCTTCCCTATCCATTCACCTTCTCAATATAATGAGTATGGGAAATGTATGCCAGTGTTCCACGAACTGTTTTACCTGATATCCTTAGCAGCCGCGACAAATTGAGCACGTCACCCTCAACCATCTTGAATTCATCACTTTTGAAAAGTCAATGTTTGTGCAGAAAATAATCCAGGGAAAAATCCAAGTATGTCGGATTTGTGAATCGTAAAAGTCACTTAATCGTAACACAACTGCTGTATGTGCTCATTATAATTGATTCATGAACAGATTCGCCAGACAGTTCTTTCAGGATTTAAAATTTGAATAGATTCCCGGAATTTGTGGTGGTGGCCAAATTCGCAAAGTCTAGAAAATTTTGTTTAGACATCTCAATTAATATTTAAGAATGTTTTGATTTGTTGGATTGCGTGAGTGTAAAATTCATTTTGTATTTACGTGAAAGAACATTGCGTATTTTTAATGTTGTGAATGGTGAAAGTAAAAACGGTAAACAAACAACATAATCTGATCCAACTCCATTCTAAATATATTTAAACACACTTAAGGTGGCGATCTGTTTAGGTGTTCGCCCATCGATGCCCTCCAATTGTGGAGTGGAGTGGGCTGTAGTAGGTGGTGGGTGGATACGAATGGTGCTCAGGCACTGGGTCTCCGTAATCTGCTTAACCAAAATGTACGAGCAACTCTTCTAGGATGAAATTACCCACACGAATATCAATTTTCTGACCTATATAGGACCTTCGAGGCCGTAAAAGCTCCCATAAATTGTATCAGTATATTTCCCCTCCGCATGCCCAAGGACATGCTTCGTCACGGTTCGTTCTTGCTGGGGCTGGGGTACGCTTCTGAAAAATAAGATGTGCTAGGTGGAATGATGTGATGTGTTTTTGTTCGGAGCGCAAATAAATATGTACAATAAGGAACTGAAAAGAGGCAAGGGGAACGTAACAGGAAAGTATACTTCGAAGGGAGAGAAGGCGCTGCTTGCTATGATGGGTCATCGCATTGAATCACACACCCACGTCAAATTGAGGTAATCACATTTTAATGAACCAATTAACACTGATTGAATATTTCATGGGCAGCATGAATTTTTAAGGATGTGCACTAAAACTGCTCAAATCCGAAAATTGAATTCGCAATGGATCAATTACGTTTTTGTGCAAAAATCGATTTCTGTCGAGATTTTGTAACAGCAGCGGCTTTAGGAATGCGCACAATGTTTCCGCATGCGCGATGCCGCCCAACGCGACGAGAGGCACTACCCACTTCACGGCTGTCACTAATGGTGGAACAAACATGAAAAAAAACATGAAATTTGATTTAATAATCAATCGGCAATCGACTCAACTGAATTTTGTCCGCTTCGAAACTGGTTGCCCCGCTGATGACAGTGAATCAGCGACCGATGACTGCATTTATTGTAATTCGAGTCAAATGTCAAGGACTTTCGCGTTTGTTTGGTAAACGAAAGACGAACAATTTTTACTGAGAAACAAACAAGGAATGGTGCCGAGTTACTATACTGGAAAATCTGAAGCAATCCTTAAAATAATGCAACTTAAGTATTTTAGATTTATTCCGAGAATAGTTTTACAATTTTTACTAATTTTAATAATTAATAAACTTACCAAAGTGCGTATGAAAATCATTTGAAAAAATCGCTCACTTACCTGAAAAAAAGGAAATAAATAATTAAATGAATGCATAAATAGATATATCGTTTATATTGTTGTAAGAGAATTGTTGAGTAAGTACAAGTGGAATTACACGAATACCATTAAAATTCGCTGTTTACGAGTGCTAAAAACGTGACCATGATGAACGTAAAACTTTTTAATAGCGTGACAAGAAATTACGATGATTACTTTTATGTAATTTTATTTAGATTCGTGACCCCTATTCAGGGCGTACTAAATTTAGTGGAAATATGTTTTGTAGTTTCATTTTTTAAGAATTAAGAGAGACGTAAGTAAGGAAAAAACTAATTGACTGTTAACGATCGTTTTTACTTAAATTAAGGTCTAGGAGTTTTACATATAATGTGAAATATAAACTAACCTGCCAAAAACAATATAATATATATTCATATGATGAATAAGTAAAAAAAACAATTTGAGATCTTTTGTTCTTTATAAGTTATATCAGTTGCAATATAACCAATTTGATGAAAATCCTCAATACTTGGAGACCTATACATATAAAGCGGAGGATATAACTATAGCACTCCAAAATTTTTCAGGAAGTAATGCCATATACAGCCTTTCGCCCTTTCCCTTCACAAAAAATTGATGATGCGTCTTTAATCTTTATATATTGCATAGAATTTTAGATTTTATCGTTGTTTTAATGTTTGCAATTTTTCTGCAAATGTGACCCACACCTTAAATAGAGTAGATATGTTTTGTGAAGATCACGGTGATTTTTATGTCATCTTTAAAAACAAGCGAGATATTAAAGTTTCTGTCAACCTCCACAAACTACAAAGTGTGAAATTTCAAACAAAATGGCCGTTAAAAAATATGAAGATGACAAACAAAATTGCTTCCATTTCTAACTCTTAGGATATATCAAGACACCTTGTGATCAAAAATGATAAAAAAAATAAACTTCATCAGCAACTACTATTAGATGATTTGAAATGGATTGACCATCACGTTTTATTTGAGACAATGCAATCCTAGGGTATAAGCTTTGAGCATTACGGAAGGACTTTTTAACTCTGAAATTTCGCAAGTACTGCATTTTTAACGGGATGCCTTTAATGTGTATCAAGGAATCAACACCGATGACCGATCAATATTAATTAAAGGTTCATACGACGCGAATATGCTCGCCATAACGCATTACAATACAATAGCTCATGACGAATATGTATATTGTATATGCGACATAACAGCTTAAGGGGTTAAAAACCCATCCGGAAGTTAACTTGCGTTCTCTATTCACTTGGTGAAGGAGTTTCTATACTCCAGTTATGACCCATTTCTCTACCATTTCTATTTGAAACTATTAAAGAGCGTCTATTCCGCACTTCAAGACGGTTTGAACTTTATTTTCATACTTTGACAAGGAAAGTGCATTTTTTAGGATTTTCTAGCTCAGATGAATTTTTTTCCGAACTTTTCATCAGTCATTTTTTTCTTTATTACTTTTGAAATTTACCTCATCGGATCCGATGACTGGATGCATCAACTTAACTCCAGGTATTATAGGTAAAAGTATTGTAGAGTTATTAAGAGCTAACGAAAACGACAGAATACATTCAAACAAATGAAAACCCGATAAAAATCAAATGCAGTACAAAAAAATATACACTCGAAGTACCATATAATAGCAAAGCACAAAAAGGAAGAAAGAACTTTGTTATGAATTTTTTCAATTTTCAAAATAATTTGTATAGAAACCAGAATACAATAGATTACATTCGCTCACTGAATTCTTATTAAAATAAATGCATTTTGGAAATGTTTGTGTGTTGATCCTTCGCATTTTATACTCTCAAAAGAAAATTAGAAAAGCATTCTTCCACTTTTCAGTAATTTTCTCATGATACAAATTAGCAATAGTTGCTAGGATTGAATTTCTACAATAACTATAGTAGTAAACCACAGAGAAAAACATGCGAAAGTGATTATTGCAGATAAAATAGATATTTTGAGAAGGATCGGCGAAAACAAGGAAAGTAAAATAGACGGAAACAAATGATCGCCGTAAAATTATAAAATATTACACTGGAATAATATTATACAGACTTTTTACATCATATACGCCAGTTCAGAGTGCCAAACAAATAAATCGCAACTAATGAGTTATTTTCAATAGCCGCATTTCAACTGGAATATATTATGACGTAATAAAATTTTGGGTAATTGCTTATTCCACGAGCAATTAATCTTTCCACCATTGCATTACAGCCAGGCAATTACAGTTTGTTACAGTTTCCTGAATAATAGTTCCATTCGTAAATAATGGCGACTGGCATCGTTTATTTTTGCAATAAAAGTGCACGTAACAACGAAATTGTTTTGTTAACTGCGCGGCCGAAAGGAGTCCGCACGAAATATGAATGCTCGACATGGATCCTTCAATCAGTGCTACAGGTTCACATTTGCCTCTCCCCCCATCCGCATCAAACATCTGCCATCCCGTTTATTGTGAAAAGCAATTAATCGGACAATCGTTTCAATCTGACGACAATTATGGAATAATTAGAGCATTCGTTTTTCAAGTACATCCTTGTAATTACAATTACCACTTAAGATTGTCCTTGATGCAGTAAACGACAAATTGGCGTGGATCCGCTGTAATAAACGGTTTCCAGGAGCGGAACTGTGTGTCCTTGCTGAGATGTCTCTACGGTTTTGTATCAAGGCCAAATTCGATGAGATCTTTTATGAGTGCGTTTGTGCAATCCCATTCCAACGAAATGCTGGACGTCATTCAGCATTTCACATTTCCTGACATATATATTGACTTCCAGTATAATTCAAGGAACATAATTAAGGTATGCTCCAGATTTCGCACCCGCGCCATGTTCGCACTTTGACAGTTTGCTTTTTACGAATTAGCTGGCAAGTTAAGAGTTTTTGAATGTTTTTAAGAGTTTTTAACATAGATATATACCATTTTGTATTTAAAATGGCAAATAGTGCAGTAAAATACTGTAAAAACTACACAGAAATGAAAGGATTTGATTTTCATTGCCCTAAGACGGGTAATTTAAATTTGAAACTGAAAAGTGTTTGCAATACATTATATATAGATAGTAAAATACACATTGCCACTACTTACACAAATTATTATTTACACAAAAAATTGGACTTTTAGTCATTTAAAATAATTTCTGATTTTAATTTCCGAGGGTTGTGCTTGTTTTTTCTGTTAAGGATTATGAACTTTCATTTGTTGAAACCTTGAAACTATTTTTTTAATAACAAGTAACATTTATTGTTTTTGATAAAAGTGCGGCTTAAAATTTATAATTTACAATTTAATTTGATTTTCATACAAACGGTGAACTGAATGACGTCACAGCCTGCTGTCAGCTGTCAAAAAAATCTTGAGTGTACCTTATGTTCCTTGTATCATGGACTTCATGATATTGGCATGCAGAACGATCACTATCGTGTATCTGGCTGGAAAAGGTCCAGTTTGTCCAGATGGATAATATCGAAATGGAAATTTCGGGCGATTGAAAACTCTTTCGTCAAGCTTCAGGATGGATTGGTTGGCTGGTTTGCATAGATGGCAATATTGGGGCCGATAAAACACACAAATTGGTCCCTAACCAGGGTGCAGAAATCCAACAACAATGATGACTATTCACGTAGACTGCAGACCACCTTCCTGCTTATTTTTGCGCGAAGAATAATTCGCCCCAAGTTGAAGGTCACATTGAAGCTGAGTATTGATTTTTGAGTGAAATTAATTGGGCTATTTTTAAACTAGGCCATATTTGCAGTTGACGCCGAGGGTTGAGCATAAAATATACAATTTGCCTTTAATTGATTTACCCCTTTTTATTAACATTTCGATTAAATAATATTCACTGTAATTAGGGCATCGAGTAACAAGTCAACTACAGAAAAAACAAAACTCTTTTTTTTAATGTCAATCCAGGCGGAATTTTTAATTTGAAAATACACAACTCCTCTCAGGACACAGGTCATCAGTTGCACATAAAATACGTTTTGTCTTGTTTGATTACTGGGGCTCAGTGATTCAAGGGCAATCTCAACAAAACCCCAACTGTACTTGATGTACACACATTTGTAATTGTTCTGATAGGTTATTAAACATAATTGCACCACCACTTCTGAGATGAACTCCTTGCAGAGGCATAGCACTGCTGCCTACTGTTATTGACTGCACATTGGAATTGATTTTTTTCAGTCATGCTTTTCATAACTCGTCGCTTTGATGTAATTAAGGTTGCAAGGTTTCGAAGGATCCCTGCACAAACTTGAACTAGAAACCTTAAGGAGGCGCCCCCCGAGATTTGCGTAGGTCTTCAGGATTAAAGGTAGAGAAAAAAAAAATCCCTGAAGCGAATGCATTTTTGATATGAGAAGATTTAATGCATTTTCATTTTATTTGATAAAAAAAATCACGTTTAATTGCGCAGATTAAAAAAAAAAATAAAATTGTTTTGCATCATGTTTGGAGTTTGCTGTAATGTTTGATTGAAAATGCATAAAATCATCTACATGTAATATGTATATTGTATATAAAATGGAAAGTTCATTTGTTTGTTTGTTGTTCCATCACACCTAAACGCTTGCTTTGATTATTTCATTTTTTGGCTGGAGATAATACATATTTCTTCTTTTCAGCTTCTTTATATTCGCCTTAAATACAGGGTTTCAAAATGGCGGACGAAACATGGCGATCTGCAAATAAAAACTTCAACGAATTGCCATGAAAACTTCTAAAGGATTTCGTAAGCTTTGATTGCAAATCCAACTTCGAAATGTTAAAATTCAAAATGGCAGGTTCAATATGCCGACCGTAATTTGTCACAATTCAAAGAATTTAAGTAAATTTTAGAATGTACCGAAGTTGTTTTGATGCCATTAATTTCGAATCTGTGGCTTATATCAATCTACTCAATTTGGAAATTCAAAATTAGAGAGTGAGTTAATTTAAATTAGTGTAGAAATATTTGGTTGGCAACAATTTCGAATCTACTATAAACATTGGTGAATTCAAGATGGATGGCGGATCGAATACGGCGATAATTTTAATAATTCAGCAAATGTTTTTTAAGGAAATTTAGTAATAATGGTATTTTGAGACCACTGATTTCAAATCTACTACAAAACTTCTGAAAAATGGCAGACAGAATATGGTAAGGGTAACCGAGTTTCCCTCAAATGCCAAAAAATTTTACTGAAAGTAGTGTAAACGAAATTCGATAACTAATTTTGAATCTAGTATTACAATTATTAAATTTAAGCTGACGGATTTAATATGGTCTCAAAAATTTATTATTCAATTAATTTTCGTGAAAGAGTGACAAGAGTGACACAATTTTCAAAATCCGTTGTGGCTCAGGAAAATAATTTCCATTATCAGTGTTAAAAACACATCGTATTAAAAATACATCGGTTTTTTTTTAATCAATACATTAATCATATCGATCATATCAATACATCAATCATACAAGGTGAAACCGGGTAACTCAGCTAGTACCTATATAAATAATTTCACCACATTTTATTTTGTTTTCTTTTGCAATTTTTAAACAAACTATTAATAATTGTGTAGTGAAGAAAATAGTTGACATAGAATAATAAATCAATAGAAAGTAGGCGTTAACTATTTTAGCTTTTTATCGCAGCTTATGTGAGGCTTGAATATGTCAACTGATAAAATAAACGTGAACAGAAACGATTTACGATAAGCACGCAGTCGATGTCGTGTAGAAAACTCTGCGTTGAGTTTTTGAAAAATTACTTCTTAATATGCAACAATTCTCGTGTCTTGACACCGGGAGAAATCTGCAAACAAGAAAACATCACCACCCACTTTTATCCTATTGAGCTGCGTGTACCTACTTCAACTTGTGTCACTTCCATTCCAATCACTTCAAGGACTCACAATACTCAGAGTTTTGAGGTGATTTAAGACACAAGTTCAATTGAAGCCTGAAATTCGTACAATTTATGATGTTTTAATGAACTTAACGTGTAGCACTTATGGATTAAAGAGCATTTCTCAGTGTGGGTTCCTTTTGTTCTAAATAGACAAAAGATCCCGATAACGTACAAGCGTAATGTTTTGTATACACCATCGGTACTTTTCCTATTACACTCCAACTCCATCCGCACGAGGAGCTGCCACCTCCTCAGATAGTGAAGAACTTATTGAAATTTTTGAAGCGAATGAGAATTGCAAGCATATTTCGTTCGCGGTTATTGTATCACTACAATTGCTTCCCTGGAGCTGTGTCCTTCGGGTGAACTTTTTATCTCATGTCATGGCTAAAGTTTCCTGAAGTTCGAGAACTTTTATCAGTTCCATCTTTTGTATTTGTTATCATTTATTTTGATCAAAACTTTGGTATTGTTTATTGAAACTTAATATTGTGATAACAGAAGTTTGAAATATAATTAAAAAAAACTACCTTTTATAGTATCAAATGTATGATAATCAACAAAAACATAAATAATATAACAAAAAACAAACGAACAAAACGGCATGTAAAGAAGGAAATTCTTCACTTATTATCGTACCGAGTAAAAATTGGTGTGGCGCATATTTGAACCTCGGGCGCCATAATTAAAAACTTCACTTACTTCTGAGAAACATATCCTTCCTACGACAGAATTTTAATTTTAACACCTCACACTCCGAAAGATTTTTGAAATGGCAACCGCTTCCACAGATTAAAATTCATTTTCCCGAAAAACTGCAGTTCAGAGAGCAATTTTGAAAGTCTTTGACGATGACAGGAACAAAAAAGGAGCAACCACGAATTTGGTATTCAAGTTGAAAAAACTTTGTTCTAATCTATCAAAAGCACAAGGACATCCAATAAAGGCCACACATGTTTACGTATAATTCTCCGCAAAATAGCATAGGAGATGAGGAGCGAGATTTCTCGTTAGCACAAGATTAATGGATTGCCATTTTATTACAAGAAAATTCAGCTCACACTTCATGCTCACAAATTTCTAAAAAAGTGGTTTTATATCATTTCACTGTGGAAATATTCCTTAGATGTACGACTGTATACGACTGGGGGGATGACCCAGTTGAGGGGTGTATTAACGAAGGGCATCTGCATTGAGGAATGATGCAAATTGAAGAACGCGAGGACAGTTATTTAATAATTAATTACTGCCAACTCAAAAAAATTCTAATTATTTTTATAACAAATCCACAAAGGATTCGTTCAGAGCAGAGCAAAACGTAGAATGGAAACGTATCCTTTATTCATTGGAATCATTTGCATTGATTTACATGCATGGGACCGTTCCACGTTGAAGCCCATTTGTCTTCGGAAGTGTCTTCGGAACTGGAAACGTAGCGCTAATATTGAGGCGTTTTTTAATAATGGAAACATAAATTTCCAAGCTCTTCCACATTTATAATTCTTAAGGGCAGAATTCTTACTTGAATTTTCAAATTACTTTTGATATATGGATAGTTTAGAATCTCAAATATATTGAAGTTTATGCGGTACAAGAATACTGCATGACAAACCATAGAACCCTTGAGAAACAGCAAATCTTGCACTTGTGCAATTTGCAAACTTGAATCGAAAATTGCTGCTAATAAACAACGATAAGCAAATCTAGATCGAGCCCCAAGCGCACTCCGCAGTTTGTAATGGAGGATCAATAATGTATGCTTAATTCGTCGCCACTTACAAAGCAAAGCTACCCTTTCTGCTAATATCAGAAATCCACGAAATGTAGCCACAATAACAGCAAATATACAAGTGTATTGAAAAATTACAAACCCAACTCAACAGTTTCGGTTATTTCCAGTTGATTTACAATTTTCCAACGAAGTTCAATGTGTGTTCAAGAAATTGGCTTTGTAAACCTAATCGAAGTATTTCCATAGCGCAGTTAGTTTCTTCAATTGATGCCCGCCATAATCTCAAAAACTGAATAAGTGCACAGGACCTACGGTGATAGACTCCATTAAGTAGATTCGAGTCTCGAACTCGTAGCGTTTTCTGCTCGAAATCACGTCAATTACTTCGCTTTATAATCGAAACGATTTCCTGAATAAATGCAAGCGCTGGAAGAATGTTCACACAGGGATCGGAATCCTTTGGAATTATTGATGTAATAACTAATCGGAATTCAATTAGAGCAAATGATTGTGAATGAAACTGATCCGCCTGCCAAGCAATGGGATCGCGCCTCAGCGATATCGAAATCAGTCAATTCAGCAATTAATTTCGCACTGGTTTAGTGACAGGAAATCTGCGGCGCTGTTTAGTAAACTGACGAGGCAACTGGATTCTAGATGGATTCGTCTTAATTCGAATGAATTTCACACGTACTGCATGAGGTGGCAGGGCAGTTCAAGGACAGACGGGACCAGGGGAGTCGTATGCCATGGATGCCACCGCCTCGCTGCCGGGTTCATTAAGTAGGTTTCACAGAAAAGCGTCGAAAACAACCCTCAGTCGTGTCTGGAGGCGCCAAATTGAATTTCCAATTAAATGTGGAATGTAAGGAAGATGTTTTGGGTCGAGTTGTCTGTTCATCCGCGTGGCGCAGGAGCGATGAGAACAACATCATGACTTAACCACAACGAAAGTTCATACTCTAAAACTTAATATTCATTAAAAATTGCGGACATTTTGCCAGGGAGAGTGAGGAGCTGCGATGGATATTCTCTACACAGTTGCGAAGCCGCCAATTGAATTTGTTTTCCCCCGATAATTACAATGTCATGCAATGGAAGGTGAAAGGATGGATATTCCTGAAGAGAATTTACGTGGAAAATAAACTAAACAGGATGATCACTGCGAAATGTCCCCCGAGGATTCCGCGGAAGTGATTGCCCTCGAATTGAGAGTCATTAAACTCAAGTCACATCAATTTGCATGTCTCAGACTGTAGTAAACACGTTTAAAGCATTTGAGGCGCCGAAAAAGTATCACTTTAACAAACAAACAACAACCCATGCAGAGATTATCGAACGCTTCTAGTAGCGTTTTCTATTTGGGAAAACATTGACAGCCATTTGACATGTGTCCATCAAAGATTCTTGCTGGCAAAACTGTTGCTCCAACAATTCAGGTTTTCACTTTTCTCATTTCTGACACTCTTGACGTTTACTGTACGAATTGAAGATTTCTATGTCCATGTTTCAAAATAGATTACCGACGGAAGTATGGAAAATGCAATTATTCAGGCATGAGTTGCTCCAACAGGCCAAGGAAATACCTTAAAGTAACGCTTGCTGATGAAATTGCCATTTAATTTTGCAAATCCTTTACGATTGAGTGCATTTAAATTTTAAATATTAATCCCGTCCGCTCCTGTTCCCTGAGGATCAGCCCCGGAAACTCATCGCGGGCATTATTCAACGAACTCGATACCATTAAAATAAGAGTCAACGATTAAATATGTAAGAGAAAATACAATAAAAAAAAGATCGAAATTTTACAGGAATAATATTTCAAATATGCGAATATCGAAAAACGGAATTCCGAGTGCAATGCAATTTAACCGTTCTTAACACATTTATTCTACTAACAATCCATAATTTTCGAAAAAAAAAATTAAAATAATTTCCATAACATCTATTGTTTTGTGTGCAAAAAAAACATTGGAATTGGTTGTGAACATTCAAGAGATTTTTCGTCCTTCCGCTTCCAGTGATTTTACAAAAAAAAAAACAATGGACCATTGAATCAAAAATCCATTTTTTCATGTCGCCGTTTATTAATTAGTCGTGTGCGAACTTTTTTTTGTTTAATGAAAATATGTGTTTTTAAATGTTTATTGAATTTCTGTAGCAAAATCACTGGAAAAAAAATTTTTATAATATAAAATTTATTTTATGTTAGAATTGTGCTTGGAACAAAAATTCTATTGAAGTTTTTTTGTTGCTTGTGCTTTTTACTTTCCACTCAACAATCGATTTTATTTGGTAACTAACGAAATCATAAATATAAATACATATTGCAACGAAAGAGAGATAAAAAGAAAAACATGTGTCAACCCTTTTGTTGCACTGCTATTTCAAAATGTAGTTGGTTTGTAGTTTGCGGGATTTGTAGCAGCTTATTTAAGCCATTTCAAAATGTTATTTGCTTTATTTTCGAGCTTCGCGAAATCCAAAAAAAAGACTTATATCAGTTTTAAATTGCGTACTATAAGTAGATCCGTAACCTGGAAGTTGTGAGTTCATTTCCCAAACCGATTGCAATTCAAATTTGTCCGATTTCTGCCGAAGGATGTGCATTTTGCATTTAGTGATCATTCCTGAGCCGAGCGCAGGATGCACTCAAACTCAGCACAAAACCTTTATCTGTCTTGTTTAATTTGATTTTTGACTTTCTTGATTTTGATTTTAAACAAATGGTGTCAGCAATGCACACATAACATTGGTGCAACGTTTGTGGCTCAAAAGTGCTTTTCAAGTACATTTTCTTAATTGCGCAATAAGAAAGCGTTGAAAAATTTCCCAACCAACTTTTCAAGTGTCAAAGTTTCATTCAAAACTGCAACTGTCTCCATAATTTCAAGACAAGAATTCTGTAGGTTTCATGCTAAAAAAACATATGAGAACTCAGTATGGAAGAGCGAATCTAAACTTATTGGGGTTTTTGAATGTCGCGCTGCATTTTAAGCGAATTCAAAAGTTGATTTTAGGAATGGAAGCGTTACCTCTTGGAATCGCAACGTATGAAGTTTTAGTGTCTCGTAAAACGATGGAAGGGCACAAATGGTCCGTGTCATTAGAAAAAACAGAACTCCAGTAGGTATCAACAAAAAGGTTTCATCAATGCGAAAACGAGTCGCGCACACTTGTGCACTTCTTAACAAATGGCGATGGCAATCAACAGGACCTCTCGAGTCTCGAGACTTCTGTTCATGATGCGGTTCAACCTTAGATGGCATCAAGCACTGCAAAAATCAAAATTTCCATAAACGGAAAAGTAATAAGCCCCGCGAATTGCGTTCTGCAAAGCAGAAAGGATCATCATTCGAGCGAAGGAGTTTAGCTGCAACTCATTGCAGGAACAAAAGCCAGAGAAAAGGAATGAAGAAGAACCAGAAGAATGCCAACAGTAGGTGGACTGCTCACGACGAATTCATAGTAATCGCATAGTGACATAATTGGATACATTTTCCCAGACTCTGGCAAGTAATCGTCTAAGTTTTATACTCTCACTTGGAATTTGATACCGGCAAAGAGGTGTTAACAAGAGGCCAACAAAAAAGGCGTTAACAATAGGAGTGAATTTTGCGGAACAATGAAAGGATGAAAAGGTTTAAGAATGAAATAATTGCCTGACAACACAAATTGCGCGGCTGTGGGAGAGAAATCCGATGAGCGACACCAGCGTTTACCGTGAAATTGAATACTCCATTCCTGATTCCTCATATGCCTTTAATTACAGCTAGAAAACTTTGCGTTGCTGTGTAAACTCCAGGGCTTGGAGGAAAATTAGGTGCGATAAGGAATAGAAGAAAGGAGGAAGGAGGAAGCCCTGCTGGAAATGCTCTTGAGGTAGGAAGTGAAATTGAACATTTTAGGAACGTTTGTTGGGTCAGCATAAATTCATTATTTGAGTTTGAGAGTTTTTACATTTGAGCAGTTCTTATCACAAAAAATCGTTACATTGATTTCAAAAATTCGTGCAACAATGTACACAATATTTTACAGAAAGACATCCTGACTAAAAAAAAAAGGTTCCAACACAAAGTACTAAAATTTCCCAAAAAAATTCCTCCGATTCGAAAAATCCAGGGCACCTTCTTTTTCCGTTTCAGACCCCGTTCAGTTCCAATAAGTTAAAAAAAAATGCGAGTGACCAAAATTGTCACTTTAGTAATGAGCATACAAATAACAAGTTGCTTTCTAATGCCAGAAATATGTCAAGGGGTATTAGCCAGTAGGTAGGGTCAAGCTTCTGGATTCAATCTTGATTTTCTGAAAAAGCTCGAAATAAGTATTTTCTGATGCATTTTCTGATGGAGAGAATAATAATTTTCATGCTAATATTTTGTGCTTTCCGGCTGAACGATAAACTTCGAGCATTGTTGCTCTTTGTTGTTTTCCTGTGCCGATAATAATGCCAATTACCAATAACGAATCGCTTTGTGGTGGTGAAAACATGCGTGGCTCCAGTTACAGCAAATCAGTGCAAGTTACACTTATCGAAATTTATTCCGTTCTCCATGGTGACATGAAGATAAATGTTTTGCCGTCGGCCATGAGCGATTGAACCATTAAATGGAATCGTTGCGGATTTCCAAGTCGAAACAATGACCTAATCATAATTTGACGGAAACACTTAGAAACATGCATTGCGTTTTTTGTTGCAATTCGAATTATTAAATAATTGGACTTCAATTCACGCTATCGTGTCTGCCAGAAATGCCAACAAAAATATCCAATTTGGATGTTAGTTACACGAGTGAAAAATACAAATTGTCCGACTTAATGAACGACGGATTTTAATTAATTGCAATTCGATTATTAACTACATACTGCCGAAATTTGTTTGTATTCCGGTTTCTATAAATAAAAACAATTTCAGTTCAGTTCAAATAAAACGATATTCGACGAAACAAAAAGAATTTCATCACCAAATGTTCAGAGAAACATTAGATATTTTCAGAATGAGAAAAGTATCTTCTATAAATTTCGAAAATACAAAAAACAAAGAAACAGACGAAAAATCATTTAAAAGGCATTTAATATTTTCTTCACAAAAATTTGCCAATTCTTGTCTGGGCTATAAACAATTTTCCAGTCAACATTTTCGGCAAATTCTTTTTGTTTTTGTCTAATCCAAAATGGCATTTGAACCCAAACCCTCCAGACTGAAATTCTATTTGCAACACACAAAATTAGTGCAATTGTCTCAATTTTAAAGTAATTACATACTTGTAAATTTAAAAACAAAAACACCTACGAAATTGTTTAATCTCTTGACATCTTCATGGTTTTAACTCTGGCGAAAAAAATCCCTGCAAAACAATTTTTTATACCTTACAAAAGGTAGAAATAACGGACGATGTCAATTAACGGACGTTTTATGGTCATTCAAATATTATGTGGAACAATATTTTCAACTTGTAAACAGTTTTTCCGACGCGAAAAAATAACGGTAAAGAAAATATTCATATTTGTGGAGATCCACAACAAAAATAATGTCCTTTTAAAGTAAAAAATTTTGTATTTTTTTGACGATTGGAAGGGCTTAAAAGAACCGCTAACTTTTCGGGTTTCTATCTTTTTTGTTTTATTGTATATTTTTATATAGAATTCTTGGAAGTTAAGAAAGTTAAGAATGAAACTTTATTGGAATTCAGAAAACAAAAATTATAAAAGTCATTTTTGTAAGGATACGACAAAGATATTTTGCTTCAAAACAATTCCTTTTATAAAAAATGATTTTTACCAGGAAGAAATGATAAAGCAGGAAATTAATTTTTGTTTACAGCTGTTAAAATAAGTTTGAATTAAAGAAAAACCCGATGATCTCATGACTGCAGATTGAAGAGAAAAGCGAACGTGACATCATTAATTGATGCAAGTGAAGAAATGTTCTTGCATGAAGATTTCTAACAGCTTGCAGAAGATTGTTAAGTTATGAAGGAGTATTTCAAACGGCCACCATTTTCAAGGGGATATTCTACAATCTAGAACATTCTCTAGCAAGTTTTCATCGTCGCTGTATGCATCTTCAGTAGTAGAACCACGTAGAGTGGAAGTGTTAATTTTAGTAATGTGTGCCACGGAATTAAACTTAAAACAATGTAAAACAAACGATTCTTACCTTTTTGACCACAAAATAATCGGAGCGCAGCGTTTCCTGGATCTCCTGCTCTGGCTTGCAGGCCTGGGGTTGAACCGATGAACGAAAACCATCTAAGACACCTTTGAATGTGAACTTCTTCATCGTTACAGATTTGTTATTATAATTTTGCTTTTATTTTCACTACACAAACACTTATAACAATTTACAACACAACTAAATTATTGTACAGTTAGATATTCTTGTGTATTTTGTTTGTCTTTCGGTTTTACAGTATGTAAATGCGTTTAGTTGAACTAGATTCGAAAACCTAAGCTTAAATTGATGTCTAACGGAAACAGCTGTAAGTCCTTCTAGCAGGCAACAGATAAGTTTCAAGGAATTTAGTTAACAGACACAATTTCTATTTGACATTTAGACAAATCTAATAACATACAAAATAACAACTACAATTCTGTTTTACATTGAGTTTCTAGCGCAGTAAACTAGTTACAATCTTACAGGAAAACAGTATAGTCTACTTCTGGTGTCTACAAGTGAACAAAACTCTTAGATAGATGTTGTTGAATCTTCTACAGTTCCTTTTTTCCTTCAAACACTTTTGCTATTACTATTACTGCTAAGTATGCCCTTACGACTAAAACTACTTAAGTGGCCTGGTTTCGTACGATGATCAAAACACAACTGAGGCGCAAAATTGTTCAAGAGTCCACAGCACAAGAGTTCGCAGATAATCTGGAGCAATCAGTCAACCCATTTGTGAATTGTTTCCATTCGGTCAATTTGAAATTTCTGCCTGACTTTGAAAATATTTGACTGATTTACAAATTTTAAGAAAAACTCTCACTATTTTGATTAATACTTTTTTTTGAAATTTGTATATTTGTTATTGTATTTTATTTAAATTGTCTCTCAAACTGTTAGAAAAATTCACAAATTTTCTATTTACTTAACTGAAATAATTAAAACTTGCCCTGATGAGGAGGCACACAAGATAAAAACTTAAAAGAAAGGATGCGTCTTCTAGCGCGACGTTGACTTGAATGTCCTGCCTGAACGTGGAACAGTGCTTTAAAAACATAAACTAATACTAGGAGAAAAAACCGTTTTGTATCCCAAACTTACGGTATTCGTATTTTGTGTAAAATATTTCCCCTTCGGCGATGTAAACGCAGGGATAGTGTGGAGAAGAGTGGATGAATATCCTTACGACGTTAGGTATTCTTGAATCAGATGAAAAGATGACGGACGGAAATTCTTAGAGTCCTACAGTATGCGCTACTTCCTTTTGCACCACTCTTTTCGACCGTTAGAGAAATGCGCAAAAACTCCTTATGGAGCAATTTCCCCACAATATCATATAAATGAAACAAAAACAAAACAAAGGAAATGGAACAATGTGTGAGAAGAACTCTCCTCGAACTCTTCTCAACAACGTAACGCTAAAGTAAAATTTACCGTTTATAGGATTGCGCCCTGTGCGCAGGTACTGCCCGAAACACCAACCGTTTTATAACAGTTCAAACACGATAAATTGATTCTATAAACAAGTTGCGTGTGTATATCCCGTAACGGGGAAGATATTTCGCGTATTTATCGGAACCGAAATTCCTGCGCAATCGAAAAACTACAAGTCCCGTTATGTACGCGTCCCTAACGTGCTGCCCTATTTACAGCGTTCGAGAGAAAGCTCACTACCCTACTTGTTCACCCACCCACCCAGTCACCCACTCACTCTCCCCGATTCCGTGCTCACCTCTTTGCGTACGACAAATACGGAGCAATATACTGCCGCACTGCTCTGACGATTCCGTAATCGTTGAAAGCTACTGAGACGCACACAATTCAGCCAAATACCCCTAGACCAGAGACCACCAGCAACACTAATTTAAATAGCTGAATATCCCCTTCGAGAAAACAAAACGTTTCTGAACTCTGAAGAAGAAGACGATCAGAGAGAGTGTGTTGAATATATTTAACACTCTGAGGTGTGCGTCGACCAATGTGGTCCAGCAGTTTTGGAATTTCCTTCTGTTGCGTTTTTTTCTGTCACTGCGTTTTCAGGGCACCATGCAGCGCAGATCACCGCCCCCGATCGCTGGTGTCCAGCCAACGGACAAGGAAGGATTTTCAAGCGGCACGCTTTCCCACACCACGCACTGATTGTTCGTACTTGCACCTGCACTTATCGCAATCTTCCAGCTTTCAACTGACTCACGTCTGACGGCACACACTCTTATTTCCGCACAAATTTCTGTTCACAGAACGACATTCGACTGCGAATTTAATTAATTTACCACTTTTTACTGTATTTCGGAGATGTCACTTTTAGCAAAACAGTGAACACAGCATTGCGGAATTATTTGACAGATCAATACTGACATAAATGATAAAAACAATCTCGACTCAAGCTCCGAACTACGTTCCCCCCGCTCAGTTTATTCTCGATTTGCCGTTTACCTTTCGCGTCAGCTGCTCCACCGTCAAATCACTAGTGTCGTCTCCGTCTCTAGTGTTCTCCACGGGCCACGACAGAAAAGCCGCAGTAGTCCAATGTAGCTATCGAGGGCCGAACATATGATTGCTTGAATGTCTCGCACCGAGCAATTTAGAAATGTATGACCAATTCCTGATTACAGAAACCTGTTTTTTTAATGTAATTTTCATCTCTATTTGTCGTTAAAAGAGGTGGGGAAAGCCAAGGTCACGCAAGGACTTTGCATAATTCTGTGATTTTTCCCTAAAAACAACCTAGTCTCAAGAAAAGTTATCAATACATTCAAGTAGTTTTTTTAAATGCTATAGTAAAAGAAATCACAATATTTTTAATAAATATGATTCCACAACTATTGACCATTCATCAGGAAACTACTATCATGCGCCAACTACATAAAGAAATTAAAAAATTTGCCTACTATTGTGAACGACTTATTTTCAGTTAGTTTAATTTTCCAATATACAGAACGAATATTTTTTCTCTGCACATAAAACAAATACTTGCATTTATAATTAAAATTAAATACTGTTAAAAGCGAAAAACGAAACATTACTGTGAAAAATAAATTGGTTTAAAATTATGTATAACAATATTGCAGGCTTTTAGGCGACTTCTAAATTCGCTGGAGTGCAACTGCAAATTGCAATAAAACTAGAAATAGAAAATCAATGCCAATGCCAAGATTCCATAAAAATGTACACTTAAAAGAACAATTAAATACATACACGTCTACATGACTCTATTTTAATGTTTTCAATTTTTACCTTGGAAGTAAAAAGAATATGTTTAAGTAAAAATTGTTTTTCTAATATTTTTCTTCCAATCCGGAAAGAGAAATAACAACATGTTTATTTGAACAGCTCAGAAAGACGAAAAAGAATAGTTTTAATTTAAAATTAATAAAGAATAAATAAATAAGAAAAAACGGCTAATATTTAATGCATTCGGTCTAGTGCCCGCTCAATTTTATCCGTGACTGTAGTTTAACCAGTAATTTTCGTTTATATTTTTAGGATTCCGTACCCAAAGGATAAAAACCGGACCCTATTGCTAAGACTTCGTTGTCTGTCCGTCCGTTTGCTCGTCTGTCTGTCTGTCACCAGGCTGTATCTTAAGAACCGCGATAGCTAGACAGTTGAAATTTTCACCAATTATGTATTTCTGTTGCCGCTATAACAACAAATACTAAAAACAAAATAAAATAAATATTTAAGGGGGGCTCCCATACAACAAACGCCTTTGCCTTTGTTTGCTCGATATCAATAAATGGTAACAGGTAGGCACTTGAAATATTCACAAAATTAAAAAGGGTTACAATATGAAATTTGTGTACCTACTGTTGTTTACCTAGTCAATGGTATGGAACCCTTCGTACGTGAGTCCGACTCGCACTTGGCCGCTTTTTATATTTTACTGAATAAAATACTTTCATACATATTTTCCAAAAAATTCATAGGATCTTTTGTTCACTATGAAAATTTTTAAAATTCAATGGAATTTCGTTAGTATTTTGAAAAATACTCGCTCACTCAGCTTTAATGGATCCTTAAAACATGGACTCAAATTGCACGGTTGTGATAATATTACAAAAACAATTTTTCGTGTAAATTAAGTACATATAACGCTTCAAATTACAATTGAAATCATCTTCTCAACAATTTTCAGTTTTCTGTGTCACCCGAGTACAGTCCATTAGCTTCTACCACAAATTCTGGAGTCCCATCCGAAGGGGGTAAAAGTAAAAAGGATGCGAATCCAGGATAGCTCACGTTCGGCAAACACTACCGTAGCTGACGATGCCCGCTGTTATTGCTTAACAAAATGCCATCTCAAATTTGCTTATCTACGCGGAGTCCTTATCTGAATTTCAGTTTTATTCTAAAAACAGATGTTTTTGTTTTTAAAGCGCAGGCAGAAAGTGTTTTCGTTCATTTTTGATCAATAATGCGGACACATTGACGCTGAATCTGTTTGTTTTTCGATTTGCGCTTGATGTGGAACGAGTTTCCTATCTGTGCAAAACAACACAGCGACTGTAGGGCCGGCCGGACGCGAAATGCCGGAAGACGCGAAAAAGTGATTCAATGACAGCCGAGCATCTCCAGTTTCCTTGCTGGAAGTATTTCTTTCTACACAAAAAATTACGTCGATGAATTCAATTTATACAGTTATTCAAATCAGCAATCAAAGTTGCAAGAAGAATCGAAGTAGAAACGTTCAAAACGTATTGAGACACGTGTTCCTTCTCGTCCGACATTTTCATCACGTTCCCGTTTTTCTTTTTATAATAGTTAAAGTCAGGAAATATTTTCCCCAGAATATAATAGAGATGATGGTGAAATACAAAATATAATTAGCATTATTTTCGGGAATAAAACTAGTGAATACTAATCTAAAACATCTGACCTACACCAACATATTTTTTATATTTAGAGAACCATAAATAATGTTAATAGCAAAAACCACCAAACAGAAACGAAAGTTCTTATCACTTGATGTTCAATAAGAACGAGATAAGATTAATGTAAGTTTACAAAAATAACAACAACGGTATTCAGTTCATATCAGTCAATAACACATGCGGAAAATTTTAATTAAACAAAATAAATTTAAACAATAACAGTTATCTGCGATACTCTAATATTTATTGAATAGTGGAATCGTTTTATGAGAAAATATGGCCTAACCCCAAAAAAATTGCAACAGAAGCGATTTTTTTTTAATTTTCAAATGATAGCTAAGAGTGCCCTTAATCAACCCTACCAAATCGTCATCAATCGCACCTTGACAACATGGTAAAATGTGCTCCAGAACTTAAGAAAAACAGCTAGAAGTGAAAGTTGTATAGCATTAAATTCTGCGTCGAACGACATCAAGAATGAATTTTTTGGACCACCCGTTATCAACTACAGTATTTCAAAATTGGTTGGTATGGTAACAACTTCAGGTTTTACGAAATATCTTCTTCGAAAATGACAACTAATAAATAATTATTTGGAACATAAACAATGCTTAAAGCGATAATTACGAGAAAAATCATATATTACTTATACAGTTGGATGGAAATTTTTCTTAAAAATGGAAAATTGATTCAACTTCGATCTACTGTAATTTGGAATCCGGGTGGTCCAAAAAATTCATGCTTGGTCTTATTTAACGCAAAATTTATTGCTCTACAACTTTTATTTGGAACACATTTTCTAAAGTTTGATATTTTAATAGATACAAGCGGAAAACCGCAAAAACAACCATTCTGGACCGCAGTTTTACCTCCCACTTTTCCACAGCCTCTCCGACGGAGATAACAAAAAACCTTTTGTAGGAATTATTTCCGAATTGGATGTTTAACACTACTGGCCCAAAATTGTATATTTTGATTTTTTTTGGAAAAAAACAGATTTCAACCAAAGACGGCTCAGGAGATTTGCAACCCCCGACAGAAAAAGGGTAGATATAAAAATTAATCAGCATTAAAAGAGCTACAATTTTGCTGAAATAACTTTTTCAATACAAACGTGCCGTTCTCGAGATATTAGCTGAAGGAAAATTTTGGCCGCCATCTTAGCGGCCATCTTGAGTTTTGACTAGGTTGCGAAAGTCCGATTGATGGTGGCTTTGTGGGGTTGATTAAAAGCACTCTTAGCTCTAATTTTAAAAAAGTCGCTTGTGTTGCAATTTTTTTGGGGTTTAGAAGTAAAATGATTCCACTAGAAACGATCCTTGTTTCCAGCAAAGTTTCCATCTACTAAATCCCAAAATTGGCTTATTGTTAGTAGTAAAAGTCTAGTACTAAATTTCAAATTCGAATTCGAATATCTTCAACATTCGATCTGCATTTTCTATTTTTTCAGTATTATGAAATTTTTTTGCAGTTACATATTCACGTTCTGAAAATTGAAATGTTTTCTATTCAATTGGTTTTTTAAATAATAATTTGGGAAATACAGTACGAGTACTCATGATCCGTCGTAAGCCGTCTTAACGTCGTAAGGTCGAGAAAAATTGACAGTTTTGCTTAGCAGATGACAGTTATCTAGATCTTGACGATCACTTACGACGGTTCATAAGTACCCCTAGTAATTTAATTATTTAAAATATATTAAATAAAATAGGAAATCATTGAGAAGGAAAAACAATTTTGAAAAAAAAAGTCTCTATATAGAAGCATAAAAACGATCTGTGTCCTGATTGGCGTGCAAGTGCAACTGTCTACGGCCGCGGAGAACGGGGTGTGTTTTATCCACCCGCATATAATCTGCATGTAATGGAAGGACTTTACGACGTAGTAAATCGAGAACATTAGGTATTGCGTTTTATTCTGCACGCCTCCAAGCCACTTGCGGAAATGGCTCTGGGAACATTCTGTTGATTTTATGGAGACAATGGGATAAAATTTCTCATCCAAGGGAACAACCAAGACAGTTTTTTACAACCGATAGGAAAATAAAGTGCATTGCTTTTAATGGATAGCGAATTTATTGCGTTATCGCTTATGACTTTCGCAGAAGAAGAACCAGCATGGCAGATTAAGAATAAGAGCTAATGAAGATTTATCGGCTGACGAAATTAGCTCTGAGGGTTTTTAAAACATCCATGTTATCGATTGTGGAACATTCAAGCAGTATTAAGCATTTCTTGTGTACTTACTTATTAATTACATTTAAATGAAAATACTCAAATGGAATTTAGTACATCCTCCACTTTTAGATGCCATTTCATTTTGGTTTATTATTTCAAACACGAACACCCCCCCCCCCCCCCCCCCCCACACACACAATCCCGGATGCTCCATTATTACTGAATAGAATATTTTTATATTATATTGCAAATTATTGCTGTAACAAACGCATCAGGCAAATGTTTAGGAAGACACTGAAAAGGGGAAATCACCAAACTTTACCGATGAATCATATCTACATAAGTCATTTATTTATTTATTTATTTATTTATTTATATAAAAAATTCATCAGGTTCTGATTACTAAAATAAAAATACAAAAATATAAACAAGTGACAAGAATAACAAGGAATTAGCAACCAGAGAAAAGCAGACTCTTCAATTTATTCCTCGAGAGTGAGAAATCAATTAAATTAAAATTAGCATTAAAAGCGCGCGACATTGATGTCAGAGGCTCAGACTTGCCGTAATTCGTTCTGTGAAAAGGAACCAGCAAGAAAGAGTGGTCTCTCAAAGAACGTGAGGGGACAGAAATGCTAAAAAAAGAAACCAAAGAAGGCGAGTTAATTCTACCCGACAAACAATCATAGACAAAAACAATCTGGGCGTCAGTACGGCGTTGTTCCAAAGTCCTTAGTGCGAGCAAGTTGAGACGATCCTCATAACGGGGCAAAATGAAGGGATCCCTCCAAGGAAGGTTTCTAAGACAGAACCTAAGAAACCTTCTCTGAACCGCCTCAACACGGCACACCTGAGTCCGACACGACGGAGACCAAACTAAGCTAGCATACTCCAGAATTGGTCTAACAAAAGTACAATAGAGCCGCTTAGTGATGTGAGGATCATTGAATTCTTTCGACCAACGCTTAACGAAACCGAGGGTTGAATTAGCTTTGCTAACTATAGCATCAATATGATCGTTAAAGGAGAAGTTGCTACTTAACCACACACCAAGATCCTTGAATTTGTCAACTAATATGCTATGTATTATAATGGCATTACAAACGTATTATTTTGTGTTAATTTTAGATGCATTACGGGGGAGTAAAGTTTTGCTGCACCGTTATTCATGATTACATTAAATCCGGGCCTAATTTGAAGAAGGGCTTGAATAATATTAGAAGTACGCGTCTCATCTCATGTAAAATGTATTCTTTTATTAAATTTTTTCGAGTGCTGTTTGTTCAAAGTCACTCTTCAGTAACCGCCAAATCGAATTCAAGGCATTCTCCTATCAAAGTGTTTTGTTTAATTTGCTTAAAATAAAAGTAATTAGACAGAAAAAGCATGATAAAATGGAAATAATGCTGAAAATACGGCAGCCATAAAAATCTTATCTTCAGGGTCACATGAAATTATAGTGTTGCATTTTTGAGCTTGTCGCAGTTGATATGAATCCGTTTTTCGAACTGTTCAACACTTTCCATGTGATTGACCCCAAGTCCCGAACAACGGTTTCGCTGCTACTCAAGGAGGTTGACAGAGCACAACAAATCGCTGGAGTCAAGAGCCACGATAACCTTCGGGGCCAAATGCGGCAGTGAATTAAAATTGAAGAGAAAAGGTAAATTTCCCGCTTGTTGTAGATTCATAGAAGGAGAACACTAATGAAATTAATTGCGTTCTTAAATCGTATGTAGATTGGTTCTTCTATATTGTTTTAATTGTGCATCTCTATGTACGCTGGTTACGCATTTTGTACTAGCATGGGAGGACAGAAATCAGAGCCGATCTAGTACTTTTTCATAAGTACCCCATGACTTTTTTTGTGTTTTTATTATTAGACCGCGAATTGTATTCATAAAAATTAATGTAATGTAAAAAAAAACGGTACAGTATATTACATGGTGGTCTGCTCGATTTACATGGATGCCATTTGTTGAATTTAGTCCACAGTTTGGTTATTCTGGTTTATTAACGATTGCAAATCTGGCGACGAAGAGCAGTCGCCAGTTGGCTGCAGACAAACGCCACACCTCCCAGCTTAAAATTAATTCGCTGGCGTAATTGGGGCTATAATTATTTGCTTTCAATCGACTTTCTCCTTATCAATAAAATGTCGCATTCAGCGTCAGGAGCTGGGAAACGTGACCCAAAGGCAAAAACATGCTCTCCAGTCTCCAATGACACGTATAAAATTGCCACATACCCCCGGCACAGAACCAGCCTTAACAGCACAGCCTTATCGGTCGCGATGGCCGCTATCAGTATCTTCCGCTTAGATTCGCAACGTACAAGGCGTTGCCAATTAAGTTCGGATTCCCTGGAAATCGCAATTAAAGCGTCTGCGGAAGGACTGTGCGTTGCATCGATGGCTACGAAGTTGGGTTGGGAACTATAAACGCTTCCAGATTTGTACTAGAGCTAAAAACGGCTTCGCGGTTCGCAGCCACAATTTTCGACAATCTTCCTCCTGTCGCCATAACCCGCGCGATTCAAAATCGAAATTTCGCCTGACCCTGCGCCGATAAGCCGCGTGCGTCACGGCACGTAATCAGCACAGCCCGCGAACAGGAAAGACTTTGTTTGCGCGAAAAAACTGAAACACTAATGCAAAGTTATGTATTGCAGAACAATAAAATATGCTACAGAGAACAAACTCAAGGTCTTTAAACGTTCCAGCCACTGATTCCACTTCTTCCGAGACAAATAAATAGAAATCCTATCTATAAAAAAATTGCCCTAATTTGAGAAGCTATACAGACATAAGGAAGCAGAGAAAACATTTTGAATATGACTATTTAGAACTAGAGATAAAAAACAATTTTAATGAGATTGATTAATGATTGTATTGCGATTAAATCGTTTAAGTAGTAGTTTTTGATTTATCGAATGCTAGATTTTTAAATTTTCATTTAACACGCAAATGTAATTTTTTACAAGTTTCAACAATTTTCGAATTCGGAAACTTGTTAAAACTGAAGAGTGAAAATTACAACTTTAGATCTTCTTATTACTTTGAATGAAAAATATTTATAACTATACGATTGATTAAAAGGAAATATTTCAAACTTAATTAATCGATCAATCGATTATTTCAGCTTTTCGATTTATCGTTGCCCGCAATTCATGATTTCGTATGAACTACAAGTTTTCCTATTCCTTAGATCAAAAATTCTTTATTTTGTATGCATTCATAATTATTAATTTGCTTCAACTTTTGGAAATTGTAATATTGTGCTCCCATTTTTTTTTTAAATCAAGCACAATTATTGCTGTTTTTCTTATCTCTAATTTTTGATAACGAAAATTTCCATGGAAAAGGAGAATTCCCATCGCACTGCCAGCACTGCTCTGAACGGGCTGTTAAATTAATGGACTACTCTGCTTCTATTACAGTGTGCTTACATTCGCGTACTTCGCCGACTTCAGTCAAGAGTTGTCAACGCCGGTGAAAAGGCGCATCTAGGAATTCGCAGTTTTCTATTAAAGTCTAAAGAGAATTATTTTCCGTTTTTCGATTTGTGGAAGTGCTACACAAATGACATTATACAAAAGCATAAAGACGAGCGCCAAGGCCCTGGGGTACATTTCCTGGTTTCAATACGGGAAGAGGACCCGAGTGAGGTAAGAAAATACGTACTCAAGTTACGTTTTTTTGTTTTTCAAAGAATTTCATTAAATGGGTCAACAATGGGTTAAAGAATAAATCATTTCGATGCCAATTTATGCCTATTACTCTGCGACTAGCTGCACTAGAGCAGTCCACTTGAGATTTATTTTTAGTCGCCGTAATCACTGTTATCACGCCGTTCTCCAGCTTCGCTCCATGGGAAGAATTTAATTGAAAAACATTGCGCCTCGGAATAAACAATTTCGTCGATAACAATTACGATTAAGCAAATTACTTTAAGGGGCTCAGTGCAGTGAGCGATAGCCTCCCGATTGACAATAGGGAGCCCCGATAAATTTTGTTTACATCTTTTAAATCTCTGCACGTCTTCGATATTTTAGAAACGCATTTCGCAACAGGTTGCCGCAGAAAAATCGCATTTTGATGTTTCGGGTATTCTCGGTGGAAGGAAATGAGAATCACCTTTTCTGGTCGTTTCCTGTTCCATTATGCTCAATAAATTGTTTGAAATGTTTTTACAGCAAATTGTTATTGTTCATAAACATATGGTGACTATAATAACGAAAACGTCTGTGATTTTAAAACAATTTTGGTAAAATACTTGCGAATCTGCGACACCAGAATTTCGTGCAACTATTTCAAAACAGTTTTCAATTAACCATAGCAATGGTTTCTTACTACCAGCCTATTTTGCAATAATTAGTTTCTGCGATTCCACATTCCAAATCTTCCTTCGCAATACACTTTGGCCCAATAAGATGATTTCTTTGGTATCTTATCAACGCCAAATTTGTGTGGTGTTTTTGGGGCAACGTTCTACAAACAAATTTTGCTCTAATCGCGTTGCAGGAACGATTGGGGTTGAGTTAATTTCGGACTGATTTAATTAATTCGGTTAATCGGTCATTTCAGTTAATAAGGCGATATTGATCTTAGCTCCTATCATACCCTGAATAATATTTGATGCTAACGAAAAACAAGACAATTGAATTCTAATTGATGAAAACGAAATATTCGCTCCTTCAGGTTAAAGTTGTTACACAGACACAATAAAAAAAATACTGCAAATTTCACTCTTACTGATCGAAAAGGATCATCGAACACAGAATATATTCCAGATAACTTAGCAAATGATTAGATAAACCAAGTAAAAGATCCCTTACGTGTACGGAAGATGTGGAAGTTACGCGGTTGCGAAGTAGAATAAAATTTTCTAAAGTCCATTAAATTCATTTTCAAAATAAACTATAAATCTTACAGAGGCAGTCAGGCGTTCATCTTTGGATCAGGCATTACTTCATTCCTATCGATCAACACTGTAAAAATGGAAGTTAAACGACAATTGAGCACTTCGCAGTTCATGGCAGAACCAATCACAAATTTAAAGAAATTAGTTGCTACCGAAAATGACATGAGGACACGAATGGAACTTCTGATCATGAAAGTGCAAGCGGACTTTTGTCATGCTCTTGAAAACGAAGAAAATTTTGGCCAAAGATTCAAGGTAGATAGATGGGAGCGAACCGAAGGGGGAGGAGGGATTACATGCGTTCTGCAGGATGGTGATGTCTTCGAAAAGGCCGGAGTTAATATATCTGTTGTCACGGGAAACCTACCTCCCGGGGCCATACAACAGATGAGATCACGGGGTAAAAATTTACCAACAACTGGGCAATTGCCATTTTTCGCAGCTGGTGTAAGTGCCGTTATTCATCCACGCAACCCCATGATACCAACGATCCACTTCAACTACAGATATTTCGAGGTCGAAAACAAGAACGGTGAGAAGAACTGGTGGTTTGGGGGAGGTAAGAGCAGACACTGAGCAAAGATTTATGTATGATTTACTGTTATATTTTCGTTATTCAGGCACTGATTTAACCCCTTACTATCTGAATGAAAATGACTGTATTCATTTCCACAAAACATTAAAGCAGGCCTGTGATGAGCACGACGTCAAGTATTACCCTAAGTTCAAGAAATGGTGCGATGAATACTTCCGAATTAATCACAGGAATGAGTCGAGAGGTGTGGGAGGAATATTTTTCGATGATATCGACACACCCAATCAGGAAGATGTCTTCAGATTTGTTCAGAGCTGTGCAAATTCAGTTGTACCTTCGTATTTACCATTAGGTAAGACTAACGAAAGCATTTAATAATGTTTCCGTGACAAATTCCATTTTCATGCAGTTCGAAAACACAAAAACGATTGTTACGGAGATCGTGAAAGACAGTGGCAGCTACTCAGACGAGGACGGTACGTGGAATTCAACCTTATCTACGATCGTGGCACGAAATTTGGCCTGTACACTCCCGGTGCACGATACGAGAGCATTCTGATGTCCCTACCATTGAATGCGGTAATGCAGCAGTGGATGACGCTGAACTGTGAAAGGGTTTTGATCAAGTGTTTATTTTTCTTACAGAGATGGGAGTACATGCACGCACCGGCATCAGGTTCTAAAGAAGCCCAACTGATGGAGGTTCTGAGAAATCCCAGGGACTGGCTTAATTTAGAAACTAGTGTTTAAGTTTTGGTTAAGGATTTATATTTAGATGCAATCATATAAAATATACTTTTATTTTCATTAAACATGGTTTTATATTTTTTACCAACTAGTTTTATTCACAGACAGTTTTTATACTCCAGATGCAGGTTTTGAGAGAACGTTTGCAACGCCATGAAAAAATGGTGACTGAAAAAAAAAACTATACATAATTTCTAAACAAACATTGCTTCTGCGTTAAAACTATACCGGTCCACATCTAGGATATTTCATAATCGGTCTAAACTAATTATACTTTTCCAGATGAAAAGAGAAAACCTAAATTGAAAATTAACCTTGGCTCAACAACTTCATTGCAAGTGTCTCAGCTTCATCAACAGAAAATTTATTTACAATTTTCTTAGCCTTTTTGCTCAGCGGTGGTGCGATGTCCTCTTCATCCTTCAGCGCTAGTTCTTCCCGATTCTTATTTTTTCTATTTTGCTCCAATGTCTGTGTTGGCTTCTGACCGCTTTCCTCACTGTCCGACTGGTTTTCCGCAGCTGGTCCATATATACGGTCAGGATCCGGAAGCCATGACAGATCAACATCATCCTCCTCATCGTCATCTTCACCAAAATCATCCATTTCTTCGTCTTCCGCTGTTCGAGATTTATCCTTCAACTTCCTTTTCTTCTCCCGATGCTTAACTTTCACCATTTCCTTAAATCTTGCCTTGTCGAACTTATCCTCTTCTTCTAGAACTTTCTTTGCCATTTCCAAGTCGATGCCACCGTCGCTCTTCCTAATATACTCCTTCGCCAGCTCCGACTGCAGCTCTTTTGTTGGATGCGCGATCTCGTCGCCTTCCTCATTAAACACTACTTTTGTGTTGGGCAAAATTTTCTTTTTCAAGACGCGCTTCGCCAGCGCTACTTTCGTCAGTTTAGCTTTTGCGTTTTTGGGGTGTTGCTCTTCACCTCCCATGTCCCTGTCCGATTCATCATCGACATCATGATCCCGACGCTTCAATTTAATAAAATCAATATCCTCTCCTTCACTCTCGCTTCCAGAATTCAACATGTTAAAGTTTTGGACGCCGTCCTTCGGAATTGGCTCTTCGTCTCCAGAATCAGGATCTGAATTATCCGTTTGTTCTGCTGGTGAAGATCTGTTCTGGGTTGCAGTTCGTTTTCTAAGTCGCTCCAGGAAGCGCACTCGTGGCGTCAGTGCCAATCCTAAGGAGTGCGCAAAAGCGTCAAAATTCAACTTGTCCACGTCGAAAATCTCTTTGTTCTTCATAAGCACCACGGACTTAATATAGGCAACAAACGCCCTCTGGGCCGATTCTTTCAAATCTTTGCTCTGCGCCAGATACGCTTCCATCTTTGCTCTCGGCGAAAACAACCGCTTCGAATCGATTTTAATTTTTTGAATGGAAATATTTTTGGCAGTCAGTTCACGAAGCATCGCTTCCTCTTCACTGGGGCACAGAATCAGGAGACTTTCACCACGCGCATTGTGTCTGGCGGTTCGTCCCGCACGATGAATGTACTGAGTCACATCCTCAGGACAGTCAAGCTGAATGACCCAATTTACCACGGGGAAGTCGAGTCCTCGGGACGCAATGTCCGTGGCAAACAAAACAACGGAGTTTTTGCGGCAGAACTCTTCGTAAATAGCAACACGCCGGTCCTGGTGCAGTGTCCCGTACAGCGCGAGGAGACTCACTCCCGGCCGCAGTTTGCAGAAAATCTCGTAGATGTACTTCACTTGCTTGCAGCTGGACATGAACACAATGCACTTTTGTTTTAAGTGATTCTTTATGAAAGACCAGAGCATCGTTATTTTCTCCTCCAGGTTAACGACGACGTAGTTCTGCTGCAGGGACTCCGGTGTCGTCATTTGCTGCTCATGTGGAGCGACATATGCTGGGTTCTTCAGACTCATCCTAGCCAGATCCTTCACAGATTTTGTTTGTGTTGCCGAAAACAAGAGAGTTTGCCTCTCCTTCGGTATGTTTTCCAAAATTCCGTTCATGGTCTGCTCGAACCCCATGTCAAGGCATCTGTCGGCCTCGTCCAGCACCAGCACCTGCATTGTAGTCGCGTCGAAAAGCGGATTTTCGTCCATGTGCTGCAACAATCTGCCTGGAGTGCAGATTATGATGTTGCACTGGTCCATACGCTGTCGCTCAAATTTCAAATTCTTTCCTCCAATCACCAATCCTGCTGAGAATTCGTGTTTGTAGCCGACTTTCTTGAGTGTCTCGAAAATTTGGTAGGCCAGCTCCCGTGTTGGCGAAATTATGATAGCCCCCACTCCATCTATTCGTGTCCACTTTTTCAAGTACAAATTCTCTAAAACCTAATGAATTCTGGTCAAATTTACTTTAGTGCAACTGAATGATTTCAATCTCTTACCGGTATAAGAAATGCCAGTGTTTTCCCACTGCCAGTGACTGCAGCCCCAAGTATGTCACGTCCTTGCAGTGCGAATCCAATACTTTCCTTTTGTATTTCCGTTGGATTCTTGAAATTAGCGGTGTTGAGACCTTTTAATGTTTTCCACGATAGTGGAAAATCCGAGAACTTGTCAATCGACTGTGGATTAATTGAACTATATTGCTTTTGCAGTTTTTTAATTTCCTCGTCTTCATCTGGTTTATTTTCCTGTTTTCTTTTGAACTTCCTCGTAAATTTCTTCTTGCTATTCATTTTATATAAACAATTTAAAGTGACTGTTGCATAAACGAACAACGTGCTCAACGTCAAAACAATCACTGACAAGTGACTGATATGAGTGTGGAACGTGGATCGAAATATCGAATTGGATCAAATGTTGAAAATTCTGATTTCTAGTGCTTTGAAATTAAAATTTCTTCAGATTTCCGTCTTTTTTGGCTTTGATAAACATCCAAATATCCATACTATTGTCGTCATGTGATAGAAGTTTCTGTAGTTTGCTCTAGCCCCTTAAATCAAACTCAGAAAATACTCTTCAAAATTATATTTTATTCTTTTCGCAAAAAATGTTAAACTCCATAAGGTTCCTTTAGCTTCCTCTTTAATCACAACTAGGCAAACTACACGTGTTTTAATGTCATCAATACTCTAAATAATATTGATCCATTACAAAACAACAAATAAAATGTGTTAACATACCTATAATTTGTTTAATTTCAATGACGTTTTCTTTTCCTTGTGCATTATATACAGTGTACATGTACAATTTATTGTACATATATTTCCTTCACATTTTAATTTTATTCTTGACAACAACGAAAAGATTGCAAAGTTTTATATCTTAAATGATAATAAAAATGAATTTACTCATGCTAAAAATGCGTTTTCATCAACTTCGCTATAAAATATTATATCAACAGTTTATTTACACAATAGTAACACATTAAAAACAAATATTGCGCCGTATATTAGTTCAAAACCGTTTTTAAACTCAAAATTATTTGTGAAATTTTCTATAAAACAGGAGTGTGGCATTACAATCTTCCCCAGTTCCCCAATCTAATGTGGATTGAGAGAGAAATGAGAATCTTAACCTGAAAACAAAAATTGAAAAAAAAAATTGACACTTCGCGTAAGTAAGCGGTCTTTTTACTTTTAACAGTTAGCTGTTACAGTGAAATCTGGAACGGTATGAACTATTTATACGTTTGATATTTAATAAGCTATTAATTTTATTATGATATATGAATTATGGGTTCTGTTAGGTCCACCAGATCTTGAGGAATTATGTCCTCGTTTATTGGCACTCGAGCGACTTTCTTTAATGAGAACTTTTTGAATGAAAGTGATCAGGATGCGAACTCAGTACTTACAGAACTGGATAAAGGTTTGGCTTGGGATTGGGAAAACATTAACTTATTAGTTATTATCCTTGTTGGCAGGTTTGCGATCATCCAAAATTGGAGAACAATGCGAAGCTATTGTAAGATTTCCCAGACTATTCGAGAAATATCCTTTTCCAATCTTGATAAATGCGTCCTTTTTAAAGCTAGCAGAGTTCTTTCGAATCGGGTAAGTGACTGACAAGCCAATCGTAACTTTTGCTGAGTTAGTGTGATTTCAGATCAAATTTATTGCGATTATGGATTCTCAAGGTTTGTCAACAGAGCGAAAAACACTTGGACAAAATTCTAAGTGTCGAAGAATTTTTAAAAAGGATATTCATGGTAATCCACTCTAATGATCCCGTTGCGAGAGCATTGACGTTAAAGTAAGTACAATGAAGCACAAATAGATTAGCTAATTTATACTATAGTAAAGTAACGTAACATTTTCTTGATTTAACAATTCACATTAATCACTTAACAGCGGAGCACCAATGAATTACATTGATAGATTCATTCAGAGCCATTTACCAACTTGGTTCACGTTCATTTAGAATTTTGAAATTATCAACGCTATGTCCTAATTTGTAATTTACAGGGCCTTAGGTGCAGTCGCCCGAATTATACCAGAAAAACCTCAGGTCCATCATTCCATTCGACGAGCACTGGATAGTCATGACATGGTCGAAGTTGAAGCGGCAATTTACGCTAGTGTACAATTTGCAGCACAGTCAAAGTAAAGTATACAGACAAATGTTAACATAAATTCCATAACAGTGTCCGATATTCCCAGAACATTCGCCATAAGCATGTGTTCCAAGATCGGTTCCATGATTGAGTCCCTAAAGACGCCGATAGGCATGAAATTGCAGCTCATCCCCGTTCTACATCACATGCATCATGATGCAAACTCTGCAGCTCTGGTCAACTCGTTGTGTCTAAGTTTGCTGCCGAAGTATCCCTCGGAGAACTTTGTAATATCCATATTAAATTCACTGACGATACTTTCCTGTAAAACTTTAGTTGACACGCCCGATCAGGTAAATCTCCTGCTCTCCTATATACAGGACCCTAGGAAAAAAGTTAGGTACCAAGTGTTGAGATCGTTGAGGACTCTTGCCAAGGAAGGTTCGCATTTGTGGCCTCAAAATGCTCTGAGAAATCTAATCATCAGAGCCAAGGCGTGCAGGTGAAATTTTCCTGTTTAAAAACCTCCTCTATCTCATCCCATCTCATTTTTAGTGATGTTAGCAATGAGCAAAGCTTGGTGCTCACAGTTGTATTAACGTTGATCAAAAGCCCTGCTACTTGTCATAATATTCTGAACGACGAGCAGAGCTTAATTCTGGAACTGTGCTCCTCGTGTCTGGTGTTGGAGCATCACGTGACTGCCAGTCAAGCAATTGAAATTCTTACTGGCCTAATATCATATTGGTAGTCAAATCTTTCATGACCCCAAGCATTGTTTGAACTTTAAATTCAAACTTTCAGTTACACCGAGAAAATTGTGCCTGCCCCTATTCTAATGGATCTGATCAACTTACATTTGGAGAGTTTGATATTCTCGTCTGTTGGGTATGAGAAGTACACCACTGAGCTAAGAAAATACCTCAAATGTGGAGTTCGACTGTCGGCTAATGACGTGTCCTTCGGCGAAAGTTTCGTCCACCTAATCGGAGAGCTGTTGACTGACGACATTGGTAAAATAAAGTACCGATTTTAAAAAAACAAAACACTACAGACATGTTCTTACAGTTTATCCAGCTAAACACGCGATTTTAATGTGTGAAACTCTAGCGGCCTTGTCGTCCCAGTTTCAGGTGAGGCGCTTCTCGATCGTTAAGGAGGATATAGCCCCCATAGAACTCGATTGCCCTACAACCTCGATGCACATGCAACATCAAATGAAAAAATCAAATCCTGTAACTGAAAAGTTATCACAAATTCTAAAGCAAATCGACAATGTCATCGAAAGTGATGCAAAACAAGAAAAAATGCACATCATTGAAGTCTTATCGGCCGTTGTGCTGCAGTGTATAATTGGTTCATTCATGCCAAGGACCATATTGGACGTCTTTGACCGCATAATTGGGGCCACCAACTGCTGGACACAGTACAGAATCGCTAGGTCGGCTTCAAGATACGGCCAGCATTTTCTAGCAGCACGGATATACTTCCAACTGGCGAGCAATGTGTCCCTGGATAAATTTCATTTCTTTTTTATCGCACTTTGTCACATGTCTAAGGCCGAATGCATACTTAATTTCGGATTCGAATATGAAATCATGCAACACAGTTACAATTTTTGTGACCCGAAATATATGCACACTCAGCTCAAGTTGCCGCCATTGACCGAGCGGCTAGACAAGGCGATCAGTTTATACTGGAAGGCATTGGCAAGTATTAAAGCTAGTTCCTCACCCACGCATCCTTTAAATTTCCAGGCTGAATTCGTTAAACTACGTGGACAATATCTGCAAGCATTATTTAACGTAGTTATTGCAAAGAACACTCAAGCGATTATTCCGCCTCCTGCAATCGCAGCGACTCTGGCTCAAAACTCCCGGGACAACTTGCAAAGATTTGGTCATGTAACGAATCAGTTGCGAAAGGCTGTGAAAGCAATCAGAGCATGCGAGGACGCGTACTCGAAATTGCATAAATCCGCATTCGATGCTGATCCTGCCACCTTAGAGTTCCTACAAGCGTACGTCTTTTTTTTTTTATAACAAACCGTATATTTCATTATGGGAAATTTTTTTACAGCACTCAGTATCAAGCTGGAGTTTTCAGTACGATCGTGGAAAGTGTTTGCTACATTTCCCCATCGGAACCACCGCCCTTGTACACGGAAGGGCATTATCCCGAAACGAAGTAAACGTTTTTTATGGTAACCTTGAACACAAATTAAATTATGGATTTGTTCTTCGACAGATATTTGATTCACACATGCAATAAAATGAAAAATCTTGCAAGGAGCCTTCCCCAAGAGCCACCAAATTTGAAAACGATAACGATGAGGGTATTTACCTTGAATTTATCTAAGATTCTTTACTTAAAACAACTATTTCAGCATACCGATGTTCTGATAAACGAGATTGAAGTAATTGTAAAGTCTCCGCTCTGCTTACCACGGTTTTTCTTCCAAGTACTTCAGAGCACCACAATAAAGCTATCCATTAATCCCCAGCCGAGAACTCCAGGAGAGCCTATCATTGTACAATCTGGCAGTAATTTGGTGGTCAAGGTTGAAGGCGTTATTCAACACTACGGAAAGTACCCTAACAAGTACAGATCCGTGGACAAAGTCCAAATAAATTTAAATTCGCAACCAATTTCAACAAGAATTAACGTCGAAACGAAGGTAGGAATTGACATTGGAATTTCGAAAACAGCCAGAGAAACATGTTCTGTTACTGTAATTTGGATGGTCATGCGCCTCAATTTATTGTACTTGTGCATTGTCACTTTATTTAATAATTTATGAATTCAGTTAAGAGGAGGTTCTACTCAGATCAAAAATGGTTTTCGTAGCATAGACAATTACCGCAGTAGTAGGGACACTATTTCCGAAGCAGCAAACACAAAGAAAGGAAATTTTTGTATGTGTTGAGAAACCAGAGAGTAATTTTGAGAGTGAAGGCAAAGTTTGCAATCTGGTTATTGTCAATTTTTAGCCCACATTATTTTTGCAATTTTTCTAAGAATTTTGCTTGGTTTGACTTTGATGATGAGAATTCTAATATGGAAGGGAATGGGGAGGATAGCGAAATTTTGTTCCCTTTTTTCTTTCTAGCCCACATTTTCATATTATGAAGAAGAAAGTGTTCTTTTGGCCTTGAGAATATTGTTTTTTTTTTCAGGGTCAATGGATTAGTGGGAAAGGTCTGAGTTGTACTACAATTATGCAGACTATTTATTTTATTGCAATTTCAAGTATTTGCAAGATTATATTAGTTATTCAAATCTCTCTGCAAACAAACCAAAACAAACACATTGCGCCTGCTTGCGGTGTAAAATTATCGAACGGGGGGTGGACGAGGTACAACAAAATCGATTTTTATTTAGGTACATTGAATTGTTATTTTGCCATGAATTTAGCTAGTTTACGCAGGGTAAGGGGTAAAATGAGTTTTCATTCCCAATTCTAATTTCACAATGGATGTGGTTTACACATTGTAAGGGGAGGGTGAGGTAAAGGACGAATACGATATTTCCATACATGTCTAGCATTTTCACATGTTCAAAAAAAAGAAGCGTGCATTGCATTTATAAATTTCTGGTACCAATTTGTTTTTTCATACGCTAATAAAATTGTACCAATATTAAAATAATATTGGAAAAAAACTAAATGCGCTCTTCACAATTTCCAAACTTTCGTACTTTGCGTATTTTCGTTAGTATGCGTTAGTTTTTTTGTGGTAAAATTCATTCATGTAATCCGTGTTTCTGTTACAAGTTATATCAAAATAAGAAATTGTACCAATTTTATTAGCTTATGAAAAAAATCAAATTGGTACAATATTCCCCCCCCGCGCAATATTCTACGTCTCACTAAATGTGTAAATAGAAATTACAATTGGGAACGAAAAATCATTTTACCCCTTACCCTGCGTAAACTAGGAAAATTCATGGCAGAATAACAATTTGGGTAAATGCAAATCGAATTTGTTCTACCTCGTCCTCCCCCTTTATGAATTATCTTACACCAATCAGGCGCAAAGCGCTTCTTTTTGCTTGTTTGCAAAGATACAAATAATAATAATCTTGCAAATGGTTGCAAAATTGTTGTAAAGTCCAGACCTTTCCCAATAATTCGTTGACTCTGAAAGAAAATAGAAAGCAATATTGCCAAGGCCAGAAGAACACTTCTTTCTGCATCTACATCACTCTCGCACTCGATTCATAATGTACATACATTAAACATGCATATATTATATATCCATACATATATTTTCATCTGCTATTCGACTGCAGAGATCACCCAAAAAAAAAAGAAATGTCGGTTTTCTATTCTCTAGCAAGTAAGTAGCAAGCAGTTGCGTATGGTTGAGCAAAAAATTCCACTGCATATCGCGTCACAGCGCCTACGTCACTCGTCAGTACATTTCCTTTACATTGCAAAATAGCTGAATTTTCTCGAAAAGATTTGTCGATGTTTCCCTCCTTTGCTTGTGAGGAACTAAAAATAGCTCACGCCAAAAAAAAAGAATGAAAAATTGCAAAAAAAATTACAATACATAAAATAATTCCAATAGCATTGTGTAATTGCTATAGGAGAAGTAGTATGTATGTGTAAAGAATATCCACTGCATCGAAAGAAGCTCGTTCACGTATTCTCTAAGCACTCTCAGTGCAATGTTCGGCTGTCTTAAGCGGCCCATAGACGACCAACTTGGTTGTCAACTAGGTTTGCCAACTTGGTTGCGATTGAGCCTACAGACTGAATGATCAAGTTGCCAACTTGGTCGTCAACATCACTTTTTCCAAAATTTTATGCTGAGAAGTGAGAGCACGTTTTATTATTTCAGCTTTCAACTGAATTGCCGCTGATTTCTGAGTTCTCCAAGTTTGGAAAATGCGGTTTTGAAAAAAACGCGTTGAAAGTTTTCAGTAGTTAAGATTAATTATCATAAAAAACGCTCACAAAGAATCGAGGGCGCAGCGCCTGAATTGAAAATGCTAATACCTACTTATAGAGATATTTCCTACGTCAATAATTTTTTGCCAAACCTTTTTGAAAATATTAAGGTGAAAAATGTTTTTCTACTTTTTGAAAATCCTAGAATGACCAAACCTGTTCATTATTTGAGTTATTGGACTATTTAAGTCATAAACGTAATTTTAAGCGAAATATGACAGTCTACCGTCGGCTATATTAAAAAGAACAGAAACAAAATATTGCAGATAAAAATGTGTGCTATTACTGAAATGACGTTCTTTTGATATAATAACTTTATTGTAATACCTATATTTACTATAGAAATATTTTTTACTATATTCCGGGTCCCTCGCCAATCCGGCATACTCTCAAATTCAATCCATCTGCATTATTGAGGCTTTACTTCACGAAGTGTACTCTACAAATTCTTTAATCGAAATGATGTTGCTGAAGTAAGTTGTCAACCTTGCCATAGACGTCACAACATTGTCCTCAACATTATGGCCCCTCCCACAAAAATCAAAAATTTTTGATTTTACTCCAACATTGGGTTCAACATGATTTTTCAACCGTCAACCTACCCACAGACGACCAACATTGTCGACAACATGGAATGTTGGCAACTTAGTTGACAACCAAGTTGGACGACTATGGGCCACTTTATTCTATCGCTTGATTCTTACCATCCTACTATATCCCTATACCACACCAACACTTGTGTACAGTTACTCCCTGAATGGAAAAATATACCGATGCGCCGCTATTGAGGAAAGCCGGAACTACATTTTGAAGAAACGGTTGAGATCTTGGCTATTTGGGACTTTTTAGAGAAAAAAATTGTCTTTTTAAATGGCTTATTATACGATTATTATTGAATAAAATGAAGTAAATTCTTCCAATAATCATGCATAACACCTGAAAATTTGAAATAACGAAAACAAAACTAGAAAAATATGTGCAGAAACACTCTTAGATATTCGTGGAAAATTCCTGATTTTTTTCAAAAACCTGTACTACTTCTAAGACGCTTAGGAGAATAACAAAGCCAAAAATAAAAAAAGCGGCTCGACTAGTTCAAATGATCGCCTTTGTCCTAACTTTTTGCAAAATTTGGTACAAATTGCTTGAAAAATACGCAAATAAAACGGTAGCAACTATTGTCAAAATCACTAAAAATGGCAACTTTAAGGTGCAAAAAAGTATTAAAAAAATTAAATTTTCAAAAATCTAATTCGAGGAGTTCAAATAACTTTTATCGATGTACTTCTATTCCAAATTTGGTTTAAATCGCTTGGAAAATACGCGAATAAAACGGTAGCAACTTTACTAGGGCTGAGCCGAACTGAGTAGAACCTCCTCTTAAGGAAGTCGTCTCAATAACTTTGGCGTTGTCTTTGCGCAGAGGGGTTGACGGGTGAATGAATATTATAATGAAAATTAAATTGCTTCCCTTCGTCAATGGGAAACCGTAGGTGTAGGTTTTTGTTTGGCATTATGAGGTCGGTTCTTACATTGCAAGTTTGGTTCATTTCGAACTAGTTTTTGACGAGCCACACAGTAATAAGTGTGAATGTAATTAACTTACTTCAAAATAAGTAGAATTTGCGTAAACGCTAAATGAGCGATGGCGATGTAATTTCGTGCAAATACCTCTATACATATTATATATTATATTAATAATATAATAAGTTTAGTTTTAAAGGGTATAATTGCTGTTCATCGGTAAGCGTCATAAGCTCTTTTGTAGAAAAAACTGAAATGCGTTAAAGTTTGTTACATTCTAGATGAAATGTATACCGTACTTATTTACAGCCAATCAACAACGATACGATTACTCTCACCCAAATTGTGAAACCGCATCGTGACTTTTTGTCCGGTAATTTTCTGTTGCCGTTGAATAATGCACAAGTAAATTTTGTGGGAGCTCCAGTTACGATGGGCGGGCAATGGCAGGTGGTTCTGGAAACATTTGTTATTGACGAAGTGGGAATAATGTGGTCCACTGGTCCCAAGAGGTAAAACACATTTATTTCATTTGACTTATGATATTGACTTTTGCTTTTTATGCAGCACTCTTCTTGTGCGCGTTCCCGATGATCCTTCGAAGCAAGCTGCTGGGTCTACCCAGACTCGACGATTTTAATGGCGCGTTTTTATTTATAAGTACAAAATTAGAAGTTATATGATGAATTATTTAAAATTACACTATAAGGAAATTTATCCCTATGACAACAACCCATTCACTGACTGATCCATTGTTTGTCAAAACAACAACAAAGAAAACTATTTTCAACTGTACCATCTCAGATTTCGTTGAAACTTTGGTTGAAACTATATTCTTTGACTCTTTGTAGTCCTACGTTGAGTCCAGGCGTATGGCTCGAAATAGTTTTTAAATATTTCTTGACTCAAATGAACCATCGTCGAATTATTGTATTTGATCTAATGGACAAAATTTAAGCAGGGAAAAGTAATTCTGACCGCAAAGGGTTAACGTCCTGAATTTAAACATGAGTTTTTAAAATATCTCCTTCCATCCGAGCCTAGTTAACCTGGGTAAAGAGGGTATGACCAGTAGCGTGGTCTGATGGCATCACGATAGATAGAAGTAGCAGGGTGGTGTCCTGCGACGGTGACTTGTCAACCGTATCTCTTTATATAGTGATGCAGTGGATGAGCAGGGCATGTGTAACACGGTATCACAATAAATATATTGTAGAGGAGATAGAGAAAACCCCTTCAGGGAAGGCTCTGATGCTCTATCTATTTGGTGTCAGACTCCTAAGGGCTGGGGTGAAGCTCGGGACTGCGCTCTTGATTCAATTCATGCGCGTATTCCGCCTCAAAGGGTAACCGATTCCCGCTTTCGACTTTAGGTGGGTGGTTTATAACCACGGAGTGGAAAGTGCCCTGCTGCCTGGGGACCAGATCAGGCATAATAAAGAAAGTCCAAGTTACACGATGGTGAAAGCGTAACCCTCTACGTTAGACCCTTATCGTGTCAAGATGTTTGACGACCGGGTATCTTGCAAGGGGTCACCGTGTCATGGAAGCGAACCTGCATACTGTAATGGGCCAACCCTCGGTGGATAAGGGGATTCTAGCAGTTGGGAAGTAACGACGTTAGCCATCGACACGACAGGCCACAGGTTCTAATTGCACTATTGCAGTTCCAAGAGACTTAAAATGATGTGTTACTACTTTAATTTATTATTTACTATACTTATGTAAAATAATATAGTTGATCAAAGTTGTATGGGTACTACTCATAAATTAATTATATATCGGAGAAATCGTGATCAGGGGAAAGGTTAATTAGTTATAATTATTATTAAGACATCTGAAATACGTCCTAAATGTAAGTTAGCATTATCTTATTGCACATGCAGTACAGTGATCATTGTACCAGTTCTGTAGTCAGAAGCTAGTTAGTCATACAATTCCACATTACGTTATAAGTAACTGTTTTACTTCATTAAAAACAAAACATTACATTTCCTCTAGTATTGTATAATATAGTAGTAATTGCAATATTTATATATCAAGACCGAAATTGATATTTGCCATCTTCACCTCGCTAATTGTAATAATGGGCTTTATATTTTTCGGGGTGATGTTCTTCATCATAGCTGATCCTGGTTACGATTTCGAAAGAAGTCCAAGTTATCCGATATTGAGGAAGACAAAATGAATGGGTGTTCCATACTATGTGCATATGAACTTTGTACATTCGCGTAACAAAGAAGCGGCAGAGACTGTGGAGGAGCACGCCATTAAGATCCTTCGTAAGGAATGCAAATCGGAGGAATCCTTGAAGAATCAGATGGTGACTGATTGCCATGAATTGGACAATAAGATTCTTTACAGAAGAGCCCTTTCCCTGACCACTGAGTCCTCCGGCACTTACCGTAGGTTGAAGAATTTCGCAAAGAACTGATGATTCGTAAAACTTAAAAGAAAGATTCATTTTCTTAAATCAATAATTCGAATCAAGTAATTCTAAATCATACATATTGTATAATATAGAACAATAGAATTTCACAATTCGTTGTAAATAAAAGTGGAGAGATTTGTTTAATTCATCTGTTTATTTCTATATGTATTGTATATTGCGTCAACATGTGTATTGTATATTGAGAGGAACTTTAGAATTTCATTCAAAAACTATAATATGTTTGTCTATTTTAATGTATTTTTAGATATTATGATTTTGAATTTATGTAATTCCTTGGTGGATTTTTCTAATAGATGTAAGGGCTTTATGTTATTACACACTAAAATAAATTTGTTTAATTATATTAAAGATTCAGTTTTTCATTTTCTTTGCTCGAATTTATTGAAAGTGAATCAAAATCAGTGAATTTATCTAAAGGTATAAAATAGGGGATGAACGGTTGTATGAAAACCTGCCATTTTTGAAGTACTACTTTATAAAAACTGGTATTTTGCCCTAACGGTTAGAAAAAAAGCTCAGATATGAGAACTACCAACCTCTATCCTAATTCAACCTTTGATTATATGTAATATACGTCGCGTTTGTGGGGTAGTTGTAACCGGGTAGTCACCAGCTAGTATATGTACATTTTTTAGAATTCAGTATTTGTACCTTTACAAAAATATTTACGCATAGAACCGTTTTCATATAATAATAGTTGATTAGTTTTTAGGGGTATTTATTTCAGTCAGGGGTGGTCTTCTGCAAAATATACAGTGTGCCCTTACACAAGAAAAGAGAGAATAATATTACAAACGGTCCATTTTACATACAACATTAAGTAAATACTAGATATAATATAATTTCAAATCAAGTCAAAGTCTGGATTTTCTAAACACAAATTTCTCATCTTAAATATCTGAAAAAATGCAAGGAGCCTACATCTTTCTTTCCAGCAAAATTTTAATACATATACGAATTGAAATTTGTCCTGATAGTCAAAGAAAAAAAAAATGATAACCAAAGTTGTTTATCATGAATTATTTCTTTATTAGATTTCCTTCAAATTCGGAACTGCACAAATAGAGGGCACAAAACCACATATAGATGCAGAAGATATAATTAGTAATTCATTGTTTTGTCAACATGGAAACACACGTAAAATATTTAAAATTTGAGAGCACGCTCCTTGTGCGATCGGTTTTACCAAGTGTCCGCCTAACAATCGCATCGTCGCAATGAATTTCGCCAACTGCGAGAATAAATTAATATTAAATCTTAATAAAGAGAAATATGATTGGCGATTACCTCCATTTGTTGCATTTCGTACTCACTTCCCATTTGGTCACTCGGTTTGCGTCCCTCTGTCGATGCAGACGACGCAGTGCTGCTGGAAAACTGCTGGCTTAACCAACGCAGAATTTAACGGCGGATAAATTTGAAATGGATAATGTTGATCAGAATTTGATTTCACAATTATGTTTTTGTGATTTTACCAGTGACAAATGTTGAAGATTACATGAATATGCAATGAAACACATTCATTTAAAAGCAATGATTTAAATTCAATTTATTTCGCCGCTTTACGTGGTAAATGCATGCAAAAAGTTCAATCGCCGAACCATAATAATTGGCTCTGTTTCATAAAGCTACATTTAGTTTTTTTTTTTTTTTTTTTAAATGTTGATTAGGTGTGTCAATTTTGAATGAAAGAATCATGCTAAATGAAAACTTTTGTTTTGTTTCAATTGCAATGATTTTGCTGTTGATATTGTACATTTCCAATAATTTAAGGCCATTCACTGTATTCGATAAATTAAGCGTAAATAAAATCATGATTTCTATTGTATGTATGTCTTCCCAGAGATTGCTGAAGTTAGGAATGATGATAAGGATTATGATTTTGAAATATGCGCTGATTGAATGCTAGAAACATTTAAACGGACATTGCACATGTATATTGTATATTGAAATATTCGCCACCGCCGCTACCATGCAATCCGCCGACTGGATTTGTGAGAAAGAATAATTGGAAAAGAAAAACAAATGATGTATCCCATTGTATTTCCCGTTAAATGTATGAATGTTTACAATTTAGCAGAATTATATAGAGTTGGAAAAATTTGTTCAAGCACACATTCTTTACATATGTATATATATTTGAAATTTATGTTTTTTAAATATAATTTTTCTTGCAATTGCCAATTTCATTTTTACGTGTTAGTGGTACTGAAAGAGAAATTTTAATTCCAAATATTAGGATGCTTTCCAGTATTCGTTATCGAGCAAAATCTGTATTATTTTTTGAAATATTAACGAATCCAATTCGTTCCCTACCTAAAGCTTGTCAAAATATTTTGCTACATCCATAATTTGTAAATTTTACTGAATATTTTGATGATTTAATGAATAGTGGGAAGCGCCCTTATTTTCCACTGTTTCCAGTGTAGCGTATTATACGCATGCATACATTCCAAAGTGTTAATGAAATTTTACACTTATAACATTTTGAAGTTTTGATATACGAAGGAAATCATAACCGTCAAAGACAAAATACACCCGTGCTTCAAGCAACTAAACAATTAAGAAATTCGATTGAAATTCAACAGAGAACAAGACTTAGTCAATCGATTACTTAAAGAATGACCACAATAATAAAATTATAAAAGCCCACCTCAGTATAGTGATTGCGGAAATCATGTGTTCATTGCTCAGATTGTTCATCTTCGTCAATAATATGTGCTTTAATTTTGCCAAACTTTATTTTTGCTTTCCACACAAATAATATAAACCACTTTCAAATCCAATTGCTAATTTATTTATTTACGTAAACTCTCTGTTAAGTATTTTTTTTTTTGTTTTTTTGAAACATTAAAAACCGATGGAAGAAGCTTGTGTTATAAAAACCGACTTCCACAATCGAATAATTGAAGCATTCGACTTAAGCATGTAATAACGACTGAAAGCGATCATGTGTTACTTGAAATAGTGCCATCAAAACTGGCTGCATTTTGTGTCCCAAACATCAACAAAATATATCATAAAGACCAATTAAAAAATGTGTTGGTGCCAAAAGTAACAACAGAAACGACGTTGTACAAGTTTACATTGCATGTAAAGCAAACAATGAACATTTATTAAATATAATTTTGCAACAAAAAATTTTAAGCGAAATTCGAATCATATTCCAAAAGTAGTACATACTATGTATTTAAGGTTTTCGTGAACAAAAAATTATTTTTCTCTTATAAAAGATTTTTGTAACGGTATTTTGATTTCACTGTAATTTGGCATATGATTTATGAATTTCTTTTACAAACATTTTCGCCTTCCACTTGATCTGGATTGGATACAGGAAAATATAACAGTGAGAAATAAAAGTAATTTTATTTTAAATAATTGGAGTGACACTGAGCATCTTTGTTTAAAATAATAGTAAAATTGATATTGTCGGAATCTTTAATAATAATGAGGGGTTGTATTATCTCATGACTTCAGTTTTTAATTAAGCTATATTTGTGGGGCAAGGCTCTTTTACACAATCTGTTAATGAAAAACTAACATTAATAAAAATAATTAAAAATTAACATTACTTTTTTAAACAAACGTAAAACAAAATCAGATTGACAAATTACAATTTAAAAGTTAATTTAAAGTTAGAAGATCTTATACACTCATCATAAAAACACTCCAAAAGGGGTGAAAATTTAACAAGATTTTAGTTTTAAAATTTTAATCGTTTCAATGAAACGCATTCACACACTTAGGGCATGGGGGTCTCGGGGATCATCTACAAAACATGGGTAAATAAAAATATAAAATAATAATAATAATAATAAAAATAAAAATCAGTTAAATCTAAGAGCGCAAAAGAAATAGACTTAACTTTACAAACGTCAAGAGATGACACTCAGTTGGTATCTTTGAAAATGCGACTTGCCATCTGTGACTGCGGCCAGCTTCGGCAGAGGAATAGGTGTGATGCGGTTGTTTCCTCGGCATAAATATATTTAGGGATAGACCCTGCCGTGTCGGACTCTCTTTCGGACTACCAGCTAAAACACCCGCTTGTCGCCCCAAGTTGTTAGCCTAGAACTGGAACTGTTTTCACATTACTTTGGATTTTACCTGATAGGGATAAATGTAACGGAACATTGAGGCCACATGTGCCTTAACTATAGCCACGGATCGGAAATTCTGAATATAAAGATACTAATCTAATTTCATTAAATGAAATGTTCTGTTATCATATTATATTCCCTACTATAGAGAAAAGGAACTTGTAGTGGAAATCAGTTCAATAAAGAATGAAATCTGAAGGTAAAGATATCTCGTTGCTTTAGAGATAGGAAAAACTATAAGAACTGATCGTTATTTCAAACAATCAAATAATAAGAGTAAACAAAAATACATAGTTATTTAAATACATAATAAGTCGGTCATCCAAACCAAGTGGTCAACTACTTATAATACATTCGTCTTGTTCTCTGGTTAGAAACGTTCAAATTAAATAACAAAATTGTCCCAAATATTGCCCTCATATATAATAAAATCGCGAATTGAAACAATTTAAATTCATAATATGTTTTTTTTTTTAAAATGCGTTTTCTTTTTAATCTTAAATCAATGATTTTTTTTTTAATTTATTTACAATTATTTTGTCTAAACATATTAAATTTAAATTTTGCTAGTTGTAATATATACCAGTTTCTACATTATATAAAAATCTTTGTTTAAGTCGAATTATATTAATAGGGCTTTGAACACAAATAACAAGATGCAGCCTAACAATAAAAACACAGTGACGTCAGTTTGATGAAACATCAGTCGTAGCAGCGGCAGCGGATTTTGATGATGTCATAAGACTCGAACTATTTACAGCGACGCTGGATAAAAGGGGTGCTGCTAGTGAACACGTACCAAATGTATGTGTACTGAGCGAATTAGAATGCAACGAGCTCGGAATCTGGGATGTCCCGGAAGGCGGTGATACTGGACCCGACGAAGATGACGAGGTGGATGTCGTAGACCCTGATGGTGATATTATATTGGCAGTATGAGGTGGAATGTCGATAGTACGTGTTTCATTACCAAAAATCAGACGTAAGCGCTTCTTTTGTGGTGTAACTTGTAAAATTGAGGCACCTTTCTTGTGTTCTCGGCGGCGATGATCTTTTGATTTGTGTCGCTTCTTCCGTTTCTGCGGCGTTAGTACTTCAAATTCAGTTCCATTTTCTGTGATGCCTTCTGTTCGCAAAATCTCATACTCCACCGATTCTAAGGCTCCCCCGCTGTTGCTCTCATCGCTTAAACTTGTCCCCGACTCGATCACTTCGTCCAGCATTGGGCTGCGTTTCATCCTCAACGTCACTTTTATTCGACGTTCAGGACTTTTGTGTATCGGTTCACTGCCCGTGGTGCAACTGTTCAAACTTGGTGCTTTGTTTTCCAATGATGAAGTGCTCTCCGATTCGCTGGCACTTTTTGAGAGATTTCTTTTGCGTAATATTATACTGCTCCCTGAACTTGCAGAGCTCGCAGGACTGTTGCTAGTTGGATCTGAGGTGTCCGTGTCAGTGCAGTGGTGGTTACTGTACTTGCTATTGAGGACACTTCGAACAATACGACCATTCTGTCGTAACTTCATATCACCTGTTGCACTATTCCTGCTAAAACAGTCATCTGTGGAGCTGCTTGCGTCTTTCTTCAAAACATCATCATCTTCCGTTACAATAATCTCTTCAAAGGATGCAGCCAGATTTTTCCTAAAGCCGATAGATGTTTTATAACTAGATCTACTTACATTACTGCTACTACAATTGCTTAAGGTGCTAAGATTACTACTACAACTACTACTACCGCTGTAATTTGCATTTAGAAAAGTTCTGGTAGTGCAGAGCGGTGTTGATGGCGCCAAGGGTGTTGATGATCGGGGTAATGACACCGGCGGGGATGGCGTCCTATCTGATGCGGCCAATTTACCGCTCTTTCCACTACTTCTAGTTTCTATTATATTGCCATGCATACTCTGTTTATTAACGGCAGTATGAGTTTCTGTTTCATTATTTTCAACCTTCTGTTGTTTATGGGCTCGATGATTTCTCAATGATCTGCCTCTAAATCCATTTTTTCGCACCCCGCTTACTTGTTTCAAGTCCTTAACAATTGTGCTATCGCCAAGTGTTGCTGCACCCTCTTGTTTCTCATTAAACACAATGTTTTTCGTTATGGCATCGCTCGCAACGCGATGTTCATGATGTATGGAATCAATGTGATTATGTAGATGAAAGTGATTGGAGTCACGATCTTTTGCATTTGAGTTCCTTGGTAAGGTTTTATTTTGTGGAATACCATTCATATCACCATTTAACTTCTCTTGCTCCTTGCGGCATTGTCGTCGTGTCCTTATCGATGTTATACCGTTACTTTCATTATCTATCAAATCTTGCGTGTTGCATTCTTTATTATCCTTAACATTTGTTTTACCTCCTTTATGATTAGTTCCCCCTTCTGAGCTAACACTACTGCAAGTGCTGGAAACACGGGCAGACTTTCTCAACGATTCTCTGCTAAACCCAGTCTTCAGACTGGATTTATTCCCATTTGAAAATTTATTGTTATATTTCTGATCGCCACCAAATGAGTTTGCCATGATCATTTCAGCATCATATTTAGTGACACCTTTTTGTCGTAATTCTTTCATAGTTAATGGAGTTACTACTTTATCTGTGTTAATTTTACTACTATCTATTAAACCATTGTTTGCATCAGTATTTGTCGAATTTGTTCTACTTTTTATTCGATTTATGCGATTGTCAGTCTCTCTTAAACGATACCCAGCTATGTCCTGATGATGATTTTCTTGTTCTTTATTTTTTGCAAAGTATCCAGTACCTCGTCTTTCGCACGTTTCACACTCACAGTAGCAGTTATCATCTCCGAAAAAGTCCTCCCCATAGAAACAGGTGATCTCTTCGCCGATCTCAATGTCTCTTAATACCTTGACGCATGCCGTGTCCCGACCGGTTGCAACAAATTTACAGTTAGCTCGACAATCATGATTAATGTAAGCTGCTGGCCCTAACCATAATTGGGCGCAATTTTTCCGGCAACTGTACATAACAGAAAAGTCATTCTTTCCAGGATGCAATAGAAGAGCCTCTTCAACTTCGGTAAGTTCAGCAATACAACCGACAAGGCATTCGATTTTATCGTTTTTGAACCATCGTCTGGTGGATGATATTTTTGCCCCCTTCTTCCCTTCCATAGAATAACGATAGCACGGTTCTATAACGAATCCACTATCTCTGTCGAATACTCTGAGATATCTTATTATCTGAAAAATAACAATAAGGATCATTTACAGTTCATCGCATTCGTTTTGCAACTCGATTGCATGATGAAACATTCACTTACATGATCCTGTAACCGCTTCAAAGCCATTTTGTTTTTATTGTTTACATGCCTTGGCATCCAATCGCCATTACAAATTTTCTTAACCGCCTTATCATATTCTTGCGTTTCTATAAACTCAGCTACGATTGCCTTTAGCTCCTCTCGGTCAGCCTTTAAAGGACGGTATCGAATATTCATTTTGTGCGTTTGGAATCCCAAGTAAGGATCCAGCACAAGTGACGTGGCGAGATCGTCATTCTCAGACAATTCTTTTGGCGTCATTCCCGTCGGCTGATGCAATCGTCCAGCCGAACTTCCATGATTATGGCCACCACCACTAGTGGCGAGAAACCCGCCTGTTGTTGATGAAGACATCGAGAAGCACGAATTTGACGTGGATGTGATATTCCTATTGATGCCAGTTTCGCCTCGACGATGATGACTTGATTCTACAACCATTGCTAATATACATTTACTGCAACGAGATAAAGATATTTCATAGGTCAGTAAATGTTTGCAAAACACTAAACTTATAATAGCCAAAATAAAAATTATCGATCAAGTTGAAGTTTTCAATGCTATACTGTATTACGTAACTCAGAATACTAATTTAAAACAACGGAGTTTTTCTTGAAAGAAAGCATTTTAGGATGCTATTTTACCTAATTATCGTGCTGGAATATTTCTATGTGTTGTCGCTTCTTACTAATAATAATTTACTATTATGGCAGATAATTTATGGAAAGGTTTTTTTAAGTTGGTCAGTTTCATTAAACTTTTGCAATGGAAAATGAAACTAAAGAAAAATCCATTGATGATATTGCGTACTGCATCAGTTTGAAAATGGAGTTAACACAATCGCTTTGGATCACATTCTGAACTTCGATTTGCATGAAAACTCGGTGAAAATCCAATGGATAGAATTATTTTCCATATGTTCTTGGATCACCCTGTGACGAAATGAAAACTGGTTAGTATATAAAAAAGCTGCAAATTTTTCACAAAGGTTTATCATTTTAAAAAAAGTTATTTTTCTTTTCCATATTCGATCGTGATAGAAGATTCAAAATTGCATTACTCAAAAACTAATTGGGCAAAAGTCATGCAGAAAATAAATATTCTATTAAGTAACATTGGAGCATTGCATATACCGAGTTTCATGAGTATACCTCGAACAGTTTCGGAAATATGATTTGTTATGTTTTATTTCTCAAATTCACCCCGCGAAATTCTTCGATTGAACCCTCAAGCTAGGAAAACCGTTGTCAGATGACACTCGATTTTTGCACCTTTCATTAATATATCTCCCGCTCCAGAAAATTTGAACGTCTTGAAATATAAAACAAAGAAGGACGTTTACTCTGAATTTCAATATGCAAACATCAAGCTTCTTACAATATGATTAGATAAACGGTTTCAACTTCTTTTCAGGATCTCACACACACCACAATTAGAAGCTCCTTTTCCTAGACTATTTTGGTTTATTATTTCGAGTAATAAATCTTTGCAATCGAGCTCGAACAAAAAGCCATAACCCCTCTCTGAAATTTTAACAGTTTGAGTTACGAGACATGTAAATTTTAAAAATGTTTTAATTCTTCTGCTTATGTCTAGTACTTCTGTCTTCTAGTATGTCTAACTTCCAGTATTTAAATTGGGAAAACCTTTGCATTATCACACTTTTGTGACTTATTGATATTACCCATTTGCAATGAGTTTTCAATAAGTTTCCTTATTGATCTAGTCATCATTCTCGATGGTAAATCATGTTCGGAATCATTGTCTTGTTTTATTTCCTTCATTTCCACACACTTATTGGAATTTTCCGTCACATGATCTTTAGTCCAGTCATTGAATAGTGGAGATTCAACAAAATTGTTTCAAAAGATTTCTCAACGGATTCCATTACTTTTATACCTCTACATGACACAAAAAAAAGTCGACCGAAATCTGACTTGGGAAAGTACCGGATAATAGGGTATTTAAATCAAAGCAATGAGTGCTCGCAGAAAAAATTAGTTAAAAACTTTATTGTTAGATATAGGGTGTAGTATACCGATTTTAATGTCTTTGAGGGTAGGGAAGCTAAATATGCAACGTAAAATGTGATTTGACCTCATTTGACGCCTCAAAATAGCCGCCAAAGCCCAAAACACGTTCATGGAGAAAAAACTGAAAAAAACTTACTTTTAGATATAGGTTGTAGTATATCGATTCTAATGTTTATAAGGGTAAAAAAACCAAATATGCAACATAAACTATGATTTAACCTAATTTGAAGTCACAAAATGGCCACCAAAGTACGCTCAATGGAGACAAAAAGTCAAAAAACGGTACCTTTAGATAGAGGATGTAGTATGTCAATTTTAATGTTTATAAGAGCGAGGAAACTAAATATGCAACTTAAATATGATTTGACATCATGAGACGATGGCGCAAGATGGGGTACTAGGGCATATGGATTATTTTCACATAGAATATAATAACGGTAGTATAAAATTGGTAGAAATCGATGTCAATGAACACACTTTTTAATATAAAGAAAGCTGAAATCAAATTGATACTGCTAATAAACAATTGTTTTAATACAGTTCATAATGGAATGAAGTGTTGAACGATAGTCCCACATATCTGTGCATTGTGACATTTTTACAAATTGTATTACTCTGTCACTATCACTCTGTATTACTCTGTGTTAGTTCGGAGATACACATAGATGGTCTTATGATTGCTGACTGATAAGTGGTGTTGTAACAGAGTGAGAAGGTTCATATCATACCCTACAACTACTACAGGCTGTATCAAAGCAACGAGCAAAAATTCCTTCATCTCCTGGGATCCCAGATGATGAAGCAAGAAGGTATTCAAGTCACTCACTCATCTGGTGATGCAGATTATTATATAGCAATAACTGCTTGCACAATGCACAACTGCTTTGATATAGCTTGCAGTAGTTATAGGGGATGATACAGACCGTCTCATTCTGTTACAACACCACTTATCAGTCAGCAATCATAAGACCATCTATCTCCAAACTAGCACGAGGCAGATAGATATATCCATCATGAAAAGGGAACTTGACCCTACACTTGTCGCTCCCTACTCTTTATACACGCTCTGTCCAGATGTGATACCACATCGATACCCTATGGTATAGGAAAACTTTCAGTTATGAACAATTACCACGATCTCAAGGAATTCGCTGAATTGTTCATGACGGCGAATGTTAAGCGCGAGGGAATTGAGATGGCCGGTAATAAGGTCATTGCAACCTTATACGTTTGCAAGAATGGGTCAGATTTGAATTGTGAACGTGTTTCTAAGTTCACAGAAAAAGTAGCCTCAAGTTCCAGCTATATGCCCCTGAACGCCTACCACCAGGGATCCTTAGATGCTGCCAGATTTCATAGCCAACGGATTTACGTACAAGTGCAGGCATGGTTATGCATCAAGATTGATGCGCCACGGTGGGGCTGGGTTCTGTGCAATACAGCTAACCTAATTATTCCATCTTGAAGCCACACATAATGGATGAACCTGCAGCACCAGAGGCTCTACTGAAGATAATCAAATGCAACTGTAGTGAAATGTGTTCCAAAAATACATGATCCTGCAGAAAAAATGGTCTTAAATGCAACTTGGCAAGTAGTCAATGTAAAGGGATCACTTGCACCAATAGACAAATCTATGATTCAAGTGACAGAGTAATACAATTTGTAAAAATGTCACAATGCACAGATATGTGGGCCTGTCGTTCAACACTTTATTCCATTATGAACTGTATTAAAATAATTGTTTATTTGCAGTATGAATTTGCTTTCAGCTTTCTTTATAATAAAAAGTGTGTTCATTGAAATCGATTTCTACCAATTTTATACTACCGTTATTATATTCTATGTGAAAATAATCCATATGCCCGAGTACCCCATCTTGCGCCATCGTCTCATGATATCAAATCATATTTAAGTTGCATATTTAGTTTCCTCGCTCTTATAAACATTAAAATTGACATACTACATCCTATATCTAAAGGTACCGTTTTTTGATTTTTTGTCTCCATTGAGCGTACTTTGGTGGCCATTTTGTGACTTCAAATTAGGTTAAGTCATAATTTATGTTGCATATTTGGTTTTTTTACCCTTAAGCCGGAGGTACACGATACGGAAAACGTCATATTTATAAGGAAATATCTTTGTGGATGTCACTTTTGACACATCGAGTCACACGATAAGCAAAAATGAGTTTGCAACCTGTATTTTGCAATTCACAGATTACCGCGACGCCGTGCCGCCCGTAAGAGCAGTAATCTCAAAACTGTGTTCATAAAGTTTTGTATGGTGTGACTCGGGAAATTTGTACCCCGCAAATTGCTTGGATGTGCCGAAAATATTCCGAAATTTTTGGGATATTTATAAGCGATACACCATATTGCTTATCGTCGAGTCACACGATATGAAATACGGCGTATCGCTTATAAATACGACGTTTTCCGTATCGTGTACCTCCGGCTTTATAAACATTAGAATCGATATACTACATCCTATATCTAAAAGTAAGTTTTTTTCAGTTTTTTCTCCATGAACGTGTTTTGGCGGCCATTTGGTGGCGTCAAATGAGGTCAAATCACATTTTACGTTGCATATTTAGCTCCCCTACCCTCAAAAACATTAAAATCGATATAATCGATATCTAGCAATCAATTTTTTAATTCATTTTTCTGCGAGCACTTATTACTTTGATTTAGATACCCTATTATCCGGTACTTCCCCAAGTCAGATTTCGGTCGACTTTTTTTTTTGAGTTATGTAGAGGTATAAAATTATTGAAATCCGTTGAGAAACCTTTTGAAACAATTTTGTTGAATCTCCACTATATATTTCTATTTAATGACCGGACTACTTTCACAACTTCACGTTTTGAGGTAATTTCTTCAAATTTCGACCAATTAGAAATTATTTCCCTTTTTTGTGATTGACTTTTTTACTTCCATGTTCCTATATATAGGACTGGAAGTATGGTGATGCTGCGAAAAATGGGTCTCCGACAAAATCATGGAATCGTTGTCGGGAGTGCTTAAAAACACTTTCTGGAAGTTTTTAGCTTGGTGTCGCTCCGTTGTTTTTTGAAATGGTCATAATTTCCTTAAAAAAAGGTCTTTTTCAAAATTTCTTTTTGCGTTTTGTTCAGCTCGTTGGACTATTCAGTTTTAGAGTACAAGAAGTTCACCAAGTATTAAAGTAAGGGATTTATAACGGGTTTAATAATTTTCCGATTTTCAACGATAACTGCCGCCAAAATAAATTAAATTTCGCGGGACTTGTACCAAAATGTCTGGTAATATGTCGAGATCATGCCTATTGATTTTGAACTTGATCGCATTTGATTTGGCTAACTTACAGCTAAAATTATGTCGACGGGTCCAACATTTTTTCAGGTTATGGTCGTGGGTGCAGAAGTAGCAGTCCGAAATGAGCGACACCTGCAGCCAATTCTTTTTTTTGTCATTGTCGTTAACAACATGGTGAACATGGAAGTAATGTGTGGCTATCTCCACACCGGAACTTCACTTGGAATTTCGTCATTAACTTGATCAACTTTGTTTTTATGAATATATCATTTGTACCCGTTCAATGTAAATCCACGTATTTCACATTGGGTAATGTTTTTGGAATCAAATGCATCAGTTGGACAATCCTCTTTTTCACGCTTAATATTTGTAATGACATAATCCGTATTATCACCAAAGTTCGATGTGTTCGTGTTGGTTTATTCTGTTGAAACAACTTTGTTTATTTGAAAGGCAGGACCTTGTGATCACCACCTTCTTACCACCATTAGAAGTAATTCCAGCTTCATTAGTCTTAATTACAGTAAGATGGCCCAATTTTGCTGTTGCTCTTGGAGTAGAAGTTGCGATTACCCCTTTTTGGGTATCAGTGGATAAGTTATTTACATTTTGAATTGTTCGATTCTTAAATATAGAATTGTACCCTCGCATTCGCAATCAATAAAATTCAAGAATTATTGGAATCGGTCGCAAAAATTACTGCAGGTCCGACTGAAATTACACTCTGTCTACAAAACTCTCTTTCCTATGAATAATAAGGTATATAAGAAGGATATAAGAAGCTTGACGTTATGTATATTCCTAATGTGTCGCCGCGGTAGCAACCACGTGCACCAAGAGTACAAATTAAAACAGAGAAAGATGACAGTTACAATGAAGAAACAATGGAAAAGGAACTTGAACATACAGAGGATGGATTCGACTTACTTCAAATAGACAATAAAGACAATCTTAAAAGTTCACCGAGTACACCTATCTTTTGATGAAACGGGTAAATTAAGACACTGTTCATAGAGTAAATTTGACTCAGGTAATTGTCAAATATTGTTGCATTCATTTTCCACAAATGATGCATCCCTTGGTCAATACAAGTGCAGTTAACATTGGCCATTGCGTAATAAAAATAACTGGAGACTGCTGCGAATTAGTTAGAACAGACTAATTCGGAAAAATGTTTTTGAAATCAAATGTATCAGTTGGACAATCCTCTTTTTCACGCTTAATATTTGTAGTGACATAATCCGTATTATCACCACAGTTCAATGTGTTCGTGTTGTTCTATTCTGTTGAAACAACTTTGTTTATTTGAAAGGCAGGACCTTGTGATCACCACCTTCTTATCACCATTAGAAGTAATTCCAGCTTCATTAGGCTTAATTACAGTAAGATGGCCCAATTTTGCTGTTGCTCTTGGAGTAGAAGTTGCGATTACCCCTTTTTGGGAATCAGTGGATAAGTTATTTACATTTTGAATTGTTCGATTTTTAAATATAGAATTGTAACCTCGCATTCGCAATCAAGAAAATTCAAGAATTATTGGAAGCGGTCGCAAAAATTACTGCAGGTTCGACTGAAATTTTTATTTAAAATATGTTATTATTATTAGATCTTTAACGGATTTTAAAATCAATCAGAAAAAGATATCACAAATCATTCGATTCTGTTCGCGAAGGTTTACAGTCATCAAAAAGTGCTTTCGGATTTACCAGACAGGAGAGCACAGTATGTGAGACCTGCTCCAAATCTCTGCATTTAAGCATTCAAATTAAATTTAGCCCGTGCTACGAAGGAAGTTTGAAAACCAATCGTTCTTTTCCTGATAACGTTCATATGGTTGCGCGAATTGTGACACAACTTTTTCAAGGCAGAATAAAAGCAAATCCATTGTGATTTGTGAAAAACAAAAAAAGGGAGTAAGATGGACCGACCTTAAAAAAAAAGACAGTAAAACGTACTGAGTTTTCAAGAAAGGACTAAACCCTTAAAAAGGGATCGACTGGGAGCCATGCAATTTAACAATAAAAATGATGCCATTGTTCAAGAAATATAAATTAATACCGTGATTGAAATATAGAGTACTGGAGGTTTACAATGGTTACCTGTTTCTATAAGAACGGCCGGCCAGCCAATTGCGATTTAGAATTCAATAATTGAGATTTTTAGTGTACTCGGTTTGCTCCGTGAAGAAAATGGTTCGGAGCAGAATTTGGGGAAGATCACAGAACTCGGATACGAGTGTATGTAGTATCCAGTTCGACTCTTCCAGTGCAGTCGAAACACACAAAAAAATAAACCACCGAACTTACTGCCGGGACTACTCCGAACTTATCGAACGAACCACTGAAAACTTCAATGACGTCATCATATCGCCGCCATTTAACATTTACCTTAAACAAACTCAAAGTGTGATAATTTAAAATATCACTTCTATAGGATTTTTTTTTATTCTCCATTGTTCCTGTTTGTTGATTATAATTTTCATCCTTTGTTTGCAACAATGCAATATTATTGAAATATTCAAAATACATATTTCACTTCGTACGAATTGAGAATATATCAAAAGGATAAAAGAGAAACATGAAAATTAGCAATTTCATGTAGAAATTGTTGAAGAATGTTAGTCATTTTCCAGTCGAGGTTAAACAATTTAACAATACCTTTGGCCATTCTTTTTCTAAGGGCACCACAGGTTCAAAAATATTGACCGATAAGACGTAGGTATCGAATGACAACACAACATGTTTGGCTTGTAGGAAAAATACGAGAACTCTTCTGAGAAAGTTTCGCAACAATGAACAAAGAAACAAATACAGATTGTACACACTATCTAATGCCATTGTTCTTTTTTAAATTAACTTCTGGCGTCAACAGCACATATTTTTAGCAAATCTAAAAACTTTCACTGTATTTGGAGCAGAAGTTATTGACGCCAGGCAATTAATGTGTTCGGTGATTTCCAAAGAAAACTTTTATCGACTGCGTAAATTAAAAAATTCATTGATTTATTACCATCAGCTTTGAACTGAACGCGTCTACAGAACGGGACGAGAAAAGTCGCCTGGAGTGGACCAGTAAAAGCGAACGGAAAGAGGAAGGAGCTGATTCGATTTACTCTTGTTCTTTATGGAATGTAAGGTAGTTCTTCATATTGCGGCAGTTTCGCTTTCCAAGCAATAATCTGTTCTATTGCAGATTATAAAAATAGAACTGAAGTCGCACTGATACGGTCCAGCACCAATATACTAGCTGAAATTTGCAGACATCACAAATCAATTACTACTATTACATTTCAGATATCTTTACCTAATGAAATTTTGCTATGGCTCAAGTTAGGTAGGCAAAATACATGAACTGTAAAAATATCTCCATATTTGTTACTAAAGGCTTTTATTGACAACGCAGAAAATATTCTAAGTGGATAACAAGAATTTTAATGTAAGATACAGCAAAAAATGTGACTTGGATATAATTTATACTAAATTTCAATGCATTTTAATTATTGCACTATTTAGTGAATATTTTCTTAATGGTAAACTTATAATAAATGCTTTAAGCAATAAACCTATCCGAATTTCCCCTCGTCATAAGGAATGTACTGAATGACGTCACGCAACAGTCGATCGAGTACTAAATTAAATACCCCTTTCTTGTGCTAATGCAAGATATTCAGCTACTTAGGCCTTTGATAATTTTTTTTTTCTTTTTTAACAAAACCTTGTATGACAAATCGGTCTTGTAGAGGTATCCAGCTATTAACTTGCATTACCAAACAACAACAATTTTAATAGATTCGGTTAAATACTTCTAACAAATACCATATAATAATGATCCCATTCATTATATTGAAACAATTTCTAAGATAAGGTCAACATAAGACCAATCAATCCATTTCTTATAAGTTTGACCGTCTTCATAAAAGCTATCTAGTTGATAAATTTTTAGTACACAATGCATATTTGTTAAAAAAAAAAAAAAAAAAAAAGGAGTACTAAAATATAAAATAATATAAAACATATGCTGGTATGGTCTGGCAACGCTGTTCAGAAACTTGGCATACGCAAGCCGTTGCTGCGAATGAAGGTCAACAGAGCTCTCTTTAATTTGTCTCTCATATTCGAATTCGACTTCCAATATTTTTTCCTGCTTGCACACAATTCCAAAATTCTCTTATTTCAAATTCTGTTGAAAAACTATGAATTGTAAACCTAGCTGTCACATGAACATAAGTTTTTTAAATAATTCTGAATTTACCGCACACTTTGAATTTAAATGATGATTTTATTATCGCTTTATCACACCGACAAATCAATCGGAACAAACATACACTTATCGAAAATCAGATTTTCGAATTAAGAGAAATTTTTTAAAAAAATTAAAACAAAATGAAGTATCTCCAAAACTATCAAGGGCACTCCCAAATTGTTTCATAATTATCAGGGAATTTCACACCATCAGAGCATATGCGATTGCAACTTAAATTGCAGCAATGAACATATGTGAAATGCAACTTATAATGCAATTATTACCAGTAAATATATCAGCAAATATAAACAAATGATAAAAATCCAAGGTAAATAACAGAATGCGAAACAGTACCACTAATTTATGTTCTGTGCAATGTAGTGCTCTCTTTCGCAACAACATGATAAGGGCACAAGTGAGACAGCACTGATGTCTCCGTTTTGACACAAAGCAATGAAATCAATGGCTGTCTGGATTTTTCCGTGGTGTGAATTTTTTCACTGTTCTGCACAATTATTACATGAAACTTGTATTATTTTATTGATGAAATGACTGCTAGAGATCTTAATTAATGTTCATATACGCCACCGTTGAATACCAAACGCTATAAACAACAATACTATTCAATTTAGTTGGATCGAACAGACGAAACCGTGCAGCTTCCATTCGCGTAATTCACTTGTTCGATAAATTTTATAAAATTTTGTGATTCTATAGAAAACAAGGGTCGACACACAAAGCTCAATTACCTTAATGTAAAATACTTTGCACGATAATTTGTACATTATTTTTGTTAATAAAACACAATATAAAACGCGTTGCGAAAACTTTTTCTTTTACCGACGATCCACACAAGTCTGACAAAAAAAAAACGACGAAAATCGAACTTGATATTTAGTTGAATACAGCTATATATCGCACTCGCTCTTTCTCCCTCGTGTCAAATACCGAAGAATTCGACAAAATGACGCGCTTACACAAACATGGCGCCCCATCAAACTTGTTCTACAATACTTCTGATGTGATACATTTCAACATGATATTATTGTTATTTTATTTATGAATGTTCAGCTCATTTTATTGTTAATATACGCACAAACTGTTAATCATTACATTTTAATAAATTAAATTGATTTCTAATTGTTCTAGACCGTTTAAATACATTCTAGTTTAATTGAGAACGAGTTGAAATGAAAAATGTCCACTCTATGCACTCTCGAAATATTTCGACCAATATTGAATGCGTATAGGTCTAACATTGTCGAATTTAATCAAAAACTACTGATTTTTCCTGTATCGAACCGATGTCTCGCTTCTCTGAAGTGTTAGAAATCTTTTTGGGCCACGAAAATGGGAATTTTAAGGCACTTTTCCCACAGGCCTTAAAAGCAATTCCCAGAAGTTTTCTCACGAAGCGAGAACGATTTTCCTTCAACTAGCGCGGACACGAACGATCTCTCTATCTACCTACATATAATCCATTGAAAATGGGGAAATGATTTACAATGGTCCTTTTACTTTCTGGAAGGAGGAGCGAAGACATACCCCAGTTTCTTTATCTCTCTTCCTCTAAGACCCCCAATAGCTGAAAGGGGAAGCTTTATTTAAATTTCACCCGTGATAAATTTTGAAATAAGGGAATTGGCAGAAATCCTGTTAATATAAGAAAATAACGAGAATGAAGGAATAACGAATTGTTAAAAAATCTTTCTCGATTTGAAATTTATTCTTATTATATTTTAAATAAATTCTGGAAAATTGAAATTTTTGAAGGTTTCTTTGACACATCGGTAGAATATATCGTTTTTTATTTTTCTGAATCTTGCAACCCTGTTTCGCTATCTTCTTCTGCCGTTTTTCATCCCAAATTCATGTATAATATTTTAACTTTGCTACTGTGACGTTGAATTTCTTTTTTCTCTTATAAACCATGATACAAGGAACATAAGGTCTGCCAAAGATTTTTTTGACAACTACGTGCACATATTTTCAAATGCATAATTTTTAACCGCACTTTTCAAATGTCATTTCCCTCGGCAATTCATCTGAGAAATTATTTAAAATGATATTTTTCAATTAACAACAACTGAAACTTTATATTATAATCAAAAATATAATCAACATCAAATTAAAAGTGTAATATAGACGAAGCAATAAAACAGTAAATTTTATGTCACAGTTTTTATTTGTTTCTTAATTTTTGTTTACTAATAATATTATACTCATTTCTGTTTAAATATCTTAATTTAAAATACATTCTACATCTAAAAAATAACTTCTTCACTTCTTCTTCGACAATTACAACTTTTGCCTTAATTAACAGTATTTCAGTGTATTTCATGATATTTTTACAGTTCTTTATTGCACATTAAACCATTTTAAATGCAAAATAGTACAATTAATATTTAAAACTATTAGAAATCTTTAAAAACTTTTAAAATCTGCATACGTATTTGTAAACAAAAAGCTGTCAAACCATCGAATGCTCATTAGGCGCGTTCCTTGTATCATGTTATAAACGTTCGTCCTGTAAAATCGTGTTATTTTTCAGCATAAAGTTGGGAGACTTTTTAGGCTGAAATTCTCACGAAAATGGGATTTTTCAAGAAACCTATTTATCAATAATTAATAAATAGGTTTTCAAATTTAGAAATTATTCATTAAGCAATTTATTATTGCGCTTGTCATTTACATTGAATTCCGCTATTTTTCGGCTCAAATTTTTTACTTTACAAACGCAAATTCGTTACTCGATATATAGACTAGCCTGTAGGTCGTAAGCTAGTGATTTCCATAAATAATTGCTTAATATTTTCGATTATTTTTTCTTTCTGTTATAATTTAAAAACGTAGATCAATATAAACAAGAATATAATAAACACGTAATCGTGGGTCAGTAATTCAATTCAATTCATTTATTTCTGTTAAAAAAAGTACATTAATAAGTTTTGGAACTGTGACCATAGCTTTAGTTCATGGTTATTGCATAGGGTGGAACTCCTTTGGTGGAGAACTGTGAAGTTCTTCCATGTTGCCAACTTCACATCATTTGTTGACGTTTTCAGTTTTCATTTCAAGGGAAGTTGTTTTATAGAGTGTCACAGTATAAAAAAAAGTGAATTATAATGCCGCCTACTATACAAAATGGTACAAATAGTACCGAAAAGCGACCTCCAAAGCCTGCCGATAAAAGGTATGCCCATTTCAGGTGTCTTTTGTTTCTTTAATTGTGGAATTTGTTTAGGTCCGAGCTACTTACGCGAGTCAAGTACTGCAACAGTTTGCCCGACATACCGTTCGACTTGAAGTTCATTATGTATCCATTTGAAAGTGATCGTTTTATTCAGTACAATCCAACTTCTCTGGAACGGAATTACAAATACGAAGTGCTCACTGAGCATGATCTCGGTGTAACCATTGATCTAATCAACAGGGATCTGTATCAAGCTGATCCCTACGGGCAACTGGATCCCGCCGATGAGAAATTGTTGGAAGAAGACGTTCACACACCTCAAGACTCTCTTCGTTCGCGCCAGCATTCAAGAAGTGTTTCGTGGTTGAGGAGATCTGAATATATATCAACCGAACAGACAAGATTTCAGCCACAGAATATGGAAAAGGTTGAAGCCAAAGTTGGTTACAATGTGAAGAAAAGTTTGCGAGAAGAAACCCTTTATCTGGACCGGGAAGCTCAAATTAAGGCAATTGAGAAGACATTTGAGGATTCTAAAAAAGAAATCACCAAGCACTACAGCAAACCCAACGTGGTTCCGTTGGAGGTTCATTCTGTGTTCCCTGATTTCAAAAATTGGAAGTACCCATGCGCCCAAGTTATTTTCGATAGTGATCCGGCACCAATTGGTAAGAATGTTCCAGCACAACTTGAAGAAATGTCTCAAGCAATGATCCGTGGTGTGATGGACGAGAGTGGGGAACAATTTGTGGCATACTTCCTCCCAACTGAAAGTACTTTGGAAAAACGTCGCAAGGACTTTATTAACAACGTTTTGTACGAGGATGATGAGGAATACGAGTACAAAATCGCTCGTGAATACAATTGGAATGTTAAGAGCAAAGCATCGAAAGGATATGAAGAGAATTACTTCTTTGTGGTTCGTCCAGACGGAGTATTCTATGATGAATTGGAAACTAGAGTTCGCCTGAGTAAAAGACGACAGAAAATTGGCCAACAACCGAACAATACAAAACTTGTCGTGAAGCATCGTCCGTTGGATGCCAACGAGCATCGTACGCAGCGTTACCGCGAGAAGCAGTTGGAACCACCAGGTGACGACGACGAAGAGGATGATGTGGAAGTCGATCACGAGGATGTTGAAGCAGGAGAAACGAGAGATGCTACTGGCCAAGCTAAAAATGAGGATGACTTGCAGAAAGAGAGAGATCGTGACTCCCGCTCCAGGTCTCGGTCTGAAGCAAAATCCCGTTCAGTATCCAGGTCTCGGTCTAGATCTAAAACCAAGTCCAGATCTAGATCCCGATCCCGATCCCGATCCCATTCAAAATCTAAGTCAGTCTCTCGTTCTCGTTCCAAGTCGCCAATAAGAGATCGCGAATCCAAGTCTCGTTCGAGATCCGGGCGACCAAACAGGTCACGATCCCGTTCAATTTCTGGCTCTCGTTCACGTTCGTCATCCAGATCTCGCAGTCGCACTCCGTCGAAGAGCAGATCTCGCAGCCGATCACGCAGCAGGTCCAATTCGACTGCAAAAAGTCACTCGCGATCCAAATCCGGAAGTCGTTCTCCATCTCGATCGGTTTCTCGATCGCGCAGTCATTCGAAGACACCATCCAGATCACGTTCTCACACCAAATCAAAATCACGGTCTCCTTCACGTTCTGCATCACGTTCACGATCCGGTTCGAAGTCGCCTTCTCATTCAAGGTCAAGGAGTGGATCACCCACTGGCAGTGGTTCTGGTAGCGCATCGGAATAGATGTTATTTTCCTACGTTTTAAGTACATTTTGTTTAAATTTTGAATAATCGTAGCTATCTAAATACATATTGTGTAGAAATGAGAAATAAAGAATTTCTGGTAGATATGTTCCTTTCGTCATCCTCTTACTGCAAATACAGCACTCTTGATGGAGTGAAATGATTTCTGTTTGTACTAATTTAGTAATTTATGACAACAAAATTCCCTTTCCCTTTCTCTAATTTGTAAAAATTACCATTATCTTCTGCCCAACACTAATAGTCTATGGACAAGGTGCCTGTTCCGCTGCCTTTAGGCCCAATCAAGCTGTAAGTAACGTAACGTTGGACACGGGTATGAACTATGGATTCACCCCATGATACAAGGAACATAAGGTATGCCAATGATTTCGCACGCGCGTCATCGGGTTCACCCAATGAGCATTCGATGGTTTGACAGCTTTTTGTTTACAAATTCGTAAGCAAGTTTTTAAAGATTTTTAATAGTTTTAAATATTAATTGTACTATTTTGCATTTAAAATGGTTTAGTGTGTAATAAAGAACTGTAAAAATATCATGAAATACACTGAAATACTGTTAATTAAGGCAAAAGTTGTAATTGTCGAAGAAGAAGTGAAGAAGTTATTTTTTAGATGTAGAATGTATTTTAAATTAAGATATTTAAACAGAAATTAGTCTAATATTATTAGTAAACAAAAATTAAGAAACAAATAAAAACTGTGACATAAAATTGACTGTTTTATTGCTTCGTCTATATTACACTTTTAATTTGATGTTGATTATATTTTTATATGGATTATAATATAAAGTTTCAGTTGTTATTAATTGAAAAATATCATTTTAAATAATTTCTCAGATGAAGTGCCGAGGGAAATGTTTTCAGTGACATTTTAAAAGTGCGGCTTAAAATTACGCATTTGAAAATATGTGCACGTAGTGACGTCACGGCAGCTGTCAAACAAATCTTTGGCATACCTTATGTTTCTTGTATCATGGATTCACCCGAAATGCCCGTAAGCAGACGTTCGTCAGGTCGCAAATGTTAAATTTCTGTTCGTCAAGTATCGTTCTGTGAACCCAACTTCTTACTTTCGTTTGCTTACTGGTTGTTAACGTTTCGAAAATATCATTAATATCTGCCAAACCGCTAAAACCTTCCATTTTTTAACTAAATGAACACAGATATCAACAAACCTATCGCAAATGCATCAAAAAATAACAGCTGGATGACAGATTCTTTTAGGTTTCGTTACTTTTTCATTTGGGATACTTTTTGGACTTTACGTTATTTTGACATGCGTACGTTTCCGTTCGTTCAATTTCTTACGTTATTTTCCTTACATTTTGGTTGGGAAAATTCGAAAGTTCAATTCTGTTATTAGGTATCTCTTTGTTATTTTTTCAAGCTTTTATTTAATTTCACCTGTCCCGGTGTCTGTCTGTAATCAAATCTTTCAAGTTAAATTTGACACACTTCCTCTAATCTTTTCTTGAAATTCTATCAGTCTACCAGCAGATTCCTGGTTAGAATAGATGTTATTGTAATTTTGATTATAAAAATCTGTGTAGATATAATAGAATTTGTATTTATTTGCATATGGTTTAGACGTTTCCGTTCGAAAACTAAATTTTTGTGCACATGTTGAAGTGAATAATTGGTAAAATATCTTGATTGCATACATATAGGTGTTTACCAGAATTTTCGTTTTCTCATTTCTGTGGAGTGTGGACATTTTCATGTCGGGTTTTTAAGTCGTGAATCGACGATTTGCGACGATTAATAGAGCCGCGCAGAAAAGCACATCCGTTCTACTACATAATGAGGTGCTACCAATGAGCAAATAATAGAGTAATAATTCGTACAAAAAGTTAATAGAGTACTGAGGAGGGGAAATATTCAATTGCTGAATTACAGTTATTGAAGAAAACTACGTAAAATTAAGTGGTTATAATTAATCATTTCAATGTATGAGAAAACAGCTCGATAACCACGGAAATTAAGCAGTTATCGTCGATAACCACTTATAAGAGGTTACTAACCTCGGTCTGGAGCCACTATTACGCCTTTTTCACAAATTATAAACAACTAGCAATTGTCAAAATAAACCAACTCACCGATACCTGTCCCTTTTTTTCGTTTCGATCTTGTTTAACCAAGCTTTATGTGTCAATGTCAATGGTATAACTTTATTTTAACATAACCCAACATTAATTGGTTCCACTATAAGTTCCACAGGAGTAAAAATTGGTGAGAAAAAAGAAACTGAGCTGATTGACTGAACATGTAAGAGCGAACGAGACGGACATATGCGAGCTGCAAATTGCAGATTGTCCTCTCTAGGCATTAGCCCCGTTCTCACAGCGCTCAGGTTGGTGCTCCGTCTCCTTACCTAAAACTCAACAATGCGAAAGAATTAACTTGCGGCGGTTAGTTAAAACCTGACAAATGGTTCTTTGCAGTATTATGTAACTACCATGTTATTCCCTACATAGATGTATTTTTTTTTTTACAATTTTTAGTGAAAATAACGAAAATCCTATTCAGCACATTCCAGCCGCCGAACTGAGGGAACTTGTTGCAGTAATAGCTCAAGAAACTCGCATTTAAGTTAAATTCTACATATGTCATCCAATTCAGAAGTTAACATGGACAACAAGAGTACAAGAAATAATTTTAAAATATAGAAATTGGATTAAAAAGCTCCATCTACAGGGAACTGAACTTTTGCAGGGGCCTCACATCGCAGGAGAAGTACATCTTTCCAAATTGTTGACCAACTATTACATTATTTTATTTCGCCGCTACTGATCTCCGCTGAACAATCCTCTCAAGAGTGCATAAAGAGCGCTTGTGTTCCCTTGTGTAAAATACAGAAACCATGGTAACGCTGGTAAAGAGAGACTTTAGCGAGCGTATTATTTTACTTTATTTGAAATAATTGCTTCCAGACTTTCCAGTTAAGAAAAATTGAGCGTAAGAAATATTTACTGGATAATTGAATCGTGGATTCTTTTAAGAATTCAGCGGGAGGACAGAAGTAAGCCGTCTGAAATATTTTTGATTTTATCGTAGCGTGGTGATTAAATTAATTTTATGATTTTATTTGCGGTTAAAAATATATTTTCGGATTAATCGATTTTGAACTTTGAGAAGTATATTTTCCTACCCAAACGCGTTTCCTTTACAGTTTACACTCTTGTTTTCGGCTGTAATAAATAGACATATTCTAAGAACGCGGGTACATAACCTAAAATAAAAGAAAAGAAAAAAACTCGAATTTCAGGAGATTTATTCAGCTCTGTGCTCGTGAAAAGTAGCGAAGTTGTCAATTTGACCGGCACCGCAGAGAGTGAATGTGCGAAGTAAGATTTCTAGTGCGAAATGAATTGAGTGTGGGAAGGTGAAGTGTTTAGAAAAAAATAATAATAAGGAAAAAGTATTTTTAAGTACAGTGACAGTAATGTTATGCTTGTTCGGTTTTAATTTGTGTAATGCTTTGTGCCTATTGCATTCTTACAAATTTTTGGTGCTTTTAAATTATAATTCAGAGAAAAAGAAAAATACATAAAATAGAGCAAGGGGAAAATTAGTTACGTGGATTTAAATTGTAGCAATCACATTGTGTGGACGCCGATTAATTGACCCCGAGTGTTGCTGTGTTTGTTTCTCCTCACTCCCGATTACCGCGATGGAAAGTGGCTGGATGCGTTAATATGGTAACTCGATTGAACGGAAAAAGGTAAGTGAAAAAAATCTAATTGAGGCGGCTGAGAATCTGCAAGACGTAAAAAGATTATGTGCATCATCAAACTAGTCTCTTTACATTCAGACCACGGCTTGCCGAATTACTTTTTGTATTTGCCTTTGCATTAATATTAGACAAATGTAATGTTTATTGTTTAGTTTTGCGATGTTGACCTCCATGTGCTTTTCAAGAAAAATAAAAACTGATCTCTGTCGAATTCAGCAACGGTTCGGTTCAACTTACACAAACATAAATTAGTAAAATACTTGTTCTCACGAATTGCAAATGTGTTAAATCAGTTCTCCGATCGTTATTAGCAGAGAATTCATATCTCACGGAGTGAAGTTTTGCCCAAAACAAATGCTGAGTTTAACTTTAAGTGAAATTTGAGTGCAGGAACATTCATTTACATACCTCGATTCCAAATGGGGAAATATTCAATCGAGAGGGTTGAGCCAAAAGTCGAAGGTAATTTGCATTTGTTTGTCTCAAATGTGAGAAAATATCTTTGGAAAGCATTTTAAATTCCGCCGAATTCTATAATTGGCGAAAGGGGAGCCGGGACGTAGGGAGGACCGTAGTGACCTCGAGTTGAAAAACTCTGCAGAAAGGAAACCGTTGCGGTATATTCTAGCCCTAGGTATCCCTCCGTCATTTGTCGTTTCGCAAAAGCACCGCGACGCTGCGGCATTCTCTTTCATTGCCCCTATCTCTAGTACTACATCGATGACGCTTTGATATCTTAGTTTGACAACTGACAATAGTCTTCTTGAACAGTATGTTTTATATTTATAAATTACCTAATTAGGATTATACTTAATATTCTTACACTTTATGAGATCGTAAAACGATAATTATTTGAGAGAATATATAATTAATAAAAGAATATTATAATTAGATTCCAGAGATAACCACGCACACATGTCAGCCATGTTTGCGTCGAACGTGGGTAAAACTTATTGCCTACGGATTAACAATTATGATCTGGAATGGCTCCGAATTACACCGTTAATCGGTGTGCTGTTCAATTGGCTATAATGTGCAGCCAGTGCAAATTTCTACAATGCAACAAGTATGTCGAATGGCATGCACGGTCCAAGCGACCAATTGCGCAACTCAGAGTGGTTTATTTTTAAGTCTGTTATCATTACCATTAAATATTTCACATAACTGCTATTTTATGAACCACAGGCGATGGCAGAAAACGGACAAACAATGTTTGATATGATTTTCAATTAATTTTCTCGTTACGATTTTGGTGAAAATCTGTGAAAAACTAATGTCTTTGTAATGCCAAAGACTTCTTTTGCATATTTTAACATAATTACACCAATTCATCAGCAATCACTGGAACAAAAATGAGTTCGCTGGTGTTGCAAGATTAGGAACAGTGCGCGTGGAAAAAGAGCATTTACGACCGTTGACCGAAAATACGACAGACACTTCCAGTGTAGTGGCACCACCAGATGCACTTTTCATATCTCTGCAGCAGGAACATTAATTTGGGTTCTGGGATTTGATGAGAATGTGGATACTTTCCAGAAAATAACCTGCACCGAGCCAGTTAATAAAATTCATCCCTTAAAGTATAACGGAAATTATAATTAATTCAAACCAATTTATTTTGAATTACGTTTTTTTAAACATACAGTTAACTTTTGCTTTTACACAGAAAACCGTTTGTTCAACAATCGCATAAAAAAATGTGCAAAAAAAAAGTTGTTTAACCGAAAAATGAGAAATCCCTTTCATTACTACTATTATATTGTTCAGAACTAAATTAAGGAGATTATAATGTAAATTTCGTTCCAATTTGTGGCTTAGCCAATGCCAAATGAAGCCGAAAAAGTCTCAGGAACATCCTGTCCATATGGGTCAATTATTCGGCCTCTATTTGATCCTCATTATTGACGATGTCAGCTTTAACTTATTTGTTTGAAATAATTTGTCGGAGATATTCGACACCGAATTATTTTTTCTTGAATTTGTTTAATACTAGAAAGACGATATGGAAATTGCCCTATATTGCCCTATGGAATTTTATTGCCCTATAATTTTAGGGTAGAGCAAAAGTACGTTTTTTTCGAAATCGAAAATGCGTTAGTGCGGAAAAGTGTACCCAAAAAATTTACCCAAAAACTCAAAAAAACTGACTTTAAAATTATATTATAAATTTTTAAATGATTAGTGCGTGAGTTGAAATGATCTCGTAAACGATGCGATTTAGATTTTTTTTTTTTATAATTTTTCCCGTGATCAGCGTCCCAAAGTCCTTCAGAAATCACCAACAAAGTAGTGAATTGCCGCAGTTACCAGTAGACCGCGGATTATAATGCAAATGCAACTTTTTTGTTATTTAAGATATCGTTATGGGGATTTTACAGAAATTTGTTTTACTGAACTAAGAGTCGAATGATTTATGATTATTTTTGCATATTGTGCATATTGCATATTTTCCGCATATTTGCATATTTGTTGCATATTTGAAGGACTTTTTTGCATATCTTCTCCATATTTTCCCATTAGAGCAAGTTTTTATGGTCAAATTATTATCCTTTTCCGTATCTTTTCAACCCCTCATAAAACTCCTCCAGCCCCTAGAATATCAAAAAATTTAGATTTCTTTCAAACTTTTCGTAAAATCTATAAACTATCACAATAAACGATCTAATCTGTACATTTGCGAACCAGATTTGAATAAATTGTCTCTCACGCATGGCCCGGGTAATGAAATTTGCCATCGCCAACCTGGCACCCTTAGTAATTAAGTAAAGCAAGAAAAACTAGAATTAAAAAATAAATAAAAACTGAAAAAGAAATCTTTAAGTGTTTAGTCCTTCAGGCAATGAACATGTTTCATTGCATTAATTTCCCAAAAAACTGATAATTGAAGAATGTCGAAGAAAGAGTGAAAACCATTAGAGGACAAAACGCGGAATTATACCAAACTAAAATTATGGACATTTTGGCAAGGAATCCCGGCTTCCACCTTCTTGAAAGCATAAGACGGGTATTGAATAGTGAGACAGTCCAGGAAATACCCGATGGTGATGCCAAAACAAGCCTTTTTTATAAATATAAGTATGCTCCCATCACATCCTGCGATGTAGAAAGGTCGTTTTCTGCATACAGGCTTATTTTAACAGACAAAAGGCACAGCCTATGTGTAGAACATTTGGAAAAGCTAATCATTATATATTGTGAAATGAACTATAACAATTAAAGAAACGTAACAATAACCTTTCGTATATCGAAAACTTATTTTAAATTACCTGTCCTATGTTAATTATTTGTTTGCAAATCGCTTAATAATTTTTTGGTCAAATTTTGTTGCATATTCTCTGCATATTTTTGCATATTCTCTGCATATATTTTGCATATTTTTTTTGCATATTTTGCTATGCTGATTCTAATGAATTTAGGAATCAAAAATAAGTATTTCACAAAAAGTTAGACATCCGTATGGCCAAAATTACAAAAGTTGCATATAATCCGCGGTCTAGTTATCAGTATCGTGCCCTTACGCGCAGTTGCTTCCACAATACGATTACCACTAAATTATAATTTTTTGGGGAAATATTGTAATAACTTTTTTTTTAGGCAAACTAAAGAAAAACAAAACAAAAAAAGTTGGTAGGGTTAGCTTTGTAACTTTCAGAGTTACAGCTCTTTTCCAGGAAGACTGCATATGGTTGTTCCAATGGGGTTAAGCACAAGGGGGAGGATCGGTGACTTTTGGGAAATTACACATCTTAATAAGGGTTATTAACAGGGAAAAATTCAACTCTTCTGAAATTACTTCGGACATAAAACCTTTATTGACTGGGCTATAACGAGTTTTCATTGGCTTTTGTTGTGACATGGATAAAGGTACTACTTGAAAAGGGTTAAGGGTAGCGTGATGCTGTGTTTAGGTAGATTTCGAAGAAAAATCTACATATTGAGATCGATACCATGTCACGACTTTCGAAAAATTCTTTCATAGTTTTTCGTTTCATGCCTCCCTGAGTACGGAACCACCCCCCGTGCGAAAGTTTATATATAATATCCGTACCTCAGAGCAGAAGGGTATTAAGTCCAAAATTTCAATTTTTCGGTTTTTTTGCTCACCTAGATTTAAATTTCACGCTTTATTCAGAGATTTACAATAGAAGACGATTGGACTGAAAATAACGGAAATAGCATTTTATAAAAAGTATTAAGTCCACCTCGCTCCTGGAGCAAAACAGTATTATCTTTATACTACATGTATTAAGTCCAGTATAGACATATACCACCCAGGGCAAAACCATATTATGTTCAAAAAAAGTATTGTGTCCCACGTTTTTCCCCGCATAAAATCTCAAAACTTCTATTTTATCATAATTATGAAGTGCAAAATAAAAATATTAAGTCACAGTCATGAAATTCTTCTGAAAATAAAAAAGTATTAAGTCCATGTGTTCTGTAAAAGATTCAGTCTTCAAAAACTTTGATAAGTGTAAACACCACCCATTATCATTATTCTTAATATAAATAAGTATTATCTAGATCAAGTTTAAACTATTAAATAGTACAGGCTAGAAAACAAGTGTGACAAATTATTATTTCTGCATGTTTTATAGCCTAAACAATGAAATTATTGTATTTTACGCTCTCCTGTAAAATTTACATTTTGTGACTTAATACCCTTCTGCTCTGAGGTACGGATATATAGATATATTTACACGCTAGCGGTCGTATTTTCGAAGGTATTGGAACTAAATTTTATTATGTTATTTCTGGGGTTAATAGCTCGATTAAGTTCGTTAATGAGCAAAATCTTCCCAAGGGGGTGGCTGGGGGAAGGGGTTCAATTTTTTTTTAGTTGTATCTCGCCCCCTATGAAGTTAAGAGATACACTTTATTTACATAAATTAGAGTACTCTCTATGAGATTAACGGTGACACCAGCCAATTAGGGGTTGGTGGGGTACGAGTGGGGGTGGAGGCGGAAATTCGAATTTTTCTAAGCCACATCTTGTGGGGTATCGTGGAAAAGCTCTTAATGAGTAGTTTATAAATCCATACCTAGTTTCTCGATTTCGAAATAAATTACCCCAATAAATGCAATCAAAACACTTCGAAATCTACCTGTATCAGCCTGTAGGCCTGCCGAAAGGAATTTTTGTTATAAAGGAGACTAATTATTTTTTCATACTAAATGTAAAATCAAATGTCGGTAATGAACAAATTTTGTGATAAAAAAGATTTTTCTATGAATTTTTACCTGAAAATAACAATTTTTCACAAAAACAGTAGGGCTATATTTTTCTGATGAAGAACAAAAAGGCTTATCATTTAAAATTGCCTATTATTTAAAACAGGTTTTGCTGAAATCGGCCAGATTTCTAGGAAGATATAAAGTAAATAGTTTGTCGAACCCACATTAATAGCCCTTATCTCTGAAACAAGGCTCCACCTGGTAAAATGCCCACAAGATTTTTTAATCGGCTCAAAACAAGCAATAACTAGCTTGATCCGGAACACAATGCATATAAAAATGAAAGTCTGCTTGCTTGTATCTTTGTATGGGCCCGATTTACTCGAAAACTAGCAAGGGAATTGAATTGAAACTTTGGCAAAGTGTATGTTCTGATTTTTGCACATAACGTGTATTTATATTATGAGTAATATGACTGTAAGCGACAGTTAAAATTTTAATGTTGATATTTGATGCAGAAATAAGTTGTAAATTTTTTTATTTTAACAAAAGTGTTAGGTTGAGTAAAAATTAGACAGTACACGCATATTTTACTGAAAATATAAGTAAAAGAAGAAATGCGCAATATATCACAATCGCAATTGCGGTGTTGTTCAAGTTCGAGTTTAAAAAAAAGCAACTATTTGTCATTCACGCATCTTTCTATCGCGCGTATTTATGGCATTTGGTTTTGGTGTTTGCAGTCATCAAAAATGATTGCGTGGAAATTGCACGAAATGCAAATCAAGCTTGAGAGTTCAACCCCGAAATATTGGCCTTCGGTGCTGGTCAGTTGGAGTTCTGCGCCAGTAACTGGGAGCAGCCATTGACCGCATCGCACGCAGTCCACATCCATTTGGTCCAGTAATAGGCGAAATGAAAGCTCACAGCGAGGTCATTCGTCCATACAGATAAGAGATAAGTTGACAACGGAGGTGGAAACGCCCTTCTTGGGGCAACATTTCACGGGAACCCTGGGAAAAAACATTAAAAAAACAACATGGGAGAACATCTTTTGAGCATGCCTCGCGGCAAATTTGCATTAATCATAGGCAATCTTTTTGGGTACACAGAATGCCTAGGAATGTATCCTTGGCAGGTGTACAATACTAGATGTGTTTGTTTTCCTGCAAGTCACCAAAATCTCCTGATTGTACTAAAAATCCAAACACCAACGAATTGTCGATTCGATGCGATTCCTTCTGCAGACGCCAGCGTGGCAGTCGGCGGATATTGGAGTTTTCGCTCGACCAGCATTGACACCCTTTCGCCTCATCCTGCATACATATATAAGTTGTTAAGCTCCTTACAAGTCTATCCTACCGTGGAGCTCGATTGCTTACAGCTCCCCGTCGTGCTTGGTGGAAAATCGATACGCAGGAAAAATCACCAAAGCACTCGCTTTCGGTCGCGTTTCCAGGAACCTGGGTTTGCATGGGCTCATCGGGAGAGGAGCGGAACTGCGGAATCGCAGTGCTAAGGAATCGTCCTGTTTGTGTCGACTTTCCGCCACTGCATATTATGGAACCTTACTGTGACTTGTGAGTGTAGTGATCGCTCCCCGATGATTCGCTTTTGGTTTTACAGGACCCCACGTCCCCACTGGCGGAACACCTCATCCGGACTGTTTAGCAAGCAGGTGATATTTAATGAGTATTTCTTCGGGCTCTTGACCTTGAGGTCCGAATTTAGCTGGCATTTTCTCAGGTTTACTTATCCATTTCTCTCGACTGTTTGTTTCCGATCACAGAAGGAAAATGCTTTAATGGGATCAGGGTGTCTAAGGAAGAGGTCTTGTGTTTTGGGCGGTAAGGGTGAAACGTTAGTTACTTACATAAATAGATGTATGTTTGGTTTTTCATATTTTATGTAGTTTTGCTTGAATGTTTCAGGCACAAAGATTACATAAACGTATTCAAAGATCAAATCGTTTTTGTGCAATCATTATTATTTATAATATTCATAATAACGGAATTCGTAGTAACAAGTGTTGACTGTTGATAGGGCAAAAACTAATCCTGTATATAAATATCTAATAAATTCAATAAACTCCTATGGTTTTGTAGAACATACATGAAAATTGTAATCGATTTTGCCCTTAATAAATTATTTAGAAAGTGTGCAAAATTGTCTTATTGATTATTGGAAGTTTAAAAGTTTCCAACCGAAAATTTCCACAACTGTGCGCAGTGGCGTAGCGAGAATTTCATTTTGCCGGGTGAAAATTTACATAAGCGACAATACTAGGGAGTACGTATGGAATACCTCCTCGAGAAAGTGGAGTGCAAGGAATCCTTCTCGGAAAACGTCACAGGTCACGTCATGTCAGTCAATAACACGGATTTAGAAGTTGTATTCGTTTACTTTGAATAAAACCCATTTCAATTTTGTTTAAACTTATTAATTATGTTTCGTTTTTGTAGTTATAATTGGCTCAGTTCAGTGAAACAGTCAAGGTAAAATTAAGGATTCTGTTGTTGTACGCAACATCTTTGCAAATCTCCTGAGGACGGTGTTGTTTTAAAACGGCGGTCTTGAGTGTGCTTACATAACAGAGTTATGTTGCGACAACCGTTATACTCGTATAGCATATTATGACAGACTGTAGGACATAAAAGTCATCGGAGTAATAATATTCTAAAATAAAAAATTGGAGGTTTCAATAAGATCTTGAGTGAAAGCGTCCTGATAATTCCTTGACTCTTGAATGCATTTTTGTAGGATTTCTTAGATACGCTCATTTCGCATAACTCTATGAGTAATTTTGTTAAATTAAATTAAATTAAATTAATTAAATCCTATTAAAGCCATCTCAAAGAGGGGGGCAGACAGGCAGGGAAGATGTACTACTAGCGAACAAATTTTCAATGTTTGAAAACGCCAGAATGTTGCGTCGATTTCCCGGCCGATTTTGAGTCTGCTTTTTTACGAAAGGGCGTTATAAGAAACCATTCAAGCCTGTTTGGCACTCAACTTTTCATCATTAAAAAACTCCAAACGGACTCAATGGCTTTGGTATTTTATATTTATATTATATGGATTTTAATGAATGCAAAAGGACGCTATGATGCAAGCTTCTATAATACAAAGAAGCGGACTGCCGCGCAACTGAACTGTCTAGTTCAGTCAGTGTTGTTTAAAATAGTGCAGTACGCGAAGTTCCACACTTTCAAGGGAGAAAAGATCGGGTTGAAATTCTATCTAAAGATTCAGTACATTGTTTTTACACAATTTTAAAAACAAGGTTTTATTCTGTACCATTCACGGGACACGGTATTTAATTATTTTTCTACGTTGAGTGCAAATTTCACAAATTCAATTAGTTTTCGTAAGTTACATTAAGTAAGTACAGCAAGTTAAATTAAATGTTCGTAGTTTTTCCACAATGAATTAATGTGGATAAATGTAAAAAAAATCAACAAATTTTCCAATTGCGTCACTGTGGGGGAAATCTAATTGAAGTGGTCCTCTACAAACGCGTGCGTTACGCTCATTTTAAATAGTTCTGCTTTCTCTAGTAAACAACTTTAAATCCACAATTCTAATGTTCACTAATTTCCTTTTATTTTAGTCAAATAACTGTTCACTCGGAAAATTTTTATCATTAGCAAAATCTGTTTAAATCGCACTTTAATTTCTGATCAGTTCTTAATCGTTGGCCGTAGAGTGAGTAACCGCTGTCCCTAACTGCGCTGGCACTTTTTTAAAGTTTGCTTGTTGACCGTTATCATTATTCATTGTGCTGTGGTAAATTACCGGGAAAATCAACCGCACACAATAAACAAAAACTGACGCTATGTCATGCCATAATTTTCATGGTGAGCTTTTAACTAGATTCGTACATATGTACCTGCGACGGCAGTACGCAATCTATTTGGGTATAACTGCCCAATAACTGTGTCATTTTTCTAAATTCTTTAGTAGGGTGTATTGAGTTTGATCTAGTGTTTGTAACGCCCTGGAAGTGTTGTGATAAAAAATCATTCTCTATAATTGGAAGGTGAAAACAAAGCGCTTTATGGCTGTCCGAATGTCCAGATGAAAACGTTTTTAGTAAAAACGTTAGTAGTACTAAGACTTTCTGTTATCTTTAATTTTCCCTTCACTATTATTAATTATATAACTTTATTTCTCCTCATCCGCTATTACATTTCAGTTTGTAAAGAACAAAGTTTCTAATCTCTGTACAGTATTTTGAACTCTTTTTATTTATTTTACATTAAATTAATAAAATTTGAAAATTAAAAGAAACATATTGTACCTTCAATCTCTTTTAGAAGATTTTCTCGACACAATTTTGATGCAAAAACAACCTTTTTTTTTAATTTTTGGTGTATTTCTCATTTTAGCATGGGGAAACCTTTTTACACGATTTTTTGAGATTTTCCAGATCCTTAATATAAGGTATCTGCGAAAATATGGCATAACGTATTTAAAGTCTTATATTTTGTTAACTTAAAAAGTTGATATTAAAATTTACGTTTATGATATACAAAAGTACAAAAATTGATAAAATGTTTTGCATAAACATTTCAAAATCAGTTTTCAAAACACAATCCAATGAGCTTTAATGAAATGTGCATGTTTTTGTATAAAAAAACATTTTAATGAAATGTGCATGTTTTTGTATAAAAAAACATACATTCCGGCTTGTTCACTTGAATTGTTTTTGTTTCGTATATGTTACATAAACAAATAGCTTACTTGCAAAATAAAATATAAATATTTCAGAGATGACTGAAACTTTGCCTACATCCAGGTTTGAATTAATTATATGTAGTACAAACATACTAAAATATGTATTAATAAAAATTATTACAACCAGGATATCTCTCACTTGTCTTTATTTTTTTAATTTCAGAGTACAATGCATTATACTATGAATTTGAGGAATGATTGATTGTGAACAATATTTTGGTGGAGGTAAGTTTGAGAATCGCTATAATGTTTAATTTCATATTTCTAAAGCTATACAGCTTTCATATACATACGAATGCAAGGAATCCGTGCTACGAGTATGCTACAATTATTCTTGTAATTAATGCTTCAATTAAAAATATGCCTTCTCTTTTTGCAATATCGTAATTTGTCTGTCTGTCCAGATGATAACTCAATAACGCTTGTAGTTGGAGACTTGAAATTTGGTACAATAATATTTCGTTAAAATATTTGTAAGGCCAAGTTTGAAGAAGAGCAAAATCGGGCAACTCCTTAGTGTTGCCATATAAGACTAAATTATTTTTATACAAAAAAGCTGATTTTGTTTACATATTAATTTTCTTTCGTTAAATAATGTTATAAATACGTCTTACAATTAATAATTATTTGAATTAATAATTTTTTACTCGATTTCTTAATAAATGTTTCTTTTATAATAAAACTGTGCCGTTTTATATATAGGGTATTTTATAATTGGCCTAAACAAATTATACTTTCGTACTAGTTGTTGAAAAATTAAAAAAAAAAAAAAATTTGGGTAATTGTTGATTATTAAGTATTAATGACAGTTGTTCAACTACCGTTTTTTTCATAAATGGCAGATTAATGAATTTTTTATGTTAAACATTACTCGTTGCTATGTTTATTTATTCATCTGTCTATATTCTTTGTACACCAAATTCGATTTTTACATGGTGTTTTTTTGGCACGTATCTAACGTGTAGAAGCAGGTTGTAGTCATCTTTTTACGTTATTATTTTTTTCATTTTTCTTCATGCGAAAAATGTGTTTGCTCAATACGTTCATTCTACGTAAAAAATTATATAAATTTTTTTTAATTTGTCTTAATATTGCAATTGCATTATTATTGTTTGTATCTCAATTTAACATATTAAATATGTGATCATGAAATTGTTTAACGAACTTTTCAAATTTATTTTTGTTACATCCTCTGGAAACTCGGTTTTCTTAAAATCGGATATAAAAATAAAACTGACTTAAAATTTGAAATTTTGTAAAAATCTATTACATAAAATTTTAATATTTCTTGGAAACTGTTTTCTTAAATGTATCAAATTCAAAGTTATGATGAATTCGCTGTTTTCAAGTTCTTAATATGTGCATTTAATGAATTCTATTAATTAGCAACTATTAGTGCGAAAACTAGTCAAAGACAATGTGTTTAGAAATCAACTAAATATGAGATACATATTTATGTAAATTATTGTTCACTAAAGGGGGGAAACCACATTAGAGAGCTTATTTTAAGGTGTTTTTTAAGAATTATTTTGAGTGTGAAAAAAATATTGGAATTTGATAAAACTTTGGTATTATTTTATTGATATTTTGAATAAAATTAAAAAAAATTTTAAAAAAAATGTCGAAATTATAGGCCCTTGTTTTCTGCAGGTCATTCGTCCGAGTTTGTTGTTTACGAGCAATCCGGAAGTCGCAATTTTTATCTAAAACCAAAACGTTTTTGTTTTTACATTATTAACAAGTTTTGTAAGAATATGAACCTCAATGTAGGTGAAAATAATGAAATTCTTCTTAAATTTTCACCACTTTTTTTTCTAATTATGCAACTCTTAAAATCATGATATTATCCCAAAAGTTGGTTCATATTCTTCGTAATTTCATAGAGAAATCATACTATCAATTTTCATAATGATCGGTTCATTACATTTTGAGTTAGACTGTTCGCAAATATGAAAAAAGTCATTTCGAGATAAACGCGTTTGAACAAAACCTCGAACCTCTAGCGGCTAGAGTCTAGCCTATACCCGATGAGCGCTCGGTTCTATGCTCATAAAATCTTAATAAATGCGAATTTCGCTTTGAAATTTTGACAGCAAATTCTTGGGTAGTTAAGCTAACAATTTATTCAATAAAAAAAATCAGATTTTTTGAAACTCCTTAACAACAAGACAAAAACTGTTTGATGAATTCATTCGAATCTTCGAGTTCGCAGTAAATGTCTGCAAGTAAAAAGTAAAATTACTACGAAATCTTGGGGTGAAATGGAAGAACTAAATTTCAAGACTATTGCAGTGTCAAACGAATCATACGACAGCATTGATATTTTGTTTTATAAACCCTGAATTGAACTATCGATTTTCTGGGAAGCAAATGCCCAAAATAATCATTTGACATGATTAATTCAAAATGCAATCATTTTCGAATGTATTTTTAGATAACAATTATTTTAATAGGTTTACTAATTGTTTTTGTATTGATTTTATTTACTGTAACCACAACAATGATTGAAACAGTCATCGTTTTGTTCTTCATTGTTACGGACTTCTGACGTTTCGAAACATACACTACACATTTTGCGATTACGCCAAACTGAATAAACTGCGCAGCGCATATAGTTTTTGCTATTTTCACTTACTTATTTATTAGCTTGCTTACTTAGATAATATAATTAAATTATCTGCAGAAAAGATGATAATATTTAAAAATGATTATTAATTCGTTTTACAAAATTTGCTAAAACTCATTTCGACACGGGTGAATTTTGTGATTTTTTTATATGCAAAAATAATTATGATTTGTTGTATTTTATATTGAGATATGACTTGAAAGTTGTTTTTTGTTCATGCGTAGGTGCCGCGGTTAAAATGGAACACTTCCAGGCCGCATTGGACCCCCGCAAGCAGGAACTCTTAGAAGCTCGATTCATAGGAGCCAGGGTGAGTGGAGCTCATTTTTTTACACTTTGTATTAGTATTTAAGTTAATTTAGTTGAAAATTTAAAAAAAAAAAAAACATTTAATAATGTTTCAACAAAATCTCGATAAAATTGGTAAGCAAGTCTGAATATGTTTGGCATCTTCGTTAGATACCGCTGTTTTCTTTTTTTCATCAAACATTGACGTTAGGAATGGCTGGTTGCAGTGGAACGGAATCGTGGTCCTCATTGGAATGGATGGCGAATTAAGTATTATAACAATTATATGTTATTGAGTCGAAGTATTAGAAGGATTTGGGGTAAACTACGAAGGAGATACGGACTTTTTCCTGGACGACTATATGCTTGTCTGTCTATGTGTCCTTTTTCGAGTAATATGTAAAACTTCTTTTTGTTTTATGATTTCCCCTCATCTTCAGCTAAGGCACGACTACAATTCGAGACCGGGAAAGTGGAAACAGGGCACAGGCAACCTTGAGGGAAAATTCAATAATCCACACCCAGAGTGTCGTGCGGTAATAAAATTTAGCTGAAATTTATATTCCCGGGGAAATGTTTGATTTCTAGCCCATTACAACCTGTGTATATAATTCGAGAGCCGCCGCCTAAGCAACTAGGTACGTAGGAAGCAGTCCTATACAAAGAATAATTCGTTTCATCTCCGAGGCTGGCAGACATGTATGCGTGCCGTATCGGGAGGATGAGGCACAAAAGTTGAAAGTGTGGGAATGGGAATTTGGAGGAAAACCATCAAAACCCCCCACCCCACCTTTACTCACACCCACACCCAGTCCCATCCCCCATCCCCTCAAGTGGCTGGGATTATTGGTGGCACTACCATGTCACTGCCGTATCCTTCCTTTTTACTAGCCTGGGTGAACCCATCCCTATAGCCCTACCCTTTTTAGTGTACCAGGTCCCTTGCCTCCCTTCATTGCTGAATGATTTCGGTTAGCATGGCAACAGCTGGATGTGTTGCAAGGCAACTGAAGAAAAAAAAATCGCCTGGCGAACAACACTAACACCTCCTCAGTCCTCAGAATATATACGTATAGTTGGACCCAGGCGAATTTCTAGCAAAAGGCTTGCGTTTTGCATTACTAAAAGTTCATACCACCGGCACTGACAACCCATCCTCATAGATTCAATGATATTGCACTTAATATATAGTGGTCGTAGATAACTGGGGTGAGGGCCCACCATCATCCATCCATACTCCATCTCCTTTCGCTCTAGTTGTCGAGTGCATTGCGAAATTTCCATACACAACACGCGCTATAACTTCCCCGTAGACCCCCAGGTCGACATCTATGTACCTCAATGTAATTATATTCTCTTCGCTCCTCAAAAGTTCTCGGCTATATTCCTCATATGGATTCTGTTGTTGTATATAGAATTTGGAGCCTATTTCATCATATACCACAAACATTTTCTCCTGGTTATTGATTTTTATCCTTTCTAATACAAAACATTTTTATTTCCTGGTATCAGGAATTCAACTTTCCGATTATTGTATTTGTTGTTTTTTTTAATATTTTTTTTTTTCTACAATTTTCGACAGCAAGGCAACGCAATATGGCGGCTATGAATGGTGAACACAAATTATTTCAAAATTAGTCCCCGCAATCTTCTGGAACTTTCTCAGTTCATCGCGTTACATAACGGTACATTACTACTGTTATTATTCACATACATGTCCCGCATTAAAATGTCAAGGGTGCTCTCTATGTTGCATAAAATTTTCAAATTGCATTAAATAAGGAGTTCATAGTTCAATATGTTACTTTTTTTCTATTTCTTAATTATGTGTTTCACCGTATTTGATTTTAATATTAGGCCATCATTGCAAGTGGCAATAAATTCCTAAACAACCTCTTCCTGTTTTTTTTTGTCACAAAACAAATGAAAATTAATTTGGATTTGGATGAATGGAAATTTGCGAAAAAAAAAATCAGTAGTTTTACTTCATAACAAATTTACCAAAAGTATGTATTGTGATTTTTATAAAATAAATTTATTAAAATATCTTGCAAGCTGCTGCAATCAAATAATAAAATTAAAATAGATTTAATACGACATTTTTAAAACAAAATTTTGAAATATTTTGTGACGTTTCAATACTTTATTGGTTGTCATTTGTGATGTTTTCCGTGTTTTTCTGCTGGAAATCAAACCTATGTTCTCCAAACTGGTGTGCAAATAACTGGAACAAAAATTTATTGAATAATTTGATTTTTGTCTTGCAACATAAACATGTTGAAATATAAATCCAAAAAGACCGAATTTCTTCTTAAAACTTTAGACTTTGGTTCATAATCCAATGACAATTAGTGTTGTACTTCAAATTGTTCATTTTTTTAAAATACATACATCCAAATTGATCATTTTCATTATTTATACAAGTTGCCCAGTTTTTTAAAGCCTAAGTTTCATCTTATGTGTCTACGGCCTACGCATTGCTTAATTTACCATAACAAATTATTACAAATTGTATAGCATTAAATTTTTAAAGAAATAAAAGTTAAAATTAATCGGTATTTTATCTTGGAACAAAACAATCAATAAGAAGTCTATTTTTCGAAGGGCTACGCTAGAATGAAAATAAAGAAGGAAGTGCTATAAATATTTAAAACAAACGAAAGAAGTAATCGTATTACAAAAATATACATATATGTACCTTCATATACAGCTACGCGTAATAAATAATTAGAACACAACAAGAAATTATTGTCGTATTTCGTTAAAAATAAAGCTGTAAGCATTTGAACAACAACCATTAAGATATAAAGATACCAACGTTTTGTGTTGCATCATTTTGTTATGCTCTACTGAAAATATGTTATTTCAATGGATTTCGAGGTAAACACCAGAAAATATGTAAACTCTTTTTCCCTTATTATTCAATGTGTAATTTGATTTCGTTTCCAACGAACAATTTCCAGTGCGAACTCCGCGAGGTCATCATTAATTCGCGCTGCACAGAGTTCCACAGTGGACACTCGATACAACTCATGTGCAACTCTCCCCACTTCATCTTACTAAAATTTGCACATCGCAATTATTTATTTATTCATTTTTTTTTTCTTGAATAAAAGTGTGCGCGGTGAGAAGTGCCGAAGCAAATTTATTTATCGTATTTTTGCGCTCTCTTTTAGTGTCCAGAAAATTATTTAAACTGATGGTAAAATTGGTTGATTTTGTGCTAATTAAAAACTCAAATAGCAATTTGTAACAAATTACATCTGTACACAGTAAATATTCCACCTCAGAGAATGTGCAGTTCGAGATGTACTGCATGACTATGAAATGACTTTCTCCATTAAATGGCGATTCACCAAAGAATTCGCAAGATTGAAACTGTTGGCTTTGGTTCACAAGTTATACAATAATATTCTTTGACCGGAGTCAGACCATACGGAAAACGTCATATTTATATGCGATTTGCCATATTTCATAGCGTGTGACTCGACGATATCCAATATGGCGTATCGCTTATAAATATCCCAAAAATTTCGGAATATTTTCGGCACATCAAAGGAATTTGAGGGGTTCAAATTTCCCGAGTCGCACGATCACACCACACAAAATTTTATGCACAGAGTAGTCTGTGAATTGCAAAAAATACAGGTTGCAAGCTCATTTTTAGGGTTCCGTACCCAAAGGGTAAAAACGGGATCCTATTACTAAGACTTCGCCGTCTGTCCGTTCGTCCGTCGGTCTGTCTGTCACCAGGCTGTATCTCAAGAACCGCTATAGCTAGGCAGTTGAAATGTTGACAAATTATGTATTTCTGTTGCCGCTATAACAACAAATACTAAAAACAAAATAAAATAAATATTTAAGGGAGGCTCCTATACAAAAAACGCGATTTTTTTGCCCTTCTTTGCTCGATATCAATAATGGTAACAGGTAGACACTTGAAATATACACAAAATACTTAATTACAAATACAAAAAAAAAAAGAAAAAAAGATGAAATTTTTGTACCTACTGTTGTTTACCTAGTCAATGGTATGGAACCTTTCGGGCGCGAGTCCGACTCGCACTTGGCCGATTTTTGCTTATCGTGTGACTCGATATCACAAAAATATTCCACAAAAATATTTCCTTATAAGTATGACGTTTATCGTATAGTCTGACTCCGGCTTTACCATTTAAATATAAGATTATCGAAAAATTATGTTCCATTATGAGAAATATTTTGGCAACAAGAAACAGACATAAGAATTAAACGTAAATAATATTGAGTAAATATTATTCTGTTTGAAAGCGTCGTTTATTAAAGGTGACAATTTTTCACATCGATATTCGCGTCTCTAAACTAAACATGAATAAATCGTATTGAATTTCAAGCGCATTATCTTTCTTTTTCGTTCCGTTTCTTTTAAAGTATTATGGACATGTTAAAATTGAGTACGACACCATTTGTACATAGAAATTTTGCATAATCATTTCCCGAGCTTATAATATGTACTTAGAACCATTCCTTCAAAGCATGTTTGTCTGTTGTTATAGGATATATAAAGTTTATGCCAACGTTGAGCGACGCCTTGAAAAGTCGGAATAAATAAAAGTAAACAATACATCGATTATTGGGAAATGAGAAATGAACGTTTGATGGATGTCCATCTGTCTTTACGATAACTCCTAAATACTTTTAGCTAGGGGATTAACATTTAATATAATAATACTTGTTAAATTGCTAAATTCATATACACGGATGAGCAGTATCGGGCAGCACCATTTTAGTGTTGCCATACACTAAATTGAATAATTTTATACTAAAGTTATATTGTTACACGATTTTGGAATAACACGGATGCAAGAAAATAATATAATAATTTCGAAAGGTTGTTTAAAGTTTTTAACAATTTCGCGTGCATTTCTCATATCATAATTTATTGGTTTGATAGATTTTTTTCCCTTATCAGCTTTTTTGTTTGTTTTATGTACGTTTTTCAAATTTCAATATTTTTGTTTCATATGATATGGAAGGATGAACCACCATCTTGGATTCCATTTTACGTTACCAAACTGATCCTTTGTCCCCAAAATAGCTTTAACGTTTTTTTAAAAAGTGAAGTGGATGCGAACACAAAACGATTTGAGCTGTTGAGGCAATTGTCGAAATGAAAGATTTTTCCAAAGAAAAGCGGCGAATTATCAAATGCCGCTGCGAACATGTTTCAAAAGTGCATTCGCCTTCATTTTCCTCATTGAACCATTGATATTGCATTTTATGCACCGCCAGTGAGTGTTAAAACCTGCAGAAAATGGTTGTTGCTTCGCTGCCGATATCGATTCGGTTGTATCTTTCAGCAGCGGCACAGAATTTTTCCACCATAAAGGGAAAAAAAATCGTCTGGCATATGTTTGCCGTAGGTTAAACTGGTTTGACAAAATATGTTTGGCTAAGTTGCTGTATTTCGCGTTTCGTATGTAGAGAACCTACTCTAAATAGGTATATGTTGGGGCCTGGAGCCGTCATTTCATTTTTATTTCCCATTCATTGTGTCCATGTACTTCCTACTTCTCAGCCGTACGTTTTGTTTCGTTCGAACCCAGGCTAACCATCATCCTAGGCAACTAGGCAAGCGCATATATACACAAAAAGTTTTTCCACTTTCTCATCCCTGCCTCGGGTGCAGATGAAACAGGGAAATGGCATCCACAGGAACCAGATCGATTTCGCAGATGTGATTTTACTATTCCTTTGCCCCGGAAAGGGTGGCTCCGGTGCCCATGGGCGTTGCGGGGGATGGGCTGAAGTGCATTGGTTATGCCAGAAAATGAGAGGTGTAAATTTTTCACCCACCTTCCACTTCGTATTCATTTACCATTTCGTTCCAAAAATATGTCGTGTGTGTGTTCCATTTTCGCATCCTGTTCTTCATAACTTTACACTTTAAGTCTACCACCCGATCCGCATCGTGCTACCAGCTCAATTCAACACCCAATAGGCACCACACTCACCCTTCGCATTTGTGTTGACCCCCATCCCCAACCCCTTTATAGTTCCATACCACGGTTATCACACGCCTCCTCTCCCACTGTCCCTGCAGACTCACTTGTGGGTGAACACATCGATACGCTTATCGTGGGATTTTGTCTGTTCTTACTCAATGTTGAAGTGAAGGCTACACTGGGTCGCACACTCTTTAGTAGCTACAAATAAAAGGCAATTTTACTGAAACTTTAAGCCCGGTGTTGCCAGTTTCGGGTTCTATTGAACGCACCGAGCAGGAGAAGCCTTCGTACACTTGCCACCAGGGTCCCCACATCAGTGGAGGGTTTTGGGCCGCGACTTGGGCCATTCTACGCGAAAACAACGGCACACATTCAGTGGCTTCCATTTTGCTTCCGAAAACAATACAACGATACCAAAAAAAATTCATCCACGCCCCTCGTCAGCTCGACTGAACAGTTCCAAACCCAAACAAGAAGCACTCGGCAATTTTCGAATTATATAATTACTTTGATTAAAGAAATCAAAATTTATTGCCGACTGTAATTTTCCTTCACTTTGTTTTGCATGAAACTATTCACAGTTGCAGGGAAAACCGTAGTTTAATTCTTTCTGTTGAAATGCATCAAAATCCAAGCGTAATTGTGACTAATTTCAAGGAATCTATACTAAAATCTAATGTAGTTAACTATGGGTTCTTTGTAAATGCGAACAAATTTTAAACTAAAAATTGCTATTTTTGTTGTCAGTGTACAGTCTTAAATCGAAATAAAAATCAATAAATTAGTTGTTATATTTGTCAAAATCCATTCAAGAGGCATTCACAGTGGAGTCAAACAAGTCGCGATTGCTGATATATTCTAAAAATACGCACTTTCAAAGTATTTAACTACAAATTCCAGAAAATCACAAAATTAACACAATTCCGCCAATAGAAGTTTCCGCAAACCGACTTTTTTCAACCGAATGAATTCCGCAACTGTAATTTCATTTGCATTGCTGCATTGCTTGAAGAATTAAAATCATTTTGGTTTTGCTATCGTGTAAATCATAAAAGAGCTATACCACTTAACGAAAATTACGTTCAAATTCATTTATACTTCGAACATGTCTGGTAATTTAAATTACATTTCGAATTAATCAAAAATTCAAAAATTAATCTTTGTATAGTGATGTCATCATTCCTTATAGTCCTGAGGATGCGTTTGTTTCCCAGATTGCGATCCCGTCATTAGATCACGTTTTTCAGTCGTGGTGAATATCCGTAACAGATTTACATATAGAGTTTAAAAATGAATCGACTTTCTGAGATTCAATAAAGTTCTGCTTGTAGAAACGTTCTTCAAAACTCTATCAAACGGTTTCTTTTAGTGTTTCACAAAAAATCGTATTCTTTTTGTGTGAGGAAAATAATTGTAAGTTGCCAAATTTGGATCAATTCAATTTGTACGTAATGTGAGTATTTTTTTTTATTAAAATACTTTTCTTGCAACCCTTATTTAAAGTATATTACTTTACCCGAATAACAGAACGTATAAAAAGTCTAGAATCGGTCACTGTGATTGTTTCACTTAGTCAGATTCATATTTATGCTACCCAAGCTCAAATGTCACCACGATTAATCATGTCATGTGATATTGAGAATTTCAATTGTTTATTTAGAATGTTTGTTAGGCCTTCTAGTAATTCCCAACTCAAATTGTTATAAACTTATTCCGTGGATCTAAACTTTCAGTGAGAAAAAACCCTGGTGATTTGAGATAACATAAATGTTTACACTAACGAAATACTTGGCACGATTTCAGCCTATTCGGCTTTTAGCTACAATAAACAAATCAAATTTGTTTATATTTGTTCAGCCAATAGACCAAATTTTGTTTAAATTTATTGGAACCAAAGTCTTTGTTTAAATTAACTAAATTTTCAACTTAAGCTTTTGACAAATCATTCAACTGAGTTGATTTATTAATGCAATGAGATTTTAATATACAACTAATAAAAAACATAGATACTTACCTGTGTGAAATTCACTTAACCAAGTTTGGTTGAACTTCTCAACAGAATTATGGTTAATTTTTAACAACAAGCACATGTGCTTTTGGTTTATTATTTCCAACTTTGGATTCGAGCACGAAAAAAAAATTATAGCCTCACCTGAAATTTTAACAGGTTTCGTTTTGAGATATGTAGCTTTCAACTAGTACGGAATCATAATTAGTGTAGACCAATTATGAAATATCCTGTATGTTGTACGGCACAGTTTGGTTACAGAAGAAACGTTTATTAAGACATCGTGTAAATCCGTGTAAAACCGTTTTCCCATCCTAAAAAGAGAAATTTGTTTAAGTTATAAAAAACCATGTAAAAAACGAAAGTTTTTGTATTTGCAAACTTATAACTGAAAAAATAAATACCGTAACTGCCAAATTTTATGAAAGCTGCCACGTTTAAGATAATCCCCTAATTCGACAACTTGTCAATGACTTAGCTTAGGTTTAGATATAAAAGATAGGTTAGTAGGAAAGATTTTTTTTTGAATTTTGTCCCATCTGTTTTTATTAATACCTAGAAATATGTTCTGCTAAGCACGTATTAACATTGTAGTTATAATACTTATTCAGTAAGCAACATCAACATTTTTTGTATAAAAATAATTCAGCTTTGTATGGCAACACTAAGAAGGTGGTTGACCAATTTTGATCACCTTCGAACGTGAATGGCTTTAACGAGGTATTATTGTACCAAATTTCAATCTTCTAGCAGCTAGAGTTTAGCTACCAGCATTCTCGAGTTGTCGTCTAAATCTAGAGTAGACAGACGTACTACGCTTATGTAAAAAAAAAAAAAAAAAAAATGCGGAAAAAAGTGTGGATGGAACTTAGCCTTGATCAAGCTCAGAATGGAGATAAGATTTTATGTTTTACTATTCAAGTGCTAGATAGCAATAGTGATACGTGTAGGCTATAGAGATTTCCTTCAAGTTTTGATGTGCATGGTTTTCAATTAAGAAAAATTTTTAGCCCGATCTGCGAACTGGGCCTAACTTAACTACAATAAAACGATTCTCACGAGTTGCCAACTCAAGTCCGGTTCCACTTTGTCAAAAAAGTTAAAAAGGATCGACGGGAAAAGAACGCCGTAAATTAGGCATCTATGTCTACAATTTGTCCATTAGAAAGAGGTATTGAGCATCAATCAACCCTGAATTTTGATAGTATCCGAACAGTTATGCAACGCCCGGATCGTTAAAAATCGATATGTGTGCGGCCAGTCTAAGTTTTTGGAATGGCTGCAGCAACTTCTACGCCTAATCTTTAGGTGGTTTAATTAGATTTGTAAATGAAGGGTCCTTCTAGAGTCCTGCCAGCTGTCTGCCCTCTTCTATGAATCTTGCAATCGCCGCAGAAATTTTTCTGGAAACGTCAGACCGATCGATCCAGATTCCAGACCTAAATAACCGCTTGTGGCTTTAGGAAATAACTAGAAACGAGCAATTGGTCTCGATAATCGATTACTGCAGTACTTACATTTTGTGAAGTAAAGACTGAAAAAAAACATTAGTACTAGTTATTTTGATAAAAACTAGATAGGTATTTTGGAAATAATAAACCTTTCTCAAAAATTTGCAGCGTTTTATATATTCAAATCTATTTAAAAAAGATTTAATGATTTCTTCACAGTAAATATATTGTGCACAACACGACAATAGTCCTTTCTTTGTATACTGATAAGCGGCATATTGACTACTGAGACTTCTTTTGTCTTCGCGAGCTTTTGCGAAAATGTATCAACGCTTCATGTGATCCTGTAAACTAGAAAGAACAGCGAAAATTGTTGTTATCAGTTAACGAAAAAAAAACTTTAATTTTAGTATTTGAGTAAAACCACGGCCTATACTGTCTCAATTCTTACCATTAGATCTTGATGCGAGCCTCCATTCTGTGCAGCACAACTTGAAATGAAATTCCTAAGCCCAAAATAACTGCTTTGACTAATAGAAGATAACAACAATAAAGTTTTTGCTGGTTTTTCATAAGTTACTAGATTAACGCAACCAAATCTTTGTTAATTCTGTATAGATAATTTAATTAGTAGGTTTAAAACATCAATTCTGGTACAAATTCTTATTTACAGAGCTGTATTAAAATAACGAATTCGACTACATTTCTTTCTGAAAACACGTGTTAAAAAGTGTTCTACAAACTAAATTATGTTTCAGATAAGACAATTTATCAAAATTACCCTGTTATGAGGGTTAAACTAAACTTTTCATCAAATTTTCAACTAAACCATACAAGTTGAGTTATTTGTTATAACAACTGGTCATATTGTTTAAGTCAACTTAATAAATTGCTATTGAATGGAATTTTTTTTTTTTTTTTTTTGAAATCCAAAACAGCCATTTTGAATGTCTTAAGAACATAGCTAATAAATACTGACCGCATTTCTTAAGTTTGGAATGGCGCCTTTTAAGTCTAAACCCTTTCACCACAACCAGCGACTATATCTGCAATTATTTCTACGTTTCGTCTTAATGAATATCTGCAATTGCCATTTCAATTGCATTCTTTCTTTTATTTATTTTTTCTTATCCAAAAACACCATCAGAATACGTGCACAGAGCTCTGTTTACGAATATATTAACTGCATTTTATATTGATATATTATACCATATTTTGTTTCACTCAAATTGGTTTAAACAAACTTATAAATGTTAACTATATTTGTTTTTTTATTTCATGAATTGTAAAATGTTTTTAAAAAAGCAGAGGAATCGCTTTACATTTGTTGATTTGTTTACACATTTGGGTAAATTTGTTTTTCTCTTTGAATTTCACTCACCTTTAGGTAATTGTCTCTTTCCAAAATCATATTCATTAAAGCTTGTAATTGTTAAGTATCCTCGTTTCCCATTTTCATGTTGGTTTTTTATGCTTCATTTTGCTATTTTCCCACAAAATTTCTGCATGCTTTTGGAAAGCATACCAAAATGTCGAAATTGAGCATGAAATAAGCTTTTCGGCAAAATTCACAGACTGCAAACACGATGCGAATCCAAAAATTATTAAATTGAAATTAAAACATCCATTTATTCGGTGTGAATGGCCCTTTCGCTGCACCATCGAAAAATTAACGATCTGGCACATCTCCAATCCTTAAATAATTTAAATCTCGTCATGAGTTGATGTCGGTGCTATTTAAAATTGCCAAAAAATCAACATAGAATTTCTTTATGTTGTGTCATCGCTGGCGAAAGTTGTCCAAACTGAACGATTAAAAATAGTTCAAGCTTACTACTTTCCGATTTGCAACTGTTTACTCTGCAAAACAACAATTATAAAAACAAGTTAAAAATAGAGAAATTATTTAAAGGAAATCGTCAATGTGGTGGAGTGGAGATCAACTCGTGGGATGAAGATAATGATCACACATGTCGTGTTCAACTTCGGGTGTTGCTTGCTCCGCAAATCGGAATGATCCTCGGAATGAGCTGCGAGTCGATTTCAAAAGAGATGTTCAGCCAAAATTCCTGAACTAAGCGCCAGCCATTCTCAAAAGTCTTGGTCATCCTCCACGTTAAGGAAATTGGTTAATTGTGTATGTTTCCCCTGCCTTGGTCAGGGAAGCGCAGTTCAGTGCAGCTTGGTTGACGCGCGTAATTTCATATACTACGTTTACATGCAGAGTCGAAAGATCGAGTCGAAAACAGGTTTTGAACTCGAACCTGCGTTTTTGAGCACTCCGGGTTGAGGGATCGAGTCGAAATCGAGTCCAAATGTAGTCGAAGTGACAGCTTATTGCAATAATTTGATCTATTATATTAACAATTTTTTCAATTTTTTCGACTTTCATTCATATTATATAGACATATTAAGGAATTTGATTTCGAATAAAATCTTATGTTTTGGAAAATTAGTCAGAAACATGAAAAAACTGTCGAACTGACAACTCGACTACTCAACCCGCGTTTACATGCATTTTAACTCGACTTCTCGACTCAACCCAGGTAGCAAAGCTGGGTCGAGTCGAATTCAACCCGGTTTGGACTCGACTCGCGTTTACATGGAGTCGAACCTGGGTTCAACCCAGGTTCAACCCTGCATGTAAACGTAGTAATAGTGATTATAGGCCATCGCGCTCTTTCTTGCTTCCAGGCGCAAAGCACAGCCATCTGATGAGTCTAGTATAGATGAAATGAGGACATTCAGGAATATGTCGAACTTATGTTAAAACTAGATACTAGATCTTCGTATTCATTGAGTTTGGAAAAGGCACTTGTATGGAGCGTTTTTGCCGTTCCCCCGTTTTTGAGCGTGGACCATCTTTGAACATTGCTGGGAATTCAGAAGGGTAATTCCAGAATTTATCACAACAGAGATAAAAAGGAAATCATAATGGCCGTGTACGACGAGTTCACGCACTTTCTACGCAGAGACGGTAAGAACTTCCTTGGCAGCTGCCATCCTTTCTTACCCTCAAACTGGTTTCTTCACAAAAGTAAACAGGGCAGGAATTCTTCTATAACTTCTTTTAACAAAAATGAAAATGAGAAGAAAAATAAACTGCTTTTCAGTTGCAGCAAGAAGCGCGATGAATGCAAGTGCTGCAACTCCTCAATAAAAGAATCATTCAGCCGAGAGTTGCTTTAATGCAAGTTAATGGCGGGAACATGTGTAGGTAAATCTGCGTCTGTACTTCCTGGCGATTGCGATAGTATGCAGACTGCAATTTAGAGTTTGCAACGTAAAATTCCTGTAATAAGGAATCCTTTAGTAACGAATGCGATTACATTTCTAGGGTCATACTTACCACGGTGACTGCAGTTCAAGTGCTTCAATTGCTGGAATTGTTCTCCCTGCACTGCTAGTTACACTTTTATGTTTCGTTGTTTTATTTTTCTATATAACATATTAACATGTTGAAGAATCACTCGCTCTAGTTAAATCGGATACAATAGTGCTTTGCTAATCCACTGTTGTAATTTACAATTTTTCCCCAGTCCAAACAGAGCCTCAAAAGCTTGCTCGTTGCTCCGCCCTCGCCTTGGATCAAGACGGGACAATGTTACTCTTCAGAATGTAATTCATTTTATTTATTGATATTTTTTTAAAATGCATGCCGCAATGAAAATTGCTCAAGTATAGGTATGGAAAAAATAATGGAATCGTAGTCACTACGCAAACAACGTTAGTTCAAGTCGAAATGTTGTAGATTTTGGCTTTCCTGCTGCATGCACAGTAAAAATGAAATGGTGTTATTTTTTGAAATGCAAAAAAGAAATAAGCTTGGAATGGAACGTTCTCTTTTCTGTCTAACACTTCAGGGCCACCATCCTTGAGGGAATTGACTTACCTGCGAGTAGAAAGTAATTTGTGTTGAGCACATTTGACAATTATGTCATGCAAACGTTTTCAAATGAGAATTTTCACAAATGTAGTGTTGATGTGTTTATATTTAATTATCTTCGCGAAAAGTACTTTTGTTGAAAGCAAAGAAGTGTCAGAGCGACTTTGCAACGTTCATCAATTGCCGCCATCACAAATGTCGATGGAAGCTCGATACTTAGAAATGCTGACTTTCCAACAGATTTCTTCCATTGCATGTCTTTGATTATGCATTTACTTACTAGTCCCACAACAAGGTGGGCAAAATAATTATGCAAAGTCTGCCATATATTGCCTCAAGTACGCTGCCGGGCAATACCAAACGCTCCTCAAAGGGCTAAGGGTTCGCGCACACAGATAGTGAAGCAGAGCTGAGCTAAACTTATCAGCATTATTAGCAAAATCTCTTGACATGTCCACAGGAAACGGAGTAGATGAAGATGATTTTTGCATAAATAATTAATCCGTAAATTAAACAATAAACGAACAATTCAATTTATGACGTATGCATGTTAATTAGCGCGGAAAAAATCAATCATACTTTATCTCAGTTCAGCTAACTAAGTACAAATAACTGAAGCTCACTTTCTGTGTGCGTTAACCCTATAAGGTACCCAAAGGGAGAAGCAGGGTCAAAGGCGGGTACCTGTAATAATTCTATAACCACTGTATTTGTGAGGAATAGATGCCGTTTCTTCGCAAGTACACATGCAAACAGATTCCGATTTATACTTAATTAACAACTTCCTTCCTTTATACCGTTGAGTAAATATTGGTAGGGCGGGACGGGCCTTTATTCGCAATTACGGGGTTATGTGTGCGTGTGGCCTGCAATATACAGCACAGCCGTGAACATTGAAACAAATATACAAAATACCATTTTCGTTGCTAGTTGCTACCCTTGGCGAGATGAATTTTTCACTTCTGTGCCCTGTACCCCCTCTAGCCCAGAACACCGTTTTCTTTGTACCCGACTGTAGGTATTGTCTTCCAAGCTAAAAATAAATCCACTAACTTCGCAAGTACATTCCCCGAACTCCGTTGTACCCGAAGTACCTTCGGTTGATCGCACCACGCCTCACCCCTGCATTCCCTCTTCCGTCCATCGGCGATCTATCGTTAAACTTTCAAACTAACACGCGAAAATATTTAATATCGTGCTATCCTTCCCCAATCCCCAGTGCTCTTTCATAACCAAACTTCCAGTGAGCCGCGGCCCGCTATTATCTGGTCGCGCGGTATTCGCGGATTTCCACAAAGCGAATATGAATCTTGCTCAAAGTGAAAATATATCTCGGATTCTCGGTTGTTTATTTGATTTTATTCTTGTTGTTGCTTTTTCTTTCCTTCGTTCCACTCGTTCGTTCTCCTCCCCTGAACATTTTGCTTTGATTAAACTACAGTATTATGCCTGACATCGTTTTACTTGTCCACCGCCCCTGCCGATCCCTCTTGGCTAGAGACAACTGGTTAAATTGTTACAGAGTTTGTCACATTTCATGTCGCTCTCTCGTCGCGATAAACGAACGGAGCCTACCAGCAATAATCTTTTTAAGATTGTATCGCCATTTTTAATTTTGCTGCGAATAAAAAACTGAAGTCCTCTTCCTTTGCCTGGCTCGGTTTGTACTTCCGTTTACGATGCTGTCCGGCAGCCAACATCTGCTCTTTTGTAATCGTCGACTTCGCCTGTCCGAAGTCATCCTGGACCGCAAATGAAACTCCCTAGCTATGACCACTAATTGTCTTGCGATTAACTCTCGGGAACATTGAACACCCAGGTCAAAGTCACATCGCCGCCATTTTTATGACGAAATAATTTCCCAATGATGTGTTGCATAATTTCTGATTCGAAAGTCACGAGGCTGAATTTCAACTTCACGAGGTATGCGGATCAAAGCAATCTCATTGACAGAAAAATACTCTACTCCCTGTTCCAGTATCTACTTATACTGCTCAGCAAGTCCTGTAATTCTTAGCGTTCGTCTGCCGTCCTAGTGAAACACTTTTTCTTGGAATTGAGAAAACTGTTGGGGAACTGCAAAGTTCCACACTGGTCCAGCCTCACGCGTAGTGTAGTTTATATCCTTCACACTTTACGATACACATTGGATCAGAATTCCTTGTGAATTCTAATATTGCGATCGCGACAATTTCAAATTGTTAGTCGCGCCGCAATCAATTTTATTCGTCGAACGGAATTCGAGCGAAAAACTGCGAAATGCATACCAATCGATTCTGGTGGGATGGTGGGATCTGGCATTTCACCAGCAACGTGAGTACAGTAATGGAAACCGCGAAAAACATCAAATCATCGTTGGTCAGCAAATATTTCGATAATTTGCGGAAGTCAACCTAGTGCCACAAACATCTGCAGAAAAGCTGGAATAATTACCATTTAGTAAAATAATCAATATCAATATTCTAAGAACTTATAATATGTACTTTCAATTTAATATACTTTGTCTAAAATAATTTTCTCAATAACTTCGCATGAACCGTTTTCCGCTACAAAATTAAATCCACATTGAAGGAATTTTCTTGGAGGAAATTAGGAGTTTAGAGTTTTGTTGAATTTTATATTTGAATCAATGTTTTTTTAAGGGAATTTTCCCGCTTTTTGGGTTATTTTTTCTTGACTCTTTCAGAATCTTGTTGTACAAAAACGAAAACTTTCTTTTATTTTAAAATACAAGTATTGAACTTTAAAAAACAAAATATTTCAAAAAACAAGATGGCAACCCGTGCCGGAAGAACGCGTTTCCCTGGTTGGCATCCTGCAGGCTGCGTGTTTTATTTAAAATCGAAGTTAGCAAGTTGTTTTCTTTTCAAAAAATACACTTGTAATTCTTGCATGAACTAGAATTAAATTTTACATAAACTTGACGATGTAAAATACAATTTTATCGTATATTAATCGGATTTCTTGATTGGCATAGCGTTAATGGGACTCACCGACAGCAACGACTTCACACCAAGACCAGACATGTTGCAAATGTTAGGATTGACAGCACCTTAGGCGGCGACAATTGGAAATCCATTGTACCTATGCAATGAACTTAGTGGTGATACCCAGAGTAGACAATTTTTGTTTGGTATCATCATTCCTCTGGTCGATAATGGGTATGCCGAACTCATCGGCCGACGTTTTCACACAACGTTGATTTCGACGATTATGTTCGCTGATCTAAAAAGAGTTGGGCACAAGTTACAAGCAACGGGACCCAGAGTGACCTTTTCAATTCGATGACCTTTCTGGGCATGCCTATGCGTATTGGGACCTTCGCTACTTAAGAACATTTTGGTACAGACACCGAAACGACAAGAATACGAGGGATGAGTCATCGCGTCGATATTTCGTTCCTGTCGATGGACCTCCAGGTCAATTGGTCTTCTTCTTGGAAATGATACTGATAGAGTTTCGAAATTGCTTCCCGACCGTAGCTGTTTTGCATGATTTCTGCAGCTCCAGGTTGTTTGGTTTTGTGGGTGACAGTGATGCCTCTATTCGTTAAGATACTTGCAAGTTCCTCGGGATTATTTTTTGCATCTTTATTTTTAATGTACAATGTTATTTGATAATTTAACTGGATAATTTAACTGAATGGTTCCTTTTACCATGTTATTTATTTATTTATTCAAAGAACAAAAACGCTACACAAGTAAAATAGAAGTCTTTTAATTAGTTTCGGAATTTTCAAATTAAATCAAGCATGGAAACCAACGTACTAGAGTTTAAGAAATCCAATAATTTACCTACAAAATCACTACTTCTGCTATTCCTGCGTATAAAGTTTGGTTGGTTATTCCACAGTCGAGCTTGACTGTACAAAAACTTGCCTTTTAGTAGTTAAATACCGAAAATATGGAACCAGCAAATGAGAAGATTGCTCAGATTGAAGAAGATTAACCTTATCGCAAATATAACGAGGTTCTTTAGTTATAAGCAAATCAGTTAATAGCAATATTACACGAAAATGCACAAAGGAGTTAAGCTCGCAACCCAAAGCGCCTGAAACCAAACACAATCACACAACAGAATTAAGAGCAACATTAAGCTTACGCATGGATATTAAAGGCAAAATAAGGAATCGTACTAGCATAGCACGCGTATTTACAGACGTGAAGTGTGAGGAGCAGGAGACAGCTAGGCGACAGAGAGTTGTATACAGTTCACGTCACTCCAACAAGTTTTTTTTTTAAATGACGCCTAAATTCATTACAAAATTGTTGTAAGTAATAGGAGAACTATTCAGCTAAATGCATATACATATAGCATCCGACCTTGAAGCTGTCAGAATCAGATACTTTATCGCAGTCCTGGTATGAATTCCATCAAGATCATCATTGTTTCGCATTCTCAACAAGCCCAAGTGGGCAGAAAAGATAAAGCTGAACATCATCAGCATACTGAAATGAACACTCATGTAAACGAGATGGCAGATCCTTGATAGAGAGAAAATGACACGGGTTCTAGGATAGAAATAGAACCTTGCCAATTGGTTCGAAAATCTGAAAAACTACCCGTAACGACTTTTTGATGGAGACTATGTAAATTAGAAAAAAACTAGTTTACAAGCAAGAGAAATCAAACTTTAGGTGCAATTTCTTCAAAATATATTCAACTTTGTCGAAAGCTCTGGAGAAGTCTAGGAGGACGAGCAAGGTAAGGTTATTATTGTCCATATCCAGCCGAATATCAGCAGAGATCTTCAGCAAAGTAGTTGTACAGCTGTGCGTAGGGCGAAATACGGACTGGTATGAGGATAAGAGTTTTTTCCCCAGTATGCATATACAGCAAGTTGTTCATGCAATATTCGTTCAAATGCTTTTGACAGAAATGGGAGAATTGAAATAGGATGATACGCGGTGTTTTGCGAAGAGCCTTTCGGAATTGGTATAACTTTTAAAAATTTCCAAAAATATGGGAAAACAACAGTTAGCAAGATTGCTATTGTCGTGAAGTTGCTCAACACCACCATGAACACTTTGAATTTCTGGCAGGCCAACCATTCCGGGTGATGTGGACATGATTTCACAATCATCACCTTTTTTCAATTTTTACTTCCTTTTCCGGTGGCGGAGAAAAATCTGGCTCGACTAATATATTTTTCAATAGCCTCCGTCTAAATATGTTTGGTGCAACCATAGCAGTTGGGGGTGATGCCGATGGTGTTCCAATCGGGCTAGGAGTTTAAAGATGTGGGGTTCGAGGAACAGGTTGATTTTACAGGAACATGTGATCCCTGAGTATTTGAACAATTTATTTGTACATTCTATTTACAAAAGAAATGAAAGTGTTGCTGTTCATATGCAATTGCATATTGTGATTTACTAAACTGGGACAGATCATCAGTGGACGTGAACCACGGGATAATGGTGGTGGCCTTCGTATTATTATAGAGGTCTGATTGAATTTGGAATTTGCGGACGGGAAACGTTGAGAGGGATATATAACGAATTCTTGTTGGATAGCTGGCTCCATATATGGACGAAAGCCACCCATTGCCATTTGATTGGATGGGAAAGCCATGCGTCTAGAATTGATTGGCTGCTTAAGGGTATTTGACATCTGGAGGGCTGGAGGTAGTACATTAAGCACATCAGGTCCTGTCATGCGTTTGTGATCATACAACTCAACATCTGGAAAACTACGATGACATACCGGCCACTATTCGCCAGACGATCAATCGCAATGTACTCATTTGAATTCAAAGATCAATCAATGTCTTGTGGCAACTCTTGGCCACCTTTTAATAATTTCTTGAGATCGGTTGCAGAAATTTAAATTGCATGAATTTAAAGTAATTAGTTCAATACTTTCATTTCGTTTTATTAAAAAAATAATTCTTTATTCCTTAAAAATTTAAATTTAAATGTGAACTTTTTAATTACTGTAGAGACTATAGATGTTTTCCTGTGATTTTATGAAATTCTAATATTAGAAACTGTAGAGAAGTGTATCAAAACACTTTTTTAATGTTTTCGCAATTCAATGTTTTGCAATGAATGAATTGTAAGAACTTCTAATAACAAAATTACGCCGAAGGAAACTCGATTAAACTTTTATACAGTGCATAACATAAATAAGCTTCTGCTATTCGCATTGGTTAATGCAGAGATTCCAGTGGTTTCCAATTTGTTAAAACAACAAAAATTGTGATCCGATTACGTAATTTTTTCTATGAAATACCAACCAACAATTTGATTCTTACAACAGTGCAATCAGGGTGAGATGAACGATAACAGAAAAGTTAGATTGATCCTTTTGGATTTGTTTTGAGAAATAGCAATAATGAAAAATGTTTGATTTTATATTGAAAACTATTTTATTGATTGAATTTTTGGCATTACTGTCGATTTAATTTTTTTTGGCGAATGTTTTTTTATTAAAGAAACTTGAAAAGGTCCTCATAATTATATATTTCCTTTTTTAAGTAATTCATAGAGAACCCCTCTGTCGCTCCTTCAAAAATCACCTTTCACATTAATATATTACATAATCTAGTATAATTTTTACAGTTAAATATAAAAAACAAACAAACAAAGGCATTTAAAACACATACAGTAAGTACTTTTCACGGATCGGATCACTATATTTGGTCCTTCATCTGATTGAGGATGCAGCTTGTCGAAATTACTGCAGTTTTTTATGGCGTATTTATTTAACTAATGTAATTCATGCACTATCGGATCATGTTGTGGTTGTAAATATAACAAGACTATTCCTCTTAATTTGAACGGGATCCTTGAAAACGAACCAATGCCGCCGCACTTGAAGTACTTGAGAGCCTAGTTTAACTGCACTCAATAAGCTAGTGCATCTGGCACTTAAAAAAAAATTTCGGGCAAGTGTATTTAAAATTGCTGATATTTTTCTAATTTCTGAAACCACTTCCAGTTGTAGAGATTTACCGAAAATAATCAGTTGTCTTAATAGAATTTCAGTGAATTCTTTTAAAAACGTGGGAACATTTATTGAGAAAATTAAGGACTGAAGGACTCAAAGACCCCAACCGCTGTTCCTATTGCGAATGTTGAATCGGCATTTTAGGGCCATTTTGGTTTTGATTTGGTGTTTACGTGAAATTGAGACACAACGGTTTGGTAACATCCAAAGAATAAAAGAAGTTGCTGAAGAAGCGAATGGATTTTGAAACGGTTCAGGGGCACTTCGAGCAACCTTCTCAGGTAGAGGGAGAAATGGAGTGATGCGTTCATGAGTCCTTGGAAACCCGCAACCGAAATGATCCAAGTGAGGCATCAGAAAATAACCGCCAGCTCCTCTGTCCTCATCCTCTTCTATCATTCAGGAGTGACTCCATCCAAATGGGGTTACTCGACCACCCTCAAGGAAATCTGTCGGGAGTAGAACCGGAGCAAGACGGAATTATTTTCACCCGATGGAAGTTTTAAGCATATTTTTCGCTGTGGCATCCCGAAAAGGTGAAAGCATCGGCTCCATCTATTCACATTGCGGCAGGGATATAATTGGCCCAGAGTTCAGGTGCGAGGAGCCCCCCGAAGCCACCAGCTCAGTCAATCACTGTAGGGCTTACGTGGGGACCCCACCATACCCGGAGCTCCACAAACTAAACTAACCACTAAAAGAGATTTGAGAACACATTTTCGGTTGGGCTGCACTGAGCGCATGTCGCCATCCACTTCACGATGGGATCGCTGGGAGTTTTTTGCCCGGCCGCCGTTGTTGTTGCTTTCCCATTTCATTAAATTCATTTCTTACAAAAATTCCCTTGTATTTTTTTTTATTTATTTTATTTTATCTTACTTTAGTGTGCACGCCTGTACTTGTGCTCTAGAGTCGGTTCTTTAAAACCCCGACTTTCTTCATGTTTTCTTCCATGTTTTCTGCCATGAAATTCTGTGTGCGCATTCAAAGTTTTGTACTTTAATATGAAGTTTTTTTTATTATCATTTTCCTCGTTCTATATATAAACAGGGGCTGCTATACTTGTATACAGCTCTTTAACATTTTGTAATACATAATATACTTGAGGAAAAAAGTTCTTTTTTCTCGTCTTGTTGTGCTCTCCATCCTCAACTATTTATATAGACATATTTGTATTAACGTATGTACGATTGCAGGGATGGCATTGTATTTGTTCATCACTTCAATCCCTGATTGTCGTGAGATGAAGAGGGTGGTGCAGTAAGTTGTGTAGTGTAGTTATCAATAGCAACAGAGAGAAACTGGAAAAACAATAAGATTCAGCGGAGATAACGTGGTTCGAAATTAATCGTATTAAAACTCCATTGCTGCTAGTTATAAAAGACCTGGCGACAATTCGGTGCAAATGTGTTGGCGGATTTTATAAATGAATTTAATTAATAAATGAAAAGCGAAGAAAAAACATATTTTTCACATAACGGTGGTAATGTGCGCATCCATTCAAGCTTCCGGTGGAATCATTTTAATTCACATTCATTTTTTAACACCCAAATCCAATAGGAGACAGTGAACTGTTCGTTTTCCTAAGCTTAATCTAAGAAAACGCTGAAATTCACATGAAATGTAATTCAAACTTAGCGACAACTGATAAACCACTGTCAGTGTAGTGAGGTTTTTTTGTCAATTGAAACTCCTCTTCGGAAGTAACCGGTAGATTCGCGAAATCGATTAACTGAGCTCGTTGAGCCAACGTGCAACGATTTGCATCCGTTGACTTGCGCACTCACCGCGATCGCTTAATTCGCTGGGGACGGTGGCGACTGTGAGGAACCCCCCTGAGTTGGTCCCGAACACATAAATTGAACTAGGCGTTCTCTGTGATGTGCAGTGAATTACAAAATCCTACAAATGGACCAGACCAGCAGCAGTTATACTACTATTACTACGTAAGTACATTGTCCCCACGTATATGTCAACCGCCCCCACAGCTCCCCGAACTGATACGGGGCGATTCGATATAATTTGCCATATTCTAAACAAATATGGCCAGATGCAGGTCGGTTTTTCTGTAGCGGAACCGAACTGGATTATTTCGCCGAAGGATATGGAAATCGCTTATCGACTCCATCATCGGCGTCCCCGGCGCAAGGGTGGCCAGTTTTCGCAAAGAATTTCGTTATCTGCGTCAGCCTGATTGAGCTAATTTGAAAGAAATTTTTCCAGTACGTGACGAAATGTATGACGCCTTTCCCCGGCCGCTTAGCAACAAACAGTTGTTATTGTCAATGACTTATTTAATTTCTTCATTTGTACTCAATTCAAAAGAAAAGATTACACAAATGCGCATAAGACACTTGCTGCATTTTTTTGGTTTATTTATTTGCTTTTTAAATCAATTGCTGGTTTGTTCTGAACAAGCACAACAACAAATGAAGTCAATTAACGTTCCGAAATAGGTAAATTGTTTTCTACTGTCAGTAAGAACGTTTCCATGTTTCAATATAATCAATCTTATCGTAATCGTAAAAAGTTTCTTGCAAATTCTAGAATGTCATTTTTTATGAAATGTAAAATGTAATGTATTCAAGGTAAAATGCCCAACAAATTCTTTTCATATTTGCATTTATTTGTATATATCCTAACAACTTCAAATAAGTAAAATGATAAGAAAACATGTTTCTGTTTTAGTTTAAATCAATTCAAATGCATTTTGTAATGATTTAGTAAAGATTGTAAAAACAGTGCACATGAATGGTTAATTATATGCTAATTTGGAATTTGAAAACGTTAAATTGATTTTGTTTTATATGTAAGTACAACTCAAAATCAGTTTTATCTTTTCTGCGATCAATCTAAAAGCCTCTATGTCTGCTTGAAAAAAAGAGAAATCTTCAAGCTGTATGAATAAAAATTTATTAGTACATATATTAACATTAATTTCATAACATTAATTGTATTTTCTTTTCTTTTTTAGGTAAGTGAGCAATAAATTCATTCTCCAATAATATGTAAGTACGAATTAAGTTTACTGAAATACGGTATACAAGAAATAGTTTATTGTATATGAAGCTTGAAAATAATATTACAAAAGCGACCAAGTGCGAGTTGGACTCGCGCACGATTGGTTCCGTACCTCAAAAATAGGCAAAAAATGGCGTTTTTTGTATGGGAGCCCCCCTTAAATATTTATTTTATTTTAATTTTATTATTTATTATTAAAGTAAAAATACAACTGAGTATTTTGTGAATATTTCAAGTGCCTACCTGTTGCTATTATTGATATCGAGCAAAAAAAGGCAAAAAAATCGCGTTTGTTGTATGGGAGCCTCCCTTAAATATTTATTTTATTTTGTTTTTAGTATTTGTTGTTATAGCGGCAACAGAAATACATAATTTGTGAAAATTTCAACTGTCTAGCAGACAGCTGACAGACAGACGGACGGACAGACAGCGAAGTCTTAGTAATAGGGTCCCGTTATCACCCTTTGGGTACGGAACTCTAAAAATGATCGACAAAATTTTCGGAAAGTTTGAAAAAGAATTACACTATTAGATCCGGCACAAGCAACCACACTCTTAAGTTTGATGAATAAATTTTAAATTCAAAATATTAGGTATACAATATTTGTCCTGATTTAAATAGTTATACCCCGTTCGCACTAAGCCAAAATTACATGATTTTGGCTGTTTTGGTAATTTTGATGCAAATCACGGAGAAAATTAGGTTGATTTTCCATACATTGAGATGCTTTGCAAATTACCACAAATTAAGGTATTTTGGGAAAATTATGAACAAAATTATCTCAAAACCGTGTACACAAACCCGGAAAAGCTTTAATTGCAATTCAGCGCGTCAATTTGACATTTCGATCATTCATGTCAAACGTGGAATCAGGCAAATTTGGTGAAATATTTATTTGTGACTATTGTGAGATTATTGTCATATTTTATTGTATCAATTATAACTTCACTTCTTCTCTTTTTATTAGCTTTCACAGGACACAACAGTGCGAACAAGTGTCAAACAGAATTACCTCAGTGACAAATAACCAAAGTTGTCAGTGCGAACGGTTGACGTTAATTTCCAAAGAGCTTTTACAATCATCTAATTTTGAGCGCAGTGCGAATGGAAAGCATTTTTATCATTTTAACACATTTATTCCATACAAAATTTATACTAAAATACTTAAAAAGCCCTTTTTCACATATTAATCCTGACAAAATCTGACAAAAAATTTGTTTACTTACTTGTGGAGTTTGACAGTTTTTTGCTGTCATTTTGACAATTCGCAATTGGCACATCGTGCAGATTTGAGTGCGTTCGTCAAGAATTTAAATGTTATACAAATTTTGGTATTTGTGTTAGAGAATTTATATTCATAATTATGCGTGCTTGTCGATATGCGAAGTAAATTAGAATGACGCACTTTAATTTTTTTTAAATTTCAACATTAGAATTAAAATTAAATTATTAAATACACAATTGCGTGCTTGTCAAGCAGAACAAATTGTGAATATTATTTGTTTATTAACTATTTTTCATATAACTATATAGCGTAATATTGTTTTGATATAATAAACAATAAATTTAAAACAAGTAATAATAGGTAAATCGTAAATTATAAAAATAAAATTTTTAACATATGTAAATAGCAAAATTTGTATAAAACTTATATTCTTCACTCAAATCAGCACAATGTGCTGAATTGCGATAAATAACAGCAAAAAAATGTCAAACTTCACAAGTAAGTAAACAAACTTTTCATTAATGATTTAATCCTTTTTTTTAGATTGAGACAGGATTAAAACAGGATTAATATGTGAAACAGGGCTTTTTAAGTATTTTAGTGTAAATTTTGTATGGAACAAATGTGGTGAAAAATGCTTTCGGGCGACATTCCATTTTGACATTTTTAAAGTTCAATAATTCGAAAACTAAATGCAATACTTAAAAAATTCCTCCATATTCGTCACTTTTAGATCAATACACATGACCATACAAAATTTCATTAAAATCCGCCGCTGTCTTCTGGCCTCTGGGTGGTCCGTGTCGTAAACTTGTTCCCTATTTTTCTTGATTATATTTCTTTTTTTATTCTATTAATTTTAACGTTATCTCTAATAATTTTTAAATTTCGTTTAGCAATTGAAATTTTGTTCTGTGATCAGACATTAAAAAATTTTCTTCGATCACGAACAAATTCACATTAGATGTATAGATTTCTATTATTTGCTTTTTGTTCAATAAGTTGAAACGTTTCACATTTTTTCCATAAAATTCCATAAAATTCGAAAATCCATAAAACTTTGTACTTTTAATTGTATTGTACACATATTAATTTTTATTTATTTGGATATAGGGTATTCAAAAAATTCAGTTGTTTGAAAAGTTCACAAAGAGTCAGCGTTAGTTTTGAACTGACAACTGTCAATTATGTCCTTACAACAAAAAAGCTCCAATAATGTGAATGCAACTTTTACCAAATTTGAAATTGCTGTTTCCATACTTTGTTCCGTTATAAATTATCGTATTGGGTGACATTTTAAATTTACTTGGATTAGAATCAAGCACGCAATAAGAAGTCCTTTGAAGCAAATCACTTTCACACCATTGAAATTTTTAAATAAATTTTAATTGGGAAGTGTAAATAGTAATTCTAATTAATAAAACATGTGTACCACCTTGTTTTTTTTTCTATATCACAAAAAAACATGTGCCATCAGAAAACCTCTCACATAATTGTGATTGGCAGGAAATTCAACGGCTTGCTTGTTAAGTTTGTTAATTCATATCACTTGTTGAGAAGAATACAATTTGATGAAATCGTCAGGTACATTAAAATCCCCCCAGATGACATAAGACAAAGTTAAAAATACATATTAAAAAAACATAAATCCTTCAAAAATTTATTCGATAATGTTTCACATGTGAACTTTGTACAATCAACTCCATGGTCCCAGCTTAAGTCTTCAGTTTCGCTTCGTGAAATGAGAACGAATAAAACAAATCACTCTTCTGCATCCGACCCCGCTGGACTCAAGCGTAGTGCCTGAGACTTTTCCATTTGATGCCTTGATGCCGCAATTGGTGCTGGTACATTTTTAGCTACATACCAATAATGTTTGTGTTAAATGAAAATGATTCTTTGGCGCTGTAAGGCCCCAATTTGAATCCTTTCATCATCTTTTATTGATGCTGTTGTCGCTGCTGGCCGCTATGCGAACGCACACAAAACCGAAGATGTATCCCAGCCTCATGTTAGTGCTATCAAGGTAGCCAATTGCACAACATTCCCATTTATAGAACTTGGCGCTATCCCCAAAAATGTTCTCAATTGTCAAAAGTCAAAGGTGCATCTCTGCGACAGCGAAACTTATTTCTCACTGTTGCTGACGTCATTGCTCCTGCAACTGCAGTCGCTGCCACGCGGCCACAATTTGACATTTTATAGGGCCGAAAACGTCTTCAACGTTGTACCCGTTACGTTGCATGCCGCTGTAAAAACGGTCTGATGTAAACTGTCGTTCTTGCATACGAGATCGGCGAATCTTTCTCCACTTGACTCGACTTCAGTGCGACTACTCACAAACTGACACCGAACTTGACTGAAGTTATTATGTTGCAGCGATCCGACGAAGGCAGCGATTATCGCAAACTCCCGCCAAGCGGAGCGCTTCTCAACCGACACACAACACAACCTTCACGCTACGGAGTTTCCGTTTCTCCCATTGATGAAGTGCGCCGGTCGAAAATGTTGTGTCATGCCGTTGGGAACTTCACGATGTACACATACTGACGTTATCCGAGCACGTTTCCCTGCTCTTGTCAGCCTAGCATCTGGCGAAATGTGCACTCTTCGAATCGGAGGCATGCCGAGAAGTGTAACGCGTTCTATTTCGAGATACGCTCACTGTTTTGTGTAGCCCACTGCCGATGAAAACAGAGCGGCTTTGGTCGGTCGACGACGCCTCGACGGTCGCTACTCGCTAGTTGCTCTAAAAGTGCTGGCACTTATTAGCCATAGCCGTAGCGCAGTCAGGCAACCATCCAATCCATCCATCCGAGCTAGCCTAGCTGCACAGCACAGTGGTCATTAAAAGCAGAAAGTTGGTTTGACTGGCAGTTTGCGCCGCATACACGGCATTCCTTAAATTCCCATGCTGACCATTTTGTTGTTGCCCATCGTCGAGATGCAGTGTTTCACTCGATTTATTATTTGTTGTTGTTTGGGTTTCAATGGAACCAGCGATGGTCTCGGCTAATGGTGGGTTGGTAGAACTGTCGGAGCCGCCGTCATGCATGGAGAAAGAGTCTGGTTGGGCTGCTGGTGGCGCCCGGCTTGACTCGCGGTCGTTGGAACTGAAATTCAGTGCGTTTTTTTTTTTTTTTGCAAAATGTGTGAATGATTCGACTTGGATTTCTGAACGTTGCTAACTTGACACGACGCATGATGACGATCAGCGGAACAAACTGGATGGTGTGGCTAGCGCTCCGTCTTTTGCTTGCATGCCACTATAGAAGTTTAATGTAATTTTAGTTGTTTTTCATCGTTGCCGACGTCGCTATCTTCTTCTTCTTCTCCATCTTTGTCTCTTGTTCGATCGTTTGTATGCCAGACGTCTGGTTTTTCGGTTGGACTCCGACTCCGACCGACAGTGGGATACTGTAATTGAAGTTAGTGTCGTTTTAGCTAATTTTACCAATGGAGTTGATTTTTTGGTAGGGGTTCTTTTCTTGGTGAATAAGTCCCAAAGAAATGTTGACTGGAAATTGATTTTTTCTGAACATACATATAAATGCAATAGTGGGAATCTTCGAAGGAATAATGGCGGATTGGTTTGAATTATTATGCATTTACGCGAATCATGCGTTTACTTGCATTGATTACGAGTTTGATATATTTTTATGAAATATTATAATGTAATGATGGTTTCTTAATTAACTATTTAATATCGTAAATATCTTTAGTAGTTAACATTTTCGTATTCATATTCTACAGCAGCTTAGTGTCAGCGAACCCGTGACCTCCATTCGTCTTACCCCTCGGTCTCGCCCTGGTACACGTACCGGTTTCAGTTTTGCAGATATAGAATCTCGTTTCTCAGTAGTGAGCATCTTCAATAGAGTGGTTTTGTTCTTGCCACTTAGATGGGAAACAGTTTGACTCCATTTTCAGTTTGCTACAACGCTGCTTCGATTTATGCCGGTCCATGGAATGCATCATGTTCACTGCAATTGATCCAAATGAAAATTGAAAAAAAAAAACGTAAATGATTGCTTAAAATGAAATTGTTAAGCAAAGAAAAATATACATAGATATCTGCTTTACTTCCCTGAACAATAAATATACCTCGCACAAAACTCATTAATTGACGTTATACTTATTTAGACATTTTGCAGTAATACATATTTGGTAACGGTTTAGTAAATGATTGATTTGATGTCTGCAAGTGAACAAGAATATAACATTTCTGGACTCTATCTAATTTCAACAGTAATATCTGTATTTATCCCAGAAATTATAGTTTACAATTTACAATATAATTATAATATTTTAAACTACAGACAATTACATCAATTATTTTTATTTATTGAATTTGGAAATTTAAATGTTTTTTGTACTAAATGTGGCGAATAATTGTAAAACAACATATCTCCGATCTCTATCTACTATTTTACTAGAAATTGTATTTGAATAACACTTTCGAATTCACCAAATATTATTTGTGATTAGTGTTGCGAAATTTTCATATCTTGATGCGAATTAAAGAAAACGAAAAATCAGCATGAAGTTCGTTGAACTCGCGCACATAAAAATCGACCTGACCCAAAAAATCACACCCAAGAAAAGTTCACACAATTTAGTAACCCACTGTTGCCAATGTCGATGAAATTCTTCTTACACAACGTCGGAGCGCACAAAAACTTAACCTACAACAGTCGGCCGGGTCGGGTGCAACCCGGTGCGCATACCCCGAGTGGTCCCGAGACCCGATGTTTATCGAGCCAGTCAGCGGATCTCGTGCCGTTTGCTTTTTATTATGTGCGTGAAATTATAAACACTCTCCTTAGTGTGATTATGTCATCGAAAGCTTAGAAAAAAGCTCCAAGACGACTACGGTGCATTACTGGGCATCTCGATTCTCGACGAGCAGACGAAAGCTGTGTGAGCGCCACGCCGCAGCACGTCACTACATCGAGCCGGGCGACGACGACGGTCAACGGGAGATCTTCGCACGTCGCACGGTCACACACCCCCACGACGTCTAGCACAACTACAGTGAATCGGGCAGCCACTGTCAGTCAGCCAGCAGCTGGTGAGAGCTTTGATATCCCTTACGTCATCGTTCGCCTCCTCACCGAGCACCAAATCACCCAGTAGTAGGGTGATTTAAGTAGCGTAAGGTGAGAAGTACTTATTTGCTGGTTCACTTGCCGACTTGTCGTACCCCTCGCTCGGGGAGCAGTATCTGGCTCCAGTGTCTGCCGGTGCTACTGGCAGCCGGGCATCCGACCCTTGTGGGACAACAGTGCAACAGATCCGACTGTTTATAGGCAATCGCGTTGCGTGCGGCAGCGTCGTGCCAGTGCTATCGTCATCGTCATGCCCATGTCATTTTCATTTCAGCCAGAACCAGCGGAACAGTTGAGTGGTCGGTGCCGGAGTCGGAGCCGGAACCTAGCGGACTTGTTCTCTCTTAATACCTCTGTACCTCTGCAACTGTTGAGCGGTTGACTGGTTCCGAGTTTACGACTCATTGTACGTAGATGGTAGATGTTGTGTCGCGTTCGAGTGTTTGTGGGCGCAAGTGCGCGAATTTCTCCTGGCTAGCGACTGACTGTCAGGGCAGTTTGCCATTTTTTTTCTCTCTATCTTTTTTTCGTTATTATTCTTCCGATTCTTTTCTTTGATACATCTGTATGCGGTATACAAACATGCTGATTATGTACAATCGCTTAATAACCGAATTTAATGGATGTGGGAATAACGGGAACGGGCCGGAGCCAGGGGAGGCGAGATGTTTTGTGTGTTGCTCATTCAGTGCTATTTAGAACTGGCAACCTTGCATGCGGACAGCTGTTTACTGAAATGGCTTAGTGGAGTTATTATGAAATTTTCGTTGATTGATTGTGTATATTGTGAAGTAAAATTATTTTTCACTCGTCGCGAGTGTGTGTTTGTCGAACTGTGAGTTGAGTAGTTGACTGAAATAAGTGCGATTTTAATCTGGAGTAGTAGTTCGATTTGTCTTTCAATTCGAAACATAATTAAACTCGCGTTTGATTTTTTCTCCGGCGTAGCTGTCAGTGGCCGCCGAGTTGCTGGGACACCCTTGCACCACGAAAATTCGAAAACTCACTTTTCCGGGTTTCCGCTACCAGGCGATTGTTGACCAAGCATACGACACACGGGTTCGTTCCGCTGTCGCAAACGGCAAAGGGTGTTTTAGGAAGTGAATTGTTTGGACATTAATCGATGTACTCGATCGATTCAGGTTTTCTTTTCGGTGTCTTGCTGCCAGAGCAGATTGTGGAAATGTAGGATTTCGTGGGTCTGGCTTTCCCCCGGTGTTTCTCCGATAATTTTAATCAGTTGCCGAGATTTGAAAACTCATTGACATTGGGAATTGGATAGTCTATTTTCGGTAATTACTTGTGCCTCGGTGTTTTCATTGTCGCTGGTGATCCAGACCCAAGTGGATTTTCACACTCGTGGTACTATTGTTCCCATCCTGTACCTGTGATTACCTAACCATCGTTCTTTATATAACCACGTACCCATTTACAATTTTCTATTTTCCGTTCCTGTAAATGATTTCGCAAAACCAGATTACGCCGTCGTGTACCTCAGCGGGCGAATAATTCCCAATTGTCGTTAACATGTTCGGCATCATTTGAGAAACGCCTCGTTCTAGCACGGTGAATAGTGCTGGTCTAGTTATTTATTGTTTTGCTATTCGCTGTTCCCTTTTCGTTCTTATTTCGGGGCCCCGTTCAAGTGAAAACGCAGCAGCAGTAGCAGCGGCATTGCAATTCGACACCACGGAGCCCACTGAATCTTATAATGAGCATCTACTACCATCCCAACTACTATGTCTGTGATCAGCCTCCCGTGCAAACATACAAGGTAATTCAAATATTTTTTCCTCCTGTATTTTCCCTACAGAGTCTGCTAGGACTCTTGAAGTTCCCATTTCGTTCATTTGTTCGTCCTATTGTTGTTGAACCCTATTCCTCAGGCAATCAAACTGATCAATCATCTTCGTTTACACAGTATAAATTTCGAAATTTTGTCATCACAGCAAGACTCTGAACTGGCGACAGAATCTGTATCACAATCAAAAGCAAATTTAGAAAAAATTGAAAATACATCTTGATCTATCGGAGGCTGAAGATTTTGAACCACTAAAAGGAGTTGAAATTATATAATTTTAGGTATACATGAAAATTTCAACCGATGGTGCTTGGTTATTACATTTCTTGAAATGTGGTGTATCTTTTGCCTCTGTTAGAAGCCCATTTACATTTGAACGTAGTGAAGTCGACTCGCATCACTCGTATTTCTCTTCTAAATGGTTTGCACTACTGTTCAGGTCCTTTTTCCTCTGTGGTAATCAATAAGTCGGGATTATCGAATGAACGCGTATAAGATGATGATTTTCAAAACAAATTGTTTTGTTATCAGTTCTCATATTCTTCTTAGCTTTGTTTTTTCACATATAAAAAATGGTGAGTGTCACGAAAATGATAAGATTGCATGATAAAGAGCGCCTATGAAATAAACCTAGGCCATCAAAGTTTTTCCAAAACGCTTTACTTTTCTTTTTTGTAAACATTTTCCAAGATTTTGAGGACAATCGGTGGCAGGTTTGCCAGTTTCTAATTGCAGGTGTCCTTCTTACGTACTTGTCATCCACCGATTATTATACAAATTGTCAACGTCGAGCGAAAGTTTTGTGCTCAAGTGACGTAAATTTTATTCTTTGATCGTACAAACAACGAAATGTGTCACGTGAGGAACCAAAGAAAATTATTTCGTGATTTAACCCATATTGTTTTTTTATTTATACATTTTGCACAGAGAACAAATTTCTAAAATTGGTTTCGTAAATTGCTTAAATAAAAAAAATTTTTTTTTGCAAATGAAAAAAATTAAAACTAGAGTCACTGTTTTCTTCGTTGGGGTTGTGGCATCGGCGCCATTGTTCCCTTTTCGGATTCACACTTGTGATTTTCGATGGCGATTATTTCCCACAGAGCAGAAAATGATTAAGTTTCAATTGCTAAATGGGAAATTTCTCCTCACTGCAACAGCAATCAACCACTACTACTACTACTACTGCTGCTACTACTACTACGGTTCTTTCGGTTGTTTTCTAGAGTTCAGATGAAATTCGAATCGTCTTCAAACGAAACTTTTTAAATGGCTCGCTTCTGTAGCTGAGGTTTTCGCCAATGTTGGACTGAACTGAAAGTGCAAAACAGAATAATAATAATGATAAAAAAAATAAGAAGAAGAAGAAGCAGTACAACAAAAATCATTCCAAGGCTAAACGATTATTTCCCTTTACCACTCCCCTCCCTCCTTGCATTCTTTTTAGTAGAAAATGAAAAATAAATATGAAATAAGAAGCGAAGATTAAGAAACTCTCGGCTCGCACTTTGATATGAAGCTGGACATGAAATTGAAGCTGGTACAGGAAAATCATTCAAATGGGAGGAGAAGACAATCGCGGCATAAAAATGTCTGCCGTTGGGCACTAGCGAGCGTCTGGGGCCGGGGGGCCGGCCGGAGTCGGGGTAGAGTTGTCGCAGTGATGTCGCTGCTGCATGTTGTCATTTTCTTTGAATTCATATCAAGAATTATTCAAGTGGGCAGGAATGTGTTTGCGATTTTGTTTTCGTTTTGTATGTTTTATTTTTTCATTTGGTCCTAATTTTGTATTCCAACTCGCTCCGGTGCCGATATCTTCTATTTAGCAATTGCGAGTAGTACAACATCGATTTGCATGAATCTCTCTTTGTTTTATGTTTCTTCCTCTCGACTCTTTTCCCCTGGCACCCTCTCTTGTGTATTCCTCCATTTTCATTTTTACCATCGTGTTTTTTTTTTTTGCTGTTACTGCTGTTTTTTTTTTTTTTGTTTTTTTTTGTTTTTTTTTTTTTAAATACAATCTCTTGGTTTATTTGAACCAACTTTGCCCCCTCGCACCTCAGGGCCCGGTGCGATATGTATCTATATTCTATTTCTATGTCGGATCGGTGCAGTAATCATTCCGCAGAGTGTTGGGACAGCTCGCCAGCGTGCGCCTACCTGAGCCTGTCGCTAGTTGGAAAAGGGAAAAAATCAGAATATCGAGCAAAAATTCCTTATATTCCCTGCACAAACACACGCAAGGTGAATATATGTCGAAATTCGTGCACCTTTGACATGAGCTGCTACTGCTGCTCGGTACCTTCCTACTCGTCCCCCCGCGAGTTTCGTCCAGTGCCGCTCCGCACATTCCTCCCGTCACCCAGGCTAGTGGCAGCTTTCAGTTGCGCGGATTTGTTACCTATTTCCAATGATTTCCCTCTTCCAGCGTGGCATTCCTTTTTATCTCGAGGTTCCTGCGAGCCTGCCTGCATTGCTTAGGTACATATGCCATTGCTCACACTGGCACAAAGAATTTCCATCACACATCCTTGTTCTGCTGCTTCCAGCTTGCATTCATATATATATATATATATATATTTCAAATTATTTTTCTTGCTGCCGCCGCGAGCCTCCGAGGTTAACGTTTTATATTTGCCATCGGCCTCGACTACTTCCAAGTGTGCTCCTCCATTTTGCGATTTTGTTCAATAACCTTATGTGGTCATGCATAGATTTTTCAGCGCTCTTCACCCACTCTACCTATCGAGTTGACTCTATATCGCTGCAACCATTCAAACTCGCTGCCATTCCACTATGTCAGCATTGTAATAAACAATTCAAGTTGCAAAAATGAAGAAACCTACTCCTCTGCCTCAAGCAAATTGCAAAGAAAATGTAACTGAAGTAGTCATTGTTGGTGCTCATAGAACAGAAAATAAAGATGAAAAAACAACGCCTTTGCAGCATTGAAATTTAAGTTGTCACTCTTTTCAGACCTCACTAAATTTATACAGCACTACCAGCACGAAATATTGTGATGCTAATTATTTCAGTGAAAGTTCAAAACCGATTTCCGGATAGTATCTTAAACAATTGCCAGGAATACGAAAGAAAATTTGGGAAATTCCTGATAGAGTCTGCGGTACACCGGAGGTATTTAATTAGGAATTTAAAACTTGTTAATGATTGTGCACACTGCGCACTATTCTTTAAGATCATTCAATGATTTCAGATAGGACGGATGTTACGACGCAGTTCGCAAAACAACATTATGTATAAGGGTGTGGCATTTTAGAAAATACAAGTATTTAGCGTTTTGAAAGAAAGTTGTTAGAATACCTACATAAATTTCAACTATGGAATTTCGTTGCAGCTGAATATATTTCGAATTCGTAAAAAGTTTGTGCTCAATCAAACTAATAAATATATCGAATATCTATCGATTGTATATAAAACAGTACCGCGACTGACTGATAGACAACGCACAGACCAAACTGCTGGACCTAAAAGCCTGAAAATTTCACAGTGCATGCCTATAATGGCATTAAGAAAGGATTTTTTGAAATTCCACCCGTAATGGGGTAACATAGGGTATGAAAGTTTGTATGGAAACTCGTCATTCTTGAAGAAAAAATTGATAAAAATTAATATTTACTATTTTGGCCTTTTGTTGTGCAGTTAACTGAATACATACATGCATATACAAAATTCCAATTCCCTTTTTTTAACTTTTCTTTCTCAGCTTGCAGTTGTGTTTCGAACATATCGTTTTTCATAATCCTCCATCCCAATATGCACTCCATCCTTGTCTTTATCCTAATCGAATGTTACTCTGCAAATATTTGGCCTTAACATTGTTTGATCTTCGCAGCAATTCCTCAGTTATTTATTGATTGCTATAATCTAATCGGTTCTTCAAATGCGACTGATTAGCAGCGCTTATCAAAAAATAAATCAGACGAGGTTATTTTACTATTGTCATTTAACACTTTCGGAGTTTGATCAATTCACTTAGATTTGACGTCTTGTTTTGTCACAGAACTTTTGCTGCATTCAATCAATACAAGTGGAAAAATTTGTTTTATTTAAATCCAATTGATTCATCATAAAAAATCAGTAAGCAAATCTGTTCACCGATTAGAAATCGATTTTTGCATAGAAGAGTTCGATTAAATAAATGAAGAAATAGAAACGTTTAGGGAAGGTAGAATTGTCACGGGCAGCCATGGACTTGGTGGACAATCGTTGTTCTGCAGAAAAAATATCAATTAGGAAAATCTAGAGTACATTTCCATTGTTGTTTTCCATTGCTTTTTTTTTTTTTTATTTTTTTTTTTTTTTTGCGAAAATTGTTTTACGGAAAATCGAAACATTTTCCGCTGTTTGACAATTTAAGATATATTATCAAATAACTGCCAGTGATGACAACAAACCGAATCGCGTTGAAAATACTATTTCGGGTCGGTTTCGTGGACGAAAGCCATCGTGAGCAGTCCTCGCTCCTCACCCCACCAAAAGCATGACAACATCGCAAACATCCCAACATCGTGCATCCGGTGCGCGGTGTACATTTAACTGAAAATTGTTTAGTCGATTTCATCGATTTCTTTGGATTATTTCGAAACTGTAAAAGAAGAGTTTTGCTAAAAGTTTCACCTTCTTACGCCACACTTGACTAAAAAAGAAAAAAAGAAAACATATTTCTCGGCTACATTGCTTGAATCCAAAAGAGGCAGCAGCACCAGCCGCAGCATCACTCTTGCATTGGTTCGTCGTTGGGGCTCTGCCGAGAGGAACAATGGTGCGCGATAGTAGTGCTTCTTTGCGTTCTAATTATTTCGCATCAACAAACCAAAAGAGCAGGCTGACAAAAAATGCTAGCAAAAAGAGTGCCAGCATGAAAAAAGAAGAAAAAAAAAAAAACGGGAACGAGAAAAAAATATGTGCAATTACACAGTTTCGCCTCCGCGTGCTCTTTTCAGCATGGTGATGAATTCTCAGTGAATTGTCTTTGGTCAAGTTGGGCACTCGGCGCAAGATGAGGATAGTTTTAAAGGCCACGCCACATCATCTTCTCTAATTCACAGGGCGAGTGTATTTTCGTATTATGTGGTTTTGTGGCGTCCATGCCCTCCCCCTCCTCTTTATCCACATCATTTTTCTTTACCTTGTCGTTTTCTGCTTTTCTTTATATAAAATTCACCTAGTGCCGTCCATATCCGTCTGTATCGTGGCGATGTCATGCATTGCGGCCATATTGGAAAATTTTCTGAAAAAACAATATAACACAAAATGTTGAAAAACACACCCAACAAAAACAGGAAAACAGAAAGAAAGCGAATTATTGAAATTGTATCATTTTGCCGTTGGGTTCAGTGTTGCTAGCTCCTTTTTCCTGGCTGAAAGAATTAAAACGGATTCGGCTCGTAATCCTTCAAGTCGCAGCTCCTTCCGAGGCGGCACAGATAGGCGCTGCTTATACGGTGTACGTGCGAGTGGTCCAGCTTCTGATCTTATGTTGCATCTGACATGTAGATGAGGTGAACCCCAAGAGATTCACACGTCCTCCATATTTTCTTATTTCTGTAGTTGGATAGCGCAAGTAAACTCACCATCTGTGACGTTCGTGCCGCCGCCCCCGCGGCCCGCCGCCAACTTCTCTGCGGCTCCAACGTGTCCCCAGAGATTCCCACCGCTCTTGTAAACCCACTCGATCCAACATGAACCCGAACGAACGACCGCCACTCGACAAAACCGATTTGTTTGATTATTGAACTCACGTTTCAAATATGGCTACCATGCAATTTTGCTCAAATTATTACAGTCGCCCGGGCGCGGCGGGGGGACAGCCCGCCTAGTCGCTGCAAACTAGTTCCCGTCGATTTTTATTCCGATCAATAAGAAGTATCGATTGTGCCCCAAGAATTTTAATTAGTTTCACATTTATTGTACTCCTCTCTCCTTGGCCATTGTTGGTGGTGTTGTAAAGTGTGCGCGGAGTAGTGTACGATTTCCTTGAAATTTCATTTTTCCTTATTCACCTCATCCTGTTCAACATGTCCTGCCCATCACCGTGTCAAATATTTGAGAACCCTATCATCAAGCAGGAGTGGTTCTTCGAATCGGATTACTGCGGAATTATGCACTTTCTTATGGTTCATTATTAAATTTAGTCGCTAAACTTTCAATAGCAGAGGGTCTCTTGTTTGAATAATTCTTGAACATTTGAGTGCACTTTCTTCCTCAAATCCAAATGAAATATTATCATTGTTCTTGGGAAATCAACAACTTATATATATAGTAGGATTCCTTTAATTGCTTTTGTTAATTGAGGATGAGCTGTTTGTGTATTATTTTTTTTTTTTGGTTCATATAGTTTGTTGATTATACTGCTTTCTTATTTGCTGCATGAAAAAAGAGCAAGGATGTTTCCAGAGTTGATTTTATTATTTAAAAAAATGATTGCAAATTTGTAGAGTCTGAAAAATTCGAAATAAAATGCTCATCCTCGAACCAGTTTTCATTCCAATAGCGCAACAACGTATTGATCGATATCGGATTGGCCATCATGTTTCCAATAGTACCTTGTAAGATTTTACCTGGTTTTGCGGACAGAACTGTTGGAGGGGGAATCGATTAATACCTATCAGAAAGTGAATGGTGGGAGGAGGGAGATCTGCATGCAAGTTGAAAGAAGACGATTTTACTTTGCAGGTGAGAAACTTGACAACTTTGCTTTTCGTTCAAGAACATTACGAATTTCCGCAAATCCCACCTTTCGCCACCTTTTATCTCAGCTACAGACTCCGAATCCTTGATATGTTGTCCCTGATTCGTCGAATAACCATCACTACATACCCCTCAACTTGGTGAGGTGGAACGAATGGATGGGGAACGAAAGGAGGTCGGAGGTTGATTCTATGTAGTAAATTCATCGCATGATTTTCCACATTCTTCTTGCACTAGTTCACCCATCGACAACATTCCATCGTCCTGCCCACCCGCAGCATTAGCCGACCGACCACCCATTCGGTAGCCGCCTGTTCACCCATTCGAAGTCGCCCTCTCATCCACTCCTCAACTGCTCCCGCAACGTCCCGGATTCCCTCAACATTTAAAATTAAATGTGCTGACGTTAATCTACGTTGTTTTTGTTTTCTCCTTTCATCTTCTTTTCTATTAAATATTGAATTAAAAATGACGTCTGAAATTACGCTATGGACGAAACATTTTATCCTTGCTCCAGGAAAAGGACCTACCAGGAGCAATAGCAGCAGCAGTAAATAAGGACAGGAAGCGGAGAACACATGTACTCTTAATCCATAGACTAAATATAGCGCTCGCAGCCGTACTGCCATAGAAATCACAGAGGAAAATATTAGTAAAAACAATTTCGAAAAAAAAAAAACAAAAATAAGTATGTAGATGTAGAAAAAGTAAAAATAGCCGATGCCGATGGGGCACCACGAACAGGATCAGGACTGGAGCCAAGGCGAGGACGGTCAGGCGGGCCATTTCATAGGCCTGGAATATGCGTGCTATGTTCGGTGGTGAAAACCATTATCAGCCCTCGAAAGTCGGTTTTGCTGCGGTGCTGCGGCGAATTCAACCCAATTCAGCCCCCGTCCAAAAATCCCAATGCACAGAAGAGGAGTTCGTCGCACACTTTGAATGCCCTCGAACTCGAATATTCTCACCCAAGGACGTTGTCAGTTTGTATATGGGGGTTGGGTGAGATATCCGATATACAAAAGATATTTATGTATGTATGTATGGACTTCTGTAAGTGCGCCTATTCTGTATTATATACACATTGGATATACAAAAAGCGCGGAAAGGGTTACTGGTGGTTGATGCAGGAAATGTGCGTTTTAAATTAAAATTTCTTTCGTTAAAAAGTAATGCGCATGTTTCTTCCTTTTTCACTTGAAAAATTGCTTCAATGAAGGCGAACAGGTCTCTTTAAATAAATAAATATGTAAGAAAGTAACTCTAATTTCGTCAAGAATTTTTAATTCAATCATACCAGGAATACTGTCTTTTTTCGTCCCTTCTTATCGTTGCTGGTCTTGTTTTCGTTTACTTCTCGCACTAATTATTGTGAATCAGGGAAATGAGCCAGTTAGATTCTGGAACATCTAATTCCCAGGTTTATCGTTTTTCATTTTCATAGGAAAACGAACATTTTGAACCGATTGAAAAAGAAGAAGATTGGGCTGTAGTAAGGGACATGGAGAAAAAAAGAAGGCGAAGGTCGTGCATATAGATGTGCAGTGAAAGAGGGGGAGGGGGTGGGGGAATGGCGCATTTTGGGAATGGGTCGATGTCCTGTACCCTCCCTCGATAAGGGTGGTGAGGCAGACAGGATCATCATAGGCTCCTTGAAATTTTTTTTATACTTGTACATAGAAATACTGTGATGCAGCTCCACACCTCTTAGAGCAGAGTGTAGCGCCAGTTATTCATTCTCTACTGCTCCTGCCCCGCAGCGGCCCTTTTACTCCCCGCACTCCTTTCCACCCTCTATGTACAATAAGTATGTAAAGTGGCAGCAGTAGAAGAGAAGCAACAAAAGCAAACAACTGACGTACATACGTGTATATGACCAAAACTAGAACCCAAGAGGAGACTTTAACCATTTCGTTGAGTATTGATTTTGTGTGTTACGTGTATGTCGCGTTTTCTTTCTAACATGGCCTTCCTACACAGATCCATCTACATCTCTATAGATGCACTGAGCTTGCTCATGTTATAATATCAAGAGCTGGATTCAGTCAGGCGAAGGCTACACCCAACAACAGCCTCTGGTTCTAACTGTGCTGTGGCATAGCTTTAATGCCCTCTGCTGATATGTTTCGGGGCCGAGGCTCGGGCCAAAGCTAGATTTGATTCCGGTTATTCTCACCAGCATACCACACGCCATTCCTCCCAGTAGCAGGCATTTTATATATTGCAAATTTATTAAACCCAACTCCTAAGGGGTTCGCCGTCACACCAAACCACTTTGAATCATCCCGACCCCCTGCCCCTGCCACCATCTCATTCCACTCCACCTCGTTCCATTCTCTGTAAAGACACCCCAACTCCCATCCACCCCCCCAATAAAGCTCGAGAACGGAAACCCAACGGAATGCATATAATACATGATAACGATATGTGGTTGATTGTGGAATAAGGACAACGAGAAAAGGCACTCATCTTGTCCTACCTTCGTACGTCTCCCGAGCACCCCAAACCCCTTATCAGCTGTTAACTACACACGTACGCATATAAAATTCATCAAAGTGTGATGCTTCACCAAAATTTTTATCCAGAAAAGCATCCGTCCGCCATCATTGAACAATTTTAATACGCTCTTGACGTGTGGTATTATTTGTGTTAATCCTTTAATTAGTAAAGTCATGTGACACAGTTACGTCAGCGACGTCTTCCCCTTGGCTTCGCACCGCCTACAATTATTTTAATCTTATTTTCAGCGATGAAATCCATAAAATTTGCACAAATTTTCAGCATTTCCTCACTTAAAAAGGCAGTTGTCTGCCATAATCATTTTTATTTGAGAAGACAAGGATCGACCGCAATGGTGCACTTTTCCTACTGTCGACATCCCCTTCCTCCGCAGCCTTGAAGTTATTGCAGTGTAAGTTTCGCGCAACTGCACATCTTTTTAGCCTTGATTAAAATTTTCGCCGGATGTATTTGTTCTAATCCGTCGTGCTCTGAAAATCTCCTTTTTTCTCCTATTTCCATGCTAGGTTTTTTATGCTTTTTGTTCTTCCACGAGTTTCCGTTTTATGTAACATTGACTGAAGTTTATATCCTTGTTGGAGGTAAATAAAGGGCGGCACAAAATTGGTTGCTTAGCAACTGCAACGAAATATATACATGTATATGCTTTAAAAAAAATTGGATGAAAAAGAGCATATATTTAAAGTTGCACTATATTCAAGCAGTCACCCCCAAGGATGTAAATGTGTTTCTTTATAGTTTTGTTGTTAGTGGCTCCTTACAAGTCAAACACTAAAAATATAGTAAGACCTGATTAATGGAGTGTTCAAATAAAAAAAAACACATTAAATTAAAAGTAAAATAAAATTCCTCCATGCAGCGCAAGCAATGACAACTCTTTTGAGCAATTCATAATATTGAAATGGAAAAACCAACGAACTCCCAAGTCGTAATGATAGAGTGGATTCTCGCAACTTAACAAATACCCAAAGCTGCTTAAAAAGGGGTATATTAGTCAACGGTTTAACGCGCATAAATGTTATAAGTTATAGGTTTCAGTTCAGTTACTTGAAAACGTGCAGTTGGTTGCTTAATACGAACGAAATTGAAATCAAGGTACCACCCTTAATTGGCTACGTAGGAAGTGTCCGAAAAAGTGTTTTCTTTATTATAATCTATTTGCATTGCGGACGCATAATTTATAATTTATGGAACTTATTTGTTGCCATGGAAGGCCCAGCAGTCACCCATTCTGTAGCAATTACTGGCATTAACTTAAAAAAAGAGCTAGTACGGAAGTATAACTCCTTCAGACATGTTATGAAATACCCTAGATGTACAGCGGAACAGTTTTAACAAAGCAGAAACGTTTGTATAAAAATCGTGTAAAAAACCGAGCAAAATAGTTTTCCCATTGTGAAAAGAGAAATTCGTTCTATATTAATAGGCATGCAAAAAATGAAAGTTTTTCGTAGATATCTGAAAAATTTCAAGATGGAGTAAGACACTTTTACGCGGACAACTGTTTTCTTAGGGATATTTTATAAACCCATTAATCTCTCTCTTCGATATATGATAAGGCAAATTGATTTTGCAACAATACTACACGAACCAAGCAACAAGGATGTACACGAAAAGAAACATTCTTGATTAGTCATTATTTGTTTATTTTTGTTTGTATTATAATTATTGTAAACGTATACATCTTATATTTTTAAAACGTAAGTGATTAATCAAATGTTGAAGTTGATAGCACGTGACTCTAAGAAATCTTTCCAAATTCCTTTACATGCCTAAAATACTACTTGGAATTCAAATTATGAAAATTGTATGCACCTACTAACATTTCTGAGTAATATTTATTAACAAGTTTCTTACTATATACTTTTAATCTAATTGAAGATAATAACACTGCTCAAACTTTTTATTTAGCAATCAATTTTCATAGCAATTCTCATCAATTTTCATATTTTATTTCATATGAAAATCAATCAACGCAACAATGTCGTAACCACCCAGCTAATTTCGTCTTATTCTTAGGTGCGAAGAATGTGTATTACGTATAGATAACGTGATACAAAATACAATATTTCATTACTCAAAAACTAATTGAGCTAAAGTCATGCAGAAAAAAATATTTTATTGCGTAACATTGGAGCATTACATTCCAATCATGCATATAATATAGTTCTTTTTTCTGTCATCATTATTTCTTGGCGTTGCAAACGTTGGCTCAAAACTAATATACCCTATAAAAAAGTATAGAAAGACAAACAATACTAAATGTAACCACAACTTATACGGTCAGACATTTTCTAATTGTTTGTACATTGTTTTGCAAGTGTAATTAACAAATAATTTACAAAATTGTGCAAAACGAACATTTTTTGAACTCCTCGAATTTAGATTCGACACTGACAAAAGGTGCTCGTAAATCGTGGCATTGCATTTAGGACGGAAATGGCCAAAAATGTTCATGTTTTATAGAACTTCATAAAAATTTGATTGGCAATGAGAAGGACATTACGGTAATTTTATGCAGGGTGTATTCGCGGCCGCTGTGGCATGTGCTAAGTGCAACGAAGACACTTAATGGATCTTTCCAAGTTGTTGTACATTTCTTACTGAATTGAGTCTTGTGCCAGAAAAATACCCAAAATTATTTATTTTTGCAATTTTGCTATTTGTGACTCAATGTTAAGGTTTATTGAATTGCCCAACAAAAATAGGTTTCAGATATTTTGTGCTGAGTGAAGCAATAAATAATTGCGATAATAATGTTTTGTTGTTTTACAGTTAGCTTTTTTAACTTTTTGTGTATTAAAAGTGATAATGATTTGATGCTTAAGCGTAGTACGTAGATTGGGATAAATTTATCCATGTAGATTTTCATATTCTTGTGGATAAATTTCACTGTTGTGTAGAGATAAAATGACAGTGTAGATTGTTCATATTTTCAAATACCTATCATCCAACGAATCGTCCCAGTAAAGGTCAATAAACTCATTATCCATGTAAGAAATAACTATATTCTGTTACGTGATAATGTTTTGTAAAAATAAATTGAAAAATTACAATTCAATGAAATTTGACGTTTAAAAAACACGCGAAAATTGGAACTGTCAATTTTTAATTTTTATCCTCTGAAAAACATAAATTCCATTTCTTGGTGGATGAAGAAAACGTGAAGAAAATCTCTAACCGGATCACTACTGCCATCTACCACTTGAATAGTAAAACGTAAAATCTCTATTTTTAGCCCGATGTGCGTACTACATTATAATAGCAAAATAAGATCCTATAACTCCAATTCTCAGGATGTAGTTCGCGAAGGAACCACAGAACGTTCCTGTCCGTCCTCAGTCGAATTTTTCTAAATAAGAGAAAAGGGTTGCAGCTCTAGAGAAGAATTGTTAAAAAGTCGATTTCATGACAGTACTTTGCAAAAGATCAACCATGAACAATTGCTGTGTAAATGTTGCTGTGTTGGCAACTTCTCATATCAGATGATCAAATGAAATGTAAAATCAGAGAAATTCAACTCAAAATTCAGATAAAATATTCCTTTTTGATAGAGTTCGCCCGGAAATGACTCCGTGTCCGTATAAAATGAACTGTAATCTCAACTTAAATTCCAATTCGCAGTGCCCCAGATGAGGAACTACTGCAATTTTTAGAAGTTTTTCCTTTTTCTTCGGTTCGAACACGAACATCGAACATTGCCTGCAGAAAAACTCCAGCTGGCACGAATGCCCACATGAACGAGGCATTCAAATATATTTATGCAGTTCATCAATTAAAACACTTCGATCTCGCAGCGCGATCATGGACCAAACCGTCCCAATCTAATTATAATGGCTCGATATGCAGTTTTATCGAGCGCCTCGAAAAGTAGAGAGTAAAGCGATCCGAACAAAATAATCAAATTTCTTGTGGGGCGGGAAAAGGCAAAAAAAAAAAAAAAAAAAAAAAAACAAGAGGAGCGTTGCGGTTGAGTCGAGCGCGAATGTAGGACGGGGGAGTACCCCAATTGCAGGGCGCTGTAAAGTAGCCCAACTAAGTAAGCTGTAAACCAGTTCGCCATTGCATAAATGACCGCGAATACCCCCTCCACTCCTCTCGAATTTGTCTTTTTCCATTTACTTGTTTTTGTTTTAATAGTTTCATTCGCCTCTCATTTTCCAACTCGATTCTGTACCACTGCCGTGGGCCATTTGTCTAACTGTTGTGTCGTCCGTTTAAACATCAACAAGAGTTTTGCTATGATCTTTTGGTTTTTGATCAATGCTGCTCGCCGATTACTTTTTCTAGCAGGAGGCGACTCATACGTGGCTAAGTAAATTCCCAGAAGCGAGCGCAGAAATTCCATTGCCATGGAACGTGTACTCTCGCACAAAGGAACCGTAGATACATCTGACAAAATAGCAAGTACTCTGGACGCCATTAGACATGACCGCTGCGGTGAAGAGGTTGCATCACGGGGAGATCGAGCGGTAAGCGGGCAGCAAGGTGAACTCAACTCTCGTTTTGTTCCGCCCCAAGAGACGGCTGGTCGGAAAAAGGGAGCATATCTGGCCCCATGTCATAAGAGCTCTATTTGGTCGCTGCTGCATAGAATTTTTGAAAGTTGGAGATACATTTGATTGAGCTCACAATATTCTGTGAGTGCCGCCTCCCTTCCCGTTGCGAGACCTCTTCCAGATTCACCGAAGAAATTAAACAGAGCCAATCGAAGCGATTGTGCCTGGTGCATAAATAATGCGGACGCTGGAATCGGAGGGAAATGCGCTGGTGCAGTTACAGTAACCAGCATTTATTGCATGTTGTGTGCGCGGACACAAGAAATATGGAAGAAATTTACGCCGTCTAAACACTTTAATGGACGGAGCCGTGCGTCGAAAGTTCACAGCGATTCCACCATTGGTGATGAGGTGGCAGCAAAATTTACGAGCATTGCACTCCATTGTCTGCAAGATTCGCATTCTGTTGCTGCTTGCTAGTGCAGTGTTTGCTGATATGCATGTGCAGAGCCAATGCAAGTGCCTTACGCACTGAATGCACTGTTGTCGCTGTTGAGCCTGAATATCGTTCCTCACCAATCCTTGAAGTCATCTTCAAAACATGCTACAAATTCAAGCAATAGCGATTTAAAATTAATCTAAGGCATTTCCCTCCAATTGGTTAAAAGATTGTTAAGGGATTCATTTTCGTTTTATTAACCCTTCACCACTACAAAACACATCCGTAAGACATTTAGTACATACAGTTTTTAACATAAAAAACTGCCCAATTTGTTTCTCATTTTGATTGTTGGAATGAATCTGATTTTCTCTCGCAATATGAACTCTGTCAAACTAAGTGAAATCCGTTGATTGATTTCGTTTGTTGGCACTTAAATTACACTTTGAAATGCTTTGTTTATAACAGTGCTTATGCAATCATAAATAGATCATGGTCCCATGATCGCAAAGACGAATTTTTCATACCAGTTGAAAAAAGTGAATGTTCGCTTCGGTTAACTCCCAAAATATTTGAAATCTTCTTGTGTTTTATGGCATGCGCGAGGAAACCCCCAATAGAGAATTGGAAATTGATTTTATTATAAATAAGTAAAAACATAAAACCAACAACAACTAATGATTGTTTTTTTGTCTTTCTTTTCAGGTGAGTAAAGTTTCCATCCCGAGGTACATTCACCTCGTCGTTGTCAGTAAGTGGAAATATTTTTGATATTTAGAATTCCTACTCCTTGTTCAGATTAACTAGGACGTGGAAGTGAGCGTCAAACGTCCGACCAGCATCTGCAGCAGGTAGGGCGGGGGTGGCCGAAGAGATGTGCTGCTCGTTGTTTTTCTTGTGCCGTGCCGTTCTTCAGTTTGACGATGTTTCACTGTTCACAAATGAAAAGTTTATCATGACAAACCAAATGAGTAGTGTCGAATTCCTTGGTGCCCCATCGTCCGCCCAAAACACAATATTTTAACTTAGCCATACTGCAAATTTGGTTCCGTGACAATGGAATGTGAACCGCACTGCAATTGTACAATGGTGTTGGTGTAAATGCATCAGAGTTTGGATTTCCTATGTTAGGTTTTTTTTTAAAATGTGTTATTCCCTATAGTTTCGGTCTGTTCCCTCCAACGAGGCAAAATATTTCTTCGTCTTCCCTTGTTTCTCTTCAAATTATATCTCCTTCCGTTTTGTTTCGTTCCGCCCCAAGTGAATCAATCGCATTCATACAGCACTAAAGGACAGGGGAGCAAGAGTCAAGCAGGAAAAGCCTCCGCAAAATGTTCACAGGAGAGAGCGCAATATTTGTGACGCTAATCTTAAGCTTTTAACCTGCACAGAAGCGCTCTGGCAGCGGTTAGGGCTTTGACGATGACGACTATCCTCTTCGTGGCCAAAGCGTTGGCGGATTGGATCAGAAACAGGAACAACAACAACAACGACAACGCGAAGAAGGTAATTAACAGCAACAACAGTTTGTGAGACCGCGTGGGGGGGGGGGGGGGGTCAAGCGACTAGCCCATGATGACAGGAGAAGGAAGTTGGCGAGGATTTCGACTGGACCGTGGGGCCTTCCTATGTAGCCGTGCATCTGCGATCTGCTCCACTTTGATCCCAGATTAATTTAGTTATCCACCACTTGGCGGACATTAAATGGCTTCGAATCATGATGCCGGGGTAAACGCCTGCCGTACAGTGTTGCAACGCGGCTGCTTTCCTCACTTGTCTCTGGTCGGCAATAATTTGTGGTCGTTCGATATAAACACCGGCAATGGCACCAGTGCAGCTTTGTTCAGGCTCCGGCAGCTCCGATAGCTCCTTTTCTTCGTCTCCTCGTGCATGCATTTTGCCACGGTGGACCCGATGTTGCATTTAAAAATAAAACAAGTTCGCGCTTATGGCATCGGTCGCTGTTTCCTTTTGAAATTTATGCTTGGCAATCTTGTGGCATTTTGCTTAAATTAGCAAAGGGGAACAAAAAGTGCGAATAGAGAATGAGACTGCTCGCCATCGCTAATACCTTCATGGTTTCATACCTCGAACTGGGTATGACCTGGCATAGTCTGCGGCTCCGTTTTCGCGATGCATTGTTGTCAAATTGATAGAATTGACGCGATGATTCTCCCTAGGGTTGGAACATCGGAAGGTAAACATCGATGTTCGATATATCGATGTTGAAAGAATTAAAATATCGATGGTGCGATTTATCGGATGGTACAACATCGATGTTTTTCGATGTTTCGATGTTTCGATCCAAATGAAATTTCGGAGATTTTTGTTGCTATTTCAAAGCTAAAACCCAAGCACCATACGTCGATTGAAAGTTGAAAGAAGTAGAATGATATAACAAAGACATTAAATTACAGAAAAGAAAAAAGAGTGATTTAATTCCAAATTCTAGCTTACATTTTCAGAAATTAATATATGACGTGTATAATAGCAAAATTATATGTAATAGTTCTAACGATTCGACCCGTCTTTCCGGTAAAATGTCGGTAAATCCTCAAAACTGTTTACTTGTAAAGCCCGGTCCAGACGCTCAGTTTTGAACAACGATTTGTCTGCGCAGCTTTATGACCGAATGAAATCGTTGCGATTTTTAGAGCGTCCACACGGCAACGACATATCTGCGTATTTCGCTCTGTTTTGTGTGATCTGTGTTCAAAGTTCATGGAAGTCCGCACAGATTCACGGATATCTATGCTCTTTAGCTCAGATATCGTTGCAACTGCGCAGACTTCAAATCGTCGCAGATTTCCAGTCCACTCGCAACGAGTTGTCTGCAACGATCTGACTGCGCAGACAAGTCGTTGTTCAAAACTGAGCGTCTGGACCGGGCTTTAGAATGAAGGCTGACGCTAAAGCAATAAATTTTACCGCGTACTTGGGTATAATAAAGCGATTAAATAATGAGCTCAAGACTCAGGTACCAAGAACGATTCCAGATGAGGAATTCGGTTCAGTTGGGTTGAGACCACATACAAAAGAGTTGTCCAGAATATTCAAGTACAAGTTAAAACAATAATTTGTGAAAGCGTAGGTTACAGTAGTTATTTGAAAATCCAAAGAGGATAATAAAATTTTATTTTATTTCATATAAAATAGATTTTTCAAGAAACATTTTTTTTCCCGATATATCGGTAGTAAAACATCGATGCTCCGATATATCGGAAGAGAAAACATCAACGGCAAGCATCGATGTATTGAGAACAAAAACATCGATGTTTTTAACATCGGGTGTTCGATGTTCCAACCCTAATTTCTCCCCATCCCCCGTGTAGCAAAGTTTAAATGGGGACGAGGCAACTCGGCAGTTGCCCTTGCAATCCGAAGATTAATGCAAACGATTCTGCGCAACTTTTAATTGCTTCACATTGGCATGTTGAACGGAAGCAGTGTCTGTTTTTCCATCTGGAGCAGGTCACTTTGTTACACACATATTTTTTTCTGTTTTAACACGGAAGTAATCAGACGAACACGTTTACAACACGGTGGTTTTGTGCACCGCATCCATTTGCAAGATGAGCATGTTGACTTCATAAATCAAACAACCTACGAGGGGAGAGTTACTGCAGAAGTTACAATTAGGATACATATCTTCGAATTTATTTTTGGCGTAAGAATTTCAAACTGTTTAAAACAAATAATTCGAGGTTTACAGAAAACTTTCAAATTTCATTCAGTTGATTTGAAATTTCGGTAATATCTTCAATGGATTTGTTTATTTTAATTCAATTACAGAATTTAAATTTGGCATTTATTTTCACCGTGAGTTCAGCCAAAATCGAAGTATATCACGTTTAGTTTGAACTCAAAACTAGTTCCACGAAACTATTGAAGTCTAAAAATAGAAATCCCATCAATATTCGTGCTTCCGGGAGCAAATCATGATAAATATTTTGAAGAAGATAAATAAATATAACGAATACAGAGCTAGAGTGGTTTATCCCTTAAAGCCATCTATAGGTATAAAATTTATATTAACTCTAGGTGTTTATAGACAAAACTGCGATGAAACTGAAAACATAATTGGATAGGCCTCTTAAGTAATATCTCATTCCCTCGATTACATATATGATATGTATATTGTATATACATATTATGTGTTTCAACCCCTGTTGATTAATGCGTAACAGCATTCGAACTAAATCCGTAAAACCGAATCGCCTGAAAGGTCGAGCCCCACCATCAGTATACTCTGTAAATAAAACAGTTTACGTCCCAGGTTCAAAGAACTGCCATGCGCAAGTTGCTCTTACTTCCCAATACTGGGATTTCCCCAAATATCTCATGAACTGTACTTGGTATTTAAACTTTAACTGTTTCCGTGTGCCACCTCTGGGGTGTAGGTAGCTTCCTAATAGATATGTAATTCTTTACGAAATTCCTCAAATTTGCACATACATAGTACATAGCTCCTTTAATTGATTTGCTTTAATTTAATTTGTTTTTAGTTTTTTGTTTTATCGCCAGCAGACACTTCTTAAATTGCCTTCTTGATTTCACCATTCTTAAGAATTGATTTTGTTTTCGATTGCACTTTTTGTAACACAAGCTTTTCATTGAAATTTTGTCTGCTTCTCAATTCAAAGAATTTGAAATTTGGTACGTAAAGAAGACGAACCGAAACGCAAGATATTTATTGAAGTAATTTGACTTTCGTTTCGGTTTCTAAATATTTAGTAACCGAATCAGTATTTCCAAACAGCACTCACCAATGTTTAAAGAACATTCAGGTAGTGCTCATCACATTTCCCTGAACGGCCAACATTGCTCTAAGCGATCCTGACCGACTTGAACAAATTGGAATCAAATTTCGTGATTCATTTCATCAACGTTTACTGAATACTTTATCTGAAAGGGAAGCATTTTTTATCAGTTGATTAAATTTCAGTGACTATTGCAGATTCAGCAACACACGGTGCACATGATCTATTTGTTTTTCTGCTATCTATAATACATAGACTATATTCCAGTACACAGAACGGTTACTTTTAATATTAATACCTGACTCCATTCGCATTAAGTGGCAAAGTGCGATACAGTCCGGTCAGGATTCGGGGCAAGATGGCAACAGTGGTGCCCAGAATATCGTGTCCTATTCGAAGATTTTGGGCTTCCAATATCTCCCCTGGTGAAAAGCTCCAGCTTCTGTCCCGCCTACCCCCCCTGATAACTGCCCTTCTTTTACTACCGCCTACGTGTACAAAAGGCGTGTACATACAGATTTGTTCCAAGTTCATTTGTTTCGTTCATTTAAGGGTTTACAAACAAAGTGGTTCGGGGATGCAGATGGGTAGCTCGAAAACTAATAGGGCTGGTTAGTGACGGTGTAGTAGTGATGCTGCGACCGCTCGAGAATGGCGCGGTATGCGGCGGCATTTTCATAAGGAGTCATGTTTCCTCTGCTGCCCGGGACTGTTTTCTCCACAAAATTAAAGTGTTTTTTTGGTGCAAATTGCAGGAAAGGCTACAAACGCTGCCCGCGCCCCAAGAGCAGCCACCCACCTGCTCCGCCGACAGCAGCTTTTGACGAAATGGGGAGAACGGGTGGATGGTTCACTCCGCATTGGGACGATGTTGTTATCGTCACCATCATCCCCATGGTAGTCGCAGTCATCGTCGCCGTAGTCAGTACATTGCGATAATAATTCTTCAACATTACACATGCGTTTTACGTTTTTCAACTTTTGTTTAACTTCGAGGTGTATTTCTTGATTTCCCACTCCCTCCTACAATGGGGCAATTGGCTTAGGCGTATTAAAAGGGATTGGGACTTAGAACCACGGGGCGGCCGTTGGAGCTAGGGGGCGACGACGAGTGGCTGTTGCTACCGTAACTGATAGCCGACTCCTTGCTTGGCTCATGACTGAACTCTAATGGAGTTCTTCCTTCATGTGATAACCTCGAATCGGTTCGTTTTCTTGGGTGTACGTGTGTTCACTTCTTTATTCCTCCAGATTCTTGTTATTATTTGTCTCACCCCACTCACTGACATTTATTTACCGTTTTGGAGCGATCGTCCTTTTCTGTCCTCCTGCATGGCCAAACTTGGCTGTCTGCCCTGGCCGAGGAGTGGAGTCTCCAAACTAGTTTAGCTTTTGTGCCACGACTCCCTTCATTGCAATTTGATTGTCCGCCATATCGAAATAATTAGGAGGTACAGTCACCCCAAAGGTCTGAGGTGTGCTTAGTTCCTATGTACGTCACCTGTAAGTTTACATGTCTGATAAAATGAAACTATCGACCACGGTTAAATCGGTTTTCGCAGATTCGCATGGATCGTTGCTAGCTAACTGAGCTGCCCACTCCGCGCAATTCCTGTCCCCCTGCACACCACCATCGCACTCGCTGGATGCTGTGGATGGACAATTCCCATTCCCCGGGTATATCACACTTAGTTATCTGGGGCTGCCACTATTGCGCTATCACAGCGCAACTTGGCTGCTGTTGAACTTTGAATGGTGAGAGTACGTGCCACCGATGATAACTTCACCACCATTTTTGCCCAAGTCGATGGTGTTACTGCTGCTACTAATAGCGATGGTGGAGCATGACTTTTTTCGTCTTCTTCTCGTTCTGATTGAATTCAAGTACTCTGCCTGGCTGCCTCTAGCTTCAAATGCTTTGCGTCTCCTTCGGTAATGCTGCGTTAGTTGTGTGTATGCCTCATGAAATGTACATACATTAGTACCGTCAGCGCCGCCGGAAGTGATGGTATTCGGTGTGTTGCCCCGAGATTTACAAATTCTCAAGTTTCCATATTCCATCCAGCAAATGGTAGTGTACACATAACATTTATTCATCCTCGATCCTGAAGGTGGTCCAGAGTCATAGCAAAAAAGCCGACCGTCTCTGCTTTTGCATTTATTGAAATTAAGTTTTAGTGTTGAGTACTTGGTTGCGGATGGTTTCACAGTGAGCTACTACTACTTTACCTTTTTTTACATCTATCCCCCCACTTCATCATTGAGCCGAGCATCTGCATAACCATAAATACTTGTGCAAGTCATGTAGCCAACGGTGGTGGGACCGGCAAGCACTAGAGATAGGGAGACAAAGAAAACCAGAAATCGATAGAACACCAGTGTTAAATGTGTCACTCTCGAAGCACAGGGCGCCGAGAAAGATATAGTGATTGACGTCAACGTAGGTTTCTATTTTTGTACGAGTTTGAAAATTTTTCTAATATTAGTTGATAATCATACAAGAGAAATCGCTCTTCTTCCGATGAGTTGAGTCGTCACCTGAACACAATCGCAAGGCTCAAGGACGTCTTTTTGGTTCGTCCGCTCTCCTCGGTTTTGTTTCTCAATGCTTCAACGTAACCACTTCAGGAGGCGTTCAAAGACCAAAAAGTTCTCATGAAGTAGAACATTCCGCAATTGTGTCCCGTTCCGCCTTATTGATCAATATTTCTAGTTAAACTCATTTTAAAATAAAAATCAACTTAATGATGATTTTTATGTACGAGTATTATACATTTCATTAGCGTAAACACTTTTTTCGTTTATCTACGTGTTGCCAACGAAAACTTCCTTTGAAATTCATTCAAAATATAATATACTGTATAAGGTTCCTCAAAAGGATTCCATGGTGATGACGATGATGGCTCGTGGACTTGCTATGATTTTTCGGGATCACCCCGATTGTGTGATGGGCGATTTACGTGGAAGTAGTCGCGCATGGACGTCTTTTGTTCTTATATATTCTCATCTCGAATTTACTCACAAGTATTTCGTCCTAATGTGTGTGCGAGGATTTTCAGTGACTATATGCCTTCCCTCTTCTGAGGAGCTTCTTTTTTCTCTTTCAATGAAACTTACACGGAATTTAATGCTTACTTTAAAACAAAACAAAAAACCTCAATTTTTCCTTCCACAGTTGAAAGAGCAGTCTTTGATTTACCCACACTTCAAAGTTATTTCTTTGGATTTATTCTCTTCGTCGGGGATTCCTATTGCCATTTTGTTTTACCTCATTCATTTTGTTTCTTACTTGCGGTTGTCGTCCTCCTCATTTCCGACCAAAGATTTGCTAAACATCGACCACGACGACTGACTTTTTATTTTGTACACTTAACACTGAAACTTATCCTTTTCCAAGAAAATCTCGTTATGTTACGCCCACCATCGAAGATTTTTAGTGTTTTAAAAATATGTTTTGCATGGAAAAGAACGACAACATAGTTTTTGCACCTGCCTAGAAACGCATTTCAAGTTCTCGTGTAAAAGAAAAGTCAACCGAGTTATAACTTCCTTCTTAGCTGCTGTTTTCTTTTCCATAGGCGAACTTTAATCAATAATTTTGCAAGCTTGTTGTTAGTTAACTATTACTGGACGGTGTTACCAAATTGAAGTCCGCCCACGTTCATCTTAAATTGCAGTGTGGTGAGTGTGGTCGATTTTATGTGTAATTTTATCGTGTATATACGAAAATCGCTTACTGCTGCCGAAATCCAAAATTTTCGCAATTCTTTGGGTGGGAGGGAGGGGGTTGGGGGCCAAAACCCCATGGGGGAAGTCGATGTAGCATCCATTTCATAATCAGCATTTTCTTTTCTGGGCATATACTTTTGTCCCAGAAACTAACCTGCGAAAGTTCCCCAAAGTACACTACTTTCCATCACTACCTAAAGCTTAATGCCCTACAATGTAGAATTCAAATTGCTAAATTTAATGTTCATTGAAACGGAATGGTTAAATCGATTTTTTGGTTTAATGCAGCTGAATCTTGCAGTGGAATATGCAACCATTTCGCAAATCCATCGTACATCGCACAACGACATATCTTCATGTGGCACTGAAAGGGTTAAATTGCAATCGCTTTCTCTGCTATAAACACCTCGTCTAAAAATACACGCAGAGGAGATAAAACATTCTTCCTGTGCGACGTGAAATCTGAGTAATCCCAATAAACATCGATCAAACACGAAAATCGCCTTCGACTGTAGAGAAACTCTTGTACGAAAACAAAGCCCCACTACTAATTACTGCGAAACGAGTTAAATGTGCTGCAATTGCCTTCGATTGCTCGTATCGGTTTTGAAACGTTGTCGTTCGGCTCATTGGAAAATATCGAGAAGGGAGGAGAGTGCCATGACTTTGCTTTTTGCTGTTTTACGGTTTGATTTTGTAATCGCGACGAGCACTTCTACTCCTTCTTAGCCACTTGCTGCAAGCATCAAAGCATCAAACTGTCTTCGCTACATCATTGGCAATTGGCTTGTTGTCCAGTGAAATGCTCTTGAATGATTCCCGACCCCATCGACTCCAATAGTCGTCAACTGGGAGATGAGTTTAATTTTTAATACCAAGCAAGTAAAAATTTCGAATGGATTTCATCCCTTTTACGTATGTTTTTTTAAACTACGTTTCTCGCTGTAATTTTCCAAGTTTTTTTGAAGTGTATTAAAATGCATTCAATACGTACGTCTCACATACTTTGAAAATACCTGAATTCCGCGAAAATTTTGATGTTTATTATAATGGATGACGTCCAAAATTTGGTGCCTGAAACTAACTTTCATGATAATTTTAATCTATCCGTAATTTGCTAAATATATTGATTTAGTTATATTTCGCCTCATCAGTAAATATTACTTTGCTCCAGAACTCGATTGACTCATTTTGTAAGCTTTTACAATTTGGTATCCTGCCCTTCTTAAAACTTTTCGAACAATTTCTAGTTTTCTACTGTTGAACTCTTACCTGACGTTTCTGTTACCACAACTATAACTTTGAACTTTGGAGCATTCAGTCTGGGATTTTCCCTTACTTCACGAATTATAGCTTTTTCTTCTATCTCACTGAATAATTCAGGACATCCAATTCATTCCGCGTTTCTTACTGTTTTCCTTAGATTAATAACGATTAATGTTATACTTTGTATGGTTGAACGAGCTTTTTTACAAATTTACCTATTTTTCCCAACGATTTACCATCCTTGGGAAGGTATTTTTGTGTCTGCTCCGAATTTGAAAGAATAAAATTCGCGAGTAATAAACTGGCAAAAACGGTGTGTTCCCTCGACATCTCTCTCTCCCATCCGTTATCTGCATGCACCAGGATGTCGTTGTCCAGGCATCGGCAGGATCCACTGCGGCAAGAAAAAACCACAGTCAGAAAGATCGCCGCAGACACCGTTGAGCATGTTTGCAAGGATTCGAGTTTAAAGTTCGCGAATTAGCATGAGCACCGCCGCCGCGCCGCCCCCACTGGTTGTGCTTGAGCGATTTTGTTTACAGTCAAAATCGCAGCCGTATCATAAACTCGTACAATGTACTCAAGATGTTGTAACATCGGCCACGAGAGCAACAGGAGAATTCTGCAGTCAGAGCTCAGAGCTCCATCGCTGATTGTGGCGCTCCCACGGAGACGGAGCACGTCTCACCTGGTCGAATGAGCATTAAGCGCTAGCGAAGAGAGAAGGGGCAGCAGGCTCAAACTTCAAAGACTGGTCTGGCGCGCAAGAACCGCCGGAGAAGAGTCGAGTCAGCAGCCGCCGCCATTCAGAAGAGCTAGCAGTTCAGTAACAGTTCAAATTCAGTAAGTTCAATCAGTCTCGGTCTCGTCTCGTCGGGTCGGTTGGTCGTTGGGGTTTTCTCATATTTGTTGAATTACACAGAAAAGAGATTCCGTTCGTTCCGTCATTTTTTCCGTGCTTGCTCTGGTCATAACGTAATCGTGTTTATTGTGTTGATAATGTAGTGAACTACACGTATCTGTTACGTGTGTAGATGCATACGGGAGCATACACTAATTCCTGTACCACTTGACTCAATTTTCCTCGAGATTGGTGTGTTTATTGTGTTGACGTTTTTTCTTTTTTCTTGCCGCGTCGTCGTCTTGTTTTCGCCTTTCCTTCTTCACTAGTCCTCTTCCTTTCACAAGCGCACCTTTTCATTGGAGAATTCAAATTTGTTGCTTCTTTTTTTCTTGGAGATTTTGCGTTTGTGGAAACTAAACGTGTGCTTTTTGGAGAAAAGAGCTTTACGTGCCGAAGCAACTAGCAAAACCGTGCACACATTTTATCTCTATATCCCATTCTTTCTTGGCTTGTTTTTCTTATTAACTTTTATTTCCTTGTATCCTTGTCTATCTGGCGCATTAATTTACGTTTATCTCTCTCATCTAAATTTTCATATAATCAAAACGACGGAAGGGTGACTGGTTTTTAATACATTCCTGTCAAATAGTAGTCGTTCTGCTGTAATGTCTGTAATCTCTTGTCAAGTTTCACTTGTGAATTATTATTTCAAAAAAACTTTTTTTTACATTTGCCATTTTGGTTGTTAATTTTTATTGTACTTTGACTGCTGCTGTTGTTTCGTGCACCTTCGAGTAAATAATCGAATTTTTTTCAGAATTGTGCTAGATTGACTTGTTAAAGTGATTTTTTTCGGAGAAAAATGCGATCAGAACTAAGATATGAATTAGTGTAATTTTGACCTAATAAGTGTTTATGTGGTGAACAAAAAAAAGTAATTGTGTAGTGGAAACGAATTGATCGACACAGAATATTAATTTGTCTGTTTTTTTGAGGCGATATTTTCATCGTTGGGTGTGGATTGTGAACATTCATCGAATTAATTGTGTTGCTGTTTTTCAACGCTCGCCAATTAACTAAAATCGGCAATGAGCTTCCTCTGGATCTATTATTTCTGTCTAGTTGCCTTCATAGTCAACGTGTGCATCTTGTGCTGCTTAAAGTAAAAGCTGGAATAACTTATCTGGGAACGTCCACGGCAGCCTCCATTGAACTTGAGCAACCTCTTTAATTTCGAGTGTTTCTTCCTTCGTTTCGTTCTTCGTAATCCGGTGGTCATCGATGAGTTTCGTCCCACACTCGCATATGTACAAAAGTGTTCGCACACCGATGAATTGCAATTTGTGTACTTGTTTTGTCTGTTTGTGTTCAGCTCAAGTGATACGAAAATAATTTTTCAACTCCTAATAAATGATTGATAATTACTTTGTCCCTGATTGCTGTTGTCGGTTATTTTAATTTCTCGAATCCTCTCCCTTCAACACACCGGGCACCGCTGAGTGCCTCGCACCACTCTCCTCGCTCGTTAATCTGCCGTGTTACATTTTGTTGTGCGCTTCTAATAAAGTTTAGTCGACTTTTAATTGATTGATAATGCCGCGACATGTTTTAATGTGATAAATAATAATATAGAGGTAGAAATTATTTAAAAAAAAGTAAGATTGTCGTTCTATTTCTGTCAAGTGATAATAGTGTGGATTCAAGTGATGATCAGGAGCAGAATAATCGTACAGTGATCACTGGGACGAACAGTGGTCGTTAGTGGGATCACTTTGAGTCTGGTCACGAACAGAAGGCGCCGCGGAGACAGGGGCCAGCGGCAATCCGATTTCGTCCGGGATAGTTACCTCAAGAGCAGCCTCATCACCACCTGAGTTCTCGTCGAGTGGAAAATGTAGCAGTCGGATAATAATGAGCGCATGCTACTTATATGTAAGTCTGAGAAGAAATGTTTTTTTTCCTGTACAGTGCACACAATGCTCCATCGTTTTTATTTTATTACTTGCATTGATCTAGTTTCCCAAAAAGCGTCCTCCCGATTATTGAAGATGTCGCAAAATTAATTGTCTTCCGTCTCTGCGTAGGAATTGCCTTTTTCGTCATTATGAAGCAATGATGAATGTATTCGGGTTTCATCTGAAATACATACATGAATTTTTTATTGTTGAACGTTTTCATTCGTCAATCGTGCAATAGAACAGACATTGCTCTGCCAATGTGTACCAACTGAGGTCCCCCTGTACATTATATTTAAATTCTGCTAATTTCTTATGATAATTAGTTATATCGTGTTTTCCTCAGAGTTCCATTTTTGTGTGCTATTTCGACGCAACCACTTTTGAAAATATATCCCCTAGTTTGGCTTTGCGCTCATGCCGTTCATCATTCCTCACCCCTTGTCATACAAAACGCATTTAATTTTTTCCGTTCGTGTTCCTTGGCCCAAACCCTTATTTCTACGATGGTCGCAAGACGACACTGGATGGTCTTCCACGGACTTGTATACGAGTTCCCACTGCGTGTCCACTGTCGCCTTTTGTTGGGCTTGATAATTGTTTCCCTGCGGCCTCTGCTAAATTTGGCTGCAATCGAGACAGAAATCAATACCACCTCGCGCACCCATTCCATTCGACCTCGACTGTCCTCCGTGTCGCGTTTTGTTTTTGTTCTTCAGTCTGACTTAATGTACATGTGTAAAAATATATATACATACATATGCATATAAATTACGTCTGATTCGTCGCTGTCTCAACGTCGTTCCGTTCCCTTCCCTTCCCTTTCTGTGACCTGTCCCTGCTCTGCTCTGATGCATCGTTCGTACGATATGGCGTACCACCACTAAATATCTGCGGGTCGATTTCCCTAAATGTACCATTTTCGATGAAAGTACGCAGTGCATTCTTCTAAACCCAAAAAGGGATACTTTAATAGTCGAAATTTTTCTAAAAATACCTGCGAAATGTACTCTGAATAGTTCTTTACATTGCCGCCATCTTTTGATCGATTTTGCATTATTTATGTAACTAAACTTCTTTTTTTCAATGGCGGCAAACACTTCAAGTAATGTGACCAAATCTACGACCTCAAGTTCTTTTTAGCCATCCGTAAATATGTATCTTCTAATGCAATTAAATTTCCACATAAATTAGTAAAGCAAAAAAAATATGAATCATTGCGATCCAGTTTACCTGGAATTTTCCATTCCAAATAAACTGGGAGCAACACATTTCATTTATATTTGATCTTATATGCGCAATTTCCTTGTAATACTGTATGTACGTTACGTCGAAAATAATTAATAAGACAGGAAAGTTAAACAGGAACCCTGACATTTTAATGTGGTATTTCTTATAGGGCGTGTTACTAGCCCTATTGCTATTCCCCGAATCACACAAGCGTCTGATAAATTTTCGGTAGATTGTTGACTGTATTCAGAATTAAGAGTTTACACCAAGGATCCCTTCAGAATTTTAGCTACCCGCTCAAGTTGAGCTGTGGTAGTTCACTCTTCACTGTTCCTTCTCCTTACCGAGCATGTCTTTTGTGGAAAATTTCAACTGAATACTCTTAGCTATGCTTTACTATAGTAAGCAACGGAAACATTGAAATCATAAAAAAAACCGAAGGATTCAACATTCACACATGTCCGAAAAATCCTTTAGGATTATCGGTTAGAGGTCACACAAAGAGCTCAGGGAGAGATCTATTTTATATGCGACATTGTAAATACCGTTAATTCAGTGGCGAAATTGGGGTTTTTGTCGCTCGGGGCAGATACCAGTTTCTGCGACCTTAACGTTCTGCATCTTTAACCAAGTTGTTTTTTGAACATTAATTCGTGTCTAATTTGCTAAATTTAAAAAAAAATACGCTGTGAACTGATCAAAACAACGATTTTATTCTTTCCTAGGTGATGATCATGATGATCATGTTTAGTGATCTAAATACTGAAATTATTGCTTTAAATGAATTGTACTTTGCCTGAGTTAAGAAATGCGATGATCTGGATACACTTCGAAAAATAGGTTTACGAGACAACGACGACAGCCAGCCAAAATCTAAACTGCAATTGTAACACTTCTGGGAAGATCATGTAACAATATTCAATCCTATTCAGTTCATAGAAATCTGGATTTAATCGAATTCAATTCATTTGCATTCATGGATTAACATTACTGATCGACCAGTTGAAGAAAAATCATGATAATGAAAACATTTATTTGTACATAGTTTTGAAGTGGCAACACTGCAGGGAGGAAGTTTCCGATAGGTCGTTAATGCATTTCGCGAATAGTTCAGGATTGGTGTGCCAACCAGCAACAATCGCACACATTAATTGACGTCATTATGCCTTTGATTCACCGTGAACAAACAAGATTTTTGTTAAAGCATTGTATTTGCATATCTGTTGAAAATGAAGGCAGTCGTCGGCTTATTTTTGTGCATCAGGAGACGAGCATTCGAGATAAGCATTCGTGAGCCATTGTGCGTGAACGCGAGAACGAATACTTTCTTCAAGCTACTATGACATGAATTTTAAATGTGGAGCTAACAGAAGTTCCAAGAAGCGACAGTCTGTTGTGTAACTATGCTCAAACTATGACTGAGAGTGTCGTTAGCATTGGCGTCCGCATCATCATCATCATACGGTACGAAGGCGAAGCAACAGCTGCCTGCGCCTTGCAATCGCACACATTTGCTACGCCTCCTCGAGCAGCCAAAAAAAGGAATTTCAGGAGCGTGTTCACACGCAACCTGGCAACAATGAAAGAATGGTGGAGCCTAGTTGCTTCGTTTAGATAAGCTTTCGCTTGGCCTATGAAACAGCCACAAATGTTGGCACGCAACCCCGGACGAAGCTCACATTAGCCACAAGATTGAACTCGTGAGGTTTTGCAAGCGAGTCTACCTTACTACCTAGAAACCATATCTAGCCACCTTTCTGCCCAATGTGCCGCTGCAAAAACTAACACGCTAACGGCCGAATACACACTTGTACGCTTGGTCGTGAGTATATAGAGCGACAGAACATTTAATAAATTTCTGCATTCAAATTCGTCGCGCTTTCCCCAACCCTCCACCATTTATGTTTCCATTTCCCTCTTATCGCTTCCATTGCATTCGTTTTATACTACCTTCACGAGCCTTGTTAGCGCACGGTCTCCAGTTCGTTCCTCGCCTCCTGACCTCTTGTGACCATCACCACCATTATCATCTTCCTCCCAATCCAGTCAACATCTATGTGATGGAAATTCCTACCATGCCACCATTGAATTAACCGAAATGCAAAACGTCTTCGAATCCTTATCAGTTCAAATTTTATCCGATCACAAGCGCGGCGTAATTTTTGTTAATTGTAATTTGATCCAATTTTACGCTCAGCGCGCGAACTATCTGTGAAAATGTGCAAACAACTATTAATGTCTCTTCTCACTCAGTTTTTCTAGTGCAAGTATGACTGTTTCCCTTTCAATCACTGTGTTAATTGAAATTTTCAGATATACATGGTTTCCAAACAACAGTGAGAGGTTACGAATATTTTTCTCAATCTGCCTCAAAGTGCAATCAGCGCCTTCAACGGCAAACCAACTTAAACTCAACCGAGAGCCCTTTTAACATTATGTGGGAAAAGAACAACCATTTTCTTTTGCTTAAATGATCACAGAATTCAGTGCCCTCGTCAGTTCCCTCCCGTCTGCATCACAATTATTCATCTGGTCAGTGTCTCTTTGCCCTGCACCTGTCTCTGGCCCTTGCGGGCCCTAATTTTTATATGCAGTTAAACTTATTCGCATGTTGTAATTGTAAAACAGTCAGAGGGCATCAGTTATAATTTCACCCAGTCAGGAGCGCCAACTTATTTGCTCCACAATAGAGCTCAGTTTTCATTATTTGAGAAATAGTTATTGGATAATATCTGCTGCTCAGCTGCAACACAATATTTATCTGTTTTATGCCTAATTCTGCGGCTCTTCTCCTAAGCACTACTGGGTGTGGCTTATGTGGTTTCAGCCACTTCATTTCCACCTTGCTCACAGTTCACTAGAAAAACAGCACTGCATGTGTTTTACAAAGCGTGCTTATTTCACAACATTCTGAACATTATTTCAAAATTCTGAATGGTCTGTTCAATAAAGATTACCCATTTGTTATCAAAAAGATTTTTACGTGGAATACGAAATTATTACAATATGTTTTTGTATGATACGGCAATAATCCGAAATGAATTGCATTATTTTCAATATGTATAGATATTATGCCATCAGTGATTGGATGAATTCTACGAATTCAGATCACCACAAATCATTTCTGCGGCGTATACCTCAATGCCATCTAGAAAAATTCTCCTATATATTGCAGGCCAGTGGATCGATTCTAGTGCTGTGCATTGTGAGGACGGATGGGACAAACGGGTGGTAAATAACAAACCGCAACCCGAAATTGAAATGTTTTGAAGCCTGGAACTGTATCAGAGCTGCGCGACCGACATTCCCGACAGAAAATAATACATACCCAGCTAGCCACGAATGCAATAGAAATGTATTGTGTATGCATTACGAGTAACACATGTAATCTGTTACAGTAAGCCTTACATATGCGCTACTGAATGCATTAATTTCTACAGGCCATGTCCTCAGCTGTAACATATTACTTGTAACGCATTGAATATTCATGACGAATTGATTACATGTTTAGATACATGTAATGCATTAAAACTACATTTGAAATGTATTATTAGTGAATAGTTAATTTTTTTTGTTTTATCATTATTATTCAATGACATTTCGTTATTACATTCGATTTTTGCCGTTACAAAAATAGTTTTATTTAATTGTAAGCGATAACTCAACGGCAATCGTCATCGCCCGCCTGGCACCATTAGCCATAAGGAAAATTAGTTTTAATGAACGAGACAAAAAAAATGTAAAAGGAGTCATTAAGTGTTCAAACAGGATATGAGGGAGGTGATGGCAGTCTTAGTTCCGCGGCTTAAACGGATGGTCCGGTCCGTTGATTTTCTTGTACTGGTTTGAAAATAAATTTTAAAGTTTAAAGGCTCGAGCATATATGTTTATTTTTATCTTTTTTTAACAAAGTTTTATATAATATAAGGAAATTTCTATTTTACATTTCAAATTTTTATATTATAACTAATATAATTTCACATCCCTAATTAGTTACTTAATCCTTAACTTAACTTAATCCATTTGGGAGAGATAAAACTCGTTCAGTTGTTCACAAGAGGTTCGCCAATAAAGTTCAATTATCAAAAACAAAATTCGTTTCAATTTCGCTGGATTAATTAAAACGCAATTTAGGCACTAACTTCCGCACTTCTTTTCACTTTAACGTTATCTCATGAACTGAAACTCGAATTTCGCTTCGCTGGTGCAGATCCGCGATCATTCCAGAAAAACTCTTTAGAAAATTTCCCAGAACGTGTTTGAGAAAACAACATGCGTTACATGTAAGGTGCGAGTAATGTACGTGAAACAAATGCACAGAATATCCTTTTCAGCTGTATTACAGGTAATGTATTAGAAATGCGTTTCAGTTGCCGATATATTACATGTGGCTAGCTGGGTAGTAACGAAAGCAGGAGCAGGAGTGAGAGTTCTCGGCGAAGCTGGGCGGAAGTTTAGGCAAATCAATAATCAAAGAAGTGAAACATTCCTTTGGAAGGTTATCATTAGGGGCTCCTCATTTATTTGAAGAGCTGGGAACGAGTTGGAAAGGAACACAGCAAAGCATCGAAATCCTTGCTGGGTAGGAGTGTAGGACAGAGGGTATGGTGGTTAGGCGGGCGTCACTATCAGTGCCTCAGTTCCACTGGCCTCAAACCAGACTGTCTGTTGAGAACTCCTCCCGGTGAGTTGGTAGCCCGGTTTAGCCCGGTGGTGCTCCCGTTCAGGCAAGACCCTTTTTGGATTGTCAGGGATAGACTCTGCGGACAGGCTAGAGTCTTTCCTGCTTTCTCCCTATCTAAATCTGAAATGCGAGATAATATTGAAATTAGCAGTGGGTATATAATCCGGGCTGCGGCATGGATTAATCACCCGTCAGGCGGACCATCTGTACGGAAGGAGCAGCCTCACAACTAAGCTGAAAAAACCGAGACACTTGCTCTTGCTCCGGAGCAATTAACATACTAACGTGGACATCTAAACGCAAGCTCTCCACGCTCCACATGCGGTGTCTAATTGACAGCCAGCTCCTCGCGCCCAGCTGCGAAGTGGTCCCGCTGTTTGTGGTAGCCTACGGAGGAAAGTTCATTCATTTGTTTGTGTGCTGCTTCCTCGTTGCTCTCTCCACATTGCCACTAGTGCACTACCATTTTACGGGGAACCACGGATTAATTTTATGCTCATCAATGCATTCTGAGCTCTGGCGTGATACTACTGAACTAGTACCGTCTTTATTTGAAAACGCATTTTCGGATTTCATGTATTTAAGAAAAAATACTATACAGTACACAATAGTGTCTAGTTCAAAATCAGCTAAAAATACTGATACTGCCACTGTTTGGAAGTCACCATTAATATAATGACCTAATTTCCAAATTGATTACAATTTCGTTGAGAGCACTTGCGTCCTGCGCAGGGGATGTGGGAAGGAAGCATCATTCGGATATCGATAAAATTGTTTCTAGGCTCAAGGTGAAAACATAAGCCACCTCGTGATCCTTCGAGAACAAATAATCGCAATCGATAGAGCCAAATGCGAAAATAGAAATGCGACACGGAACACATTGAATCGATTTTTCCGTTTTCCATTTTCTCTTTTAGTCATTTTCTATAACCGTAAATAGTTTTGACTGTTTCTACACTGCTTCTAGCTGTGTGCAGACAGAGGGCGCCTCTCCGTTGCTCCCCTAGCATTCATTCTTTCTATTCGGAGCCTTTCTTTTCGATTGCACAAAACTCGAGATGTATCTGCTCTAGTCGTAATGAAGTTTTCATTAGAATGACAAAAGTCATTAGAAAGCTTAATTTTTTTCGCGCAAGAAGTACTTGATTGCACATAGACTTCTTTCCCGAATCGATTCCAGTGTAAAGCGAAAGGGGAACTTCATCCTGGATTGTATTTTTAAGGAATTATAATCCTGATTTTTTTAACGTACAAAAGATAGATCAATCAGGTTTTTTGTTATTGTTTTAAAAAAAAAACACGAGAACTTTGAATCGATTTATGAGATTTAACCCTTATGGGATGTAACCGTTTTCTGCTTAACTGTCCATTCAGTTAAAATAAGTGATAATGTGAAGATTTTTTACTAATTGATATAATTTTGTCTATTAATTTTTAGAAAGCAAATAATATAACAAATTTTAAACAACCCCTAAAACATCACTCAACTTGATGTCCGCAATAATTTTAAATGGTACTGGAAAATCAGTATGCAAGAGTAATCTTCGTCACATCACACTTGCCATACCGACCGTATATCACACCAACCATACGACTTATGACCGTTAAAGGTTAACAAAAGTTAAATTTTTCTTTTGTACCTTTTGGTGTGCCATACATAACTAACAAACTAGTACGGACTACGGAGAGTATAATTATTAATTAATTAGGTCAATTATGAAATCCGCTAGATGCAAAACGAACAGTTTTTATAACACAGAAGCAAAGTTTGTTAAGAAATTGGGTAAAAACTATGGAAAAACAGTTATCTCATGTGCAAAAAATAGAAATTTGTTCTAAATTAATAAGAAGGCTTGTAAAAAAGGAAATAAAAGTGTTCTGTTTCTAAAATATAAAGATCGAGTAAAAAATACCATTTAAAAAAAGTTCCGTGCAAATAATTAAATGTAATATGTATTTGCAACAATACTTAACGGAAGAAAGCTTATATGTAAATATTCAGTAAACAAAATCAATATTTTTGTATAGAAATGATTCAACCTTATATAGCAACACTATGAAGGTGTTGCCCGATTTTCCTTGTCTTCAGAACAAACGTTCTCGAGTTATCATCATAAAACTCATAAACTCATAAAAATCAAATTGCTCTATTTTTATACTTACATACATATTATACATATATATATATATATATATATATAAAAAAAAAACTCCAAAAAGGTGCTTTAGGTTGGAAAAGTCTCTCTTAATAAGAGCAGCGCAATTTTATGGAAATTTCGTTTTGATTTCGTTTCGTTTACTCTTTAACTTGCGCCTCAAGCGTGCGAGGGAGGAGGAAGAGCGATGAACAGCTTCAGATGAACATACTTTGTAATTATTTGTGAGTTGTGCACAAATATATATAGTTCATACTCAATTTTGTTAAGGTGGTCCATAACGAGAAAGCAAAAAAAAATATGTATATTGAAAGGAGAACTTTCACCGTATGTAGAACAAAGTAAAACAGAAGACATAAATTGGGAGAGTGTTCATACTCCCAATGGATAGGAGAAAAACAAGAGCTCGCCTGATAGTGATGATAGCGTGGAGTGCGGCATGTAAGGGTGGGGATGAATTCCTATCACTGCTTACGTAACATTATTGCTGTAGTGCTAGCACCGAAGAAAAATACAGAAGCGAAATCAGCAGCTAGCAGCCATAAAATCAAGCGGAGAACAAAAGTGCCACGACTTACCACCAGAGGTATTCCATCCACTCGTCCATCCACCTACTGCTACACATTCACCCCTTACAACCCGCACCGTATTGACGACGACAGACCGGAAAAATCGATGAAAACTGTCGAGGAGAATCTGAATTGGAGCTAGTTAATTGGGATTGGGGGTGACAAGTGCTACCAGCGGGAGTGCAGAGAGGTGTGTTGGAGGGATGTGTGCCCAGTTCAGCACCAACATGAAAATTTTCTCTACTCACATCCAGCCAGCAAATTATTACCGATGTGTGACGATAGTGTGGTTTTGTTAGTTCCGACTGTAGATTGGTACTCAACCCCACAATTATGGCAATTACTTCTCGAATTATTCAGGTATTCGAATCCTCCCCGACGGGTGACTTGGTGCATTTAGTGACCCACATCCTGTTGTCTTTTACCGAGGGTAACGAATGGCATACTTAGAGCCTCAAGAGTAGTTGAAAAAGATCGTGCGATCATTCTAAGAAAATCGGAACATAAACCATTGGGAATATGCTGTGTATGCGGAGTGGCAAAGAGAACGGAGAGAGTCAGCGGAAACACTGGTTATGTATGTAGTATATACTCATGAATAAGAAAACATCCCCTTTTTCAAATTCGTGTAATGAAAATTACATTTTCCTCGTCGCGAATCTCTTTTTGTCTCACCCTCCCACCACCCCGAGTGCTCGTACATTCTGTATCCATAACTTCCAACAATCAGTTGGCTGCTACTAGCACTTCCTTGCTTTATAATTTCTCTGTAAAAGTGACACACCAATGGTGCACCAGTTTTAATTCTTTTATCCTAGATTGGAGATTTGTTTTTCTCTCTTGATAGCCGGAAGGATTTTCGGTTCACTGCGAAATACGTCCTATCCACCGCTATAAACCGAACTTATCTAGTGTGTACTTAATAGAAGGTGTTGATCCCCCGAAAGGATGAAATTTTTCAAAAGCCCGCCGAACACCAGTGAACGTCCTCCGAATGGCAATATCTCTACTCCTGGCAACAAAAACTGCCCTCATGATGAAACAACACGGCCACGCACACTTCCAAGAAATAGCATTGTAACAGCATTCCGCATCTTGGACTACAATATTAAGGTTTATAATCGATACTTTTTTGTTTTTCACTTATAGTAGGAGTTATGTCCAATATTCAAATACGCGTATAGATAAAATACTAAATGCAGCACAAGTTTACATATTTATTTGTTGAGTTTATTGAGAGTTGTGCTTAGTGCGTCTATGTTATCCTCGTTCATCTAACCTACAAAAAAACGTGCCTTTTATAACGGTTTCCAATCGTACTAATTTTTTCGTGTGTTTCTTTCAACATTGAAATTAAACGTTAACAGATTTCTTGCTACTTTTTTTTTTTTATCAGATTTGAGTTCTTATCGTTTATCATGTGAATTGTGCAAAAGTTCAAGTGAGATACCAGTTGTGAGTCCAGACTTCCTTAAATATGCACTTTTATTTGCAAAATTTGCGAAACATATTAATTCTTAGTTAGAGTTGCAACAATGAATATTTTGAAAATAGAGCGAACAGAGAAATGTACAATTGGCTGAAAGCTCACACAAGAAAATAAACATGTTTTTATTTTATTGGACAATTGCGCAACTTTTAATTACGCTGCACCCTCGATGCAATCACAGCTTATTATTTTATATTGTTTTCAATTAAACTTACAGAATTTATGTTTTGCTGTTTTTTATTTACTGATTAGTGATTATATATGCTCAATTTGCAATTGAAAGAATTTGATCCATAACTTAATTGGAAGAGGACTTTGGTACCTCACATGATCCTATAGCTGCATTACAAGTTTTAAAGTTTTATTTTTTGTGTTCCTTTTTATTTACTTATGTATAAGTTCTACATTTCAATGTTTGCTTGTTTTTTAATTTAAAAGTACGATTGCCATAAACAAAATTCAAGTAAAATTCGTCGTATTGTATTTGATGCCTCCTTTTTGTGTAACGATCAGTTTTCTGCATTTATTTATAAACAATCACAAATAATAATATGAATTACTGTTTCGATAGTATTTCAATACTTATTTGAATATGTACTTTGAAATAGGTCCGAAATTTTACATAGGGGTTTCGCATTTACTGTTTGCAGTTATGTAAAGAGTACCGAGAAGAGTGTAATTGAGGAATCGAATTTGTTTGTGCAGAAGTCAAAATGGCGACAGTTACAACCGCAAACATGCTTCTTTTTTGCAATCTCCCACAAAACCGAAAGCACAAAAAAAATAAAATCAATAGCTTCCTTTAGTCACCCAAGTTCGAGACGAAGCACTGTTGAGTTTCATCAACAAGGAGGGCGGCGTGGCGGACAGAGAAACAACAGCAACTCGCTGAATTTGCCGGAAGGAGTTGATATCAGTGGAGTCATATCAGTGGTATCTGAAGGCCGTGCTCCCACGCCGTCAGCCTCCCATCTGTGATGCAGGCACAGAGGTCGCCAAAACTGCAGGAAACGTGAAATAAAAAAAGTAAGAACAAATGAAAAGTTCCATTGGCTCTTGCTGTTGAACTTTTGCGAATATACAGAATCCTCAACTTTCGGTGAAGCTTAACCACAAAGTTTCCTGAAGATGGGTATACAAAGCCCGCTGTATGATATTCCCTGGGAAACATTCAGTCGTGAAAAAGACAAAATAAATACCAGAGGAAAATTGATTAAAGCTATCCCAGAGCTCCCAACATGGCGGCCGAGATGACCACTTACCCCCGGCCCCGGGTACAAGTGATCAGTTGTGGACTACGGGATTGGGGGTATAATCGAGGGAGGCACTATTTTCGGGAGCGTCTGCTGCACTCGGATCAAATAGTTGTCGGTTGTCGCTAGTCATCCCGAGACACTGAGTCAGAGCTTGCGTGGTTTTTTCCAGAGTATAGTGAACGGGTTCCTTACGAAATCTTGAGATGAGTGTGAAATTCACTGTTTCCTTGCGCCGGAGCGAGTATAAATTGCTTGCACCTAACGCTGTCAGAATTGCTTCTTTTAGGGAGCTTAAAATTTGCAAGCTCAATTTAGAAGAAGTGCACTACCAAATGCAACAGAGAAAATAAATGTACACAGTCAATCTACAGCGGAGATCGATAAAATGGTGTTGTAAATAAGAAAGGATTTGGGAAGGATTCACCACGCCACCATTAATGTTGGAATAAGCGGAGGAGATAAGAACCGAGTTGTATGTTTCTTTACAACTTAAGCTTAAGTATTCATAGCAAATGAATTGCAGCTAATGAAATTCGGTAAAAAGGATTGCGAGTTGTCGACTCCAGAAGTCGAAGTCTGCAGTTCATTTAAACCAACAACAACCAGAAAAGTGGCTTGTATAGTATATTTTGTATTAAAATCAACAGTATTGGAAACTTTGTAAAATATGGAACGATTGAGTTTCTAATTACTGATTAAAGCAAAAACAAAATGGAATTCATATTATACTATTACGGGAAGTTTTCATTTGGCAACTCTTTACCCGTTTTAGTATTTGCGACAGGAGTCTGCAGAGCATGATTGGATTTCAGTATCAACCGATATTTGTACATTTCTAGTGTCGTGATTGAATTCATTACTCTGGATTAATGGCCAAATGAAAATGAGTTCCGAAACCGACTTCCAGTTAATTATTTCATTACCCTTCCTCATCTCCCTATTTGGCACCACCCACCTGTGAAAATTAATACTGTTATAAGCGCATTATTCGCATACCTGCGTGCCCGATCTATTTATAAACACTTTTGTGGTGCAAGCGTCAATATTTTGAAGGTTCTAGCGAGCAAATTATGCAAATATGCAAATACATTTGTTTCGAGTGGCCATTTTAAATAATTAATGTATGATAAATTCGAAACGAGATAATACTTTGTTAGATTTAATGCGCTTCGACCAAATGTATATTTCATTTAGTTTACTCATCACCGAACGAACCCCTTTTGTGTGTTTTCATGAAAAACGAGTGTCAACTAAAACTGCTTTAATTTATGCATGCGAAAAGTATTGGGTAAATACTTGACAACTTTACATGTTAAACAATTCCAGTATCCTCAGAGCGCTGATATCAATTTTCATTCTTAAATTTTGTTACAAGAATGAACTGTTTAAAAATTTGGAATCATTTCAAGACCTTGAAGGAAATAGAATTGGTTCATCGGAATTGAGATCTTGACTTATCATTGGCTGCAAGTTCCAGTTGTGGACAATATGATAATAAATATATTTTTAAAGCATTTTGTCAGTCGTTTTTGGCAGATTTCTTCAAATTGAATCTGGATAAACTGAGAATCTTTCATGTTGCTCAAAAAGTGTGCAAATGAAATCAACTTCGAAATTCGAATTCACGAAATCACGAAACCGAAGTGAATCCGCACATAAGTTCGTTAAATGACCGATGAATGTCGCTGTCGCTGTTTTAAATCTTCAATCGTATGAACAAAATGCCAAAAATGTACTGTCATAAGTTTCCCCTCAATGAACTAGTATTCTACTACCAAATCAATTTAGAATAGTCCCCAGAAGATGGTAGTTTTTTATTTCTCAATATTCGTGGCTTGAACTTATGATGCTTCCAGTGAAAATCATTAAGAGGGTGTGGTGTTGCATGGAGTGAAAAACGTGGAAATGGAAGAGGGAAGCAATGATCAAGACAGTATATTACTTGGTACTGTTACAGTCATACAGTGGTGCCAACTCATGCGATATGATGCGGAATTTTCAGCAAATTGGACTTGCAGGTGACCCGGTGCCAGAGTCATGCAGAACAGCCCAGGGGCTGTGCCTTTTGCGTTGACTTCGTCGTGCCGTTGGCACCAGTCTGGAAAGTCATTGCGAAAATATGATCAATCTTCTGATCAGCTGCGAAGGGGAAAAAAAGTTAGCAATTCCGTGCAATTGAATTGCGAAGTTACAACTGACTGCCACAGAATCAAGTTTTTTTAATTTTTCACCTCAGATAATGAGACATCGTCGAGGACGAGTCAGAAATGGACTCGGCCCGCCACCCCTCCTTCGACCAGTGTTCGCCGGCTCTACTTGGCTTCTGTGAATTGAACCAGAAATAAATGGACAAAGCAGCGTAACGTCATTTATAGCATTGTGATGTGATTTGCGCGGTGCGGGCTAACAACCTCAAGAAAATATTGCGTTGCTGAGAGCCGCCCGACCGCATCGTTCGGTTCGTCTCACGCCTCTCACCCGTCACCGTCTGCTCATATAGCTCTTTCACTTACTTAACTTGTGTTCAATTTTCAGTTTCAGTCTTCTCTAAATTGTATAGTCTATTATAGGTTTATAGCTAGAGTTTTTAATATTTTTATTGCTTGGGCACCACGTCGAAGTGTGACTTTCCCGCGCCCTCCTCATGATTCGTAGGTTTTCGCAGTGCTGTCTTGCTTCACCAAAGTTTTTCAATTTCACATTTAAATTCAGTTGTATATCGGTATCTTATCTGTGAAGTGCACACACATCCATAGACTAATTTATTTAAAAATGGTATGTGGCTACTGCTCTCAGTTTACTAAATAAGCGCAGTTTGTGAACTCGCAAAAAATTCTATTTTCCCACTATTCACGTTTCGCCGCCATTTTGTGTGCTAATTCCATGTTTTGCCGTGTCGTCTATTTTTATTCGGCGTCTCTCAACTACTTGATAAAATTTAGTTCGACAAAATACTCTCCGGCAAAAATACCCGTTTCTTCAATTTGTTTGTTTTTGAAATTAATAAATAAAATAAATATAAACGTAAATAGAATTAATAAAATATTTAGAAAATGACAAATGTTCAAAATGGAAAATCGCTTTATTTTTTTTTTATCGTGCTTACTTATTTATGACTAAACTTTCAAGAAAGTTGCTTTTCCCCTCCTCACTTTTTTGGCTTTCTTGTCCGTGTTTTTCGCATGTAAAACTTTCGCAATTGGAATTTACAATCTGAAACCTTTGAATTTTTCTATTTTACGCAGAATATAATGTTGTGTAATTCTAAACCTATGTTTGTCTCTTTTTGTGTGTTTTATTCCATTTTTTCGACAAACATATTGTAGACTAATCAAATTATTACTTAATTTTAAAATTCTCATGGTCGCAAATTTTTATTAAATTAGGATTTTATTGTTAAACCTCAGCTTAAAATAATTACATTTATCTCTAACAAACAAATCCACATTTCAATCTCATTGCATAGTCACAATCACATAGTATTTTCATAAAAGAAAATTTTTCTTTAAGATAAATGTCGATATCGTCCTCTTTTACGCTTTTGAAAATTCAAGGTAACGGTACAGAAACATTTTGGTTTACTTCTTAATTCAGTTATTTTAAAAGACACAAATTAATATAAAGCATGAACAAAATTCACTGATAAAACAACCATTAACTTTTATCAATTCCAATGTTATACAATTCCAATATTTTCACAAATTTTTTTGGGGAAAATACTTGTTGTTTTTATTGTTTATAATTGCCAAAAAGATGTTGGTAGGCCAGCTTATTCCGTTTAAATCAATAAGTATCCTATCCATGCATATGCATATTGCGTATGTATTTTTTTGTAAAGGGTGCGAGGAGCCACGGTTACACCAAGGGGAACACTTGCGAACGAGCAGTAGTGAATATGCAAAGTTCGCTTTGGTTTGACCAGCACCTCAAGCGGGAGCGAATGTCGTTTGGTTTCCTTCGTTAGTGCTTGCTTAGGCGTATATTCGCGTTCGCAAGTGCTCCATTTGTTGTGGAGCAACAGCGAATGACAGCTAAACGAAACGATTCGTATGTGTTTGCTCTAGTGTCACTGCACCCGTTCTGCAGTGTTCGAAAGCGCTAACGAACCATTGCAAACACTAGTGAATGTTCGCTTTGCAAGTGTTTGCCTTGGTGTAACCGTGGTTTGAGACGTGACTGAATTGTTAGTATCGACGGATCGTTTCCCGGGACTACCGCGCGAATTTTATTTGCCAGCGTTTTACTAGGCATTTTAATTAACCGGCAATTCTTACATAGTTTTCCGACATCTTTACTTTTGTTATTGTGAAAAAAATGGATAAAAAAGAATTTCGTGTGTTAATGAGGCATTGCTTTATCATGAAAAAAAAAAAAATACTGTTGAAGCAAAGCTTTGCTTGATAAACATTATTCGGACTCTGCACGAGGAAAATCAACCGTTGAGAAGTGGATTAATCGGGGCGAAAGGAGCATAGAAGACGATGCACGCAGTGGACGCCCGAAAGAGGCTGTAACGGACGAAAACATAAAAGAAGTTCACAAATTAATTATGAATGACCGTAAATTGAAGTTGATCGAGATAGCTGAGACTCTGAAGATTTCAAAAGAGCGTGTTGGACATATCGTGCATGAATATTTGGACATGCAAAACTGTGTGCAAAGTGGGTGTCGCGCGAGCTCACATCGATCAAAAGTTTCAACGTGTCGTTGAAACGGAGCAATGTTTAGCGATATTCAACCGTAATAACGAATTTTTCCGTCGATATGTGACAATGTGACAATAGCTTCATCACTACACTTCAGAGTCCAATCGACAGTCAGCCGAGTGGACTGCACGCGATGAACCGAATCCAAAGCGTGGAAAGATGCAACAGTCGGCTGGCAAGGAATAATATTCATCGATTATCTTGAAAAGGGCCACACTATAAATAGCGATTATTACATAGCGTTGTTGGAGCGTTTAAAGGATGAAATCACGAAAAAACGGCCCCATTTGACGAAGAAAAAAGTGCTGTTTCATTAAGACAATGCACCGTGTCACAAGTCATTGAAAACGATGGCAAAATTGCATGACTTAGGCTAAGAATTGCTGCCTATCCGCCATATTCTCCAGATCTGTAGTAGATCTACTTTTACTAATCTCATTGACTTTGTGTCTAAAACTTTAGGCGCCTTGGAAGATGGCGATGAAGTTGATGTTGTGGCTACGGATTTTAATAAAGCCTTTGATAGGATTTCTCATCAGGTTATCCTATTTAAGCTCTACACCCTTGGTTTGGTTTTCCCCCTCTTTTCCTTTCATGGGTTAAATCTTATCTTGAGGAAAGGGTATACATGGTCCTTTTTGGCGCAGTCGTATCATCCGAATTCCTTCTGGTGTCTCTCAGGGTAGCCAACTTGGTCCTCTGATCTTCATTCTATCAATCAATGATGTCGAGCATGTATTGGCCCACTCGAGTGTGTCTATATACGCTGATGACATGAAGATCTTTAAGAGAATGTCCTCCCCATCTGATTCTGTTTTCCTCCAAGCTGCCCTTGATAGCTTCTGCACTTGGTGTAATAAGAATTTTCTCGACCTCAATGTGTCCAAATGCCAATCCATCACCTACTCTCGCAAACGCCTTCCTCTTCCTTTTAGGCCCTACACACTATCAGGAGATCGAATCCCGTCGGTCCCACATAGATAATATTATTGGTAGAGCTAATGCCACATTAGGCTTTGTTAAACGCTGGTCTCGAGCATTCTCCGATCCCTATTTATCAAAAGCCCTCTTCGTTTCCTTCGTCCGACCCACAAGGATGCTTCGAATGGCCAATTCCCTCCCGTCCTGTGATATCCATTGCAATAGGGATTTCTTAAGGAACTTGATTTTCAATCCCGCCTAATCTACCCCACCCCCCTCCCCCACCCCTCTCCCCTTAACCCCCTGTTGCTGTTAGTTGTTTTTTCAGTTAGTAGTCTTTTTAGTTGTAGTATACTCATGTGATATTTGTTTAGTCTTAGTCTTAATTTACTTGCTTGCTTGTATTAAGTGAAATAAATAAATAAATAAAATCGGGCCTCAAGTGACTTCTCCCGTTTGCAAACCTCAAAAGAATGCTCGCTGGAAAGAAATTCAGCACTAATGAAGAAGTAATCGCTGAAATTGAGGCCTATTTTGAGAAAAATTGTATCGAAAAATTGCATTACCGCTAAAATTGCTGTATCGCCCTCGAAAGCAACAATGTTGAATAATAAAATCGAATTTTCCAAAAAAAATATGTTTTACTGTGTTAGCTTACGAACTTTTCAGCCCAACTGTTATATATATATATATATATATATATATATATATATATATATATATATATATATATATATAACAGTTGGGCTGAATATATATATATATTCTCTATATATATACAGTTGGGCTGTATATATATATATATATATACACGCTAGCAACCGTAATTTGGAAGAGATTTGTACCAAATTTTATTATGTTAATTCTAGGCCTATATCTCGGTTAAGTTCGTTAATGAGCAAAAACGCCCCAAGGAGATGGGGTTGAAATTTTGAAAAAATTATTTCTCTGCTCCAATAGAGTTTAGAGAGAAAGTTTGTCTGCATAAATTAGAATATTTTCTATGAAGTTTACGGTGATTTAGGGGGTGGAAATTGGAAATTATTAGAACCACGTCTTGTGGGGCATCGTTGAACAGGTCTTGGATGAGTAGTTAATAAATCAAAACTAGTTTCTCAATTTTGAAAAAATTACGGGATTTTGCTAGTGTTACCAGGTAATATGTTGTTTTTGTTAAATATAAATTATTATTTTTTTATTTTTATGAAAATGAAACAAAGTTTTTGTTAATTTTTAATATATATTCTGAAGAAGGTTCGAAAATATTTTAATTATACTTTTAATTTTCCCACACAAAATGACGAGTCCCTTAGTAAGAGTTTTTGTTATCTTTAATTTTCCCTTCACTATTATTTATTGTATAAATTTCCTTTTCGTTTGCTTTTATATTTCAGTTTGTAAAGAACGAAGTTTCTAATCGCTGTATACTGTTACTTATTTTACATTACATTAATAAAATTTTAATCTGACATCAAATAAAGACGCGTTTCGCCTTGCTAAGATTTAATACTGATTCTCGATTACACTGCAGAAAAGTTTTGGCTCTTCCTGCTAATTGTAATTTTCACATACACACCCCAATAAAAATGATATTTTTGGCTTTTGTGAATACAAACCATGTAAAATAAATTAAAGGTGATTTCCATTGCTTGCATAATGTACACAATTAAAAAAGCAAGTGTGACCAAAACAACCGAAAAAGAAAATGTTCCCAAATTTTGTACCACTACACAAAATATAATTACGTCCCCTCGACCTTGGCACATTGATGGCAACACGGTCAATTTAACCGTGCGAAGAATTTTTGTGGTGAATTCACCTCCTCACCTCATTCATATGTCATGATCTGATTCTCTCTTCTCTTTCTTCGGTTTTCTCAACATTACTATAAATTGAAAATTCCTTTCTTTTTACATACTCCATCAACAACCGTGCATACCCACGATATGTTCTGTATCAATGTGTGCATCATAACGTGTAGTCTCATCTCTGGCAAAACAAATTGAACTTCAAAGAGAAATATGGCTTTTTCAAGAGAAATGGATTATTATATTATAATTGTGTTGTGGCAACTTTACATATCCGCTCTTCCATTTACTCTTTCGTCTGTAAAAGAGCATACATCCAACAACTTCGTTAATCACACACCAGTTGTGTTTCGTACGTCACTGTTATGTTTTATCGCGGCATGACGTACCACAACGCATTCTCGCTTAACTGACCTGGTCAACCTGAAATTTGGTCATTTCCGCACAGAGTTTGTGTTCGTCCACCAGAGTATTCAGCTATTAAAACGCGTGCAAAAGCGCCTCTAGTGGTAGAAATATAAATTCGAACGCCATGCTCACCGCTGAATAAAACTTTGCGTTGCTTTGCGTTATTGAGTTGTTTTCATGTCATCCTGCATACGTAAGTACGAAGTTGTGTTTTTTATCCTGCTCTTCTGTCATCCGAAAATCTCTTCTTTTTGTATTAATTTTCTTATTGTCTCTTCGTATGAACCCGCTCTGCGCGGAACTATGAGGAAATGCAGTCGATCGGTGTACTTGTGTAGGGGAGACAAGCAGTAGTACAGCATGTCATTGGGAATACTTGCGCTTCAACGGTTGCCTCCGTATCGGCCATCAGCGTTTACTGTGTACTCTTGTTCACAAAAGTAAAATAAATTTTCTTAGCCGTGTAGCACAAATTTCGCCATCTTGTTTGTGTTCTTCGGTGCTTAGTTCCGTCCTTTTCTTATTCGAAGCAACTTATGCAGTGCTGCCTCTGTGTGACCTACGTTCTATTCATACACACGTTTTTCTCCTTATATCATTCTCTCAACACTTTATAAGGGAAGTTTCCTGCATAAAATTGAAGAAATATTATAAGAAAACGTGTAAAATTGTAATTAAATTGTGAAAAGTGTTAGCAAAAATATAAGTTCGTTAGTATTTAGGGAAAAAGTTTCGAAAATTGCATGATTTCAGTCTAGGATGTAAAAAGTATTGACATTTTGATCAAGAAAAGTGGTTTTTGCGTATGTATTGTGAGGAACTTGGGGAAACAGAAAACAGAAAATGTGTAAGAATTCGGTTCCTATGAATTTCTTGTGAAAGCGATAAAGTAATTATATTTGCCAATGGAAAGAAATTTGATATGTTTCCCTACTTATAGCTGTGTTTCATCAACCAATAAATAAATTGTAATTTTAATATTATTATTTAATTTCACTAGAATAAAGTAATGGTAAAACGTGTCTCTTATCTTGTATTGCAGATGTCCGCCGGTGCCCAATTGCAGATGGCACCCCAGACGACCATAGCTCATCATCAGCATCACCAGCATCATTTAACGCAGCAACATCAACTTCAGCTACATCACCACCATCAACAGCAGCAACAACAAATCCAACAACAACAGCAGCAGCAGCAAACTCCACAGCCCCATCAAGGCCCAGTTCATAATCAGGATTCAAATATGAGCACTGGATCATCGCACAGTGAAAAGGATGCTGCTGACATGGTTGCCTGTAATGTTCTTGGAGGTGGACTAGTTGCTAATCTTGTTGGAGGTAGTGGCAACAACAACGGTGGAATCATGACTTCAGGATGTGGACCCGAAAAAATCCCTAGAACTCCAGCGGAGCGCAAAAGAAAACGAAAAGCGCCTCCAGCCGACGACAGTGGCGGAGGTGGCCCCGGCGGTGGCCTAACACAAACACCTGTTAACTGTAATTTAGGATCACAGGATGGTGGGAGATGTAGCATGCCACCAATGAGTAGTAACAAAGGAGCCCGGCTCTCGATGCCACTTAACGATAACAAGAAAATTAACGATTACTTTAACAAGCACACAGCTAGTAGTCCTTTAAGACAGCATGGCGCGAAGAGCCCGTCGCCCTCGCAGCACGGGAGCTATCCCATGTTTCCACCTAGTCCTCAGCCGCCACTTTCTGTGGTCAGTGGTGGTGCTGGAGTTGTTAATTCAGACTATCTTTATAAAAATCGTCAGACTTCCAACATGGTTCCTCAATCACCGCTGTCATCGATCCCACCAACTTGTATTGGAGGATCAGTAACAGCAGGTAGTACAAGTCAAATGGGCAATTGTGGCCCACCTCCACCGCCACCACCCCAACTAGCATCACAATCTCAGTCACAACAGCAGCAGCAGCAAAACTCGCAGCAACCACCCCGACCTCCGCCCCAATTAATGGAGTCCAAGTCGACGCAAACAGACCTCTCATATGTAGATATCCAGGAACGAGACTCTGAGTACGAATCGAGTAAAACGAAAGTAGACGAACTGACGCGTCTATCGGATGAGCAGAAATGTCAAATAGCGGCCCATCAAAAAATCATTGATCAACACAAAAATCACATAAATAAGTGTATAGAAGTTGTAAAGAAGCTGCTCAAAGAAAAGAGCAATATCGAGAAGAAAGAAGCGCGGCAGAAGTGCATGCAAAACCGCCTTCGATTGGGGCAGTTTGTGACACAGCGAGTTGGGGCTACATTCCAGGAAAATTGGACCGATGGCTATGCCTTCCAGGAACTGGCCCGGCGACAGGAGGAAATTTCCGCAGAGCGCGAGGAAATCGATCGCCAGAAGAAACTGTTGATGAAAAAGCGCCCATCGAATGCAGAGACTGGACGCAAGCGCAACAATAACTCAAATTCTGGCGCAGGTGGCTCCTCATCGAATTCAGCTTCATCATCATCGAATCTACACAATGGTTCAGATGCAACGTTCCTAAAACCTGATCCTGTATCTGGTGGTTACACTGCACAGGAATACTATGAATGTGATGAAATTTTAAAATTAAGACAAAACGCACTCAAGAAGGAGGACGCCGATCTGCAGCTGGAAATGGAAAAATTAGAAAGGGAACGCAATCTACACATTCGAGAACTGAAGCGGATACTAAACGAAGATCAGGTAAAGGTTGACTATCATTCCACACTTATGCTTAACAAAATTATTTTATGTGTTCCACTTGTAGTCCCGCTTCAACAATCACCCTGTCCTTAACGAGCGGTACTTACTGCTCATGTTGCTGGGCAAGGGCGGCTTCTCTGAAGTGCACAAAGCGTTCGATCTGAAGGAACAAAGATATGTAGCGTGTAAAGTTCATCAATTAAATAAGGATTGGAAGGAGGACAAGAAAGCTAACTATATCAAGTAATTGACTGAGTCCCCCAACACCTTTGCACTTTTTACGAAAACGAATTTGGCTTTCAGACACGCGTTGAGGGAATACAACATCCACAAAGCCCTCGATCATCCCAGAGTAGTGAAACTGTATGACGTCTTCGAAATAGATGCAAATTCGTTCTGCACGGTATTAGAATACTGTGACGGACATGATTTGGATTTCTATCTGAAACAGCATAAGACAATACCCGAGCGTGAAGCGAGGTCCATCATTATGCAGGTGAGTTTCGGCAGTGCATGCCCTTCCTACCGTAGTCCACAAATTTGAATATTGGCGTGGCTACCTGAAGTAGCGTGTTGGGGAATGGGAATCTTAGGTAATTTGAACCTATATTCCTAAAGTTGCTGTTAATAGCGTCACCTTAACTCACTGACAGTTTTTCTCGTGGCATCATGCTTTCGAATTAGGTTCGGATTTAAACCCATTTTTGAAGAAATCGCTTGTGCGTAGTGCGTAGGTTTCTTGTCGCGTAACTTATCATTTTGCGGGTGGCGTTAGGTTTGCGTGTTTCAGTCGAAAAAGTTCTTGATCACTGTCAGTTTCACTCATTCTTTTATGAATTACGTATTTAATTATTTATCTCAAGTGTAGTAAGCAAAGTTTTTTTTTTTTTTTTTTATTTCAACTTAAAAGTCGGCATAATACGTTGCTTTTTATTAGAAAACTTCTCTGTCTTGCGCCGTCTTTTTTCAATATCGTCTATTCCTCTGGATTGACCAAATAGTCCTCATCGTTTTAAATTTTACTTAGAAAATGAATTCGTGGTTAAATAAAAATAATAAGTCAGTCTCGCAGGTACAAGAAAAGTGTGGTAAGCCTTTTTGTTTTATTCAGTTATTCTTTATTGTATAGTTAAAAATGAATTTCTGAAAAAAGAAGTGCTTTTCTTTTGAAATAAAAAAAAATTTGGATAAATTTGGTATTGGCAACACGTTTCTCCAAAGCATATTATGTAATGAATGGTTTTTTTTAAAGAAGATCAATCAAATCACTAATCAGGTCATCTTTTTCGGGGAGATTTTTTCTTAGTTTTATCTCTTTATTTGTAGTTCTAGTTGTCTTTAAAATTTGTTGCTTTGCTCTTGCCTGAGATACTTCAAATAAAGTGCAACTTGTTACCTGTAAATTATTTGAGAAACTCCACAAATCACTTGAACGTATCTCTTAGAGCAGATCAAAGATGGAGTTCTTCGCACCGTAATAATCGAATCATTTGTTGCAGGTTGTTTCAGCGTTGAAGTACCTGAATGAAATAAAACCTCCGGTCATCCATTATGACCTAAAGCCAGGGAATATCCTTTTGACAGAAGGGAACGTCTGCGGTGAAATAAAAATCACGGATTTTGGCTTATCGAAGGTGATGGATGAAGAGAATTACAATCCAGATCATGGAATGGACTTAACATCTCAAGGAGCAGGAACATATTGGTATGTGTTATAGTACCTTCTATCTCTATTTTCACTAAAAATTTCCGTTTTGCAGGTATCTTCCACCAGAATGCTTTGTTGTTGGCAAAAATCCACCAAAAATTTCATCGAAAGTTGATGTGTGGAGTGTCGGTGTGATATTTTACCAATGTTTGTATGGTAAAAAGCCTTTCGGCCATAATCAGTCACAAGCGACTATTTTAGAGGAGAATACAATACTGAAAGCGACTGAAGTTCAGTTCTCAAACAAACCTACAGTTTCCAATGAAGCAAAGGTATGTCTCAATTCCTGTGCGGCAATAAATTGTTTCCTATTGTCGTCCTCGTTCCGTTGTAAGATACCACTCGCACCCGTTCGGTCTCTCATCAATTACGCAGATATTTAGTTCAATTTCCAATGTTGCCAATTGTCACAAGAATCCCTTCCGTTGTAGTAATTTAATTTAAAGTTTACATTTATTGACTAAGTTATTTTTACTCACAATAAGTTTTGATTGCTGAGCAAGTAGACGTTGCAAGCAAAGAGAATTTAAAGAAAGCCTTTGCAGCGACGCCTTAATTTTAAAGTGATCATTTTGTTTGTTTTATATTGTTCCTTAATCAAGTGCGTACAACATACACATATATCTTTTCTTTAACTGAATTTTGAGGTTTCTAACCGTCGATTGGTCAAATGGATAATACAACCAAAACTCCACTAGACATACAGCTCCTAGTTTTCCTACAGGAAACTGTTCTGTTCGTCGAGATTTATTGTAGTACCGTTGGATATCATTAAACAATTTTATAGCACGTTTCATGAGTATTGAAGAGACACGTTTGGTGATCTCATTAAGGATATCTGTGTCGAAAGCTGAAAGCCGCTAACCGCTAATATTTTGCCACTGAAACCAGCGTAAAAAAATATTTTAAAGAGCGAATTTGAGCTGTATCTCTGTTTTGAAAACACACCTCACTCTCTCCACCCGGAAATTGTTTTCAATGATTTTTCCGCTATTTCACATATATTCTTTAATCGTGTCCTTCTTCTGCCTCTAAGTTTTCTTTCATTCGAGCGACTATCGTACCACTGACCGTGTTGTACTACAAGTCACAGAAGATGTTCTTTTTCATATGAGCCATGTTTCCTGTGTCACAGTGTACATTAACGTGTTGATAGACTTGCAAGAGGAACACTTTTTCTTGCAAGAGTGTTTGCACTACTAGGTAGATCATCCAATCCGCTGTTAAAGCTTGAGGTGTGAGTAAGTGCCTCGTTTGAAAGCAAGAGCCCCGTACACCTCACTGTGCAACCATTCCAACGCGATTTTTAGAAAGTTGCTTGGATAAAACGTTCATTTAGAAAAATACTTTGACCATGGTACGACATTTGTTCGGGTGCAAGAGATCCAACCTGCTAGATTAACGTACATTGATTACTTTATTCTAATCACATTTAAATGATTTTTTTTTCACAGAGTTTTATTCGAGGCTGTTTAGCATACCGGAAGGAAGACCGCATGGATGTGTTCGCATTGGCAAGGCATGAATATCTGCAGCCGCCAATACCAAAGCACGGCCGACAGTCTATCAGCCAGCAACAGCAACAGCAACAACAGCAACAGCAGCAGCATCAGTCGTCAACGCAGAACCAAGGTCAGGGTGGTTCAGCCCAAACATCCTTTTCGACCGGCATGTTCGGCAACTTGAACCAGTCAAGCTCATCCTAGCTATCAAAGAGAAACTCTAATTCGTAATCTAGGCGAAGGAATGGGAAAATTCGCAGTGATGTTGCTACCACAAATATTTCATTAGTTGTAAATATAAATCCGAAACGTTTCATCGATTTGGAATCAGTTGAGCCGGCCGATCACCATGAACACCATCAACACTCCGCATCAGAGACATACCGAGTCTGGGGTGATGTATTTGTTTGATTGATTGACGATAGAACTCATCCATGATGCTGTGACAACACCTTTGCATGCGTCCAAAAACAATCGCTAAACTTCTCAGTTGTAATAAAATTTTAAATTATCGACGAGCATCTGGAGCAGGGATCAATCAATGCAATGGACCGCAAGCTCGAAATATTTTTTGGAATCCGGAAATTGTGATGAATACTGAACGAGATAAAATAACGTAATTGTTGTCCTTTTGTGATGCGCCTTGAAGGGAGAACAATACGGTCCTATGGCCTATATAATTAAATCTGCAAAAATAATTTCGGGTACGCAAACTCTTCAAAACTTTGTAATTGCAACCAGTAACACTGGAGGAAGGGACACGCCCTGTAATCCTGTCGTCGTCATCGTCGCCATGATTGCCACATGTACATCATCCAATGATAATTTGTGTCGCGTTTTTTGCTTTAAGGAGATCTTGCGATTTAAATGAAAATGACGAAAATGAAAGTAAAAATATAGTTGATTGTGCGTGTGTAACAAAATCTTGCTGGTCACGCACCAAAACTTCTGGTACATTGAAAATAGACAATTTTTAGGGAGTTCGTTACAGAGCGGACACTGGTTACGCGATTTTACGTTAGAGATGGTCTCTTATTATTATGAAATTAGATTACTGTGAATGCCCATCGTGGAAAATCGATTTATATTAAATTCTAAGTGCGTTTTGTTTTGAATGATAAGTTGAAAATGGTAAAATTATATATATAAATCATGAATATATTATACAGTAAGGTTAAATGATACATAATATGAATAAATGTAGTAGTGATATAAACACATGATATGAACATCTTACAAGAATAAATATTTACTTCAACAGCTATAAACAATACTGTTTCAATGAAATGGCAGAGAAAAGATTGCAGAACGAGGGACGCCGCTGCCAAGCGCGCAGGAGTGCAGACGCGTAATATCGTACCGCCGTGGCCGCTAGTGAAAAACAGAGTGGAAGGGTGTATCTAATAATAGCAAAGTAAAATCATAATACTAGGTATAGATAAACTAAGAATGTTACTTTTATCTAGGAGCTCACAGTGATTGATTTATAAATATGGACAGCAATACATGTACAGTAAACAAATCTTAACGTATATGCGAGCGAAACAATTTATTATTACTACAAAAAGTAATTTAAAGAAAAAATTTAAGATTATAAATACGATGTAAGGCTAGAGAGAGAATTCGGTAGTCCTACTTTCAGTTGACCTATTTTAATTTCTGCGTCTTTTTGTTTGTCCTCTTTTTTATTTTGTATTAATTGTATTAAAAGAATGAGAGACATTTTTGTGCATATTTGTTGAGTATTGTACTATATTAAATATATAAATAAATAAATATATATATATATATATATATATATATGAATATATATATGAAAAGGAGATAATACGAGTACATCAGAGTAAAATATTGTATTATGATGTAATAATTAAATAGAAATATATGAAAATGAGACGAAGAGAAGAAAAAGTAACACACACAATATTACAGCAAATCATTTATGAAAGAAATAAAAATCTAGAAAAACTACCAACGACCCTCATTCGTTTTTTAACCTTCGAGGAAAGTTAGAAAAAAAAAAAAAAAAAACAGTTTAGAACTTTTGGAGAGATTCGATAACAAAAGAAAAAAAAACCCAAAAAAATAGGACACAAAAATAATAGGATATTTAAAAAGACTCTTAAATTGTTATTCTCTTAATAATAGTAATTATTATTAACTAAATTACATTAAATGAATATAACAAGGAAGCGATAAATATGAACTTTTTCCAGTAAATAATAATAGGAGAATAAATAAACAGGAAATGCAGATATCTTTCTCTTCTTAAGAAAGTAAAATAAAATTCTATTTCAAGAAAAGAACGAAGAATAAAAGTAATTAAATCACAAGTTTTGAGTAATTCATTGCAAAAAAAAAAACAGTAAAATTAAATGAAAAAGATAACAAAAGCAGAAAGGAATGCATCAATTAAAATAAATTATAAAAATAAGCCCGCATCTTTTTACTACCTCTCTTGGTGCCCGCATGCACCATATGAACACTCCTTGATTGCTTTTTTTCCGTCAAACGAAGTCGCACCCTCACCACTCTTAACTCGGATCCGATGGAGTCTTATGGAACATGCACTGATCCATCATCCATGCCCACCTATGACCTAGAACGGCTCTTGAACTTTGTAACCTGAGCCGATATACAGAGACGCTGTTTCAATTTCCATGAGCACCCCAGTATTCCCGGATTCTCCCCCTCCATGAACCTTGCAATGCCAATTTAACATTCTCCTTACCTCGGTTGTGTGTTGCCGCATTCTTTGTCTATGAATTAAAAAACAATTAAAACAGTTAAAACACGCTTTATTTACGATACAATATCATGCTGTAACAAAAAAAAAAAAAAAAATCAAAAAAATATTAAAGCATAATGCAAACTTTATGCCCGTTTAGTTATTAGTTTACGATTTTTACTATTTATTTATTTTTATCCAGATTTTTAAGTTTAAGAGCATAATGCGGTTTATTTTAGAAAGAAAAAAATAAGAAAACACGAAAAGTACCATTACAAAAAGATTTTTATTTCCACCTCCTTTAATTTCTTCATTTCTTAACTTATCATAAGGATCTCGGCCCTGGACTATCAGGACAGAATCACTCCTCTTGCCTCCATTCATCGGCTGAGTTGGTTGCCTTGGAAGGCATTCCAGGTGTTGCGAGTTCCTCGATGGTTGATTCTGGAGCAAGCAAATCTTGTATAATGGACATGTATATCATATAACGACCGAGTGACATGAGATCCTGATAAATGGACGAAGATAGTGCATCCAAGAGGATTCGTTGAAGCCTTAGTGTTTTAAATCATATTTGTTTTTATAGGAACGAGTTCTACTCTCTTCTGGTGCTACTACTGGAATAATGCATGGCTGTCTGTCCATACGATAACTCGACAACGCTTCTAGCTAGCCTAGTTAGAGGATTAATTTTGGCACAGTAATACTTCGTTAAAATTTTACGGTCAAGTTCGAAGATGAACAAAATCGGGCAACTCCTTAAGGCCGAATTGTTTTTATACAAAAATGTTAATTTTGTTTACTGAATATTTACGTATTAACTTTGTCTCTGTAAATATTGTTATAAATGCATAGGGGAGCGGCGTACGATGTGCCTATAGTTTTGAGTTTAGAACTCTTAAGGGTATTTAAAGGAGGTTTAGATCAGGAGTGAAAACATGAGTCGAAAGGAAATTTACTAAGCTTTGTTATTACTGAAGAAATCATTATTCAGTTGTAGATATTTTCGGAGATATAACTCGAAAACTGCAAGGACCTCATGCGCCACATTGTACGCATATGCGTACAACTGCGTGGAAAATTGAAGTAAATACAGTAGATATTCGATACTTTTCAAAAATTTATTAGATTAATAGGTTAAGTATGTGAAAGAATTTAAAAATTCTTGATCGGCTTATTCATCATATTCGAAATCGCAATGAATGCCAATATAGAAACCACTGAATATATTAGAACATTCCAAGTGCTTTTTCAGGTTGGAAGGACAAAATATGTCGTAGCTAAAAGGGTAATAAAACATTTAAAAACCATACCATCTTTGTCATGGAACAAACCTAATTAATGCGCCACTTTGTACGAACCGCATGCGCCGCATTGAATTTTTTCTGTTATTTTGAAAAATGATTGACATTATGAGAAAAATTGAAGATAATCAAAAATCAATTATGATGCTTAAAAGAGGATATCAAAATGAGTCTTTGCATATAAAGTTTTCACAAATGTTTTATAAATACTAGATGTTGTGAGGGAATGAAACAAATTAACAAAAAATTTGTGAAATTGGTTTTTTTTTATTTTTTTCACAAGACCTATTAATTGCGCGCTTGATCCTTTGACAAAGTGGGGTTGGGTTACTAACTAACACACTTGTAACAGCGGAAAGATTTCATCTACCAATTGCTATAATATCCAAAAAGGTTCTGCCGCTCTGCGCCACAATGTACGCCGCTCCCCTATGTATTAAAACTAGGTATTATAATTATTTGAATGGAACTGTTTTTATACGGTCCTTTTTTACAGGATTTTGAAATTTTACAAATACCAAAAACTCCTTGTTTGCGTGCATTTTCAGTAATGTATAACAAGTTTCTCTTTTTACGATGGAAAATCTGTTTTTGCATGGTTTTTTACACGATTTCTTAAACTGTGCAGTGTGTTGTTTTGCATCCAATCTATAGTATAAAAATAATTATGTATCCCATTATTATTAGATGAAAAGAAATCGTTTAATGGATGCCCGTCTACTCACACTTTACCTTACAATTTTAACGAAATATTATTATACCAAATTTTAATTATTTATTTCTTTTCCCCTTCCAATCATGAATATATAATTCATTTTTTCTATCACTATTATTTCTTGCTGTTGCAAACTAAAGGTATGACCCATATGCTTAGAGGTTTCCCTCGAGGTTGTGGACGAAACCGATTAAAACCCGTACGTGTGTGCGGTATCCTCAGGGGTCGATGGTGTGGCTTCGTAGGCCTGAATGAAATTTAAAGGTGCCCATACACGTCCAGTTTTGCCTCGCGGCTACAGCCTCTAGAGCTAGACGGCCTTATTGCGAGGCTGCCACGTGCGGGGTTTGACCGGTTTTGTTCAAGACCTTGAGGAAAACCGTACGTACCGTAATAAGGCTGCGTAGCTGTTATGGACTAGAGGGAAAACTATCTAGCATTCTAGTCCATACATGTCTAGCTAGGGTATAAAAAGATTAAACCTTCATTAATTGTGACCCTTATATCCAAGACACATAAATTGGGACATCAACAAGAAAATGGGGACGACATAACATTTTTCTAATATATAAAAACAGGTGGATAATGGTCAAGGCCCGTCTCATATAATCTCCATTTTTTAAAATTGCACGAAATCTCTGATTGTTCTGATGAACTTTTTAGTTTTTTAAAAACATTTCTTTTATACTAATAGTTCTCAAACAAATCCTTTTTCTGATGTCAATTCTGTTTTTACAAAGTAGAGTTAGTGAGTTAGAGTCCACATCCGACGCCGCTCAGAAGTGATAGATAGAAGATAGAGGATAGAAGTGAATGCTGGACGTTTTTTTCATGTTTAAATAAAAGTTTAATAAAGTTTAAATAAGAAACAGTCATTTTGAATTACTCCATTGTGACTTTCGATATTTTAAATCGTGGTTACTGTGAACTTAATGACATATATTTTCATTGCTGGCACATTTGCCTGGCTCATCGCTAATGTCAAAACACATTTGATTGAAGGTTTACTGGATTGGATGTGGATCGGGCCATATCATATGTTTTAACGGTGATATCGTTTGTCCACCGGTAAACAAAGGCCAAGAATGATATCTGCAAGAACTCACACATTCTGGGTAGTATTTGCATTGGTACAATCTTTTTCTACGTCTAGAGAAATCGGTGTTGACCCAATTCTCCTTGTCGTATCTTACGATGGCTTTCGAACGGATTACCTAGACAGAGGGGTCACACCATATTTAAATAAATTCAAAGAAGATGGAGTGTACGCCAACTATATAAACAATGTGTTCCCAACAAAGACCTTGACCAACCATCATTCTATAGCAACAGGCTTATATCCAGGCACTCATGGCGTTACTGCAAATACATTGTATGATAGCAAGCTAGGTTATCTGGAGTATGGATATGATCTGTTTCACTACAATCCAGAAATTCTTCCGATATGGGTAAGTTGAAAATGTATATACGTAATACATAATTAACAATGTTAAAATGAACACCCACAGGCTCTGAACGAAAAAAATGGAGGAACCTCAGGATGCATGATGTGGCCTGGAAGCAATTTTGAGTACTCGAATGTAACTTGCACTTATATTACAAAGTACAATTCCTCAGTTCCACTAAAAAATAGAGTAGACGAAGTAATATCGTGGCTGAAAAATCGAACAAACCCTCCAAATCTAGTCATGTTGTACATGGAAGTGCCAGACAAAATGGCCCACGTAATGGGACCCGACTCACCGCAGGTATTTAAGTTTTCTATTAATTTTGACTTGGAAACAAAACTTTTCGCCAAGATTTTAATGGCAGTTTCGTCTTGGCGCCATTTAAAAGAAAATATAATTTTATTTTTACACGATTTATGCATTCAGTTTTATTAAAAGGTTACGAAACTGTTGGAAGAATTGGATGCTGTCACAAAATACATTGATGATCAATTAGTGATGCAAAAACTAGACCATCGCACCAATGTGATTCATCTGAGCGATCATGGAATGGAAGGAGTCGATTCACAAAAGTTTATTAATTTAACGGATTACTTGGAGCCGAATACGTACAGAATGGTTGGAACCTCTCCAGTTCTCCAGGTTGTTCCTATTGAAGGTACTATTCTAAGTTCTTACCAACCAAGTAAAATGTGTGAAAGTTTTCCTATTTTATAGGCAAGGAGTCTGATGTTTACACTCGATTAAAAAAAGCTGCCGCTGAGAATACAAATTTCAACGTTTTCGTACCGGAGACTCTTTTGGAAAGATGGCATGCATTGAACAAGAGGCGCTTAGGACCCATTATTGTTGTCGCCAACAGTGGATATGCATTCCAGGATATGTGGGATGCAGCGCTTTATTACCAGCGAATGTACAACGTGTCTTGTGAGAGAAATGATTTCTTTGTAAGAATAGTTCTAAGTCTAATTACTTCAATTTAAATTAGTCACACCAACCACGAAGTATGGAGTTCATGGATACGACAATAGCCTGCCGAGTATGCAGCCATTCTTTATGGCCAAAGGGAATCTGTTTAAGAAACATCATCAAGTTCAACCCTTTAACACCGTAGATCTTTTCAGTTTATTTTGTCGGATTCTGAATATAAAAAATGCTCCGGCGACAAATGGAACTTTCTCCAATGTGGTTGCTTTGCTTGAAGATGACCCCGGGACATCTATAGGGACAGGGGGTATGACAATGGGAAATCACCCTTAAAGTCTAACATTTCCTTTATGACTGTTACATGCATGTTTCTGTTACTAACAATTCTTTCTGTTTAACTGTCCTATGTTTGAGCTCTCTGATATATTGAACATTCCGAAGTGCAATATAAAATACATAATTTTGTTATAGGTATTGTTGGTATTGTAGCACTCTGTGGCTTGCTGTTGGCTCTGATCGTATATGGATTTATCTATTTTAAAAAGAAACGAAAGTATTTTTTCGTTGTGTAAATACTCGAAATGTTATATGTTTTTGTACTGTTAAAAATTAAATAAATGCTTGTTGCAATCTTTGTAAAAGTTTTACACAGAGTGATTTATTTCATTCATATTGTGCATCAATGTACAGTTTTTCAGTAAATTTACAGGTCCTTGATTCAAAACAAAAGGAAATTATTATAATTGACATACATATTTACAATATTAATGGCCAATACATTGATTGTTTTTTCCTATGTTATTATATTATATTTTTAAAACCAATTCTTCAAAATAACTCACTTTGACACAAGTGGTTTGAAATTGAGGAGATAATCCTTACATATCCTTATCACTTGCATTTTTGAAAAAAATTGCTAGTTCTTAAAATTTCTTAATACACAAGTGTTCTGGAAAATTTATAATACTACGATGGCAAACAAACAACTTACAACTATATACATACAGTATGTAACATACTTATGAAGACCTCGATCGATTGTCATTCGATTGGTTCCCTGAGCCTTCACCAGTATTGGTATCGTTGCCGGAGCTCGCAGTCGTGGAACTGCGCCTGTTTCTCAAAGCATGAATGCAAGCTAGCATTCGAATCATAAAAGCTGCAGGAACAGTAATCGTGTCTTTGGTTTCTTCTAGCATTATGGCGTTGCGCTCCATTAACTGAAAATGATTGATTCAAGTTAAAAGCGTTGGAGTAGCAAACCCAGAATAAACAAGTAAGGAAGGAATTGGTCACACCAATTACGTGATACTCTAGATGTAGAAAAATATACTCATTCTATGTAAAAATTTAGACATGCATTTTCTTATGAACCTGAGGCTAATTGTCCGCGACTGCTTAATTTAATAGTACTCAGCTTTAATTTGATATCATACGCGCCCCAAATTGGACAACCCCAAGGGAGATAGTTCCACCCCCACAACCACAAAAAAGATAAAAACAAATTTACCCCACCGGAAAGATCCCAATTAATTCATTCATTCTAAATCAAAAAACTCCATGTAAATCCAATTACGTTTACGTTTAAAACTTTCGACGTTTTCTTCCATATTTATAATTGTAATATCGTGTAAAAAAAGACCGTGCAAAAAAATGTCTTACAGGTAATTAATTATAATCCGTAGTTATAACAATATTTAGCGAAAAAAATTCAAAATGTAAACAATCAGTCAACAAAATCAACATTTTTGTATAAAAACGATTCAGGCTTATATGGCAACACTAAGTAGTTGACCGATTTTGCTCGTCTTCGAATGACCTAACCTTTTCAACGAAGTATCATCGTACCAAATTTCAATCTCTAGCTACAAGCGTTGTCGAGTTATCGTCTGGGCAGACAGACACACAGACAGAGAGACAGACGGACATTCATAAAACGGTTTCTTTTCACTTCCCAATCATGAATATATAGTTCTTTTTTTTCTGTGACGATTATTTCTTGGCGTTGCAAACGTTCACTCAAAACTAATATACCCTACATCTAGGGTATAATGACTTACACTTATGGCCTTTTCCTTGTCAAATCCACTTTTAGGCAGTACCGGAGCAAAGAGTTTAATGTCGTAGTCAATGCCAGATGTTGCAAGATATGGCAACGTTGGATGCGGCTGCAAGCAATTTACAACGTGCTGATCAGCTTGAAGGAGTGTGACTATTTCTCCCGTAAAGCGATCCCAAACGAAGACATGACCACAATCAGAACCAGACATTACGTAGTTATGACCCCAAAATGTTGCTTCTTTTATCATTGTTCGAGCATTTCTGTGCCCCACAAACTTCATTTTCTTATAATTGAACATAGATAAGTCATCGATATCTACTTTATTTCCTTCTTTTTTCAATGATCGTGCCTTTTTATCTTTATTTGCTTGTTTGCGCTTTGAATCTGCCTCAACTTCGTCATCGTCGTCGTCATCATCATCATCAGTTGATTCTGTGGGTTTCTTTTTGGATCCTTGGCTATTTGTACAACTCCCAGATGTCGAAGGTTGAGGCTCATCTGCAACAGGAAAATTCATTAGATAAATACTAGTTGTCAGTTATCTTTAAAAATGGTATACAAGTTTGAGCGAAATTCTCAAATTCTTGAGCAGCGTGATCAAATATGGCCGCATCTTGAGTAATTTCGTTGCCTTGAGAGCTAAGTCCTACTCTTGTCCGAGGATCTGCAAGCATTCGTGACAACACCTCCGTCATTCTGTGCATTATAGTTCCCTGTAGTTGGGGTCGAACTTGTCCAATTTCTACTCTTCCATTAACATCTCTTTCAGGTCTTGCATCTGGTCCAGTGTCCGACCAATCGCCTCTAAGCCTCAACTTGCGAACCGGTGGCGGGGAATCCAAGAATGTTCTTCTGTCCGTTTTTTGATTACGTAAAGCATGAGAATCTACTCCCTCCTTAGTAATGTCAATTAAATATAAATAATCTGAAGAGTAACTGACGAGGAGTTCAGTCTCATCGGCGCTGTGCTGGATAGATGTAACACGGTACGTGCGCTTCACATGTGAGGGAATAGTAAATGCTTTGACAGGGATGGTGTGATTATTGCTGGGCGTCGACACTGGGGAGAAGTCAATGTAACTCAGGTAACGTCGATCATAGATTCGAATCAGGCTATCTGAGCTGCCCACAGCAATATAGTACTGCGAAATTGGAGAAAGAGACATTGCAGTTATAGCAGACGGGCTAAATATTAAGATGTTATCTTTACAGCATGTTTTATGGCAACTGAAAAATCAACACGAATCATTTCAACTACTAATGCTAACAATATAAGGTACGCGCACCTGGACATTTGTCTCAGATCAAATAGTCGCACTGTACCATCTTCACCACAACTCATAAACGAGTGCGGTTCAGTGGGTACAGTCATCACTTCGTACGTCGTTCCACTATTATGACAATTGAAGTAGTGTAAAGCTGATTTGTTCCTTGGATTCGGTCCACCAATGCTTGTCAATTCGGTATATAACACAACGCCATCGCCAGAGCAAGAAACTATGCCTCGATCATTGGATTGAGGCATAAATCGTGCACTGAAAATATTCGCCCGATGTGCAGTCTTGTATTGAACTAAAGCCTTATGATCAAAAGGATTCGTTATTACTATACTTTGGTCATCAGATCCAGATAACAAGTATTGGCCCTTGTCATTCCAGCAAAGTGTATTTACACATCCCTTGTGCACTTTAAGACAGTTAAAAAGTCCAAGGCGTTGCACATAATCTTTGCTATCTGAAATAAATATTAGTTGAAAAGTTTTTAATTCTTACAATACTACATTTTATTCACTAACCCTTTATGCTATAAAACAATCGTCGTCTGCCCTCATCTGGGTGATATATAGAATTATGAAACACCTCATGAAACACACTCATCCTTTATGAATTTTTCAAAAGTGGGAATTACTGAAATAAAGAAAATTATTTCCTTCGGTTCTCCGTAATCTTTTGCAAGTAATATGTGTTTAATAGAAGTTATTGCACTCTAGGGTCTAGAGTAATGACCTTGAAAAATAATCACTAATATAATAACGTAAGTTATTTAAAGTGATCATTTTTATACGAACGATCATTAACGGTGATGTGTGTCTAATACTCCGGGCACACGAGCGCACTTAAGTGGGTTAATGACGTCACGTAAAGTGGGTTAAGTGTCGTGTGCCGCCGAACGGAGTTCGGGGTTGATATATCTGATAACATTTGGCGAAAAGTAAACATAAAAATGGATTCGCAACAGCGATCAAGTGAGTTTCTTGCGATGAACTTGAGATTAGTTGATGTGTTTACCCAATTTAAATTTGCTGTAAAGTAACGATAGCACGAAAACATCTAGGAAAACAACAAAATAATATTTCACAGCTGATTAAGTTTTAGTACAAAGATTTTCTACCATGTGGAACTTACGGCGCTGGTAGTAGTCTGTCGAGTTTAACCCGGGTTCCAGGAGGTAGGTTTCGATGTCGAGTTCTTATGGAAAATTTACATGGGCTACGTCATAATGACGTCATTAACCCACTTAAGTGCTCTCGTGTGCCCAGGTTATAAGACAACACAGGATTGTTTGATCCGAGATTTTCAACTTCTAAATACAGTGTGTAAAGTTCTTAAAACCGAGTAAATACTCGAAGTCTCGAACTCAGTGCCGGGTTTATCGTATCCTATTGTATTACAGTTACTGTACTCCTGTAGTATCAAAAATCGATTTATAAACAAATAATGTTAATTTTAATAAAGTTCTTTAATTTAAAGTTTGATTGTTTTAAAGCCTTTTTAAAAAAAAAATTTTGTAATTCGATTTTTTGGAGAATTCGAATTTTGACTCTTTTCACTGGTTCCTTCATCCGTGGGGTTTCAAATTATTCAGGTTCCACACACAGCTTGTCATTCAAATAACTGTACTGGATTTTTCACGACGTTCATGGAGGCACCACATATTATTTAACAACTAATACTCATAGAGTGGCATCTTAGCTACTTTTAACTCCGTAAAACAAGTTTAAAGGAAAATTAAACAAAACACCTTAATGACTTCACTTTGATATTTTAATAAATTCAATTTAAAAACAAAAACAAAATCTATTAAATTTTCGGATGCATTTCGGCAATTTACAAGCCATCCTCAGCAAGTGTTTCTAGTCACTAAATCAAAATTCCTAAACAATAAATTACAACTGCATTCCAGAAATGAAACAAAGTAAACAGCTCACTCGTCGCAACAAAACAATAAATTCTTTTTCCTTTTTTCCTCTTAATCCCACGTAGGTCTTTTGTTTGTCCTTAATAGGCTAAACAGAGATGATCTCGTTGGTGCTGGAAAAGTGTTCATAAGTATGTCATCATTCAGATACATATAAATACTCTCATACGCGTTCAGCTGATAAGCGCTCCGTACATGTTTTACTAATTTTAAATTCGCATCACTAATCTTATGATCGAATTCAAGTATGTGTTCAGCTACAGCTGATTTCGATGCCCTTTTGTATTTGATATGTGCCATATGCTCCTGATGGGGCTAGTGACTAGAAACACTTGCTGAGGATGGCTTGTAAATTGCCGAAATGCATCCGAAAATTTAATAGATTTTGTTTTTGTTTTTAAATTGAATTTATTAAAATATCAAAGTGAAGTCATTAAGGTGTTTTGTTTAATTTTCCTTTAAACTTGTTTTACGGAGTTATTACAGTAGACTTCACGGTTAGTTCGTGTTTCTGTTAGAAATATCATTAGCTACTTTTAGTAAAATTTTCATGGAAAAGCGAGCAGCAGAACTATTTTAACAAAATGTGATCAAAATAATTAGTTTAAAATGGGTTTCTTTTACCGAAAAAAAAGCCTTAGCTTTATTTAAGAAATATTATATCAAGTGTCATACCATTTTAGTATCAGGACTAAATACGCCAACTTTTTACGGAACTTGCCGAAATACCGTAGTACTGTTTTTTTTTCAGGACATTCAGTTGAAGTTGGGCCATCAAATAATTTTGATTACGTGGTTGGGAATAAAAGTGATATTTTCTTTAAAATTGAGGCACTAGTGTTTTAATTTTAGACTGCACTTTACAGAAGGGGTTGTCAGGGTTACATCAAAAAAAAAAAGTGAAGAAAAGTAGAGAGATTTAGTCACAGTACTTAAAAGATCATCACAGGGTAGCCAATTTCTCGATTTTCCTTTGAATCGTTATAATTTGAAAAATACATGACCTAATTTTTATTTTTTATATTTCTGCTGTCACTCCTTGGCCTATAACCCGTTTTCGACTTGACGTTGATTTACGGGACACCCTGTATAAATTGGGTGCCCTCGTCCCCCATTCTCGACATATCTGCGTTTAACCCTAGATTACTAAACAATCGTAAAAATTACGACGACATAAGCTGTGTTTTTTTAATGACCTATATAGATCTTCTCCATACAAACCGATGATCCAGGTTTCTATCCAGGTCTTTATTCAGATCAAGGGAAATTTCATAAATTCCCACCGGTGAGAATGTGGGCAACTTCAGAGCAAAGGAGAATGGGCAAAATTGTATGGAGCGTGGGATATTTGCGGCCAAGATCAATTTTGATTTTTCTTGATATAGTTTAGTCCTACTATTATTGTGCAGAAGTTTTATCGCCGCCATGTACTTATAAAAGGAATAAAATACATTTTTGTTTTGAATAGATTTACTATGTATCCTGGCTTATGTTCAGTGCAAAAATGAAAAATAAAAGTGAAATAAATAATCTAGAAGTATTTTTAAAATAATTAAGCAAAAAAGATAAACAATCGCACAGTGCACAACGACACAAACGTAACCGAAGGACTGCGCGAATGGAGCCCACGACCCTCACGCCACCGCACATTTGGGCCGAAAATTCGTTTTGTTTAGCCAAAACCTCTGTGGTTAGAATGGAACGAAATCCGTGTTCCATGGGTTCTTCGACATACTCAGTCCATTTTCGAGGCTTACAGTATAGTATGTCTGTCTGTTTGTCTGTACAAACGATAACTTGAAAATGCTTATAGTTAGATCATTGAAATTCGGTACAACAATGTTTCGTTGAAATTGTAAGGTGAAGTTCGAAGATAATCAAAATCAGGCAACACCTTCTTGGTGTTGCCATATAAGGCTGACTTTTGCTCTATGCAATCTTTACATTTGAATATTTTTTTTTCCTAAATGAAATGCAATGTAACGCCCATACCAAAAGTTGCTACTAAGTGACAGTACTTTCATTTGACACCAATTTTATTGGTGGCCGCCGATAGCCCAAGAACGCCCATACTCCTTTAATAAACTGTCATTTTTGTGAACTTTGTTAACATTTTCCATTTTTGACAGCCGGTATACAGCAGAATTTGTTAAATATTCATAACAATTCCTTTTTTAAACTCACATGTAATTCCATTTTTATAACATAAATTATTGTCGCAATAATCAAATTAATTTCACACTTCGTGGCCTGACATCTGTAAGTACTGAACTTAGCTTCAGTTTAAGATTTCGTAAATGTCCTTTGCCGTTTTCAATTGATCGGGATCTGCAGGTCATTAAAAAAACACAGCTATGATTATCATGATTATATGGTCTCTTAAAACCAATGAATTTACCTACAAGTTCCTAAATAATAAAAGTGTATGATTCTCTCATTTATTAATGTCTTATGTCTATGTCGTAATTTTTACGAATGTTTAGCAACAACGTTACCCGTGGGATAATCTAGGTATCTGTCAGGAATAATTGCGATTCAAAAATTTTCATTACAGATTGTGCAACATAAAGTGTTTTAAATAACTAAAGTTAAATAAAAGTTGATTGAAATTAAAGTTAATTTTAGGGACTAATATTTGTAAAAATTTCTTTCAATAAATTTTCATTGCCTAATAATAGGAGAAATGCTTTAGAGCAACGAGTACGAATTGAAATCAATTTTAGGGGTAATTAAAAGTAGGTATCTCGATAACGGGGGGAAGAGGGCACACAATTTATATGTCTAAAATTAAGTTATTTTATAGATTTTAAATTGATGCTTATTTCCATTTTTTTCGAATTTCTGTTACTGTGGGTGTTCCTGGTAAGTCCTGCAAAAGAAGTTTGCAATGTGTTTTTTGCTTATTTTTATAAATTTAAATCATTTTTGAACACGTGCTAAACTTTGCTTGAAGTGGAAATTGAAAGTCCAAACCGTAAATATACCGCAATCCGCTAGAAGAGCCTGAGCTTCTAGAATAATTTGGATTTTCTTAGCACGATATTTTGTATTGATTCTGAACATCTACAGGGTTTAGCTGTGGTTTATGCTTTATCATTATTCATTAATATACATGTTTTGATGAATTAGTGTGGTTTTTCCAAAATTCATTTCAGAGGACTGCTTTATATTCGCATACGTATCTATTACGTAGTATCCGCTACGCATTGATAAGCGGATAATACACAAACAAATGTGTTAGGTCAATTTTGTGTGCATACAACGCCTATCGACTTTGTAGTACTGAAAGCAGGCTATCAAATCTGATTCAGGAGAATCTGTCGTGATTATCGATAAAGTAAGAATAAAATATGGATCTGTATTTGTAGAAATATTCCAGAATTGTAACAACAAAGGCAATATGTTTTCCACACCAATGATCAATTATTGTGTCTGCTAAAATATCAACAGGCGCCCTAAATGATATAAATAAATATGTCTGGTGTGGATCACATATCCACGAATTTAATTAGCAGAAACATGAAAAAATAGACAAAACAAGAACTTGTTTTGTTAACAGTAAGTTGTTTCAGTTTTAGCGCCTGCAGGTTGATTTGGTTTTCCGTGGGAATCAATACACCGCTCTTGCGTATATCTTCCACCTGCACAGCACTTAAGAATGTTTAATTTACGATAAAATAACTACTTTCTGGCACATGGAGTTCTTATCGAAAGCCAGCCTGCGTTGATAGAATTCTTAATCGCTGTCATTTTTACATATACGCCTTGATAAATCGCACTAATAAGAAACAGTTGCCAAAACTATTTTTAAAACAAATATTAAGCTTAACAATGAATTCAATTTATCCCCAAAATCGCAAATTCTGAGTGTTTTCGTATTTAACTGTTTGCTACCGTTACCCCTTGCCGAAGGAAAAAATCAATTCCTAGAATAATTTTCTTGCATTTAAATTGTTTCTGTAAAATTCAATTTGTAAAATTTGCTTATATAGGAAAATGCATTGAACTAAACTCTATTAGATAAACAAATTCAACAATATAATCTGCCTAAATCAGGTCACAAATCATGTATAAACATATTCTCTTAAAAATTTGGCCAATTGTATCCATTCTAATTTGTTTATTGAGAGATGCAGCACTAAATTATTGCAATACTCACCAAACAATTGCAACTTTGCATTCGTTAACAGAGACGGTGAAAAATTAAAACCATTTTGCAAAGCTGTGGTGAAATTTGGAGAATTTATGAAGGCAGGCAAAATTCAAGCACGTTAAATATTTTCTTGTTTTGTTCGTTTCGCTTATGCTTTTCACTTGAATTTTTTACAAATGGACAAAATCCCACCAGATATGCAGAAGGCTGCACGCACGACTTGCACAAAAATCTTCAGTGGCCCCAGCTGAAGCAAAAATCGTACTCAGCTCACAGCTGTGAGCTGACATTTGACATATGCCAAGGCATCGAGAGCTTTCAGCGAGTCTCGTTTAGCCGAATGGCGGTTAATTTGAACAAATTCGCTCATAAATATTTTATGCTTATAGTATATATAAATTGAAGGCACACTCTATTCTTCTACTGTTTTGCTTTTGAGGAGCATATAGTATTTCTATATAATATATATATATATAATGTAAATGCATTTTTAGGTAGATTTCGAAGAAAATTGAGATCTATACCATGTCACGACTTTCGAAAAATTCTTTCATAGTGTTTCGTTCATGCCTCCCTGAGTAAAAAACCAGCCCCCGTTCGAAAGTTTATATACAGGGTGTTTTTTTTAAGTTGAGACAAACAAATAACTCGAAAAATACACATCGTACGAAAAAAAAGTAATATAAAAAGTTAATATTTCCAAGGGGAACATATGTCTGTGCCATCATTAGCCACTTCCAAGTTTCCAACTCCTCTATGAGGGTGGAGTGGGGGGTAACTCTAAAATTCCAAATTAGAACCCCCTTTTCTTTGCATATTTTGCTAGTACGTTAAAAAAGAAGTAACTTTTACTTGAAACTTTTTTTGCGATTTGGGGCAGATGGCGCTGTAATCAGCGAAATTTAATTTTGTTGTTTTTTGCATAGAGAACCGATTTCTTCGATTCAACAATACTTTGCAATTTAAAAGAATGCTTTTCTAGTCTAAAATCCCGATATTGTTCTTAAAAATTTTATTTACAGATTTAATTCCAGCAGATTGACGAAACAAGTTCAATAAAAATAAAATTCAAAATAACAGTAATATCGAAATGTCAGCAGAGTTCGGTTGGTAAAATCAGTAGGTGCAGGAAAACAAAGCGCACAGTGTAAATCACAAACGGCAAGTGTAAAAAAGATTGCGTAGTGCATAGCCGCAACTTCGTCCGCAACTCACGCTCGCTCGACTAGCGCGGTAGCCCCTGTGGTTAAATGGGACTTTTTACACGTTTTGGTAAATCTGCCTCTCAAAGAACTTCTCATCCCGGCTCAACTATTCTCCTCATATAATTAATCTTTATTTACTTACATTTTACTTATATAAAATAAAGTTGCCACACAATATTGACATTGCAATGTGTTAGCAAATACTAATAACAAAAATAGGTACTGATAAACTTTGAGAAAATTATTTAAGAAATTCAATAAGCTAATTTTTAAAAACAAGTTTTATAAATGGTACCTACTGAAATACATATTATATTATTTCTACGAAAGCAAGTCAATAATTGTCTTTTTAAAGTGAATGAATTTTGATTGCTTCAGAGGAAAAATGTGAAAAAAATTATTTCGTAGCAAAAATTTGATGTGATAATAGGCTCAATTAACTGCCACAAGAAGACATAATATTTACCATAAGCAAAAGGTTGCTTTTTTTGCACCTATCTATGATTCTATGCTATGAGCCAGAAAAGAAAACAAAGTCAGCATGTGAGCAAATAAAAACCTTTCGAAGTCAGGTGTTGTGTATGAACTTTATCATAAAGACAGAAAATTACTACCTGTGCAGGAAAATATTTGCTTTACGCGAGCACAGTTTTGCGATTCCTAATCAGATACCAAAATGACTGGACGTGTTTTTAATAGGCAATTACACCGAAGGAAACGGAAATTTGTATGCCAAGGAAATAGTCAGGAACAACGTTCTTTCAAGCACAGATGTGGCCTCAGCTAAAGCAAATTCAGTTTTTGTATTTTTTTGTAGTTATTGCTTCTTGTAGCATGCACTGGGACACGGGAAATATTTCTGACCAATTTCGGCAGCTTTTCCAGTTTACTACATCATTGCACTTAAGTTTGGACGCGACAGATGATGTTACGAACGAATATATAAACTATTTACTGAAGGGCAATGTTTCACCTTTAATAATTACAGTTTCCAACAGTTTGAATTTCGTTGGACGTGAATCCTTGTATCCTGAGCATCCGGGGGAGCACATGGGATTCGTGATCGTGTCAAATATGAGCACTATATTAAAAAAGATGGAGTTTTTCATTCGGCCTTCGGGAGTTTTCTTTTTCATTATAGGGGATCAAATAGTTGTGGATGTACTCGAGGAAATGCTTCGTTCCATTTGGATGCGATGGGGATCACCATATATTTATTTCGCGTCAGCAAATGTTTTACTCACATTTCACCCATTCATTTTTGACTCTAAAACACGAACTCATGGAAGACTAGTGAACTTTATTGACCGAGCAAATATTGATGCGCTACTCGAAGATATGAACGGATATCCTTTTGTTGTTGAAATCTTAAGATCAGTGTATTCTCATGCAATTTTCAATGGTTCAGCGATTAATGCAAACATTGTTGGTTTCACTGGAGCTGACATAGAGATTGTTAATTTGCTGCAAGAACAAATGAATTTTACTTTCATCCGACAACCCCAGGACAGATATTTATTCGGGTATGTTTTGCAATAACATTGTGAATATTATATAACATACCCAGTACTTTACAACACGCTTTAAAGCATTGTAAGATATTCATGGCAGCTATCGCAAGAATTGCTTTGTATAAGAACCTTACTTTCATGATGTAATATTTCAGCTACAAGCTTCCCAATGGATCATTTACTGGAGCCATCAATCGCATTCTGAGTAGAAAAACTGATGCTGTCTTAACCGGATTTTTCATAAAGGACTACGGTGCGGATGATATAGAATTTACAGTGGCGGCTTATTCCGATAGTTTGTGTTGCTACGTTCCAAAAGCCAAGAGGATTCCCCAGTCAGTGTTGCCGCTTTTTTCGTTGAACAGCAAGATGTGGATGGCTTACATCTTTACAGCCAGTGCTTGTGGCGGAACATGGTGCATCATCAGATGTTTTAATATTTGGCTGGAATGCCATCGTCAGCTTCAATTTGCCCGCTCTTGGAACTTGAAGCAATTCTTGAGAATTTTCACAGACACTTGGATTATCTGGGTAAGAGTTGGTCTACGACATTTACCCCACTTTGTATCTGAGCGCCTTTTCGTCCTCTACATTTGCCTTGTCAGTGTCATTTTTGGAGCTGTGTTTGATTCCAGTCTTGCAACTGTTTACATAAAACCGTTGTACTACAAAGATTTGAATACCCTGGATGATTTGGATAAGAGCAACTTTAAGATACTCTACAAATACACCTCGATGAAAGATGACTTATTTCCGAATGAAACTTCTGTATTGTACGATAGCTTGAACCGGAAGATGACGTACGTAGAGTCTACGGATCTTCCTCTAATAGAAATAATGACAAGAAAAGGAGGATTTGCTGGTGTGACAAGAGACTCTGTTCTGACATTGGAAAATATGAAATATATTAAATCGAATAAGATACACAAAATTCCCGAGTGTCCCAAAACATATTCACTCGGCTACGTTTTGCCCAAGCATTCTATATACAGCAAAAGGATCAACACATTGCTATTGCATTTCCTTCAGGCTGGATTGGTTGACAAATGGATTAAAGACATGTACTTTCTTGCTGAATTGGACGAACGCCACGTACAGTCGGAAGCGGTGACTGCGAAGATCTTAACAATAAAGGATTTACAACTACCGTTTTATGCCCTTCTGCTGGGGAGTATTTTAGGCGGTTTTGTTCTGATATTAGAGAAATACCGTGCTAAATGCATAATAGATAAGTTTAAGAAATAAATCGATATGCATTGTAAATAAAAAGTATGTATATGAAATAGAAAACTAAGTTTTTGTGCATAACAGCGACTGTGTATATTTTCTTAATTGTTTCAAATTCCATTTCCAATGTTTTCGTGAATCTAGAAATGCGATGAAATATTCACATAAAATACGATATGATGTAATTATCCATTGTTTTTGTAAGTGTACAATTCGGTCAATTGGACTGGGTTTCAACAGACATGCACGTCGAAGACTAGCTATTTTAATTATTCTCTCATAAATTCCTTAAAAGTAAAAACAGTCTTATAAATTTTTTCATTATCTCTGGAATCACTCTATTCCCCATAAATTATTTCTATTTCATAATTTAAAACTTTAAAAAATGTAAACTTTGAGTTGGTACTTAAAATAATTAATATGCTTATATAGATTGATAATGATTGATAATGATTTTAACGTTTAATTTGACTAACCCATTCCTTGATTTCTCGCGAATTCCGATTCAGTTAATCAACACCGATCATTGTGTGGGCACTGTATACTGCTATCGACACTGAGTATCATGAAACAACAGAAACTATACTGTTGTCTCTTTTCTAATAATCCGCTGTATAGAAATATAAGGTGTCTGTAAGTCCGCAGATATTCGAGCAACGAATCATAATGCAAAATGAATGAATTTGGACTAAATTTTATTATAAAATATAAATGACATCCGTAGAAAATACATATAATGGATACAACTTAAAAATTTCGAAAATAACTGGCATGAGGATAAACCAAAAGGATCATCAAAAGTGTTTTTTGTGTTGAATATAATCTAAGAAATTATTCAGCTTCCTCATCCTGTTCTGGAGTTGAGGCCTGCGTTGGGGCTTTCCGCTTTGGCCATGGTTAGGCCCAATAATAATGGTTTGAGGAGCCAGAGAAGCAGATATATTATAATTCCTGGACCACACAGCGACAACAAGATGTATCCGATAATAACACAGAATACAAATACAACATTATTGATAACTATATACGCCCCCACACAAGGCTCTCTGTTATACATTTTACCTGAAAAAACAAAATGGCATTTAATTGAAACAATATCTCTTGAAATTGAAAATACCAATTAACAGAATCAGGGCCACTGTGGTTAGAAAGAGCACTCCTAAAGTAAGAATAGAGGCCTCGTAGCCCTCTCCCTCATGTGCATAGTATAATAATAATCCAAATGCAGTTAATAACCAAAATTTGCAAAGAAACAGAAAGAAACGGAAAGCAAAATTTTAGGTTCACATTTACAACAACAACAAGAACCGTTTCAAGTTAACTATAATAATTAAATGCGAAATTCTTTATTTTCATGCAGACATAAGACATTCGTTATGTTATATATTATTTTAAAGTAGCAATGTACAATATACTCACCAATCCCATTAATTTACTCACTGTGTATTTACGTAAAGTCGCATTACCTGCATCAATTGCCATTTTGAATGAGGAAAATTTAGTTTGACAGTTTCAAGAACAGAAGAATAAATGAATAATTTGACTTCCGGTCAGTTGGTATTTGAAATAAACTGCAATGGTAACGCGCAAAAAATTTCACTTTAAATGTTATATGCAACATGAAATTAATCCCAAATCTTAATTAGCGACAATTAATTTAGGAAATCGAATGGCCGTTCTTGAAATAATTTGGTGTTCTAGGAATAGAAATATAGGAATAGAAATAGAATAGAAATAGAGGCTAGTTTTATTTTCCTGGAATACTGCCTTGAAAATTAAATATTGAAGCTGTGTTCAAGTACTGCAAAATGTAGCATTAATCAGGGCATTTAGTACAAAGGAAACTATGCGCCAAAAATCCCATTTAAGAATAGAAAATAACGGCGAAAACACACTTTATATCATCCAGAATCGTGTTTCTAAAATCAAGCCGTAGACTACTATATAGTATATTCGCTATATAAAAATCAGACTTGGTATCCTCAATGGAGGGAAGATGTGCTGCCGTAATTGCCCAAAAAGGATAGCTTGCAAAGTACTGGTAGTAAAAGCTGCTGTATAACTTTTTTTTTTATATAACATTGTTGTATAGCTTTGTTCGCCTAAATCAACACTCTAGTATAGGAGTGTGTTTCGTTCTTTTGTAGCAACTGTAATACATGTAGCATTTTAGTACGCGATACGAAAACCCCGCGTGCAACATTGCTACAGTTAGCAAAGCTAGCTATCGCACGGATTTCTTTTGATCTTTACCGACCCCGAAAGAATACAGTGGTGTCAAACGGTGGAGCCGGGGGCGGTTCGCCGTCCGCCCCGGGTGCTCACTGGGTTGTTCATTTTTAAACAGTTTTAAGTAGTTTAAAAGAACAAGTACTTCCCGTAAAGAATATCGTTTTCAGTGTATTAAATCCCATTGCATTATAAAATTTTGTTTAGAAAGTTAATAATATTATTTATAATTGAAAGAAAGCCAATTTGTAATTAATAACATTAAATGTATGCGTTCAACAAAGTTGTTGATCTAAGTATTGAAAACTTCAATAAAACACTGCAAATTTTACACAACGGTTTATTATTTCCAAAAAATTTGACATTTTTCAAGTCAAGGCTAGATGGCAGTAGTGCTCATGTGAAGAGATTTCACGTTTTTTAATCCACCAAGAACTGGAATTATGGATGAATGGTTTTGTATACACACTTTTAAACACTCCGAATATAAAACTAAAAGGGAAAACTGAAATATCAAATTGTTATTTCATTAGATCCAGTTTCATATTTCACCATTTTCGATAATGAACACTTTATATAACTGTTGAAAAATACCATCTTTCAAAAAAAAAATTTTTTAAATATTCTCAAAATTTAAACTGTCATAAAAATGACGCGAGTTAGCGCGGGCACTTTCGCAGGGGAATGTGTTATACCTGTCATGAAACCAAACTATTCTATTGTCCATGATGGAAGTTTGACACCGCACACAAGATCATAGGAATTTGTTTTGTATTTCTCGACAATCGTAATAAAGAAAAACATGGAAAATCGAGTGACCGATATCTTACAAACCACCAAGGTTGATATCATTGATCCCTCGAAAGAGAAAGAACCCGTCAATGGCAAGGTAACTACGTCGAAAACTAAAGGGCCGTCTTTTGTATGCATAATGTGCGACAGCAAGTTTAAATCACATTCGGCATTGATAATTCACTTTAGGTAAGTACAAGGCAATAAGATATTTAGTGCTTAACTGTATTACGTGAAATTGATAACTTAGAGCTAAGTAATTCGGAAATATTTTTACAGGGAACACGGAACAAATATCGATATTCGCGGGCGTCCTGTGAGTCAATCAACCCTACTGAAGCATCCAAAAAAAGATAAATCAGGCCCCCAGACAATTAGATGCGAATTCTGTCCCACTGTACTTCCTGATATATCCAGGGCACTTCAGCACAAATTTCGTAAACACAGAAGTGCAGGGAACTCATTCTGTGAATTTTGTGGAAAATTATTTCCATTAAAAATTCTTTTAAAACAGCACAAGGATAAAACCCATTCCAAGGAACTATCAGAAAACACTGCGAAAACAAGTGCTTCCGCTGATGATGAGAAAGCAGACCCCAAGAAGAGCGAAGAGCCCCGCAAGTGCCCAATGTGCCCCGCAACTTTCCTGACAGCCGAGGCACTTAGTTTCCATTTCCATGGAGCTCATAAAGTGAGCTATGATTTCTTGATGCCTGAGTTTGTGCCGCCTCCGTCTACTAAGATAAAATTGAACAATGCCTCTGAAGCCCACTCAGTATACTATTGCCATATTTGTGGATCGGAATACATCCTCAAGCACAACTTAAAAGTACATTTTGTGTTAAAACTTATCCCTAATTTTACTTTATCGCTAATTTCAGAAACACATCCGCGATGATCACACCAAACTGGACTGCAACGAAATTCCAGAGCAGATAATTCGGTGTAAAACATGCGAGGCACTATTCTACAGCCCAAAGGCATACACAGCTCACCTTACCTATCATCGTCCTGGGGATTGGCATGTGCCAAGCGAAGAGCACAGAGGAAGAATTTTGGCTAGAGTTGATCAGGATTTCGACATTCGTCGAGTGCCGTGCGTGCGGCGTGAAGAGCAACTTGTACGAGCCGCTTTGCAGCGGGAAAAAGGTAGACGAAACCAAAAGATAATTCAAGCATCCACATCGAAATTGCAAGAGGTTGGGATAGAATTATTCGCGACATTAAGTTTGCAACTAATTTCTGTTTTGTTTTAGAAAAAGAATGCTTCGGATGACGAATCAATATCCCCTCCCTCATCGCCTTCCAGTTCTGAAGACGAACAAGAGAATTCCAAAAGGAGCGATAATATCAATGAAAAGGAATCGGAAATGCCTGTTTCAAAGAAAAGTTCTAAAAGATCACTAGACTCTACTGATCCGACTAAGGACAATAATGTCGAAAAGATGCCCAAACTCGAGGGTACTTCTGCATTGTGCGAAAAAGCTATTTAATACTTTACCCATTAGTTAGGAAACTACTTGATCTTGGATTTGAATTACATGAACTGCATTATGTTTCTTTATATTTTCACTGAAGTATTATCTTATAATCGCAAAATGATGTTCGTTTACGTTAATTTGCCTTTTTTATGAATTAAAAATTGATATTTCTTTCAGTTTAAAACATCAAAATTAGTAAAATAAGTTTGGCGACAAATAAGCAAAGGAATATGTTCAATTTAAATTTTCTTCTGGTGAAAGTTAAATTCGTGTTTAATTGAAAGGAATCGCCTTTTATTTAATACGTCAACTTATACTACTAATATATCTATTCCATTTAAATTCAATGTAAAATATATAAAATAAAACATCAACAATACACATACTTCAGTATCAGAAAAATGTCAACAATATTGGCTAGGGCTTTCGATTCTCGGAAATAGATGGCAGTATAACTTTTCTCTCTGTTAACGTCAGCGCTACTTCCGCATCGAACTATCCTTTACGTTTGTGACAGCAGACCGAAGAACAGCTCTTATTTCAGAGCGGAAAAATCTGCTATTTTCGGTATCATCCTAACTTCTAGTGAATTGCAAAATGGTTGTAAAGAAGGTAAAGGATTCCGAGAAATGTAATTCAATTAAATTTTGTGCTCATTGAGTCGTTTATTCGATGTATTGTTGTGTTTACATATGTGTCATTGTTTGCTTTCAACCTTACATTGCGATTGTGAATATTTTTGACAGTGCCCTTGTGTATAATAAAAGGATTTGTTTTTTGTGTAATTTCCAGCCCAGACCGAAGAAGAAGCCAGTGACTAAGAAGATTGCTCCCGCTCCATTGGCAGTAAAAAAGCCGATAGTAAAGAAAGTGGTGAACCCATTGTTTGAGAAGAGGCCAAAAAATTTTGGAATCGGTATGTAGAACTGTGTACATTTTGTCTTCACGTTAACTGATTTGTTATTGGTACACAGGTCAAAACATCCAGCCAAAGCGTGATCTGTCTCGCTTCGTCAAATGGCCAAAATACATTCGTATCCAGCGCCAAAAAGCTGTGCTTCAGAAGCGTTTGAAGGTGCCTCCACCAATCAATCAATTCACACAAACCCTTGATAAATCCACAGCAGTGAAATTGTTCAAGTTGCTGGAAAAATACAGGCCGGAATCAGCGCTCGCCAAGAAGCAACGTCTGAGGAAAATTGCCGAAGCTAAGGCAAAGGGCAAGGAAATTCAGCCCAAGAAGAAGCCAATTACTGTGCGATCCGGAACCAACACTGTAACAAAGCTGGTGGAGCAGAAGAAGGCCCAACTTGTCGTAATATCCCACGATGTTGATCCCATTGAGGTCAGTATCCTGAATCATCATTTCATTTTGACTAAACTCATAATCAGTCCTGCAAAAACTTAATTGGCCAAGTTCGACCTTCGCTGGGCGAAGCTTGATATAATTGCAAGGACAGTGATGATAGAATTTCTTCAACTGAAACGGACAGCCGCCTACGGGCGAGCAGTCCTAGTTTTGTAGAGAAATGACTCTGAGCAAGGTTCGAGGTCGCCGTGTGTCCCTTTCAGATTCCTTCACATGACATCAGCCACTTGCTTGACACTTTGACAGATTGTATCCAGCACGTGGTCCACAGTGTTTTTCTGTTTAGCCTGCACTTTTTAGTCGGGAATTCATTAAATTTTAGGCGATGCCCTCGCATTATTGACTGCATAGCTCGGAAGTGTAAAAGTGAATTTAATTGTGCAGTTTGCACCGTCATTAGCGGCTTACAATAACGTTAACGTAACACAATTGGTGTGTTTCATTTTTGTACAGCAGCCTTTATTTTGAATTGTTATGTTATTGTTAAAACTGCTTTAATTAATCGATTCGCAAATCTAAAGTAAACTAACGTTTAGTATTTACTTCATTTTTATCGAAGCAACATACATTTTCATGTCTTACGGTGTCCCTATAGGCCACAGCCTCTAGGCGATTGAATTTGATTCGTGTCTGCCTGCGAGACCCGCCATCGACCTGGCGACCTGAGGTTTCTACACACTCGTTCCGACTTTGCCCTATTTAGTCCAAACCTGCAGGGAAACCTGTACGTGTATAAAAATTGCCATCTGTCTCTTCAAAATAAAAATAAAAATCGCACCACGTTTTTCATTATTACTGGAAAAAATTACAAAAAATTTCAGATTCCTTCTACGGAAGTCACTGACGGCGTCATTAAACAAAATCAAAATTTTTTTCGCATAATTTTTTCAATGAATAGTTTTATGCAGTTTGGGCAGATATTAAATGCGGTCTTCGTTTCGCACCGGATAAATTTATCATCCGAGTGATGGCTGCATCCATTTGTGTCGCACATTTTTTATAATCTAAATGTAGGGAAACTGTTTGTGCACGGTTTTTTACACGATTTTTGAACAAAGGTTTCTTCTGTGTTAAAACTACTGATCTATATCTAGAGTGGTTCACGATTGCCCTAAACCAATTACACTTCCGTTGTAGTTAAAAGCAACTTTCCTTCTCGTCCGACTCGGGGAAAAATTTAGCAGTCTGGTTTAATTACTCGCAGTACTTTTAGGTCGTAATTAATTTTATCTATTCAATATAAACCTAATAATAAACAGCACAGTAAATATATTTCGAACTTCAAAAGAATATTAAGATTATGATTTACGAAGTCATAACTAAGAACACGTTCCAGGATTAAGTCTATAGACTTTGTTATCATCCCTTACTAAATCCTAATTGGTTTTTTATTAGTTCGTTACTCTATTGTCAGGAGCATTGCTTATGAATAAAACACGGCGGCCTTCAAGTACCAGAAAATTGTCTCCATTAATTAGACGTGTTAACACCATTAATATAAATTTATTTTATTTTCAGCTGGTTCTTTTCCTCCCAGCGCTTTGTCGGAAAATGGGCGTTCCATACTGTATTATCAAGGGCAAGGCCCGTCTGGGGCTCTTGGTGCGCCGCAAGACATGTACCGCTGTCGCCTTGACTGGTGTTGACGCCAACGACAGGGCCAATCTGACAAAACTGATCGAGGCCATCAAGACCAATTACAATGATCGTCATGATGAGATCCGAAGACACTGGGGCGGTGGCCTCTTGGGTTCCAAGAGTTTAGCACGCATTGCCAAATTGGAAAGAGCTAGGGCGAGGGAATTAGCTCAGAAACAGGGTTAAAAACAGTTCCGTATTTTTAACCAAGCTTTTAAGTGAAACTGAAATCAGTTAATTAAATGAAAAATAAAACAATGCACTTTTATTTTTAATTGTTTTTTTTTTGGAACTTAAACTCGACTATATTTTCTTTTTCTTTAGATGTCTGAGCATGTGAATTGAGATTGCACAAGAAAATTAAGGACACTAGATTCGTAAGATATTCAATGTAAGGAATTCTTTAAAACGTGGAAACAATACGACAATAATTTTGGAGTCAATTTTGTAAGTTGTTTTTTTTTTTTTAATGTATAATACTTATAATTCAAATATTATATTCAGTTAAAAGAGAAGATTTGCGCGATAGCAATCGCAATAATAAGTAGTAAACAATTTCGGTCGGGGCTTTGTCTTGGGCCATTGTTTGAAATAATCCAATCTCTATAGTACGCCACATCCGAATATATTCCAGGCCATTTTGGTCTCGCGCATCCATTCCCCCAGGACACAACACCAACTAAAATTCCGTTGCAGTTCAATGGTCCTCCGGAGTCGCCCTGACAAGAATCTCTGCCCCCCTCCCACGCCCCAGCACAGATCATGCCACTTTCAAGAGTATAACGCTTTCCGCATAGTGTTGGGTCAATAATGGTAATGTTGGTTGTTAACATTCTTCTTGTGGACGGTCCGCGCTGTGAAAAAATACACATTAGATAATGTTTTACAGGGACTGAACAGATTTACAGGATATGTTGATCCCCAGCCGCTGATAGAACATTCCATTCCGGGTTCAACTTTATCAATGGCCAACGGAATCGGTTGAATAGTTGGATGAAACTCTGGGATGCTGTTTTCGAGGAACATCATTGCAATATCGTTATGAAGATTGTTCAAATTGAAGTCCTTGTGATGAATATAATTGTCTATGTTATATTCGAGCGTATTTCTGCTTCGAGTCCGCAATGTCATCGTTCCCATTACAATGGTGAACACTTTGGTCGGACGAATCACCGCTGGCTTGGAGTATATACTGAAAAGAGTTCGCATTGTTACTGACTTGCATATGGATCAACTTCCAAGTGCTGACTCATATAAGCAGTGAGCGGCTGTTAGAACTTTCGTTAGGGATATCACAGCACCTCCGCATATATGAACTTTTTGAACCTGAACTGAAACTTGATGCTTCACTTGATCTTGCTTTGCTGGCCATCCACCGACGATTTTTGGCTCGGAGGGTGTGAGGCATAAACCTGGAATTCATTTATGTTATTAGTATCGATTGCCTGCTAATGTAAATTGTTATCGTTTTTATTTTAATAACTTTATGATTAATGCTCAATGAGGAATGTGTGAAATCAAAATATTCACTACTCAGTCAGGCTCCATTTAGTAGTTTGCATATAATATTAATATTCAATATATTAAGGGCAACAACTAATTTGGGTATCTATTTTGTGTTTGGTTACTGTGTTTATACCCTAGGGCCTAGATGTAGGGTATATTAATTTTGAGCGGAAGTGAAAAGAAACCGTTTTAAGCATGTCCGTCTGTCTATCTGTCCAGATATGATAACCCGAGAACGCTTGCAGCTAGAGGATTGAACTTTGATACAGTAATACTTCGTTAAAATTGTAAGGTCAAGTTGGAAGTTGAGCGAAATGGGGCAACTCCTTCTTAGTGTTGCCATATAACGCTGAAATATTTTTACACAAAACTGCTGATTTTGCTTACTGAATATTTACGATTTTTGGTAATCGTTTTGTTTTGCAGAAATTAAATCATTATTTTATGTTTAAGATCTTGTGAAAAAAAGTAAATGATCGCCAAACATTCTTTGATTTTTATAGTCGAATGCATCGTCGAAATCTAGGGAAGATACGTATGGAAAAGAAGCGATAAACCTTCGATTGGAAAACTAATTTCCCTGCATGTAATTTACACTGAAATATAACTAACAGATTCGATTAATAATTGAAAACGTAATATATATGTCTTACATGATTGAAAGCTGATCGCACACAGGACTAATGCAATTATTCTGTCTTTATACATTTTAAACAATTTCCGCAGCACAAAATTGTATGTATAAAAATTGAGCATGAACTGAGTACAGATAATGTGAAGAATTTTACTTTTGCAACGGGTTATCTACTACCATTATCAATCGATTGATATGATATATCAGCGATGAGTTGAAATTCACACAAATTGTTACCTCTTCGGGCCTTCGGCTACTCGGTATATGGATTTTACTTCGTACCCATGCTGAAACCGAATGTTTAAACAATAGTAGCAGATACCAGCGATTTTCTTGTGGGAACGTAAATGGTAATTTTTATTGGATATTTACGGAAATCAAAATACGTACAAAATTTTCTTGCTTCATATTATTGTCTATATTTATTAATTACTATGATTGCATATATTATTATTCATGGTCTGTGGACAATGTGCTTATGGTATATAGTCAACCAGTTTTCCAAGCCAAGTCTAAAGCTAAAATCCAGGCATGAGCAGATATTCCCTAACATCGGAACAGCTATAGTTTGTAAATAGAGTTAGTAAATACTAAATAGAGATTCATGCAGACTTGTTTGAATAATCGTATTCAATTAAATAGAAAATAACGATACATGTAATTGAAGAGTATCTAGTTAAAAACCAATAATTCCATTTAAAAAAAACGACACCTAACCTAAGTAAATAACCTAACTTTATAAAACATAACCAACAATTAATTGGTTCTATGGCAGTGTCAAAAGTCCAAAAGACGAAAGAAACGAAACGGTGCTATGTGGACATTACAAAAAAACGGACGAAAACGAAAGAAGAAAAAACGAACGGAGGCGAACGAACGAAAGGAGGCGGAACTATCTGGACGGGCCTTTAATTGAAACAGCGTTTCAGAAAATTCTCTAGTACAATTCTTAGAAAGCCATGGGTCGATTTTCAAGACATTTTTTAAGATATGCCATTGCGGTAACGCAGGCCAAGCGTGAGTACTGAGTACGCAAAATTGTCAAGTGCAATGGAAATGAAATTGATTTCATACGGATGAGTTCTTTTGAATTTGGAAATGGAAAAACTGTGTCTACTACAGCACCGCGGCGGTTCATGGACGAAGCTACTTGAATAGGGTATACTAAACAGCTTAAACTTCATCACGGATGATCAATACGCTAGTGGACGGATAAACGAATAATTAAAACTTAATTAAAATCGATTCCGTACAACTTAGCGTAACTATCATGTTATTCCCTACGACCCTACATATATGATTTGTGGAAATTTAAATTTAAATGACATAGAAGGTTTCAGCACATCCACAGTGTGGAACAATGAAATTTTGTGGAGTACTAGATCGAAAGTGCAGTATTCAGCTGTTGCCTCTTTAGTGTCTAGTTTCTACGTTGATGTCTTTCTTGTTCGTGGCCCGTGCGAAGCGCTTTAGTTCCGATTCATGCGAAGTTCACATGGATATTAAAAGTGCAGTGATTTTTAATGAAAACTCAGAAATCAGAATTAGTAAATTCAGTGACAGTGCAGTAGATTTTTGTTTAACTATGATTATTTAGCGCTTGTTTTGTTGATTACGTGTTTTACGCCGGCGGCGGCGCATTTTATTGAAAAACTTTTAGTTTTTTGGTGAGGTTAGGTTGGCACTCCATTTTCACCATTTACATTTGTAACAAACTTTCAGTCGCGTCGATTTGGATTGTTCGAGTAAGAAGTTCTGTTGCGTTTATGTCGGGTTCTTTAAAAAAAGTGTAATTAAGTAAAACCTTTCCCAGTCGGGTTAAAAGTGAAATTATGATGAGGGCACGAGTGATCATAGCTTTTCAATTTCCTTGACTTTCCATAAAATATAGCGCTCTTGCCTATAATGCTTTTGTTGCTTAACTATGATTCGGGCTGATGTGCTTCCAGTAGGAATTTTCTTATTCCTTCCGCGATTTCTCAATTCTTACGGCTTGTTGAGTATAAGTAATTTCTATGATCTTTCTTGCTGCTGGTTCCTACCGGAATTGATGGGAACAAATTTAAAACATCAAGCGAAACTAATTTTGAATTTTCAGGCAAGTGCAAATCTTTTATTTTTTTTTATCAGGTCATTGAATTGGAATATTCACTGTATATTCAAGCAGTAATTAAATTGAATTGACATTTATCTAATCATTTTCTTATAAAAATTCTGTTTTTCAATTGTAGATTAATTAAGGATTCGCAGCCCGGTGGATGTTTCGTAAGTACTATAGTCATAAGTCAACAGGACATTCAAATTAAAGAAAGACGAGATTTTCGGTAAGCGGGAGAGCAGGTAAGTGAAGTTTTAATTTGGGGATTTGGTACTTTACTAAGATCATGAAAAAAACAAACGTAGCTTTGCAATAAATTGTAGCAATCCCTTGTCACGTATATATGTTTTACGGTTATTTATTTCGTAAAAGTGTAAAGGAGGGCTGGTAATATATGATACTTCTTTTATGTAATACAGATCCTACAAGCAGAAAAGTACTTTTGTACCTTGCATTCAAGGTTTTTCGATTGAATACGTAAACTAGACCCCATATTTTAGTTGTGTTTTTCACTGAGGTTCTTTACATATCTCAAAATTTTTTTCTTTATGTCATGTTACCATGTATGTGTAGAGAAGAGGTGCCGCATTGCTATTTTTATGTGGATCGTCTCTCATAAGTGAATCGCCTATTTCATTGGTCCCATATTAAGGTCATCGTTTTTGGCTCCACAACCTTTATCTGACTGGTTAGATTTAGTCTCTTATGTCTGCTTCAATAATAAATTCTTTATAATCTTTAAGTATGACTTATTTGCACATAGAATTTTGTTTGTCTGCTTCTTTGTTAAACATTAACATTTTTGAACAAAGTTGCATTTACCTTCTCTATACCTTATTAGTGCTCATTAAAATGAATGAGAATCCTCTTCTGTACATTGTACAACTCATTATCCACAAACTATCTAAACGAAATTGGAACATCAGCAACATTTTATTAATCATTTACGTGTTAAGAATTTAAGATGTGTGCGTTTTCTTGTTTTTTCGTTGTTGGGACTAACTTCCAGCATTAGACTTTCCAAATTCTAGTCTCACTTTCTATCTTTTGTTTTTTAATTTTATTTATACTCAAAGTAAATGGCGAACTCATGAATTCATTTCTGAAAGCGTTACCACGAATCCGAATCTCCGAAATGGAGCGTTCATTTTGTACTAATGGTAGGCTTGCGACACCATGAAAATTATCATGGTTGATGGTACCTCTGAATTCAAACCTACAATACTCATCAACAGTAAATGGTTCTCAGAACCGCACACACTTACGGAATTTATGTTCTTGGTCAACAACTGTTGGTCGAGCAACCTTCCTCGGCATTTTGCCGTTGGTTGGTCCGTCCTCTTACTTTCGTTCTTTCGAAGACTTTGTCGGGCTTTTCCTGGGGTCGGCGGTGCATCCTGGTGCATTTTTATTTATTTATTTAATCTACCGATTATTCCTGGATTTCTCAACTATTTCTAAACTTATGAGGTATCCTCGTTAGAAGAGTTTACGAAAATGAACTGCAGTTTAATATACATATAATCAACAGTGTTAAGTCTATCACAAATTTATATCATTGACTGCAGAAAAGTACTTTTGTACCTTGCATTCAAGGTTTTTCGGTTGAATATGTAAACTAGACCCCATATTTTAGTTGTGTTTTTCACTGAGGTTCTTTACATATCTCAAAATTTTTTTCTTTATGTCATGTTACCATGTATGTGTAGAGGTGCCGCATTGCTATTTTCATGTGGATCGTCTCTCATAAGTGAATCGCCTATTTCATTGGTCCCATATTAAGGTCATCGTTTTTGGCTCCACAAGCTTTATCTGACTGGTTAGATTTAGTCTCTTATGTCTGCTTCAATAATAAATTCTTTATTATCTTTAAGTATGACTTATTTTCACATAGAATTTTGTTTGTCTGCTTCTTTGTTAAACATTAACATTTTTGAACAAAGTTGCATTTACCTTCTCTACCGTATTAGTCTTATGAACACATATAGACACAAAAAATGTGCTATCCAACAAGGTGTACCAACAGGAGCAACAACAGTGCAAGTGCCAAATGAAGAAGAAACTAAGAAACTTTTAGAACGCACTGGCTACACACTAGATGTAACACCAGGTGAGTCGTTTTTTTAAATGCAATAAGCAGTTCATTGTTATTATAGCAAAACAAAAGTATTTGGCTTTAGGTGCTAGTATCCAGTTTGACTTGCACACTCATGCAGTGGATCTGAAATCATTGCATTGTTTAACTGTAGTTATGGCAAATAGGTCATTTGTGTATTGCACTCAAATGTGGGCAATTTATTTTGTAAATACCATTTCGAAGTTTAGTAATGCTCAGTTGTTGGGTTTAGTCGCTTTCTTAACTCGCCACGAATTTCTCAACATTTTAGTCTACTTTTCCTGAGGTGCAAATGTCTATTGTATTTTTCTAAATCACTCATCTTTTACTTAAAATTTACTAGCTTCTTAGCTTAAATTTAAAAAATATTTGCATGGCGCCAAATCAAACCTAACTTTGCTTGATTTATATCGTTTCCCGTATATTTACAGTAAAAATTTCTCTCCGTGTTAAACATAGCAAACCCAATTTTTAAGTTGTGTTTTTCACTGAGGTTCCTTACATATCTCAGCACATCTGAACAATCTGGCCTAGATTTGTCTATCTCTTCAATCGAGATCGGCTCCCAAACGTTATCTAATGTTTGACGACTATTACTATTTTCTGGTGCTGAAGAGACTCTAGTTTCAATTACCTCCTTCCAATAAGGAAGCATAATATTTTTAGGTGGCTTAGTAGCTTCCATTGAACCATCTAGTATCGTCCTGATGCATCTCCCTTAATGTTTGCGCCAGTGAGTTTGTGTTCTGGCGTAGGCAATCTTTCTCCGCGTCCTTCTATTCGTAGATTGACGCATTGTTGGATTCACCTGCTTAGGAGGTCTTACGGTGACCGGTAGAATGTCAAGGATATACGATGACAATCTATTCAACGTATTACTAGTGCCCATTGTTCTTGCTTCTTCGATAATACTCATCAAGGATGAGACCCTGTAAGAAGCTGCGTTGGTCAAAGGTGGTAACTCTAAGAGAAAACCAATGAACAAATTGTCGGAAACATCATACGCGTCAGAGTTAGCTGGAGCAGTAGGTGCAAGATAAGACACTTGCTCTCCCTGCTGTAGTTGCAACGAACTGGCTGCATATTCAACGATGTATTGTTGTACCATGCTTCTATAGGAAGCCTTCCTACGGATGCCTTTAATTGCCTCTAGGGTTCTGTTTTTGAATATTCCAGCCAGTTCGATGTTCATGAACCTTATAGCATCACTGCCAGATGTTAGTTCGGCTTCTTTTCGTGCCATCAGCCTGGTCTCTTCTTCGCTCCATCTCGCTTTAACATCAATTCTGACGCTTTGTCTGTCGAACTCGTCGCAGTGAGCACTGCGTTTATGGACACCTAGCCCTTTTTCTGTTGGGAAAGTGCGCGGGAAAATTCCCAGGCAAAAGCATTCAGATCATTAGTGGGATCATTGGGTGGGTTTTGTTGCGCCACAAGATCAGCGAATCTTGGGTTTGTATTTATCCGAGGCTGATTATTTGTACTTCTACCAACTAAGGAAGGTCAAGAGGGCTGGCAACCCCCAAGACCTTTAAGCCCCTTCCACTCTCAGCCAGTCTGCTTGACGGCGGGAGGAGGTGGTGGAACAGGCACATATATGACCCCTTAAGGTTTCATCTGGAATCGATGGGTCAACTCTTTACCTATTTAATCCGCAATAAGTCATATGACCATATCTCTCTTCTTGCATATCCCTCATTAGGGTCGTCAAATTATCTGTATCACGCAAATATTTGGCGGGATCTATCGCGAGTATAATGTCTTTTGAATGTGAACGTTAGTACATCATCTAATAGTTCAACAGAAACACCGTTTTGGTAACTGAATGTTGCTAGTCTTAAGCGATTTAAATCATAAATGTCTGATTTTTGTCCTGAATTGTTTGTTATTTAAAGCTTAAATACATAAAAATTTATATTATTTAACCAATACTTTAATTTGGGAGAAACTAAATAACTCATATGAGACAAACGTACTATATGACTTATTTCGGTTTGAAAACGAAATAATTCATATCATATGAGTTATTTCGGTTTCCTATATGAATTATTTCGTGGTACCTTTTTTTATGTGGTTGGGCACAGGATTAACACTGTCCCTTTGTCTTATTTTTCTCACTTTATCTAACTTTTTGACCCTGCCAAGCTAGGGTAAACCAGGTTATTAGGCATCCGAATTGATACTCGGATAACTTGTTTAAGGAACCCACTCACTCCTTGGGCAATGAGATCCCCCCTAAGTCGTAGAAATGCCGTCCTCGAAGTTACTGCCCCTCACTTTAGTGATTACAGGCAAGGATCGCCGTCAGGTCAGTCCTGGCCTGGGAGAGCTCTGTAGGCCGAGCTACAACATGGTCGCCAAATCTCGTTTCGAAGGGTAAGGTACACTAGGTGATAATGCAAGCCTTTTGTTTTTAGCCTTTTCACGCTTAGGCAGTCTAACCGACTGTTACTAGCAGGAACCTATAGGAGGTGGTGAAATAGGCACTTCTATGCTACTTAAGACTCTATCTGGAATTGATGGATCATCTCTTTAACTTATTGCAACCTTAATAGAATCGATCACCATCGTTCCGTCAGATGTGTACAAAAGTACACAAGACACCAGACTTATTGAGACCTTAAGAGAGTCATAGTTACGAGCGTCACGAGGGGTGCTGAATGTTGAACGCTGAAATTAAGGACGACATTCCTACGCATTCTCCAAACTCTTTAGGTGTCATCGTTAAAAAGCGAATTTTTTTCACGAGATTGATTATCTGCATTAGCTTTAATATGTTCTTGTGCTTCTTTTGCCACCGTACCTTCTTGACTTGAGGATCCTTCACCGCAGGAATTACTAGAATCTCCATCAGAGATTCGTGTTTTCTGTACTTTAGGCTCTCCCTCCCTCCCACCTTGACGTGGAAGGGAAGTTGGAGAGTTGTTGCTCCCAGTCAGCATGCCGCTGTGTCGATGGCTAACTGAGGTTACTCCCCAAGTGCTAGAATCCCTTTACCCACCGTAGCACTCCGCTATTACAATGCCTCGGGTTCGCTCCCTAGACAGCGAAACCCCCTACACACCCGGTCGTCATTTACATGACAGGGTTAAAGGTCAGACGTAGAGGACTTCGGTTTCACCAACGCGTAACTTGGACGTGACTGTCTCATTATGCCTGAACATGGTCCCCAGGCAGCAGGGTGCTATCCACTCCGTGGTCATGCACCACTGACCTCGAGTCGAATAGCCGGGATTGGTTACCCTTTAAGGCGGAATGCGCGCATGAAATGAATCACGAGTACACTGTCCCGAGCACCACCCACAACCCCTAGGAGTCCGACACCAAATAGAAGGAACATCAGAGCCATCCCCTAGATACTTGTGTTATCTTCTTTATATTTATTGCGATATGGAGTTACGCTGGCCCGGCTTATCTTCTTCTCGCTATATAAAGGGAACCGTTTGACAAGTCACCGTCGTACTTCTGTCTATAATGATGCCCAAGAATTTCTTGTACATATTATGGAAAATGTATCAAAGCAGCCAGTTTTAACATAATCATTTAACACCCATACTTTCATTGCATCGATAAAAACACTAATCAATCGAACGAATACAAGTGAAATCCAAAAGGCTCGTTCATCTAGAATTTGTGTGGGTTGAACTGCCTCTAATTCCTCTAAGAAAATTTATTTTGATGTCCAGTAATGGAATCATTAAACAGGTGTCCTTCAATTCCATTACTTCTTCAACGTTAATGTGACCTCTCCGGGGTGATACTAACCAGCATGTTTATCTTCTTCATTAACAATTATTAAAAAAGCTTGCCTGTTCCCTCTTTGTTATTGTCGTTTTGAGGGTTGTTCTCCTTTGCATTTCCGCCAATCACGGTACTTCTGCAAGTTTATAATTCTTTTAAATTACAACTTTCGTTGCCACAGACAACAAACTGCCTGGCGTCCCTTGTTTTGATGCATTGGACGATGAACTCAGCGCGAGTTTTCTTCTCATGATGGAGTAAAGTTACTACACATTGGGATACTTATCGCAAGCATCTCCCAATCCCTCATTTTGAGAACATAAGGAGATTTCTTGTTCAACCATATGATTTTTGTTACTCAACGGTCAACGGATGCAGCAGATTCCCACCTATTAATTGGTAAAATCAGAGAAATGATGTGGGGTCTACGAATGCCATCAGGTATACATTCATTATTTTGAATGTATTTTTTACACCCTCCTCTAATCCAAAATTAAAATATTCGCCAGGATTTACGATTTTTATTGTAATGACATCCGTAGAATTTTTTCATAACATTTTCGCATTTGCGCAATCAACAATTCCAACATTAAATTTTTTCAAAAGCGCATTCCATGTCATATGGCTCACATTAAAGTCCATACTCCAGGAACAATAAAATTCCTTTAAATCACTTATTTTCGAATGGTTCTTTGCAACAAAAGTAAATGCCGCTGTCCTCCGCCAGTCTTGCATCTCGTTCTATTTCTGGGAAGGTTTGTTGCATGGGGTCGTACAGATCTCGTCTTGTGTTCACTTCATCTTGCAGCCTGGTAACGCAGAAATTGCGATGCTTCTCCATACGCTATGGAAATCAAGTAATTATAATTTTCGAGTAGAACTATTAATTTAATAGTAATTTACCTTCTTGTTGCCGAAAGCCTCTCCGCAACAATCGCAGAAGCTATCGCTGGTTACCGGGTCCGCGTTCCTGGTTCCCTGCTTTTCTGATTCCTGTGGTGTAATAATAATTTATATAATTTTTCAGTTTATCGATTCGTTACTTACTCGAATCATCGAAACCTCTGAACTCTTCGTCATCAGAGCTATCGTGGCTATCGGAGCTATCCGAATGCGTTCTGGTCTCTCCGATCGTAGGAACCGTGTCCTGGGTGCATACATTTTTGTTCACCAATATTTCCTGTATTTATCTAGCGCTCGATTTGAAGTGCATCTTCAATTCTCGCACCGATTGTAAAATTTGATTTGACGTTTCTTCCTTTTTAGGGTTCCGTACCCAAAGGGTAAAAACGGGACCCTATTACTAAGACTTCGCTGTCTGTCCGTCCGTCTGTCTGTCTGTCACCAGGCTGTATCTCAAGAACCGCTATAGCTAGACAGTTGAAATTTTCTCAAATTATGTATTTCTGTTGCCGCTGTAACAACAATAACTAAAAACAAAATAAAATAAATATTTAAAGGGAGCTCCCATACAACAAACGCGAATTTTTTGCTCTTTTTTGCTCGATATCAATAATGGCAACAGGTAGGCCCTTGAAATATCCACAAAATACTTAATTACAAATACAAAAAAAAAAGGTTACAATATGAAATTTTTGTACCTACTGTTGTTTACCTACTCAATGGTACGGAACCCTTCATGCGCGAGTCCGACTCGCACTTGGCCGATTTTTTTCTGTTCTGTGACTTTTACGCGAGTTTGTTTTGTCGAATCTCGCGATTATCTTGTGGACACTGTTTCTCCATATTTGCAGTTCTGAAGAATGGTATGGGTTATAAACGAGAAATATTCCACACTGACTTTGAGCCAGTTTCAAAAGAGTATTGGATGAATCTTTATACGAGTTCGAAAATGTTACTGGCCGATTTGATTGGATTTAAAATACTCAAGGAGGATGTTGTAGAATCGAGCACACCGACCGCGACGTGCGAAATCCTCGAGGATCTCTAACTTCCTACTGTAGGAAAGCAACGATTTACTGCAACTGTTAACAACTTTTGCAACATTATTCATTAACAATTATTATTTTTATAAATTTTTCAAATTTATCAAATATTTTATTAAAAGTTACTATCTTCTTATTCACTTATTTTTCAAGTTATTTTTTTTTTTAAATTCGATAAAGGCTTTTTGAACTCATCGAAAAAGATTTTGAGACAAAAACATTTTTTTTTTAACTAAAAATTTCACTTTTTAGTGATTTTTGGGCTGTTTTTCGGAGCTGAGTAGAACTTTTTTTTTTGAAAAGACTGAAAACCAACATGTGTCTCTGATTCGATTTATTTAAGTCGTCAGAAAATTGAAAATACAGAAGAGCGATCAGAAATATATTGCTGAATTTTGATTTGGTGATTTCTTAGTTTTATTGTAAATTAATATTTATCATCCAAACAAATTTTGTTTGAAACTCATTTTTACTTTAATTGGAAAGTGCGTTACAAGATTTAGCGCCAAAGCTGGAGTTTAGGATTAAATTGGAAGCTTATTATAATTTTGGCGGCTCACGCCGGTTGGGCAGAGCATTTAATCCTATACGCGACTTAATGGGCTTATTATTAACATTGATAGATTTAGTTTTAACACAGATTCATAATTATTTAGCTTAACAAACCAAGTGAAAGAATTAGATTTGTTATGTTTCATATTTTTAAACTTTTTCACTGCAGATCTACAAGATTTAAAAACTTTTATCCAAAGTATTTAAATATAACGCTAGTATTTAATACAGGTTATATCTAAAAACAAAAATGTTAATATTTTTCAGGGGATAGTCAAATAAACAGTCAAATGAATTTTTCATTTTTGTCAGAAAAAAACAAAACGTCTTTTTAACAGTTTTCAATCAACTATTTCAATTTTTTTTTTCGAACAAATATCAAGTTCAAAATTTGCATTAATTAAAAGTGTCGAGAAATACCAGTAAAAATTATAAGAACAAAAGAGAAGCCAGATACGGCCTTGGTCATATTTCAGGCTAAAATCATTTAGAGCACAGTATTTGTTAATGCAATAAATTTTGTATACGTTTTTAACTTTTTGGTGCGCAAATCTTATAAAGCCTTATGAATAATTGTGTAGTTAAAAGTTTGTTATGAAATGCACCAATGCACTAGAATAAGGCTCTGGATCAGGAAAAATTTTCATCTTGTTTTTGTGTTAGTAAGATAATTTTAGCATGAATTCTTAAATGGTTGTTGCGCCATGAACAGCGAATTGTGTGTGATTATAAACAACTGATCGCAACTAATTGTGCAGTGATGAAATTTATCCAAAACTTACTATTGAAACTAAGCGAAACGAAATTAGAAATCATTAATACAACTTTGCAACAAAATGGATTATTTGGATAAACACAAAACGTCATTGCGGATAAATGCTGCAGGTTGCATCTTAAAGTTGAAGCAAACGGGAATGTTGCAGGAATATTACGTCATAATTGAAAATAAATTCCGGGGTTTTATTGAATGTTGCTGTATTTCGTGATGTTGGGATTCATCCAAACGATGACGCCGCTCCCGCCATTGTCATACCGGAGCACCATTAAGTAAAATTGCTGCACCCCGACTGTGGATGGGAGTCACAAGATGCAGAGGGGAATAAAAGAAATAATTGGAATGCAAATAACTAATCACAAAAGACAAACGCCACCATTTTGTGAATGTCCAAAAAAGCGTCTAGCATGGAGTAATGCGTCCAGGCATACAAAAATATTTTGACGAATGGTCTTTCCTAACTGGAAGCGATTCACGTGTCAGGAAGGGTTCACAATGAGTCTTCGATCTTGTTCGTGAAATCTTGCGCAACGTTCTGCAGTAAATCCAGCATAAATGCGGCCACACATGCTGCGACTACTCCTTCTATGCAAACTGCACTAACGTCTACTATAGGGACATAACCGCCTTAACAAATGCACAAAGATCCGATTCTTAATCTACCATCTCCAAAAAACACCAATTGTTTTGCAGTTTTGTGTCCCATTCCCACAGAGTGTGCTGCCCAAAACTGCATCAGTAACACAAAATATTGGAAATGATATAACGACGGAATTAATTCAGGGACCTCAACACAACCTCGATCAACCTCAAAACGTCGTAGAAAGCTAGTGATTCCAAAACGTCGTTTGAAAGCGTTGCCTTGCAACACTCATCACATTCCTGATAGTGCAGCACAAGCCAAATCCTTCGACACAATCAGCACCCCCAACATGGATTCGCTTTTCTGACGCCACCCTTAAGTGCTACAATGATGATTTTAAATCCTGTTCAATTCGTTAAGTCGTATAGTTCTGGAGCGATGTATCAATATTTTCATATCAGTACAATCTGGCAAATAACACTGTTGAGAATTACATATTACGAGACAGATGACAAGACCCCCCCATCGAAAATGGAAGCAGATTATAGACCACAGCAACCAAGACAATGAACAGAACAAAGTACTGAAAACCACATCACAAGTGAATTCCTGGAATGTTTAGTAAAAACTTGAAGCAGCATCGAATGTGGAACAGAGCCTCGAAACAGTTCCAAATTTCCACCCAGAAATAGGAAAAAATTTCCACAAAATGCTTTAAAATAATAAAAGAAAAAAATGTAGTCTGGCAAAAAATAAATTCGTGCAATTAAAACATTTAACGAAAATCAAGAAAAAAGACGCTAAATGCTGAATGCTAAATATCGTGAATTGATTTGTGAAATTGCTGTAATATGAAGAATTTCCGTTGTAAATAACTCTTTGTAAATGTGACAAACAATAAACATTTCAAGTTTCGGAGTTTTTCCGAGATTATTAAATATACCAATCTAAGTGCCACGAACAAGTAATTACAAATAAAATGGCAACAAGTGAGCGGTTTTTATTGTTTCTATTATTTCGAAAGCAGTTAAATCATAAGTATTCCGGAAAATTTTCGAAAATTTTGTTATACTGGAATTGTTTTTTTATATATTCAAAATTGCTGCTATAATGAAATAAATCATAGATTTTTCTGCTGAATGCTGATGTAAACTGTGTTTATTACTTTTACTATTATATATTGAAAGTTGTCTTCCTTTATGTTTATTATAAAACATAAATTTCTTATGTTAAAAGACAATCAAAATATTCTTATAAGCCGTTTGTATTTTCAAAATATGTTATTAAATTTAATTTTCTAATCCATGAATAAAATTTATCTTTAAAGTACAAAAGCTCCGTTGTCAAATAAAATGGTCAAAATTGTCGAGAATGCAAAAGTAATTCTAATTTATATTATACAAATAGTAATGAACAAATGAGAAATGTTTTAGTCTGATGAACTGATTACATTCGGCATGAATAATTTTTAAATTCGTAGTTATTTACAAGTAACTTTTGTAAAATACAATACCGTAATATGTACATAAATTCAATTAAAATAAATTAAGTTCAATAAGCTATATAAACCAGGGGTCGTACTTGGTTTCCCTTTCTTTTTTTTAAAAGATTTTATTTTTATTTTTTCCGTTCATTGAAAACGGTTGAAATGACGTTCTATTTTTTTTCGGGCTAAAATGAAAGGTTCATTTGACCGTCTTTTTTTCTATCGCCTGAAAAATTGAAAATTTTTGTTGTTTAATATAACCAATATTAAATACTAGCGTTATATTTAAAGCCGTTGAATAAAAGGTTTTAAATCATGTAAATCTGCAATAAAAAGGAAATTTTTGGAAATATTAAAAATCTAATTCTTTCACTTGGTTTGTTAAGAGTAGATTCTACTCAGCTCAAAAAAAAAAGCCTAAAAATCATTCAATAGTGAAATTTTTAGGTGAAATTTTTTTTTTTCCAAAATCTAGTTCGATGAGTTTGAATAACTTGTATCGAAGTACTTTTATTCAAAATTTCGTTCAAATCGCTTGAAAAATAGGAGGGTAGCAACTTTAGTAATGTTTTAGAAACCATTTCCTTTCAATAATATCAGCTATGATAAAAGAATTTTTCCGCGCCAGAAGAATAGTTAATTAGTAAGGAAGCAATTGGTCACTCCAATTTAGTCGAGAAAGACACAATTGTATCTATTGACAAAGTTCAGAAATAAGATGTTGTTATAGTATGGTGACGTACACTACCGTTAGAAAGTTTTGGAGGACCCAAAGTCTTAAAAGATTTAAATTCAGTGTATTCATTCAACCGATTTTTAGGAAGTTTAGTATGGGGGAATCGTGAGACAATTCATTTCAAATCTATCTATTTAGATAGATTTGTAAATTCAAGATGGCGGATCCAATATCGCAATTACAAATTTTTAAGTAGTACAAAAGAATTTCATTTAATTTTGAGGTCAAAAATTTGGAATATACTTTGAAAATTTATAATTTTAGAAAGGGTCTTCAACATTCGGACCAATATTTTTTTAATTTCAAGGGATTCTTAAAAAAATTAGTGCAAAGTGAATTTTGAGTACCTACACCTATCAAAATTTATAAAGCATGTGTCCACCCGGTTTCACCCGGGGCGGTGCAAATTATCTAATCTAATCTAAGAAATATTACCCATATAAACCCATAGTACCCATATAAAAATTTTGTGGATACGCTCCTCGCTGTGAGGATTTATTTTGTTGTGTGGGTTGCATCAACATCTTGGATCATTTTTTCAGTTCGGTTCGGTTGCAATAGTTTTTTGTAAAAGCCGTTTCACTGTAGATATTTGCACATATTTAAATTTATCAATTGATTTGTTGATTGGTGAGCTGGTGGTATATAGTTTTGTCCGCTCTCTTTCGATACGATCATACTCCTTCCTATCGTGTATATATAGTTGGGCAGGTTCCATAATATGATCGATTTGATAACAATCCGTCAAAAATGAGCAAGTCGACAAAAGAACTTCTGATATAGACACTGGACTCCATTTTCCTCACAATATATCCAAAGAAAGTGTGCCATCAGGAGCAATGTTACAGTGATATATTTTTGTTGTATATTCGACCTTTGGAGGTTTGAAGGTGTAGATGTATTATCTTCTGTATGTAGATTGTAGAGCATTTGAATCAGCTCATGTTGCACAAGGGATAATCAAATGAAACCGAGAAGATAAAATCTCTGCCTTTTTAAAAAAATTTTTTGTACCATAATTTGACTCAGTAGCGTACCGAAAATCAAATCAAAGGAAAAAATATTTATTTTCAATTTTTTTACAGAAAAACAATACATATACATTATACATATATATAACCAATAACACAACGAAACATTTACCAATTCAATGCTTATATCTTATAAAATATAACGGAAAGTAATAAAACACAAAAAAAAATTTTCATAAGCTAATTCATAAAAAAATATTATTTAACTATTTTAGGGATTGGTGACCCGCACATCTGAAAAATAAAGCAATAATTAAACAAAATAAAACAAGTATGCCAAAGTATACCGGCTTCCAGTGAGCCTGGGGGCAGCACGCTCCTCCAAATTTAGGTTAATCCTGAAAATAAAAAATAAAAGAAGGGATACAGACAGAAGTACAAAATACAGTAAAAACAACGCAACAACATAAAATAAAGCTTTACACAACAAAAATAATGTACAGACGAAACCCAAACAAAAGTAATTACAAAAAACGTAAACAAACTGATAACCACACTGATATGGGATACAGTCAATTATATATCCGGAACACCGCGTTCCGGAAAAAATATCCAATTCACCAACCACTGAAAACATTAAAGCAGTTATTATAATGTAGAATAAGTACTTGTGCACACCAATTAATAATGATCTCTTAAACTACGTTGGGAAGTTCCCCGGCGTGTTTTTTCCTGCTCTTATATTTTTGGTGATCACTTCCATTGCCGGTAATAGCTTCTTATAAGGGCAACATTTTAGTACCCTTCCTACGACCCTTCTACGTCGAGCAATTCTGACGAACTGTGGATAACTCTCAAATGGTTGTCGACTTCTAGTGGGGTTACCCGGTTTGTTTTTCTTCAATGTTCAACACCATTATTACTTTCCACTGTCTCGTTTTGCATATTCCCTTTGGCAGTTTCAACTTCGCTTTGCTTCCGTAAAGCTCTTCGACTTCAAGTCTTCTGCATACTGTACTGGTCATATAAATTGTTTCGAGAATTGATTAACTTTCACATTTTCGACAGATACCTTATTCCGACCAACTGGCCTTATACTCCTCCAGGGACTCCTCCTTAGCCCAGGGATATCCTGTCCATTTAGGTTTGCAATAATGATATTTAGCAGATTAGGCGATGACCCATGAAATTTATCTTTTGCTGATAATTCTGCTAATGTAGTGAAATACTTTGATTGTTTTATTTAATAGAATTTAATTAGATGTTTACAATACGAGCGATAGCGATAGAATAATGAAAAAATAACAAAAACTAACAAAATGCTATTGCGATGTATGCGAGTTCGCCACTTTGCTAATTATCAAATAAACACTGAAATGCTTGCTGCGTTCAAAGTCTCTCTTTTAAATTACTATTTTCAACAAATTCAACAATGGTAGTCCTGATGTAAGAAATCTACATCTGCGAGGTTTAATAATCCTCAAAGTTCTCAAAAGCTTCCAAGCCAACAACAGCATTTCCTATCGTTTTCCTTGATTTACGTGTTGTAGCACTTGATGACTCCGGAGTCAGTTATCTATCTCTTCGAAGCTTTACGGAACGTTCATCCTCCAAGTTCTCAAGGGCTTGCTTCTTTGCTCATTGGCCCGTTCGTTTGATGCCCATGCTGGTCTGATGTGATAAGTTTTACTCTGCATTTACCTTTTTCTTTTCTAATTTTGCTCCTATCAATGATCCGAGATGTATTACTATCAGTGGTAAGATCTACGTCTTTCAGAACGCTAGACGTAATGGCAGCTGTTGTTCTGTCAGACAAGCCAAAGTGATCCCTTGTTAGAGCGGTTGCTGGAAGCGACAAACACATCTGTGAGGATTCTGAACAACCTCGTTCATCTTTATCAACATCGCTATCAATATCACTATCAGCAATTATCTTTTCTGTTTCAGGATCCATGCTCCAAGAATAAGGACCATGAACTCAGATGAACCAAATCTTTTACGAAGGATCTCTCGTAAACGGCCCTTCTGAGATGTTGAGAGTTTTACAGGTTTCAGTGGAATTAAACGAAAACGGTACAGAGAAAACAATTAAAATGTTTATTGAAAAGGAGAAACGTTTACGTCCTTACGCTAAACAAATTATAGTTACAATGAAAAATATATGTAAAGCAATAATATCCCAGGGATATCCTGTCCATTTAGGTTTGCAATAATGATATTTAGCAGATTAAGCGATGACCCATCAAATTTATCTTTTGGTGTTGATTCGAAAATTTTCTGTGATGTAGATATAAGAGATCTACATCTGCGAGGTTTAATATTCCTCAAAATTCTCAAAAGCTGCCAAGGCAACAACAGTATTTCCTATGCTTTCCGTTGTAGGTGCTCAAGAACTTGACGACTCCGGACTAAATTATATATCTCTTCGAAGCTTTACGAAGGGTTCATCCTCCAAGTTTTCCTTCTTAGCATCCATAAAATAAAATCGTACATTGATTTTTTCCTTTTTACAAGGTTTTATTTAACTTCGTTTTCGGTTTCTCTGTTTCACTGTTCGGAACAAATATTGCAGTTTTTAACCAATTTCTACCACATAAATTTTCATGAATTTTTTTTACATAGCACAGATTTCAGGAAGAGAACATGTTTTAAAAAAAAAATAATATGTTTATTGTCAAAATCATTGCAATTAGAGCATAATTGTTAATCAAGTATTACTGAAATTGCATACGCATTTCAGTCAATTTCAAGGCAAAATTAACATTTGCCAAGAAGAAGACTGCTTACTGCCTGCGCACATTTTTATGTCGCTGAGCAGCGGTGGTTCATTGCCAAAAACAAGTTTCCTGCTTCGAAACACGCACATAATATTTTCTCCTTGCTCTCAACGAGGCCAGGGGGAGATTTTTGTGTGCTGGCAAGTTCTGAATTAGGATAAATTTGCGCCTATTTGGTCGATGCACATTTTTGTTATGATTCTTTTTTAGCTGAGGGGAGGGTAATTCTATTCTTCATATTTTTTAAAAGAAATGTTTTCTATTTCTCAAATGAGTAACACCGCAAGAAGTATGGAACGGGGAGCTTTTCTAATATGATTTTATAATCATTTACTAAAGCTGAAAGCACCATTAATTGCATATTATTATATACCTATATATATCTATGTAATATTTGTATTACATATTATATATATTATAATAATAAATAAATACTATATGAATATATTCAGTTGGATATGTTTTGTGGTAAACACCTGGACAATGTATGCGCATTGCGCATATAAGTATATAGTTATTGATAACACCGTGCTCTCGGCTCACACGTTAAAAGGTAAGGTCCACCGAAGGAATCAGAAATAAAATTTTACTTAAAAAATTAGATTACAAAATTTTATTTTAAAAAGCACTAAAAACTAATAAATAAACTTTCTACTTATACCACAGTATTTTGGTTACATCTAGTTTAAAATAAAAACTTGGGGTGCATCTTAGATTATAAAAAAGGAAGCGCTATAAACGTGTAAGCCTATTTCTTTCTCGCTCTAGCACATATTGAAACCCAGTAGCGTGGAAACAAAATATTTCCACAATGAATAATATATTATATTAACCCCCTAAGTTTATCCAAAAAATTTCGCCGCCTTCGTGAAATGCTTCACTATTATGCGTCTCATAATTAATCAGCCGAAGTGGTGCATCTGCGTATAGTTAGATAAAATTTAATATTTTGTATATGTTTCGTTTCAATGATAAGTAAAAGCAATCACTAACATAATATAATAATATAATATTTCCAATTGATAATTTTAAATTTAAGTTATAGGTAAAATTATATTAGAAGTGTGTGTATGTGCATTTTGTATCATCAGCACCCCAGTTTAAACTAGATGTAACCAAAATACTGCGGTATAAGTATAAAGTTTATTTATTAGTTTTTAGTGCTTTTTAAAATAAAACATTGTTATTTAATTTTTTTAATTTATTAATTTTTTTTTGATATTTGCCTTTAGTCCAGTGCAATTAAGCTTTTTCTGCGGAATAATTCATACAACGGCAAATGATGACTTTTTTGGGTAGGTACTGATGTCCTGATTAATGTCCTCAAAGGGGAAGCGTAAGGACAAAATTTGGCAAGGCTTTAAAGGACTAAAATCGTGTCCTGGAAAGCAATTTTTCGAGACATCTATATTTTCATTGACTTAACGAGAAAAATTAATAAGACCAAAAAGAAAGCTTCGGAAATTCTCCACAAAAAAGATAAAGGGTCTTTTTTTCGTATACGCTACCGTTTTGTTGAAAACGACGCGTAAAAAGTCAGATCGCCGCATCGACCGTGAGAATCTTCGGGAGTTATACTTATCAACAAAGGCTTCATGGAGTAGGATCGAAACGTTGGATGATGGGCACAAGATTTTATCATTTGCTCCTGAAAACTTACACTGCCTTCACAATCCAAATGTTCTATTAATGTATTCTTTTACGAGTTCCTTCCTCGTTCTATTGTTCTTCGTTGTTTTGTGCCCACAATCATTAGTTATTGACTTTTTAAGAATCCAGAAAAACACAACTTTTTGTTATCTTGATCAAATTAATCGTCGTCGCAGTAAACCGCCGTTAAACACTTCAGATAAAGTTTTATTGAGACTTTGGGAGGCACTGGCAAATTTAGTGGCAAAAAGCAAGCGCGCAAATTACTTAGCGGCTGCCGATTAGTAAACGGTCGAATCAAGTTCAGCGCAATCAAGCCTTTGACGATCGCAGGTTGGACTTGGAAGGAAATGCCGCAGTCTGCGTCTGGTGAGAGTGTCAACGACATGTGAGTCGTGGGAGTGCGTTTAACCTGATTATTTATTTAATTATACTCACGAAATCTTCTTTACATTGTAAAATCTCATAAATGCAAACTAGATTTTAAACAAGCAGTGGCACGAAAGCAAACAGTACTTAAGTTGGACGCCAATTCCAAGTCGTCCGCAGAATTCGAATATGATGTAAGTCAGTGTTACTGTTGAAAAATCAATCTAATGTGAACTCTGTCGATTTGACTTGCGCGCTCAATCGCCCATAGTCAAATTCAATTAGAGTTCCCTAAAATTCATCCTACAGTGTGTACGCTTGCTTTATTTAAAAACTCATATTTTGAAATAAATAACTGTTTAAAATGTTACTTGCGTCCAGTTGATTTTTTAAAAACTAAGAATGCAAACTAAGGATATAAAATAACCCAATAATAATATCTGCACTTTGTGAGTTCTAAGAATGATTATTGGCAAACTGAGTGCAGGTATCGAAGAGATTAAAATTGTAATCAGATCTACAATATCTGCAATTGAAAAATCTTTTTCCGGCTGAGCAATAAAAGATTCTGCAACTTGTGATCAATTGAAATAAAATTGTGCTTGTCTTTTGTCTAGCTAATAAGAGTGATAAGCACTAAGCAATTCTAAGCCGGATATAGACAGTTCATGAGTTCATGAGCTCATTTACAAAATATTGGAAATACTTGGAAATTAGTACTTTATTAGTTGAGTCCAAATATTAACGTGTCCAAAATTCGAAACACAATAACATGCAGGTACTACAAATATATTGGAAGTTCTTGAATTTCGCTCTTTAACTTCACTAAAATTGCAACATTTTAAATATGCGTCCGGCAACTTTTAAGATTTAAAATCAAACTGTTTTTCAATCAGAATTACTTTGATGTTCGTACTACCCAAAGTCCAGAATATAAAATGCAGAATTTCAGTCATATCAACAATTCCATTTCATTTTAGATTTCTCCCTGCTCAGTGTTAATTAAGTTATTTGCAGGTCATAATTTTTATTGATCATCTGAAGCACTTAGAGTGTGATCATTTAGCAAAACGAGTTCGCAGTTCGCAGATATATCAGCAAATTTAAATATACAGTTACTAATCTTTCTAAGCAGCTCTAGTCTAGATGGAAATCTCCGATGTTTATTATTAAATGAAGTCTATTGACGTAACAAGTTCCGAAGATAACTGCTCTGAAAATGTAACGATATTTTATAGTACAGTTGTTGATAATCACGTGTACGTACAGAAATTTCATTAGATTCTCATTTGTATTGAAGTGCGATAAGCAATCGGGATAATATAGGGAATGATCTTAGATAATTTTTTTTACAATATCACGATTATCTTGTTATCTCGCTTTAAGTCAGAGTCCCAAATTTTGCGTGTCATCAATTTATAAATGAGGGCTTAAATAATGCATTAATTTTTATTGAAGAGGAATAAATTCAATTGTTTTTTAGAGTCAACTTCACAAAACGCTCTTTAAAATGGATAATAGCAGCTGTGGTAGTGATTGCCGTGTGCTTAGGTCTAGCTCTATATTTTGGGTTAAGAGAAGAAGAATCTTCCCAGACAGCAGGAGCAGTTGTTGCTAACGGCATCGAATGTGCGGGCATCGGAAGGTAATTGTGATTTTTCAATAACTGTTATCTAAAGCATTATATTTTCAGAGCAATTTTGCAAAAAGGGGGATCCGCCGTGGATGCTGCAATTGCTACTTTATTTTGTGATGGTGTAGTTTGCCCGCAAAGCATGGGTCTAGGAGGAGGTTTCTTTGCTACAGTGTATATTAAATCAACACGAGAGGTCGTTTCATTGATAGCGCGAGAAGGAGCTCCACTAAGGGCCACTAAAAATATGTTCGTTAACCAAACAGAAATTACAGGAGCAATATCCGCGGCAGTCCCTGGGGAACTAAGAGGCTACTGGGCTCTACATCAGAAATACGGTAAACTGCCGTGGAAAGACTTAGTTCAACCAGCGATAGATCTGTGCAAATTCGGCCACAAAGTAACAGACTATCTTGACCGATCACTGAGAAAATTGGCCACACAAATCATGCAAACGCCTTCGTTGCGTGAAGTATTTTTAAATCCTGTAACTGGAGATTTTTATAGATCTGGCGAAATGATTCGGCGGCCGAAATTAGCCGAAACATTGCAACAAATTGCAGACGAGGGCGAACGGGCAATGTACGATGGTGGAAGCCTTGGGAAAAATTTCGTCAAAGACGTTCAACAGTTTGGTGGAATAATCGAGGAAAAGGACTTTTATGAATATCAAGTTCGCTGGAGTAGCCCAGTTGTGTCGAAATTACCCAAAGGATATTCACTATATACCACACCGCTTCCGAGTTCCGGTCATGTTCTGGCTTTCATAATGAATCTCGTTAACGAATTGAATACAACAAATGACGAACTCTTTTGGCACAGAATTGTTGAAAGTTTCAAGCATGGCTACGGAGCACGAACAAAATTGGGCGATAACATTTTTGTGCCTGGAATGGATGAAGTACACAATATTTTTGTACCAAATATGATAAATTCACATTATGATTTACAGCTGTTATCTAATTTGACCAATATAAACTATGCCAAAGATATAACAAAACTAGTCAAAGACGATCGAACATTTGATAGTTTTAAATACTATGGTGCAAATTTCTACACCCCAGATAATAAGGGCACAGCTAATATAGCAGTTCTGGCTCCAAATGGCGACGCAATCACTGTAACTAGCACAATAAATGCAATGTACATCTTCTTTTTACCTATTCATTAAAATAAACATATACTTTCTCCTTAGATTTGGAGCTAGACTACGATCGGAAAGTACAGGAATTATCTTAAACAATGAAATGGATGACTTCTCTACGCCGGGGAAAGATAATGATTTTGGTATTCCGCCATCACCGGCGAACTTTATAGCACCCAAAAAAATTCCAATGTCCTCCATGTGTCCCAGTATTATTTTAGATGGCTCAGGAAACGTAAGACTTTTGATTGGATCCGCTGGAGGTTCGAAGATCACCACCTCAATTGCGCTGGTAATTAATTTTCCATTCTTCAATATTTATTTATTTCACATCAAAAACCAGCCAGCTAAAGATATTATAATATAAAGTAAAATAATTATTACTGTTTTAAAGACCATCATCCGTCATCTAATTATGAATCAGTCCTTGTACACTTCCGTCCAATCACAACGGCTACACCATCAACTTGCGCCGATGGTGGTTGAACATGAACTTAATTTTGACAAGGATGTATTGAAATCTTTGGAGCAAAAAGGACATAAGCTGAAGCAAGTCTCCGCCGAAGTGGGATTTTCTGCTCTTACTGCTATTGGAGTCGTTAATGGAATAGTTGAGCCTGTCTACGATGTAAGGAGAAACGGAAGTTCTGCTATTTATAACCCCTAATTTTATCTACTTATATGTTTAATCTTATTGTACGTAGAATTTTAAATGAAGGAGAGAGAACTGAAGAGAACAGTGTTTCGTTGGAACTCAGGAATAAATATTGCTTACGTTTTAGATTAGCTAAAATTATTTAGGAAATGAATGAAGCGGGGTATAGTTCGAGCACTGTGAAAAAACAAAGACTATGTATGGAGGGTGCTGCGGTATAAGGATTGAATCCATACGGCATTAAACTGTGGCTCACTGATTCGCAAAATATTTGCCGTGATCACCGAGACAGAACTACTTCAAATTTATGTCCTTAACTTAAATATCTACGCCAGAAATACGAAAAGATCTCCGAAGGAGAAGAAGTGAATTTCTGCGAATTTTCTGCTCCACGAGGAAGCACAGTGATCAAGGGGTGCAATCATTCGAGTGTCTTAATTTGTCAATTAGATGAACGTTGCAATTAAAATCTAATACTTATTTTCAAAGTGCGTTCGGGAAGAATGTAATTTTAGACAAATTTTGAAATTTATATCAGTTATTTTCATAATTTAATTATTACTTGTTTTAATGGATAATTAAAACTTAATTAAAATCGATTCCGTAAAGCTTAGCGTAACTATCATGTTATTCCCTACATATATGATTTGTGGAAATTTAAATTTAAATGACATAGAAGGTTTTCAGCACATCCACAGTGCGGAACAAAGCAATTGGTGAAGTAATAGATCTAAAGTGTAGTATTCAGCAACAGTTTGATGTTTCTACGTTGCCTGTCGTTCTTGTTCGTGGAAAGGGTTTTTGTACCGATCCATGCGAAGTTCACATGGATATTAAAAGTGCAGTGATTTTTAATGAAAACTCAGAAATCAGAATTAATAAATTCAGTGACAGTGCAGTAGATTTTTGTTTAACTATGATTATTTAGCGCTTGTTTTGTTGATTACATGTTTTACGCCGGCGGCGGCGCATTTTATTGAAAAACTTTTAGTTTTTTGGTGAGGTTAGGTTGGCACTCCATTTTCACCATTTACATTTGTAACAAACTTTCAGTCGCGTCGATTTGGATTGTTCGAGTAAGAAGTTCTGTTGCGTTTATGTCGGGTTCTTTAAAAAAAGTGTAATTAAGTAAAACCTTTCCCAGTCGGGTTAAAAGTGAAATTATGATGAGGGCACGAGTGATCATAGCTTTTTAATTTCCTTGACTTTCCATAAAATATAGCGCTCTTGCCTATAATGCTTTTGTTGCTTAACTATGATTCGGGCTGATGTGCTTCCAGTAGGAATTTTCTTATTCCTTCCGCGATTTCTCAATTCTTACGGCTTGTTGAGTATAAGTAATTTCTATGATCTTTCTTGCTGCTGGTTCCTACCGGAATTGATGGGAACAAATTTAAAACATCAAGCGAAACTAATTTTGAATTTTCAGGCAAGTGCAAATCTTTTATTTTTTTTTATCAGGTCATTGAATTGGAATATTCACTGTATATTCAAGCAGTAATTAAATTGAATTGACATTTATCTAATCATTTTCTTATAAAAATTCTGTTTTTCAATTGTAGATTAATTAAGGATTCGCAGCCCGGTGGATGTTTCGTAAGTACTATAGTCATAAGTCAACAGGACATTCAAATTAAAGAAAGACGAGATTTTCGGTAAGCGGGAGAGCAGGTAAGTGAAGTTTTAATTTGGGGATTTGGTACTTTACTAAGTTCAAAAACAATAAACGCCTTGACTTAAATGTTACTCTATTTATTTTAACTATCACTAAAATTTAAAAATATTATAAATGAAACTTTACATTATGTTCGCGGATAACCGATATACTATTTCGAACAAAAATTATGGAACATCACCGGCATTTACTTCCTTATTTAATGAATATTAATAAAGAATTTGGAAATTCACTTTACTTTTTTAAAATGCGTACGTCAACCCGTGATGGTGCCCGATAGCGAACTAACTGATCTCTTTTTCAGGATCTCAAACACGCCTAACACAACTTCCTTTTTTTTTCCTCTTTCCCTAGCACTATTGTTATTTCTGTTCCTGGTACCGGTTTCGTCCTAAAGTACATACGCTCTTAATTGCTACTTTAACTGCCTACGCCTAATTGCCAATTTGGGAATAACCCTGAATATCTTGCGCCTGTGCAATAAGAAGGAGCTTCAATTCCTGGCTCCTGTGTATGTTTTTTTTTGTATTTTTATGATTGGATTATATTTGGAATGCACGCAAGATATGTTTTTCGCGGTTGAATCCAATAAAACAAGTTAAAAAATTTAATTTAGATGACATAAAAATCTGCCCTCGTCGGGAATCGAACCTGCATGAAAAATGTTGAAAAACACCAATCCATTACGTTTTAGCGCCATTTATGTCTGTAGTAGACAGCTACTCATTTGGAATCCTCGTACTAGTACGTTTGAAGCAGCAAACGTTTTCTATGTAATAGATGCGTTAAAATTCCGGCAGTATTTAAAATACCTGCGATATTATGATGCGCTTTCTTCCAGCTGTTGAAAGTTTAAGGCAAGGTCTTTCACCCAAGTCAGCGGCGGAAAATGCTTTGAAGAGGATTATGAAATATTATAAAAATTTTAGAGGAGCGTTAATTGTAGTTAGGAGAGTAGCGAAGTAGCTTGCGCTGGCATCGGAAAATTTCCGTTTAGCGTGTACCATGAAGGTACCAAGGGAGTACGTGTTGAGTACGTTGATTGTCTGCCTTCTTAATCAAACAAAGAAATTATGTGTATAAAACTGAACTCGTATTTTATTTATTAAAATTAAAAATTTATTAAATAATTATGCCAGTACAACTATCCACATGGTTCTTGCGTTATTTAGGAATAATCGTATGAAAAGCTCAGGAAACAATATCCAATATGGACATCGATTTTTTTCTGAACACAATTCATCAATTCATCAATTCATCAATTTAACATTTAAATTTAAAATCAAAGCAACACTAACGAAATCTGATGTAACGTAAATCTGGTGTTCGTTACTGCGATATAGTTAGGAAAAAATAAATGGAACTTGTTATATATAAATTGCAGGAAGCATGGGGATGAAGGATGGGGATGATACAAATGCAACAGATTCTACTATGATTTCAAGGGACGATTTGGTGGCATGGTCCTCCGATTACAACTTCACTGTGTGCGTGGCTGAACGTGACACCCAAAAGGAAATTGCGTACATTAACGCAATTCGAGGACCTCTTTGTAAGTTCGATTTCAATACCTCTAAGAAACGATATGAATTTTGAACCTCAATTTATACTTTATTTTAAAGTACCTAAGTATATATTACATTTTAGTTTAAGTGCTGTACCTAAATCATAAACGCAATACTATTAAACATCAACAGCAGACAAATCCAACGTGATGACCGGTCTCATTAGTTGTTTATATTTTAGTAGCTTGGATTTAAGGATATTAGGTAGTTTGATTTTGGTTAACTTTTTTTTCCCTGACTGCGAACCTGTTCAAAGTTACCCGTTTGATACTGGATTTGGATGCTGGTTATTTCCATTCTTTCGTGATCGGAATTTCCAATTAAAACATACACTAACTGTTTTAATTGGGAAAGTTTTTCTCCTTGGAAATATTCCGAGGGAAACACTAGTCCGGAACTATTTTCCCGCATCAGTGTTACCTGATTTTGTTACACTCGGATCAATTTGATGGTGGTAGAGCTTGAACACCTGAACTTTTTTTTTACATATAAAAATTGTCCCTTTGGTAATATCTTTATCACTTACAGGCACGATGTTATTTACACTTTCAATTTTTTAATTACTTGAGTAATTGTCTTTACCTGATACAGTATATTTTCTACTTCAAAAATTCTCTAACTCAGCACGTCTGCTCTGTCTGGCTGTTCTCTAGAATTTTGTTTTGACTGCAGTTACAAATGCGTAGAAAGGCTCAGAAATCATCTTTGGAATTCTCTTCCTTTTGCTTTGCACTAGTTCTGTTCCTTCTATTTTACAGATCTTTCACTTCCAATTGATTTTCAAGGGTTATTAACTTATATATGGGACGCAAACACAGTTGAAAGTTTCACTAAAAAAAAAAACACAGTTGCCGTAAAAATGAAAACATCACTGACAAGGGGCAATACAAGCGACATGTGTGCATTCCATAGAAAAAATCAAGTATCCACAAATGACAAAAATTCGAGAGTTGTGCACCTCACCTTAGTATAGCAAAATAATCATTGTTATGCAAATTCTTACCGTTATTTTTTTTTTTTTTTTTTTTTAGAGTTCTCTTACTCTACGTTCTCTTCTTCGGACTCCACCGAATCCAGCCCTTCATGCTTTTCGTTTTCCAAACTATTACTTATAATATCGCACCAAGGCTTCATCCGGTCCGCCGCATGAACGGACTCATACGCCTTTCTTGTTACTTGCAGTTGTTTCTCGTCTTTAATGACGTATTGGTCATTAGGTAGCACTCTACTAGCAATATATAAGTATGACCCTTTGTACCGTGGTTGCAGATTCCTGGATTCACTTGTAACTGTCGGCTCATGCCTAATCAGGACCAAATCTCCTACTTTATACATTCTTGGCTATCCATAGGTATTATTAAACTTTGCGGCGTAACCTTCCTGCTTCGCCTTCATTCTTTGCATGAACTTGTCTTTCAGCTCAGATAATGGTATGAGTTCCTCTTCCTCCACTGTCACACCGTGTAATGATAGTACCAGCTTGTTCTTTAGAATGTCTCTGGGATCATACGTCAAAACTAATTTATTCGGTGATATATTCGTCGTATTATTTTTCCAAGTATTCAAGGCCCAATGGATAGCTCTGATGTTCTTATCCCAATCTCGTCCTTGGGAGTCTTGTGACATTGTTTTGATGGCGTATGCCGCCCGCCGTTCTAAAATAACGCTCACTTTGTCCATTGGACCTAGTGGTGCTCACATCCGTTGAGTTGTCTCCCGCTCTCGTGGAAGAAATTTTTGGACTCGTTTGACTTAAATGATGACCCTCGATCAGCGATTATCCGTGTTGACATACCGAATTATTGAGTCAATTCGTTCAAGAATTTGGTCACTGCTTTAGTTGCCGTACTCCGAGTCGCCTTAAGCAGCACATATTTTGAAAACGCATCTATAAGCCCAATCACTTGTACATTGCCGCTTTTACTTTTTGGGAACGGGTCTAAATGGTCAATGTGTACCGTGTGAAATCGTACTGGGTACCGCTCTGGCTCGCTCTATTCCTGGATGACCTTTATCGTCGTGCACTGACTTGATGACTCGCCATCGTACTCCACTTGGTACACATAGTCGTAATCCTGTTTCCGTCTTTTTAAATCGCCTTCCCTGTTCGATAATAAAATTCCCTTATACGATGCTGGTCACCGTGATTAATCGTATTTCCTTCCAGTACGTTGCATATCTCCAAAATTCCAAATTTTTGTAATGATTCATGACGAAGTGTTCGCAAGTTTTAAACAACTCCTAAGTAGTCGCTTCCCGCTTATATCAATTTCCTGCTTCTTTTGAATTGAAAATTGAATTTTTCGAACTTGAAAATTCTTAAATTACCTGCCTTTCTTTCTTTGACTGCTTCGATCAGAAGCAATATGCTGCCCCGATCCGAAAATTGGTTAATTTCCATATTGTCTTGCATATTTTCATCACACTTGTTTTCTCAAAACTTCGCTATTAGATTTATTTTGCAAATCAGAAATTAAAAATATTGACAGAAAGTAAAAATCGAATTGAAATTACCAAACTGTAATAATTACTGGATTTGAACTATTGTATATGTGAAGTTCAATAAACCCAAAAACAGTTCGAAATTGCTCTTGGTTTAGTCATTGTTCAATTTTATTAAACAAATGTTGCAGGAGGAAAGGGATTTGATTAATGCATCGCAGAACAAAACCATTTCGAAAATTTGTAATTGATTTTGACAGAAGATATAGTTGGATGTCATTTGGATTTCATTTCGTTGGATTATGATAATAACGTGTGTGGCATTTCAATTCAAAATTGGTAAGTATTCAAAAACAATCAATACGACCTTTACGTTGGGCACTTCTGACGAACTGCGGATAACTCTCAAATGGTTGTAGACTTCTTGTAGAGTTACACGGTTTGCTTTTCTTCAATGTTCATCACCATTATTACTTTCCAATGTCTCGTTTTGCATATTCCCTTTGTCAGTTTCAGCTTCGCTTTGCTTCCGTAAAGCTCTTCGACTTCAAATCTTCTGCATACTGTACTGGTCATATAAATTGTTTCGAGAATTGATTAACTTTCACATTTTCGACAGATACCTTATTCCGACCAACTGGCCTTATACTCCTCCAGGGACTCCTCCTTAGCCCAGGGATATCCTGTCCATTTAGGTTTGCAATAATGATATTTAGCAGATTAGGCGATGACCCATGAAATTTATCTTTTGCTGATAATTCTGCTAATGTAGTGAAATACTTTGATTGTTTTATTTAATAGAATTTAATTAGATGTTTACAATACGAGCGATAGCGATAGAATAATGAAAAAATAACAAAAACTAACAAAATGCTATTGCGATGTATGCGAGTTCGCCACTTTGCTAATTATCAAATAAACACTGAAAATGAACGAAAATGAACTGCAGTTTAATATACATATAATCAACAGTGTTAAGTCTATCACAAATTTATATCATTGACTGCAGAAAAGTACTTTTGTACCTTGCATTCAAGGTTTTTCGGTTGAATATGTAAACTAGACCCCATATTTTAGTTGTGTTTTTCACTGAGGTTCTTTACATATCTCAAAATTTTTTTCTTTATGTCATGTTACCATGTATGTGTAGAGGTGCCGCATTGCTATTTTCATGTGGATCGTCTCTCATAAGTGAATCGCCTATTTCATTGGTCCCATATTAAGGTCATCGTTTTTGGCTCCACAAGCTTTATCTGACTGGTTAGATTTAGTCTCTTATGTCTGCTTCAATAATAAATTCTTTATAATCTTTAAGTATGACTTATTTTCACATAGAATTTTGTTTGTCTGCTTCTTTGTTAAACATTAACATTTTTGAACAAAGTTGCATTTACCTTCTCTACCGTATTAGTCTTATGAACACATATAGACACAAAAAATGTGCTATCCAACAAGGTGTACCAACAGGAGCAACAACAGTGCAAGTGCCAAATGAAGAAGAAACTAAGAAACTTTTAGAACGCACTGGCTACACACTAGATGTAACACCAGGTGAGTCGTTTTTTTAAATGCAATAAGCAGTTCATTGTTATTATAGCAAAACAAAAGTATTTGGCTTTAGGTGCTAGTATCCAGTTTGACTTGCACACTCATGCAGTGGATCTGAAATCATTGCATTGTTTAACTGTAGTTATGGCAAATAGGTCATTTGTGTATTGCACTCAAATGTGGGCAATTTATTTTGTAAATACCATTTCGAAGTTTAGTAATGCTCAGTTGTTGGGTTTAGTCGCTTTCTTAACTCGCCACGAATTTCTCAACATTTTAGTCTACTTTTCCTGAGGTGCATATGTCTATTGTATTTTTCTAAATCACTCATCTTTTACTTAAAATTTACTAGCTTCTTAGCTTAAATTTAAAAAATATTTGCATGGCGCCAAATCAAACCTAACTTTGCTTGATTTATATCGTTTCCCGCATATTTACAGTAAAAATTTCTCTCCGTGTTAAACATAGCAAACCCAATTTTTAAGTTGTGTTTTTCACTGAGGTTCCTTACATATCTCAGGACATCTGGACAATCTGGCCTAGATTTGTCTATCTCTTCAATCGAGATCGGCTCCCAAACGTTATCTAATGTTTGACGACTATTACTATTTTCTGGTGCTGAAGAGACTCTAGTTTCAATTACCTCCTTCCAATAAGGAAGCATAATATTTTTAGGTGGCTTAGTAGCTTCCATTGAACCATCTAGTATCGTCCTGATGCATCTCCCTTAATGTTTGCGCCAGTGAGTTTGTGTTCTGGCGTAGGCAATCCTTCTCCGCGTCCTTCTATTCGTAGATTGACGCATTGTTGGATTCACCTGCCTAGGAGGTCTAACGGTGACCGGTAGAATGTCAAGGATATACGATGACAATCTATTCAACGTATTACTAGTGCCCATTGTTCTTGCTTCTTCGATAATACTCATCAAGAAGGAGACCCTGTAAGAAGCTGCGTTGGTCAAAGGTGGTAACTCTAAGAGAAAACCAATGAACAAATTGTCGGAAACATCATACGCGTCAGAGTTAGCTGGAGCAGTAGATGCAAGATAAGACACTTGCTCTCCGTGCTGTAGTTGCAACGAACTGGCTGCATATTCAACGATGTATTGTTGTACCATGCTTCTATAGGAAGCCTTCCTACGGATGCCTTTAATTGCCTCTAGGGTTCTGTTTTTGAATATTCCAGCCAGTTCGATGTTCATGAACCTTATAGCATCACTGCCAGATGTTAGTTCGGCTTCTTTTCGTGCCATCAGCCTGGTGTCTTCTTCGCTCCATCTCGCTTTAACATCAATTCTGACGCTTTGTCTGTCGAACTCGTCGCAGTGAACACTGCGTTTATGGACACCTAGCCCTTTTTCTGTTGGGAAAGTGCGCGGGAAAATTCGCAGGCAAAAGCATTCAGATCATTAGTGGGATCATTGGGTGGGTTTTGTTGCGCCACAAGATCAGCGAATCTTGGGTTTGTATTTATCCGAGGCTGATTATTTGTACTTCTACCAACTAAGGAAGGTCAAGAGGGCTGGTAACCCCCAAGACCTTTAAGCCCCTTCCACTCTCAGCCAGTCTGCTTGACGGCGGGAACCACGAGGAGGTGGTGGAACAGGCACATATATGACCCCTTAAGGTTTCATCTGGAATCGATGGGTCAACTCTTTACCTATTTAATCCGCAATAAGTCATATGACCATATCTCTCTTCTTGCATATCCCTCATTAGGGTCGTCAAATTATCTGTATCTCGCAAATATTTGGCGGGATCTATCGCGAGTATAATGTCTTTTGAATGTGAACGTTAGTACATCATCTAATAGTTCAACAGAAACACCATTTTGGTAACTGAATGTTACTAGTCTTAAGCGATTTAAATCATAAATGTCTGATTTTTGTCCTGAATTGTTTGTTATTTAAAGCTTAAATACATAAAAATTTATATTATTTAACCAATACTTTAATTTGGGAGAAACTAAATAACTCATATGAGACAAACGTATTATATGACTTATTTCGGTTTGAAAACGAAATAATTCATATCATATGAGTTATTTCGGTTTCCTATATGAGTTATTTCGTGGTACCTTTTTTTTATGTGGTTGGGCACAGGATTAACACTGTCCCTTTGTCTTATTTTTCTCACTTTATCTAACTTTTTGACCCTGCCAAGCTAGGGTAAACCAGGTTATTAGGCATCCGAATTGATACTCGGATAACTTGTTTAAGGAACCCACTCACTCCTTGGGCAATGAGATCCCCCCTAAGTCGTAGAAATACCGTCCATGAAGTTACTGCCCCTCACTTTAGTGATTACAGGCAACGATCGCCGTCAGGTCAGTCCTGGCCTGGGAGAGCTCTGTAGGCCGAGCTACAACATGGTCGCCAAATCTCGTTTCGAAGGGTAAGGTACACTAGGTGATAATGCAAGCCTTTTGTTTTTAGCCTTTTCACGCTTAGCCAGTCTAACCGACTGTTACTAGCAGGAACCTATAGGAGGTGGTGAAATAGGCACTTCTATGCTACTTAAGACTCTATCTGGAATTGATGGATCATCTCTTTAACTTATTGCAACCTTAATAGAATCGATCACCATCGTTCCGTCAGATGTGTACAAAAGTACACAAGACACCAGACTTATTGAGACCTTAAGAGAGTCATAGTTACGAGCGTCACGAGGGGTGCTGAATGTTGAACGCTGAAATTAAGGACGACATTCCTACGCATTCTCCAAACTCTTTAGGTGTCATCGTTAAAAAGCGAATTTTTTTCACGAGATCCCTCAATTGATTATCTGCATATTAAATATGTTCTTGTGCTTCTTTTTCCACCGTACCTTCTTGACTTGAGGATCCTTCACCGCAGGAATTACTAGAATCTCCATCAGAGATTCGTGTTTTCTGTACTTTAGGCTCTCCCTCCCTCCCACCTTGACGTGGAAGGGAAGTTGGAGAGTTGTTGCTCCCAGTCAGCATGCCGCTGTGTCGATGGCTAACTGAGGTTACTCCCCAAGTGCTAGAATCCCTTTACCCACCGTAGCACTCCGCTATTACAATGCCTCGGGTTCGCTCCCTAGACAGCGAAACCCCCTACACACCCGGTCGTCATTTACATGACAGGGTTAAAGGTCAGACGTAGAGGACTTCGGTTTCACCAACGCGTAACTTGGACGTGACTGTCTGATTATGCCTGAACATGGTCCCCAGGCAGCAGGGTGCTATCCACTCCGTGGTCATGCACCACTGACCTCGACTCGAATAGCCGGGATTGGTTACCCTTTAAGGCGGAATGCGCGCATGAAATGAATCACGAGTACACTGTCCCGAGCTCCACCCACAACCCCTAGGAGTCCGACACCAAATAGAAGGAACATCAGAGCCATCCCCTAGATACTTGTGTTATCTTCTTTATATTTATTGCGATATGGAGTTACGCTGGCCCGGCTTATCTTCTTCTCGCTATATAAAGGAAACCGTTTGACAAGTCACCGTCGTACTTCTGTCTATAATGATGCCCAAGAATTTCTTGTACATATTATGGAAAATGTATCAAAGCAGCCAGTTTTAACATAATCATTTAACACCCATACTTTCATTGCATCGATAAAAACACTAATCAATCGAACGAATACAAGTGAAATCCAAAAGGCTCGTTCATCTAGAATTTGTGTGGGTTGAACTGCCTCTAATTCCTCTAAGAAAATTTATTTTGATGTCCAGTAATGGAATCATTAAACAGGTGTCCTTCAATTCCATTACTTCTTCAACGTTAATGTGACTTCTCCGGGGTGATACTAACCAGCATGTTTATCTTCTTCATTAACAATTATTAAAAAAGCTTGCCTGTTCCCTCTTTGTTATTGTCGTTTTGAGGGTTGTTCTCCTTTGCATTTCCGCCAATCACGGTACTTCTGCAAGTTTATAATTCTTTTAAATTACAACTTTCGTTGCCACAGACAACAAACTGCCTGGCGTCCCTTGTTTTGATGCATTGGACGATGAACTCAGCGCGAGTTTTCTTCTCATGATGGAGTAAAGTTACTACACATTGGGATACTTATCGCAAGCATCTCCCAATCCCTCATTTTGAGAACATAAGGAGATTTCTTGTTCAACCATATGATTTTTGTTACTCAACGGTCAACGGATGCAGCAGATTCCCACCTATTAATTGGTAAAATCAGAGAAATGATGTGGGGTCTACGAATGCCATCAGGTATACATTCATTATTTTGAATGTATTTTTTACACCCTCCTCTAATCCAAAATTAAAATATTCGCCAGGATTTACGATTTTTATTGTAATGACATCCGTAGGAGTTTTTCATAACATTTTCGCATTTGCGCAATCAACAATTCCAACATTCAATTTTTTCAAAAGCGCATTCCATGCCATATGGCTCACATTAAAGTCCATACTCCAGGAACAATAAAATTCCTTTAAATCACTTATTTTCGAATGGTTCTTTGCAACAAAAGTAAATGCCGCTGTCCTCCGCCAGTCTTGCATCTCGTTCTATTTCTGGGAAGGTTTGTTGCATGGGGTCGTACAGACGTCGTCTTGTGTTCACTTCATCTTGCAGCCTGGTAACGCAGAAATTGCGATGCTTCTCCATACGCTATGGAAATCAAGTAATTATAATTTTCGAGTAGAACTATTAATTTAATAGTAATTTACCTTCTTGTTGCCGAAAGCCTCTCCGCAACAATCGCAGAAGCTATCGCTGGTTACCGGGTCCGCGTTCCTGGTTCCCTGGTTTTCTGATTCCTGTGGTGTAATAATAATTTATATAATTTTTCAGTTTATCGATTCGTTACTTACTCGAATCATCGAAACCTCTGAACTCTTCGTCATCAGAGCTATCGTGGCTATCGGAGCTATCCGAATGCGTTCTGGTCTCTCCGATCGTAGGAACCGTGTCCTGGGTGCATACATTTTTGTTCACCAATATTTCCTGTATTTATCTAGCGCTCGATTTGAAGTGCATCTTCAATTCTCGCACCGATTGTAAAATTTGATTTGACGTTTCTTCCTTTTTAGGGTTCCGTACCCAAAGGGTAAAAACGGGACCCTATTACTAAGACTTCGCTGTCTGTCCGTCCGTCCGTCTGTCTGTCACCAGGCTGTATCTCAAGAACCGCTATAGCTAGACAGTTGAAATTTTCTCAAATTATGTATTTCTGTTGCCGCTATAACAACAATAACTAAAAACAAAATAAAATAAATATTTAAAGGGAGCTCCCATACAACAAACGCGAATTTTTTGCTCTTTTTTGCTCGATATCAATAATGGCAACAGGTAGGCACTTGAAATATTCACAAAATACTTAATTACAAATACAAAAAAAAAAAAAGGTTACAATATGAAATTTTTGTACCTACTGTTGTTTACCTAGTCAATGGTACGGAACCCTTCATGCGCGAGTCCGACTCGCACTTGGCCGATTTTTTTCTGTTCTGTGACTTTTACGCGAGTTTGTTTTGTCGAATCTCGCGATTATCTTCTGGACACTGTTTCTCCATATTTGCAGTTCTGAAGAATGGTATGGGTTATAAACGAGAAATATTCCACACTGACTTTGAGCCAGTTTCAAAAGAGTATTGGATGAATCTTTATACGAGTTCGAAAATGTTACTGGCCGATTTGATTGGATTTAAAATACTCAAGGAGGATGTTGTAGAATCGAGCACACCGACCGCGACGTGCGAAATCCTCGAGGATCTCTAACTTCCTACTGTAGGAAAGCAACGATTTACTGCAACTGGTAACAACTTTTGCAACATTATTCATTAACAATTATTATTTTTATAAATTTTTCAAATTTATCAAATATTTTATTAAAAGTTACTATCTTATTCACTTATTTTTCAAGTTATTTTTTTTTTAAATTCGATAAAAGCTTTTTGAACTCATCGAAAAAGATTTTGAGACAAAAACATTTTTTTTTAAACTAAAAATTTCACTTTTTAGTAATTTTTGGGCTTTTTTCGGAGCTGAGTAGAACTTTTTTTTGAAAAGACTGAAAACCAACATGTGTCTCTGATTCGATTTATTTAAGTCGTCAGAAAATTGAAAATACAGAAGAGCGATCAGAAATATATTGCTGAATTTTGATTTGGTGATTTCTTAGTTTTATTGTAAATTAATATTTATCATCCAAACAAATTTTGTTTGAAACTCATTTTTACTTTAATTGGAAAGTGCGTTACAAGATTTAGCGCCAAAGCTGGAGTTTAGGATTAAATTGGAAGCTTAATATAATTTTGGCGGCTCACGCCGGTTGGGCAGAGGATACGCGAATCCTATACGCGACTTAATGGGCTTATTAACATTGATAGATTTAGTTTTAACAGAGTTTTAACACAGATTCATAATTATTTAGCTTAACAAACCAAGTGAAAGAATTAGATTTGTTATGTTTCATATTTTTAAACTTTTTCTTGTCACTGCAGATCTACAAGATTTAAAAACTTTTATCCAAAGTATTTAAATATAACGCTAGTATTTAATACAGGTTATATCTAAAAACAAAAATGTTAATATTTTTCAGGTGATAGTCAAATAAACAGTCAAATGAATTTTTCATTTTTGTCAGAAAAAAACAAAACGTCTTTTTAACAGTTTTCAATCAACTATTTCAATTTTTTTTTTCGAACAAATATCAAGTTCAAAATTTGCATTAATTAAAAGTGTCGAGAAATACCAGTAAAAATTATAAGAACAAAAGAGAAGCCAGATACGGCCTTGGTCATATTTCAGGCTAAAATCATTTAGAGCACAGTATTTGTTAATGCAATAAATTTTGTATACGTTTTTAATTTTTTGGAGCGCAAATCTTATAAAGCCTTATGAATAATTGTGTAGTTAAAAGTTTGTTATGAAATGCACCAATGCACTAGAATAAGGCTCTGGATCAGGAAAAATTTTCATCTTGTTTTTGTGTTAGTAAGATAATTTTAGCATGAATTCTTAAATGGTTGTTGCGCCATGAACAGCGAATTGTGTGTGATTATAAACAACTGATCGCAACTAATTGTGCAATGATGAAATTTATCCAAAACTTACTATTGAAACTAAGCGAAACGAAATTATAAATCATTAATACAACTTTGCAACAAAATGGATTATTTGGATAAACACAAAACGTCATTGCGGATAAATGCTGCAGGTTGCATCTTAAAGTTGAAGCAAACGGGAATGTTGCAGAAATATTACGTCATAATTGAAAATAAATTCCGGGGGTTTTATTGAATGTTGCTGTATTTCGTGATGTTGGGATTCATCCAAACGATGACGCCGCTCCCGCCATTGTCATACCGGAGCACCATTAAGTAAAATTGCTGCACCCCGACTGTGGATGGGAGTCACAAGATGCAGAGGGGAATAAAAGAAATAATTGGAATGCAAATAACTAATCACAAAAGACAAACGCCACCATTTTGTGAATGTCCAAAAAAGCGTCTAGCATGGAGTAATGCGTCCAGGCATACAAAAATATTTTGACGAATGGTCTTTCCTAACTGGAAGCGATTCACGTGTCAGGAAGGGTTCACAATGAGTCTTCGATCTTGTTCGTGAAATCTTGCGCAACGTTCTGCAGTAAATCCAGCATAAATGCGGCCACACATGCTGCGACTACTCCTTCTATGCAAACTGCACTAACGTCTACTATAGGGACATAACCGCCTTAACAAATGCACAAAGATCCGATTCTTAATCTACCATCTCCAAAAAACACCAATTGTTTTGCAGTTTTGTGTCCCATTCCCACAGAGTGTGCTGCCCAAAACTGCATCAGTAACACAAAATATTGGAAATGATATAACGACGGAATTAATTCAGGGACCTCAACACAACCTCGATCAACCTCAAAACGTCGTAGAAAGCTAGTGATTCCAAAACGTCGTTTGAAAGCGTTGCCTTGCAACACTCATCACATTCCTGATAGTGCAGCACAAGCCAAATCCTTCGACACAATCAGCACCCCCAACATGGATTCGCTTTTCTGACGCCACCCTTAAGTGCTACAATGATGATTTTAAATCCTGTTCAATTCGTTAAGTCATATAGTTCTGGAGCGATGTATCAATATTTTCATATCAGTACAATCTGGCAAATAACACTGTTGAGAATTACATATTACGAGACAGATGACAAGACCCCCCCATCGAAAATGGAAGCAGATTATAGACCACAGCAACCAAGACAATGAACAGAACAAAGTACTGAAAACCACATCACAAGTGAATTCCTGGAATGTTTAGTAAAAACTTGAAGCAGCATCGAATGTGGAACAGAGCCTCGAAACAGTTCCAAATTTCCACCCAGAAATAGGAAAAAATTTCCACAAAATGCTTTAAAATAATAAAAGAAAAAAATGTAGTCTGGCAAAAAATAAATTCGTGCAATTAAAACATTTAACGAAAATCAAGAAAAAAGACGCTAAATGCTGAATGCTAAATATCGTGAATTGATTTGTGAAATTGCTGTAATATGAAGAATTTCCGTTGTAAATAACTCTTTGTAAATGTGACAAACAATAAACATTTCAAGTTTCGGAGTTTTTCCGAGATTATTAAATATACCAATCTAAGTGCCACGAACAAGTAATTACAAATAAAATGGCAACAAGTGAGCGGTTTTTATTGTTTCTATTATTTCGAAAGCAGTTAAATCATAAGTATTCCGGAAAATTTTCGAAAATTTTGTTATACTGGAATTGTTTTTTTATATATTCAAAATTGCTGCTATAATGAAATAAATCATAGATTTTTCTGCTGAATGCTGATGTAAACTGTGTTTATTACTTTTACTATTATATATTGAAAGTTGTCTTCCTTTATGTTTATTATAAAACATAAATTTCTTATGTTAAAAGACAATCAAAATATTCTTATAAGCCGTTTGTATTTTCAAAATATGTTATTAAATTTAATTTTCTAATCCATGAATAAAATTTATCTTTAAAGTACAAAAGCTCCGTTGTCAAATAAAATGGTCAAAATTGTCGAGAATGCAAAAGTAATTCTAATTTATATTATACAAATAGTAATGAACAAATGAGAAATGTTTTAGTCTGATGAACTGATTACATTCGGCATGAATAATTTTTAAATTCGTAGTTATTTACAAGTAACTTTTGTAAAATACAATACCGTAATATGTACATAAATTCAATTAAAATAAATTAAGTTCAATAAGCTATATAAACCAGGGGTCGTACTTGGTTTCCCTTTCTTTTTTTTTAAAAGATTTTATTTTTATTTTTTCCGTTCATTGAAAACGGTTGAAATGACGTTCTATTTTTTTTTCGGGCTAAAATGAAAGGTTCATTTGACCGTTTTTTTTTCTATCGCCTGAAAAATTGAAAATTTTTGTTGTTTAATATAACCAATATTAAATACTAGCGTTATATTTAAAGCCGTTGAATAAAAGATTTGAAATCATGTAAATCTGCAATAAAAAGGAAATTTTTGGAAATATTAAAAATCTAATTCTTTCACTTGGTTTGTTAAGAGTAGATTCTACTCAGCTCAAAAAAAAAAAGCCTAAAAATCATTCAATAGTGAAATTTTTAGGTGAAAATTTTTTTTTTCCAAAATCTAGTTCGATGAGTTTGAATAACTTGTATCGAAGTACTTTTATTCAAAATTTCGTTCAAATCGCTTGAAAAATAGGAGGGTAGCAACTTTAGTAATGTTTTAGAAACCATTTCCTTTCAATAATATCAGCTATGATAAAAGAATTTTTCCGCGCCAGAAGAATAGTTAATTAGTAAGGAAGCAATTGGTCACTCCAATTTAGTCGAGAAAGACACAATTGTATCTATTGACAAAGTTCAGAAATAAGATGTTGTTATAGTATGGTGACGTACACTACCGTTAGAAAGTTTTGGAGGACCCAAAGTCTTAAAAGATTTAAATTCAGTGTATTCATTCAACCGATTTTTAGGAAGTTTAGTATGGGGGAATCGTGAGTCAATTCATTTCAAATCTATCTATTTAGATAGATTTGTAAATTCAAGATGGCGGATCCAATATCGCAATTACAAATTTTTAAGTAGTACAAAAGAATTTCATTTAATTTTGAGGTCAAAAATTTGGAATATACTTTGAAAATTTATAATTTTAGAAAGGGTCTTCAACATTCGGACCAATATTTTTTTAATTTCAAGGGATTCTTAAAAAAATTAGTGCAAAGTGAATTTTGAGTACCTACACCTATCAAAATTTATAAAGCATGTGTCCACCCGGTTTCACCCGGGGCGGTGCAAATTATCTAATCTAATCTAAGAAATATTACCCATATAAACCCATAGTACCCATATAAAAATTTTGTGGATACGCTCCTCGCTGTGAGGATTTATTTTGTTGTGTGGGTTGCATCAACATCTTGGATCATTTTTTCAGTTCGGTTCGGTTGCAATAGTTTTTTGTAAAAGCCGTTTCACTGTAGATATTTGCACATATTTAAATTTATCAATTGATTTGTTGATTGGTGAGCTGGTGGTATATAGTTTTGTCCGCTCTCTTTCGATACGATCATACTCCTTCCTATCGTGTATATATAGTTGGGCAGGTTCCATAATATGATCGATTTGATAACAATCCGTCAAAAATGAGCAAGTCGACAAAAGAACTTCTGATATAGACACTGGACTCCATTTTCCTCACAATATATCCAAAGAAAGTGTGCCATCAGGAGCAATGTTACAGTGATATATTTTTGTTGTATATTCGACCTTTGGAGGTTTGAAGGTGTAGATGTATTATCTTCTGTATGTAGATTGTAGAGCATTTGAATCAGCTCATGTTGCACAAGGGATAATCAAATGAAACCGAGAAGATAAAATCTCTGCCTTTTTAAAAAAATTTTTTGTACCATAATTTGACTCAGTAGCGTACCGAAAATCAAATCAAAGGAAAAAATATTTATTTTCAATTTTTTTACAGAAAAACAATACATATACATTATACATATATATAACCAATAACACAACGAAACATTTACCAATTCAATGCTTATATCTTATAAAATATAACGGAAAGTAATAAAACACAAAAAAAAATTTTCATCAGCTAATTCAGAAAAAAATATTATTTAACTATTTTAGGGATTGGTGAACCGGCACCCGCACATCTGAAAAATAAAGCAATAATTAAACAAAATAAAACAAGTATGCCAAAGTATACCGGCTTCCAGTGAGCCTGGCGGCAGCACGCTCCTCCAAATTTAGGTTAATCCTGAAAATAAAAAATAAAAGAAGGGATACAGACAGAAGTACAAAATACAGTAAAAACAACGCAACAACATAAAACAAAGCTTTACACAACAAAAATAATGTACAGACGAAACCAAAACAAAAGTAATTACAAAAAACGTAAACAAACTGATAACCACACTGATATGGGATACAGTCAATTATATATCCGGAACACCGCGTTCCGGAAAAAATATCCAATTCACCAACCACTGAAAACATTAAAGCAGTTATTATAATGTAGAATAAGTACTTGTGCACACCAATTAATAATGATCTCTTAAACCACGTTGGGAAGTTCCCCGGCGTGTTTTTTCCTGCTCTTATATTTTTGGTGATCACTTCCATTGCCGGTAATAGCTTCTTATAAGGGCAACATTTTAGTACCCTTCCTACGACCCTTCTACGTCGAGAAATTCTGACGAACTGTGGATAACTCTCAAATGGTTGTCGACTTCTAGTGGGGTTACCCGGTTTGTTTTTCTTCAATGTTCAACACCATTATTACTTTCCACTGTCTCGTTTTGCATATTCCCTTTGGCAGTTTCAACTTCGCTTTGCTTCCGTAAAGCTCTTCGACTTCAAGTCTTCTGCATACTGTACTGGTCATATAAATTGTTTCGAGAATTGATTAACTTTCACATTTTCGACAGATACCTTATTCCGACCAACTGGCCTTATACTCCTCCAGGGACTCCTCCTTAGCCCAGGGATATCCTGTCCATTTAGGTTTGCAATAATGATATTTAGCAGATTAGGCGATGACCCATCAAATTTATCTTTTGGTGTTAATTCAACAATGGTAGTCTTGATGTAAGAAATCTACATGTGCGAGGTTTAATATTCCTCAAAGTTCTCAAAAGCTTCCAAGGCAACAACAGCATTTCCTATCGTTTTCCTTGATTTACGTGTTTTAGCACTTGATGACTCTGGAGTCAGTTATCTATCTCTTCGAAGCTTTCCGGAACGTTCATCCTCCAAGTTCTCAAGGGCTTGCTTCTTTGCTCATTGGCCCGTTCGTTTGATGCCCATGCTGGTCTGATGTGATAAGTTTTACTCTGCATTTACCTTTTTCTTTTCTAATTTTGCTCCTATCAATATCACAGATGTATTACTATCAGTGGTAAGATATACGTCTTTCAGAACGTTAGACGTAATGGCAGCTGTTGCTCTGTCAGACAAGTCAAAGTGATCCCTTGTTAGAGCGATAGCTGGAAGCGATAAACACAACTGTGAGGATTCTGAACAACCTCGTTCATCTTTATCAACATCGCTATCAATATCAGTATCAGCAATTATCTTTTCTGTTTCAGGATCAATGCTCCAAGAATAAGGACCATGAACTGAGATGAACCAAATCTTTTACGAAGGGTATCTCATTTTCCTTGTTTTAGGTAGCACTTGATTACTCCAGAGTCAGTTATCTATCTTTACGAAGCTTTACGGAGGGTTCGTCCTCCAAGTTTTCAAGGGCTTTCCTCTCTTCAACCCGTTCTTTCTCCTCGTTTAAATCAAAGTTGATATCTTCCCAGGGAACGGAAACAGGTTCAATGGTTTTCTTGGATTAAGATGCATTAGTTGTAAAATTCGCCACTGCGAAAGAACCTTTTAATTAAAACACGCGGCTCTATTTACTACATAATTTATTGCTAATTTAGTTAAGTTCGCAGGCGTCGGCTGGCAACTGTCCCCCTGCCTGATTGCTTGTGATTGAATTCTCTCTGGATTACAACAGTACTTGCATTTTAGAATTGCCACATAATTAAATACCAATACTTAAAAAATCTGTGCTCTATTAATTTGTTTGTACTAACGTTGGCGGTTAATTTCAACTTGAACTTTCTGCTCGTTCTCCGGTTCAATTTGCTGTTAAATGTATCTGGGTTCTGTCCCGGTCGGCATCCAATCCTCTGGTAAAAGTCAAAGTCTGCCTTCGGCCACTAAAATTAAATGACAAGGCCTTTGCTCCTTTACATGAAAATTTTCTACTTCAGAATCTTATATACCTACTTCTTCCAAAATGTTGATCAGTGATCAGATGATGTGTTCACTTATTTCAAAAATAATTCTTATTGACTTAAATTAATGTACAGTTACTACTTACTATACGTTTAACAATTTTACTGTTTTATGTGTATGATGTTTTATAAAAATTTATAAATGTAATATATATTAGTAGTCTTCGTCGAACATGATTTGGTTTTTGTCCTCGCTAACACAAAACATGTGTAACCACTGGTAGCACTGGGCATGCATCGTATTGAATCGAATCGTCTATTTCACCTACGGGCTTTTTAAAAATTCGTCCTTTTTATCAGATGATGTCTCCTGGAGTTTCTTTTGAGCTTTGGGCTTTGCGCTGAGAGTTTAAGTTGGAAGAATGTGAACGCACGACCGGCATGGCGATGCAATTCTTGTGGCACGAATTCTTACACAACTGGCATTGGTGCAGAGGCTTATCGCTATTCTTTATCGATATTTTTTGCCGAATTACGTTTTTCAACTCTGTCATGTCCTTCAGCTTCCTATCAGCTGCAACTTTAAAGTAACACTCCACTTAAGAAAAATACATTTCCTCTAATTTGAACTTGATGCATCACTTTGAGTTATAGTGATGTTTCCTTTGTTATGAACAACTGCTCTTGACTATCCTCAATGTTCATCGATTAGAAGGATTGGGGATAGCCAGACGCATGCCAGAAGACGGATCCCTGACCGCATTGCCAACATCTGTCGGCTCGTCTAGGCTGACACTAAAGGCGCGTTCTCACGACTCAAGTTTAGTTGAACGATTATAGTTTAGAGACAAAAACACACACCATTGGGAGGGGGGGGGGGGGGGGCAGAGCTTCGTTCGTCTGAGGTGGAAAGGCAGATCCATATCCCGAGACAACGTAGGAATGGTAGCTGTTAAAGCACGTGGCTGTAAATGGCTGATGGCTATGATGGCTAGTTTTTTCTTCTTTTTTTTCAAACAGTTACCTAGCACGGTTGGATGTGGGTCCAGGCCCTCCACAGAGTTCCTTTTCTTCAGTTGATGTTCCTTGCAAGAGCTTGGGACTTGGACACGTCGTAGTCTTGGTAGAAGCCCTGGAAGGTAGTGCGGACTTGGGCGCCAAGGCGGTTGTGTCAACACCACAATCCCCCCTCGGGTTTCTAAACTTTCCTTCGGTTATATACGGGCAACTTCGCTTTCGCGCGTTCCGCCACATGCCTTCAACAGTGTTACTATGAGCACCTGTTGTTGGATCTTTAAAGTTAACCGGATGTAATGGAGTAATGGAATAATGGAACTTTTAGATGCCTGTACGTCGCGTCGTTCAGCCCGTCGTACGCTTTCCAGCAATCGCTGATAATTGTACTGCCCGGCACAACCCACTTCTCAATAAGGGGAATTATTGTGGACGCATCGCGACGGTCAACAGGTACCATAAACACGTCTCCCGACTCACGGCAAACACCGCCAAATACCCATTGCCCTTCTACGAAATGTCCTCTGTGGAATTTTCTCTTGCCAAAATTTTGACTCGTCGATTTCGATAGTCATGTTCTCACCACCTAAATATATAATTCATAATGCATACTATTAACTAAAATAATTGTATAATATAGTTCTAACCTATGGGGTTTTCCCGGCGCAAACAGAATTCGATCACAACTTCCCTACAAAACGAGTTCCAATCCACAGCCGTCTTTTTTGATAGTCGAGCTTCGTGTTCTATCAATTGTAACTCTACATTTTTCCCCCACATGTGGCAAAACATAACAATTTAAATCAAAATTTCTTATACTCTCTAAGAATAAAATTTAAATAATGCAACATTTACTTGTGTAAGGCTTAACTTGGAATTAACAAAAAACGTATTCGTCGCAAACTCTGGCGTTTATAGGAATCCCATACACACCCACGTTTGGTTCTATAACTTTGGTTGTATGTCTAAACAAACGTCGGGAATGGCTAAGCAATCATAAACAAACGAAAAGGATTTGATTTAACTATAGTTTATGATTGTTTAGCCATTTCCGAATTGTAAGTGGAATCGTTCAAATTTTAAAGTGGTCTAAAATTATTGTCAGCATGAATGAGTGAAACAAAAGATACAAAGTCGTCCACGCAGAGAAGAAAGGCCAAGAAAGCAAGGGGAAGTAGAAAATTTCTTTCAAACTAATCCGTTATTGGTGGAAACGTGCTCAGTTCAGTAATCAGTGCTCACGTCGGTCGTCGGAACGTAATGGTGCGGTATGCGGTTGCTGTGTGCCAGTGCAATTTTAAGAAACAAAAGATAGCTTTTAACTACTTTTAAATATATTTTTATAAAAAAAAAAGCCGTTATTGGTTCTGTGTTGCCGTCTTCTAACCGGATGTTTATTCATTAAAGGATTGATTGGTGCAGTACGTTTTGTTCGTTGTGATTTGGGAATTAATAACGTGGGAAAGAAGCATTACATGTGTTCTGTTGTAATGGCAATATCGTCCGAGTAGTTTAAAGGCGCAATCTCGAATCGATTGACTATAATGTGATGATATTTTCCTAATTCACGAAGCAACTAAACTCTTCGCTAAGTAAGGTAAGTAAACTCAGCCCGGCACCGCTTGAGATTCTTCTGGACGCAAGTAAGTGCAAACCGTTATTATATCTGTAGATGAGTTTCGGCACATATTTTCATCTAGTGTACCCAATTTGGAGTCAGTGCCGTTCGGGGAGAAAAGTTCCAATTATCAGGTCATGGATTTGTATTTGGTGGCGTCCTGCAGTTCTTATGCACGAGCCGCCTGACCGCAAAAACGACCCCTGAAGGAAAATGGTTTTGCTCTCAATCTAAGATATTTTTGTCCTGTATTTGCAACACCTTTTTGCCAACTTGTTTTTAAAGAAATTTCATTTTTTTCCAGTAATTTTTCACTTAACTATATTGAATTAAGAAGATGGTGATAATTTCCGCATTTTATTCTAATTCATTCGCGCCAGGAAAAACTAATTTTGTTTTCCGCGCATTTCACTTGTCCCTTTGCATTTTCCAATTGGTGGAAACGTGATTCAGTTGTATCCGCATGTTCCTAAAAAATTTCTTCCAAATAGGAGTATCATAAATGTCTTTTCGAAAATAATATGTAAAACAATGTGATTTTGGTATTTGAGAGTAATTCGTGGGGCGGCTTCTTTTTACTTCGTTAACTTTAATTCAACCTCTTAAGAAAATATTCTGCTCAAGTTGACTAGCTAAACTATAAAATGTCTTCATGGAAGCCTCCCTCGCTTCCGAAGGAGTTTTTTGGTTGTATTTCTGAAGGCATCTGCATATTATATCCAGAAATGTTTTTGCAGGAATTAAATTTCCTACTCTATTCCTGTATGCCAACGTTTTGTTCTTTTATGCTTTTATAAATTTCGGGACCAATTATCAGGATTACAACTTCTTTTCCTCCTAATCAATCTGTTTGTTGTTATATTTTTAGCATTGCAATCAGAAGAATCCGAAGAAATCCATAAACATTTCCTTAGTTCAGACTTTCTGTTGATAAATCGTATTGAAGAACCATCAGATGATTCGCTCTTTTCCAAATTGTAATTAGTCTCATTAATCTTGATTATAGCGGTATAATAAATATTTCTTCAAAAACTACGGACACATTGCAAATAATTCAAACCAACACGATCTGGGAGTGATGTTGAAAACGCTAGACAAATCAGCCTAAAAAATCTTGTCGTTTAATGTTAATCTTTATTATTCCGGAAAGTTATTATAGATATAAAACGTTATGACCGTACCAAGTGCTAATTTCAAATTTTATCAATAATCAATAAATATAATATAATATACGGAAAAACTAATATCGCAAGATTAAAATTTTTTCCTTATTTTCATTTCTGCAAATTCTTTTATTGTCGCATCATAATTTAGATTGTTTGTTATATCACTTTCGATCGCAAGTATTCCTAAATACTGTAGCCTGTTTTCCTTCATTACAGTTCTATATTTGTTTTTTATTATTGATAATATTTAGAAAATGAGCGCTCTGCTTCGCAACTCGTTATGGGTAACGTTAAAAACAACCTTAAAGCAATATATAAATTACAAAATGCGTTTATCATTCCCTTTTCGTAAATTATCTTCAGAATTTTCATTCTGAAAAAAATTGATACGATCGGGGGTCCCTGTGGTTCTGGGGGCCCTACGCTTAAGCGTACTAAGCGTACCGGTTAATCCGCCACTGGAAATATGGTAATTTGATTTTCTTTAAATAATGCAAATTTAACCCGATTTCTTTGTACAAAATCAGATCCAGTGCCTCTTTTGTTTTTACCTTATTCAGGCCTTGAAATCATAAGCAAATTTTTATGACATTGCTGGACGTTAAAAAAACCTTAAAATGTATCTACTAGTTAATTTTACCACGAAAAAAATAAATCGTCATTTCAACAGTTTTCAAAGAAGTGAAAAAAATCTTAATGAACGTAAAAATTAATGGATTAAAAATTACATAATTTAAAAAACTGTTATTTTCTAGAAAGAATTAAAAGTGTCAAGAAATATCTGTAAAAATAACACTTTTTTACGAAACCAGGCAGGGAAACCAGGTACGGTATTAGGCGAAATTCATTAATAACCAAAGTTTTTTTTTCTTCTGATTATAATGAAAAATTAAATTTGGTTTACTTTTGAGGAGCACAGTTTTCATAAAGCGTTATAATAATAATTGAATGTAGTTTAAAGTTTGTTATGAAATACAGCACTGCACTGGAATAAGGATCTGGATCAGGAGACATTTTCATCTCATTTTTGTGTTATCAGGAAAATTTCAGCATGACTACTTAAATGGTTGCTGCGCCCTGAACATTAAACAACGAACTGTGTGTTATTATAAACAACTTAGCGCAACTAGTTGTCTACTGTGTAGTGATGCAATTTATAAAGAACCAACTCCCCTGCATCAGTGATGGCTTTTTGCAATGGTAAATCATAGACAAGAAGCATCAATTTTGAGCAATTTTGCTGTCCTAGTTTCAGGAAATGCTGGCTTCAATATGCAACAGCAATAGAAAATAATTGAAATAATCTTACCACGCAACTAATGCATCGCCATCAGGATATCGATTAACCCCAAGGCCTAGAAGTCATGTTCAAAGTGCAAGTGTTCCGTCTTATAATGCAAAAACTCTTTTAGTTAACGTCAATTGAAAGGCTTTTGCCTTACAGTGATCATCACATTTCTCATAATGAAACTGATACCAATCAAACCAATCAAAACGGAGTTCAAGCCAATTCGTTCGAGCCAATCTGCACCCTCAACACGTAGTAGCTCCTCCAGCGCCACCTTTAACTTCTCCAGTGGCTATTGCAGATATAGATATGGGATGTTGGAGCGAATATGAATAGTGTAGTGAATTAAGTTATACAGTTCTGGAGTGATGTATCAATATTCTTACATCAGTACTGCACTTTTGTTCGCAGATTCTTTGTTATTTTACAACATGAATTTTCCAAATCGCAGTTACGGGAAGTAACACGTTTAAGCGAACTGCAACTGCACTTCACAATTACAGTGATGACGGACCTTCCAGCCACCAGGGTACAGGACAGAGTACTGAAAACAGCCCACGTCAGAAGTAAATTTTGAAGCAGTATCAAAACTCGAAGAGAGCACATTGGAAACGGTCCAGATTTCAGCCCGAAAGAGTGACAAATGTCCACACAGCTCAAAACACTTTAAGAGTAGTAGAAGAAAAGCTGAAGTCCTGCAAAAAATAATTCGTGCAATTAAAACGTGTAGCAAGGATCAAGAACAAGGAAACAAAGCTAAAGACAAATGAACGTGCTAAACATGATTCGTGAATTGATTGAGAAATTGCTGCAATATGAACAATTTTTGTTGTAAATAACTCTTTCTAAAAGTGACACAATAAACATTTCCAGTTGCCCAGTTTCTCCGAGATTATAAAATATATCAGTCGAAGTACCATGAACAAGTAATAACAAATAAATTAACAACAAGTGAACAATTTTTAGTGTTTTTATCATTTCTAACGCAGTAATTAATTATAAATTAAGTTAAGTAATTTATTGAAAGTTGTACTTCCTTTATGCTTATTAGAAAATATGGATTTCTTATAAATTATGTTAAAAGGCAATCAAAATATTTTTGTAAACCGTTTATATTATAACAATAGGTTATTTTATTTTATTTTCCAATACATTAATAAGATTTATATTTAGTTTGTAAAAAGTCTATTGTCAAATAGAATATTCGAAGCTGTCGAGAATGCATTTGAGTAATTTAAATATATATAAATATAACGAACAAATTAGAAACATTTCAGCTGATTACTTTAAACGTAGACCACTTTTCAATTTGTAGTTATTTACAAGTAACTTTGATAAAATATAATTCAGTAATATGTACATAAATTTAATTAAATTCAATTAAGTTCGATAAGGTATGTAAACGAAGGAAACGTATCTAGATCTTAAAAAGTGTTTTTTGTACAGATATTTTTCGACACTCAATTAATTTTTTAATTTTTTCGAGTAAAATTAACAGATCCATTAATATTTTTATTTTTTCAGTTCATTGAAAACTGTTGATATGATGCTTTATTTTTTTCTGACAAAAATAAAAGGCGCATTTGACCGTTTATTTTTTCTATCACCTGAAAACTACTACTCTTGTTTTCTTCAAAAAAAAAAAAATAAAATCAATATTAGATAATAGAAAACTATATTTAAAGCGGCCACGAACAATAAACGGTTGGGCCGGGATCGGAGGGAGGCGTGGTGCAAAATTGGCGAGGAGCTTGGGGTAACGGATGTTAATTGAATATTTTTGATGTTATGCTTTGATTAGTTGTATACGTGTTATTATAGTAAATATCAGGCTTAAGTTAGGGAGACGGACCACCCAGAAGGAAACGTCGGATTGTCATGAAATTTAGTAAGGACGTGTGTTTTAACGTCTGAAGGACGAATCCGAAGGAATTTTATCAAAATATTATTTATTTTAGGAAATATTCAACTTGGAAATTTTCGAATTGACAAGTCAATTTGACCGCATTGTTAGCACTTAAACACATTTCGTCCTTATCAAAATTACACTATCTTCCTTAAAGAACAATCTCCAATCCTGTTTTCCCTTCTAAGTAGTCCACAGGCCCGTAAAATCACAAAAAAAATTCACAAAACCTTTGTTTACACTTACTGTCAATTGCCATGGTTTTCCTGCTGTCAATTACGTATTTGGACTAGAGTAAGTTCGTAAAATAATGAATATTTTGTATGCACAAATTTTCTATTGTTAACTTGAACGGCGCATTTTAATTGTTTTTAATTTCAGAATTATGATTAAAATTAAATTTAAAACACATATGCGTGCTTGCCATGTGCAAAGTAAATTTGAACGGCGTATTTTAATTGTTTTTAATTTCAGAATTTTGATTAAAGTTAAATTTAAAACACATATGCGTGCTTGCCATGTAATAATAACAAAATTATAAAGTTAATTTCTTTAACATAAATAGAAATTTGTGCATACAAAATATTCATTCATTTACAAACTTACTCTAGTCCAAATACGTAATTGACAGCAGGAAAACCATGGCAATTGACAGTAAGTGTAAACAAAGGTTTTGTGAATTTTTTTTGTGATTTTACGGGCCTGTGGACTACTTAGAAGGGAAAACAGGATTGGAGATTGTTCTTTAAGGAAGTTAGTGTAATTTTGATAAGGACGAAATGTGTTTAAGTGCTAACAATGCGGTCCAAATGACTTGTCAATTTGAAAATTTCCAAGTTGAATATTTCCTAAAATAAATAACATTTTGATAAAATTCCTTCGGATTCGTCCTTCAGACGTTAAAACACACGTCCTTACGAAATTTCATAAAAATCCGACGTTTCCTTCTGGGTGGTCCGTCTCCCTAACTTGTTCCAAATATCATTTAAAATATTGAAGTTATAATGAATTTTATGTAATATATTAGGGCATGAGGCTAAATGACAATGGACGGCCATACGAAAAAACTATTTAGACGCCCGGAAAAGTACAAATTTACGATCGAATAGAGGGCCAAATTTATAATTTACTATACCCTGTCTGCGGGCAGTACGACGGTAATTTTTTTTACAAATTAACTATTTTTTAATATTCCTACATATATTTATTTTCATTAGCGCAAGAGCATCGCCGTCACTGGCAAGCAGCTCATCGAGGAAGCCACAATCACCACAACCTTCAATACGGTGGCGTGGCGACGGTAATTTGTTTCTAAGTTAACTAATTTTTATTTTTATTTTTATTTTTATTAGCATAACACAAACATCACCATATGAATCAGCATAACAATCAACATAACAATCGACATGAATATTGCCATCATGTAACAATCACTAGAGGGACAAGGTTTCCACCGGCTTAAGGATGGAAATCACATTAGGAAGCATATTCTGTTCAAAATGGTGTTTCCGTGGAATTATTAGATGATGTACTTTCATTTACGTCCCGATTTTACTGATAAAGATAAACTGACATTTGACAATATGCAGGTGTTTAATTACATATGCTATTGCTATAATTATAGTGATTTAGTTTAGATAATAAACGTATTTTCGTTTCGATATCTATGCTTTGTAAAAAAAAATTTGAGTAAAATTGGTACGATGGAATTGGGTTAAAAATTGTAATATATTTGTCCCAAACAGAGAAACAGAAATGTAAGTGAAATAAAACATTGTAAAAGCGGGAAACTGAAAAAAAAAAACAAAATTACATATATGCAAAAATGACGAGACTATTATGAAAAATTGCCACGGTTAAAGAGCACAAGAAAAAATTCAAGGAGTGCTCCGAGCTTAATTATCGTCTTAACAAATTAAACGTATTACATAACACAATTAATTGCAATTTAATTGCAAATTCGAAGCCCTCAGACGGCGATCAATTCAAGCGAGCTCGAAGCAGCTAGCTTCACTGTCGATAGAGTACGCGTATTAAGCGGAAAATTGATCAGCCACGAATGACAGCTGAATTGTATTAGAGTAGTGGAACAAACAATTTCCCAAACAAGAAAACTGATTGGACCGTATATGGATAATTTACAAGATAACTTACAAGAGCATAAGTTACTGACTTTTTATTAATCCAGAAAAATTTACAACTTTTTGGTATCTTGATCAAATTAATCATCGACGGCAGGAAGACATCCTAAAATAAAAAGGAATGAATTAGAATAAGAATGCTTAAAATCGTCCTTTTCTTCTGATTCACCTGCGAGCACTGGTTCATTTTTGTGATAGCTGTCATCTATAGATTTTTCTTCTTAGGCTCGCCTCTTCGATGGAGGCTGCACGGAAGTTTCGCTTTCAGTTCTTCGTGGTTTTTCTAGTGACTTATTCTCATTGCTGTTTTCCTGATATGGGATACAGTCAGTTATATATCCGGAACATCGCCTTCCGGAAAAAATGCCCAATTCACCAACCACTGAAAACATCAAAGCAGTTATTATAATATAGAACAAGTACTTGAACACGCCAATTAATAATGATCTCTTAAAACCACATTATAGTATATTATATAGAGATTAGAGAACAATGGGTAAGTCGAAAAAAATGTTTAAAAAGGCATCAAATGGTTCTACGTGTAGTTTTCCTGGAAATAAGAAAAACGCTGAAAATGTGGTGAAACATTCTGGCATTAATAAGCCGGGAAAGATTAAGCAATTATCATCAACTCTACAAAATCACGTAAATACATTGTCAAAGAAGGAAAAACAATAGTTGACTAAACAAAATAGAGAGTTCAATAAGTTTGTCAAGATGAAACATACTTCAACACTTAATTTGGGAAAATCCGGAAAAAGTTCTGTGAATGGATTTTTGGAGAATCAAAAAAAGCATGTTATGTTCAATCAGCATGTTAAAGTAATACCAATGTCTTCTGATGAAAGCCTAACACAGTCGTTAGAATCAACAACCGATGTTGATGTTGTTTTGTTTTAATTCAAGAGAGAGCGATACTAAAGTAATTGTTGAATAAATAATATTATCAGAAAAGACAAACCTAAGAATTTTGAGTTCTGAGAAGATTAATTTCACAGTTCCACCTAAAATAGCGTAAGTTCAGTAACTTGATCAAAATAAGAATGAATACAAGTACTGTTCAATTACTTCATCATCTGTTCAATTACCTCTTCAAACTATCAATAAATGGTAAGCAAATATTTTTCGATTGTTGACAGCATCAGTGTACGATTTTAATTATAGGAAATGGATGCTAAGAAGGAAAACTTGGAGGACGAACCCTTCGTAAAGCTTCGCAGAGATAGATAACTTACTCCGGAGTTATCAAGTGCTTGAGCACCTAAAACAAGGAAAACCATAGGAAATGATGTTGTTGCCTTGGAAGCTTTGGGAAATTTTGAGGATTATGTAGATCTCTTATATCAACATCACCAAACGGCAAACATGTTCGAATCAAAACCAAAAGATAAATTTTATGGGTAATCTACTAATATCACTTATCTACTAATACTTATCTACTAATATCATTATTGTAAACCAAAATAAACATGAAATACACTGTGAAAAAATTAATCTGCAATTTTAAAACTTCGTGAGTTTGATTTGAATATTAGAGAATTTGTTTTTCCTTTGACAATGAAATAAGCGTTTTGTTTTTAACAACGTGAAATGGCACTAATCAGTAATCAGGGTTGCAACATATAGTTTTTTTTTACTTAGGAACCTTTTGTGTTTAAATTATTTCTACCATAGCAAATTGTTTTTGTCTGAGTGCGTAGTTGTTTTGTAATTAAACCTTAAGCTTTTATAAAATTATTATTTTTTTTTTCTAAAATAGTAATTTAACACAAATGAAGTTTTACATTTTTTTTAATGGTTTCAAAATATTTCAGATTATAAATAAATATGTTCATCCTTAATCAGTGTTTCCAAGTGACAGAGGGTAACTGGCTCCACTCGTTTTTTTTTTTTTTTGTTAGAGGTTTCGCTTGGAGCCCTATTCCTCTACTCATTTTATTAGCCTTGATATCTCTATTAAAAAATTTAATAATAATATAAATCCTAACTCGAATGTTCAAATTTAAAATAAAAACAATACTAATATTAGGACTGCATTTATAAGGCGTGAAAATTCAAACATGTGTTTTCAGCTGTTCTACGAAGGAGGAATGTAGAGGTAGTTGACCATAATAGAATTAAACATTGACAAAATGGAAACACGAGCAGACATGATGAATCTTCCAGATACGATGCTCATTCAACCACAGGTTGAATTGGATTTTTCAAGTACTGTGCCAAACAAACAGCCCATTTTGATTGCTCCAAATATTCAACGCGGGAAAGTTCAACAATTTTGGATCCATGCGTGAAAATATTGTAAGAAAATAATTGAAAATATTGCAATTAAACATTATTATTCGGTAAATCTTCTAAGTCTTTTGTTTGGATTGCAGTGGAGATACCCCCTAAAGTAGCCGTGCCCTGACAGCAGCTGTTGGTAGTAATTCGTCTCGCCACTGCGTTTTTCCACCCATTCGCATACTTTTGGTATCAGTTCTGCTGTCCATCTACCATATATATATTTCAGATTTCCATCGGGTTTGTCAGGAGGTAATTGTTCGCTGATGTAAGGCAATTTGTTACAGGAAGTTTTATTTCTATAAAGGTAAGACTAAAAATACTGGATTATACAAAATATATATTACTATAAACAGAAAATTAACTAAAATAAAATTGTCCCCACCTGTTTTCGGGTGAGGGCAGTGAAATGCTTTATGCACCTCAGTTAGTCGTCACTGAAGTGGTGTGCCGGACTCCCACTTTCGTAATATACCGACTAAAACACCTCTTACCGCTTGTTTAAAAACATCACCATTGCATTCTAGGCGCAACCGGTCCGTCCAATGTCGCTGTAAATTCGCGCAACTGCCACGACCGTCGTTAAATACTGCAGGTAAAGTTTTATTGAGACTTTGGGAGGCACTGGCAAATTTAGTGCTGCAAAAGGCAAGCGCGCAAATTACTTAGCGGCTGCCGATTAGTAAACGGTCGAATTAAGTTCAGCGCAATCAAGCCTTTGACGATCGCAGGTTGGACTTGGAAGGAAATGCCGCAGTCTGGGTCTGGTGAGAGTGTCAACAACATGTGAGTCGTGGGAGTGCGTTTAACCTGATTATTTATTTAATTATACTCACGAAATCTCCTTTACATTGTAAAATCTCATAAATGCAAACTAGATTTTAAACAAGCAGTGGCACGAAAGCAAACAGTACTTAAGTTGGACGCCAATTCCAAGTCGTCCGCAGAATTCGAATATGATGTAAGTCAGTGTTACTGTTGAAAAATCAATCTAATGTGAACTCTGTCGATTTGAATTGCGCGCTCAATCGCCCATAGACAAATTGAATTAGAGTTCCCCAAAATTCATACTACAATATGTACGTTTGCTTTATTCAAAAACTCATATATTGAAATTAATACCTTTTAAGGGGAGTGGGCGATGGCCCTTACTTTTTATGCCACCCTAAGCCCAAGAACTACAGGATCGTTCGAAGAATTCAGGTTTCCCCGCATTTATCACTCCGAGCATTCTTCCTGGGACCAAATGGTTCATCTTCTGGGTTCCAATTACTCTTTCGTCAACACAAGAGGGTAATACCTTAGTTTATATTGTATATGTATAAATAATAAAAATAATCATTACTTAACTTCAAGACAAATTGCATCCGGACTTCAAACACTTGGACTTGGATGACAAGGAAGAAAAAATGCCTCTACCACTAACCCTACAGTTGACCTTGCATAAAGATGCGAATGAACAATATTCTACGACTCCTTCGCACAGCAACACAAGTAAATCGCCCCACTCAACAGATACACTCAGAAAAGAACTGCGCATACATATTAGAGCAGAAAGAAAAAGAATCGAAAAACACTAAATCCGCATGAAGCCCCAAATACTGCTTTTGTGACCACGTAATTACAAAAGTTTTACGAACAGATAAGCTTAAGGTTATATTTTTGGCCGATCTCTAAATTGTAAAATAATGCATTCTTTGTGTTGGGAAAAAAACATTTGAAATTGTATTGTCACTGTCACTTTGTTTATTTAACAATTCTATGACAATTAGGTGATCTCTATTTGTTAGTTACAGTAAATAAATAATAGTAAATGAAAAACATAAATTTCAGTCATCTTTTATTTTCTGTTTCGTTTAATTCATAATCTCATCATTTCAAAAACATCATTAATTTTGACCACTCATCTCTCTGCGTCTTAGAAGAGTACTGAATATTAATTTTAGAGAAAGAAGATTGAATGAGAAACATTTCAACTAGGTTAGGACAATACAGTCGAACAAAATAAACAATTAGCACAAACTAACATTGAGGATTTTATTCCATTTTGTTTAATTAATATAATTTCAGGAATTTAAACTTTAAACGAAACAAACAAGTCCGACCATTGAATTCGTTTAAAAATTTGGTTAGTTGTAGCTTAACACTTTGATCATATTTTCCTTGATAATTATATACAACTGCAAGCACATCTAATTACTTTCACTAATAATTAATAGTTATAAGAATAATAATAAGTGAAATATGTAGAAAGAGAGAATTAGGTTCGTTACATATCCATAAAAATGCAATTAAAAATTGTTTTAACATATAGTACATCCATATAAATATAGATCTCAATTGTTCTTTTGTAAATTTGCGCTAGATTCCTTTTATTATCAATTTACTTTATTTATTTTATTAAATTAATTTTTTTTTTATTTTCGCATAAATCTTGTATCTCTTTACAATTATAAAAGTTACCCTTTAACAAAAAAACCTTTGTTGTTCCTTTTGGAAATTCGTGTGAGTGATTTGTTGTCACATTCGTTATTCATTTATTTTCTTTTTATTTTTATTTTCTTATTGTTTTATTATTTCACATGCGTTGTGTTGAAAATACTGTTCAGTGTCGGATAGTTTCGTTGCAGTGCTTTTCAGTATTACATTTCATCTGATAGGTTGCGTTATAATCGAGGTATTCCGTTTATTTTTTGAATGCATGATTGCTATAATTGATTTCGGTTTGTTTGATTTTTTTTACTTTGCCGAAAAATTGACATAGACTGATTTGCAATTTGCGCTTTGCATGAACTCGAAATACATTTTTAACAATGTTGATTGCTTGAGCGCATCTTTTTTTGTTTCAAAGACAACTCTTAAAAATGGAAGATGGTTTCGATTGGCTAGTGTGTTAAAAACAAGCACTAGTTTTCTAAATTTTCAGTTTTTTTTTTAATTCCCATTTTTGGTTAAGTTTTTCACGATAAACATATTCAGTTCTACAGTCTAGTTTTTATTGAGTGCAGAGATCGTTCATTTAAAGCAGGCTGATGATGATGCGTCAATCGCATTGAAATGCATTCAATACAATTCTTTAGAACTTTGGAACGAAAATAAAGATAATATTGATTGTTTTGTAAATCAAAATTGTTTTTTGTTTTTGGTTTTCAAAATTCTAAATGAACGATCTCTGCAATCAATAAGGAACACTCAACAAAAACTAGATGAATCGATTGCAAACCTCTCAACCAATTTTTATTATACATAAGAACGAAAAAATTTCCGAAATAAACTAAAATCAAATAACACTGAAGATTTTCTTCTTTTTTTTTTGCGTAACAATATTTCGTTTGTATTGTATGGTCTTTACTTGTTCAAGCAGTCCTTTTGCCATAAAAGTATACGAACTGCCAGTTTAAAAATATTGTACGTAAGCTGAATATATTACAAATAGAAACTTAAATTAACTTCGCATTCCGTACAATGTATTTAAATCTTCGTTGTTTTCCTCATACAAAATTGTTTTTGAAACAAAATATTCGCACAATTCACGTACACAGATTGTTTAAAAATTCGGCTGCTTTGACATATCAAGTGGTGGAAAATTCAAATTTTCCAATGAAGTTACGAAGTTGAACAGTATTAACAAAATATTTAAACTTAGAGCAAGAATACTATCATCTTCATATATTTATGTACGAGTTTACATTTATTTAAAAATACGTTTCTGAGCACAATTGCATGTTCTTTTCGTATAAATTTTTACTAGAAAAATTTCTATCTTAACTTTGTAAATAGATGTGGAAGATGCAGTAGAGTAGAGTTGAAAAATATAACAGTAGGTCTTGACTCTTGAGAGTACGAGTGTATGCTTGCCCTTAGGCATTAACCGTTTATTACATTGTTTTTTCTATGTTCTAAGAATTCCTGTTAGTGTTCCATGACTATTCTACGTTTCTTCAGGTATATCCATTGAGTTGCACTGAAGCACATGGTGGGTTTCGTTATGGTATGCAACAATCAAACAACTCTACTTCACTAGCACTCCACCAAGCCGTGTAAATTTGATTTAAAAATTGATTCGTTTGTTTTTTTAAGTATATTACTCCAATTCATTTAGTTTACTCTCCCTTTGCTAAAAATCTTTTTATTAAAAATTTCAATTATGAAATCTAAATATTAGATGTTCACTATCGGGATATATCCTAACGACATAAATTCGAGAATAAATGTTTTTTGGAATCTGTGCATTTCGGCACAATTTCCTTTTACATATCCTTATCGGCTAGTTATCCTTAGAGACTGGAATGAATTTGCTACTTATGTGATTCCATAGATATTATAAAAGTAACAAACATTTATTTCTGGTGTTTTTTCCTGCTAATGCAATTGGTTTTTTGAGTTTTGTTTCACAGCACTCAATACATATGTTCAAAACGTGTTCTTAAGGGCATTGCCAAATACATACCTCAGTATGAGTTTTCACAGCATCGAGATTTATAATCATGGCTAAACAGATCACATTTTATAACTAGTTATTGCACAGTGGAACAGTGTCGTTACAATTCTCTCAGCATTGTTTTTTTTATTATTATTTTGATATACACACAATTATTACCTACATCTTCCTTAACTCTCGTTATAAAACTTATACAATGATTCATGCAAATGGTTTATCAAGTACACATTATTTATACTTAATTTCTAATCAGGTCTTTTTGTTTCAGTAACTTTTTACGGCGGAGAAAATTTACTAAAAAATAAAACAATACTTTTTATATATTTATTTTTACTTATATTTTTTTTTTTCGTTTTTGGATTTGATGTAGAAACAGGAAGAAGTATAGGTAATCGTATAATACCAATATATCTGTGGTGTCAGTTTGTAGTAGGCCGTTGTTATGTTTTCAGTTGTAACCAAACAAAAAAACAATAACAAAAACCATAACGTCGATCGCTAAAGAATTTCACTCACTGAATACTTATCAATTACATTAAACAATTTTAAAATACTTGGAATTACGAAAAGTTACGTTAAATGTTTAAGATAATTACTGAAAATTTATTTTAATAGCATGTAATTATAGTACAATTTAGTTATATTTGTTTGGCAACATTCGTTAAAAAAGTGAGAACAATGCAGCAAATCATGATAATCAAAATCGATAAAGAATTTTCTTGCAAAAAATACTAAATTTTGATAACGGAAAATTGCTTATATTATAGCAATTTTGAAGCGGTTGCAATCAAGATAGACTTATTATATTCAATGTAAAACAATGTAATTGATTTGTAAGGAAAACGGAAAATTTACTAGTGTATTGAAATCGGTTGTCTCACGAACCCTGGAAAAGCAGGGGAAATTAATTAGGGGCTGTTTCTATGTAAATCGTATGAAAACATTGCAATTAAAGCCCTTATGAAATGCAAATTACTCGTGAATATATGTTGATTTTGAAGATTTTTAAATTTGAAAACAGTTAATACAAAATTTCCCATTAATTTTCCTTTAATTTATAATAGTGATCAATAATTAGGAAATAGAGAACAGTGCAGAGAAGTACGACTAGATTTGTTTATTTCTGACTTTTGGGATCAGTATTGCATACACAAAAATATATCTTATAAAGAATTGAAATATTATTTCTCTTTTGATTACAAGTGTTGTACAGTCTGCTGCATTGTTTATGTTTATAGAGACAATTTATTTATTAATTTTTTTACATACATGTCAAGATATATAAAGTACAAAAAGCTCGCTAAGGAAATTATACCATCCCTTAAAATGTAAAATATCAAATACAATTTCTTTACATCCGGGATGCTAATCATAGAATACTTAAGCCACAAATTTAACAATATCTAATAGCCATAGACGAATAATAAATAGCAATTTAAAAATCCTAAACAATTTACTTACAATGGTTCAACAAAAAGTATCTACTAATTTGTTCACGAAAATCGGAACTAAAGCGTCATTCTAACAATTACCCTTGCCCCCCTGACACCCTCAGTGAGTCCTTTAAAAGTACTGTTACATATTACTTTCGCACGACAGCAATGGAAGTAGCAGATATGATAAGTCCGATACACAACCGAAGTAGTTTCGCATAACAAAAGTCCATTTTAGTTAATTAGTGTACATTTCCGTGATATATTTTGAATAGGCCAGTTTTCTTATATTTCTCTTTGTTGTTAATTTATGTTGTATCATATTATTTGTACATAGTTGTAAATACGGCAATCATTGTATTGTAGTTTTGTAACGCCGTGTTGCAGAACTTTTACACAAATGTATCCAATTATATACTGTAACTTTGCAGGGAATTCAGATCGTGTTTAGAAACATATCTTAAAGAACTATAAAAAGTTAAATGAAATTGTTAAAAAATGCTAATTATCAAAACTATTTTCTTCGGAATTATATTTTGCAATTATTTTTGTTTCTTTTTTATTTATATTGTTTTCCACAAAATTTTTTCTCAAAATTGAAAATTAAATGTGAAACAAATTCAATTAATTTGGTTAAATCAAGCGAGATGTGAGTATCGATTTTAAAATAAATTCTTAATTTACTAATACATGTACATGTGATTATTTTCATTTATCTATTATAAAATGGTTTTATATAAGAGATGATAGGACGTTGTTGTGAAATTGTATATTTCCTTATCTCAAATCGATTTTTAAAAATTCTAGCTATGACAGTTTATTTTAGGATTCAATTCATTTCGTATGAGTAGCTACAATTGCGTTAAAAATAAATTAATGTATATATTAAAAATCATAATAAAATCTGATTAACATAAAATATCCATCTTGTTCAGCAGTGGCAAAAATTGAGTAATGATAAAATTTACATTTTCATAGAAGTTCGAATTTGCGGAAGAGCTATCCAAAGAACTTAAGGAATACACAGGAACAATGAATGATTCACTATAGTGAAATGAAGAGTTATGATTTTTGAAAGATTCTTACCGATTATTTATTGATGTAAATCAGCAATGCAAGATGAATGCTTTTTCTTTTTGGTGTTTAGTTCTTCAAGATAAAGGAAAACTAGTACGGAAAGTATAATTGGTTTAGGCCAATTATGAAATGCCCTAGATGTAAAATGCTACAGTTTTAATACAGAAGCAACGTTTGTTAAGAAATCGTGTAAAAACCCGTGCAAAAATCGTTTTTCCATCGTAACAAGAAAAATTTGGTCTAAATTATTGAAAACGTATGTAAAAACGGAAAGTTTTTGGTATCTGTAAAATTTCAAGATCAGTAAAAAAGGTTCGTGTAAAATATATTAATTGTTATACGTATTTACAACAATATTTGACGAAAGAAAGTCAATAAGTAAATATGTAGTAAACAAAATCAACATTTTTTTATAAAAAGGATTCAGGCTTATATGGCAGCACTAAAAAGGAGTTGCTCGATTTTGTTCATCATCGTTCTTGACCTTACAATTTGAACGAAGTATTATTGTACCAAATTTTAAGCGTTCTCGAGTTATAATCTGGACAGATATACAAACAGATATCAGCAGACAAACAGACAGAGATAAAACAGATTTTTTTTACTGCCCAATAATGAATATATAGTTCTTTTTTATCGCCATTATTTCATAGCGTTACAAACGTTCACCCAAAACTAATATACCCTACATCTAGGGTATAAGATAAGGAATCTTGATTCCTCGTTAGACCAAACAACAGAAGTCGCCAAATCATAACAATCAAAAGTAGAGTACATGCACTGACTAATTATTTTGTTAAAAACAATCAAAACACATACAATAACAATTTACCTAAGTTAAGTACTAATGGCAAGCACGGATTGCGAAATTGAATTACTTAACTCTTATATAGTTATGATATATCCATTATCCATTTTATTGATGAAAAAAATCAAATAGATAAATTGTTGTTCTAATCTTTACCTAAACACAGCCTGTGCCAATTTAGACTTCTATTTTCAGTTCGGACTTTTTTTTTAATTATTTAACACGTGCGACACGGTTTTGGAAGGTTTTAAAACATGTACTCGGAATTATTTTCTTATTTGCGAATATGTGTCTAATACTTTAGTAAATTCGAGCGGCCACTGTGTTGCGATAGATATTTATCTTAATACGAACTCTTAAATGTCACAACCTTTTTTTAAAGAAACGTTTTCTGTGTTTGCTTAATCATCGTAGAGTTTTTAAAAAGTCGTTGAAATCTAAAACAAACTGCTCAGTTGTCAATTTAAGTCTAAGTATATTGCTTCATCTCCGGTATCCTAAGTCCTACGCTATCATACTTCTCCATATAAAGAAAGGACAACAAAAAGAGACCTTAATAAGTAGGAAACAGTTATCAAAATTCAATTGTCTGCTTGTTTTCATAAAACATTATTGATCTAATAAAAATGTGTTTGTCTTTCATTTTGGATGATTCTCGTTTTAATTTTTTTTAAATTGTTTTAATGATTTTTAATTTGTTTTATTCTTTGAGTTATTCGTTTTAAAGCTGACTTGTAAGACGCGATTACCGAGCGTGTATCCATTGAGGGATTGAATCGCTACAACAGCTTCGTCGTAGTTAGTCATTGTTACGAAACCAAAACCCTTGCATTTATTTGTCTGCAAATCCTTGATTACTTTCACACTTTGTACTGCACCAAACGGTCCAAAGAGCTGCCATAAAACATTCTCTTCTGTTTCCGGTGCCAAATTGTATACGAATATGCACCAACCCGAGCCATTGATAGCATTTGTGGGTAGGATTGCATTGCCTAATAAATCGCCAGTTAACGGGGAAAATCTACAAGAGAACAAAGAAAGATGGCATCAAGTCCAATCTAACAACTGTTATGTTGAAAATAGAATTCTCAGCTCACCTGAACCTTCCTGTAGGATGATGAATTGGTCCTGGAAAGCGCCGATTCGATTGTGGTGTTAGATATGCAGCCAATGGCGGCAGAGCCTTATTTATATTGTTGCTGGGATTGTTGGCGAATTTCACAGTAATCGCTTCAGTAGCACCTTTTGGGGTTGTGCCATTCAAATGTTGTATGGCACGTTCTGCTTCGGCCCGCTGATCGAACCGGATGAAACCGACACCCTTTGAGAGTCCGGTTATATTATCACACAAAATTCTCGAAGTGATAATCTGTCCATATGAAGAAAACAAATTTTCCAAATCCTGTTGTGTCATACTCTTGGAGAGCCCCGACACATACAAATTAGCACCTTTGATTGCATCCGAACTGGGACGAGCAAAAGATACTTTTATTGTCTTGTTCTGTAACCGTAACCCGTTCAGTGTATGGACAGCCTTTTCTGCATCTTCTGGTCTATGATAGTTGACGAAACCATAACCTAAACTTTGTCCTATTTGACCGTTTTCAAAATATAAAACAACAAAACAGAAAATAACAAGAATGGTTAGAAATGTTTTGTTCGATATAAATAATTTTGGCTCACCAGTGACCTTGTCCCGTATCAGTTTACAGCTTTCAACTTCTCCGATGCTTGAAAAGAGTGATTTAACTTCTTCTTGGGACATATTTTGTGGCAAATAATTAACGATCAGGTTCGTTTTAACGTCATCTTGGCCACTGCTAATTGATCCAGCTCGGCCATTTTGTTGGCTATTTTCTAATCCGTTTGCGATCATTTTGTTTTTTTGATTTTTGTTTTTTCTGTGGTGAGCAGGATCTTCGTATAGCTGGAGGACAAGATAAGTGCGGTTTTGATCTTTTGATTGTCCGTCAGTAAGGTACAGGAGATCTTATGTTCCTAAAACTTATCTGTAATCCCTTAACAACACTATTCTTTTTTTTTTATTCTTTTAAAAGTAAAATTGGTGTTACTTCGTAAATCTGAAAGAAAAGTTTAATAATATGTGTTAGTTAAATAATAACTTAAATAAATAATAATAGAAGTATATTTTGCTTAAAACATAAAATAGTTAAATAGAAATGTGATGAACAGGCGGGATGGCGTGATTGCATGATTATTATCAGTGGCGGTTCTTAGGGATGGCACAGCGGTAACCCCCCGCCCCCTCACCGCTGCAGAAATTTTCTTATACACTTAAAGATTCAAACTTTAAATGCAGTCCTATTGCTTTATTAGTTACTATACCTACTATATTTATAATACACTATTGGGCTAAGGATACTGTTATTCGTATTCCGTTTGTTCGGCCATTTTTAACAGTTTAGTTTTCATAGTTCAGTTTTGGCAGTGAAATATATTGGAATTTATAACAATGTTATTTTAGATATTATTTTGGAATCCAAGACAACATTGACTAGTTAAAAATCACAACATATTAGAACCATTTGATTTTTCGGCACTATTTTAAGGAGACTTTTAGCTTTCAATTCAGGCCTGGTTCCTACATTAGTTTTATTTTTGCGCTACATGTTATAAAAAACAGGGTTTAAAAAAGAAAGAAAACTTCTCGTCAAAATATTGCTTAAAACGGTGTTTTCAGAGACCAAATTTTCAAAATATTCCAGGCCCCCCGGTAGTGACCTCAACCCTCAAGCCCAAATCCTGGATCCATCCCTGGTGATTATCACAGCAGGATATCTCATATGATATACTGCGCAGTTCTCACAAAAAGTAAATTGGTAAACTACAAACTGAAAACCTGTAGATGAAAAGCATTAAATGAAGCAATCTAAAGTGTTAACATTTTCTGAAATCATACTTTTAGTAGCAACTTTCGGGTACATATCCTGAGAAAGGGATTCAAATAGTACAAGAATGAAATGCATATCTCTAAGCCCTATAGTAAATACGTTTTTCAAAAACACAATCATATTATGCCACATCTACACAAACTTCCTTGAGGGATCCGAATCAGACAGCAGGAACCAATTTTCTCCCTGAAAGTCTCATCTACCTCGAATCCTGCCTGCATCAGGAGAAGGGCTCTTATAACAGCATTTATCAATATGGAGTGGACGGGAAAAGAAATCAGAGAAAATCCTCATTTCTCTCAAGCACCCTATTTTTAGTTTTTGGAACTGAATAAATTTCCATATATTTGGGAACATTTAAGGGTCCCTTGGATTAATTCGCTCTTCGGAGGAAATTAAATACCAAACACCGGTATAGAATTCCAAGGATGTAGCTTCCTCCTACTTAGGCATTTTTGGTACAACGTCATTCTATGTTCCAGGCATTCTTGATTCACTCTCAGAAGAGCCTGTGCCCGTTTGTGTTGTAACGATGACGAAGTGCTGCATATCTCCTCTAATCTCCTCGTCAATATATTCTCACTTCAGGATTTAAGAAAAAATTACTTCGTTCCGACCAGGATTAGTGGGTGGAGAAATTCGACTAGAAAATAAATTCATACATTTTGACGTTCCCGTGTGGAACAGAAATAAGCTGCAGAATGATACCCCTGCAAGTTGTACACCAAACAAGGGAGCGAATTTTTCCTGGTTGAAGAATGAATTACTTCTGGATTGTTACTGCAAAAATTAGCCCAAGGTTTTTGGTTATTCGGGACAAAACCTCTTAGTTGAGGTTCATTATCGCAGCTTTGTGGAAATTTTTAATATGTAATACATAAACAATGCAAACAATAAACTAATAAACATTTTTGTTAGGAATTACTCGGTCTTATATGGCAACACTGAGGTGTTGTCTGATTTTACTCATCTTCGAATTTGAATTCATAATTTTTATTACGTATCAGTAAACTAAAGATGTTTCCCTCTTACTGTCTGAACAGACAGATAGTCATAAAAAACCATTTTGTTTTTACCTTCCAATAATGAATAACTAAATATTTTGCGTTATCCTTGCTCTTTCAAGAATGTTCAAGCTTCATATTTCCTAGGACATATCTAGAATACAAAAACAAAGTCCCAGGTCGTACAATGTAAATTCTAAATCAATCACATATGTTATTTTTCGATAGCGTTGTTGACATGTTCTTTTTATCTATCGAAACTTCTTCTGAACAAAACCGTGAAAGACATTACCAGAATTTTTTTTTTTAAATGTCATCCATCTTGATACCAATAAATAGGAAATGGGAAACATACGGACAATTCATCAAAACAAAGAAAACATCATAAAATCAAAAACATAGTTTTTGTTTTTTTTTTTTTTTTGTATTTAATGAATAATTGTTAGGCGCGCCTTAGACAAATTTCGTAAAAACAAATATGTATACTATATCCTTCTTATAGCAATACGATGAAATCTAATGAAAATTAAATAACAATCAAACTCTCTCGGAGCATTCAAATATGTATAGTTCGTAAAATTTTGTCAATATTTGGTTACGCTTCAAACTCTCTGTATTTCCACACTCAGAACTGATTAAGTTAAATACATTTTTCAATAGGTCGGTTGTTACAAAATAAAGCATTTTATATCAAAAGTTTAATGGAGCCACTACAAATAAGATATAAAGGCATCCCAATTAAATTGAAGTTCAGCAGTTGATAACTTGCTTATCAAAGGATGTTTGGCAATCAAAATAATATCGGTTAACTGCATTTCGACCTGACAGGGAAGGATTTATTGCAATTCAGCGCGTGAGGAAGCAGGAACATGTCCTGCCGGACAGATTCTTGGTGCGGGGTATATCTGTAATTTCATCTTCGGTCTCTCAATAAATCGAACTTTGGACTTTTTGATGCGCAAGTTCCTAAAATTTCATCGGCTCTTTTTTGATATTCTGTAGTCCTGGCACCCACTCAGATGTCAGACCCAGTACCGAATTCAAAGGATCCGAGCAATGAACCCCCGCCTTGGTGGGAAGTAGTGCAAGGGATAATCAATACACACGGAACACAGTGTCACCGCGACGAATTAACAAATATCCTTCGAAGGATTAACTTTGGAATTGTCCTGGCATGGTTCATTCTTGTAGATTTGCACTTGTTTTTTTTTCTGCTGCTGTGGTCATTCGCCCGCGGGAAGGCTTAACAACGGGAATGCGGAAGCTAGTCATCCGTATGTCCGGCATATGGAAGGGGAGTGAACTTGTGCATCTTATGTTAATGAAAATTTAGTCAGGCGTGCTATTGATGTGGATACGACGTCTTTAATCGCCCCCATCGTTCTGGATCTGCATCTAGAAAAAGTAGACCAGGCCGCTCTTGTCTGCCGCATAAAAAACGTACTCCTTCTTCGAGTTGCGCCCTACAAACATTCGAGTCCTCGTTTCTGCTTAACGAAGTTTAAGTTTTGCACAAATTTATTATTCAAAAAGAGCACGTTCTTTTACATTTGCATTTCAAAGGTTTTTTTTTAATATACATTCTTTGCAAAGGATTAAATCAAAGGACGACTTGGGAACAAGTCGGTTTCTACAGATCATGCTGCGCGCATTGAAATGATATTTTCTTAGAAAATATGTAGTTTACAAAATAAAACAAAAACACTTCAAAATCTATCTCAGCCTGTAGGGCTGCCGAAAAGAAGTTTTTTAAATTGTTTTAGGATTTTCAATATTTAACGTCTTTTTACAATATTACATATCCGTACCTCAGAGCAGAAGGGTATTAAGTCACAAAATGTAAATTTTACAGGAGAGCGTAAAATACAATAATTTCATTGTTTAGGCTATAAAACATGCAGAAATAATAATTTGTCACACTTGTTTTCTAGCCTGTACTATTTAATAGTTTAAACTTGATCTAGATAATACTTATTTATATTAAGAATAATGATAATGGGTGGTGTTTACACTTATCAAAGTTTTTGAAGACTGAATCTTTTACAGAACACATGGACTTAATACTTTTTTATTTTCAGAAGAATTTCATGATTGTGACTTAATATTTTTATTTTGCACTTCATAATTATGATAAAATAGAAGTTTTGAGATTTTATGCGAGGAAAAACGTGGGACACAATACTTTTTTTGAACATAATATGGTTTTGCCCTGGGTGGTATATGTCTATACTGGACTTAATACATGTAATATAAAGATAATACTGTTTTGCTCCAGGAGCGAGGTGGACTTAATACTTTTTATAAAATGCTATTTCCGTCATTTTCAGTCCAATCGTCTTCTATAGTAAACCTCTGAATAGAGCGTGAAATTTAAATCTAGGTGAGCAAAAAAACCGAAAAATTGAAATTTTGGACTTAATACCCTTCTGCTCTGAGGTACGGATATGTATTAGTTAAATGATTTTTAAGGAAATTGTTTTTCAAGATTATTACTTTTCATGTCATGTAAATATGTGTTACACTGTTTTTGCGAAAGAGTACTGAGAAACAGATTTTCCACTGTCATTGATCTTCGTTCTCACCTTAAAATCGTTGATACATAAAATTCTAAATACTATTCATTTTTATACTACATACGAAAATCTTAATAAGAATAATGCTGCCTTAAAATTAGTTGCAAATCGAAAAATATGATAATTGGCTGCAATTAATAGCTTCAAAAATGCTTTCTATTAACGTTCATCATTTTCTTCTAAAATTATCAAAATTAAATTTACCAAAACTAAAACCAAAATTAAGGAATAAAAATTAATATTGAGAGTACTTATAATGGGGACAACAAATTCAAATGGATTGAAACATTTTCGTATTCTAATTCTGGAAAATATCTTATTTATTCAGGAACCGATTGACGTCTATAAACAAAAATGTTTTTCAGTTCACATTGTTAATTTAATCGTTAGATTTCATTGCAAATCAGAGCACAAAGGTTGAATTAAAAAATCAACGTAATAATATGCTTTTAACTCGCAGTCACTCAACAATTCCGTGTTGACCATTGGAGAAAAGCAGTTGGTTTTCAACAACAAAAAATTATGCACGTAACGTCGTAACGTGACTGGAATGCAGACAGGCACACGCTACAAATTAGCCTCATTGAGTTGAGTTTACCACAAGTCCGCAGGAAAATAAAAAATTCATGCAAGGTGAATGCAGGACCTAATGAGGATGGTCAACGAGCAGCCACCCCCAAAAGGCTTCGGTGCTGCTGTCGCTAATGGCTCTTTAGTGATGATAACATTGCCGAACTAGTGAAATGTGATGAGGGTCTAATTTCTAATGATTCTCCCTCAAAATTTAGGTCAAAAAAGGCAACCTTTAGGCAATCTGTCTCCAAACCCGACCCCCAACCCCCAATACCACAATAATTGCAGCGTAACTCCACTGGTCCGCAGGAATGTACCACTGTATAAAGGAGACCTCAATATTGGGGTCGTTATTATTCCGGAGTCCGTGAAAATATAAGAGAACTCTTTGCCACGAGGTTGGAAATTTAGCAAGGGTTTTTGAATGAGTTGTTACTGAAAGTTAAATGTAATTTGTGAAGATAATTTTTTTTTTTGGGCTCTAGTCAAATATGCACAACACCTTTATGTAAAATAGTGAAATGGTCCTGGAGTGGAGAACACAAGAGATAACAGCTGCTGTTGTCGTAGATCATGCGGAGAAGTGTTGCCTTCCAGCGTTTACGTTCTGCCAAAAAGGAGTGCCTGGGTGCAATGGAATTTTGTTACGGGTCACTTTTGCTTATTTCCATGATGGCGACGAAAATAACTGATACCTCCAGGAAATTATTTATGCAGTCGCAATTTCAAAACTCGACACAATATTAGAAACTACCGTAATTGCTACCAATGAAATAACGGGGAATGGTCGAAAAATCAGGGGAGGGAAGAGGGAGGCGGGAGGATAACTGCTATCAGCCGGAACAGGGTTCATGTAGAGGAAGGTTATTGAACTTCCGGGTTTCAAATGTGTTCCATCATAGCTTTTGCTATGGAAGGCGAAAACTGGTGTAGCATGTATTTTGAAAACAGCAAGAGAATTTGGCTGTAGTTGTGGCAAGGATTGAGCAACTTGAGGCCCGCGTAGAGTGGGTCAATAGCGCTGCACCAAATAAATGAACAATGGACCAAACAGCTAGGAATGTTCACAAGGTTGGGAACGACTGATTTGTGCCAGCACAATCTTCAGTCACACACAACTTAAAGATTTACCTCGTTTCAAAATTTTCCAACATGGTCGAGCGGATAGAATTCCGGCACTATCCACGATTCCCGTAATAGGCTACCAAGAGTTCAAAAAGCGGGCTCTCTGGGACAGAAGGGGATTCCCGGCAGCCGTGAATTCTCGGAACGGTAGGAGCCTCTTGAGTGCCGAATTTGTTGGGAGGCGATGCAAACTACAACTCTGGGGAAACTGCCATCTTACCGTAGTTATAGGTGCATTTAATAAACTGATTCTTAGATCCTATCTATTTCACAACCCGATTCCATTCAGATTCACATATACATCGAGGGACAACTACATAATCAGAATGACATAATAAATCGGTCCTAGTCTTCCCTGAAGGAAGTCAAATCCGCCCGCAGGACTCGGAACGATTGCCAGGAGGGTGGGGCCGTAAAATGCGAAACAAAAGTGAATCAAAGTAAGCAGCTATTCTGTGTCATTTTTTACACATTTTCAGATTTCGCTATTTTTTTTATCTAGTTTTAATTTACTTTATTTTATCACTTACCGATTACAAAATCATCCACTGTTGGTAAACGTACGAATTTTGTTTCCAGTTGTCAGTTTTCGCAATCGAACGGCAATTGGTTGGTATAAATTCTGTTTAAAAAAACCTACGCTTCCTTGTATACGATAATAAGTATAATTTTTTTTATAAAATTTCCTCGAAAAAAGCTTCCCCCTGCTGCTGTGCCCTGCACTTCTGCACTCAATGAAAACTTTACAACTTAGGGAGTATTTTATCCGGGTCGTGTAAATTAATATCAAATCTCACTGCCTACTACTTTTGCAACGTGCTACTATAAAAATTAATTTTTATTTCTCGTTTTTCGTTCTGTTTTTACGTGTTCTTATACGTTTTTGGAACAAGCAATTGTGCACTGAACTATATTGTTGCGTTATGCGAATCCACTAGAGGCTCCCGCCGGTTCCGCTTGTAAATGGAACTCAGTTGCTACCCTTAACGTGTGAATTATTTTTTCGCAATACAACAGCCCTTTTCCCTCACCGACCGAAGCACAATTTTCTACAATGTCGGTATTGTTGACTTGGCCGCTTGTCATAGAAATTTTCCGGCTCGCGTCACTTCACTCTAGTTGCCTTTACCTCACCCGATTTTTAATTATAAAGAAAATGTTAAAAGAAATTGTCAATTGATATGGATATGTGTGTGCATACACAACGGAGACCGAAAAAATCAACTTCTAACGTATATTGTGTCTAGAACAGAACTTAACATCTATTTCTGCCGAAGGGTTGAACACCGTTGCCCTGAACACTTTCCACTGGGAGCGCGTAGATTTTCCTGCTCCTTACACATTCGCATCACACAAATGCACACACCAAAAAATACAACGGAATAGTTGGGATTGGGGAATAACAGAAAGGTACGCTGCATGTGCTACTGGAACGTCCCCAACATTTGGAATAAAATTTTTGGGGGAATGTGTGGGTAAGAAATAATGTGGCTGTGAGAATAGTTGAGATGATTTTGCCCTGAATTCCATTTAGTGGAGCCCTGGAGAAGCGGAGGGGTTTTCTCACTGGGTGAAAGCTTTTAAACATTTCCAGGACTATAATGTAGTAAAAGCGATTGGCTTAGAATTTGCAATGATCGATTTTCCAAGGGCTGTACGTACTGATTATTGCGCATGATGTCTATGAATGAATTTTCCGAATCTCTCCCTCCGTTCTAATGTCGAATACTCGAATGCTTAGAAATTTACTGTGGTGGAATGCGATTTTAGCTGGCTGAGACTGTACTTACTGCATGGAATTTCAACTGAGCACGATTCGCCATTTTGGAACGTACAAATCAAATATGGAGCAGTATTGAAAGTAAAAAGTGGGACAAAACGAAAAATCTGGGAGATTTCTAATTTGATTACATTTTTCTTTTGGAAATTACAAATTTCATGCATCCGTGATCGTGCGTTTTATATTAAATAAATAAGTTGTTTGTAACAGCTATATAAAACGCACCATCTCGGATGCATGAAATTTCTAATGTAATGGGAAATTTCAGGTATTAACCTAACACAATTTTAGGAATCCCCAAGATTTTTCTTGTTTCTTACTATTGACTTTGCAAATTGTCCGTAATCGGGTTTTAGTTTTTTAAACGTATGTTTTTATTTGAACTGTTTTTTTTTTTATAATCGTACCAAAAGTATCACCGAAAAGCACCGGCTAGCCGAACAAATGAAAGTTTTCTCTCTACGACTGCATAGAATAAAAGCTTATCGAAGACAAACACGTAAAAGAAAAAGAACATGTTAGGGTCAGCTTTTTCTTCCTATTGGGAAAATTAATTATCTTCATAATTTTTTTTTTCTATGTATTTCTGATGTATTAATAGTTTATTCTGCTATTCGGGGCGAAGACAAAATCCAACAAATCAAGGATTATAAAAATCGGTGCAGCCGTTCTTGAGTCATAAGTACCTAACCCGACTTTGTTTTATTTATATAGACTTATATAGATAGATATTGTACTTATATGTACATTTATGAACTCAGAATTTTCTCCTATATCTTTTGACATCCCACTCGAAAATATAGAAAAAAAACTTTTCTAAAATCCCCACTTTTTTAAATGTAATATTCGCCATATTGGTTTTGTTTGTATAAAATGTAGTCTATGTCACTCGGACAAAAATTACGAATCGATTGACACCTCATTCATTACAATCGGATGAATAGTTTAGACGCTACGGGGGAACACACAACCACAAAAGGTCTGATAGACTCCTAAATTCATTACCTTTCTATTTTGGCTTTGCCGCAATCGGGTAAAAATAATTCAGTTTTATATAGCAACACTAAGAAGGAGATGCCCTATTTTGCTCAATTTCGAATTTGACCTTACAATTTTAACGAAGTATTATTATTCCAAATTTCAAGTGTTTAGTTACAAAGCCTCTCGACTAAATTGTTTGGACGGACAGACGGACATCCATAAAACGATTTCTTTTCACTTCCCAATCATGAGGTTTAGTAAGAGCAACATACTTCATGAAATTTTTTCAAAAATTGTTTTTATAATTTTATGTCATCTACTCGATGTTGGCCACAAGTATGAATTCCATGAATTTCCAATCCAATGTAATAAAAATCGTCCATGCTTTTCATCTATTAAAGTAATTTAAGCACTTAATAATAAGTATTAAGTATTGTACACAGAAAGCTGAAAACGTGCATAAAAACAAACAATAACAGCAAATCAAAATAATAATGAAAAATTCCGAAAAATTAACAAATTTTTTGCGACTTCTTTTTGTCATGTGATGTTTGTCCTGCTGAAATCTCCTGCGTGATTTGAAATTTAGTATTAAACTGCTTGAAAGCATGAAAAAAAACTGAAAATGATGCGTGCATATTTGCCCCGAAATGTGCGTTTCACTTCCTCCACAGCGCCGTACGAATGCAAATGTTTTTAATTTTCATAATATGCTAATTACTTAAAGAACAATAAAATAATCCTATTTTTTTTTTAATTTAATGTCGACATTTATTGAATTAAACTCGCATTGAAATACATTTCTTAATACATATGAAAATATAATTTTTCACACATGCATTTATATAATATTTATTAATAAAATTAAAGATCTTTGTAAAACTGTCTAAAAGTACTGAGATAGAAACATTAGATATAAGTTTGTAAATTCGCTGTACAAAACGTACATAAATTCTGTGGTTCCTGTAATTGTAAAGTGTACAAAATATTTGTTGTATTTTTAAGGCAATCAATTGTACAATAAATGGAAAATGAGTTTGGTTATTTGACGATTTTCATAGGTACAATATTAAATTTAATTAGCATTCTTAAGTAGACACATAAAATATTTTAAGCTTTTTAATAAATTTTGTTCAAAGATTTTTATAATTTTACGTTAATATAAAAAAAAAAAACATGCAACAACAATTGAAGCATTCCTAGAATAATATTAGCAGTGCAATAGACAATTTCGAAAGTAGTTTAAGGTTCTGATATTTTGCAAATGATTGCTTTTAAATTTGAATGGACAGAATATTAGGTAGATGTCGAAGGAAAACCTACCTATTTAAGTAGGGAATGAGGTTCGCAATTATTGTTTTTAACTCAGCGAATTTGAACTGTTGTCCTACAAATAAGTATAACCAGCTTACAGTGTACAGAGGTATATGTGAAAACGAATCGAAATTGTGCAAAAGTATTGCTTAATCTCTAAATGTTAAAACACTATCCACAAAGAAGACAACTCCATTAATTATAGCCAATGACCCTTTCGACAGACCCATTGTTCTCTGATCACTTTTATAGTGGTTTTCCCAAGCCTCGATGATAAGACTTCCAGATGCGATGAACATGGCACATCCGATCAAGCTGAAGAACAAGTCCAATCGCTTATTAATTGGAGTATTCATCAAGTAGCCTGAAATTGTTTAAATATTCATTACCCGTAATTTACTTGCAATTGCGAATTGTACTATACCTGCGAAGAGAGCTATGAGAATGATTGCATAGCCAACAAATGTTCCTGCCACCAGCATTACTGTATGCTCTTCGGATTCCTTTAGACTCTTGTAGTGAAGACCAATGCAGGCAGCTGTGATAGCCTAAAATGAAGAAAGCAAAATTAGTTTCCATGTTCAGGAACTGTTAACTTGTGAGTTGTGTAGCACGATCATCGGGTCATTATTACCATATTATGATCTGGTTAAGCGCATATGATGTTGAATAGTTCTTGTTACAACTCACTAAGTTCAGTTTCGCTTTGCACTCGATCGCAATCGGTTGGTTGTTTCTGAAAATTGTCGCCCACACTACAGATTGCCCTTGCGTGAAGCTGTGAATTGTTTTTGAACTTAGATTTCCAAGTGCAGTTAAACACTATAAAAATTTCGAATAAACGGGCGCTATCCATCTCCTCCGATAGCGGAGATGAAGAAATAAAAAAAATAAGAAATAAAATAAAACGACGTGCGTCGGAACTAGAAAAAATAAGTGCCATGAGCACAAATGAAAACCGTTTTGCTCTTCTTCAAAATCTGGAAGAGAATACGGAACAAACTAATAATAAAAAAAATTCGACATTAAACTCCACGGAAGGAACCGGTGTTGTTAAAAAATTTGCAGTGCCTCCAATAGTGCTACTAAACAAAACTGGTGAATTTGCTCGATCACTAATCAAAAACTTAGGAAATGCATCAAACTACAAGATAGGGCTTTCGTCAATTGGTGTCAAAATTTACGCCTCCTCCGAAGAGGAATCCCAAATTCTCAGAGAGCTTCTGTGCAAAAATAAGTGCGAATTTTTCACGTTTCTGAACAAGAACACTCGACCGTTAAAAATGGTGTTATCCGGACTGCACCAAATGCCTACTATAGAGCTCTACGATGAGCTGAGAAGCTTAGGTATTTACTGTGAAGATGTCAAGCCCATGCGACTGAAACATAAAAGATATGAGGAACAATCCAACTATCTACTCTACTTCAAAAAAGGATCTATAAAACTAAGTGAACTGCGTAAGACCAGAACAATCTTCGATACGCTAGTGAGATGGGAGTTCTATAGAAAACCCTCCAACAGTTACACACAATGTAGGAACTGTCAAATGTTCGGACATGGCCAAGACAACTGCAACGTGAATCCGAAATGCGCCTTCTGCTCCGGATCCCACCGAACCTCGGAATGTACAAAACCAGACACCAACAAATGCTCTAACTGTGGTGGCAATCACAAAGCATTCACACTAACATGCCCAAAACGAGAAGAGTACATCTCAATTCGTGAAAAGCTAAAACAAAAGAGCACCAACGCACCCAAATTTCGAGCCATGACTAAACATCACCAGCTAACAGCTCCAGCAATAAACGCATCCAATTTTCCGCCGCTAACTTCTAGGAGACAAGAAATGGTACCCAGCAATAACCCAGTGCTGAGGCTCAACCCAACTAACGCCTGGATCCCACCGCCTGCGAAATCACCGGCAACCAGCAGCACTGAATTATTTTCCCCAGATGAACTGATCAGCATTACAACGAAATTAATATCAAAACTCAGACTCTGCAAGACAAAAGAAGAGCAGCTGATGGCAATCACTTCTATCGCCGTTGAATATGTCTACAAATAATACGGTTGCAGACATTAATCTAGTTCTATGGAACGCCCAAAGTATTAAAAATAAATTATTAGAATTAGAAAATTACCTTAGTGTTAACAAGATAGATATAGCTTTAATTACCGAAACGTGGCTAAAACCCAATATTTCATTGTCAATCCCAAAGTACAAGATAGTTAGAGCAGATCGAACAAATGCCAGAGGAGGTGGAGTTGCGATAATAATCAATGAAAACATAAAGTATTCAGAAATTGCAGTAACTAATCTCAAAGTAATCGAATGCATAGGCATCAACATCCCCTCGGAAAAGGGTATCATTTCGATATTTGCAAGTTACTTTCCGGGGGGAAGATGTAGCGTAAACCAAAACAAGTCCTTTGTTACAGATTTAAAAAAAATATTAAGATATAACAGGAACAGTGTAATAGGCGGAGATTTCAACGCTCGACATCCCAGCTGGGGTTGTGTTCGCTCCAATATGTGGGGAAAATCCTTAAAGGCGCTTACTATCACTCATCCATTATCAATATTATACCCTTCTGAGTATACCTACCAACCCTCGAATAATTTGATAGCTCCATCTGTCTTGGACTTATACTTGACAAATGGCCCGATCAATCTTTCATCGCCCACTACGGACTGCGACTTGTCCTCAGATCATTTACCTGTGCGATTAACTATACATGCAAAAACTTCCAGCCCCCTCAAATCAAGAAAAGCTCTAAATACTAAGAGAACGAACTGGAGCATTTTTAAAAAATATATAAAACTAAAATTAAAACTGTCCAAACTGTCCCTAGCAGATATAAATACGGGACAAGACATAGACCATCTTATCGATGTACTACACTCCACCATAAACGACGCTCTTACCCGCGCAACCCCCAAAGCTCCTGCAATAAATTTCAAAAATACCAAAATTCCTAAACACATCCTGGAACAAATAAAAATTAAAAATATTATTCGAAAACAATGGCATTCACAAAGAACAACAGCCCTCAAACGACAGCTAAATAAATTAAACCATACCCTCAGACGGCAAATTTTCGAATTCCGGAATAAGGCTTGGTCTACCAAACTTTCCTCCCTCGAAAAAGGCTGCAAAACAATGTGGAACCTAACAAAACTAATGAAAAACAAATCACATCACCTACCTCCACTGTATTTCGATAACAAAATAGTTACTACCACACAAGGGAAAAACAATGCCTTGGCTACAAATTTTAGTCGGGCTCATGCAGCTACCTCAAACTATAGTGACCAAGAAACCATCATGGAAATAAATAAAACAATAACAGCTTTTGATCAGAATAAGATGCAATCGCGCAGCATAATCTATCTTACTCCGAGAAAAATAGCAGCGGTTATAAAATCACTTAAAAACAAAAAAGCTGGCGGTAATGATCTTATAAAAGCAGAGGTCTATAAACAACTACCGATCCAAGGCATAATTTACTTGACTTTTATTCTCAACGCGTGCATTAAAATCGCCTACTTTCCCAACAGGTGGAAAATTGCGAAAGTTATTCCGATTCTAAAACCCGGCAAAGATCCAAAAAACCCCAATAGTTATAGGCCTATCAGCCTGCTAAACACTGTATCCAAAATATTCGAAAAGTCAATCTGTGAAATGATTAACGCACATCTAGAAAATAATCAGATTATTCCCCCACAACAATTGGGTTTTCGACCTAAATACTCAACAACCCACCAGCTCAAAAGAATTACAAACCACATAAAAGAAAAAATGCAGTTGGGACAATCCACAGGAGTCGTTTTTCTAGACATAGAAAAAGCGTTTGATTCCGTCTGGCATAAGGGCTTAATATACAAAATGATAAAGCTCAACTTTCCAGAACATATTATTAATATTATTCAAAGCTTCTTATCGGACAGGTACTTCTATGTGGCCTGTGGAGAGACAGCCTCAGACACCGTCAAGATATCCGCAGGTGTTCCCCAAGGATCGGCACTCAGCCCAATATTATATAACATTTACACTTCCGATATTACAAAAAATGTAGATTGCCACATCAGCTTGTTTGCCGACGACACGGCCTTATACCATACGTCGCTAGAACCAGAAATAATCTTAAACAAATTAGAGAAAAACCTGTACTCCTTGCACGCCTATTTCTATAAGTGGAAGATAAAAATTAATACATCAAAAACAGCATGCACCTACTTCACTAGGAAGAGAAGCCAGAAACTTCTTCCAACTAGACCCTTGAACTTCAATAACCAAAATATACCCTGGTCCACAGAAGTAAAGTATCTAGGGGTCCATCTGGATAAAACTTTAACATATGGCCTTCATATAAACAGAACCATAGAAAAATCAAATAAATTAATAAGAACACTATATCCACTTATTAAACGGCACTCACCCCTAAACACCGCCAACAAGCTACTCATTTTTAAAACGATGTTTCAACCAGTTCTTACATATGCCTCTCCGGTATGGTCAAACTGTGCGAAAACCCATAAAAATAAACTGCAAGTTCAACAGAACAAAATATTGAAAATGATCACCAGCCTCCCCTGGCATTACTCGACCACATTACTTCACTACTATACCAACTCAAAGCAAATTGACGAAGTTTGCACCACAAATATGATCAGATTACTTAACTCTCAAGCATAGAAATAAGTCCCTACAACATAAGTAGATATCACTGTTAGTCTTAGTAATACTCTTTTAATTTTCCTTGTTTTTTCGTTTTTTCTTTTTTTTTTGTTTTCTTTTTCTTTCTTTTTTTTTTGACTGCAACAGGAGGTTTTTAAAATTTTCCCCCATAATATAAGTTATTTTGTACCCTGTACCACTAGGTCACTATATAAGGAATGAACTCATATTAGAGTGGTAAGAAATTTATTATATTTCACTCTCCCTCAAGCTAAGAAAACTAAACTTGCGACTACCAAACTCAATAAATGTAAATCGCTACAGTAATAAATAAAAAAAAAAAAAACTCACTAAGTTATTTTTTTCTAATTTGTAACACTTAGAGGCCATTGCATCAAATTTCATAGATTTTTTAGTTAGAATTGGGAGACTTTGGGAGAAGTTAACATTAAACAATAACATTAACAAAAGCTGAGTCGCTTTTTACATAATCAGTATATTGTATAAATATCCCCCTAGAGACTGGAAAATATGGACGTCCTTTTTAGCTGAACTCTTTGCTGTTCAATGTTCAATAAAACTCGAAATGCTTTTCAAATATGATCACGGTATTTAGCAATATCTCTCATTACTTCACACCAATTAGGAATTATTGTTAACTTCGACAATAATATCATAAAATCGAAACAATCATTTGAACCCAAACTACTAAAAATAAGGAAAATTAAGAGAACACGCAAAGGGATGACATTTTTCGCAGATATTACCCGTATTCATTTTCATAGTAAAATCATAGGAAAAGTCGTAATTAATTTTTCACGAGGTGTGAAAACCTCGCAACACCCACCGGTCTTTCTTTAATGCGAAGAATACAATAAACTAATAATGAATACAAACTAAATTTGTGTAAATGATTTTTTTCTACGGAAACCGGTTAATCTGCGCAAAATGTTTTATTTGTTACAATGGTCATAGCAAATAGTTTAAATGTTTTGCAATTGTTTAAATTTAGAACCAAAAAGGTCGTTTAGAAAATCGTCCGAAATTTCAGTTCGCATTTAGCAGAACGCTTCGATTGTGCAATCCAGACTTCAGCAAAACTTTTTTTCATGTCGGGGCTGACGACTCTGAGCCACAGTGACATAATCTGCTTATTGTGACCATAAACTTGTTTACGAACCGCAAAAGCATTTCCATGAGTGACCCAATAAAAATTCGCGATCACTGGCGAACGTGCAAGCATTTCAAGGCATCCCGACGATCCGAGGACAAGATTGGAGCAAGGTGCGAGCGCGGGGATGGACTTTGTAAAATTTATAGTCACAATTTAGGTCATCTGACTTGCTCCGAATCCTTATCCAGGTCGGAGCAAAGCTCGACCAGCTGACAACGGATGGGCGTGGGAGAATGTGACTTCAAGTAAATTTCCCACTTATCCCCGGACACTAAATTTAACTCTAGCAATGGAAAATGTTGCGTTGCGGGCGAGGAGGGGTCACACAAACGAAAGTGCTCCGGATGCCACAATGATGTCATATCTCAAAATTCGCGGTAATCTCAAACATCAAGTGCTCGGAATTTAAACGAATCCCCGCCTCAATTTTACGCAGCTGGAGGATGAATTCGCTCGGCATGCCTGTAACGGAGACTAATCGAAGTAATCGCAACCAACATAAACAACATCAGTGCCCAAAATATAGTGCGAAATCGCTACTTCAACTGCAGGGACAGACTACTTTCACGACTTAATTGCGGCACTGACCGCGTTGCATGCTACGATTTGCATGCCGGTCAGGTGCGTTCACAATCAGGAAGCGATGGCCTCAGTGACTAATGGCTAATTGCGTGACCGATTCATAACAGGGGCGAATCTCCCGGATCTTCAGCTCGGACGCTGTTCCTCGGCTGATAAAACTCTCATTTTTGTTCACCTTCAAGAACATGCAAAATCGACCGCAATAACGAAGTATTTTTTTTGAAAATTAAAATCTCGATTTGAAACTGTAAACTAATTACTGGAGGTGTTGAAAATGAGCTTTACTGTTCGGGGAATTGTTTTTAACTTTTAATAAAAAAAGCAAATGAATCACTTCATTGCGTCGCAAGATAAATGAATTCGAGAGCGTAATCCTCATATCGTCCAGATTATTTTCATTTTTCAGAGGAAAGTTCATAAGATTCGCATTTTCTGAAATAGAAGTGAAGTCATTTCGAAGCAATCACAATTATCAGGAAGGATTTGCCTTTCAACTAAATAGAACGTAAAGGTCTGCTTCTTGCTTTTATTCTTGCATTTTGTTTCTAAAATGAAATTGTAAAGTATAATTTGCTTTAACATATTTTATTTAAGTGATCAATGGAATTAGTTCAAACACGAAGAAAATTAATTATTGGCACTTGAGGGGCGCCGCTTGTCTTCATCCCACTGAGTAATCAATCACTTGCCTTGATGCAAAATCAATAAGGGCAATAATTCTTATTGCAATGTTGTGTCTTCCAATTTTCCCTCGGTTGAGTACATTCAACAATTGTCGATAGTTGATCCAGCTGCAAATCACTTTCGGACAAGATAAAGCCACACCCAGGAACCCTTTTAATAATCGCCTTAATGACGATCAAAGGTGAGGAGCATGCGACATTCAATAATTGCGTGGAAATAGCGCCCCGGGCATTCGTGAAAATCTGCCTGTTCCTATAATTCATTTAATTTTGGAAATGAGGATTAATTTTTATCGCCGCAGATATTAAGGAAATCGCAGCGATTTGGGAGCAATTGAGTTCGGTTGCCATCGAATTGAAAATTGCCGATAATTGCCCCCTTTCGTGCAGAGTTTTCCTAAATCACCAGCGAGGCTCGCCTCGTTATCTCCGCCACCTCCCGAAATCTGTTCCGCAGTTCCCTTGATTTTCACAATCAACTGAGGATCCTCAAATGTGGGTTTCCTCGTTTAGACTCACATGGGCGACCTGTTCACGGCATTTCCCACTTTGTGGAATTGCGTGACGAGGTGCAAAAATGACCTCCAGGACTAATTGTAAGTTGAAGTAAAGCGTGGATGTCATCACTTGTTACACTACAGACTTCATTCTGTTTGGGGACCTGCGGTGTGGCAGGAAATCCTTCCCGAAAATTTCTTAATTAGAGGAGTGTTGAAAATATGAACAAAATTTCATAATTGGGGTGTGGCATATTGCGCATTACAAAATTCGTCTTTTGAGTATTGTTGCTTTAACAGGAACAGGATGATGTTAAAAAAAATTTAGGCACCTTCGACCTCATTTCAGTTTTACTGCGTGGTAGAAACCCTTTCAAAACGAACAGATTCAGTGCAACCAAAACCGAAAATCATTATTCAAACAACATTATTTGAGACACTGTTTATGGATGAAAAGACAAATCAACAAGTGGAATTGGTTAGTTCAATCGTTAATCAAAATAAAGATTCAATAAACATGATGTATATAACAGGGAAGACTGTTTTTTTTTTTAAAAAAATTGCTGATAAGCAAATCAGGTAAATGAAGCCCTTTAACTAAAATTTTTTTGAAATTTAACACTACGTATGTCAGAATTTCATTTCAGTTCTCTTTAATTTGAATTGCATTTTGTTTCTATTCCAAAAGCAAAATTCAAATATATAAACCTGCTATATGATGTTTTATTTATCTTATGCTATAATTAGTAATAACTTCTTGTTGCCTTTAAATTGTGTTGAACTGAAACTGGAAACATTCTCAGAAATTTGTTTTCTATTTAATTCAGTGATGGGCAGGCCTATGCCCGCGGGCACTCCAGCTTTTAGAGCTTTGAATATGTACACGAGCAGCTTTCAAGTCGAGAGCGCATCATTCGGCCACCGGCCGTCATGCGAGCAGGACTGTGTTTCTTTGCGCTTTGCTTTCAGGTACACTGTAAATTTGAAGTCATTTTGCCATGTGGCTTCACTTTTACATGACAGGTGACGTCACCAAAATTAACAGTGTAAAAAAGGCCGGAGAGAGCTTTGAAGAGCTTTTACACAATCACATTTTGAGACTGTGGTTGCATGCCCATCCCTGATTTAATTCCACTCCATACTGTGTTTCGGAAGTGCTTGGCCCTAAATCTGCTGTAAGGAAAATGTAGGGCCTTTGACCCCATGAACGTGCAACGGTGCAACTCAACATCGGAGGGCGAAAGGAGAAAAAGAAAAACTGACAAAAGCAAGAGTTTCAGAATTTCTTTGAATAGTTTTTTTTAATGGAGGAACCAAACTCGTTAGATCAATATCAATATTTCGAGTGGGGGAGCGCATCGCAACTGCGCTGACGATGATGTCACAGACCAGAAGAGAACCGGGAAGTGGTGTTGCGTTGATACAGGTTTAATTAAGAGGCAAGAGTTGATCCTGCGATGACTTTTCACCTAAGCCTAACAGCGTCGCCCCACTTGCCTTGCCCGCAGGAACGATTCAGTAACTCCATATGCGTAGCTCACTACTCACATGCGTCGATTTGTACGCAACCGCTGTGCTCTATTCATCACATTCAATTGCGCTTAAGAAAAATTCCTGTTGCATCACAACCGACGCAATCTGTGGGATCAAAAATCATGCAACAACAATAACGGTGAAATCATCACGGATAGGAATTAACTGATGATGTCAGATGTCCGTGTCCTGCATCACGGCTGTCCAGTCCAGTCAAGCGAAGCCAATTTACGGCGTCAGTAGATGAATGCAGGACGCGGTTCGGTGTAAACAAGATGCGAACGAATTTGTTGGCTTAATTTTACTTCGTGATAGAAACTAGTAAACAATTCACTAACAAAACAAACTCACCAGCTCCAAGAATTTGAAAAACGATAATTTATTCACTGCCATCTTCTGCTTTTTTGAGATATTCACTAAAAGTTAATAGACTTTTTTTTTGCCAGATAAATTCTCTCACACCCGAACCGATTCACTTCTGCTTGTTTACTAAATAATCCGGCTAGCAAGTACTCAAGTAGCAGGCATGAACATGACCACACTGATGGTTATGCCATGGTGCAAGGAAGGGGGGGAGGAGCTGTGGAATCCGTTCGCATGTTGAAATGGCCGCTAGAGGCGCTTTTCCACGACATTTCAACCATCCGAAAAGCCATCTATGAAAATCTAATTCAAAATTCATACTTCTCGTCCGTCACTCGGAAATCGGAATAATTTTTAATTATCCGGAACATTACCTACTTGTGACGTCAGGTATACGTAAGAGCGAATACACAAACCTTTCCAGGGTGGGTCTGAACTGAACTCTGAAGTCTGAACTTTCATCTCACATCAGGATTCTGGAAATTTCGTTTTGGAATAGATTTTAATGTTGTGTAAATGTAAATTTAATTTGTAAAGTATAATTGAAGTTTAAGTGTGTATATTAGCTTAGGATTTTCTTCGTTTTACTAAGCCTGTTGAATCATTGAAACGTGGAAGTTGGATTTTTACTTTAGAATTAGATAGAAAAAAAGAATGCGCCTAAATGCCGGCAAATGGAATTCTACAAACAAGTTATAATATAAATGTCCTTATAGCAAAGACGCAATTTCTAGTTTTAAATGTCAACCATCAACTTGTTCCTCGCCTTACTTCAGTGGAAAAGACTGATTTATATTTAACGTTTCAGATTTCAATAAGATTTATAATATGATATAATATAGTGATATAGAGAGAAAAGGAACGAGCGAAAAGGATTAAAGTGTTCTTGAGCTATGACAACAATCGATTAATATAATTCAAATCAAATTTAAATATTATTAGAAAAAGCTTCTGGTTGCGGCGTAAATTGAAAACAAAACAAAAACTTCCCTCACACAATCCGTTGACAATCAGCTGTTTCGTATTGTTCATAAGAAATTTCCCAAATAATTTGCCAACTCGTCTTGAGAAACGTCAAAGTCGGAATATAAATAAATCGCGTACGAAGTTTGATTTATAATTTTTCTTGTGTTTACAACATAAAATGCTTGTATGATTTCAACCGGAATTAATTGACTTTAAGAATGTCGTGGTTGAACAGCAGTTTAAATTCACTGAAAGGCCAAATAACGAGTTTTGCTCAGGAAGTTCTACTCGAAGGTGCCCAAGAGGAAGAAATCAATCCCGAACAGATTTTGGAAGAAACTCAGAAAAAATATGAAGATTTAAGTGTAGTATGCGCTTCTAAGGATAACGAGGTAAATTCTTGGCTTCTTGTAATCCGAAAACATTTCCTGATGTGCGAAATTAAACACGGTTTTTTGAAATCGGAAAGAAAATACCAAGCCCGAATTCTAAAATTGTACGAATTTCTATCGCCAAAGTTTGTTTTGAAGAACATGTGCAACTTGACCTTAACATAGGAATGTAAATAAATGCGGCAATTTAACAACAAATATATGTCAGACATTTAGCATTGATTCATTTCGATTCTTCAAACCAGATTAAGCCTGTCATCACCGCCAAATCTAATGTGATCAAAATACTTATGACGGAATCTATGATCTATGTATATGTCGCATGTTATGGCTGGCTATACTTTCGTCCCTGTTAACTGAAATTTGGGTTAATTTCAAGCGCTCTTTCTTGATGTTTGTCCGGCATTCTCTTAACTATTTAGGAAACTTCTTAAGAAACTTAAAAAATCTTTTTTACACATTTCCTGCGGATAAGAGCTAAGAAAATACTGTTGACAAAACATCGCTGTAAGCAATAAGTTATAAGTTAGCTTGGAAGGGACTAAGGATTTGGTAAAATACGACTGCTCTAGTTTCCAGTTTTTTAGTACAGTAGATATTCTGATGATGTATCGTTTGTCTCAATAACTCCTGGTAGCTTTCAAGAGATTCAAAAGGTTTAATAAAGGTTGTTAAAGGTATAATACTTAATCTACCTCTAATTAATCTAATTCTGAAGATCTCCTGCTTGTTCTACATAAAGCTCTGGTGATGGGTTCTGCTTTTTTATAGTATACGCCGTTGAGTTTGCATAACCACTAGCAGATGACTTAAGGGATCTGATCAGACTTTGGTGTTTGTTCTTATCGTATCTTTGTGATCTTAAAGGCACCACAGTTAATGTTACTCTTGCAGCATTAGTTTGCATGAACACTTCGTTACACTGTAGCAAATAGTATTCAGAAATTTTATTTATTTTTTTGCCTTGCCTTAATTTTTAATAGGTGAACTCTGACCACAGTATATTCTTATTTTATTTCCACAACATTGTGAATGATTAGAATACCCGAGTTTTTCAACTTCATAATTGCTACTAAGATTCAAAGGAGGAATTCTTGTAGAATATCCTTTCCTATTTTTTAAGCACTGAGACCGAAAACAGCTCGCGATCTTAATCGATTTATTCCTTTCAAGGCGACAGTTCCCAAAAAATTTTTTTGATTTTTCCCGAATTGTTCTCTAATATATCATTAGTTATTTCAAAATGCAATGCTTTTATAAACAGATACCATGCTTTGTAACGTTGATTTTCATCGTTAAAAAGAAGATAAAGAAAAGTAGTATTGCAAATACAGTATGTAGGAGCTAACGTTCAACCTCTCCTCCTTTTAAAATTAAAACCATGTGCGTCTATTATAAATTCTTAAATAGTTTATTTTATGAGTCTCAGTTCACTCATGACCTAAAATTCTAATTTGAACAGATTAAAAGTATTAAGAATACAAATAAATGAAGGTACAATTTGTTAAATAGAATACTATATATATTAAATTTAAAAAGGCGGGAAGGATATGATAAATATCCATGTATAGGAACTAATAGCAGCTGCTATCATGCTGCAAAACTTACTTAGCTGTTTTATATGTTTGTGTCTGATTATAGCCAAGCAAATAGAGCAATTTCATCACCTGCTCTTAACCAAGAGGTTATAAAACGTTATAAGGGATTACTGGAGATAACTGGGATTTACTGGAGGAACCTAAATTTTGCCTTGTGAACCCCCCGCGTCCACAATTTTGACTAAGAGCACTCCCTTCTACTCGTAAAATGAAAATACGGTTTGGTAAAGAGCAATTCAAACCAAACAAGAAATAATCACTTTACTTGCGATAATTTTTGGGTAGCTGGGAGTTTTATTCTAGTAAAGCTGCAAATAATTGGATCATTGTAGCACCAAGTGTATCCAGCTGCAAGACGACTAATCGTAAAAGTTGACAACAAGGTTGTAAGGAATAGTTTCCTCTTTTATAGTGGCCACTTGTCTGCCTCGTTCTAAGTAAATCAAATCAAAACCATCATCACTAAAGAAATTTCTTATTTCTGAGTTATTATATTCATAATTACTGAAAAGAAAATATTTTCAAAATCGAAGGAAAATTTAAGATTTTTATACCCTTCGAAATGCTCAGTTGAACTTAATCGATTTCTGTTTCTGATCAACTTCTTCAAATGTATGAAATAATCATCCTCGAGCAGGCGCAATCATATTCCTCAACATTCAATTTTTAACACAATAATGTGAAAAACTTCCTGCTTGTAAATATTTTTGATAAATATTTACCCCAACTCAAAACGAGTTGTAGTTTCTCACAATCTGAGTCAGCCTCAGCGGATCTTTATCGAGTTTCTCACCCTTGAGAATTTTTAAACTTCTTGTGTTAACTTATGTGATTTATCCTTATCCATTTCAGATTACCGCGCTCCGGCGACAGATCGCAGAACTGCAGGCGAAATGCGGTGAAAGCGACAGATCATCAAAATCGGTAAGTGTAATCAGGTAACAACTACGAGAAGCCAACACCATCCCAGTCGTTATCTCCCGCGGAAAGCAATTAAAGTACGCAGATTGTCTGCGGAACTCCGGGTTGGCTCGGGCCCACATAAAATGCATGTTTTCCGGGCTCTGAAAGCCGAGTGCAAAGTAAAAATAACGCGGGAACTTTATCAGAACATATTTTATCGTCTCCATTGTTGGCAAATATTTGGACTGTGATAAGCACAGCCGCAGCCGATGTAGGTGTGAGTCCCTCAGCACCCTCGAGTGGTATATGGAAAGGGTTTCGAGCATTTCCCTGTGTGGGGCTTTTTTTTTTAATTTTTTCATTTCATTCTTAATTTTGGATAATTCTGTTATCGTGTGACGGTAACATTCACTTTCACACCTATTTTACCAGAATTCATATATTTTGGCTCCTGAACTTGTGCAGAGTTTTTGAACGGTGTTGTAATAATTCCAACAAGAACTATTGATTTTTTGATAATGCTATTTACTTTGATAACGAATATATCATGAACAGTGTGGGGAATTATTCCGTTAGCACTTTTGGTCTTAAATTGATTTTATCAATTTTAATTGGAAATATGGCTAGCATCGTAAAAATATAGAGCATCGAAAACTTTTCGTTCGGGAAATGGAACGAAGGAATTCATTGAGGGAACACATTAAACAAATATTTTTCAATTATAACACTTTCAAATTTGATTCCTTGCATTTATTGCACAAATTATAAATGTTATCGCGCAGTACTAAAGTTTAACCAGTTCGTTAGCAGTAATGAGGTTCTTGTAAGAGAAGAGGCTTCTTCTAAACTTTCAATATTTAAGGAGACATTACCGAAAATATTCATTAATATTTAATTTTCTTGTACTTTTATTTCACTAAGTGTTGTAATAAAATCTGAAATTCATCGGTTTTCCTCTATGATACCCGCTTAAAAATTGAATTAATTAAATTAAGGAGAATAATAGCCAGAAACATTGTCAATAGGTTTTCAAAATTCATGCAAGTATGTTGTAAAGTAAAACGGAAAATGGAAACTTAAATTTATAAATTTTCATCATACTGTATGTAAAACGTTACAACCAAACCGAAAGTTTCTTCTCAACTTCTAGTCTTTGAATTAAGTAAGATTGTACTGTATATGTTTGAATTGTCATTCGAACAATTTTTCTATTTCCTTCGATTCGGTTATACAGAAACGATTAGTTATCACCTGAAAAAATTTATTCTTTTTAACACTTTCATAGTCGAATGAAACAGTAACAGATACGTAATACCCCGGACAGACGAGAGCACTTAATCAAGTTAATGACGTCACGTAATCCAGTTGGGTTTGTCGTCTGTCGCCGAACGGAATTAGTTGTTGATATATCTGTTGACATTTGGCGTGAAGTAAACATAAAATGAAATCGATACAGCAGTCAGTTTATTTTCTTGCCAGCAAGGAAAGAATAAAATGTATTTATAGTTTATATTTACGTTATTTTGCATTAAATTTGTGGTAAGAAAGTATTTCGTCCAAAAACACGAAAAACAACAAAATGACAATTCACAGTTTATTAATTTTTAGTAAAACTATTCACTACTATACAGCACATAGGGCGCTGACAGCAGTATATCTAGTCTAATCGTGTTACAGCAGGTAGATTTGTAAGTCGACTGTCAAGTTCATATAAGAAATTTACATGAGCTACGTCATTATGACTCGATTAACTGTCTGTCCGGGGAATAAGAATTTTGTTGCAATCGTCGTTGTGAATCACATCTTCCACTTTTTGAGGGATGCCAGGAATTTCATAATTTTCGCATTTTCACTAACATAGTAGACAGGTAACATAAGTAGATTTTTCAGGGGACGTTGCAGTGATAATTATATCATCATATTGCATTTGAGCAGTATAATCATAAAAATTTAAAGGTAAAACTGAAGAAAGTGATGAGGTGGCACGCTTTTTTAAAAATTGCAATTCAGAAAACCCTTTAAAATGCGTTTTTATAGTTATGGAAAATTTCTATAAGTAATAATGAGAAAAATTTATGTTAAAACACGTATTTTACCATCAAACATGAATTAAAGCTGGAGTTTTTTTTTGCGTAGTTATGTAAACAGCTTAAACGTAATCGATTTAATACCTGGAAAACCTTTAACATAATCAACAAGAGCAATTTACTTATTTTGAACTTCGCTGGTATTCAAAAAAATTAAATCTAATTTATTTTGTATTCGAGTCGATATTCACAAATTCAATGTGGAAAACCCGAAGGATTTATCGTTCAATTAAACGATCACAGTTTTTTTATCATTTGCTGTTTCATGTAAAAAAATAAGCCCGATAGCTTGGCGTCCTTAGCACGTGTAAGTGTGAAAAACCCTTCCATATTTGGATCATTTTACGCGGGGTCGAAGAATCCTAATAAATATCCAGTTCGTCCGCCCCTTTGCGTACGTAATGCGCATTCAAATGTGTTTGATTTTGGTAAATATCCTTAATCGCCCCTTATCAATTTAGATAAAACAGTTTCCACGCAGATAGGTATGGGGGATCGATTTGCATAATAAGGGTATAAAAGGAAAACACCTGTCGGAAGTTATTCATTAGTCGAACGGTTCCACTGGTCTGTGATCCTCGGCCCAGAGGTCGTTGATTCCTGCTCGCTGTGTGCGCTAAGTGTGAAAAGCATTTTGTATTTTGTGAGATATTTTCTTATTGTTGTTGTTTTTTTTTTCTGAACAGTTTGAGTTTCGAGTAAGTCAATTTAATTTGTTTCTCTGCATTCTGTCAAAATTTTTTTCAGTTTCCCATGTTTTATTGTTTTTTTTTTTTATTTAAATTTTTGGGATATGCAACTATTCTACATTATAACTATTTCGAGAATGTATCTAGACGATTTGATTCGCCGTTGCAGCGATCAAAGAAGAGCACATATTTAGCATAATAAAAAGTTGATGAGTAAATAACGTACAGAAAGCAGTCAAACACAAGACTTCCTTCCTCTTGTGATAACCTGGCAAATGTGTGCTTTATACCTGATGGTGTCAGGGATGGTATTCACTGCACCTTGGTGACTTAGTGCTGTTTGCACAGCATGTGTCGGGGAGGAATGTTATTCAGTTGAACCGCGAGTTGATACGTTAATACACAGAACCCACTATTTGTGGAAGAATAGCCTGAGGTAAATTTTTCGGTCTCAAAAAGTCAGTGTTAACTGGACTGACCTCTTTCAAAACGAACACTATTTAGACATCAAACACGTTAATTGCTGTTTGAGCCGCTGCCAGTCTGTTTCCGTCTTGCTCAATGCACTCAATGTTGCGAGCGGCTCAATTCGATGCGACTTCCAGCGCAACTGGCACCTTTTTCTATTTCTGCGTCCCTAATGCGGCGATGCGAACGTTCTATACTCTATAGTATATGTTCTGCTTTGAAAATTCCTTGCATTGCAACTGATGCATACCACCGTTTTGCTACTCTCCGGACATTGTAGGGGCAACGTTATTTAATTTTAATGTGCTTTTGTTTCAAATGCGGAACAAATTAAAACTACACAAATTAATATAAACAGTAAATGTTCCTGTTTTCCTTTTCTATTTGCTGACAAAAACATTCTTTTTTCTTATTTTCTATTTTATTTTTTAGAATGATAAGAATTGAGTGCCAGATTTACCTAGATGCTGGATAGGCTGAAGCCTATGGCCTCAAACTGCTGGGGGAAATTACAATTGATAATCACAGCAAGACTCTTAAAAATACCCATCTTTTCAAAAATTAAAAACCTCGAACTTTCCAATCATTTTAATACTCTCCACTGGATGAAAAGTGACTTCAGTCAGACATATTCTTCTACACGCAAATCTGTTTCTTTTTTCAACAACTGTTTCTTAGTTGCTGCCTAGTTTGAAATTTTAGTGATTACGTCACAGTGTCGTTCTTATTCAGTAGATATTGTTTAATATTTCTATATTATTTTAAGCCTTTTTGGCTTTTTATATTGTTTCAATTCACATTTCCTAACATTTCGGTTTAGGGGCAGTGCCGTGCTCAGCCTATGTACATTCTGTGCATTGGAAGCACATTGACAACGCTGAAGCGCGCTTGGAGCTGGATCAAAAGACCAAACGTGTTGGAAACCAACTACAGCTCCAAGCGCGCTTCAGCTTTGTTAATGTATTTAGGAAAAAAGAACCGAGACTCAAGAAAGAAGACGATTACTTCCGAAATTCATTTATAGATTTAAATTTAAACAATATCAAGTTTATGTCTATAGTTTTTTCAACAAAACTGATTCCTTTTGCAGTTCGATTCTATTCATTTATGTACACAATATACATACATAAACTCAATGGAAACTTGCGGTATATTCATCTATACTATATATAAAATCCAAACCCACTGACTGACTGAATGACTGATCATTGTTGCTCGGGAATCCCTGAACCGATTTTCATGGAATTTTGTATACATCTACAACTTATCTCATAGGTGCTCACGAAGAACTGGTTTTTTTTAAATTCCGCCCCTAAGGGGATGAAGATTTGTATGAAAATTCGGCAGTTTTTCTTAGAAAAAAAGCTCAATGAAAACTATACCAAAGTACCAATCTCTACCCTAATTCAACTCCCCCAAAATCACCCTTGACTGAAAAAAACTAACTATTATTGTAATTCGATTTACGGGAAACGGTTCTATGTAATATTCATCGCGTTTGGGGGTACTTGTAAATTCAAAATGTAGTATGATGTACATTATATTATTAACCAGGTAGACACCTGCTAGTTATGTATAAAACAAAGTGTTGCTTACGAAGTTAAAATTGTTCATGATTTATCAATTCTTTAAGGAAAATAAGTTTTATATGTATAACATAAAATTGATATTTCGATGAAACTATTAAATATTTATTTCGAAACAGCTAACTTCATTATTTTAAAATAGTGCGTTAACCTAAATAAGGGCAATTGAAAAACAAAAACAAATAAATTGTAAGTAAATGCAGTGCATTTAGAAATAATGTTCCAGCGACAATGTCATTAAAATGTCTGCATCCTCCAAATCGATTGAGGGTCTTAGATATTACTATATTATTTCCATTAACGCTTAAATTGCTATGCAAACAGTTTTTTTTTATTGTTACGCATCAAAACAATTTGTCAAATGCATTTGTGAAGTAATCACAGTGCTCACATCATGCATTCTCATCATGTAATTATTTGCAATCATTTCCCAACAATACAATGAACAAAATCAGTCTTGTTATAAAGATATTATAGTATTCGCCTTTTCCAGTGAATCATTTATGAATCTCTACGATGTTTCAACATTTTGCTTGGCTTTGATGGGCAGATGTTGTTTTATCAACGGAAATGCAACATCTGCACAAAAGTGTTGCACACGAATATTTCTAATTTGGGTTGGGAAACTTCCACAACGAATGAACAAGAGATCTAGTTGAATTCAACTGATAAGAAAAAACCCCTTAAGTTTAAAATTGCTGACAACTGGCATAACAAAAATTTTATAACGATTTTCATATATTTTAGAATTATTTCCTTGAACGTAGTCTCGAAGTACATTGAACATATTTCCAATATATATTTCACTTCGTAATCTATGCTAGAAAGTGATTGTTGCATTTTCAGCAGATTTCATGAGTCCCTTTTGCTACAAGTGGTTACAATATTCAAAACCGTATCGAATTTCATAATAAAGGACTCTCTTGTGTTGGGACGCTGCCAAAGACATATTTACGTGTTCATTTGATTTTATAGCCTTTCACCAGAGTTTTACAGGCACCCTCTGTGAAAGTGACCTCTCTTATGTCATGCAATTATTTTAAACTAATTTAAAAACAAACGCTTCAAGATGACTTCGTCTGGTTTGCTGACGTGAACCTATTACGGCTAGTCGCGTCATCTGCTCCTCCATCCGTTCTCTTAAGTCTTAAGTCACACACAATGCAATCCATTCAGGCACCGAAATTAGTAATGTTCTATTTGAATTATGATTAAAAGTGGTGATAATTTTCGGAGTTGAAATGTTTGAAATTTTCAAAAGGGATTTCTAAATATAGGTTGTTGTTGTTGTTGCTGTACTTGTTACGTGGAAGGCGTGCGTTGATTCGTCGTATTGAGATAAGCGCCCGCAGGTTTCTTCGTATAAAACATTTGTTTGGGTAGGCTTTTTACGGCGATCTCATGAATCAACTTGTTATGTGTTTATTTTGAAAATAATGAAACAGCAGATAACGAAAAAACCTCTTTCATACGTAAAAGATTATCTGAATATCAAAATATTAGATTATATTGATAAAACTCTAAATCTAATACATTCTTTCATTTTAAATTGGTTTCATAAAATTTGTTTGCGTGCAGAACTATAGGTATTTATAAAATATTAGTTTCCCATATACCGTATTCACTATAAACAGAATATATCTCTTCGAAATCCAACGATTTATAAATTTCTACTTAAAATATTTGGTTCTCAATAAACTCAAAAGTCTCACTCAACGAGTTTGTTTTAATAAAAATTATTTTTTAAATACAAAATTGGTAACGTAGATTGGAATTTAAAAATCATCTTCAGAACGGCGATATGCACAAACTATACAGATTTATGTATAAACAAAATAATGTAGGTACATATAACATATTCAAATGAAAAAAAAAAAAATAAAACAATTTTCTTGGTGATATATATTCACAACGAATTATTGAGAATGGTATTTTCAAAAAAAGAAAATATTTAATTTAAAGATTGCGCTTTAAGTTCCAACAAAAAAGAAATACAAATTACCAACAATCACAAATGAAAAAATTAGCATTTTTTAAACAATAATTCGTTTTCAAAGCCTTGTGATTCATGAAAGCAAATTCATTTGCCACACCAATATTTTCAAACGTTACTGCAATAAAAAAAAAACTAATGTCTCCATTTTGTGAAACCACAGAAATATTCTGTGTAAAGTGCGAACCCATTAAAACGACATGAAATTTTTATCGGTTTCAAAGATTCTAGGTAAAAATATTGTTTCAACACACAAGTAAATAACATCCATAAACAATAATCGTAATTTACTTATCTTCATCTGCTCCTATTCTTAAACGAAACGCATAGTTGGGTTGGAGTGTTTTTAAGGTTACAATAATTAATTCTCCTTGCTATATATATTATTTCCACTGACTGAAAATTTGACGTAATTGTTTTGAACTACATTATTTAAAAAACTGTTGACAAATACTTCTTCATGATTGATTCAGTTCTGTTTGCTCAGGTGGCGTGTTATTATTCCTGAGAAAAGTTGACTTAAAAATGGGGTCTGGGTGATTGCCTCAAAATGTGCAAATTTTGCATACCCGAGAAGAGTTATTAAATTATTTAAAACGGTATCAGCGTTACTTGAAAGTCTTTATTCATGTTGGTATTTTTCTTCAATAAAGGATTGACGAGCTGGAAGGAAAGGTATTGGTAGCAACTCTTAATTTCTACAGCAGAATCTCCAAAGTGATCGGACAGAAATGCGATCATTGGATCCGTTACTCTTCTTCACCCTTCGAGAAAATTTTGCTGCTCGAAAGGTGTAATTACTTCCGGTAAACCATACCCGTTCCAGTGTGACTCCATACCGTGGTTTTCCCCATTTCAGTTCAGTTGATTGTGGAATTAGTTCCGATCGCGTCGCGAGGCGATAGAAAATTTTGACTCCGATCCACACCAACTTGATTCCTGCTCACAAAATGGAGCGCTTATCATCGCTCGCTTCGAAAATTTTGCCCTGGTGGACATTTATGTTGTCCAACAATAGTTTCACTGGAAGCAACGTGTAACTAACTCGGTGGTCCGCACAATCGGTCGGACCTGGGTTGGTTGGTGGGCCTGTTCCTGCCCGCATTCTCCTTCAGTTCCGATAACAACCCCTGAGTAGTGCTCGGGCGTACCACGCCAAAGGCAAATAGAGTACGAAGCATCGAACGAATTTAGATTTTAGATCTACCGCGCTTGAGAGGGGCGGGGGTTCAATGGAGAGCTGTGTATGAGGCCCCCCCTCTACGGACTGGCAGAGCCCTCTGGCAAATTGTTTATAAAAGCCTCTGCGAGCGAGTCGCAATCGAAAAATAAAGTCACCTTCGGCTGCGCGTTTTTCCGGCTGCCGCGATGTCACCAAATGCTGCCCCCGCCGCCGTCGGCGGCCTGGGCATCGATCCGGCACCGTCTGAGTTTGTTCTAATGACACCCGGCTTAGTTCACAGAAAAGTTCTGAGTCGTTCGGTTCGGATGGCGTCCTCTCGACTCAAGTGTGGTTGCTAGCGGATTTCATTGGCTGCTGAGACCGCAGTTTTAGTTATTCGTTCGTTATTAAATTCAAATTTCGAAATAGTTCCGCGAATGAAATCGTTTTTGTTCCGGTGAGTTGTGTGCAATTGTTCCGACAGAGTAATTCGGCGAAGTGTCCACTTGCTGCAAGGATTGCGTCAGGTATCTATGTTTCTTTTCCTTTTTCTTCTCAAAGTTGGCACAACAATTGCAACAAATTACCGGAGGAAAGTGTTTCTTCATTTCGATCCAGGTGAAATTTCCCAGCGACAAGTGATTTTTCCGCTGATGTGGTCAGATTTCGGCAAAAATACCACGGTTTTAATTTAATACAATTCAGTGAGATGAAAATTGTTTAAATGGTTTTGATTTCGTTTATTTTAATTGCAATTTATGCCAGAATAAGTAAATTCGAATGTTTGTTCAGGTTAAAAATGGAACTGTCTGGCATTTGTATAACATTTCGTAATTTCTATAGAATTAATACAATTCTTTGATTTTACAGTTGTTAAAAAAAATTTTTTTTATATTTTAAAAATTATGGAAAGCATTTCATGAAAACTTTGTACAAAACAATATTTCGCAGTTCATAGAACCACCGGAAACAGATTTTTAAAGATAATAGTTGTCTGATAAAAGAAAAGTGTTTGTAGTTAAACACGGTGAAAATATAACTTCAAACTAATAAAATCGAAACTCTTTATTGAGAGAAATGTTATGTGAAGATATTTCAGTATGATTGCATAATGTATTTCGGATAATGTTATTATCTCGACACTTATGTTAAACGTTTCATAACCTTCCTTTAACTAGCCGTAATTTTAATTGCACTGCAAGATGCAGATGAAAAAATAATGGTCACCTCCAATCGTAAAATGATTCGTATAATATGGATGTAATCGATTTTATACAGCAATGTATATTATATAATTTATAGATTGCCGTGATGACTAAACGGTTAAAACTCGTGTTTCGAAATTGTTATTTTCATATTATAAGTGCGTCTCTTTCCCATATTTATTTTTTATAAAAAATGTTATAATTTTTTCGTTCGTGAACATATTTACCTATATTTTTCTAGTATAACGAATGAGCCACTTTTGTGATAATATTGATTATTCAATCAGTGAATATTGAATGTTATAGTTATAGTTCTTAACATTTAATATCTTATCAAAATTCCCCTTTAAAAATTAAGGTGAATTGTTTTTGCAATATCCTAAAAATATGGAAAACCATGAATTTGGCTTAATATCATGTGATTATGTTATTAAATCGTGAGAAGCATAAAAACGTACACGGAGGAAGCTGGAGGTGGAGGAGTACAGTGATTCTTCTTTGGTTTTATTAGTCAATAATAAATAACCGAATTTCCCAACTGAATGCTTCTAATGTGAAACGAATTAGTTTCGTAATGTTATTTGATTCTCCGGTTTTTGACTTGCTTATTTGCAATGCAATTACTTGAGATCGTTTCATCTCTAATTCGTTAATAACTACCGATATAAATTACTTTCATAATATTAGCAAATCATAGGACGATGTAACTCAAAAAAAAGGAAAATCCTCATAGCATAATCTTGGAATTCTCCGACAAATCTTTTCGCTGATGAACTGAGATTCTGATTGAGACGCAATCGAAACGCAATGAATTCAACTTCGAAAGCTACAAGAACCGTACAAAGATTTGGAAGAAAGGTTCACACATCGCTCTCAGGGCCAATGGATGAGGGCGGTGCTCCGCGAGCATCCTGGTCATGTCTAAAAATTGTGCACAACCAATTGAATTTGAAAATATTAAAATGGAATTTTCGTGCAGAGTCAGTCACTGCAGTCAGTTATATAATCAATTAATACCTCAACGAGTTCGCATGTTCTAAGCCAAACGATAATAATGGTGTGGCGTAACTTGTGATCATCTAATTACCATTAGCTTGCGATATCCCATGTAAGCAACCAAGCAAAAGTGCGGGAATACATTCCTCCTGCATCGGTTGCAGATTCCGACTTGGCTTTCCCGATAGCATAGATGTAATCTGACTGAGATGGCAGGGTCATCCTAGACCAACTGTTTTAACACCACTTCTGATGGTCATGCAATTTTTCCGGCTGTCCATAGCACATGAAGCCTGGTCTCAAGTTGGCACTGTGCACTGTGCACTCCATCCTCATTCCGGCCAGCCGGCGAAAATTAGTTTTGCAGCACTCATGGTCAATTTTAATTGAAATTTAAGTACGATGGAGGTACATCGGCGTACCCTCGATTCTGACCAAGCATCTGATTCAGCGAATTTTTGCAACGCTGTTGACATCTTATTTTGACTCCAGTGTTGAGAGTGCTGGGAATACAATTGCATTGTGACGGTGGTGCCAAGGCATTCGATGCCGTGACGAGAGGATAATTGTTGCCGCAAACTATCCACACATAAACATGACACTCAAAATGCTTTGTTTCGAACATGAAACAAATGAAATGAAAATTGTTTTTAGATCTTGTCAAACACAGCTATAATTACATTTTTTTTTTTTTGGAAAATCGCTGTAATTTTATGCCACTGAATATTGTTTTTTGCACTCATAACATTTTAAATTAATACAAACTATTATTGTTGAACATTTTCCGACTACCAGAAAATTCACGCAAGATTAATAAGATAGTCATGAACTTATTAACATGATAAATTCTATTGAAATTTCTAAACAAATAAATAAAATTTTCTGGTTTTACATAAAACCGTAAACAAAATTTTATTGCTATATTTGCATGTTACTTTTTTTTATATAATAACAATATAAGTTCTTTCTGGAAATGGAGCAGAAGATAATTGGAGTACAAAAAAAAATTACGGCTAAAATTCTTGTGTATAAAGGTAACCAATTTTGAAAACTCTAGTAAATCCCACAGATCAGGGTAATTCCGAAAGTAGCCCTAAAAGTAAATTTTAGTGCATGTTCCTTTGAAGATTCACAGATTTCTGTAGATATTGAATATATAAAATGCATACTTTTAAAAATATAACAACACGCAATAACGAATAAATCTGGGAAGATTATTACATATATTGTTAACGGATTACAACTTCAACGACAGCACTATGAAGTTCATGTTTTACTCTAAAATCTTAATACTAAAGAATTTCAAATCCAAAAGAATAGTAATGATCAACTTACAGTATCTAGCACAAAAAAAACTAGAATACGTTGTTTAGCATAGTCAAGAAATATTTTGTCACCACAAATTGTCGCACATAAATGTTGTATACATAACTATAATAATAATTTTTCACTTACCTTTCAACTATTATACCTCATATTGTCAACTTGATAATTCGTTCGAACATCTATTGATATTAATGAGTGCTTAATTAAATTTTATTATTATTACATGCAGCATCTAGAATTAAACAAAACCACACAATGATATTCGCTTGCAACAAGTTTTGTTAAAAAAAAAATTAAAAGCAGACATTTTGAACAACAATGTAACCTTCAGATAGAAATTTAATTGTCGCTAGTTATTTTATGTTCTAAGTGTACTCAACCTTCGTCATGTTAAGACCAGAAGTGTGAAACTGTAATGTTTCAGAAAAAAATAAAAAAAATAAAATGTATGATAGCGCATTGTAGCCAAACCTCACTATTATCTTTTATTAAGCTATCTTTGAAAGACATAAATCAATCGAATGGTGAACGAAGTGGTGATTTATGGCAAGTCAAGCTTTGCAATGGCAGAGCGAATTTTCTTCCGAAAGATTCACGGGGAAAAACCAACGTTTAAAACATTCATAACGTTAGGTTCATTGTTGAAATCAATTCAGAAAACATGCAAAAACTTTCCCTAGAACTACACGAAATTTCTAGTTGTGTATGTAAACATTTACATTTTTCAATTATTTATTTGTATACTGTATAATAGTTTAAATATCTTAACCAATTATGTTACATCAATTTGATTTAGTCTGGTTTAAAACTATTCAGAAATTATCTTTCCGGCGCATTGACGTGACGAAAATCAATTCCATTTGCAATTCTACCGAATTAAAGCGGTCAGCGAAATAGCATTGCATTTCATACTATTTATTATTCAAAAACACGAAACAATCGATTTTCGTAGTTAAAAAATAATGACTAATAAATGCCAGCGTGGAAAATTACCGAACACATTTCTGTATCCATTTACTATAGTTTTTAAAGTGCGCAGACTTAATGCATTCGCGCTAGTGCAAAAATTGGCTTCCAAAACTGCATTTGAAGCATACAGTTGGTCAACGTTTCTTTATGTACATAATATGTCAACTGAATATCCTGCAACTATTTCTGGACCATAAAAACTGTTCAGCAGTTCAAAAACTCATTATAATGCGACTTGTAACACGCCACGATTGCGCGGTTAATTTTAAATGTCCGGTGAAGCATGCAAAACTTCATATTTGTTGAGTTTGTCGATAATTAAGTACGCATATCGCCATCACCGCACTAAATCTTTTTAGTGTTTGACCTGTTTTACGGCAGGTATATCCATTGCACGAGCATTAATTCTCACAATGCCGCTTCTCCACAAAACGATTACTTCCTTCCAAACAATGGGTATCGTTGAACATGTTTATGCATTTCTCATATTTCATAAGTTTTTACTGCTGCACTGTCAGAAACATTTTATTGACATAATGTAATTATAAAATGACATGATGCGTAGACATTCTCGTACAAGTACCAGAAATACATTACTCCACATGAACACATCTCGCAACTGCAAGTAATGCACGAGTTTAAATATTTATTAAACATTAAATTGATTGCTTTAAATGAGATCACCGCAGTTGACTATTTTCACAAATCTAATTTGAAATTGAATCCAAACTAACAACAACAAATTTAAACGAATTAAAGTATTATATGAATGCAATTTCAGTTATTGATGCAAAAACTCTATCCGACATCGTTTTTGACACTTATATAATTATATTTCATGAACAATATAATTTAACAATTACATGCAATTTATTTTTGAAAGATTTTTCTTTGATTTCAATTAATGGTATATTTTGATTAAGTTAAAAACGAAAGAAGCAATTTTTGTTTGAATGTTGTATATACAAAATGGCGTATTATTATCAACAAATGTCCGTTTGTGGTAAATAAAATTGTGATTTCACCAGCCCTTAAGCGGTTCAACATGCGTGGACTTTTGATACTTTCAACGACCTGAATTTATTCCTCCAGCAAAAAGTAGGTGACGCATGATGAGCATTTGAGTGATTGCCGCCACTGCTCAGTTTAATCGATTTTCCAAATAACTAGAAAGTTATTCTGCTTCAGTTAATTATTTTTCCATTCAACAATACTATAGAAAACAGAAGGGTTTTACGGAAAATGTTGGAATTTATTATAGTACACGGCTATTACATCTTTCCATTCCGTTGGTGTTTTCTTCCTATATCGATGGGATCACATTAACTGTTCGTCGTATAGCAGTGCGTTTCATAAATGGAAATCCCCGCAGTATGCACAGTACGTATGATATCGTTCTTTATTTTTTTTTTTTTTTTACAATTTGAATGAACATGGTATTTTGGACAGCAACAGTCCAGTGTAAGTGGAAAATTTGGTTTGCTGGTTGTGTTTTTACCCTCTTAATTAAATAAGATAATTAGCAGGGAATGTATACAACTGTCAAAAGCGCATTGTTATAAAATGGACAAAATCGTATTTGAGGTTGATAAAAAAGTCATTAAGTCACTAATAGCAGATTACTAAAGCCATTGTTAAGTGCGGCCCCATACTGCTCGCCTACAAGAAAGCACTTATGCTGAAAATACGTGCCTCAACTGATAAAAGTTCGTCGTCACGGCGTGAACAATTGTGTGAAATTTACCGATAAAACTCTTTTTCAGGTTGTAACAAAAGTTTTGAACGAAATATTTTCCTTGAAATTTCTTAACTTAACGACATTTGTTTTTTTCCGACATGTATATTGCTCATGGCATAAATAAAAATTGAAAATGTACAAATCTGCTATTAACAAAGTTTTGCACTTTCCACAATACAAGAAAGGAAACAATTTCATTTTTATTTTATTTTATGGAGCGAATAGTGTCGTTTACAAATGCAGCCTTATCGATAATAGTTGCATGTTATTATCTGCTTCATAAGTTAGAACAATTTTAAAATTTTTAAAAACTCTATTAAATATCACATTTATTCTTAAAATTGCGTTTTCCAATATACAAAACTAAAATACAATTCTATGTATTTGTAATTTCCCATTTGACAGTTTAAAATGTTTTTAATTGTTCTGTTAATTTAAATTTTTCAGGTGCATTAAATGGTTATTTAAAGTAGAAAGATATTGCTAAATTACGAAATCATGACGCAAGATCATTGGATCATTCAAGAACACTAACATATCCAAAACTTGAGGAAAAGTGGCGCGTTTTGTTTATTTTTTAATTATAAATATTATAAAAACTGAAATGCTTTATATAGATTTGACAGCAAATAATACTGTTTGCAGTTTTGTCGTATCCTATTTAGTATCCGTTCACGTTATACAGCTAAACTTTGCGTTCGCAAAATGTTCAACGCAATATTCAACGCATATTATAGATGTATACAATATACATAGCATATAAGAAAGGACCCCTGAAAATTAGTCATCTCTGAATCTTTCATTTTTTAGCTTGAATTAGTTAAATACTTACTTAATTTATTTTATTGTTATACGATGTTATACATGATGGTAAAAATAATTGATATATTGTTCAAATCTTTGCAGCTTGATTTTATATGATTATTCAGGTACTATGTATATGCAGATAAGATTTTCATCTTATCTTTCATCATCACATTATCTTTCATTTCTCCGGTTTTGTATTATTTGGAAAAAAACTTGATTGACAATTTGAACCTAGAACAGATTCATTTAAATCATGAAGCAAAAACAATTTAATTAAAAAAATTTAGCAATTTTGTTAGATTTGAAAGTTCGTTCAATGTTCGAATAACTTTTTTCAAATATTTAAATAACGTTAAGCAAAACGCCATAAAACGCAGATTGCCTATATAATGGTATCAAACTAATCCAGAACTCGGCAAAGCAAGTAAACATATAAAATTCTGTATATTTTATTTACCATGTATTAATTTTGAAACAATTATCACACCGACTATGTTGTACATTTAAAAGATGTATTATCAACAAAACAAATATGCAAGTATTTTCAGTGCTAGGTTGTATTTGTTTTAGAGAAGTGGATAGAATTAACCGAGTACGCTTAATTTCATCGCATCTCATTAACTACATATTTTCACTTCCTTTGGACTTCTTAAAGCATAAACTGTCTATGTTTATACAGTTTATCGAAAATTAAAAAGCAAACAACGAAACCTCTACGCATACCTCTTTTCGTTGTAATGTGTTTCTTTTTTCCGGTACTCTGCACGAGTGAACTGGACCATTGTATCCTACGCCGTTAGTCAAATATTTGAAAACGCATCAGGTGAAACTTAATTTGTTACGAAAACTTTTTACATCCCACAATCAAATCGACAAATGTTTGCTTATTCGAGCAGTTACATTTTGTCGGGATAAATGCATTTTATTTTCCATATTATTTCCACGAAATGATAAACATATCCTTCAAGTGTTATTTGAATCTGCTGGCAATATTGAAGATTTTTTTCTGACCTGTTTAAGAAATGTGTAGAAAATAAATAAATGAAATTTTCAAATAAAAATTAATTGATAACATTCTTTTGTTTACTCTTATTTCAGTCCCTCGAGAAAAATGCTAGCCTCGAAGAAAGTTGGTGCTGGGAACCAGAAAATATTCCATCGGATTCGTCAGCCAAAAACGACAATGAAGGTAATTCGGAAACTTCGAGTGGTGGAGAGATGATCACTATCCCCTTAGATCTAGCGGCTGTTGAATCTGGATCTTATGAGAAAATTCCTAAAAGTTTGGAAGAAAAGGATCTCAAATTGAAGAAACTAATCCAAGAAAATGCAGTGTTAAATCAGAAAATCACTGAACTGACGCAAACTAATAAAATTCTGAATGCAAATATAGAAGAGTTAGATAGTCAGCACAATGATGCAATACAAAAGTTGCTGGATCTCAAAATTGATCTTCAGACAAATTTAACGAAAGTAACCAGTGATTATGAGAATTTACAAAAGAGTTATCATGTTGAACTTGGGCGTTATAGAGAGGAACTCTCGAGGGTAGAAAAAAAAGTACTGGAACTGGAACATGCAGAAAAGAAATATTCAACGGATAATGAAGATCTTAAAACAAATTTGAAAATTTTAAGAGATTGCTTGACTCAGCAGCAAACGGATAATATAACGTTAAAGACAACTTTGGATATAAAGGAGAAACAACTTACGGAACTTGTCGAATTGATTGAAAATTGGGAACAGACCGGATCGAACGCTGAGAGCAAACTTAAACAGGGAAATTATAGCTTAAAAAAAGTCTTTGAAGATTTAGACTTAGATTTTGCAAAAACGAAAACAGAAGATGGTTTCATTGTACTTGAAGATGATGACGAGGATTCCAATTCATTCACTCGGACACAAAAATCCTTGGAAGACTTGCCAGGAACAGAGAAAGACCAAGAGAGTATGACCATAACAGACACAGAAGGACAAGAAAGGGAACAACAGTTGGTAGAACTCAAAAACAAAATTTCATCTCTTGAGGCAGAAAATAAGGTCAATGTAGAAAAAATAAAAAGTTTAGAAGAACTCCTTCTTAATGAATTCACAATTAAGAGTCATGATCAACTGCAAAACGTAGAAGAAGAATTCCAGAATAAAACTCCTACTCTTAAAAGTGAAAATGAAGACCTACAGGCCAAAATTGTATTGCTGGAAAAGGAGAAATCGGTATTAGAAGCAGAAAATCAAATTTATTTAGCTAAAATTAAGGACACTGCAACTTGTGATCCCTCTACAGTAGAAAAGTATAATGATTTAAAGCAACAACATAAACATTTACAAAAAAATTTCACTAAAATAAGTGAACAGATTACAGAAATCCAAGAAAGTCATCGAAACCTTTTCGTAGTATTCCAAGAAAAAATAAGAGACCTCGAAAACGAATTATCGACTAACAATGGTCACGTTGCGGATCTGGAACTCAAAAAAGTCATTCTCGAGAAGGAAAAGTCTATTCTTGAAGACAACAATAAAAATTATCTTGAAAGAATTAATGCGTTAAAAGCTGCGATGACCATTGATCCAGAGGATTATGAAGATTTAGTCGCTAAAAATGAGCATCTTCAGGACAATCTGCAAGGGGCCAATGAAGAATTCATGGAGTACCAAGAAGACCAAATAAAACAACGTAAAAAACTAGAGGAAAAGCTTGAGCTATCAGAACAACAAATCACAACAACCAATGAAAAACTAAAGGAAAAGCAAATTGAGTGCGAAAAACTATCAACTGAGATTTTGAAATTAGAGGAAATAAATCAGAGGTACGAAATCGAAATACAGCAGATACAGCAAAGGATGGAGAACTGTGAAGCAAACGCATCTGACATGGAATCCAAGTTGATGATGGAGAACATGAATCTGCACAAGCAGATCATCGATATGGAATCATCCTTGAACCGAAGTGAGGCTGGAGAAGAAAAAACAAAAGATGGTGTTTTTTATACTATTGATGAATTAAAACAAATTCTGTCCAGCTATCTGCAAACAGACTTAGATACAGTAGACAAAGAAACTGTGGCGACAGCGTTGAAAAACGCCCGTGAAAAAATAGCTAAGATTGATATTCTGGAAAGGAATTTGAAACAAATGTCGAGCGAAATTAACAGACTAGTTTCAGAAAAATCGACAATTGAACACGAAAGCAGTACACTGCAAGCAGATGTTTTAAATTATGAAATCGAATGTGCAGAACTGATGAAAAATAACGAACTTTTACTAAACGAACTTGAGAACTATAAACGAAATAAATTGGAAACCATACACGAAAACAACGAGGAGACAATTGTGGTTTTAGAAAAGCAATTGGAGGATAGTGACAGACTAAACAGGTCCTTAGAAGATGAGTACAATGAGGTTCATGTGCGTCTAGCAGACTTGGAACGTGAAAAGGCGGATTTACTGTCCAAAATCGAAAACACACAAAACTCTAATGAGAATCTAAACACGAAGATAAAAGAACTATCGCTAAAAATCGAGGTTTTAGAGGCCGAAAAATGTAATCTAGTATTCGAATTAAATGAGATGAAAACAGATGATAAAAAATCTGCTATGGAATCCGAAATTCTGGAACATAGAAACAAAAGCCTAAATCTCGAGGCCCAACTTGAACGATTGAGCAAGGATCATGCCGATCTTGTTGCAACTATGCAAACTCTTCAGTCTAATTTAATTGAATCTAGAAAGGATGCTGAGATGAACGTTGCAGAATTAAAACAAAAACTGAAAGAAAAGGACGAAAATCTGGTTTGTACACAAAATGCTTTAGAATCACTGAAGACTGAATTTATTACTGTTGAAAATAAATTGATGCAAGCTTTCAAGATTGACAACAAAGGGAATGAAAGTTTTGTAAATAGCTTAACTACTTTTGTTGAAAATCTAAAATCACGTCTTGATCGAACGTTGACTGAGAATGTTGCATTATCAGAAAGAATAAAAGAATTGGAAAGTGAGAAACCCGAAGTGCCATATGATAGTAATGAATATCAACAAGCAGATCCTAACATTCAAAATTCCAATGAAGCTGCCCTTCATTTTGAACAACTCAATCAAATGAAGCAAGAGATCGAAGTTCTAAACAAAGAGCGAACGGAACTGATTGAAGCTGTGAAGGCAAAGCACGCGGAGAACGTACAGTATTACATGGAAATACAAAGACTTGGTCTTCTACTCCAAACAAATTCCTCCAAACCATGTGAAAACTGCATTCGCTTACAGAATAACATTTCCAGCATTACAACAGCACACGCTGGCGAAATAGAGAAATTAAAAGATCAAATAAACTTCTTAAGGGAGAAATCGGACATCTTGACGACAAATCTATTAACGGAGCAGACCAATCAGAAACTGCTTACGCAGCAGAAAATTGAACTTGAAGAGGAAAACAGCACTCTGAACAGGGACCTAATAAGGCTCCGTGAACATTTGGTGGAACTGGAAGAGGCACACACCAAAGACACTTTGGAAATGCAGAACGTGGTCGAGGAAACCAAATTGAAGATGGCTGAGCTCCGAAACGAAGTGTCCCAATCAAGCAACGCGTATACGTCTGCCAGGTGAGCAACTGTAGACGAGTAGTTGAAACTACTATTTTTTTGCATGCAAATCGATGATTAAAAATAAATAATTAGTAATAAGTAATTCATTAGTAACGTAATATTGACAAAACTTCTGCTCTTTAAGCAGCACATAAATAAATAACACACACCACCGTCTAAATTCTACAACCTGTTGGAAGAAATACAATAAAATTTTGTATAGTGTTAACCTCCAAAAGCTGTTCACTAGTTATTATGATTTTGTTTTTCCCAAGCAATGAGTTTCCTTAAGTGTACTTGTGTTGCACGGCATTTTCACACCTCGATAAAGCATTGCTGAAATATTGATATATCATTTAAAATAATGTTTATTCCATTTTGTAGTATTCGCGCAAATCAACATGCAGAGACTCTGCAAGCTCAATGTCTTGTGCTTTCTCAACAACGCGACGATTTGGCAGCCAAACTCAGTACGGCTCAAGATCAAGAGCAAAAAAATCGAGCCGCATTAGTAAATCTCCAGTGCGCATTAGAACAGTTCCAGAGAGGTTAGTACGACACATTAAAAAACCAATAAAATAATATGTACACCGGTTTGTTCTTCGCAGAGAAAGAAAAGGATATATTGGATGCTACTCAAAAAATCCGAAATTCACTCAAGGAGGAAGAGAAAAAACAAAAGCAATTAAAAGCCGATATTGCATCTCTCAATCAACAATTATCCGATGCCAATCAAGGACTGCTTGCGGCTGCTCGACTATCTGATCAATTGGAAGTTAGCCAAATTACAATAGCATCGCTTCGAGAAGAAAGTAAGTTTCAAGGATTTATTATTGCATATGGTTTTCTTTTTTAATTTTTTTTAAATCGCTCTGTCATGTTTTGGTGTTTGTTATCCATTTAATCGATTTAATGACAACAAAATCAATTTTCATGAACGCTGGAAAACAGAATAATAACAATTAAACATTCGACTAACTCACTCACTTTTCAAAATAAAAATGGAAAAGAAATCTGACTTGAAGGAAATGTTAACTAAGAGCACGCACGCTAGACGCATCCTCACTTACGATACACAGATCTATCTCTTGGACTCTAAAGGTAAATATCAGTTGGTAATTCTGGGCTTAAGTTCAGTTCCCGGAATTCCAACTGGTATGAGCCTTTTTAGTCAATTCATTACTCAAAGTTCATGCAGTGCAAAATAATCCTTAAGTGACTACCAAATGAATTTGAAGTGTTTTTTTGTTAAAATTATTAATATTTCACACACAATTAATAGTTTCAGATAGTTTGACAAAAGGTAATGGCTTAGTCTGTACAGTAATGTGATTTGTAAATAGGATATTTTGGAGGATATTTTCTTGTCACACCTTTCTGGATTTCTCTAGGCATTTTTCTAAACAAACTTTTATGTGGTTATATACAAAACTATATGGAAATGGAAATTCTATACCAACAATATGTGCTAAAAATGTATTATACTCATTTTCACCCAAAGCAGCTTATAAAAATAAAACCTGAAATATTAGTTAGCTTTTTAAAATGATTTCTTGTTTACAAATGCAATAGTTTATTCTGGTAGCACCTTTGTTTTTATTTTAGCTATAAACACTTTATGCTTGCTAACATTATGAATGTAGTTTTAATGGAGCAATCTTTCAACATTTTTAGTTATAATGCGAATGTGTTTTTTGTTGAATTGTGGTTACTGACGTGCTATAAGGCAATCTCAAATTGTAACTGTGTGTATAAAGTTGTATACACACGTTACAGATTGAGGTTACCCGATAGTTTGTCCTGTCTACAGTTTTTATAGTGTTATTTTTGAGTTTGATATTTTTCATTCGGCTCGTCAAATATTTATATTTAAAGTGTAATCACAGAATGTATGTTTTTAAGTTGTTTAGCTTCAATAATTTTAGTTAATTTTATTATTTAATAATAGCTTACGTGTGATAAAATATTGCTATATAAATATCCGATATTTGCAATTTGTAAATGTGTGTAATAGATGTTTTCTTAAAGTTTTATATGTAGGTAGACATTGAATCTTTCTGAAGACCACAAATCACTTCAATTTGGTTCACAAATTCAATTTCTTTACTTCTGAATTATAATTTATTCTTGTCAAAACCAAAATGCTTGGTAAACAATTTTGTGTTTTCGAAAAAAAGAATATAAAATAAAACCCAATTGAATACACTTGTTACACACAAGTACGGAGTCCTTTGCAAGTATTATTTTAGGATTAAAAATATTATCGTCATTTTTCCTACTTTTTCCATTTAGGTAGGAGAGCGCAAATTTTAATTTAAATAATTGAACCAATTTTTCAAAAACAAACTAATTATTATCAGAAGTTTTCGAAGATTTCGAAAACGAACAAAATTAATTTATCGGCGTCCTTATGGGTAATGAAGTCAAATACTTTTATTACAATATTTTTACGACATAACTGTTACGAGTACTTTTAATTAGTTGGTCCTATTGAACATCAGCCAGTTAAGTTTGTGGTAAAGAAGTAAAACACTCAAAAGCTAAAAGTACTTAATTAAATTGTTCTATGTATTCCATTGATGCTCTTCCCACTTTAAAATCCTCTGAATGTCGTTATTGAGTATGTAGATTATACATATAAAAAAATTCCAATAAAAATAATAAAAATGTCAATTCTGATATAAAAGGGAATACAAACCTCAAATTTACCTTTAGAACTATTACTAAATATTATATAAGTTAGGCTTCATTAGAACAAACCGCTTCTTCATAAATATAAATTTATCAAATTTGAACACTTGTTCATCAAGAGTGAAAGTGCTTGGAGTAATCAAAATGAATATCATCGAATTGAGTGCTTGCGACATAGACCTTGGTTATGAAGTCACACACTAGGTAAGATAAGCATGTAAGGATTGATTTTCTACATTATTCCCGTATTAATACAATTGCGTCCATAACAAAATCCATCGGTCTGTAGAGTGAGTATTACATCAGGTACTGGTGTGCTTGTAACAAAGCCAGTACTTGTGTTGTACTCGCTTTAAAGACAAGAGAATGCTGCATGAATAAAATACAATTAACATAATCAAAAGCAATCGTTAATTTTAACATAGTTTTATAATTTTATTTCAAATTTATATTATCTAATTACACTGGTTACAATTAACTAATGAAACGTTTTTCGTCCTAGTCACCAAACTGCAGAATAAAAATCAAATTCTAGAAGAAAAATTCCGAGTAAGTGAAACTAGTCAAGCGGACAAAATCGAGAAGAGTCTCATAAAAAGTCTCATTATTGGTTACATCGTCAGTAGCAATCAAAACGACAAGTCTCAAATCTTGCGAATGATAGTTACAGTCCTGGGATTCAATCAGACGGAAACGGATAAAATTGGACTGAATAAGAGTCCAACGAGTTGGTTAGGCGGATTTATGCATGTGGGAAGCACAGGTATCAAATTTGCAAACAAATGTACTTTTCCAGCTGAGAATAATATATTGTTTATTACAGTCACGCACAGCACCGACAGTTTAACAAGGGCATTTGTGAATTTTCTGGAGCAGGAATCACGCCCTCGAAATGATCCTTCTACGATGCCGAATTTGTTGAACATTGTCTCTGAAAGTTCTTCGACTGGAAACAACAAACCGAACGCAGCAGCATCGGTGCAGAGGGATAATGAACGTAGACCCTCCGACATACCCACGAACTCGAGCGCAATTCAACCCATCCTTCTTAGCGAGAGTGTTGTAGATCAATTTGCACCATCACGAAACTCCAGTTCCATCTTAAAGGATATCCTGAGTGACTCTGACACACAGAATTCCGGTAGCACAGATATCACTTTTGGTAAATGAATGAGCATCTGTTTCACATAAATTTTCTGTATCATATATTTTGCAATAATAAATTATCTTTACTGTTAAAAATATAATTTTTGAATTTCATTTCAAATGTGTTTTTTTTCTTATAAAGGCTTTTCATGGTATTTATTATTTGACAATTTGACTCAATCTAATTAGGAACAACATCTTATATTATTAAAGGAGCAATATTTTCATATATATATAAATATTGTTACAAAACTGCTGGCCGGACTGTACACCATCCACCATGTAGGTTAAGTAGTTTAGGGCCCTTCTGGCCGTATCCGAAATTCGGACTCTTTGTTTTTCTATATAAGGCCTTCCGTCATGTTAGATCTCTTTCTGGACTGACGGACACACGCCAAGGAAAATTGCGATTGGTAAAGGAAGAAGAAATAAATTTGAATTTTCTCAGTCGTCTTGGGTTTTCTTTCTTTTTGCTCAAATATTTCAGTAAAAACCTCTACTACCGGCCTGTTGCACCGCCATCTGGAAAAATGTTTCTAGGAGAAGCGCTCCAACCACCATCAAAAAAGGGCTCCTGCTCGGCCAGCAACCAACCTTACGACACCACCCAAGTGGATTTTGTAACAATATATATATATATCTGCAATCGCGTTCTTTTGCTGAAAGTTTTAGATTAAGGATTTTTGGGGGTAAAAAATCGATCTAGCTAACAATAAGTCTTATCTCTGGGAAACCCCATTTTCACGATTCAAGCAACAATATTGTCTTGCATATGAAACAGATTGCCAAATTCGCAGTACATCTTAACTGTTTCAATAGCTCAATAATGATTGATAGAGCGTTGGTCTCACGTGCGGAGGATCGTGGATTCGAGTCCAGTAGTGGTCAAACTTTTTTCCCTTATGAAGTCGCCAGAAATAGTCCCGTTTTTTTTTTTAAATTAAAGAATAAACAATTATTTTAATACGAGATAATATGATACGAAGAACAATGCTTGTAACTGTATGCAAAATGGATCTCAAAAACAGCACTAAGGATTTTACTAAGGAATACTTACTAAATACCGAAGTCGATGTTGATAATTTTATTTAAAGACTACATCTATATCCCAGGAATGATCGCCCATCCTTCATGTTTGTCATTTGGAAAATAATATGCAGCCGTAAGCAATCCTGGCTGAGAGCAGAGAGCACCAGTTAAAAGGAAATAATTATTTTTATACATTTTATTCCATATAATCCTTACATTGTAACTTGTTATCCTTGCCAGCATCAGCATCCATGTTCGGTTAGATCCCATTGCGCCTGTCATACTTGCAATAATTGCACACATGATTATTAAGCTTATGGCATACCGAAAGGACGCTTTCAATTTGATAATTTCTACACAATTGAAAAAACGTCCTTTCGATACGACAGAGATCACCAACGTTCATGCGTTCAAGGAACCGCAGAGTACTCCAACCAGAAGAGCCATAAACCGAGTAGGGTTGTTCCGGAATTCGTAAATGGTGACGAAGTATCCTCACGTCAATATGCTACTTGATCTTCGATGAATGACAATTAAAATTTCCAAACATACAGCCACACAATAGACGAATTAGCAATATTGCAAAACCAAACCTGTCGAAATGAATGCAGCAAACTTTTCAGAACCTCTGTATAGCCAGCTACAATAACTCCTCGCATAGACGCATCGCGTCGGTTCCAATTCCAATTCTTCCAAAAGGTTCAAGCCAATCAAAGTAGTAGTTGTGAACAAATACATAAGAACCACTTCTGAAAATTCATCTTTATTTTCTAGTGGTTTTTCCTGTTCTATTATACAATTTTGAAAATCTATGCAAACAAATTTCTTAATTAAACACTTAACTTCTAGTAAACTTAAATATTACCGTTTTATAAAAAAAAAAGGTTTTGAAAATAAACCGATGACAAAAATCTGCGAGCTCTTTCTTCCTCCATGCGGAACAAATGACTGCAGGACTTCGGTGTCTAGCAACCCGCGATATGGCTGCAAAGTTCAGTTTTGTGTGTTGGTGAAATTATAGAACGTTTATTATTCAGTCGATCCAGTCGTTTATTTAATTTTTTTTATTTTCGTTTTCTCAAAATTAATTGCTTCTACAGGTTTGTAAAGTGAACAATATTGAAAGCGACTACTTCTTAATTTCATGGATGTAATTTTTAACGAAAAACCATTGGAATGGACTATACTATATGACTAATATCATAGAAAAACTGAGTATATACAATATGCATATGTTATATGCATTATACATAGTATACATACAATAGTATTATATAGATGGTGGTGGTTCATGAATAAACTCAGTAACTTGAGGGCTCAAATTAAGAAGAGAAAAAACGCCACAAGATGGAATTAAAAAAAATAATGAACTGAAAACTGATATTAGAACTTAGAAGGCAGTGGCGAGAGTGGGAACATAGACGTGGGGACGTTTCTAATGATCGATATACATGCATACATTTTGTACACATTGTACACATACATCATAAGTGAATCGCCAAAATTTGCTCCTACAAAATTTAACTTGAATTTTTCCTTTGAATGGCTCTGTCGTTTGACTGCTCCTGTAGTAACATTGAAGTATTGTCGATGGTTTTGCATTAAACACACGTAAGTATGTATTTTGGTTTTTTTGTATACATATTACATAGAAGAGGATAGTGCACCAACATAATGTAAACGTGTCTTACAAGTAAATGGCATTAATCTGCATTATTTTCTAAAAGAAGTGGAACTATGGTCAAACTTGCGATATAATTTATTAAAAACAAAACGATTTAGGAAAGAATTTCCAGTATTAAAAGTCATCCCACCTGATAAAGAATCGTTAGATTACAAATGGTAAGCACTGACGTACTTCTAGTTGCAATTACTACATTGCGCTAGTTACTTCCAGGAATCGAATGCAAGCGGAATTCCTTTGGAAGGAATTGAAATAGAGAATCATAATATATTCTGGTTGTCGATAACTTACTTGGATGGAGGGTTCTCGGCGTTAGGGGAAACATTTACTCTACATGTATGGAACTGCAGTATTGTTTTTTTTTTCAACATATAATTATTTCAAACGGAAATTTCCGGTAAAATATCATTACAATAACCTTCGCTGGGGCTACGAGTATGAGATGCTTTTCTACAGGCTAGATGCAAACTTTACTACAGCATATCCCTCATCACTGGAAAACTTTGATTAGCTAAACACATCATTAGGTCTACGTACTGGCCGGCACGGTAGCGGAAACATATTGAACTTTATTTCTAAAGATGACCAAAGCATTCGACCTTGATTTGTTGTATCGTGCACCCCAAATATGATTTGATAAAAAATGCCTTTGAGCATTGGTTTTATTGAGAACGAAAAATGCGAAGCAAGTGTCTGATTAAGATCAGTAGAGGATTCAAATCTTGGGGATAAACCTTCTTATATTTTCGTTGAGTTCCAAACAATAAATTTCTGATTGACTGCTATCTTAAGTGCTGCGAATAAATTGATTAGATTAATCGGTAAACTATTTCGCCACGAAGCTCAGCATTCTACAATTGGATTTCTTTTAATAGTTAATTCGTAAAAGCTGTATATTTCAAGCACGATGATCATGCAATGGATATTTCCAATTGCATTTTGCTCGATACTCTGTTTAAAAGTGAATGGATATAAAATTGAAGGTGAGAATTCGATAAAAAGCACATTAGATCTATTATATTTTGTTTTAAAATCAGTCAACTTTTAAATTGATATAATTTTAGATTTAGAACAAAAAGATCAATTCCATCCTGACCTGAATAGTGGGGACGAGGATAGTATTCATAATCCTCATGAATTAAACGCAGAGTACTGGAGATCCGTCGCCCAAGATCATCTTCAACAGAAATTGCAAGCTGTAGAAAATAATAATCGTGCTAAAAATGTTATCCTGTTTATTGGTGACGGCATGTCTATCCAGACGATAACAGCCACTAGGACTTTTATAAATGGGGAAAACACCAAATTGTCTTTTGAAAAGTTTCCATTCTTTGGACTTTCAAAGACGTACTGCGTGAACAGACAAGTTCCAGACTCAGCTTGCACGGCAACTGCTTACTTAAGTGGGGTGAAGGGCAATTATGGTACCATTGGTGTAAACGCAAAAGTTCCAAGACGTCACTGCACAAAAGGTATAGATCCAGCAACCCACACGGAGAGTATTGCCAAGTGGGCCCAGGATGCTGGTAAAGCCGCGGGACTAGTAACTACAGCTAGAGTGACGCATGCCTCACCTGCAGGAGTCTACGCGCATATTGCTAACCGCGAATGGGAAAACGACGAGACCATCTATAAAGATGGTTGCAGTGCCAAATTGAACACTGACATTGCCCAACAATTGGTTCATTGGTCTGTAGGTAGAAAACTAAATGTTATTCTAGGTGGAGGACGAGCAGAGTTCAGAAACAAAACTGCCAGAGATGAGGAGAATGAGCCAGGACATCGAATTGATGGCAGGGATCTAATAAAGGAATGGCTCAAGGACAGGAAGACGATGGGCAATGCTTCGTACATATGGAATAGAGATGGTCTTCTTAAGGTAAAGACGAACCAAACTGAATATTTGTTAGGACTATTCAGTTCCAGTCACTGTCCATTCCACGGTGACATCGAGAGGGATGGCCTTAAAAATCTGCAACCAACATTAACAGAAATGACAGAAACAGCGATTAAAGTGTTAAACAACAACAAGAATGGATACTTTCTTTTTGTCGAAGGTGCCCGAATCGACATGGCCCATCATGAAACTAGAGCGAGAAAAGCACTTGAAGACACGGAAGAATTCGCCAATGCTATCCAGAAAGCCAGAGAACTTACTTCTGATGAGAATACCTTAATAGTAGTAACTTCGGATCATTCCCACACAATGACAATCAACGGATATCCGGTAATTGTTTAATGCACAATATGAGTGTTGAAGAGTCTCTTTATAATTGCATGAATTTAGAGCCGTGGCAATGACATCCTTGGTCTGAGCGGTAATAAAGGTGATGACAAACTCCCGTACACCACTATTTCATATGCAAATGGCCCAGGTTACTACAACGCGTTCACCAACAACGGACCTAGAAGAGATGTCTCCAGGGATAACTTCAATAATCCAAATTATCAATATATGGCAACGGTTCCATTGAATTCGGAGACTCATGGAGGTGATGATGTCGGAGTGTTTGCAGTTGGACCAAAGGCACATTTGTTCACCGGAAATTATGAGCAGAACAACATTCCAATGTTGTTGGCGTACAGTGCAGAAATTGGTCCATATCGCCTAAAATGAATTGCAGATTCTGTAAATCATAACTTGCTTAATTTTGTCTTTCTTAATAAATTCATTTACAGGATATTAAATTTCATCCTAAATCCTTAAACCAAATGTGACCTTCGCTTGTTTAGTTGAAAATAAAAATAAATAACTCTTTCGTTTTTTAGCAGTAAATTTATTTTTTAAATCAACTCAAGTTATTATCTTTTTATAAAATAAATTGCATAGGCTATTGGGAAACGGGATCTGAAGGAAACCTATCCCTGCAGCGTCTTGCTAAATATTCCAAATACGTCGAATTGAATTTAAAATGTGTCGAAAATCCATGACTGGCCGAAATTGTTATTTAGATAGAACGAAATTAGGGCGCCGTCAACAGAAAATAGTTTTGAATTCCCGAAATCCCAAAGCAGAGCCTATTCACAGAAAAATTTAAATTGAATGATAAATAGCCTACTACAAATAAAATACAATACAAAAATTATCTAGTGATGAGTACACTAGTGTAGCCCACAGCAATTCAGTTCTCGTCGTATAGAGGGGTCGCATCACCCAGAGTCATAGAATGCGGCGATGTATTAGTTCTAGGTGTACTGCGAACTGATCGAGGACTCCTGTGATAGTCACGGCTGTTTCTGCTCGATGGCCGGTCATCGTAGTGTGGAGTTTTTCGACCATAGTCTTCATATCGAGGAGTTCGATTGGCCCCACGCGGAGTTGTGCGCCCCACGTCACGTGGTGTGCCCGACGATGGCTTTGATCTGGTAGCCCATGCCTCAGCCGCCTTCTGCCAGTCCATATTGTCCTGGTGTGTGGGGTAGCCCCTTTGGTGTGTGTTTAGTAAGCGAGGCGATCGTCCGTAGGATTGCGGAGATGAGTGAACAGATCCACTGTGTCGCGTTAAGCTCACTGGAGGACCTGGTCGCAGGAACGGTCCATTCATGTGTGACGAGGGGGATGGTGTACTGTGTCCATATCGGGGAGTTTGCGACGAGTGCGGAGTGTGATAAGGGGTCATGAACGGTGTTTGTCCACTAGGAGTGTAAGGAGTGTTAATATAAGCACTTTGTCCATAGCCAGGAGTGTTGGGATAATGTGGAGTTTGTCCAGTCATTTGCGATAAGTGAAGCATATGCGCCGACATATTGGATATACCCTTATGGTAGTGCTCGGAGGTCATAGAAGGTGTTGAGTATGATGGAGTTCTAGCTGAAAGACTAGCCCGTGGAGTTATAGTCGGCGTATTGCCAGGAATGGGATCCGCAAAGTGTTCTTTGAACCACTTCAGAAAAGTATTCAGTGACTCAAATATTTGTCCTCTGTATCGAAAACCTTCTGGTGTTACTGTGACGTATTCGTGTCTGCACTTGCCTTTGGGTAAGTAAGATAAAAGAAATTTTCCTGGATAATTCTTTGAAGCTGACAAAAAATAATGAATTTTCTTGGGATCTCTCTTTTTCTCTTCCTTCAATAATTCTTCCATCTTGTCCTTAAGGCCACCATTTGTGTCACGATAATATTTGTAGTTAAGCAAGTCTCTTGCATAAGCCGCCATTGGATTGACATGACGGGCGATAATTTCGTCCAAATCCTCGAATTCCTCATTACTGATCCACAAACTTTGGCCTAAGCTAAATGCGTTTTCTTTTCCCTCCTCACTGACGTCGATATGCTGATAGATATCGTCAGCCACCTTCCAGGTTACTGTCAAATGGTCGACACCTTTGCTTGATGGTCGAACAACAACCTCACCTTGCTCCATGTCCTCCATCAGCTTCACAACCTCAGCGTAAGATTTATTATGGAACGCCGGATGAACAATCACCCTTTTAATGTACTGCTGCCTGGCTTTAATCTTTTTGTTGTCATCTTCCTTTCTATTATCTCTTTCTTCGCCTTCGTGATCATAGAAATCATCTTTTCTTGGTCGCCAGTCCCCATTTTTGTCCATTAGATCCGAACTTTTCGAGGAGCAGTCCACTGAAAATCTTTCCACATCAATTTTGATGACTCTTACATGCACTGTTTGCCCAATCTGAACTCGATCTTCTGGAGTTTTCACATGCTTATCAGACAAATTTTTTATGTGAATAAATCCAGACAATCCATTATCTAAACGAAGTTTGACTCCGGTTGCTTGTCCTGGGCATGGTCCGGCATCAAAATGATTCCAAACTTCAGACAATTCGGGAAAATCATCTTTCAAGCAAAATGGGCATTGCCAGTTCCCTGTTTCATCATTACGGACTGGATTCGCTTCGTCCAACTGCTTCCCCTGGGGTTTCTTGTGAGCTATGCCAACAACATTCGCCAATACCATTTTACCTACGTAAAAAGTATCAGGAGTTTCCTTGGTAAGCATATCAAACAGCTCTTCAGGTATCGGGGATCTGAATGGCACTCTCAAGTCTTTGTATCGTGAATCTAATTCAGATCGTATATCGTACAATGTTATGCTCTTGTTGCCAAATCCTTGTCGTTCTAATTCTACTGCAAACGCGTCTAAATCTAAATCCTTCAATCGTTCGGGAGACTCCAAAATTTCTTCCAAGGCACCAGCTGGATTAGCTTCTTCGTCATCGTACTCAAGTGCGTCTACAGCCATTTTTCTTGCCCACTCGTAGGTCTCTGGATGGACACGCGTGCCATCCAAAACTTCAACATATGCCTCAGTGCTGTCTCCCAGTGAATTGGTGTCGATTTTGATAAAACCGGAACAGTTGACGAAGATTTTAGGCCCCATATGGCAAGCAGTGACAAGTTGTGTTCGGTTCTCCAACCTTTGATTTGTTTGCTTTAGTATTTTGATTAAGGCCTGTCCCTTTCTGGGCCCTAGGCCAGAGATAAATTGCACTAAATTGACATACAACGAATTCTGGACAGCTAGATTTATGTCTACTCCAACTTCGTTAGTGCGGTTTATGAACTCTGTGTACAAATGGTCCAGCAATTCATCTTTCGAAATTTGCTCTTGCAATGGGTGGTATCTCAAGCAGAGGATTTCTTCATCCGCCGTACAAAGTTGCGAGTATTCAACAAGGGGATCTTGCATTTTCCGTGCCAAGGAGACAGCTTGTCGCAGCAGGTTTGGATACTCGCGGAAATCGGAGTTCCCTTTGTTAGAATTAGCGTAAACCTTTGCCAGTTCATTGTCAATGATTTCAACCGCAATTTCAGGAAATTGATCTTCCTGTACCAATTCTTTTATGATGTCCTGCAAATCGCGCTGGATCATGAGAGCCTCACGGGACTCTCCGCCAATCGCAATCACGTGTGGTTTCTTTTTTCGGATAAAATTTTTCAAATTAGCAAGATCCGATTCCTTCAGTTCTTTCTCCTCCACACGGTAAGAATTTTTCCGTTTAACAATATGAGGAATCCGTAAATAGTCTGTAACATCACCTTCTGGGCTCGTAATCGCGCAGAAGGCAGCTTGGCTGTAATCGGGTTCATAGGCAAGACCCATAGCCCTAATGCCTTTCGTTGTTTCCCATTCGTACTCATCCTCTTCGTTAAACTCAGGCGTGTAGGGAGCTACTTTCAGCCAATCATACAGTTTCCGGCAGCAGGATTTCAAAACAAACTCCTTCGCTTCAGCAATCAAAGCCGCCCTGAGTTCTTTCTTCATGTCCGGATAAACCATTTTGGTTAGCGCGACTTCAACACAATCTGCTCTCAACGAGTTCCAATCTTGAACATTTTTGGAAAATTCATCTTTCTGATAAAGCTGCTTCGCTTCCTCTAAATACGAGCTGGTAGTATTGCCCTGTATTTTGTCCATAAAAGTCACCTCGAGGAGCTTGTCTTCTTCCGCCATAGTGATTCGCAGGAACTGATCATCCGCCAAATCACGAACTGGTTTGTCCAGCAAGTATTTCATGCCGTAACAGTAATGATTTTCGTCAATCTCCTTCATTCCTTTCTTTGTTGGACGAACGCAGATTTTGGCGCGTTCAAAAAAGACTTCCCTGACGCATTTCCGTAGTAGAGGCTCTTTCGCTAACTGACGAGCAACGACGAATTTAGCTGCATCCAAAACTTCCTCAACCGTTTGAAACTTCGGACTGAGAAATTGTTTGGCCAGTTCAGCGGGTTCTATCGGTTCCTGATCGACTTCATGCCTTTGATAGTTATCGCGCAAATTCTCTGCGAACTGCTCAGGCGTAAGACCGAATCTCTTCGCCAATCCACAAATTCCAGCTTTTCTGCACATGGCATAGGGACCTGTATCGCAAGCCTGCTTCACCTGCTCATCGCATTCCCCGTCGTCCTCCTCGTCGTCGTCATCTTCCGGAGGAGGTTCTTGACCGGGCTCCAGATTCTCCAGGGCCTTCCTCCTTGCTTCAAGTCTCTCCAATTTCTTTTCCTCGCGAACCTTCTTCCTCCACATTTCTTGCATTTTTGGTATATCGGTGGAATAATGAAGAAGAAAATGCATATGCAGATCTTTCAATTCTTCTTGGGTTTGGCAGCCTTTCAAACATTCAATATCTTCATCCTTTATTATTCGTACATCTTCGGGAATCGGCGCGTCCGGGTCACTCATTATAACATCCAATTGATAGTTGCGCATTTTTTCAAAAAGTGCCAGTAAACTGTTCTTGCGATTCAACAGTTGACACCAACGTGAATCATAGCGATAAATTTTCCACAAATCGTTTACTTGAAGCTCAGGCTTTACGTATTCTTTTCTATAGAACATAATGAATGGCACTTCCTGCTCCTTACACCGCATATATTCTATGATTTGCCTCATTTTCCCAATCGTGCTCAAAGGCTTTCGATTTCGTGGTCCGGTATCAGTGAAATCTTGTTTTGAAATTGGGGGCTTACAAAATGCCTGCTTGTAAATCCATTCAGCTTCCTCTTCAAACTCCTTTGAACCCTCTGGAAGAGGTACGAATGGCACCTCTCTCAACTGCATTCGTTCAGGAGTATCATTTTTACGTATATCATTGTCTAAGTCCGTGAAGTGCCCACGTTTTAATTCACTTGGTTCGTAAATTTCGAATATTGATTTCTTCGTTGCCTTCTTTTTCGGCAGCTTGGGCTTTTTCTCTCTCTCGACACCATCGAAATCCTCCTCATATTCATCTGCTTCGGATTCCTCTTCGTATTCGTCCTCATCGTATTTCGCAAAATCATCGTAATCGAAGTCCACACCAAATATGTCTTGACCTTCTTGCAGAGATCTATAAACCAAACATGAAATATTTTACGGCTCTTTAACAATGATATTCATTTAAAAAGCAAAGCAGGTACTTACGCGTCCGTGAAGAGTGGTCGACGCTTTCTTTTCCTTTCTGTAATCGGACGACCATCATCATCGACAATAAAGTCATCGGCATCTGACTCCTCATCCTCCTCATCTTCCATGTTATCCAAATCAACTTCGCGTTGACTACGTTCTGATCGCTTCTCGGCTTCCTGCTTTATTGAAATCGGACAACATTAATGTAGAATATACAAAAAGTTTTTGAAGTAATTAACCTGAACTTCGTGCTCCTAGTAGTTCAGCAGGAAAATAAAAAAGTGAATGTTATAAAGTGCCATCAAAAACATTCACATATAATCAAAAAGGTATGGGAATATGTTGGAACTCAGCTCAGGAAAGCTTTCACAATCGAGAAGAGGAAATTTGCGATCACTTTACTAAAAGCTTTCGAAATATTAAATGCAAGAATCCGAAAATCCATATCCAACACTAAATAATAGATGCAGTCTTTAATAAAACTAATGAATTCTCTGCACCCAGTATTCGTATTGTTGAACAGCTTGATTTTATTAGTTTTAAGCATCGTTGGGGATAATTTAGGTTCTGAACTTAACACTTCAAGGCAGTTATTTATGTAGAACAATGAATCTCCACTTACATCATCACTCCCTTCAAACAGTTGGCCTGCAATTGCATCTCGATCCATGCCCTCATCATCGCGCTCTTCCCCATCACTTTCTTCATCTTGAATACGTCTTAGCCGCTTAAACCGTTTCTACAAGTATTCATATTCACGATCTAGGATGAGCAAACAATACCGGAAATAGCTTCGCTTACCCGACGTTCAACTTTCACTCCTAAATTTTCCTCAATTAGGTCGTAATCCTCGTCCTCCAGTCGATCATCCAATTCATCGTCGTCATCACTTTTCTTCCGCTTTAATGTCCGATCCGAAGCATCGGAGTCCTCGCCGTCACTGCCTTCTTCAATTGGGCTGTCATCAATAAGATCTTTCAGTTCTTCTCGAATTTGTTCTTCATCGTCTAGAAAAAAAAACAATTTGTTTTATTGCGAATTTTTGATAATCATATTTGAACTAACCTTCCTCTTCCTCACTGCTATCTGAAACAGCCTTCGACTTTTTAAGCTTTTTTCGCTCATGTGGTTCCAATTCTTCTTCACCCTCCTGTTTAATAAATAAAAATGCGTCTTTAGTTTATATCAAAACTGAACCAATGCCTGCATTCAGCCTCATTAGTAATACAATTAATTTTACATATAGACGTTCAAAAACATTTCATAGATGAAAGTTTTACAGAAAAAGCGGCATATTTGACAACACAATTGCAAAACTCACATCAGATTCCTCAGCTTCCGAGTCGAGGAAATCTGCCATAACTCTGAGCAAATAACTCCGTCTAAACTACTTTTGAACTCTTCAGATGCTTGAAATTGTGTTGATGGTTCTTTTAAGTGGAAAAAATATTACTTAAATGCCATAGCATTTAATTAAAACTTAATAAACGTGCCACACAACACAATTGAATGTATCAAGACACTTTCCTTCCCAACCTGCACAACCTGCAGAGTGCCATACATAATTAGGACTGCCACAAGAGCATTTGGAAGTGGAACTTGACTTAACTTTGATTCCTCGTTTTCAAAAATGTAATTATTTCGTTATGCAAAGTCATTCTAATGCGTCGAAGCTTAATAATTATTTATATACATAAATCGAAAAATAAACAACAAATGACGAGTTGACAATTTTTTTTTTAAATTTTTTTAGTAATTTCCACGAGGTTATAATTACTTGATAGAACTGCATTTCGTTCAAGTGAACTTGATTATGGTAAAATTGTGGGACAAAAAATTTGTCATGCAACCGAATAGGATTTAATGAAAACTTTATTGTTCAAATATTTACAAATAAACGGGAATAATTATACGAACATTTTATAAAAGTTAGATAACTATTACAAATAATTTTGTTTCTTGTAAGTAAAGAAATGTTTGATTGAAGAAATTGAACCGGAAATAATTAAAGAAATGTTATTTATTAAATATAAGTTAAAATCTACCTCTAGTGATATATTTTCATTGTAACCTCATTGATAACCATTAATTGCTAGACCTAATCCACTTTTTTGTGTCACTGCATGTTGCCATACAAAAATATTCTTTCCAGATTCTCAGATAATTACATTAACGAAGTGTTCCTAACTAAGTAGTTCTAGTTCATATTTATAATTTATTTATATTCAATTAACTTCATAAATTTCCTTGAATTGATGAAAATACTAATTGATTTCACCTGTTTGGAGATCAATATTTTCCAAGCACTGCGTTATCATTTAGATCAGGAAATACTGATTACAGTAGCAAACAAGAAGAAGACTGTCCTTGTTTGTTGGATTGTCACAACACAATCTGGTCACAAGTGGGTAATTTTAATAATTTCGATATTGTAGAGCGATAATTAACTGTTTATTTCTTTTAATTTTATTCTTAGTTGCATGTAAATAACTCAAGACATATTTGTAGTAATCAAACATGTTCAAATATTGTTTTTTACTGACACATACGCCGGAAATCTTTGTTCTTCCTATTTCACAAAATGTTTCAAATTATTGGTATTTTAGAATATGTAAATCATATTCTACATCGTACAAAATAATCCATTTGTTACATTATTTATTTCGTAGTACTATCTTACAGTACAATCAGGTAATTTAATTTATAATTGATTTTCTTCCACTTCTCGCTTCGAAAATATCCAAGATGGAAATAATCTTGATCGTATTTAATTAGACTCATGGCTTCGTGTGCAAGATACTTGCTGTATTAGACTTGCCCAAGCAAACTACATATTGTATACCTTTGTGTAACTTTGTAAGTGCACTAGCATATCTCAAGTCAACGTGAATAAATACAAAAGACTATAATTAGGGGAATTAGTGTGTTCTAATAATTTTGCTTATATAAAAATAAGGGTTTTCTGATTAACAATAAATGAAGCAAGGAGCAAGTCGTTAAATAATTAAAGCAAATTTCTCAATGTAATCACATTTTAAAAAAGTCGGAATATGATAATGAGTTTTATCACACCGCTTGCTGAGTTCCTCATACTATATAAGAAAAATATAGCGTTACGTTACGTTTCGTTACGTTAGAATATATATTTTTGCTGCTGGTCTTATTCTTATGGTTACAAGGGCTTGAAAATTCCTGATCCAAGGATTCTGATGATCTTGATCACAGTCCCATACTTTGCTTCAATTGTGAAATTGAATTAAATCATACAATTTTTGTACAGTAGACGAAGAATTTTGAAAATGACGTAGGTTTATAACCATCCAAAGTTGGATTCTTTTATATTTTAATAATTTTGTTGCTGTTCGAACTGAAATCTACGGATTCTTACACATATTTTTTCCAGTTCAAAAAAAAACCATGGGATCTTCCTATAAAGACGATGAGGGAGGCTTATGCTTTACCCCACCCGTGGCGGATATTGAGGATTCGGAATCAGAGTCTTCATCAGAAGATGAGATTACAGCTAAACGACAAAAAACAGATTGGAATTACTCAGACAGAGCATTCAAAATGATGCTTAAAATGGGCTACCAAGAGGACAAAGGTCTCGGTAAATTAGGTCAAGGCAGACTGGAACCAGTTGAGACATCCAAGCAGGAAGGTAGAAGAGGTTTCGGTTTGAAATTAGAGGGTCTCGATAATGCAGCTGACAAGTGGAGTTCAGATATGGAGGTTATTAAAATCCCAGAAGAGTTTTTCTGGTTAAAAAACAGCTGTAATGACTTGGATCAGATCGTCTTGGACGATCTAGTAAATTGGGTTAGAAGAGGAAAACCCAAATATACCATAGATGACGAAACATTATTTTGTGATCCTGAGATTCTCGCTAATGTTCTAAGCTCAAAAACTGTTTTCGACAAACTGGGACCGAACGACATGAAGCGTGCGAGGGCAAAGAGCAACCCTTTTGAGACTATCAAGGGCTCCATATTTCTGAATCGTGCTGCGGTTAAAATGGCGAATATCGATTCGATGTGCGACTTTATGTTTACGGATCCCCGAGATGAATATGGCGCTTCTCTAGTGCGAGAAAATGATCTGCTGTATTTCGCTGATATATGCGCCGGACCGGGAGGATTTTCCGAGTATGTTCTTTTTCGAAAAAAATGGTCAGCAAAAGGATTTGGTTTTACGTTGATTGGTGACAACGATTTCAAACTCGAAGATTTTTTAGCAGGACCACCAGAAACATTTGATCCTTACTATGGAATCAAGAATGATGGCAATATCTTTGATTCTGAGAATCAAATATCCTTCGCAAAGTACGTCATGAAACAAACAGAGACTGGCGTGCATTTTGTGATGGCCGACGGTGGATTCTCCGTCAAAGGACATGAGAATATCCAAGAAATATTGTCCAAACAACTCTACTTGTGCCAATGTATTGTTGCATTATCTGTCCTCCGAATCAAAGGACACTTCGTTTGCAAGTTGTTTGATTTGTTCACTCCGTTTAGTGTTGGCTTGATCTACCTAATGTTTAAATGCTTTGAAGAAATCTGTATTTGCAAACCGAATTCAAGTCGGCCAGCAAATTCGGAGCGATACTTAATTTGCAAGTGGAAAAAACCCAACACAGATCACATACAAAGACACTTGTTTCAGGTCAATAAAGACATGTCTATCAGCAAGGATGAAAACATGGATATCTTAGAATTGGTTCCCTATGATGTTTTGCGACAGGATAAGGAATTCTTTAATTACATCAAAGCTACTAATAATATCATTGGAGAGAATCAAATCGCTGGTCTTATTAAAATCGCAGCATTTTGCCAAGATCCAACCTTAAAGGAGACGAGACAAGTCGAGATAAAAAATAAATGCATAAAATTGTGGAACATTCCCGACAAATTGCGACAAACTCCGGAAATTTATACCGACGAAGGACTTCTCTCGGAGCTTCTGACTCCGGAGTGGAGTGACAAAGCATTCCTCTCGTCTCCTGGCGGCGAGTTGACTTCAATTAACGATGTTATGAAGAAATTCAGATGTATTTACGACAAGTACTTCGTGGCGATTGGCCGCTGCGAAACCGAAAAGAACAAGCCCACATTGTTTTTATGCAAGGGCAGAAGCAACGTCCAATACTTCTCATCGGGCAAGTGGCATCCGCTAGAGGTCCATCTTGAATTGCCGGCGAAATCCTTACTTTATGGTGAAATAGTCACAGAATACATTGGCGAGGGTCGTTCCCAAAGCAAAGTTTATGCGTTGCACATTATCGATGGTGTGGTACTCGGAGGTACGGACATCCGCCGATTACGTTTACGTGATAGATTGAAGATGTGTGACAAGTTCGCCAGAGCTGTGAATAAACCATATAAAACTATATTAAATCCTTCTGGAATATCACAGGCAACTGCTCCCGTACGCTGCAAGAAGATATTTCCACTCAGTGATTTTGGTAAATTCTTTGATGAAATGAGGTACTACAACTTGAAAGGTCCCCCACGCTTGGGATACCGAATCAGATCAGATGAGGAGAAGGAAAGATTTTTCGTACCTGGCGGACTAATGTTTTTCACCGAAACTTGCTCAAACTACACGTTCCAACGATCGAAATCCCATGGAAAATTTTATTACTACGATATAAATACACAAAAGTCATTCTTCGAAGAACAAGCAGAAAACGAAGTGTTTGCATCCTTCAGAAACACATTTATTAATCGATGCCAGTGGAAGTGGGAGAATGTCCATCAAGTTGCAGAGGAAGTTGATGAAAAGGACAAGTCGGAGTCTTATCTCTATCGATGTGACTTCAATAATTTTATTGAAAACGCTCTTTGAGTTAATCACATACAAATGTTAAGTCGAAATGTTCAGTCTTTAAGTCGAAAAGTTTACATACAAATGTTATATCTTTAAGTCGAAAAGTTTATAGTATTAATAAATTTTTTTTCTCTATAAGTGAAAAATATTTTTTGCTGAATTTTTGGATTATCCGTTTTCCTTTTATATCAAAAATTGATTATATCTTCAGAATTAAATAAAATCACAGTTAATTTGCATAATGTTTTATTAATAAAAGAGTTTACCAATAATAATCTCAAACAGAATGTATATATATATATATATTTCAAAATCTGGAATTGTAGTCATATTTCACTTAACGCAACATAAAATTATTTTGTTAACATTTAATAATGTTATGAATATCTTCTAAAAGCAGTTGCATGCAAAATGGTAGATACAAGCATTGATTCGCGAGATGTTTTAGCACATTCTATGATTAATTTCCTCAACCAAGTTTTGGAAACTGCTTAGCATTCGGCGTTACATGCTCAATTCTCGTTAAGTGCGATATGACTATACTTAAGTCGCTCAGTATACTATACACAATGTTTCATCTACTTTATACAAAATAATATTTAAAAAACGATAGTTGTACGTACAATATTTAAATTTAAATTCAGTCAATCTTAACAAATTACAATTACCAAAGATCATATAAACTACAATATAAGTGATTAAATTTCAGCGTTAACAATTTTTAACAAGCATTTTGTCCCCATTGTTGAATTAATTGACGGATTAGCTTCCTTTTTCCATTACCTATATATTCGTTGAGGAAATGACTTAATTTATTTTATTTGGAAAAATTCTGAGAGTTCCTCAAACCTGCTTACCACCTACATTTACGATTATTAATTTTTGAACTAGTAAAACACCCACAAAAGCAAATTTAAAAAGACCTAACAAATTGAGCCACACTAGACCATAATGTATCTACAAAATCCTTTATCTAGAATCTAGATATATTGTACAACAATACGAGCATTGAACATGTAGGGCCTGCTTTACGCAGCATATTGTTGGAGTTGATGTTAGTTTCCTTCTTCCTAGGGTTTAGCTTCCAAATTCACAGAAAGCTCCGCTGCTCATTGTGCATCTTGTAGTTTATATGATCTTTGTTTTTACGAAGCACATTACAACTGAGTCTCGTTGCATTATCTCGTCAAAAGGACACATAAGCCTTAATATAAAAACTCTAGCGCTACATTAAAGCGAAGATTCCAACAAATAATTGCAATCATATTTGTTTCAAATTTAAAAAACAAAAAACGAATAAAAAAAATTAAATAAATTACCTACATAGTTTTTCCTAAGCCTTAGCATTAAATTACAAATCTTAGCAATTATCATTTTTCGCACAATCATTTGGATCAATATACGATATAATACTACACTGACTACTGTCGTCGTCATTTTCATTAACTATTTCAGTCTCTTCACAGGCAACTCCGCTGCAAGCTACCATGGAACTAACATTACGTATTTCAAATACATCTTCGTTGCCAGGTCGTCGTGTTATCCTCTGATAAATTTCATCAAGTGAGGATTGACTTCCTTGGAAATCTTGAGGTAATAAACAATCATTTGAACGATTGTTAAAGTCGTCAAAATCATTGTCGAATTCAATGTCGCTGATTTCTGATGACTGATATGGATAGTAAATGTGTTCTTCTCCAGTCAATGTGATGTTCAGGTCATTGTCAGGTTGGGGGGCGTAGACACCATGGCTTCGTATACTTTGTTCGGAATTTTGGTAGTTTAGATCACTTTCATTAGTTGGGCTTGAGGAGAAATTGTGGCGAATGGCCTGAGCGAACATGTTTAGAGAATCGTTTGTTTCATGACATGAAATATCATCAGGTAAATTAATTGGCTTTCGTCGCTCCTGTGGAGAAGGTAGGTCATCTATTTCGCATAAACTAGGAGAGAATAGAACAGGACTACTTTGTAATCGACATTCTAACAAATTTTTTGGTGGCAGTGGATTTGCTATTGCCCCCAGAATATCGTCACTCATTTGGGATAAATTACTGCAGGAGATTGATCGTGTTTGAGCTTCGTGGAAGCCATCTAACTTTTTTGAATGTTGACCGAAATCTGATCCTAAATCTAAAAGAGATTTTGATTTTTGTTGGCTGAAATTTATTAATATCGCCGGCTGATCGTTTGTGCGATAAACTTTATCAGTGATTTGCAAGGGTTCAGACACATAAGCCTCATCCCTATTCAAAACTAATATATTTTCATCGTTGCTAATATTCACGTGATCACCAACTCGTGGCAATAGTTCAGGTAGACCGATTGTGTTCATCGCCGCCATTGGGCTATTGAGAGATAGAATTAACTGATCATTGGCATTGGAATTGTCATCTCCGGCGTGCACTTGCATACTGGATCCATTGCGAGAGTTATTTTCAGATTCCTCAATTATGTTTCGAATGTTTCCGTTAACATATAATGGTGTGCTAGTTCGATCGCTCTGACTGTTCAAGTCGTTTTTCTCAATGTCGATTTCATCTTGCTCCAACAAATCACCTATATTTACAGATTTCCGAAACTTCTCATCAGCACGCATTGTAACAACCTCGTGCTGGGGCTGAGAAGTTTCCGGCACATTTGTGTATATATTGGCTATCATTTCAGTGTTGTTAACTTTATTTCTTGTCGACAGCACTCGCAACCCTTCGGCGCCCAACACCAAACGTTCAGCGTCCACAATCATGTCACTCTCATTGCAACTATCCGACAATATATTCGGATTATTGTGTGGTTGCTTAGAGTCTTTGGCGAACTGTCCACCATCCACTCCGAGTCCTTTAACGTGGATATTTGTGTTGTTCACTTTGCTGCCAGAACTGAAGATTGACATACCTCTGGTCTTCGGGAAGGACATAATTGATGACGAGACATCACTTGCGCCATCCCCGAAATCCCCTCTTTCAATTTGCCTCTGTAACTCGAAATTATTCCTCTTTGCCAAACGTTTTTGTTTTTTGAAAAATTTTCTCGCCACATTTATTTGATTGGGATTATAAAACATTTCAGCATTAGGAATTTCTTGTGTCATTATTACTGGATTGTGTACGAATTGTTGACGATTCACCAACAGCAAATTGGACGGTGATGTTAAAATTTTGTTGGGACTACCAGTTCGTGTGAGAGTCGCGGCCGAATTCAAATCGGAATGTGTTTTTAATTGATTGGTTGCACTGGGAGGTCTGTTTTTTGAGCACTGGCTGTTCGATCGTGATCCTGAATTGACTGTTCCGCATGCCTGATGATACGTTACCGTATTAAGTTCCTTGGCATCACTTACAGTTCGTTTTCTACAGCAGCTGTGTGTACAAAAATTCTTACAGCTTAGCATTCGCCACTGGTCACGGACATCCGTTCGTGATATACAATAAAACGATAGAATGAAAAGTCCAAGTAGAGATGTTGTAATTCCGTATAAAATACTGAATGTCTCTTCCTCGTAGATGATCTTTCCATCGAACGGCGGCACAATACTTGCTGCGGCAGAAAGCCACGAGCAAATGAATAAAACTTTGAAAATGAAATATGCCCGCAGTTGAGCCCCAGCCGTGTGCTCGGAGTCCTCTTGCATACTGGTTGTTGGGGAGCTCAAGGTCGAACTGCGACATCTGTCGGTTGGATTGAAATTGTGCACATTTGTCGCTGCATCTAAAAGTTCCAAGTCTACATTTTCCGTGGCTTGTGTACCCTCAGAAAAATGTCCATTGTGTTCGTCACCACTTTTAATGTGGCAGCGAATACATACAAAAAGAATGGACAAGAATAACAAGAGTATTGTTGATGGAACGAAAATAGCACTCAATGCCGGTCCAGTTTTTAGAAAGCAATGGGAATAGGATGCGTATTCTCTCATGTTGACAGCTCCACTTATTCCGCATATGATCAAGCCGATTCCCCAGCCCACCAAGTATATTCCAAGGATCGGTTTTCGGCCAACATTCTCCTTTGGTAGATCTTCTATTGGTACACGATTCTTCTTCGACAGTATTTTGTACATATTACTCATGCTCACACAAACCCATAGTATAACGCAGAGGCTCAGATAGTGTATACAGATGCCGAACAGTTGGCAAATGCGATTGTCTTCCGTTTGGAATATGCCAACAGTGAAGACGAACACGAGCAGCGATAAGGCTAGCCACGTGTTCACTAGAGAATGTCTCTGTCTTCTGGCCATTTGGATGGAGCTACCGTATGTCACGTACGTGATTATGTTTACCCATGCACAAATAAATAGAATAATTCCGCCAACATAAAACCCCACAGGAGATATACGAAATCTTGCACCGGCATTTTCATCGGGAAAATCATTTAAGTATTTCTTGTTTTGCAATAAACCATAATACCCAAGTCGACTACAGTTAAATACCAGTAAACTATGAAATGAGTACAGAGACTGACATGCTGATATCGACCATGAATTAGCCTTTGGATCCCACCAGACAGGAACTGGAGCACTTTCGGCATTGTGAAAAGGTTTAACACGAAGTATCACAGAAATAGGGTCAGTCGAATTGATATTGTCACTAGTTACTTTTACACCAATAACAACTGAGGTAACTTCGAAGTTAGTTAAGTTTTCGTGTTGAGGAAAAAAATTACTATTTTGATAAACGGCAATCATAAGCTTTGAGGGATGATGTTGAAGAAAATTTAGCGGTACCTGAACAGATGCATCAACATTATGTTTGTGCACATCGAATTGCTGTGGTGATGTATTGCACTGAAATGTTCTGGTTGTGTAGTCGTTAGTAGGTCGAAACCATGTACATGTAATTCCCGAAGAGGAATCTAGTCGTACCTTGAAAAATTCAATCGCAAGATTACTCTTGGAGTTAAGAGACAAGGGCGTATACTGTGCAGCAGTTTCAATAGCATGAACTAATTTAATTCCTGAGTTATCGATAACATGAACTTGTTGCGTTAAATTTCGCGGAAGTATCATTACCTGCGATACAATATCTAGTAACATGGAGCCTAGGTCTTTTTCTTGAGAAACGAAATTTAAGTAATTCATTAAAGTTTTAGTTATAAATACGAAATCCATAGGATCTCGAAATTTTCTTAAATTTTCCACTGATTGAGTGTAGTTTCTCAATCGTCTGGCACTTTCTACGACACTGCCTCTTGCTATTGATAAATTGACTTTCGAAAACTGTTCTAGGATTCTGGTTGTTTCACTTATGTACTGACACATTTCAGTGTTCAGTGTTTCCCAATCACCACTCTCATTACACCTGTAGCTGGCGTATGAGCTCACAGCAGTGTCTCCGGAGCACGGCAGTCTTACAGTTTTTCCACGAATAGTTCTTGGCCAATAGTACTTTCCCTTATTGTTGCTTATTACTTTTGCTGAGCAATATTTTGTTTTCTCAGATAGTACAATTACCGATATTGTTTGAGAAAGGTTTGCCTGCTGCGAACTCAATCGACAGTCCCACATTCCAGTATGATTTCGTGTGAGAAATGGTATCCGTAAGATGGAGTCCAGGAGGCCGCTATCGGACAAATGTTTTGAATTAATTTGTATTGATGGGAAATATGTCGCTGGATCGCGATAAATCACATCCTCTGTTGAATTCGGTTCAATGATTTTGCTTGACCATCCCCAAAAGACATGTGCACGAGCTGGAAGATCTTCAGAGTCGCGTGGAGCACCAACAGCCACTCGTGGTGCTCGGCATCGTAAAATAAGTTCATCTCCTTCGAAAACAAGCTAAAAGAAAATAATTAAATTTATTTTAAACGCATGCTAGTATATTTAATTTGAAAACAATAATGAAAGAAATTTTAAATATTTCTGTATGGAATGCGGAATTTTTACCTGATCTTTGTTCGGCTTCAGTTCCAATAAAGGTTGCATTGGTGATTCGCAATGTAGGTCAGAACCAACCTTGAGCTTTTTCAAGTGAAATCCTTTAAAAGGAGGTGGTGTTTCGCATTTGGGGGGTGATTGCAACTTAACCAGCATCAAATTCGACCAAGATACCAACCACAAAAGATCGCAGTCGCATGCAAGTGGATTTCCTGATATATCTCTAAAATTACAATTTCCGTAAATTATTGCAGAAGCGGAAATAATTCAATTTTTTACAGTTGCTTCAATCCTCTCAACTTCTCGAATGATCCCTGGAATATGTGAACTATCATATTTGTAGACAAGTTCAATTTCATCAAGTTTGTGATTTCCCCGAACATGCTCCCGTCGATGTGTTTCAGAGAATTGAATGATATATCCAGGCGCTTTAAGTTCGTATAATTCTTAAAATCAGTTTCCTCGATGAAAGTCAGCTGGTTTTTACTGAGATCCCTAAAATACATTCGATAGTTATGAAAATGTTATTTTTCGATTAAAATGTAGGTCCCTCACATATTAACAATATTTTCAACATCATTCCCGAAATCCAGCTCCTTTAAGCTGGAGATTTTGTTCTGAAGCGTTCCGCCGCACTTCACTTTCAGGCTACTCCCATTCTCACTGATTTTCTTGCAGTTGCACTTTTTCGGGCATATTCCATTCACCGAGGAAAATATAATGAACAGTATGAAAGTTTCAACATAAAAGCGGATCATGTTTAAAATTGTTGTCTTATCGAATATAAACAAATGCTCCAAAATATCTCTTCATCTAAAAATAAACAAAAACAAAACTTAGGTCATCCAAATATACTTTATATAAATGAATTTCAACGTACTGTATAACAAATGTTGGTAAAACTGTACGCCAAGTAACACAATTATATTAAATAAGTCACTTTGTTTCAAATTAAGATGTAAAATCAAGAAAAGTAATTGACATCGTCCCGTGAACAAACTACTCGCAACACCTAAATATGGCAGCCCATCCAAATGTCATCTAGGTATTAATTCAATATTCTCGAAGTCCCGTAATATTGTTTACAAGCTGTAATTTTTTGCAAATGTGAAAAGCAATGTTGATATACTTTTATCCTATTACTCCACCAAACATGTTTTAAGAAAGAAAATTTAGACTTTTATTGATAAATAAAAGCACTGTATTATCGACACACCAACTACTAAACGAACGCAGCCCTTGTGTATCATTTGAATTTGTTAACACTTTCTGAAGTAAGTCGTATGTTGAAATTCATTTGCGAAAATGTTGCTTGAGAAGCAATTTTTATTGTAAAAAGGGCTAATTAGCATGAAAAGGATTAAAACTCTAATGACACATGATTCTGTACAACAAACATTCCTGAAATTTTTTTGCCCATTTTAAATGTAAATGACCTAGATCATTGTCAGCATAGGCACAGTGTGGAACTTGTTGAAGTAAGAGATCGCAAAACTTGTTTTAAAATTTGCTGATATTACCCATCATCGGCCATTATGTTTTAAAGCTATTTCATCCAGGTGGGAAATGACCGTACATTTTATGACAATTAAATAAAATAAAATAATATAATTATAAAATTTGCGATTGTATAGCATAATATCATAATATGTTTTTTTCGGAACTGGATATTACTAAAACATGTTGCTTTTATGTTTTTAGGCATTATTGTCTGCGGCAACAAAAAACCAACAACAACTTTCCTTGTGAAACTTCGTCGATTGCGAATGTCAAAACGTAATACAGTCGAAAGTAAACACACGGTTTAACTAAAATTACTTTTTAATAGGAAAATCATATAAAATGGATGTCATTAGGCAAATTATGAGAATTAGATTATTCTCAACACGGTTTTTAAATTTAATTCGCCAAAACAAAAGTGACCGCTTTCCACACACATTAATTGCTCCTCGAAAATTATTACCACTCAGTGTAACAAGTAAACAATATTTCAGTACAATCGCAAATGGTAAAGTTCCTTTAGCAGAAATCGGAAAATCATTACGATTAGTTTACACCTGTAAACCTTGCGGGACAAGGAGCGAAAAATTCATCTCTAAACAGGCGTATACAAAGGGGGTGGTGATTGTGAAATGCGATGTCTGCAAGAACAATCATCTGATCGCTGATAACTTAGGATGGTTTTCGGATACAAAACAGAATATCGAAGACATTATGGCTGCAAAAGGAGAAACTGTGAATAAAATACTAAGCAATAATTTAGAGTTTTTATCAAAAGAGCCAAGTTGAATTGTATACTTATTTTATTAAACGTATCTTAAATATATACAAATAATGTTTTATTGTAGTATAAGTACATAAAAATACTAAAAATCTTGTGGCACTTTTTCTTGTTGAGTATCAGTTTCCAGTAAGCACAAATTTCGACTAGATAACTCTTTCTTTTTGTAGAGGACCAATGTCTCTTAGATAAATCTATACTAATTGTGTGATTTGTTCTGGCTTGGAACAGTTCTTGTTCGCATTCATAAAACATTCACAATTTATATTTAATTATTTTATAAATTAGTTTACGGCAAACATTTTGTCACTAGAAATTTAAGGCACTTTTTTCTTGAAACCAATTGCAGAAATATATCAATACAACACGGGGATCGGAAGAACTTCCAGTCACTTAAATTGTTCCTGGCGCTGGTATGATTGACTCTGATTTTATAACAAGACAATATGTATGCAATAAGAATAGAGTACCTCATACAGAAAATAGTGAAAAAGGATATCTAAAAAACTGTAAGCGGTTAAGACAAACATCAACCACATTTTAAAAGAAAAAACTTTATAACTTTAAAAGACGTTAATTTTTCAAACATTAAACGACCATATAGATTTGCAGGTATACACAATAACACTTCTAATAATGTCGAAGATGATCAACATAGTACAAGGGCTAATGGAGATACATTCTGGATATGTAAGGACCGACATACCACACATAATCGATGCAAAGTAATTATGGAAATTTTAAATCAGAGTTAAACTAGTTTATATTCAATTTGACAAAGTTCAATTTCTGAAAAACCTTGCTTTATATAGATTTGGATTTGCTACTGAAAATTTAATGCATTGCATTGCTTTATGAATCGGATAGAAGTTTAGAAATAAATTGTAGTTATGAATCGTACAAAGAGCAAAACCTTCAGTTTAGCAATAATTCTTACACTTTTCTTATTAGAAAATTTTGGGTTTGGTTCATGCATTGGTGGTGCATACAATGACCACATGGGTTCTTGGGGACAAATTTATAGTATCTGGATTTATCAGATTACAGTTTTACAGAATTGAGTATTACAGAGGACTTGGTCTATAGAAGGTCTAGATTAGCATGGGAATCGTTTTAGAACGCTTGCTTGAACCTCAGTTGGTCTTGTGATAAAGCAGAAATCATGTACCATTTGATCTTAGTGGACTTTGGACTATCGCGTGCATGAAGAAGAAAAAGGGTTAAATGCTCCATGAGAACTGCAAGATTCCGTCATAGGGCAAATTCATGAAATCGCATAACATCGAGCTGATTTTCGAGATGCAAATATTGATGGTACGGATTCGGGCCCTTCCACTAAGGCTAACAGGCTATTGCCAATGGGCAAGCTAAAGGAAGTGGTTTGACCAAATATTCGTCATAAGGACATTATTGCGACCATGCCCACCTTTCAACTGGGAGAAATTGACGATCTCAGTATTCTTGTGACTCCACAAAAATGTAAATAACTTTTGACAGACTAAAGATATTATTAACATGATTCTTTTTTAATTTGAAAAAGCAACAAATTTTACTGAAATAGTATGATTTGATAATATATATATATAAATATTAGTTATTTTATTTATAAATCTCATCTTTATCACCTCCCCGCAAAAAAGTTAACAATCCTGTTTTATCAATTTTGTAATCCTCTATTTTCTCAAGTACACTTGTATTATTTATAGAGCGGTTATTCATTTTAAGTAGATTTAAATAATTTCAGCACTAAAAGACAATAGACGGCAAAAACTTCATAGACTAATGTACGGCGATTGTGAAATTATTATCCTTATTATTAAGGAAATTTTTAATGACGAAGAATAAAAATGTAAATTTTTAACCATCATTTTTTAAAATTTTACGTTTGAATGTTCATATCTGGCACATGTGCCAACGGGTCCAGCTTCATACATGAGAGATACCGTTGGAAAGCTCATAGTGCATACTTTTTATCGAAAGCTTATTTGTCCTCTTATACATATATCAATATCATGTTCCGAACAAAAGTTATACCACTTTTTGATCGCATCTCCTTGCACAGGTGTGTGAAAGCGAGTTTCAGCCCTAAAAACAGGGACATGGACTAAGATCGAATTTTATTGATATCTTCAACTAAAAAGAAAAATCTTGAAGATACAAATAATTCATAATGTTAATCATAAATTAGATTCTATCACTGAACATTTAAAGGACGAAAGGTAATAAAAGCAACATTGAGTCCAAAATGTGGCTTCAAATTATGCACTTTAAATGAAGAACAATATATGAATTACGAGTATTATGAGAAATTGGATGTTCATTAACAACAACAGCGATTTGTTAACTATATATATCCGTTATAGAGTCAATCGATGTACTTGAATTATTTTGTGAGTGAAAATTGAGCTGTTTTAAAAACTATACTAATTGCGACTGGAGTATACTGGACAGTAAACTTTACTTATTAATTTCTAAATCTGATTTTGTTATTTGCATATTCCAGAATAAATAGAAATTCGTCTTTATATTGAACAAAAGTGTAAAACTTGTTATGGAAACCTGCTTAACCCATTTTCATCTTTTGGTCAATGTTTAAAATGAATTTGTATCATGGGATTGTTCTTTTTTGTGCGAAATATAATCTAAATATATTCTAACTGCCTTTTAAGAACATTTGAAAAACATTCTTGTTTATAAAAGACTTTTGAATAGGTCAGTCGTTTTAAAAGCTTTGTTTGTTTGAGCGATATCCCTCCACTCGATGAAAACGGGTTAAGGAGTTTCAGAAACAATATTTCTTCGTCAACTTGGTTGTAGATTTCACTACAAATCTTGCAATGGTTGGGCACGTCAGTTGTAAACTTAAAGCTGTTGCTTGAGAAGTTTCTGCACATATTTGCAGATTTTAATGCTTTGCAATTGATAACTATATTTTTTCTTGTAAAATCCTCTTTAAAAAATTTGTTCTAGAAATGTCTTAAACACATTGCAACTCGGCCAATAAATTTGAATAATATCAATTCTCATACAACAGCTCGTCCAACTAAAAAAGGATCTGGTAATTACCTCATACAAAGGAAAATCTGTTTTACCACACAAACAAATAGAATCGTATGTGGCTATCAAAGAAACCGTTTATACTAACGTTAGCACCCAACGAATATTTTTAAAAACTGATACTCAACTAATTGTGACAATTCCAAGTGTTGTTTGATCAAATTTTATATGGCAATAGAATTTAATAAAATTCAAAAAAAAAGGATAGAAATGCAAATTTCCGAAATGCTGATTCCGATTCATGTCAGGTTCTTTGGTCAAAACGGAATTTTTAAAAAATATCTGATTAAAATATATGTAAGTTATTTAACAGTATTTAAACTCGCTTGGGTTTGCTTACGATCGCATAACTTAAACCATTGTAGTCTCGATGGTCCAATGTTGGTTCGTTCGATATTGAGTTGGATATATTCTTCATGGACGTCGGAACCTGAGGTCCAGGAGTGCTGGGCTTTCGAAGGACTCCATATCCTAGGTAACTGTCGTCTGCTAGACGGCATGGCTGTGTATCCGGAGCAGCGATCAATTCGTAGTCATTCGGAGTGTTTCCAGTTAATGACTTCTTTTTATTTCCACTGGAAGTAACGGTAACAATTGTTTTGTAGCCACTAGATTTTGTTTTGTTGTTGGGCGATAGAAAATCTAGCCGATCGTATGCATTTTCAGAATCTGCATTGCTTGCATTTAGTGCGCTGTTGCATTGTTCTTGTTGTTTATGACTTTCCCTTTGTGATTGCGTTCTCTGCCAGACAAAGTCGATGAGATCGTCCTCCGGGGTGGACACGTGCTCTGTGTGCTTAACTTCGCTTACTCCCAGTGTCTTCCAGGCGTCTGTGATTGCCTCAATGGATTCATAGTCACGATCAGTTTTCTTGCTTTCGTTTCGAATGGGAAGATCAGGTGGTTTGCTGTTATTGCTCATTGTGGATGATGTCTTATTCATTTCTGGCGACGGAGATTTCAATACTACTGTGGTGTTTGTTTTTACTGGATCACTTGTTATCGAAACTGGTTCATAATTCTGAATTTTTTTATATTTATCACAACTAGAAGCTTGAGGCTTGAATTCAGTCAACTTGTCCAAGTTAATCAATTTTCTTGGAGGTTTACTTGGAATGTGTTTAGTTATTGGAATGGAACTAGAATTTGTTGATATATTATTCAAAGAATCGTTCGATGAAAGAAATCCTCGTGTGGATGCCGAACTTTGCATTAGAGATGTGCTACCTTCAAATTCATTAATATTTTGATTTGGTGATGGAGGCAAGGGACTTCTGGAGCCAGCTTCCATCGACATTGCTGCATTTAATTGATTCTCACCGCAATCAAGGCTGTTCAAACTATCTCCACTGATTAATTTTTTCATACTCTTCATTCTTGATGACATACATCGAAATATTTCTTGTGGATTTGTATGATCGAGGGTGAAAATCCCTTCGCCTGTATCACATTTTCTTCCAGCTTCAAACGTAAACTTACCATCACGATAGCCGTATTTTCTTATAAATCTATATGGCCACTTTGATATTACAACATTTAGATCTTCTGCAGATTTCAATTGTAATTCAGTTGCGGTTAAGTGTAATATATATTTTTTTTGCTCCAAATTACAACGAATTGAAGTATCGGACGGAATGAGAGTCACAATAAAGTGTCCATCACCGTATGAACTGCAGTACAAATCATTATCTTCCTCGATCACTGTATTTCGGCAGAGTGTTCCACCTTTATCCCGAAATGCAACAGTTTGTAGTGCTGTTACCCATTCTTTGACATCATCCTCATTTAATGCATTCAAGGTCAATGTTCCGGTCTTTTTAACAATTTGTATTAAGTTCGCTGGTGATGGCTCTTGTGTAATTTTAACACAATTCTCTAATGTTATTATTTTTGGATTTTTATCATCCTTAGATTCGCAGATTTCCAGACGTTCAATTCCATGACGACTGGATTTAAAAAGCAAACAATATCTTTGACAGGATTTCTGAAACGAAAGAAAAGGGAATGCGTTAGTAATTGATTGTCTGATCGGGTGTTGAAGGATATGGGAATAAAGGAATTATTGATTCAGTTGGAACTTAAATAAGAATAGAAAGACTACTTTTACATTAATAAATAATGCTGAACTGTCGTGCAGTAAATATTGTTTTTGAAACTTACGAATACGGAATGTGCCGAGAAATCACATCAGTTTCCCTCAAAACCAATATTATAGGCAGAACTTGATTTTTGGTTCGGGTTCAAGTTTTAATAAGATTGTAATTAAACTTAATATGCTAGTGAGCATAACGCAATGGAAACAAATATTCAAAGCTTCGTCTGAATTTCGCTTTCGGAATGGTTTATTATCAAATTTGCTGAATTTGTTTTATTGTATTTTTCGCGAAATATCATTAAATTTAAGTTCCGAAAACCGTATTATAACAGTGATGATTTTTCAACATAAGCATGTACATTGTTTTCATTGTTTCTTTAAAAAGTGGTGGATTTATACCACCCACTGACTTTTAATTACGGTTTTTGACTGATTTTCTAAAATGAGGTTGTTGATCAGATTGAGTCTTATCCCTAGAGCTGGTTCGTACAAAACTTTTGTGAAAGGATTCCAAAAGTTTATAGTCATGTCAAAAAAGTTTCATTACACCATCAAGGACCTTACAAATTTTTGAAGAGAATGGAGAAAAATGAAATAGGTATATAAATATTTATGGTGCTTTTTATTTTCATTTCAATTTTGTTTTTGTGATAATAAAAATTTACAAGAATTTGGTGAGTATAATCTTAAAAAATAATCTATGTAAATTAATCACTCAAGTGAAATTTCTTGATTTTTAATTTTGTTTTGATGTAATTCATTGAAGGAGCAGAATTGGAGCAAACCAATAAAACAATGAGTAATTACAATAAATATTAAAACCACAATCTCTTCAGATTACTAAACCATATGGATTTAAAACATGTGTTCAGAAACTATGAATCAGGCACAAATAGTTCTGAAAATGTGTTTCATAAAATACACTTTGAATTTTACGTTTGAAGCGATAAAAACTGAAGGTCAAAAATGGTACTGTGCCTCACGCTAGAACGGCGCAGTTAAAATTCAATTGTTTATATTTTAATTAATTTGAAGATGAGATCAATTTAATAAATGTCGCAAAGGAATGTTGTACAGAATATAAAAGCATTCCTCCGTCGAATGAATCTTGAGGCTTTCCAAAATCAAAATATCCCCAAAACCGGGTGTAATAGAAAAAGAAACCAAAACAACCCGCAATGGCATTTCCTCTTTCTGCCGTAAACACGGTTTGGGTCTAGATCTCTATTTGGATAGCGCACACAGCTGCAGCGATCTCCGTTTGTGTTACCTGAAGAGTGAGCAAATGGGAACCGGGCAGAGTTAGAATTAAGTAAAGGAATAATACACTTGAATGCATGGATCAGGATACATACATCAGGGAAACAATAATCACTATGAGCACATTCCGTTACTTACCTTTTTCGATATTCGATTTAACGAGAATCCAGACTGCGTTGGGACATTCAGGTACCCAGCTAGGATGGGTACTTCAACGTCCATTGTTAGTTGCTCCTGCCCGATGGCTATCGAATTGTGTGTCAGGCTCTTTCAAATACTTCACAATACTTTAGGATCACAACGTTATCCACATTTTTGCATTCAAATTGTCAAAAATAAAATATAATATTCACAGCACATTCCTCCGTAGGATGAATACAACACGCCAACCTGTGGAACGTCGCATCGGTGCAGACTGGAGACTTCAATTTTCCGGAGCGATTAGCTATATTCGCAAAACGCGTTCCCGTGTAAATGGCCGACGGAACACTATAAGTTATTGTGGAAAAACACTTTTCTTTCAACGAATTTTTATCCAATTTTATGTTTCGCGACACACTGCCGCACTGATGTCATTTACACGTAGGGAAAATTAATACTCGTTCAACCACTTTAGTCAGAACCGAGTCCCACCAACACCTAACTTGCAATCAGTCGTCATTCCATATATATAAGTATAATCACAAATTTGACAGCTGGATGTGACGTTTCTGAGTAGTTTTTGTATGAAAACAATAAAATTGGAAATAACAAATCTTACCTCGTTCCTTTGCCAATAAATGTTACAAAGGGACTAAACCAAAGAAAAAACTAATTACTGTAACATAATTTCAACAAGCGAAAGTTAATTAATCTCCAAGAAAAATTAATACGAAAAAAATAATCACTAAACACGATGAATAATTTTATCCCAGAAATATTTTAAAATGACTAAAACTTCTTTTTTTATATAAATTGTAATTACGTAACGACTGGAATTAAAAAAATAATCTATGTAAATTAATCACTCACTTTATATGAAAAATATCCTTAACTTTGGCTGAAGTAAAGTGCCTTGAAAGCAATTAGCTTTCAAATTTAAATTACCCGGCTCTTTGGGGCACGAAAATATTTAATTTATTTTCTATCAGATTTTTCCCTGTGTAGGTTTTACAGTCCTCTACTGCACAGGTCACCATTTTGTATACTATTGCTATATATTTACGTCTTAAGAACTTGTTAATAAATCCGTCCACCATGAACACAACAAAACTTTCAGTAAAATGACGCACAAGATGGCGATAAAATCTTGATAACAAAGAAAATGCCAAAGCCTTCTTCCGATTTGTAGCTTATCCCTTGTTTTGCAATGGAATGAATGTTTAAATAAGCTCCCGAAAACCACCAATTTTTGTGAATATTTACTTGAACATTGGTTTTAATAAAGATAAATTATTCCCTTTTTCCATTTTCTAATTTAATCGCTTTAAAGAAGCGGCACCAGTATTCTGCAAATTTTTTTACCATATATAATTTAATACGACAGGGTACCTGTCGGATTCACATTTCCACACATTTTCCTGAATAAATTGCAAATTGCTCTAAGAGACGCGCGTTTGTTGCGTTGAAGCTTGCGCGCTCGCCGATAGAGGTTTCAAAAGCTGAGTAGAATATAATCGCTCTAGTACTCTTCCCTGTATAAATGGTTTGGGTCTACAATACAACCGTTTCTTAGCGCACAATTTTAAAGATAAAAAATAAATCGGACACAAATTTTTTGTTTATAAAATTACTAAATCTTACTGTCTTTTTGAGCCTTTAGATACCTTCGCAATACATTTAAAAGTACATGATTGTGAAACATTATTTTTGGGACATCCGTTCTTTTGAAAATATTCCCCTCCCTTTCAACATTTTACACACCAAATTCTTTGATACGCCACTGTTCGAAAGCGAAGTAAACATTTTAATAAATTGTACATTTTTTAAATATTCTTTCTCAGAAATAAGTTGTTTTTATTTTAATATACATATGTACGTACATAAAATAGGATCTAAGTGCATCATTTTGTCATAGGGGAGGGTTTGGGGGCAACGAATAAAATTAGATTAAAAATAGTTTATAAACCAATTTATTTAAATAATATGGCAATCAGTACAATTATAACTATTCAATAATAATTACAACATTCCCCTGAAATTGTTATTTCAATTTCACAATGAAGAGTGTAGACAACTAGACAATCCCAACCCTTCTTATTTTTTACCCAATGTTCGGTATGACATTGAAAGGAGTCAAATCAGGCTTCGGAGTTGTTGGAAAATAATTAAATAATATTACTCATAACTAAATATGTAATGTATGAAAAGTTTAATGTAACCCGATGTTCCGATGGTTCCATCATCGTACCGTAATGCCGGAGAATAGTACAGTCATCCAGTTTAATTAATTATTTATGTACAAATTAGTATACATTTCCATTTGTAAGTCATGCGTATAGATATCTGAGCGGAATACATAATATATCGCATCAAATATTTTCTTTTTGTCTCTTTGCATGAACCCAATAGGTCAGTTAAAAAGGAAGGCCAGTCAAGAATTTTCGATAAGTTCCACGCAAAGCAATCCTTTCAATAATTAAATCTTGGCAATTACTATCATGCACTCCCCTGGAACTGTGATTTCTACAAATTGCTACAATTATTACATAATTTATGTTGTTGTAACAACTCTGGCCTGTAATCGAGAAAGTTTATTATTGACCAATCTTCTACGTTCATCAAGCTTTAAATTCGAATCTAATTCCATTCATCGCCACCTTAAAAAGTTATACTGTTGTTGTACCATTCCAAATACATAATTATTACATGTTAATGTTGTAATTGCTATAAGATTTAGTTTAATATTTTCAGAGCCTTTTCCATTTTTTTTTTATTTTTTTATATCAAATCTATATTCGTCAGGTGTGTAAAAATAGGGTTTTTGGTAAAAAATATTTTTTCTCACATTTAACAAATGAAATTTGATTTCACAATATGTTTCTTTCATTTTTTTAAAGGATATATTTACCTCAAAAGAAAAATTACTTCCGTTGACATTAAATCAATACCTCAGGAATATGCATGAAGTTTTCTAAACTGCTTGAAACTGTTAATAGGTTAGAGGTTAGAGGTTAGAGTGGAACTACTTCCTGGAGGATATCGCGTGGCGATACTATCAAATTTTTTACGGCTCACAAAGTCGATCCGAAGGTTTGGGTATCGTGCAAGCTTTCAACAAAGAATACCAAGCTTTTCCTATAGTTCCTAGAAAAATGAATGTAGTTTTATTCAACATTTGGTTGCGCAGTCGTACACCAAAATTATTCCTTTTTTATTTCACACTAGAAACTTTTGTCCATTCCTTTTACAGTTACATTAGATTATGTAGTTCAATGACACGCACGAATTACTTGAGAGCGGTTAGAAACTAAAAGTGTAAACTTTCGTGTAGCAAGGAATCAACTTAGTTGCGCGGTGTCCTTTGCTTGGATAGGAGGGTGAAAAATCATAAAACGATGTAACTAATGCCGGTGAAGTCGGTCAACGTCGTAAAATAGTACCACTGGAAAAGTGCAGTGCATCTATACCAGGCGATGCCATCCTTTTGGGACTACGTTCATATTGGCCGCAGTAACGACGAACACTTACATCATAATCTGCAAGAGGGACTCTTCCAAATCGCTTCCCAGACATGCAGTATTTTAGTGCAAGTAAATAATACAAATAATATAAGTTATGGCGATAACGCAACCAATGTCCAATACAACAACTTCCGTCCGGGAAATGAACAACACACTGAGGACGGTACCAGGTCTTGCACTGAGAGTGAGCAGCGTGTGGTGTTGATTCCTCCTTCCACGCCTGGCACCTCCAACACTAAAGTCAACTTTTGGAGGAGCCCAGGAGGCCACGGAGGAAGTGCTCGAAAGATATTTTCAAATTATAAACACCGTTTATCCGTGAGTATTACACAAGTGTATTGAGGGTGGGGGCGGCATATGCGATATGGGTAGGGGTTCAGGGCAGTTGATTACATTGGCGATAGCCCTCACCATGACCTTGGCTTTCTTTGTCTAGTTCACCTTTCGAATGATATCCACTTTTCGATTCCCCCGTTGATTGGGACATAGCGTGCGGATGTTGGTCGTTCTGGTAAATCTAATTATGTTTTGTTTTTCGTGATTTATGATTTCTGCATGAAACAAGCAGCAGGTGGTTGACGAATGTAGTAATTGCAAGTGAAGCACACTTTGAATTATTTCGCGGCGCATGTAAGGACATTGGATAGGCAAATTGTACATAAACATGTAACATATATGTAGATTGTAGCTACAAGAAAATGTTTCGTAATTGCTAGATTTCATTCAATGATGGAAAGGGCTAAATATTTTCAGATTTGACCTCGGACTTGACTGTATTTGGCAGAAAGATTTTCTAAATTATTAATTAATTGTTTGAGGTTAGCATAAAAGAAACTTTGCACCTTCTTGTATGATGTTTTTTATTTTATTATTTGGAAGAAACATTTTCTAGTATTCATAGCATTATGATGAGCGGCAAATTTCTTGAAATATAATTCTCATCTATACAGGGTGTTTGGCATGAACCTTCACTATTGTTTTAGGGATTGTGGCCGGGATCCGTTATAATAATAATAAATTATTAATATAGTATCTATATTAATAATAATGTTTTTTTTTGAGTTTTTGTTTTTAAATTTATCGTAAATCTCACTTTCAGATTGTTATAACTTTTTTGTTTGTGGTTGTAATATCAAATAAATTATTTATTTACAATAAAAATACATTACAAAATACAAGAAATATTAATTCGTGCTATTACCACCAAAAATAAAAAAGTTATAACATTCTTAAAGTGAGATTTATGGTAAATTTAAAAAAGAACAAAAAAAAATTATTAATATAGATTAATATAGATGATATATTAATAATTTATTATTATTATAACGAACCGGGAACCCCCACAACTCCCCAAAAAATTGTGTCGGTTCGCATGCGCCAAACACCCTGTATAATCGACAGGGAAATTATTCAGAAACAGTTTTGCGGGTTTACTATATTTAAATAGAATCTACTATATACATATAATATCTTGACATGTTTCTATTTTACAAGCGGATCCTGAGCTTTAATAAGACTTTATATTATAAACGGTCAAAGGCTTATGATTTATGAGTATCGACAGTGTAAACCTATCATCGAAATCTTTTGAATTGTTAATTAATTCCAGGATATAAAAGCATTATTGATATCTATTCGATATCACATTGCATTTCTGCATGATGATCAGTACTGTTTTCTATGTTGTCACTTAAATTAGAATTCACAAGCAATCAGCAATATCATATTCCTTATTGTTATTTGTATTATAAATATTTGTACTCCGTATTTTGGCGCTTTCTTTCATTCAACGTTTGTTAGATATAAGGGCAAATTTCCAGTCCGTTATTTCGAATATATGAATATTGAACTACTTTTTTCTTGCACCTTGTGTATCGCAATCGGATAAATGAAAACAGCGGAAAATGCAAAATCCTCCACACTGGCCGATTAAAGCGAAGGCTGCCATTGACCGACTGAGAAGAGTTTCGTCGAAAAGCCTCTTAGGTTTACCGATGTTTGGAACACTTAATGAATAAATACGCCACTGTGGACGTTCGTGTTTTCAGCCTATGTACAGTTTTAGGCATGTACACTTTTAAGACAGATATTAAGTGCATATTCCCATGCAACTGTCGGGGCGCGTCGACCGTTGCAAAACAAAAGCTCCACATTGCATACTTGCACTGTACTCGTGCGGTTGGTTATACTAAACTTGTGTAAATTGACCTAAAAAGTTGACAAAATATTGCAAACTGTAATGCGGCTTCTTTAAGTTTATAAGAGCTGCATGCGCATAAGATTCACCAACATTCGGAATGTCCGAAGAGTGAAACAGTGGAAGTATTTGCGCTTTTTGTACGATTTTCGGAGTTGCATAAGATTTCAAACATTATCAACACACTCAGAATTTTAAGGTGACAAGAGTTTCATTAAAGGTGTTAATCGCTGATGCATATTGCATATGATTTATTTGTGACCCATAACTAATTAACCATTGCTGAACAATCGACAGAATCATTCTGTGCGCTATTCAAATTCGGGGGTTTTTAGACCAACTCATGATCTTGTTGCTTATTTTCTAAAATTGTTTATTGTGATTTGAAAATTTGCGGCAAGTGTTAAAGGACATCGACACTAAAATGTTTCAAACTTAAACAACAAATGAGTAGCAATGAATCCGACTCTCTTTTGAACTGCAAATGCTGTTGTTCTCTGGTGAGTATACGAAAATTCGTTGAAATTGAAGAAAAAACCAAGTGAGAACTAAAAAAACCTCAAAATATTTTAATAATAATCATGTAAAAATTAAAATGACAATATTATTATGATATCTAGGATTGTTGGGGTACATAGTACATATTCATCATAAATAAAGTTTAAAGAAAGATGGATTTGATTTTTAAATTTGTCTCTTAAAATGAAGGTAGAATATCACAAAAATCAATTTATAATAAAATTGTCACAGTTCAACTTACTTGCCAATATTTTTTTGTCAATTGTTTCTTATCAAATGTTGCAAAAACTTCGGTTTTTGTTCTATGAACTTGGCCACATCAGCTATTTAATAATGAAACAGTGTATTTTCTGCAAATTAAAGTTATATTAGGGAAAATCTCACTAATATTGCTAGACCACGACACATACTAAACAAACAAATCATACAAGAGAAATATTAATAATGTTATAATTCGGTTTAAATTCTTTCAGCAATAAAATTTACAGGAAATTTTCCTGATTTATTTTTTGCGTCTTAAGAAAGAATAAAGTTATTGAAGTGAATCCAATCATTTGTGTTCTTATGTAATAATAACAATTACATACGATTTGGGGTCGAACTTTCCACGTGAAATTTTTAAGTATATGTTTTACTGCAATCGGACATTCACGGTCATACAGTTGCCACATAGCACATAGGTCGTGAAATGGCGTAGAGAGAGAAAATAAAAGCACGAAGAGCTATTGATTTTTCTGGCTTTTCTAATCAACATTATTATGCTGGAATAACCGGATTAAATTTAGCTAAAGTAATCACATTTTACTTGTATTGAAAACGATTTAAGTGAAAAGCTCGGATTATGCAAGGAAATGTACATTGACTATTGTTGCCATACGACATTTATTATGGAAAACACGATAAAAAACTTATTGCACATTTTGCATTAGTTTATAAGTGTTTTTTTATAGCCTTTTCAAATCGTCTTAGAGCTATTCGGAACGAAATAAATAGTTTGTGTATTTAACTTATAAAAACTATTACAATTTGTACGCATGTTGCTTTAAAAAAAATTACTTAAATTAATAGCTAGTTATATAAATAGCAGTTAATGTTTTTAATATTCAAAGTGAACTAACTATGTTGCTAACATATAACATAAAATGAAATGTATCAATTTTTTAAATCAATAAGCTTTTGTTTGAAATACATGAAAGCATACAACTCTCCTGCTTTCGTTTAAACGAAATCCTTTTAATGCATATACATAAATGAAAATACTATTTTGTGCTTTAAGAGGAAATTACTTGCAGCTGGTATTTGTTTATTTATAGAGAATGCAAGTCGTTTCGAAAGAAGTTGGTTAAGAAGATAGGTGTGGTATCTTTTGTGGGAGGGTCTATCATCCGATATTCCGATCTCTAAATTTCCAAATGGCTTTGTGCAGTGATTGGAACCTGGAAGCAATATACAGACTAGCTGGCTTCACGCGGGGCAGTGAAAATCATAATATTATAATGTATTTACATTATATTACGTTTTGGATTTTGCAACTACCCCCAAACCTTTTTCTAACCAAATGACCAAATACTAATTTTTATGAATTTCTTTACTTCAAAAATTTTCATTCAAACTCTCATTCCCTCTTTTACCCCCTTACCAATAGTTTTGAATTTTTGACTTAAAATATGGCGGATTTCCATACAAACTTTCATCCCCTATTTCACATCCTTCTTAGGGGTGAAATTTAAAAAAATCCGGCCTTAGTGTCTGACCTGTCTTTTTATATGTATATACAGAATATCGAGTCAAATGTATAGAAAGTACTTTTAAAAAGGAAAACCTACAAGAGTCCTTCTTGCAGAAAAGACACATCCACTTTTTCCTGCGTGCGTGCAATAATAATGCCTAAAAATGAGATATTCAAGGGACGATTCCTATGACAACATTTCAGGCAAGATCACAAGGGTTTAAGGATCAGATAAGAATTTCATGCATTTCAATTCATTTCGTTCTCTACTTTGAGTAGTCTGGTGTTTTTAAAAGTAATTTCGTTCTAAATACATAATCTACCAAAGAATTTGTATCCTGTGCACACGCACAGGAGAAAGAGGATCACATTTGGTTATCACGGTAAACGGAGGAGGTAATTTTCTTTTCATATTCATAATTTATGTAATTTCATATTTTGAAAAAAGTTTGGCTCCCCAGACACCAATTCTCTTGCTTTTAATTCCGTGCGGGCGGTATCGATTGTTAATGCCCACAAATGCAGGTATGCAAAAGTGCATAGGGCATGAATGTTTTTCGGAGCAGATGTCCAATGTTCATGGCGTGCTGCAAATGGTTATATCTAGGAAATTTTAACCATCTGGATCAGTTGCTGAGGGTATTTGCATTAGTTTTGACGCCGCAGCTATTTGGTAATTCGAGTCGTTTCTGTGCATATTTGATCCGCAAATAAAAGAACTCGATCCCCGTTTTTGACAGTCTGGCACTTTTCCAGTTCTCGCAAGCAAATTGAAAGAATGTGTCACTGAATAGTGTGATCTTAGTATTGTTTAGCCACGACTTCCTCTGCTGCAGATAAGGTTGAAGTGATTGAGTTTACTTAAACCAGCAATCTGTATTGAATTGTTTTTGTGCTTAGATGTTCAGTGCTCCTGAGGACATAATTAAAAGCCCTCTCAAAATTAGATATATGCCGGTAGTACTTATTTCGATATCGAGATGAAAATCAGAACAAAACTCAAAAACGAATTGGATAAAACAATTGATAACACGAAGCTCAAAGTAAGTATATTATTCATGTTTAGCACATCTTTATGTTACAAATATTGTGTTTTGGTGTAAGACGTTCGCAAATTTTTTTTTTTTATATAGAAATGAAGTTTGTACAGATGCCCCTCATCTGTCACTTTACAATGTATAAGCACATATTTTTGATAACTTTAAAGCCACTTTCACACCTCGATTACTTAATCTATTATAAAAAAAAAAATTAAGCAAAAGTAAAGCGATGTTTAAATAATTTCACCTCCTTGAACAAATATCAGTTTTCCCTCAGAAACAAACATTTTTCTTTTGCATAGTGTATAATAACGTCTTAGAAGAAATACATAATTATATGGATTAATAACGTATATATGTGATAAAATTTTGATTCATACATATACAGTTTGATACTTTTTCAAAAATATCAGTGCTTTTACAATTAATAGAATAAAAGTACCAGAACCAGAAACAACCTAATATATTTAACTAAAAATTTGGAGTACGGTGGATTTAAAACTGTCCCACATTTTGCATGCGGGTTCAAGAGTTTAAAATTCGCAATATTCGTTTTTACATCGTTTACAATACAAATTATAATTCATATATAAATCGTACGCCCCAATATACCTACCTATTGAACAGCATTTTAATTTAAAATAAAACAATTACTATACTATTACGATCCTAGATCATCTGAACTATTTGATGATCTATAAATCATTTCATCATATCGTTTGGGTCCTTTCAAACGACCAGAATTCGAGGTCTTCTTCCATAAATTGTAGAGAATTATTAATCAAATGTCGTCTTGTATTTTGCCACCAAAAGCTTTGTTTCATAAATATTCGCAAACGCATTGATTTTTACTGATTTAATTAAATTTGATAAAATTCTGATCGATTTTAAATAAAATGTCTCCCTATGGACTTCAAATAACTTCTCTTTTACGATATTTCGGTTATTTCTACAGTATTTTTCCGCAGTTGATTATTTCAAAAATTTGACTTGATAATCAAGAAATTTTCTGAGCTATACAAAATATTAAATGAATTATTTTTAATTGCAGACCGTTTTAGAAACATCCAATCAACCTGGCGATGATGATTTTGAACTTTGGGATCAAAGCCAAATGCTGCGATCTGAGCACAACAACGGTGGATACAAGTAGGAGGAATATGCCGTGAAAACTATTCAATAATTTTTAATATTATAATTTTTTAAGGTGGAATCACGGAAACTGGTGCAAACCATCATGCATCCCCATCACGGTGATTCTTACTCTAATTGTTTTAGTTGTACTACTTCCATTGCTTGAACATGCAAATGAGAAAACAATGCATACAAAAGCAAATGGCTCATCTTATGTTTGTACAGATTCTTGCAAGTAAGTTAATGATTCTGGTTTAGTTACTGTAAAATATAGTTCAAATATGTAGTATAACGCTGCACTTCATTAACATGATGACATTCATTTTGATTTACTTATGTTATTGAGTAAATGTAGTTTTTACTTTGTTATTGATAATCTAAATATGCTTTTGACTTGCGCTTACTAAGTTATTTCTGTTACATAAAAACAGCAGAAACCAATTTCAAGAACACTTTTTCATTATTCGAATATTTATGCATTACACATTCCGTCCGATAGCCAGCTAAAAAAAGCTAAAGTCATCGATTTTTTTGAGTAGCAAAGGCCAGCGGAGTCAGTAAAACCATACAAAATATCGAGTTTGTACTTAAAAATAAATCCAACTGTACGAAAATTCATAGTTCCGTTTTCTTAACACATCATCCGATTTTAACATATAATATTTTAACCAATCTTTGTTAACAACACTTAATTGTTTACAGAATGTAATCACCAGAAATAAGAAAAGCAATGGGTATATTACATACTTACATTAAATCCATTCATTGCTATCATCCATTCATTGTTGTACTCGACGTAGGACGTTTAATGGTCACCTGCGTAAAGGGTGGTGATTGAAAAATGAAATATAGTTATCATATTGTATATCCTTTGTGTCTATTTGTCTGTCTGCTGTCTCTCCAGAGTCCAGACGATTACCTAAGAACGGTTTTAGCTAACGCGTTTAATGTTACAAGTTTATATTCGAATGAAAGCAAAATCGGGCAAAACTTTCTTCGTATTAGTATAATAAAGTGATTCATTTATATACAAAAAATTTAATTTTAACTTTCTTTTATTAAATATTTTTTTATCTTTTTCACAATATTTTCAAAATTGCACTGATGCCAAAATCTTTTAACTTTTGATAAAATTTTTCGAGAAATGTATTTTTCGTGCAAAATATAAAGTATTAAAGTTGAATGTATATAATATATACTTTAAACTAATAATACTTTAAACTAATCTGTATTTCATAATTGCTAAGAATATGTTTTAGTATTTTTTTTAATTCTTACAACACATATTTATTATTTTTTTTACTATTATTTACATTATTCATCTATTCATTCCTGCTTTGAAAAATTGCGTTTACTTTTTAAAAAACGTAGTTGTAAGGAGTTTTAGTGTAGGTAGAAAATGTTTAGACATCACACTAAAGAGACTAGAATCAGAAATTGTAAAATTCTTATTATTTCAAGTAAACGAAACAGAACCTAAGATTATATGTTACGTATATTTCATTTTACTAAAACATAGATATCATAGTATCTGTAATCGTTCTTTGATAAACGTTTTTCTTTCAGTATACAATTAGTAGAAACGATTCCCGAGGGTTTGAAATATCCACCAGACAGTCCATTGTATATATCAACGTATGATGCATGGTCAAAATTGTTGGAATATGCCAATTCAAGTGTTGACATAGGATCGTTCTACTGGACACTACGAGGAGCAGACGTTTACAACCATTCGTCAGCTTGGGCAGGCGAAAAAATCTTTCAACAAATTCTTTTAACTGGAACACAAAGAAATATCAAAGTTCGAATAGCACAAAGTGCACCCACTCAACAGCAACCGAATTTGGATACAGAATTTCTTCAAAAGAGAAATGCCGCTGAAGTGCGTTCCGTTAACTTCCCGAAGTTGTTGGGTGGCGGTGTACTTCATACAAAAGTCTGGATTGTCGATGGACAACATTTCTACTTAGGAAGCGCAAATATGGACTGGAGATCATTAACTCAGGTAAAGAAGTACTTCTCAACAATTGCGAATAGTCAACATTTCAAATTCTATTTAGGTTAAAGAACTCGGTGTCCTTGTTACGAATTGTACCTGCCTGGCCAAGGATGTTGGAAAGATATTTTCAGCCTATTGGTATTTGGGACGCAACAACAGTCATATACCGTCGCACTGGCCTGAGGAATACAGCACAAAATTTAATTTAAATTCACCACTCCATGTTAATTTTAACAACAACTATGAGTTTAAGACGTTCTTTTCGGTAGGTTAAAGTTTTAATTATATATTCTAGTTATAAATTACAAAGTGTATTTCGACACAGAGTTCACCTCCCCCTCTTTGCCCAAGGAGTCGCACAGAAGACTTAAATGCAATAATAAATACTATCTTAAATGCTGAAAAGTTCGTCCATGTCGCTGTTATGGATTATTTTCCGTTAACTTTGTATACACCAAAAATGAAGTGAGCTGCTAGCAAAAATAATTTTGTGTTGATATAATTATTCAAATATTAGGTACTGGCCTTACATAGATGATGCATTAAGAACTGCTGCTGTAGAAAACAAAGTATCAGTGAAACTGCTGATATCCTGGTGGAACCATTCACGACCTGCAGAAGACTACTTCTTGCGTTCACTCCAAAGCCTAACAAACGCGTACAAAGGGGTGGGCATACAAGTGGTAGGACTGCGGTACTGTAAAATCCATTCACGTTTGCTAATAATTTTTTGTAATGCAGAAACGCTTCATAGTTCCTGCCACAGAGGATCAAATGAAAATTCCTTTCGGACGTGTCAACCATAACAAATATTTAGTTACTGATAACACAGCTTACATAGGAACATCGAATTGGTCTGGAGACTACTTTACGGACACCGCGGGCATTGGTCTTGTTCTTCGGGATGTTCACTACGATCGAGGCGATAACGAAACCACCATTCAAAGTCAGCTAGCTGGGGTATTCGAACGAGATTGGAATAGTGTATACGCAGTCGATTTAATAAAGGAGTCTTTCTAGCACACTCATGTGATACGAGAGAAAGTGGTTGTAATTTTTTACGTAGTTCAAAGGCTTATTCATATTGTTTATTAATAAAACTAGTTTCAAGAAATTGAAAGAGTTCGTTTGTCCTAAAAAAATCAGTAACAACAAAAGAGGAAAGCTTATTAAAACATTACAGTAATTTTCTTAATTTATTTATTTATACAATACATTGGTCCATACACATACAAAATTTATACAAATGTAAAACTATTACACATTGACGACAAATAAAATGAATGATTCAATTTTACTTATACAGGGTGCCCCAAAAATCGAATGTCAAGCCGGAAATGAATGATAGGCTAGGTGGTAACAAGATTCATGATACATATCTTTATTGCTTACGTATTTACTAAGTTAAGCATGGCGTGAGCATAAGACGCGACCACTCTGACTATTTTATATTATTTGTTTACTTATTTCTGATTTTTGTACTAAATACTTCTGTTTTTAACATGTTTTCCAGGTGTAGTGCAATTACCTCTGTGCCTTTCAGGTGGTTCCCTTTTTGGGACAGCCTGTATGTCATACGGAAAGCGATAAGGGACCTCTTCTCGGAAATTTAGTTAACGATATTTTCTTATAAAACATTAAATTATAAACGATTTAACGCCAAAACCATATCTAGAGATTGTTTCGACGGCACTTGTTGGAGTATCATTGACATCTTTTAACTATTAAAATTACTTGTTAATATTCCAAAATATTTTTATTTATAAACAAGTGATTTTAATAGTTCATACTTTATTCAAAAAACTGATGGTAAAAAAGTCATTGGTTCTAAACTTGCGAAAAAAACTGCCAATGTTTTAAAGCGAATCAAACACGATATGCTGCCAGAGATTTTGGAATCGGCTATTATACACAAAAATGATACAGTTAAAGAAGGCAGTTTACTGAATAACCAAAAAATCTTGAATTTTAAAAGTGATATACCCCTGAGAAGGAAGGACCACCCTAAAACGAAGCCAAAACTGGGAATCCTGAACTGGAGCTCTGGAAAGAAACCAGGATCATCGATCGCTTTGCGAGTTAACATACCAAAATTTTCCACTAAACATCAACAGAATTTTGTTAAGATGGAATGGATCGGCGAACACATTAAAGTACACCAGTCGAAGGCACGGCAAGATTTATTTGAGATATGTGCGCAATGCCACTACAACACCGAACAAATCTGATAAGGCGTAAACTGTGGTAAATATTCCTAAGCCATTTGCTGAAGAAAAACCCTTGGACAAAGCAAGGGCTTTGGAAAAGAAAAGCCTTTGAATAAAGTAAAGAGCCGCCAGCTGAAGAATTTGGAAATGTACAAGGGCAGACGTGGAAATGAAAGAAACCGCAGAAACTAGGAGAGAGGTGTTCGTTCTAATCAGAGATATGAGCTGCAATTGCAGCACAGGGATCGTTTGAAGAGCCAGGATAAAATTTGAATAAAATTTTTATAAACTATGTGTTGATTAATGTATGAATTATTTTGATTTATGGAAACATAAGCTTTATATTAAAGAAGGTAAATATCAAAACTAAGAATCGGTTAATAAATAAAATTGCGTGTACTGAACATGTTACTTTCTCGATAAGAGGTCCCTTGGCCTTATCACACTCGATCTAGATATTTGTGAACATCGAAATGGTAATATACAAAAACAAAAACACTATTTTAAAAATTAATTTACATAATATATTTTTTGATTTCTTTTTATTGCTACACTGAGTATATATACGCAAAACAATTATTCATTCATGTATACTAAGTTTCGTTATGTTTTAAAAATTAATTCAGAAACTTAGAAGTTTTTTTTTATAATTCAATGGAGGCTTATGATTAAGTTATGAACCTCTTTAATGCGACTTATATTGATATATACATAGTATTCATATACAGAAAATTAATACGCAGCGAAAACTATACGGTAATGATAATTTAATATTTACAGTATTATTCATGATCTACCGATATCGGGGCAGAATTTTGTTCTCGAAATGCGGAGCCCATCATAGATCGGATGGTGTACAAAACAAATGGCTAGAGCTGCTGAATGCGCAGACTTACCTAGGAACAACAACTTAACGCTTTAACAATGGCTAATGATCCAAAAGGAAGTTTCTGTCGCCCAACTCCCGAAATCTTCTAAAAACTTCGCTTTCGCGATGGGAAAGGTACTAAAATCACTTCCACAACGTTATTAAATGATACTTTACGTGACGTGGCTCTGGTCTCCAACAAAAGATCATCGACTTGTTTGCATTTTCGCACTTTTACGGTGCAATCGAAATAGCGCTTCCCGCAAATTGCTTGTAGGTATTCTTTTCCAAGTTTATTTTTATTGTGCATATTATTTTCTTTACTTACGGGCAATTTGATAAATATGGATTTCCTGTGCCTGAAGTTTAACACCAAGCTTCGACTCTGATCTACTGCCATAATTTTCCTTCTAGGCCCATTGGGAACCAACAGCTTTGCAGCACCACTGGCAGGATTTTGCTTTCGGCAAATATTACCGAGGGATTGCAGCTGACCGTCGTTTAACCTTTGTAGCTCAACATGACAGGGTTTGGTGTATTCGTGTTGTTTGATACTTTCCTTTAAGCACACGGTACACATAGCATCCGTTTCCATTTCTTTAAAGGCGCTCAGATTAATTTTGCTGACAAGGTAGATTTTGGTGGGAAACTGAAATAAGTATGGTTAAGGAATATTGCCTCAATTGGAAAACATATCAGTATTTTATCATTAAACAAAAGATCTAGCTCTTTTCTAGATTATTCGAATTTTAAACTGGCCACCATTTGTTTGCCTTAAACAATTTTCAAGTAAAAACTCTCATTTGCCCCGGTCAGAAAATGTATATTTACGTGCTTTAAAATGAATTTAATCTGGAGCGTATTATGCTTACCTTATTCAAACAGAATAAACGTAGTTATATTTTCAACACTAGATATGAAACTATGTATATGAAATTCTTTTCCATTCCAAACCCAAAGTTGAATTGTATAGAAACTTAAAGGTGAAGCAAAAAAATGTGGACGCGCGATGGCTGCGCAAATCACATATATAAGGAAGCAAGTTTCTGTCTCGCTCTAAAATCAAAATGTTCCTTTAATTTGACATTCGTTCTATCAAATTGACGAATAGAAATTTGCCTAGAAAATTGAGAAATAGGTGATTTTCAAAAGCAAATTGAATGTAAAATACATTCACAGAAAAATAGAAGTAAAAATAATAACATTAAAGAACTAAAATCTAGCAACTATTACTATTTCATTATGTAATTATATGAGTTGTCAGAACTGTCAAATTTCCTAAATCTCACAAATGTTGGTCGTAACTCGTAAGATATATAAATGATATATTGAAATAGTAAGTTCTCACTGTCGAACATTTTTATATATATATTATATACAAATTATAAAATATATCTGCAGGAGGTGCAGGAGGATTAATTACAATTACAGTTGGTCGCGCGCGATCATTTTCCCAGCAAAAAGCATAACCCCCTCGGTTTACCCAAATCAAAAAATATTGGATACACGGGTACAAAAATCATAAGTGGATTAAATATTTATGTTACTATACATACATCAGCGGTTCCTTCCTACTTCATATCTATCCTTCGCAATCCTTTTGAATTTTGATAGAATATTTGACACATTTTCGTCAATGCATTTGTCAGGTTTGTCGGGAGGTTGTCTCCGGAGACTGGAGAGCAGAAGAACTAAGGTCTGCATCTAACTGGTATAAAAATATGGCCGTTGTTTTTATTATTTTTGTATTTTATTATGCGACTGCGGCAGGGGGAAATATTTTCCATTTCGTGCTTTAAAATATTTAAAGGAAAAAAATGAAATGCAAACCTTATTAGGAAAATATTAAAATTTGTATGGAAATCATGCACTCTTCTAATTACATTATTCTGCTAAGTAAGATATCCTATATTGTCCAACGTTAAATTTGGTTTTGCAATTGGTTATTAATCGTTAAATATCGTTGTCTGGCCAGACAATCAAACAATTTTCTTTCACATCCTAAGAACAGATATATGTATTAGTCCAGTGCAACTAGCAATTATGAGAAATAAACCGAAACTTCGGACCAATTCATACAAAAGCAAATGATAGATTTTCTGGTAGGTTCTAGTGTCCTGATGAATGTCCCCAAAGGAACCTCCCCCTTATCGGCCTTATCCGAAGTGTTTCTTATAAATTTATATGCTTAAGGGTGGATTATATTTAAAGACAAGTTTTGAAAGTCAAATTACATGTTTTATAAACATTTTTTTATTTATTAAATTGCAAGAAATTTGAAAAAGTGATTACTTTTTTTTCTTTTTACTTTTCGTTTTTGTTTTTTTAACAAAAGGTTTCTCAATTTCCAAAGCAATTGTATTGTCCTTAAAGGATTGAACGGATCTGTTTTTCTTCTTTTTCAAAGGCTGAACAGAAGCCACTATGCCTCCGGCCTTGAATCTGTGAACCTTTGAAATTGGAGTTAAAATTGGAGCAATCGTCGATCCATTTCCAGAAGTTGGCGAGTTGTAATAATCCGATTTAACATTCTTTCGATTATGCAAGGATATTTTCGCTTTCGAATTTGTTAAACGTGTTAATATTTGAGTTGTCTCTGTTAATTTTGAAAGAGGATTGCTGGAAAATTGTGTAAAATTTCACTTTAGTATATAAAATATAGACTTATAGTAGACAAATTGAACGTACCGTTTTTTTAATGTTTTGTTTTCAGTTGATTGTATTTTGCCAGATTTGGCATGAGTTGCACTTTTCTTAGTCCTGAACGATTTTTCCGAATGACCAGGTGCAACAAGATTGATGGTTACCTTATTTTTGCTATCGGAGTATGAGTATACTTCATTCTCCTGCCACTCTTCCAGTTTTTGGCAACAAGCTCTGCGAAGCAAAGCGTTATTATTAGTTATTATACTTAGTTGTATTGTAACGGAGTAAAATCTAAACAAGAATTATTATTTCTATGTTATTTGCCTCAAAACTTTCCAAGGAATATTTTCTCGAAATTTAGTGACATAACTGGATGAATTACTTACTCCAAAAGAGCTTGATTCTCATCGCGTTTTTGGAGGTCCTTCTTTTTTCCTATGGGAGGCATGCCCCAAGATAGTGGTCTGGTCCTGTCGCCTCCCGGGCCCATATCTGGTAGGACCCCAGTCCATACTTGTTTTTTTAGGCTTAATTTGAATTGCAATGAGTCATTTTCAGGACCGCGAAGAATATTCACAGATGCAGTTCTGAAAAATAAATTTAAAAGGATCAGTTTTGGGGTGTATGTCACATTTCAGTTACTTTATTTTATTGGGGGAACTCTTATTCAAATTATGCCATGAATTTGTTCTTCTTGTTGCTAGAGTGATGTGAGGGAATTCCGTAATAACAGGAGTTAAGACTTTCTTATCTTTATTGGCAGTTATTGATATTTCATGGGATTTATTTTTAGCGGCAGTTACTATTAATTCTGGTGGCATTTGTTGAGTGCTGATGTATTTCCTTTGGAATTCTAATTGCATTTGGGTTTTTTGAGTCTTTGGAATGGTTCCATATCCATCTATATACAATTCATCATCAGTTGAAAACTGAATATCAGAGCCGGGATCAGTGGTTGGTAACTCCAAAGGTGTCCTTTGAATTTTATTTCTTTTATGAAGATTGGAGGACTTACATTTTGGCTTTGACTTTTTATGCTGAAATTCAAAACATACTTAAATTAATTGTATTAAACAAAAAACTGTTTCACAATCATGTCATTCTCGTATAAGGAATGTGTTTTCTATTTCGATATTTTAACTATTAACAATTAACGGTGACTTACCTTTCTGTTATCCTTAAGCAATTTAATTAAATCAGATACCGGAGATGATGGTGGGACTTTGAGTGGTTGGCAGCATGGTCCTTCTAGTTCGGACATTTCATCTTTTCCTTCATTATCAGAACTGTTACTAATAGTGTCTCCTTCATCGCTAAAAATTTAAGCAATCTTTAATATAAGTGTTGGGCTTTATTGATGAAAAAACCAAACTGTATAGAAACATACTCAAACAAATTGCTAATATGTTTTTTTAGAATTCGTAATTTGTAAAGAATTTCGCACTTGAACAAATAAAGCTGAATGCCTTTTGGGTGACTTTCACTGGCCACCGTAATTTTAATAAAAATAAATTTCATACTAGCAACAAAATAGTATCGTTTTAACTTAAGTGTTCTTCAACTGATGTGTTGTATGTGTTATCTGAGGTTGAAAACTGCTTTAATTTAACAAACAAAAACCGCTCCAACTAAAACAATAACTTTTTTTGTAGCGACATTATTACGACCATGTTTTAGAATATATAAGTTTAGTTAAAGTCACATTTACATTTCAATTCATATGAAAATATATCGATTTCCATGAACACGGGAACCAAAACTGTTATTTATTACAAAACCATTTTGTTACCTAGAATAATCCGATAATGCAATGTTCAACGGGTCGTCGGCAGTGGATCCTTGTTTGGTCAGTCTTTCAATTATTTTGTTCCTAAGTTGTTCCTGTTTTAAATTATTATAATTTGTTAATATTTTACAAAAAAAAGTTAATATTAAATCAGGAAAAAGGCATATAACTAAAATAACAATTGTTTGTAATGTTTTATATATTTTAACAAAAGCTCCGAAATGTCAGGTACGTGTGTGCAAAATAAATAATTACAAAATATAAAGAAGAATAAGAAGCTAAGGCGCGTGTACATATGTGTATGAAATAAAAATCACCCTTAAAAAATATACTCCTATTATTAGGCGATACTCTAAGGGCATTTTGCGGCTGGAACGTCTTAAAAAATCGTAGCGTTGTTTTAAAGCTTGCATGGAACTGAAAAATTATATTATATTCTCAAGCGTAAGTATAAATGTAAAACAAATGAGCTAATTTCAAAACAATCCTAAAACGTAAGAATTTGTTAACAATAATACATGTTATAATATTTTCTCAGAATTAAGTTTCTGTTTTAAAATACACTCTTCTTTTTCTGCTAATTTGCTCAACTTGAGGGCTTTCTTTTCACGCCGCTCAAGTTTTCTCATTTTTTTAACTTTTCTAAACAATCTTTCTCGTTTTTTTACTTTTATTGGATTGTCATCATAATAGTCGAGCAGAGTTTCACAAAACGTTCGTCCCATTGTTTCATAGTCCTGTAATTAAAACATTTGTATTTTTAAAGGTAATTATTCACTAATATTTTGGAAAAAAAACCCTACCGCAATCGTAAAGTGTGTTTTATTTCTTGAACCAAGTGTAGATCCGCCGAAGGACGCTTCAAGGGTGTAACTGTTGGTAACGCCCAGCATCCAAACGACAATTCTACCAGTACCTTCCTTGTTACGTTGAACTTTAAATTTACAACTTTCAAAGCAAAACTGTAAGTTGAATTTTAATAATGTAAAATTGTTCCTCTACACAATATTCAGTATTTTCCTACTTTATCAGCCGCGTTCTTGTGAACCATCAAGGGGAACACTTGTTCTGTTAACTTCTTTTCTGTACAACGCCGGTTTTCGCAGCCATAAATAAAAATGTTGTGCTTTCGAGAATGAGCGTGCATATCACAGTACATAGCAACACCACAGTCTTCCATCAGTCTACGGAATTGTAATTGAAATTAAATATAATTAGTTCACAGACAAGTTCACCTTTTGATCATTTGCTTTGTGTACCAAATCGAAGGATAATTGTCCTTTATAACCGTTCTGTATTGCCGATTAAGGTCTTTACCCGTTAGAGAGTTTCGTGTGTTACCCACGATTACTCCGTCCGGATTCAGCATTGGGATCAGTTTGAAAATGAATTTATGCCTAAGTCGTTTAGCAGCGCTTGAGTCTCCAGTTATGAAATCCATGAAACCCTTCATTATCCACGATGATGGGGTTTCCCCGGGATGCACACGTGCTGACACAACAACTGCCTTTTTCTTCTATCCATGAAAAGAGAAATTAACTTATTTTGTTTAAATATAGGTACAGTCATTTCTCGGTTTACGCGAACTAGATTTACGTGATTTAGCTTTTATGAGATCTTTGTTTCAAGAAGATTTTCGTGATTTACGCGACAAGCGGCTCCTCTGGAATGTTTCGAAAACGTCTGAAACAAGTTCGAAAAATTTCAGCTGGATCGCATGATCGCATCCAGTGTGAGGTAAGAAATAATCTTCGAAGACACTCAGTACATCAAAAGGCCCATCTTGAACTGGATGTCTAGGTGCACCTGAAGCGACATACGTCGCGTCAAGTTGGCCCCATGCGTCACACAGGAAAGTACCGGGTGCCGCATTTGAATTTGAGAATGTGAATGATTCAAATGTTTAAAAACCCTCGTTTCAATTTAGATCGAAATTATTTTTAAAATATCATGTATTTTGTATTTTTGTTTTTGATGAGTTTTGATTTTTTTTTTTTTTTTATATTTCAATCGTGTTCATTGTGTATAACCGTAGCTATAAGAAATCTTCTCATATTTCTATACATTGCAAAAGAATAAACATGGGCATGTAGATATTATTTTTCTAAGAAATCGTTTAGGAACTTAGCTTTGCGTAAACCGTGCGATGACTATCTTACGTACTTTGGCCACGTCTTCATCATTCGAGGGTGCTGTAACTGATAAATAATAAACATTGTTGCCAGCGACAGAGCGGCAAAGCAGTCGCAATTTACAATACTTTGACTTAATGGGATTTTTCTGAATTTCCATAAGATAATCCTGTCACATAAAATAATTAATCTTAAATATAAATTTCAATTTCAAAGCAAACATGTGTATACCTGTAAATCACTGTATGTGTAAGGATAACTATGAGCAAAGTAGACAGTGTCGCGATCGTGCAAAAATTGGATATTAAATGTAAGAGTGTAGGATCCATTTTCGTCGTCTTCGTCCGCTGAGTTGCTAAAATAATGAAAAAATTATGAAAATTTTAATAAACAATTCTATTGTGTCTTGAAAATTTTACTCATCCTCGTTTCTATAGTAGCATATATTTTCTCCGCATCGTCGCCATCCTTCACCTGAGCGTTCTGCGGTTATTTTTGAGTACATCAAAGGTTTCATTCCCTCATTGTATAAACTATCGGATTTTACCAGATTTACTATAGCAAATCTAAGCAACAAATTAAAGAAATAATTATTTTCAAGGATAACGCAATCGCTCACCTGTACACAGTTTGTCTTTTGGTGTTATTTACCCGGAAGTAGAACCATTGCTTGCTGCGATTCGTGTACAAGTCTGGACGCAGGTATAATTCATAGTAAGTTGATGTAACTTTGATGGCTTTTGCTAAATTTCCAGACTCGAAACGGGACTCAAACACCAAATCAGTGGCGTCAACCGTTGCACTATTTGGATTAACATTAGACAGGTACTTCGAGCCTCCTGCACAGGAACGACTGAACTGCGTTGATGTATTAACGATATTTAAATTACGAATGCTATCAGAAATGCTTGAGACTTGATCGTGCGTGATTGTGGTGGTGCCAGGTTCTGAATAATTTTGGTGCACTACTGGTTTTGGGGATGGGACACGTTGTGGCGAAATAGTTTTATAATGAACTTTTTCAAGTTCCGGACTATTATCAAGATATTCATCTAATTCATTCAGTTCTTCATCAATATCTTCGCAATTCGAATTTTTCACTGAATCAACTGAAGAACATTTTGAAAAATTTTTGTAATATGGACTGGGACTTCGACTTTCATTTGATGATTCTGATATATCGTCTCCCGAGGAAGTGACATCGTTACTCTAAGGAAAGACATCTCTTAAAATGTGCAGGGTTTTAAAAAATGACTTTCAAACTATTAATTTTATTATTGACAAAAAATATTGTATCTAGATTAATAACTGTTTAAAATTATTATTACATCTAAAGTGTACTCCTCCAATAAAATTAAGATTTTTTCTAACACTTCAACTTAAGACACTGTTTACTCTGTTTAGTTTTAGTATAACCACAAAGCAAAGCATTTTTTAACATATAATTCTTTTGTATACATTAGTCAGAATTGAGGGCACTATTTTTCCTTTATGTACAAATCATCCAAATTGGATGCGAATTAAAATAACCTCATACAAAAAATGCAACGAATTGCAAAATGTAAGTGCATTCCATAAATGTAAAATAACTCAATCATTTTTCTTCGTTCATGACCTTAAGTCTTAACATCACTTTTAGTTCAAAAAAGAAAAAAAAACATTTGCCAATTCCCTTTACTGTCCTTTTTGCAATTAACATAAAGTTCAAACTTTTTGAAGTCAAAATTTTCAAAATTAGTTGCATTAAATAATTGCAATTTGCAAACAGAATTTATATTCAACGTTGACTGAGTTACGTTCACACAGTGGCTGGTATCCTTCCTCCCCAGAAGACAGAACGGCTCAATGGATCATCAATTCTAAATGATGTCATATTGCTATTTTTGTCTTCTCGTTGAATCCACACGAACATGAAACAATTTCGCCGAGATCGAAACAAACGCAGCTGGGTCCGAATGAACGAACATTTCTCTTTCTTTTATTGACTCTTTTTGCTTGGCTTTCATCTTTCAGAGCTGGAGGCACGAAAATAAGTGCGAATTTTTCGCACTTTTCCCGGATATAAAATTTCAATGAACTCCGTCAAGGCGTCAACAATACAAGTTTACACTTCCTGTTTTCGTTGTTTCGTTACAATGGACGAATTCTAAAGTACATAAAGGAAAATTCACGCGATGAATTTAAATGTCCGTTACTTGATTTTAACGGAAATACATTTTCCTAACTTGATCCAAAATTATAACAATTTAAATAATTACAATAATCGGTACCTTCAGCTGTTTCTATTCGTGCAAAATTTTTTTGATTACACTGCAAATTTCATGTGAGCCAAAAACATAATTTTGTTAGGATTATTTGTTTACAATTAAAATTCCTTTGCATGCATTTTCAATTGTACGAAGAATTTTGAGTAGAAAACCAATTTTAAACTCGCTAATTAAACATTTTTTAAGTCAAATGAATTTCCGCAGATAAATTTCAAGATCATGAATCTAATCAGCAATTTATCAAGTTAGGCAATTGGCAACAACATTAGCGGTGAGTGCAACAGGTGAATACTTTTCCGTTTTATTATAGAGCCTGATGAAGTACTTATATTGTAATAAATTGTTTTCTGCGTTAAGTCGGACTTGACTAATATACGTCATGTTCTTAATTTCGATACTGAATAATTAATTACCATTTGCCGTTGGCTGATGCGAAGGTTACTGTTCGTTCGCTCCTGTTTTGTATACTCGAAGAAAAGTTTTAACATTTCTCAAAACAAAAATTACAAACATACAATTTTTATTTTAAGACGGTAATGCTATTGCGTTGTCGAATAGCAGCGACACGAAATTTCATTAATTTTCGATTGAAATTATGTTTAATCAATGCTTATAATCAATTGTTGTTGCAGGTTATATTTTGCTTGAGGGGAATGTGGTGTGTGCAAAAACATGCTCAACATAAATTAAAATTCCGAAAATAATATTTGACTTACATAATTTACGGCACTCAGTGGATTGTAGCTAAAAATTACTAATCCGTTCTCCTCTCCAACTGGCCGTGATTTCACTTCCTTTCCAGTTGGCTGATAAAATGGTTCCGGCTGTTTTGGCGCATCCCACAAGTGGGTAACTCGCTCTATTGCTACCTGCGGAAATAATTCAAAATATATGAGTTCCGAGATGTAATCACTTCACTAATACAAAGAGTGTAAAATAATTGCTATAGCTATTAGATACGCATTGAGAAAGTTTCACATTTGAAATTACTCAAATCAAAATCAAAAATTCAAAAATATTGCAAAATACGGACTCTAAAAAATGCAACGGCAATCGCTTTAAATTTCTGATAATTTCTAATTTTATTAAAATTTATTATTTTATTATTTTATCAAAAAAAATTTGAACATAATATATCTAAATTTATTTGCGGATATTTTTTACTTCCTCCTGGTTTTTTAGGGATGTCTTTTTAAATATTATACTTCTGACTAATGTCTACAACAGGTGACATTGAAAAATTTAAGTTGAGATCGCAAATACTTTCTGCCATTTTTTTTTTTTTTTTTTTTTTTATGAGAAGGGAATAATCTTAATCCGACATATCTTGGATTTTTGCCACTACTTTTGTTTCCATCAGAAAAACCTGTCATCCCAAAAACTAAAATTGAAACGAATGAAATGACGACGTGGAACAATGATTTTGTAAATCATTGCATTTAAAATGCTGTGTTTATCAAATACTGTTGATTATATACTGTATTTGCGTTTTTGTTTTCATCCTAATGGATGAATGTTTTAATATTTTAAATTTCATTTAAGTAAATTTTGTTAAATTTTTTTATAGTTCTCGGAATATAGAGGAAAATTCTATTTTAATTCCTACGTTTAGCTGTAACAAACAAATATATCTCTAGCTTATATTGCTTTGAATATAACAAAACTAATTTTTTAAGAACTATGTACCTATATGTAATATTTGTAAGAACAAATAGTTTTAACTAAAAAGTACAAAAAGAAGACCTTGCAAAAAATGAAAGTCATTTTTATTTCCTGTAAATTTTTCATAAATATTTATAGAATATAATATTAATATTACATATATTTATTAGGAGTTCTTTACAAAAGGCTAAATATTAAAGAAAACTCCATAAATGCCTTCAATAAAACAATAAACTCCAAAATAAACTTTAATTATTTTTTCATTAATATTTTGCTTGCCTTTGTTACTATTTACTATACACTCATAACTAAATTGTAAAAAAAATCTATGTGATTTGCGAACGCTTTATCGTTATTTTTACTTTAGTAATGTTTTGTTATTATTTCGTTTGTATGTATAATATGTTCAGCTTTGAAAAAATTTGGTTTATTATAATGGAAAATTTTGTGCTCACTACAATAGCAGTAAGGAACTTATAACGGTTACTTCGGAGAGGAATGAAATTTACTGCGATCTCAAAAGTACCATTTGTTCAGCATAAGTTTGATTATAAATTATTTTAAAGTTTGGTACGTTCTGAGCATTTCATCCAAACTGATTGAAATCTGTTCGCGATTAACATTTGGATGCCACTTACCTCACATTCTGCTGGCCATTTGGCGGCCTGCTGCGAATAATCATTGTCCCTGTCCTTGGGTGGCAACGCGAACAGATCTCTTGGCTCTCTTAGGCGAACTGAGGATGAATTTTTTGCATTTGCATTTACCTCCAATTGGTTTGTTTTTAAGTGGTTTGATAAGAAACTCCCCAAGCAACCTGCAAAAGGAAAAGTTGCGTGTTTTAAAACACCTGTGCTCTTTAACACCGTAATCATAAGAAAGCAGAAAGCCGACACTACTTACGTTATTATGTTAGGCAAGTTATAAACAAAGAATGTGCACTGTAGTTGCAAAACAAATTGGAGTTCGTTACGTTAAATGTTTGAAATTGAAAAATGGATCGTCAGAGTGATCGAGAGGAATCACTTGGTTGCACTACAGCGCCAAGACAGCGGACGATAATCGCCCGCAATGCTGGACAATTAGCTCGGTACACAGCTCACCTAAATAATTGCAAGGATTATACAACTCTGCGGAAACGCGTTTTTCACTCCTCGTTCCCCTCTTTGGATCCCAGGAACTCTTTTATCTGAGCTCAAACTTGTGTAGCCGAAGACTAAATGTGCTTGATGGAATGTGCTGTAATGCTTTGATGTGTCGAGAAAAGCTTATGCACCTTAATTTTTTTATATTATTTATTTTAATGCTCGCGGGAGAGCTGAGTTGAGAGCATCCTGTACAGTGTGCACCTTTTATTTTTGTACACTCCCTAGAATCCAGGGATTGCAAACGTTCACCGTTCGAATGCAGCCTATTTTTATTCTTTTAGCGCCGGCGGATCTCCCTCTCTTCCTTCACCTGTTAGGGTTCATTGCACACCGATGGGGACTCCACACAGAGGCGCTACATTTCGTCACACGTCTTTTTGTTCTTAATTTTAGCAGACAGACCAGACAGTGATTTAAGACTCTTTCGAAAGCTCTGATAACATGCAACGGCTTTCCGTGATATCTTTTCGTTAATTGGATGTAAATTTGTGCTACATAGATCAACACTCACGACGTATCTCTAATGAGTTGTTGTACTATATACATACTGTATATATTTTAAATTGTTTATACCAATTAAGAGGTAGGTAGTAGATAATAAGTTTCTCTGGCAAGGGTGTTATATATTATTTTCGTGTTACTTCTTCAGAAACATGCATACATGTGATAATTAGTTTTACGGATTCGAAAATGGAATGTATTGAGAAAAATAATATGTACATACAATTAATGTAACTTTACTTCAGAAAACAACTATAATCTTTTAACAAATAAATTGAAAAAGCATTTTTAAACTGATTTCTTGAAATCGACTTCTTTCATACTCCAACTAAAAAAACAATTGCTTTAAAATAGTATATTAGATGATCATGATAGTATACATACTTCTAATGTTTGCACCTGCACATATTTTACAAACAAAACCAACCAAATTTCCAGTAAATTTCAAATAACTTTTAAATTATATTTTGAAATTCCAAAATCTTGCCGATAATATATTGCAGAGAAGTAAAGACATGAATATATACACTATACAGGGTGTTTGGCGTATGGACCGACACAATTTTTTGGAAGGTTGTGGGAGTCGCTTATTATAATAATAAAATAAATTATTAATTTATCTATATCAATTTTTATTAATAATAACAAAAATTTCATTCTTTTTTTAAATTTTTAAATCCTAAATCTCAATTTCAGATTGTTATAACTTTTTTGTTTGTGGTTGTAACAGCATAAATTAACCTTTGTTGTAATTTTATTCTAAATAAATAATTATTTGATACTACAACCATAAATAAAAAAGTTACCTGTGACAATTTGAAAGTGAGATTTAAAAAGCGAAAAAAAAATATTATTAATATAGATTAATATAAATTAATAATTTATTATTATTATAAGCGGCCCCCCACAACCCCCCAAAAAATTATGTTGATCCTGATCCATGCGCCAAACACTCTGTAATCTGTATATGTAAAACTTCTATTTGGCATTTTTCTGTACACACTTGCAGTTTCCATGAAATTCTCATTTCATTATTAAGTAGTGCTATTTTGAAAGGAGAGGAATTTGCAAAATACAACATTACCATGAGTTGCGATGGTACAAGCTGGAAACAGCTTAGTTTGCAAAAACTGCACTCGTTCCCCCGCGGAGAATCTCACTTCCGCACTCCAATCCATAATATAATTTTGCACACCTCAAACCATTTCTGGAAACTATTAATGTAACTTTCGTTTATCCATATTATGTTATTGAAAAAGTTTACGTTTGAAAACACAAATTTTATAATGTCCATAAAATACAGAATCACATGAAAATAATATCTACGATGAAATTAATACTTTCTAATATTATCACTGTCTTGTACTATATCAATTCCTTTTTGTAAAAGCACTGTCACAGCTTTGCTTTACCGGAGCCATAGTGCGAAGGATTTTCTAAAAAAAACAAGTGTAATATCGTCACTCCCAAATAAATTCGTTTCTAGGAAGCATGTTTTAGAGTGTGATGAGCTTGTACTAGCAACGGCAACTCTCCAAACACCCTCTCTATATGGCGGTTGAAAGTAAAAAAAGAATTCCCGCTAAACGATTTTCCCATTTATAGATGATTTTTTATCGGAGACGAGTCAGTGGTGCAATGGTTCCAGTACACGAATCGCCTTGACTTAAAGTGCTTGCTTGATGGAAGCTTGCATGAAACCGAATTTCAACATTTTTTATCTAATTTTCGCTTAGCTAATTTAGAACCTGCTAATTGATTTTAAGTGCTGCAGAAGTTCGTTCACCTTGCCGGTGCTGAAGGTTCTCATAATCCATATGTGAAATGTAAGAAAGACACGCGAGGGGACAATATTTTATCCGGGCACAAGGTTTTATCATAATATTCCCATATGATGGCAAAAACCATAATACAAAACGAACTGAAGAAACCAACAGACGACAGAATAAAACGAATTGGTATTTATTGAAGCGAAAAGTTCAGAAAATTTCACAAATCGTTTGGATCAAATGCCGATGAAAAATGGATTAGCAAAGGATTGTAGGCAGTCATATTATATATAATACATAATGCATATAGTATAATAACATAGAATAATGGCATTCAATCACTGTTTAGTTTGATTTATGGCATATTCGCTGCAAAATATGTATATACATATTTATAATTCTTAACCCCCATTTTGATTGTATATTATAAATAGAATCTCGTTTTTCGTAACTCTTGCAATTAAATCAAACTACAATATGTATTATAAATTATATGTAGGAGACACTTCTTAGGAGTATAATATATTAAGTTTGATTGCACGTTAAACCTTATATATGCCGTTTTATGGATGGATGCAGTACATCGCTGTCTGTCTGTCCATACTTAAGAACGCTTATAAGTAGCGTGTTGAGGTACGAAGTTACTTTTTTAACATGATGGTTGATGTTCAAAGAAGAACAAAATCACAGTAGCACTTTCTTAGGTTTCTGTGTAAAAATGGATTGTAAAATATTGTAATAAATACGTATAATCATTTTTTATAATTAAACTTTTTTTTAACACGGTATTATTTTAATTGTCGTTGATGTTGTAGAAATGCAAGAAAAACTTCCTTTTTCCTTTTAATAAGTTTGAAAGTATTTCAAATTTTACGATTCTTTTTTGCACAGTTTTAAAACGATTTATTAAGTAACCGTGTTTCTGATATTATGTATAATGTATGCTTCAAAAAATCTGCCGTATTTAGGGTATTTCATAATTGGTTTCCTTCCAAGTTAGTTTGATGTAAAAAAGTATCAAGAATCATCTCTTATACTTTATACTAGAATTTAAGAGGACAAAAAAGGTCTTTATGAGAATATTTTATTTTGTTGATTGAAAATTTTACATTTAACGTAGGTATGTGTTTTATAAATTGCTTTTTCCTTTGTGAAAAAGCGTGTTAATCTCACTAGTGACAATGGTCTACACTACACTAACCATTAAGCGCTCACTCAGGGGCGCCGACTACTAGGGTTTCCATATTGTTTAGTAACGCACCTTCACGCACTAATTGAGACGCAGACACAATATCGATTGATTGCATTTGAACTAGGTTACTACTTTCAAACTCGAACACCTCGTTGCCAGATTTATTTGTACTCCCTGATGTATAAAAATCAACAACAACAAAATTGAAATTGCATAAAAATTTTGTGAAAGTATATACATAAAAAATGTCGGTTTATTTCACAATTATATTTTGAATGTTTTTTTCAAAAATTCTCAGAAACAATATAATGCTTTTGAAAAACCCTAAATAAATTTGTAATTTTGAGGAAATTTTACTTTCGGTTGTAAGCTGAGAAAAACATCTTCTCAAAAAAATTATCCTATTTTTCACTCAATACCTCATCACATAAAATTTTATTGCATCATAATGTTAATGCTGATCTTGCCGAAATAGCTATTCAAAATTCGTGAAAAAAAGTGTAAATTTCGGGAAAATCTGCCAAAATCTGTTCTCAATCATGTAATTTTTCCACCTTGGCAAAACCTATTTTTGGACTGTTATTCCCAAAGTCATACAGTTAAGCACCTGATGCTCTGTTGTCACAAAATCATGACCCCCAAATACTTTTTAAGAAATATTTGAATCATTTAAAAACTACGTTTTAAAACGAGTGAATCGAAAATGTATCTTCGAAAAGATTTTTGGCCTCTTTTACTTAAATAACATTAAACTTGAATGACTTTTTCATTTTACGTGAATTAAAAAAAGGTGAGCGAGATTTGTGATACTTAAAATAACTTTATTATTACTTCCCAGAACTTTTTGTTTTTTTGTTTTTTTTTCACGAAATAGTATGAATGAATTATTTCCACTCTAAGAAATCGGACATTTGTTACTTTTCAAGAATATTTTGTTCCACTATTGCGAACTGTCGCGAAGGAAGTTGATTTATGCATTTCTTCTACACACTTATTGCTTTATTTTTATTAAATTTTTTTTTATGTTTCTCTGTGGCGAAGAACTGACGATATTTAACTTTTAAGTCAGTTAAATTACTTTGCATAATTTACTTCTAAGAAATTCACTTACAAAATAAATAAATGGAAATTTAAACAATTGTCATTTACAAAATCAGATTTTGAAGCAAATTTGTTAGTCAACTTGAAATAGAAAATAGTGTAAATAAGTCAAGGAATTCATTAAAATTATTTATCAAATAAGTAAATTAATTTGCTGAATCAAAATGAAAACTTTCCACTATTAATTTGTTTTTATCAGAATTTTCTTTATAAATCCGTACAATCAAAAAACGTTTTCATTTATTTTCTTCGTTTTTGTATATCGCATATAAAATAGGGAAATTGTTATTTGAAATTTTTATCCAAAAAACAAAACATACACTAACATTAAAATTTTCTATTTTAGTTTTTATGAAATTAATGAAGGTAACTTTAACAATAATTTTGGAAAAATCGTATTTTTGCACGATCAGAAACAAGTAGCTATATAAACATTAAAATGGTTAAAACCAGATGGTTGTTTTTGGTTTATAATAATTATTTTCTTAAATACTTGGAACTTTTGATCCGTAATTATTGATAACGTAATGATTTACAAGATAACATAAAAGAATTATCAAAGAATTTTGCTGTAATTATTGTCTATTCGTGCAACTAAATTTGTTCACAGTACTGTAAAAAACAATATACCTCCATGAAGTTCTACGGTTGCATTCATTACGTTGTAACTACTCCACTTTGAATCTACACGAACTTCCAACTGCTCAAAGCACATGCCACCAAACCCCTCAGTAGCTAGAAGGAGGATTACGTTCGTCGGTTGCAGCCATCGAAGAAGTTCAGTAACTACTTTAAGTTTAACGATATTAAACTTCAACGACCGATTCAACGTCAAACAGTACTTAACACAATATTACACCTATCCAATCGGGAAGTTTGATCAATCCGCTGCCTTGCAGCGGAGCTCTCAATTCGGACTATGGCGAATGTTATTTTCACTAAGTCCACTTTCAGCAGAGAACTAGAATTTTATGCAATGGAACCAGTTAAAATTATCGGCTTCATCCGGTTTACGCAAAAAACGGAACTGGAATAAAGCTTGAAGAGGACTATTGTCGCCTGCAAAAGCTTATGAATCCGCGGATCAACTAATCCACCAAGTGTGCCCTGCCAATTGAACGTTGAAGTAAAAATGCCGCTATAAATAGAAAATGCAAATTGGAGAATTTCTCTACAGGGTAGAAAGCCGGCCCGTTCTCCCCATTTCGGTTCTATGTCCTTTGGCATACATTTTCAAGGCACAATCTTTTAGTGAAGTTCTACGGGTAATCTATCTATTCCTTTGCTGCCAGGAAAATGGAACACGCGATAATCGGACTTATTTCAAGCGGCTTCACCTCTATAGATTCTTGGAAACGGTGGAATACCGGCGAAAGAAAGGGTAAAATTCCTCTAGTATTAATTGCATGTGAGAACATTGGCCGTTAAATGGAATACCGCCCACAGCGAGAGGCGCTGCGTGAATCATCGCTCTTTGCTTATTATTCAAGAATCAAGGTAATCTATGTCTTTTATAGCTAAATGTAATGTCACTGATTTGAGTGCTCCGGCTTATTGAATAAATTGATCGGAAAGGTTCTTCACGTTTTCAAGGAACAACCATCACCCAAAACTGAAATATTACGATTAGATTCAACAATTATTATCCATATAATTAACAATTTTAGTTTGTAGAAATGAGAGACAATATTCCGGAAAAAAAAACAAAATAAATAGCAAAAGAACATTAAACTCGCAGGAAACATGTGGCGATCAGATAAATAAATTTTCGGGTCTCGTTTAATTAGCCATTACTTTTATATCAAACTTAATTTAGAGCTTGAAAACTTTTAACCCCCAATTCAATAGTTTTGAGAAGATGGCATTTATGATATATTAAAACTTAAACGCTTGCCTGATTTAGATACTATTTTGTATATTAATACAAATGTAGGATGTTCATGATGCATATGTGGTTATTTACAATTTAGTTGAAATTACAATAAAAATTAGTAAGTACAATTGTTTATACGTTTATTTCCGTTTAGAAATGCGAAGTGCAAAAACTATATCTATCATATTCAACATGTGCTCTCCAAAGCATGTGCACTTGTGCAACTATTGTGGATATTTTTTAATTATTCATAATGTAATAGGATCAATGAATCCCTAAAGGAATTTTAATTATCAGTTTAGAGCGTATTTGATAGTTATGCACGTTAACACTTTCAGTATCATTCAAATAATGCTAGTTCGATTTGGCGTGCAAGGAATGTGCATTGATCGCTTATTAAAAATGTATTCTGAGTAGAAATGGTAGTCATCACTCACCAACATAGCAAGGGGAATATATCACCATTCGATTGTGCCTGTCTGCATAGCAACTAAATAAGTAATAAGTCAATAATTAATCAATTGCCCCAATACTTAATTTTTTTTTTAATTCACCAGAAAGCTAAGTTCAACATAGTTCAAACCAGTCATGAAATTCCTTAGATGTATTATAACAGATGTAATTATATAACAAGTGCCAAAGCTACTTTACTCAAAAAATTTCTTCAAAAACTTTTGTGTATAATAATGAATTTCAATAATCGTAATATTTAACGAACGAAAGTTAAAATGTACGCGTTTAGTAAGAAAAGAAAGCTTGACATTCATAAATGTTTTTTCACGTTCCAGGCTCCCAATAATGGATATATAATTACTTTTTTTATCAGTACTGTTTCAAAAAGTGGCAAATGCTAGGCGAACTTAATGCTATGCATCTTGAGTCTACACCCAATCGTGTTTATAAACACTTGTTTCAACGTTGACAACATTGAATTCATATAATCTTTAGTTATAATGTTTGAAAATATAGTACAACTCGAATTTATTTACCGAAAGTTTTCTGTTTCTAATTTTTCCTTATAAGAGTGAATTGCCGCCATACCGGTCCAAACTGAAGTGAGTTATTAGAATCGACTAAAATGAAGAAACAATCCAAACATTTGTATTATAAATGCTAAAGACAAACCTTATTTAGTTTTTTCTCCCAAAAAGAGATTCACAGGGTTCCCGAATAACTGCTGCAAAGCATTTTGTTTTATACCACGAATTACGAATTCAAAAGTGCAATAAACGACGAGGAATAGCAAACCTAAAAGTAGAACCCGTTAATTTTGACAGGGATTATTAAAACACTTGTTTCATTTACATTCAAATATATTTTTTAATTCATTTATAGTTTAAAAACTAAATAATAAATAAAATCCATTGTAAACATCGTACGTAATCTTTCATTTTTTGTTATTTTTATAATTTTATTTGTTGTTTCTTCTCTAAGGCTATATATTAAAACTAAAACGTGATTTTACTTAATATTTGTTATTCAAAATTTCAATAATCCATTGTATTTCATTTAATAGCTTTTTAGTGATTTTATGATGTTTACTCAATCATAAATTTTTAGTAATTATTTATTAAGTGTTTATTAAGAAAATAATCTTAACGATCATATGATACAATTACAAACTAAAGTTACACTTGTAAAAACTTCAATGAACAAAAAAAATGTTGTGTAATACTTTTACCAAAAGTTTTCCCTTTCTTTCATAGGTTAATAGTATAATAAATTTTTAATTTCATTTTCAATGCATTAACATATGTTTGTTTGCATTTATTTGCCAGTTTTATTATTTTATTTTTATTTTTCATTGAATTTTTTTAAATTCATTATTAATTTTTTTGTTTATATAATTTCTATATATTTTGCCTTTTCTACGTTTATAACTGCAACAAGTTAGCATCACCTCGACTTTGCGTACGTCACACCATCTTGGAAGAGATGCTTGATGCCATTACATCTTTAGTGCCGAATTTGATTTTAACTTCATTTTTTTTATTACCTTACGTTTTTACTAAAGTATTAAAGTAAAAAATTAACTGTTTAGTACGTGCTATGTAGAATATTTAGATCGCTTTTATTTCATATATTTTTTTCTTTACTGTAGTAATTTGTATAGTGGCAACTAACTACAGAGTTTTAAAACTATTTTGTTTCACTTCATTCACCATTAACTAAACCTAATTATTTTATGTATATATAGTACAGCGGTTTTAGCGAATGTCTCTATAAATTTACTTTACTTTTACGATCTACGAATTAAATCTTACAAAAGTATAACCGTTGTATCAGTGATTCGGGATCATCCATACTCGAAGCAAAAACATTTACTAATTCAGCTTTGAACAAAACAAAAGTGTTAGTTGCTATATACACAATCGCGTTCAATTTTATATTTTCTATATTTAATTATCGTGGTATAATTTACATTATATATCGTCTTTGGATGCTGTTGTTTTTTATGCTTAATTTTTATTACGATATATAATGTTAATTACTCAATGCAATTTAGAAAAACCGTGCAGTACACATGCTTTTATGAGACACTCAAGTATTATACGATGGCAGTAATGTAATGGAACAAAATGCGTGATTTTACTTATACATAATGAAACGAAACCATTTAGAACAGGAAAACAAGGTCATATAACATTGTGCTCGATATAACTTCAAATACCAATTTTCTTTTTTATATATATATATGTATATATAACTTTTTACAATTATTCACTTTTAAATGGTACGCATGTACTTAACTTTGTAGACTTACAGAGTCACTTACTTCAGTATTTTATATCTTTGCTTTCTATTAACTTACATGTTTTTTTACAAATATTCTCTAAGATAATTTGTATATTTTATACATTACATTATGTATATAAAACTGCACAGCCAGCGTCTTATATTTAAATATGAATTCACTTTTGTCCTCACAAAATGATTACGTTATGATTACAAAACCTTATCTTTGATTCTATTGGTATTTACATGCATTTAACCAAAATTATTATCTAAGACGCCTGTTCTTAACGACCAATTTTTCTCATTTCATTCAATAAACTTAAATTACATCAAAAGACTTTAATGGAAGTTTATAATTGCAGACAATTCAATGATATTTATATTCAGTGATTCAAACTTTAATTCATAATCAGTAATGTTCACTTGATAATATTTGTGAACCTATGTTATTATATTAGTGTTCTCAGTGCATGATTTAAAAAAAATATTCCGTACCTAATGAAGAAAATGTTTACAATACAAGTTAAAACATATATCAACACTACGATATTAATTTATCCCAAGTGTATTTTAATATTGCATCGCATTTATGCCTGGAGTTCATTAAATAAGGTAAACATGATTACATGATGAAATATTTTTCCGTATATTTAAACGTATCACAAACGAATTTAATGAATAATTTAATGAACAAATGTGACATATGAATGTATGAACAATGATCAATAATTGTGATATCTGCGCCTCAAAATATAAATATTGCAATTTTCTAGGCAAAAAATTAGTTGCAGAAAATCGTAAACTTTATGCAAGTATTATTAAAAATCTCCACCAACCTTACAACATGAAAAATATTTTGAGAACTACCTAATGACCCTAAAATTTTTGTCATGTTTTATAAAAAGCGATTTCGAGTGAAAGGAGTGAAAAAGGTAAAGAGATTTCGATTTAAAATATACTTATCGAATTACTTGAATATAAATTTGCAATAACGTTTCATTCAATATTGCGTTTGAATTTGAAAATCAAATGGGAATATTGTAGATCATGTATATGCACATCCAAAGAAAAAATTTGACATTCTGCTCGTCGCTTATTTATGCTCAATTATAATTACATTGTGTTAAACATATTCCATAGCATTCATTCCAGTTTCTTTATAATTAAAAAAGAAAGATTAAATTTACAGCCATTGCTTTGTAAATTTTTAGAAATTTTTGCATTGAACATTTTTTGGCTACACTTACTTCATTTTCATCAAAACTAGACAACTAAACTTACGTCTAATAGACTATCACTTTTTTCAGTTTTTCTAGGGGTAGAGCGCACTTTAAGCATCTGCCAATTTTATAATATTTTTCTTAAGTTAAAGCAATTTGTTTTAAATAAAAAAAAAGAAATATAAATACATTAAGTTTTAAATTCGTCGAATGATTAGTTACAGAGTAACACCAAAATAAGTTTAGTTATCAACGGTTAAATAATAAATTAAGTTGGAAACTTAAATAAAACAAACAAGACGTGAAGACAGTTTTCGGAACCACTATTCATTGTCAGTTTTCAAAATGGTGGCATAAAAATAAGTTATTCCGATACTAATGAACGTAATTACCCCAAGAAAAACTGACAGTGAAAGTGTTAACATTTGACTGTTAAAAGAATCAAGAAAACATTCACAAATTATATACGATACTTATGCAATACATGAACATTTGAAAGATAAAATCATAAAGATTGAAATGAATGACAGTTTAAGAACGTGATCACTTTAAACAAACACATGACAAAAACATAGACCACAAAAATCGGCTGATATAATTGAAACCTCTTTTATTAAGATTTTCTTATTTGACGTAATTTATTTCTAAAATAATACAGAAAAAAAAGTCAAAAAGCGATAATTTACAATGAAAGAAATTCACTTGTGGTACATTTCTTCCTAACAGCCTAAGACAATGATTTTTACAAAACCTACTTTAAACAAAATTATTTTCAGGAAAGTTCACGCACCGCCAGATCACAAATAATGGATATCAATCAATGGCTTAACGTAAAACCAAATCAATTACAAACTCAATGTACGATAACTGATCGCTTATGCATGATATAATAAAAATAACTGGGATGGAAATTCTAAGCCGTTATCCGTTATCAATGATTTTTACGGCTTTTTTGCAAACATTATTTAGTTGGTGCTAACCAATCATTTAATTATATGTACTTGTGAAACAAACTTTCAATAATCGAATTTTAAACTTAAACACGACCATGATTAATATATATATAGGGCGGTATTTGTATATTTAAATAAAATTTGCACTGTAGAACTTATATGAAAAACAAATTTCCTTAATACGGACAATAATATAAATACACTGCATCTTAAAGCCAAACATGTGTAAATTTCATTCAATTTTCTTAACATGTAGCAAACATAATTGCGTTGAGTAAAAATTAAAAGGATAATGGTATTCATGATGTCTGCAAAATCAATTATCAATTATAAAAAAAGGAATTGATTTTGATGATTGCAAGAACTTTCAACTTACCATTTAATTTATACTTATTCTAAACTTCATACGTTATGTACACTTTTTGGAAAACTAAAACTAACACTATTCTACTACAATTGTTCAACAAATTTCGTTAGTTGATCCTGAGCCGTCATCGGTGGAGCCTCACCACCAGGTCCTACATTATCTGTAGGTGTGCCAGGGATTGGTGATTGATGCGGATGCATGTGATTATGCATTTCTGGACCACCAGGCTGAGGCGCAGGTGAGTGGCTCGGTAAATGATGAGGTGATGGTTGTGCACGAGGAGAGGCAGAAGGTTGAGCTCGTGGTGAGGGAGCAGAACGGGGCGAGGGTGTGGGTTGAGGACTTCGAATAGGGGGTGGCGATCTTACAGTTTGCATCAATTGTTGTTGCATTGTGTGAGGGGTAGGTGGGCCCATTACATTAGGATTTGGTTGTCCTTGCACAATTTGCGTTGGTGGATTATTTGGTTTTAAACCTTGTTGCATTGCGTATTGTTGATCTGGAGTGAAACCACCTCCCTGAAAGCCACCCATTTGCGGTGCACGTGGACGTTGCGGGTAGGGTGGAGCAGGATAAGACATTTGCATTTGTCTAATCATTTGTTGTTTATACCATATTGGTGAGTTCTGTCCAGCCTACAATTAATTAACTTTAAATAATAAAAATGCTAAGTCAGTTTTCATAATTGATTTAGCGCATGACTTCGTGTTTCTTTTGTGTAGATGCTACAGAGAAATTGTGATTTTAGTAATGCATGTAAAATGTTAGTCAATTGTATCTACATACAAAAGATTCTCAGTGAAAGCTGATGCTGGTGTTTCACAATACATACGACACATAGAAATGAAGAAGATATATGGGCCGGAATATGATTGGAAAATGTAATTAAACTCTTTTAGATTTTATTTTTAAATTTTCCATAGAAAAGTTTTACTCGTAGAAAGAAGGCAAGTAGAAGAAAGATTAATTACACATATTGATGTTTTCAAAAAGGGAATGACTCAATAGTAAAACATGCAAAAAGGTACGCCAATAGCAGAGTCCTGATAATTACATATATATAATATTCCAAGCCGAAATAGAAATTAAATCTATTTTGCATGTTTTATTATACACACTCCCCTTCAGTTTAAACAACACAATGACTACAGCTTTTGCTTTTAAGAAAAAATGGCGCTCTTGCGAATACTCAGTTGAGTTTCGTGTTTTCTGTTCTTAAAACAATTCAGTAGTGAGTGGCTTGATAATACCTTGCGAAACGTTCCGAGGTTTCTCAGTCGTATAAATTAGTCATTAATCAAATTTAAAATAACGATGTAACATAATTTTTTGATGTCATTAGTATTTTTTAGATACTGTATATGATTGAATTATTTTTGGAACACTACAAGAGAAAAATGTTGAATAAGATAATGTCGCTTTGGCGTTTTCATCACTGCTAACTTCTTATTTTAGTGATTCCATTAAACTTGCAAGTTTTTAAAAAACCATTACTTTTGGAAATGAACAAGTAAAATAATATAAATGAAAACTTACCTAAATTTCTGGTATTTAATTTCTTGAATTGAAATTCCTTATAAGTATGATGAAGGTTAGCAATGTAATTCAATTTAATATGCACCAAATATATTTGTGCTGTAACTCATTTTAAATATAGATCGACTTGGGTTGATACCGACGGAGGAGTTTTAGTAGCAGAAGTTTTGCTCGAAAAAACTGCGACTTGTTCACTGAGACGATCTCATTGTATGTTTTAATGCGCATGGTAAATAAAAGTGGTTACACATAACAAATGCAGATGGCATATATTAATTTAGTGTTTTAAGGAGAAAAACCCCATAACCTTTGTGATTTTTTTTCGTTTCTAAGAAAATTGAAAACTGAGGTTTGTATAGTAAAGATACTCTATGAGCCTTTGGCAATGACATTATTTTGCTTAATGGAAGAATATTAGTGGGTTGTTCTACTTACCGGTCCTTGTTGTTGTAAATTTCCTGTTGCTTGACCCATCATGGTGTTTTGCATTGTCGGCATTCGATTGTGCGCGGCTTGATTCGTTAAAACTACCTGATTCTGAGGTTGCTGCTGTTGACCCATCATGTGCTGCAAATGACCACCCTGTTGGGGACCAGCTTGATTGTTGGCGGCGGTGTTTTGACTTTGTTGTCTCTGTTTGATTATAGCTGCCATTATTTGAGGATTAGATTTGAGCATTTGTAAAATTTGATGATGACCCTCGCTTGATGGGTTATTTTTAATTTTTTGGACTATTTGAGATATTTGTTGTGTATTTAATGCAACATTTTGTCCCATTGCTGCTTGTCCTGCAGGCCTCATTCCACCCATTAATTGATTTGATGCTGCGCCAACCATTCCCATCATGGCCTAAAATTTACAAATGAGATAGATTCTAGTGTTCACATTGGCAAAATAAGATGATCTCACCTGTTGCGGCATCGCATTTTGCTGCATCATTTGATTCTGATTAGGTGGTCTCAGGCCAGCTTGATTCGTGTTGTTAGGATATCGATTGCTCCATTGTTCCATTGATAATAGATTTCCACTTGTGCCAGGACCTGCCATTGGAACGCCTGTTTGCTGCTGTTGATTAGGAACTACACCTAAGTGCCTTTGCATTACAGGAGGAGCCATTTGTGGTCCAGTTGGAGTGACTTTACCAAATCCTCCACCGTGAGGCACTTGTTGTCTAGCGGCTTCCTCTTGTACCTGTACAAAATTGAATGACTTAGATGAGGTTTAGGGTTTATATTACAAAAATTGTACTAACCTGTTTAACGACTTGAAGAACATTCGGTGAGGGTGTTTGTGTACCGGGTTTCATGCCAATTCCTTGTTGATGTGGACTTGTTATTCCACTGATTGAAGACGAAACAGGTGAAGATGGAACTGTAGACGGACTCATACCTCCGGCACCTGTTGCCGCCACAACTGGCCCTCCCTGCAATGCAGGTACTCCGCCAGCAGTTAATGCTTGATTGGTAGGCGCTGCTGTCCGAGTATTCATTAAAGCCACACGACGTTGAAGCGATTGAGCTTGTTGCAATCTATTGTAAAGCAAATTAGAAACCACAGACAATAACCGAACTGTGTCGAAACAAACCTCTGTTGCAATTTTTCTTGCTTCACTTTATGCTTAATGTTTGTACAGTATGGCACAGTGCACTTGGCTTCCTGACAATATTTGGCATGATACCAGCATAGTGCTATTAACTGTTTGCAGAAAGGACAACCACCATTCGTTTTTCTTTTACAATTCATTGTATGTTGAACTACGCGCTTCATCTTTTGACATGACGGCAATCGACAATTCGCGTCCCTGCACTGACACGCATGTACCAGAGATTGAATACACCTTTGAATGGATTGTTTGCGTGCTTCTTGTGGATTCGCTTGCTTCATATCAGTCAAGGAAGAACCATCGTCTAAGTCGAAACCTAGTTTCTCCATTTTATGAGGATGTCCAACCTTCTCCTTACATATAGTGCATAAATCAAAGTCCTGTAATATTGATTATTGTATTGTAAATTACTATATATAAGGAGATAATTCTATATACTCACATCACAAACTGTGCAATGGTAACGAGTTTCCACAGGTGTTTTACAGTTATTACAAGTGTATACAAATTTATCCTGACCTTGATTGTGTAATTCATATAACATACAAAGTGTACTGAACTGCGCTCGCCGTAATGATGAAAATTCATAATGCTTATCCCTAGCCATTGTTAAGAATGCGTCTCGACCATCCATCAAATCGCAGTTCATTAACGGATCCGGATCTTGTATAGGCTGAGAATGACATTTGATTAAAAAAAGATACAACAATATTGAAGAAAGCACTTACCGCTAAACTAGCAGCAGACTGTATCGAATGCAAACGAATAACGAAAAATACTTCTTTATGTTTTTCCATAGTGGCGTATATTTTTGCACTGAGATCATTTCCTGTTTGTTGTTCATTTGATTTTTTATTATTTTTACGTTGAGCAGCCTTTGATTTGTTTGACTTTTTAGCTTTTTTCTGGCCCTTTTTCTTTCCATCCCCGCTGGCCTCGTTGTCATCGTTCATAGAAAATATCTTAAATGAATCGTGCAATTAGTTATTATTGTTTGAATTTCTCTAATTAATACTTACTGCATTTGCGGCTGCTTCAGCGGCTTCAGCCTGTTTGCGTTTTTCTTCTTCCTCTTGCTCCAATTCCTTAATGCTTTCCTCAAGCACATTTGGCCAGAAATCGCCCTCAAAGTATGGAAGCTCTGCAGCTGAACTCAATTGATCTTCCACTGCTTGTTTTAATATATCCTTATAATCTTGAATGGTCCTTTCTATCATCCCTTTATCTAACATTTTCTTATACCATTCTTGAAGTCGTTTTGGTTTAGGAATTTTCTGATCGGACGGATGGCAGTGGAAAATATAATCATCACCTTCGGATGGTGGGCAAGCCCAAATATGAGCCATAGTATATCCTAATTGCTTTACATAATCCATATAGCCAAGAAGTATTTCATGATAAACAGCAGTACGATATTGCCTCGGTCGGAAAAAATGTACTGAATCTAAATATGCAACATACACTCGTCTTGTGTTAGGCGGAGGACAATCTGATCCATATTCTTGCACATGCATACCAAAGAAGCAAACATCAACCCCATCAACTTCTTCAAATGCAAACAATGCTTTCGCTCTATAAGGAAACTCTGTCGCCAGCTCACCAGTCTCAACAAAACGCCGCCGCATGCCAGGTTTAACTTCAACAACTTTATCAGAACTTGATACAACACGAATATGAACTTCACCAGCTCCAGCTTCCTTTTTCTTTAGAAAATTATTTACTCTAGTTTCAATGTAGATTCCTAATTTAGTAGTAGGCAAACGTTTAGCATTGAATTTGTTTTCTTTACGTTTGATATTCTTCTTTTTAAGGCAGTTATCGCAGACGAATCCACCTGGCCATATATTCTCATGGTACAACACGCAAATTTGATGTTGCTTCCGATCACATTCAAGACAATCCACAAAACGTTCAAGTTCTAAGTGATCGTTCTTCATTTCCTTAAATTGATCTTTTTTGATTTGCCTATAAATAGTTGAAGCGTGTTAAAAATTTGGCAATGAGCATATCAACGTCGGTTTCAACAATTTGAAATTGTTTTTCTTTTTATTGACACATCATGAATTCCATGTTTTGTTTTATGACAATCCTAATTACAAAATTTTAACTTAAAAAAATAAATTTTTAACTGTATTACAAGAAAATGTATATTATGTACGTAAATATTATAGTAATGCATTGAGTCTTTTCCTCAGCATCTGCACAAATCTTTTCAAAGAGAAATTGTTTTTTAAAATAAGATTATTCATGTATCCAACTTAATTCTAAGTGTTCCTTGTTCTCAAACCTATTTTACGAATGTAGTTAACCTTTGAGCATTGATGCAACATTCAGATAACTATACTCTCCAGTGATCTTGCACTTTAATAAAATAAGAATATGTATATCAATATTTGTGCATTACACGTCAGACTATGTAGAAAAGTTTATCCGCTTGTGTTCTGCCTTGTTTAAATTAAATTAAAATTCGTTTAATTGATTTATTTAATATATACATTTTACATTTTTATAATTCAAACATAATTGTAACTAGGAAGTTTAAAAATTTAATCAATGATTCAACTAATCACATTTTAAAAAGTTATATAAAAACATCTTTATTGTCATGATGTGTCACTGAGAATTGAATAAATCAAGATATATTAGAAATAATGATAAAATAACTTACGTTTGAGATTGTAGGGCATCATCGCCAAGTGTTACAGTATCACCAGGAATATCGTTGAAGCATTTTTGGCAGAAAGTATATCTGTTGGATACAACAACATACGGCTTTAGACTACGTTGTCGAATTATAAACAAAAGAAAAAAATCAAACATTTTTAAAGCGAATTGATTGATGGATATTTTATGTATATTAAAAAAATATAGGGGTAATATAGAAACACAAAATGTAAGCATATATTTTTGACAAAACAAAATGACAAACAATTGTTGTCTTTCGACGAATAAAATGAAATTAAAATCGAATAAAATCTACACTTACAAAAGAGTGAAACATTTATAACTAACCTGTTTTGATAACTATAGTATTTCGCATCCCTAGGTATAGTACACAGTTGTTTCCCATAACAACATAGTACTTGTGGATTGAATGTGTACTTTCTGCCGCAACAGTAACCGAGAGCATGCATTACAGGATCGATTTCTGCTTCAAAAATCTCCGAAAGCTAAAATATATTACATTAACGAAAAGTATTGATAAAACTTCTTTGAAAATTACCTTTGTGCAGTACCGATAAACGCGTGATGGTTTGCGATTGTATAACCATGCATTGTCAAACATTAACCACGCATCATCAACGTACTCCCAAGGATCCGAATATTGTCCAGACATTAGTTTGTGTTTTATGGTACTTAAATCCATTGGCTTTTTTACTATATTGAAGTAATCTGGGATCCCTAAGGCTTGCGGGTCCACAGGGCACCTAAATGGCAGCGATTCTGGATCTTGTCGAATTAATTTCTCTAAGGTCGGTAACAGCGCTTGTCTCAATTCTTCAGGTTTGAAAACTATGTATTAAAAAAATTATAACAATTTTTTTGTAAAAATTTTTGTTTAAAAAAACTTACGGCATTTCTTTTTCTTATCTGAACTACTAGGTAAAATAGGTTCGGGAACTACTGGTTTAACATCTGTTTTAATAGTGTCCTTATCATTCTGAGGTGACATCGGTTCATCCTTAATTTTCATATCGTTTTTATCGTCTTTTTTATCAGATGAGTTATCGGCATTGGAAGCTCCATCAACGTCCATTGATTCCACTTTGCATTCAGTTTTAATGTTCATAACATCCGGCTTTACACTCTTGCCACCTGAGGAGGCATCCATTTGGCTGTCACTTTCATTGTTTTCCTTCTTGTTATCGTCTTCTTGTTTTATTGAGTCAAGTTTGCCCTTTTGCGGGGCGCCGTTTTCTGGCGATGGTGTACTTTCTTCTTGTTCACGAGATGCTGCTTCTAAAGCAGCCATTTGTGATGATAAGTTGTTACTGGACGATGGTCGGCTGGGAGGATGTGGTATAGATGAACTCGAACTATTCGAACCTTTACCGATTGATCCTGATTGGCTAATGGTCGGTGTTATTGACGGTGTTACACTAGTTGTCGTTGGACATGGTGATGTCATTAGTGGTGGCGGTGTTGGATCAGCTAGCGGTTGCATCAATACACTTGGAGGATTTGGAGTACTCACTGGAACTGGACCATTTGAAAGATTTGGAGACGGGCTCGGTACGGGTACCATGGATGCAGATGTTGTATTTCCTACTGAGTCGAGTGCCGTTGGTGTAGCTGGCATTGTGTTACTCCTAGAAATGCCAGTCGTAAAAGCATTGCCGGAATTCTGGATTTGTCCACCTGAACTAAAAGGCGACGGAGTCTGAGGTGCGACAACAACACTTTGGGCAGATGTTACAGCTTGACTAGGAGTTTGTTGTTGAGATTGATTCTGCGTGCCTTGTAATCCAGACATTCTAGCTTTCATAATATCATTAAATTGATTATGGGCAGCTGTCTGAACGCCGCCCGCTGGACCATTAGTATTCATAAATTGTGTACCAGAACTGGTTGACGGAGTTAACCCGGAATTGGAGCCCATTGCTTGAACAGTAAATGGTGATAACACAGGATTTTGAACTACAATATTTTGTTGCGATGATGGTGTACCGTTTGGACTGGGACCTGGGGCACCCACAACAATGTTGCCCAGCTGAGATTGATTTTGGAACTGCATGCGATTCTGTTGCATACCAACATTTACCATGCTTGGGGAGTGACTGCGCATTCCTTGTTGGGGACCTTGTCCTATTATTCCAGGAGCTGGCGCACGCTGCATTACAGAGCCCATGGAATTACCTGGTCCAACAGTTTGATTACCACCCATTGGACTAACCATACTTGCCTGAGTAACTGGTCTCATTTGTTGATGCCCAGGCAAGCCCTGAGAAGATGGGCCACCTGGTTGTCCCTGCTGTTGCTGTTGCTGCATCAGCATTTGTTGTTCTTTTCTCTTTTGTCGCTTCTCTTCCAATTCCTTCTGGATTTTATAAATTTTCTCCGCTAATAAATGATAATACTCTGATCTGGAATTCGCCATCTCATACATATCACGTTCAACTTTCTCTGCATATGAGACTAAATTATGCATACGTTTGTCCATCATGGTCGCTGGATCGGACGTCGGAAAAATAGCTTGAACTAGTTTATGCACTAGGTGATTTCTTAAATCGGTTGTCACAGAGCAATGCCAATCCTTGGCAGTGCCAGATGTTGATACTGAAGGCATTTGTCCGGCTGGCAGTCCACCCATTTTCGTTTGACCAACTTGGTTAGCAGCAATTTTGTTAGCACTGTCTGCGTTGTTTGTATTGAACATCTGCACATTTACAGATTGTGGAATGTTCGCTTGCTGTTGCTGGTTGGCTTGATTAGTTAGCGCTGCCAATTGAGTTGATATCCCTGGTTGCTGGCCGGGCTGATTTGTAATGGACACTACGTGACCTCCAGGTGTTCCAGTTCCGGCTAATATTTGAGGTGCATTATTCTCTCCCGGCATATTAGATCCCATTAGAATATTATTTGAAATAACTTGGTTATTGTTTTGTGAAACACCTTGATTTGGAACAATTACTCTGACAGATGGCCCAGACATTCGCATACCTGGGGCAACTTGTGGAGACGAGTTGGTTGGAAGAATATTTGGTGAGGATGATACAGCCCCCTGCATCCCCATGGTATCAAATCGTCGAATTTCTGTATTCTGTGGAGCATTTTGCATTTGTGTCATATCCTGATTAGGTTTTGCATTTATCGCTGCAGGCGATGCTGATCCAGTTGTATTGGTAATGTTAACATTTCCTGCGATTTGTGCGTTTGGCTGGGCTGTTGAGTTATTTGCATTAGCTCCAGATTGACGATATTTGTCTGTTTGCCTAAAAGGTAAGCAAATGCCACAATCTGTCGCTCTACAATTTTTCCAATGCATAAGAATTTGTCTAGATGAAAGGCAATGTGGAACAGTGCAATCTCTGTTAGATTTACAGTTTGCCATGTGACCAAGAACATCTTTCATCACCCTACAGTGGGCTACTGGGCACTTTAATAAATTATGAGGGTTCTCATTTTCACGACGAGTACATTTATGTGCGTGAAGCAACAACATTAGCTGCTGCTGAATTTGTTTCTTCTTTTCAGCAGATACTGATGAGTTTGACGGTTGTTGAACTGTACCCGGATTTTGTTGTTGTTGCATATTATTTGGATTTTGTTGTGTGGCAGTTTGAGTACGAGTCTGTACCCCAGTTGGTGCAACAGCTTGTGATTGTGTTGGAGGTTGATTGTTGGCCTGTCCTTGGGCTGACATACCCGATTCATTTCCAACATTTCCTACACCAATGTTGGTTCCTATAGGCCCGCCTGGACGATTCGCTTGCATCACTATGTTTGGTGGTACCCTTTGTTGAGAAATCGTATTTACTAACATTGGCTGTTGTGTTCCTCCGGTGGCATTTACGTTCACACCTCCTTGATTGGGATTACCGTAACCATAAGGACCATTTGGTCCACCCATGTTATTTATTTGACCTGTGTAAAAATCAAACGTTAAGCAAATTTCGTATTTTAATTAAATAAAACGTAGTTACCAAGAGGAATATTCGGATTTTGCATTCGTGGACCGCTGCCCATTAGATGGGGATTGGGTCCACGCACCATATGCTGCTGGCTGACCATACGACCTACAGCTACACCAACAGTACCTAGAAGCGGACCATTCTGCAATGCTGATTGATGACCTCCATGATGAACATTCTGATTTGATTGTCCACTTTGAACACCAGCAGTCAACAATGGACCCGTATTTATTTGCTGTTTCAAGGTATTGCCTACCATTCCGCCAGACGTCATAGTTCCACCCATGTTGCCCATATTACTGTTTGTGATAATCATATTCCCTACATTTCCCTGCGCGATGCTGTTTATTCCTGTAGAAATTTAGATAATCATTAGTTCACACTCTGAATCTGTAAACTATTACTTTACTTTTAATCAAAGAATAGACAATTGAAATTCGAACAAGAAATTGATTTTAATATGCAAAATATAGAATATCTTGAACTAGTTTACCTGGCATTGTATTCATGGTCTGCGTCCCATTATTTGAAATAGACATTGGCATTGAGTTGACCATACCAACGCCAATATTGGTTGCCATATTGCTTTGCAAATTTGGTGGTGATTGTAAATTTGGACTTTTGCTTCCAAGTTGACCCATATTGAGAGCGTTCCCAACCAAAGCACTTTTATTGCCCTAGAAAATACAAAATACGTTAAATGATATGTTAATATTTTTATGTTTTGATGGATCAGTAAAGTAAATCGTGTTGATTTATAATAAATATTTTACAACAGAAGAATTAGTGAAAGTTAGCTCAATGTAAAAAAGTAATATTTCCATAGATTTATTATATATTGCATTATGTCAAAATATTTGTGTGCAGATCCTTTCAGATCCTAAAATTGTTAAACATTTAAAATTGTTAAAAAAAAAAATTATTAATTTGATTAATTAACTATTTTTTACAAAGTTTAGAACATCTTTTTCAAAGTCAAATAAAAATTCATTCGTCGATGTAATTAATTTACGAATATTAAATAAAAAAATTTAAAAACAAAAAAACTTTTCGCGCTAATAAACTGATAAACAAGCTCAATACGTAGAATATTTTGAAGTAGTCATGTAGTTTTAAGTATATAACAAAGTTTTTATTTTTATATAAATAATTTTATTAACTTTATATTTCGGAGCGCCTGTAATATTTACAACAAATATTTTCTATAGTAAACATATTGCAACATTCGAAAATCGTAATATTCTTCTCAACTCAAATCATTTATTATTTTCCTTGATTAAGATGGACTCATTTTAGATTTACATGAAAATATATATTTAACGCTTTAATTGTTTAAGTTTGGCAAGTTTCCTTTAACAAAACGATCAATTTCTAAAATTTTAATGAAAATAGTTACATGATATATTATTAAAAAAAAGAATACTATTGTAAATATTTCAGAAAATATACGATCAGTTAATTTATTGAAAAAAGGGTTTGCTTTGCATGATCTATTGATGATCACAAAAATATTTTACCAACGAACATTTCAAATTAGAAATAATATTTTCTTTCAAAATCGAATTTCTTTTAATATATAAAAAAATTTAATATATTGATTTAAAATAATATTTGCAAGAAGATAATTAATTCAAGCTGGATTACAATTTATCACAAATAAATGAGAAACGATTCTGAATAAACGATACAAATTCTTTAACAAAACATTTTTAAACATATGATTTTGAAACATATGCATTTATACTTCTTGGAATGAATTGACGAGTTTTGAATAATTGAAGAATATCAGATTATTTTTGATGCGATGAAATGGACTATAAATCAATTAATGGTATCAACGTTTTTCAACAATTGTCGTAACAAAAAGTGCTCCACTACATACCGCTTCATAGTTATTCAGATGAGCAAGTTGTCGAAAAAGTTCTCGTTTTTCTACCTTTGGGAACTGTTAAAAGAACAAAAATAAAATGATTAATGCAAATAACTCATTGTAACTCAAATATTCAAAGCAACTGTTCAAATAAAAAATAAATAATTATAATAAAAATTAATAAATTATTTGTAAAACTAAAAAAACATATTCATTTTGAAAAAAAATAAAAGGTGTGTGTGTGCTTTTTAAAAGACAAATAAACAAATAATGCAGTGTTTTCCTTGTATTTGCTCAAATAGTGCGTATTTTCAAATTTTGAAGTATTCATTCGTTTGGATGATTTCATTTCAAAACAGCTGTTTTCAACTAATCGTTGTTAGTTATTAAACTCGATGTTAATACAAAATTCGCTTGTACTAAAAAAAAAAAAAAAAAAAAAAAACAACAACATTTTAATAGAGATCATACGAACAACATTGGACATAATTTAAAACACATATTTTGACGCAATTTCAAACAAAATTATCAATTCATGGGTACATATTTAATTTCAATGCTTTTTTGTTTGCTCCAAAGTGAATAGTATGGAAGAAGTTTTGATTCACTTTCGATGCAACACTAATAAAGTATTCCAGATTTTGCGGATTATTTTCAAATAAAAGAATCTCAAGATTTTTTAAAAATTTAAAACGTAGAGATAATTTTGAAGATGTTCAAATCGTCGCATCAACTTTTTATTACTTTTTAAAAAAGAACGCAATCATAATAAAATTTTACCAAAAATAAATTTTTAAAACGAACTTTATATAATATTTTTGGTATTATTCGTGTTGATTGTTTTCGAAATCATCTAAGATTTACTATAAAACATAAGAGTTACGCTGTGTTAAGTATTTAATAATGGCATTCATTATGGATCAAGGCAGTTCTTTTTGTAAAATTCAGAAGTGAATTTTTCACGAAGCTATGTTGAACTGATTTGAAGAGAGCAATTGTGCATTTCCAATCTTAAAAAAGTGTTCCTTCTGTTCTGATTCGCTCGAACTGTACAATATTCTGGGCAATGAAAGTTTGCTCTGGTTTTTTTTAAAAATATGTATTTTGTGGAAAACTAAAATGTTAAGTTGTTCAAGGGAAATAACTAATGTTAGGAACTCATAAATTTATTTGATTAGGGACCACGAGTAAGACACTAATAAAGGATTGGAGACTGACACTAAGCCACGGCTTCATAAACGTGCAACGTAATCTAGGAGTCCGGATTCAAGATTCAACGGCTTCCAAGCAACACAACAGCACAATATTGTATGGTTCCTTTATCTAAAAATTCAACAATATTGTGCCATGAAAATATTTAAAGAGCAATAAAGCATATGTCGACGAAATGTTAAAGAGAATTAAGGTGTTCTTTTCAACACATTTATTAGAAAGTCATTTTTTTGCAATCAGTCAATTATTGAGAGCATTCATGCAATTTTCTTTGTTTGTCGAAAAAGAGTAAAAAGCATATAAAAGAAAGAAGAAAATTCTTGAAAATATGAAGTTACCTGAGCTGGACTAAACAAAAGGAAATCAGAGAAAAGCATTTTTATTTGTTACAAATTTTTTTTTTATTTTTTGTTGCATTGTCTTGAGCAAAAGAAAATTTTCTTTTTCAAATAATTATTTTGTTTTATTAAATATGTAGTTGTTTTAAGAATAACAAAACGAAATTGAAAATCGGATTTCTGACCGATGCCGTAAAACCAAATACAGTGCATTTTGAGGCTTCCTTTTATTTTGAAAATGTATGTCTAATAAATTATACAAAAAAAAACAATTTACGACGTTTTCAGTCGTGTTGAACTGAAACTAACTGTCGTGTAAATAGAGTTTCTTTCGTACGTTTTTTAGCGTATTTAAATTGGGATCGTGCAAGAGAAATGACACTGAATTTAGTGCTGATGTATACTTAATGTAATCCTTGTTTCAAGATGAACATCCTACAAGGCATTTAAGAACATTAGATTTGATGATTAGACATTGATGATTAGATTTGTTTGCCAATATCTTTGAATGGCTTTAAGTCACCGAAAGCATTTGTACATATCAATACTGGAGCGATTCATTACATACACACGCAATTATACCTGCATTGCCTCAAATCAAGGAGATTTTTGCCTTAATTGAGATTTTTGCAAAGGACTAAAATAATGATCTTGACTTTTGTTTTACGTAAATTAAACGTGAGTTATAAACTCTTCATGCTCTCGAAATGGCAACAGGGTTGCCGTGAACATGATATTAAAGACGATGAATTTCACTGTTTTGTTATTAAAACTTGGTAAACTGAAATTATGCGGGAAAAAAATCCAGGTTAAAGTACTTTGAGCCTTCTGAGCTGTGGAATTAAATGCTAAAAAACCAATCATCGAGTGCAAAGGGTTGAAGCTGTTCGTTAGCAATTTTCGATCATGAGTCAGAATTATTCTATATATTTTTAGATTTTATGGGTTCATAAAAAATACCATTTAATAATTTACAAAACCTAAGAAAGAACAATCGAAAGACCGGTGGTCACAAGAAGTAGTAAAAAGAAACCGATCAAGTTTCAAACACAAGTAGGCATAAATCCCATCGCCTTTTGCGATATGAGATTTGCGGTGACCGATCGGCACACATTGTTTAGTCTAGAAAAGTTTAGATTCCGGGGTAGAGTTTTACGACAATTGTTTTTTTGTTTTTTGTTTTTTGGTTTCGAGTGTACAAAGAGCTTCTTTGATAGGCTTTCGGGGTAGAACTAAGCGTAACATTGAAGAAAAAATAATGTCAAATGCATTTGCCAAAAATACAAGTTTATGCCAATTTTAATTTAACTCAGATTTTAATGAAAATATTTCATGAAATTCATATTTTGAGTTATTATTATTTTTATATTTACAATTTTTTCTTTTTAAAAAGGGATATGTAATTAAATTAAAATAATTTTGAAAATATAGGTAGCTATTTTACATGGAACATTTCAAAAATACAATGGTAATTAGATTTAAAAGCAATAAAAAAAAATTGAGACCAGTCCGACTCGACTGTAATAAATCTTAATAGAAATCTCGAAAAGCTCTCGTCTAGCAGCAGAAATTACATTTTCTTCAGCTAAACTCACCAATAAACCTGAAAAACATTGCAAGTCCTGAGCATTGGCCATGAAACTAAAAAATTTCACCAAAACACCTGTATTTAGGTCTGAATCAGTCTTCGTTTTATGGTTTTCTGAATTCAGATCTAAAAAAAAAACAATTGTTACGCCTGTTTAAAAAATTGTTTTTACATAATTCCGACTAGGAAAAACACGTATGGCTTTGGAAATAAATTGTCCATCCAATATTTCGCAATATTTTGCAATATTTGTCATAAAGTGTAGTATACTTGTTGTTTAAAAAAAAAAAACTACAAAACTTCCTTTTTTCGTTTTGCAAGCTTTTATGCTTTTATTAATTATATTTGTTCAGAAATTAGTTTTATTGTCCTTTTTGCGTCTTCAATGTTTCACTTGATGGGGCAATTTTTCCTTACAGCAGGATATAAGCAAATCCCCCAAATATTCAACAATTTACAGTCAATCCACTGTGCATGTAAGAGGCGAACGTGCTACTGACAACTTTGGGGCAAAATATTTTTTGATTGCTATTAAAACAGAAAAAAGAGATGTTGTTGTTGGGTTCCCTAGGATGTTGGATAAGATTCGAATACAGCATTTTTTGGTTACCTAAACATTTAACGATGTAAATGAGTACCAGTGTTACTAACTAAGCAAAATCTTATTATAAAAGCAAGGAAGTCTTCTCCACCAATCGAATTTGCGAATTACAGAATAACAAAATTTTTTAAGCCTGTTTTTAACTTCTTCTAAAATAACAAACAGATTGAACCTTATAACAAGTAAATATTTAGCTCAATACAAAAAAAACAGTGCAATTTCCCCACTGTACCAGCAACGCTCATCCCGTTGATAGGAAAATGCGATTCTAATTGCAGGGAAGCGGACTAACCCAAAAGTCTAATCGGATACGAAACGAAATGTGAGATCCGACCGGATATAAGGGTGCGGTTGGCTGGCGTTGTAGGATCCTTTTGTCGATAGTTCTACCTCGGTGACATTGTCTCCGCGATTTGCCTGAAACTACAGGTGGATTTTTCGTGGATTTGTCTGATCATAAGACATGCCGCCATTGATTCACAACTCGAAAAGGAGGGACAGAATTTTTGACAATCCGCACCACGACGGCCAAGATTAGCGACCTGGTGACCGTAATGTAACGTTCCTGGCCGAAGCTGCCACGAAGCGATCGAGTCAACTCTTCTTCATTCAGATTTGCTTAGGATACGCCATGAGGACGTTCATATCGAGCTAATCTAAGAGGTTTTACACACTTTTCCCAGGAATAAATCAGATTTCTTCTAAAAACAAATAACAAGAGAAATAAAAAAATATATGCCTACCTGTTGTTGCATAAGATGATGCAATTGTTGTTGTTGCATTTGCCTCAGTGAAACATTTGGCACTCCTGGATCTTCTCCGTTAAGTTGGGGCCCACCGGGACCAGGTCCAGGACCTTGAGCGGGCGGCTTGTTGCCACCGAGCTGATCACCCCAATTGCTTCCGGTGGAGACAAGCTCATCCGGTAGGTTGTTCTCCAATCCGAAGATGTCAAGATTTGACAGGACATCTAAATTGAAGAAATCGTCAGCAATAAGAATTACACGAAATAAACTGATTTTATTTACAACGAATTTTAATCACATAATATATGAACGTAAACAAATGCTTACCTGGATCGCCTGCCGACTGGGGGAACCTCTCCATCTTGACCCGTTTCGGCGGCGGCTCCTCCATATGATCCGCCATGGTATTGTGTTCTGACTGGTGTGAACTCTCTCCTCGCTTAGTGTTATTGAAACCAATAGATATTTGCAATGATGGTGTCGACGAGATGTTTTACACTTTTCAGTTCAGTTAACAAAATCAAAAACATTTACAATAATTATTTACGGTTGTTCTACGTGAAAACACTGTGCACGCACGGCCCGAACAGGACTCGCAATACTCTTACTTGAAAATCGTCTTTGAAACATTCATACATTTTCTCTTAATAATAAAAACTAAACTTTTTGACATAATATTAGAATCCCTAACTTCTGCAGAAGTTTCACTCTGCGATCGCCTTACAACGGCGCTTCCATAATCGAAACATTCACTCACTCACTGATATAACAAAATTACGAACTGAACAAAGTGGCTACCAATTGTTGGTTTCATTATAGTTTATAAACATCGCTGTCGCAGACAGTCTTTTTGGCATCGCTGCCTAGCGATCCTGGAAATTTTAGCGACACCTTAGAGTTGGAACGTTCAAATTTTCATCAATTTCAGCAGTTTGAATTGTGCTGGCCATTCGTGTCCCGAAATGCGCCCGGAACTCGACCCAGGAGCATCATAGGACGAACTGTAAAACTGTCTCCGCGACGAGGCACCTCGGATACAGCATTTCACCCAGGCGGTGTTTAGGGCATATTTCTCAGTTCCGATACTTAACAACCCCCGAGTAACAAAACTTCCTCAAAAATCTCGCACGAAAATATTTCGATCGAGTGAAAAAAAAAAATGCGCAAATGAAAACCAACCGAAATGTTTAGCAGGACGAAAAATAATAATAATAATAATAATGCAAGTTGATTTTGTCTTTTGTTTAATGTTCTGAAAAAGAACAAAATTTACTACTTGCGATCTCTCTCGGCCACCGCTGTTGGCTGCTATTGTATTTTTTCCGTCCTGGCGGTCGAGCGGTCATTTAGGATTGAGTATTCACTAAAAAAAATTTTCTCGCTTCAACTGAAGCCACAAATCGGTACTCGGCTCAAATAACTCAAAACAAATTCCATCTACTGCATCTCAAAAACATTCCAAGCGAACTTTTCGTTTATCGGCATCATAATTTCATCGAGTTTAGAAAACTCTAAAACACCAGAACCAGTAGGTAGAAGCACCAGCAGTCAAATAAAAAAAAACGTTTTGCTGCTCGCATATATCTTTCTCTCAACACCACACAATGAGCGCCTTTTGATGAAAAAGTGAACACACAAAAATAATTGACACTAAATGTTTAGATCGCGGTTATTTATAATTTAAGTAATTTAATCGATGCCATTTCACGTAATACATTAAATTATGCACTCGTTGGTAATTGAATAATATTATAAAATGAACTTTTTATCTACCAATCCACCGAAAATTGTGAACTCCGAGGACCGACACTCCGATTTACCAAAATGGCGGCTCTGTGTTGATGTGAAAAACTTTTTCTACGCTTGTCATAAAGGAAAATGTCCGCTACAATTAAGTGAATCTAGAAATGATTGGCTGAAACGTCACACGTGACCACTATACAAACTTATGATTGGTTGCAACAAGCTTCTCAGCATTCCAAGAGATGGCAAGTAAAAATATTTAGAACACTTTTGTGTTGTGCCACATGGAGTTATTAAGTACTAATTTATAATACGTAACTTGTACGTATGTTTCAAGAAATTTTCAATAATATAACCCAATTGAGTTAAGTAGAAAGGACCGTGATATTATTCGAATTATTGTTTTTTAGAAAATAATCGAAATATTTAGCAAATATCAACTGAGTACTAAAACATAAAATCTTCAAGTTGTAAGAACAATGAAAATGTGTAGTATATGGAAAAAATTAAAATCAAAACATAAATTATTATGAACGTATTTATTTTTATCTATTTTGTCAGTTTTACTAAATTAAACCACAAAAAAGTTTTTAGTAGAAGAACTAAAATATATATTGCTATAATTAACACTTATCAATACAGAGGTCTCTCACTAACCGAGTGACATCTTGTAATACACAAGTCAACAAAAGTCAAAACAGTTTACGAAAATTAACAAACAAACTGAAAACAGCTAGTGCTGAGTTGCTATTTAGTGAAATCTTTTTGAAAAATTGTGGAAATTGTTTCAATTCTAATATTTTTTATGTACGTTTTCAGAATTTCCACGAAATTTGCCTTTAAAGAAAATTAGATACCTTAACTTGTTCCGGGTAGTACCTGAACTCCATTTTAATGAAAATTAATTTTCATAGATGGCGGATAAAATATAAGCGAAATAATGGCCGGTTGATATTAAAAATATTACAAACGAATTATAATGGTAGGTGTTAAATAAAAATTGGTTAAATGAAAACCGAAAAAAACAGTATAATTGAGGATTGATAAAATGTCGTGCTCTGACCAACCTATATTTCAAATAACAATTTACGCTAGTGACGACCGCGAAATTTTCCAATAATTTTAGAAAGACGAACAAACATTTTTCAAAATTTTTCAAATGGCAATGACATCAACCCTGGAAAAATCCCCGGAACGTTTCCTCGTTCCAATGGAATTTTGGTCAATTTTCGTGCCACCCATTCTCATATTTGACGAGAAAAAAAATATTCAATATTAAAATGGATAACGATTTTCAAAATTTAATTATCGTGTGTGTTACATACGAGGAAGTTGAAGCAATTGAGAAGTAAAAGAAAAACATTTTCATTGAGATTAATTCCTTTTATAATGATAGAAAAACCAAAGGAAGATTTGTTATACAACATTTTCGTCTTCATCATTATAATACTGACTAGTAAGGAAGCAATTGGTCACACCATTTATGTGATACCCTAGATGTAGAAAAATATACTCATTCTATATAAAAATCTAGACATGCATTTTCTTATGTAATTTTTAGCCTAGTTGTTTGCGACTGCTTAATTTAATATAGTACTCAGCAAGAGCTTTAATTTGATATAACACGTAACCCAGATTGGACAACCCAATATGATTCAAATATGATTTTTGAAAGTATTAATAATATCAAGGTTCGGAGTTTTTGCGAATCGATTTGTTTTTTAAAATTTTAAACTACCTGATTCTCGAGTTATACAAGAAAATTAATTAAATCTGTTTACAGCGGAAAACAAAAATAATCTTATTTACATAGGTCTGTGAAAATATAAATTTTATATAATTTCAATTTCACACAAAACTTAAGAAATCTTCCCCCTTGAAATTCCAGCTTCACTATTTTATCACTTCACTGTTAATATTATACGAGATTCATGGACAATTCAAGTGTGAACTCCGGAGACACAATTTATTATACGAATGGAATCGAATTGCAAATCTGTAGCAACAATCATTTGCACCAATATTAGTTCCAGTGGATCAAAATCAACCTTCAGTTTTCGTGATATTTTTTCAAAGTTAAAATTGCTGTTAAAATTCGAGTCTTTACAACAGACTTAATCCTAGTTCATTCGAAAATTATACATCGTTTCTCAGCATTTAAAAAAAATTATTGAAGTCCGACAATGGTTACCAATGGCGATGGTTACTACCCCACAACCCTAAACACTGATTTTTCGGCACTCAGCTCAACAGAATACAGATGGTACGTTATGGATTGAATATTCGATTTTTCTATCCCTGGAACCCGAAGAAAAATAGAAAACCGCATATTTTTACCCTGGAAAGGTTTGTGCATTCGCTGAGTTGCCGCCCTGACGTCATGAGATTGAAAGAAACCAACATTTCCCCTTTGACATTACACGGCAATCACATTTTTCGTGAGGATAGCTATAATCGAATCGCACACTTCTTTCCTCATTTGATATTCAAAGTTTTGCAATTTCCACTTGCTTTTTTGTGTTAAATACACAAATAAATTAGAATGGGTGACGAATTCAGTTTGACGTTTCAGGCAAGATGGTAGAAGCACTAGGCAGATGTACTTTACCTTATGTTTTTGTATCATGACAGCAGGCAGCTGTCAAATCTGTACTATGTCTTATGTTTTTTATTTTGGTTTTGATGGTTCAGTCCTCCTTTTCTTAATTTTTAGATCTATTACATCACCCTTTCATTCGATCCACAAATGTGGAGGTGCTGAATACGATCTAGGTCTCTTCCATGTCGTTTAACTCTTTTTCTCAAATTTCCTCTTTACCAACTTATTGTGGAACCAATTAATTTTAGGTTACGTTTTATACAAAGTTAGGTTAGGCGTAAGGAAGTTTTACATTGTCTCAAGTTTTCTCTTTTGTGAGACCCATACACGTGCAGCTTTCTTTTAATTTATATTCCACTATATCATGAAGTACAAAGAGTACAACTTTGGTTGTATGTGTAAAAAAACGTCGGAAATGGCTAAACAATCATAAACATGCATACTGAAGTAATCATTATGGCCGTAATACGGCGTTTACACCGACGAGGTTACGTCGCTTTTCGAGGTATCGGGGGTAACCAGGTACTTAATCACGAGATTTCCCATACAAATCGTAACCTCCTCGCTCACCAGATTAGAATGAAACCTCGCACTTAATCTCCTCAATTCAATGCACGAACCCGGACCCGAACGATTCAGCGCAATTCAGCAAACAGCTGTTAGATAAATCGGACTTTTGTGACTGCTGTCAAGATTTGAAATTCAAGATTAAAGACAGTTTGCTGCGTACATAGTTGATATTTACATATTTTTTCGTGAACATGGAAAGTTTGAAGCAGAAAAGAAAGAAAAAAGCTATTATTTCTGCCTTGCTGTCAAATAAAGCAAACAAAGATGACATGCAAATGTCAGAGTTAAGCTTGTCACTGGTGGTGTAAACACTTTGAGATTAACTTAATCTAACCTCGAGTTAATCTCCAGTGTAAACGCCCTATAAGGCTTCAAAGTTTGGAGACCCATGTGTTAGAGAATTGAAAAGGGAAATTGTTCTTGTTAAGGTTTTGGCGTGGGTCATGACCCCTATAACGCCTCTCCCTCCACTGTAATCGTGCCTGCTGATAGTTGTATTAGAAGAACATCTTATATTCGCAACATATTATCTTCCTTCAGGTTTTCTAGCGATATAGATTTATTCTCATAGAAAATTTGTTCTTTTCTTTTCTACAAGTTTTTAACAGCCTCGTACACTTGTAGATTCAAGTTCACATACACAATACACTTGTATCCATAAATCGTAAGCTGTTGGGAATTGTTTTAATTGTCTGACAAAATTCGTCACCTATATCGTATATCTGACGCTAGAAACCCATTTAACGCTTTTTGTCAAAACATTTGGCATGATTTGTCGAAACATTTGGCATGTTTCGTCAACATACGTTCTGGTAGGAACCAACCCTTTAATCTAGTACAACTTTGCAGGCTATGCATAACTACTCGCGTAGTCAGGTCTACCAATCTACCACAACCACTTAGTCGCCATTTTTTCGAATTGCCGTTCGCGTTGACAAACCTAAGTGAAAAAGAATAAAGATCACAGGTTAATTTTTTCCAAAGAAGTGCAACACGTAAAGCTAACAGAATGGAAGACATAATTGGCCGTGTTTCGGGTAAATATCGCGAACGTTCATTTGTGGAGAAGTTATGGGCTATGGTTTCTGAACCCAAGCTGAAGGCTATCAAATAGACGGAAAATGGAAAATCTAATTTGGTAGATTTCATGGAGTTGGATGATTATCTGTTCTCCGAAATAACAATTTTTGCCATTCCTGACAGAGTAGAGTTTTTTTGCGCTCTGAATCAGTTGGGCATCACTCGGGTGGTCTTTCAGAGGGATGATGAGGCTGCTCTCAAAAATTTTGCAAACTTTGGTTTCGGAATACCAGGAGAGATGTGATTTGTTGTCGTCCCAACGAACAGATCCATGTCTTCAGCCTATCCCTAGAATGTCCTTATTACATGAAGCCCGATTAAATTTTCAAATTACTTTAGATATGGCGCTGACGAATAAAGCTATAGAGAAGGAAAAATTGGATGCTATCCAGGAAGATGAAGCGCTTACTGTATCCCGGGAAAACGACGCAATTTTCGAAATTAAGCCAGCATCTGGCGCTCGTCCCCTGGACCAAATAAAACCCACTCGAGCTGAATTATTCGATGAATTCGGAAATAAATTAGAAGATCCACGTCACATGGAATTTCTTAAGTCAGGTTCCGCTGGTAATGCAAGTGCCATTAATGACGGTGCAAGTTCTTCAAAATGCACCAGCAACTCCCATGACAAGGTTACTTCCGAGAGGAGCGCAACTGGCTCGTATGGATGTTGCTCTGATGGGGTCTTCAAGCTTCCAGGCCAGCCCCATTGTGCTGAGGAGCCTGGCTGGATGAGGTGGTCAACCAAACCAACAAACGGGAAAAATCCTGACTCCCTGGATTCGGGCAAAGCTACACAATCTGCAATGGGTCCTGGAAAGTCAGGTGAAGCAAATCCAACAGATGATGGTAATTTCTTATTGGATTAAATGTAAAACCATTAATTAATTTTACAGAAGCTGAAGCAATGGATACGATTGCGGAACAATTGCTTATTTCCCCAGATGATGAGGATATGACCGATTAATTTAACGTAATAAATTATTAACTTATTCATTTTGTTGTAAATCGTAATTTTATTAATTGCAAATAAATTCAATAAGCCAGTCAAACAACGAACAAGCCAAGTGTGTTTAGATATTATACATTGTTTTTTTTTTTCAGATTGGATTCAGCTATTATCATTACTTTTATATTTTTATTAGCTATCGTAACAAAATTTAGAAAATATATAATAAAATCTGGCCAAAGAGCATGCAGGGGCGCCGACTATCTCGGGCTCGAGCCCCAGCAATTTTCAATTTTGGCTTACTCATTTTGTTGGGTGAACAACCAAGGCTGTTTTAAAATTCCAAATGCTTGTTCATTTTAATAGTTTTAATAAAAAAAAATTATTCCTGTTTTTCATCAAATGTTTAAACATCAAATACTAATATAATGTTTAACTAACAATTGCTATACAAAGTTCCCTCCTATTCTACAAAGCTTTTTTTCGTGTAGGGATAAATGGAAAAACACTGCAAATTTTTCACAAAGGTTTATTATTATCAAAATAATTTTTGTTTCCACTACATATTCGGCCATTGTTCACGCAGGCCGGCTAACGCTGGAGATAAAATTTGACATTTTTCAAGTCAAGGCTAGATGGCAGTAGTGATCATGTTCACGAACGATTCACGTTTCACGTTTTTTAATCCACCAAGAAATGGAATATTTATGGAGATTAAAAATTTCAAAATTCCATTACTCAAAAACTAATTGAGATAAATTCATGCAATAAAATGTATTCTATTGAGTAATATTAGAGCATTATATATTCAGAGTTTTATGAAAAATGCTTGAACGGTTTCGGAAATATGATTTTTTCAATATTTGGTTCCTCAATTCCCCCAATTTCACAACTATAGTCTCAATTAATCATATTTTCCTAATTTCATTGTAATTTATTTGAACTGAATAAAATTCTTAGAATTCTTTGGTTTTTTACCAAATGTTATAAAGTATGCTACATTGCTACACTCATAACTATTTTCTGTTTCGCACAATATTCTGATTTCTGAATAAAACTTTTGCAACAAATTGTTTGAAAATGCATTTTAACCAGAGTGAAAGCCGAGAAACACTGTATTTCCTTTTATTTATCGTAAAGTTATTGATACTATGATTTTTATATTTTGGATGAAAATTAATTAAAATTATCTGCTGATTCAGTGCTTTTTAATAGGTGAATGGATAAAATTTATAATTCTGGGAAAGGGGCTATCGTAAATACTTCACAAGACATTTTCCTCAATCCCGATGATAATCCGAAAGAGGCTCAGGACTACTCTCTTCCTAAATCCAATTACCCTGATACCCCGACAACGAATTAAGCCTTTTGTTCAAATTTGTAAGACGACAGAACAAAGGATTCCAAAATATTTTCTAGGACAATAGATTCCTCCTGTCTCATTTGCATGTGAACATTTTTCGTTCCTTTCGTTTATATATAATAAATATCTATCCTTATTTTTTCAAATCGTCCTTTTAGTGGAAAAACATGACTGTCAGGTACGATGAATCGCATTCTGTTAAGGATTAAAAGGATTTTCCCTCTGCTGAATCTTCTGCCAAACATATCGTAAAGGGAGTTAGCATGATAAGATTTTTAAAAGGTTTGTTTACAAAGTCTCAAGAATTATTCTGGCACAACAGTTCAGGAAAAAAAATGCCAGTGCTCCTGCCGAGTGAGGGTCTCAAGGTCACGAGATAAAATTGCATTTCAATTATTTCTAATTATATTTTAGGTCCTATTTTTCATATAAACTGTTTTTCTGTTGTCTGCTTTGCTATAGTTATTTAGTCGTGAATTTGTTTGTAAGTCGGCCATAATTGAATTGCTTCCAATTAATAATTTAATTTTGTTAATTATTGCGTACAGTTATGAAATATATCTAAAAACCAAACTGAATAGATTACGAATGACAAACATGATTACGACCTGTAAATATGATCGAATGACGATTGAATAGTGAATACACTTGCCGCTTGGGAAAATAAGAGGATGCGAAACCTCCTAAAAGTAAAAACCACCTGTGAGAAGAAACTATAAAGAAATACGGTCAATTTGAAAAAATTGCTAGGCACTAGGCACAGGAGCCCGTATCTGCTGCAATACAATGAAATCAATAAATTCGATCACGCCGTGATTGCACAATTCTTTTCACGCTTCCATAAAAAATTGGAAAATATATTAGGGACGAAAAATCGCGAACAACAGATTCAAAACTTACCTCAGTTTCAGTTTGAAATTGGAAACGTTGCAACCTGTCACGATCCGGAGGCGAGGGTAGAATTTCAAGGAGCACAATAGGACGAAGGGATCACTAGAGATTATCCCGTCAAGCACTTGAGTGAGGTAATCAGTGCTACATGTGAGAAAATTAGCGAAAACCAATACTATCGACTAAGTGGATGGACGACAAATACAAGCCAGGAACAATGGCCGACTGTGAAAAATGATGGACTTCCTGTTACAGTTCGTATGCCGACCCAGTCGGCTCTGTGTCCGCTCAAAGCCGTCCAGTAATTAACTGGAATGATCAATTTCTAGTCCCCTGTCCCATAGATCATTTCACTAGTGCTTGCAGAAAATCCTCTCCCTGCGCCCGGGCAACCACTTAACCCAATTACACTCAGCAGGACTACGTGAAACCGGGTCGCCTTCAAAGGACGAACTCGGCAGGGTTCTCAAAGGCTTTTCGACACTGTTGCCCCTTCATCAAATTACTGGTGTTGGCCGGTAACCTAGAGCGGTACAAAGGAAACCTTATCTGAATCGAAAGAGCACTATTTGCAAGTGCCGACAATTTTGTTTGTTATTTTTTTAGTGTGACTTTACAACTGACCATTGCCAATATGTCGAGGTGAAAGTGAGGCATCAAAACAATCAAGATTGTCGCCTTTCAGTCTCGTTAGTTCCATATCAAATGCACTTTCTACTAGAACCAATTTCAATGATGCAAAACTGAAAACCCTTCTGAGAGTGGGAAATGGCTGCATTCGAAACTACCTTCTCAATATATTCATAAGCTAATATTAAACCTTCGCCAGAGAAAGATAACTATTTTTGTTTTCTTGTTTTTACTGTTGCGGTGCTTCGCATGTTTCGATAAATTTTTCTTTATGCACAAATTTATTTACGTCCAATATCAGCCAAATTTTGGGGTATTTAAAAAAAAAGAGCTGAAAGAAGAAATTTAAAACAAATTTCAGAAACATTTTTTGACAAATTTATTAATTTTATTTTCACAGAAACATATCATGTACTTAATTATATTAATCTTAAATTATTTATATGTTGATATTGACAAAGATCTTCTACTTAACTAATTAAATAATCAATAATGTGTTTATACTTTTTCCTTTAATAGAGAGCAACAATAAGCTTGATGTAAAAATATTTTCTAGATTTTGCAGGAAACTCAATTGTTAATGCATTTATGTTGCTAATTTAAGAGTATATAACAATGACATAGTAAAAACATTTTTTTTAAAGTATACTCTGTACATGTTAACAGTAAATCTTAATTCTGATGTCCAACATTTAAAAGATTATCACAGTAAACCTGACCAGAAACAATTAATTAAATAGAAATTAGTTATTATTAACTTATAGAGTATTTAAAAACTATACTTAAACAGTCAGCAACCTAGGCGAGTCGATTGGAATTGTTTGCGAGAGTGATTGCTGCTAGCTGCGCGTAATGCAAGCAGTACACATAACTCCAGCCGAACACCCCATTTACATAATTTATGAATGAAGAGTCATTCATGAAGGATTGATGCTTCTATTAATTAACTGGTCGTGGGGCGATAATCACGAGCGACGTCGAACAATTGATGGATTCTGGTTGCGGATTGGCGAGAAGAAAACATTTAGCACTCAGTACCCTTAAAGTAGGAGCATGTTTTGTTGAATGGGGATGAGAACTCAGTTGTGCGGCCTTTGCGCCGAGGTAGGCTCATACCGGAGGATCCTGAATTACCTGAATTGATTCCTATCCGATGGCCGGATTCTATACAGTGCCTCGTGTTTGGGGCTGTCCCGGTTAAAGATGGGAGAAAAGGTCTGCAAGAAATTCGGAGTGTCGTGAAGTTGCGTTGTCCGGAGGAAAGAAAGGCAGCAAACAGGGACCGGTCATAAATCAAGGCGGACACCCGCTGGGCGTTTGGTTTGTATTTTGTGCCTTCCTTGACAATGGGCAAATGGTGAAGGCGCTGGCCAGGAAGGCATTCACCACCACGTCGGTTCGCATAGCGCTTAGTGACTTCCAGGCATAAGAGAACTTTGCTGAAGGCAGGACGATATAAATCATAAGCGGTGTAGTGTGGTTACATCTCCAATTTCAGTTGACAATGATGTAGTCCTTTTGGGGTGTCATCTTGGCCAAAAATATCTTCGAAACATGCAGTAAAATCCACATCAGGAGTCGCACATTGATGCTGATAATGCGCGCTTACACATTTTACGACGCTTTTGTTTCCTCACAGCATCCTCGGGAATCCAGTAGCAAGCACTATGAACTATGAAGGACTGTTGACCAAAATCTTCTGTTAATCTCTTGAGATTATCACCGACGAAATTCAAAATTCAATCCCAACCCGTTTGCAGTGGATCCATAATCAGCGAAACGAATCGATTTCTGCCGTTTTGTTCAATGGAACATTAAACCAGAAGGACTTCCTACATTTTCGTCACACTTTTTATTAAAGCATTAATGAGCTCGTGTATATCTTTTGCAATCTATTTCTTGCGATGTTCGCTTTAATTACTACTTTTCATTTACATTTTTTGTTTTCATTTATATTTCTTAAATAAGTACCTAATAAATAATAGTAAATAAAAGTATCACTACATTATGACGAGCATTTCTATTTTTTGTTTTGCTTATAGTATATGGAAATTTTTCCCGCAATTGCAGAAAGGAACAAAACTTCTTTCTACTCAAATAGCATTTGATGAACATCAGAATTAATAAATTTTGCTAAACAATTTAGTGCGTTGGTTGAATTTATTAATGCTAAAATCATATTAAAATCACATTAATGTTTTAATGCATTAAAAAAATTATGTGTTAAGCATTAATGAGCTCGTGTATATCCTTTGGAATTCATTTTTCGCGATTTTCAATTTAATGACTCCTTTACATTTACATTTTCAAAAATCATATTGTATCATATTAAAATCTCTTTAGTGTTTCAATGCATTACTAAAATTATGTGTATTCCAAAATTCAAAGATATACATATAAAACCATAATATTGTCTGCTTCGACTTACAATAATGCATTTATTCTGCATTAACTTTAATTGAGGTCATTCTTTTACAATAAAAAACAAGCTTGTTGTATTTGAAGAACGTTCTCAAGGAGTTTTTTGTTGAAATTGAATTTGAATTGAAGTATTACAAATCAAAAAATTTTCTTGTTGAAAATATGAGGAAAAACTTGCAGTAGTTATTTGCGTAGTAAATTATGTACGTTTAGTTCATTTGACTTCTCTTTTTAGATTTAGATAATGGATTTTTCATGTGCGTGGTTGAGCAAAATATATACTGATAAAATAATTTTTTGTTGGCATGAAAATATATATTAATTTGAATGTAATTGTTTTGCTTTGAAATAAATTGAATATTTTGATTACAATAAAACATTTGTTTGAAGTCTTTTTATTTGGATGGAATAAAATAATTTTGAATGAAAATATTTCTATTTATCAAAATAAGTTTACGCAAAGTAAAATATTTTAAATTAACCATTTGTTAATGACGACTCGAGATTTATTCCGGCATATACATTTGATCGAAATTTATTTTATTCACTTTAAATATTATTATTTTTTTTGTATTTGTAAGTTTTGAAAAATGGACACAATGCTGAGGCGTTACACTGTGCAAGAAAACCACGTCACGTATTCGAGTGTTTTTAAATAAATAGAAAGACGTGAAGGACTAAGTTGTCTATAATCAATCAGGCCATACAAATTCGACACGCATGCAATTAGGCTCGTAAGTTAATGTAAACATGTCGCCTCTTTGGCTGCAGGCGGAGGAAAACGGCACGCATGGCCCTGGTGTGAGAACACAGCCACTCCGCTTGGGCCCCAAATCAGGATACCTTAATCGCCAGGACTCGCTCGGGCGTTCTGCGACCGGGGCCAAGACCACGCACACGTTCTAATTTGTGGGATGCGTGTGAATCGAGCAATAAAAAAGGCAACAAGATCCCGGGGTGGTGTACGCTTTCCTTTCGCTCCAATATCTCACGTTATCTTCCGTCTCGCCGCTTGTCAATCGGGTGTCGGGCACGCCTACTTAAATACAGTTATTTCATTGGACCACATGCCATAGTGCTCGCTCTTGTTTTGTTCTTGGCTACGCTTGCGGTGCAGCCACAACCACAGCTCCTTCGTCGCAGCATCCAGCATCATCTCTGCCAGAAGAGTGTGTGCTGCTGCGTGCCATTGCTATAGTGTTTGTTTATGTGTGTGAGTGTGTGTTAGGAAGCTGTACACTCGTCCAGCCAGGAACATGAGTTGTCCGTTAGAAAGGATTAGTGGAAGCGAAATAGAACTAGACCGACCTGGCCTTCTCCTAGTGATTTCTTGAAGACGGCGAGTTGGCTCTTCGAGGAGCTGCTTGGAGGCAAATAGTAAAACAAAAATCAGTTTCCGTTTGACCGCAGCGAGGTTAAGTGATTTCGATGCCAGCGAATTAAGTGCGTGAGAGTAATTTAGGAATCAGCGAGCTCCTCCATGGGCTCGTTACCGCAAACACTATAATCAGTGAACTACCAGCAGATGAAGACTGATAATTGTGGCTCGCGTAAATCGCCATTAAATGTGAGTTTGGTTTTTACGGTTTCTGAATTATTCAAGTGCGTTTTCCGAGACAAGTGAAAAAAATTAGTGCAAAGTGCCCAAAATATGAATAGTCTGCAGTCAGCGTTCACGAACAACTTGACCGGCGCCATGACGCAAGTAAGTATTCCTGGCGGAGGGTATTCACCTTTTCCCGGGAGCCTGTAGTTGCAGTAGGCATTTGCTATCCGCGGAAAATGCGTTTTGTTTGCCCAAGGATGCTACTTTTTTAGTTTTAAATTTGGTTCATTGTGCTCGTTTTAGTGTTTCGTTTCGAAGTTACTAAGATTTTTACTTTACTTTGCCCCTGGAGTTTCAGGAGAGTTTTTTAAATTGTGATATAATTGAACTTTGAAACGTTTGACTCGAGAAGAAAGACTGTCTTACAGATTAAATATGGAAAAGGCTTTTTGCGTTGATTTAATATGATATTCAAATACACAAAATTCTGTTTTTACAAGGTGGACAGCAGACACGTTACAGAAAACACTGTGTAAAAACAACTTGTTAAAATATAATTTAGTGAACATTTGGAAAATGTCAATGATTTTTGATCGTGACTTGCATGAAAAACTGTACAAACATCATTTGACCTACTTTTCAAAATCAAGGGAAGTCAAGGGTTTCAGGATTCCACCAGCGTCCACTAAAATGAAAAATATTAGTAACTGTTGAGACAAATAAATTCGTAAATGTTTTCTAAGGAAAGTATTAAAATATTCAAATAAAAAATTCAGATAGTTACGCTTCTTTAGTCCAAAACTTGTTCATTTAATTTAGACTTTTAAGATCTCGTCCTTATCCTTACAGAGGCCTCATTTGGAAATCCTCGGCATCAGTTGATCGCTGAAAATCAGCAGGAAAACTATATTAGTATATCAAAGACAAAATTTATATTTTAAAAAGAAACGGTGGTAGCTCTTTCAAGTACTTGTGGTATTACTTGAAAGACATTCCCTTGAAACCAAAACAACCGATGTGAAAATCAGATTTTAAAGTTAAATTAATAAGAACACTATATCCACTTATTAAACGGCATTCACCCCTAAACACCGCCAACAAGCTACTCATTTTTAAAATCATGTTTCAACCAGTTCTTACATATGCCTCTCCGGTATGGTCAAACTGTGCGAAAACCCAGAAAAATAAACTGCAAGTTCAATAAAACAAAATATTAAAAATGATTACCAGCCTCCCCTGGCATTACTCGACCACATTACTTCACTACTATACCAACTCAAAGCAAATTGACGAAGTTTGCACCACAAATATGATCAGATTACTCAATTCTCAAACATAGAAATAAGTTCTTACAACATATGTAGATATCACTGTTAGCCTTAGTAATACTCTTTTAATTTTCCTTGTTTTTTTTTTTCGTTTTTTCTTTTTTTTCTTTTTTTGACTGTAATAGGAGGTTTTTAAAATTTTCCCCCGAAATAAAAGCTATATTTTGTACTCTGTACCACTAGGTCACTATATAAGTAATGAATTCATATTAGAGTGGTAAGAAAGCTCTATCCCAAACTCAATGAATGTAAATCGCTACAGTAATAAATAAAGAAAAAAAAAAAAAAGATTTTAAAGTTAAAAAAAAATCTTTCTATTCTTTTTCGGAACACTTATTGAGTAGCGTTAGAAGTTTTCAGTGGCGGCGATAAGGCACCCGCAGAGTGTTTAAGAGATCTTTTAAGCGGTTTATTTTGTTTGATATCATTTTCTCAAACTGTTGCACATGAGCGTCAAACATTCGGCCCATTTTCCGAAGTCCAAATGCTTTTATTATACTCCCAAGAGAATCACAGTGTTTTATTTTAACTAACAACAATATTATTATTTAATTAGAATTCTAACATCCCCAATTGCTTACTTATGAAAATAATAGTTATTACCGTGGGCAATTTTTCTTATGGAGATTGGTTCGTGTTAAAAACTTCCGCAACCAGTAACTATTATTGTTTCCTGAAATCTTTGAACAAATTTGATTAGGTATGGCATATTATGAAACGTTTAATGGAATTGAAAAAATAAATAAATAGTTTTAAATCAATTTTCTACCGTTATCTAAAGTTGAAAATGCTTGTGGATTGAAATGAACTAATTAGATTTATTGCCGAATTGCCAGTATTGCCGCATTTTGTAGAAAATGTTCCGGTTATTAACATCAACATAGAGAATAAACATTAAATGAAATTTCGAACAATATTTTGAATGGCAAAAATATTATAAGCGAATAATTTAACGCTTCCTTAGCCTTCGCTGAAAATTGCAATTTAATAATTTGTATACTTTTTTAGTTGATATTGCTTGTTACTCAATAAACTAAAATACATACAATTAGCAATTATTTGGTAAATTTACGTGTTCTTTTTGTTCTCCCGCAACAGCCGAATTCGTCGCTAACAGCTCTTCGAAATTCAACTCATCTCATGATGCCAGAATCTCTGTCAACAATTGGTGGTCAGAATGAAGCCATTTACAGATTTGAGGGCTTCTCGAATCCCAGCAGGTTTGTTGAATTTTCATGTAAATACTGTAAAAAAAAAATGCCATATGAGTCTACGTTGATATATTGGAAGGTGAATTAGTTTTCAGCGGCACTATGCCGTATTGACTCCAAAACCATAAAAGATGAAGTTTATTGTTTTTGTAGTAGTTATTCAACCATTAAATAATTTTTAATATGTATTTACTTTTTTAAGCTAATTAAAGTGCAAGCGTATATCTAACTCACGAATTCGCCTATGCTTTACAGAATACAGACCATGCCGCAGTGGCATTATCCCCCGCAGTCTTCTTCTACAGGATCAGCGTCGTCCTCGGGTCAATCCAATATGTCGTCCAGTGTATCCCCCACGGTCTTCCCATCGCCACCTTGTGCACCAGGCTCGCAAGTGGAGCTAAACAATAATGCGTATTGGGGATTTCATAACAGGTAGAAACAATAATATTCATAATGTTACAAAAAATAATGACATGTTTATAGGGCCCAGTTTGCATATCACCAGTATACGCCGAATTACTACAGTAACATCACAATGTCGTCCAGTTCACCGTGGTTTCCCCAAGATCGGCTGTATGCATCGTGGTCTTCAAACACATATGGGTTCAACTTAGACGACATCGCTTTGCAGAGTCAGCTTCAGCGGCGGTCGGTCCGATGCACATGCCCGAATTGTGCCAACGAAATGGCGGGTCTTCCACCCATCGTGGGCCCGGATGAAAGAGGTCGCAAGCAGCATATTTGCCCTGTCGCGGGATGCGAACGTCTGTATGGGAAAGCCAGCCACCTGAAGACTCACTTACGATGGCACACAGGGGAGAGACCCTTCGGATGCTTGGTTTGTACAAAGCGATTTTCAAGGTCGGACGAGCTGCAGCGACATGGTCGTACACACACCAATTACCGCCCATACCACTGCAATCTCTGCCCCAAGAAATTCTCTCGCAGCGATCACTTGAGCAAGCACAAAAAAACGCATTTCAAGGACAAAAAAAGCAAACGAGAAAAGGACAACGTGAAGAAAGAAGAAATTGTGGAAAATAGTGTTCCGATAAGTCAAGCAGTGGGTGATGCTAGGAAGGTTCAAAATCGCTCCACAAATCCCGCACACTTCGACGCTCCTGCCGCTGAGCAAGAGAACGCCTACGCCAGATCACAGCTACCTACCTCAAATAGTGAATCATCCTCAGGCTACTCGCATTTGTACGGTACAACTGCGCTGTTCCCTAACAATCAAGTCGCCACCAGCTTCTACAACCGACCGGACATTCTCGGTCCTGAGTCCTTGCCCTTATCATCCGTGGATACTGCCTCCAGCAAGGAAGTGCTGACAGGTTCAGCCTTCGCCTCCCATGGTGCCAACCAGCATGAAACCGCGGATTTCAATTCTGGAGACCAAAGCCATGCCACCTGCCCAACTGGAAGTCAATATCGTGCCGAATATGCTTACGGTGAGTTCGGCAGCAACGGAGTCTCGTCTTCCGGATACAACTGGTCCAACTATCAGCATCATTCCCAGATGAGCAGTCAAACTCCAGTGGCAACATAGCTTTCCTGGAAAATCGGTCGAGCTTTCATCAGCTGGAACCAAATTTTTGTTGTTGATTCTTATTTGATCCTGTAATTAGATCAGAACAAACCGTCATAAGCGGCAGAACCTTAATTTGTTACGAATGATTAGATGTTTTGTTAGTAAATTTTATAATGCAAATTCGGAGTATTATTTCTTGTTACCCTTTTATTTACATCCATATTACTATGACCATCTTGATAAAAGCTCCTTTTTGTTCTCAGGTAGAATAACATGTTTTTAAAACTGCAACAAATAAAAGAATTAATAAAATTTTTAATTTAAAAATAATATGAATGGTGTGATTTTGATTTAACAAGCTGCTGGACCTTCAAATTATGCGGGAACCATTCCGCTTCTTTAGGCAACGTAAAAAAATAAAATAAACAAAAGTAAAGTGGCCCGTACACGATCCAACAACTTACGTAACCGTTTCCCAAAGTAGAAACTTATTTTTTGAGTTTCCATTCGTTTTTCATATCGATACTCATACCACTTGGCTTAATATAGTAACATCCTATTATTGAATTCAAAGTACAATTCACAGGACTATTGAAATCAACATCCGTTTATTCCATTAACACAAGGTTATTTACTCGATTTATAAAAAAATGACACCCCAGCAAATCGGCGGAAAGTAAAGAGTTGTTAGTCACTATTAAGCCAAAATGATGGGGACATTCATCACTGAATTAGCAAGTCGATAAACTCCATAAAATTGCCAACGAACGAGAGTGAATGTACAATGGACAATTTCCTTCCGGTGGATATGTATCTATATGCGATTTTTTATCTGTTCACATGAGTGGAGTTACAAGGTGAAATAGGGATGGAGGGTATTGCAAAAAATAGGGAATAAAAAAACACATTTTCCTGCCAGTCGTCCTTACGATGAAAGCATTCTCAATGGCACTACAATCAACAAACAGACAAACATGAGGACAACAGGCCGTTGAATTTTTTATGAGCCATTGGTCCACCCTAGTTACGTTCGGGCAGTGCGAAATGTACGAGATCTGTCGAGTGATACCCGACTACAATAAATTTTTCATTTGCTTCCAGTGTTCGGTGACATATTTCCATTTTATGGAGACATTCGAGATATTTAGGATATCCTTGACATATCCTGTCGATTATTTTCAGACGAGCGTACTTACTTGCAACGTTGTTGTCGTTTTCTTATCCCCAACGCGGCGAGTAATTCATGTACCACAAAGGCAAGGTCGGATTACAGTAGAATTCGACACTTTGAGGAGATGATCAAAAATCTCACCTAACAAACAGGTGACACCGGCAGGATGTAGTTAGGTTTTTACAGCTAATTATTTTTATAGTTACATTGAAAAAGGATTGACCAAATATTACAAAAATATACCGTAAACTATATCAATCCATATACCGTAAATCAATATATGACGCCTTGAAAATTTAAATCCATAACGCAAATCCATTTTTGATTGGCTAAGTTAATTTTATACTGACGTTTCGTTTCCTGGGCCACGACTGCTTCCAAAAGAATCAACCCACTGTCCATTTTACCTAAAAAGAAAATCACTTATTTTAAATCATAATCCACGTTTACTACCCAAAATTTGACTTTTACGTCACGATCGTCGTCACTGTCCGAGGAATGTGGTGTAGCCCTTTCTGAAAAAAAACATTCGTTATAAAATATGTTAATGAAGATGACTGTATTACAAAAACTAATATTATTGTAAAAAACTACATCTCTGAATCATCTATACCCAATAATTTCTGAACTAATTGTCATTAGTACTCTGTTTGCGTGCTGAATCACGAATAATACTAAAACTACATAACTGCAAATACTAACACTACGACTACTACTACTACTTATAAAAACTGCTAATACTAACACTACGACTACTTCTACTACTACTGTTCATAATTCCTGAGAAACAACACCATCGAGCTGACATCCTCCCAGTCCCAGGGCTTGGTCACATTTCACTGGATACAATGGCGAACGTCCTGGCTTGGTTTTCCCCAAACGTTTCTCTTGGTAAACACACTGTCGCATGTTTTTTCAATAATATGCCATGTTCATGTGTTTTGTATCCCCTATATGGCGATTTGTAGTGCCGGATTAACGAAAATGCCGAATTAGTGGAAATCGGTGTGTGACGGCTCCTTTCTTGCATAAACCAAGCATAAAGTGCGTCTTCTAATTGCAGAAATTCACCTGCTTTTAATGTCTTTCTTGCCTTGGCCTTGAAAGATGATTCACCACCCCTTTTTAAGAATGATTCAATTTGCTCGTTTTTCTTCTTTATGTCGTGTAAAGTTGCACGCCCAACATTGTATTCCTTAGACAAATGATTCGACTTGTCACCCTTTTCCAAACGTTTTAAAATTTCATACTTTTTAGCTAATGCCAGCGTAACATGCTTACGTTTTCCCGAAATAGCGATGCACTTTTAGGCTAACAATACTCGGCCTCTACTTAACTCACTCGCGACAATCACTCTGTAAAGAGCTTCCAGTAGAAGACGCCGACGTACTGTTATTGTAGAGACAAACACAAAAAAAAAAAAACAAAAAAAAGATACGCGCTGAAAATTAAAAGTTTTATCGGCGGGCACACAGAGCCGGATTACTGGATGTGCCGGACTATTGAATGGCCGGATTATAGAGACTGCACTGTTCTACTATATTAACTACTAATATGCTACTATACTATACTACTACTACTACTAACTATACTACTATTAACTTTACCTGATAATTTCTAAACTAATTGTAACCATTACTACTTTTACATGCAGAATCACTTCTAAATTTTTCCCTCAGTTTATTTTAGGGCGCTTTTTTCAAAAGGTTTCAGGTTAACTTTCTACTAACAGTTCATAACAATACCGTATTGAGGCTGTTGGCAAGCAAAATTATGTCTTTCGCCCTTTAGTATCAGTAATTTCATATTAAGCATTACAAAGCATTCACAGATCCTTAATGTGAGTCGAAGCAAGCATACAATATATCTTCATTGCATACTGTGAGATTTAAAACTTCACAGCACGTTATGCGTCTTCTAGTCACAAATATTCATAATAGATTTCTGTCCGGAAGACGCCCAGCGTTTCTTACCTGTCTATCACAAAGCTTATTTACTTTGGAAGCTTAATAATTTTTTATATACTTACAAAATTATATATCATATATATATATAATATATATATGTGTTATATATATACTCCCCTAAAATATATTTTTTTAATTACATCCCAGGAGCCTTTGCCAACCACAGGTTGTAAATCCTCAACGGTTATTCGTATCCTATACAAATCCCGTATTTTAAAATTCGTCCTCGTTAATTTATATTCGGCGCAAATTTCTTCATATAGCTTATCTTGTGATATCCTTTTCCTTAAACAACTCCTATCCGGGATTATCGACTGTCCGTCGTTATTTTATTACAGTCGATATCCCTCAACACTAATCCCCGGAATCTTCGCTCGGTTCCTTTTCTTAGACCTATCTCCCAACGCACTAATTATGGCTTGAATGAAACTGTCACCAGGATGATTCGCAAGGCCAACGCCCTTCCTGAATTCGATCCCCACTGCTCTAAATCTTTTTTAAAAAAAACTTCTTTCCCGTCCCCCATGAAATTTTAATTATTTGTTTTTATTTAGTTTTGTTATTGTTATTGTTCAGCTTGTATTAAGTTTGTAAATAAATAAATAAATAAATTGTGAGTGTCCGTATTTTTTATGGTGAGCGCAAGAATAACACAGTCACCTTACTTTCGAAGTTTTCAATGATTACTAAGGTCTTACAGTATTTCAAATTTGTATAATGAAAAAAGTTTTTGTACTCACCCCAATTTATTGACCAACTTCTCATGCAATGTATGAATTCGCATTTGTCGGCGCTCGTCAATGAGAAAATAAATAAATTTAGAAAAAAACTAACTTTCACATTTTATCTGTAAAAATGGCAAAACAAATCCAACAAATCCACAACCGGAAATCGAAATCACTTTGGGAAGCGGCGGGAACCATTTATCATGTTTAGCGCATTAACTGGAAACAATAAATTTTAAAAATGTGGAAATCATAGAAAATTTAGCAACACATAAAACACTGGGTTTGACAGGAAAATTGGACAGGTTAGTTAGTTTGATGCACGCAAACGGGGCTCCATCCATGGGCAGGTGAGATAAGGTGCGGGCTAACGGCATATCTAGTGCTAGCTAGCAGAGCGTAAATGTCAAACGAGGCAAAATTAATGATTGACCGCAGAAACATCTCGGAGTGCACTCGCATTGCGCTCAAATCCGGTGATAATTGGGTGGCTGGGGGCTGCGTCAAATTCGATTTGTGATCGACGGAGTTGTGATAGCGGACACTAATTGCCTAAGAGAATCAGGACCAATAATTCAGTTGCGTGGGCCCGCAGCAAATATGAGCAGATTCACCCAAGAAGTTGTCCTTTCAAATAACGATCACTTATGTAGAACGTTCCTCATATCCTGTCGTCCTTGTTCAGTGATTTTAGATTATAACTAAGGATAACTGCATGGAAATGTGATTGCGTTATCAGTTCTGCACTAAACTTTTAAGAAGTGCAATAAGCAATTTAGAGAGGACGTGCATTTTGCATTGAACATTCTCGACACCCTGCACTCAAAATATAATGAAATAAAATCGAATAAAAAAATAAAGAAGAAATAAAAAACTGCCCCAAAATGCAAGCACTCCTGGGCAGGATTGTTTTTACTTTATCAGGGCAGCGTGTGCTCGATCAGGCAGTTCAATCGACTCTTTCTCATGAGATGCGACCGTCTAGACTTCTCATTTCGTTTTTTCAGGAAAACCCATTTGCCAGTTTCTGGTCACCTCTAAAGCGATTGCTATGCAATAGCATCACGTATAGGCCCAAAAATATAAGTCTTTTTGTTGTTGCAATTTTCTGGAGTGCGCGGCATCTTAAGTCACTAATTATATGGTGCGGATGAAATCCCAGAAAGTCATCACAAGATCTGACCTCCTTCCCTGGGCTGTTTTTTCTACTTTAATAGGGGATCGACGGTTCGACTGGACCATCCTTAGGATCATTCATTAATTTTTGGTGCAGCGAGCTCTGTTTGTTATCGAAAATTTTTGGTTAAGGTATCTTCGCCGTTTTCCCATTCTTCTTCAATTTAATTATTTTTTGGAGCGATGCGATCGGACGGCTGCATTGAACGGGCAAACTTTAATGCACTTACATACATAAACATATTTGGCGCGTATTCCAATTTGATGCGATGATTTCAAGTATCAGCGCAAAGAGATACGGTTTTCAGAGAGTAGTGGGTGACGCAACTGTAGGACTAATTGATTCCAACCAATAGAACCTATCGACCCCGTCGATAATAATTGTTCCGAGTCTATGGCGCCATATTCGGCATCATTAAAAAAGGTCCATGTGCACTGAACTATCTGCTTCGTAGCCGTTCCCTTTGAAGTCAACCAAAGTCGAGCAGACGGCGTAATTATGATGACGTTATGCTTTTCAAGCTGTATACTCTTCCTATTAGTCGCTGCATCCCTTTGTTCTTTCGTTCACCTTTTCTTAATCGACTATCCTCAAACAGGTGTCAAAAGGCTTTAAAATATTAATGATCATCCTCGCAAGGTTCAACTCCGAGTTCCGCTTTTACACTGATCTCGACAATTATGCGCCAGGCAAAGAGAATAGCTCACTTCAATTGTCCACTTCAATTTTTGTTTGATAAATGGCCTCGGTCCGGCTTTCATCAGCACCGTAACGGCGGCCAAAGGAGCCTTATGGTTCGAAGTTTGAACCATCAACGGACACGCCGCCGCCGTTTTGACTTTGAGGAATGAAAAAAAAGCAACATATCCAAAATTGCATATTTTGTGTACTAAGGGTCAGCGGCGTATTATGATTCTACACAATATTTCTCTTGGACCCCACATGTAGGCAGAAGGTATGGACCATTAGTTTTTGAGTATTAAACTGAATCGAAATCAGATTTGACGCCGACTCGAATTACAATCGTTCTTTGGTACAACCAATTTTCCAATACGGTGTCGGTAGTTACAGCCCCATTTATTTTGCTTTCATTTGTTTGTCAATTCAGCAAGTATCAAGAATCAAATTGTGGACTTCGTAAATTATATTATGTTATATTACTTAACATTATTAGATCATCCTCCTTCAGTTACCCATTTAAAAACTCAAGTATTGAATGTGTCTGCACTATTCAAATGATAATTTTAGGAAATAGTTTATGTAGTAAGTGAGCTTAAATCTGCCTTATGGTCTATTAATATTTTTTTTTAACAATGGCGGAAAGTTAAAAAAATCATTTAGAAAAAGAACACTAATTCATGCAAACGAAAAAAACTAGAACCATTCGCATAACTTACGGCAATTAATTGGAGAACTTCATTGAATCATCAGGGTGATTGAATCGTCCACTTCATCATTGTTATGCTGATTCAAAGAGATGGACAAATTTCTCCGAATATTATTGCAGCGGAAGAAAAAGGTCAGAAAAATCATCTAACAGATTTTTACAAATAGAAGGAATAAAAAAACATTGAATATCAAGGGAAAATGAAAACAGGGCACAAGTTGTATAAGATGAAATGGAATACCTAATTGATAAAGCAATTTTATGTGGTCAAAATGACCCATATTTTACGTAACAAATGTAGTGTCCTGACGTTCGATCAGCCATTACACGACACAACAACTCTGAAAACTTCAGACTTAAGAGTAGAGAAATATTGCATTAGCGGAGGTTCCTAGGTTTTCCAATTTTACCGCGTGCGCTTACGGAAGATTTCATCCACTGCAATCCGTGTTCATCACCTGTGTGGGGAAAATTACCTTGCAGATACTAACAAAGCATTTCTTTCGTATATGACAATTCCCAGCGCCATCCTTCTCATCTCTTTCGGTTCATGAGAAGAAAACTGTTCCATGTGGTCCGATCGTGATGTCTTCATAGGTAGTTCAAATCTGCTTGTCATCCTTTGGGTGCACTGGCCCGACTCCTTCGAGGCGCCCAGATTCACTCAAACAGTAGTCGATGTCGGCGGCGGGCGGGAATCTATCTACCACAAAGTGTCCAGGGATGTACTGCCTCCATGATATTCCACGGATTTTAATTTTTAATTAACACTCCGCCAACTTCTGAATGCCGATCAATTCTGTTACGGGGATGGGGAGTAGAACCAATCAGCAATACCTTCGCTGTTCATTGTCTGTGGCGGACAGTTTTCAATTGATTGACTGACGGGCAATCAGCCTCAATCGATCAGGTACGTGAGCACCGACTGTACCCCGCTTTCCGCACTCGACCACTTTATCTGCTTCCAATGCTGCTGCAGTTATTACTGTTATTACAGGTGATGTCCTCCTGTGCTCCGATAATGACGTTGGTTACCGATTTAACAAAACTAATTGACAACCATGATCGGACGTTTCTAGACCATTATGGCGATGGAACTTTTAGCGCCATTCTATGGCCGCTGGGGTTGCGCCAATTGCTTCACGCAATTTCATTGAACCACCTCAAGCTCACCTGGCCGTAATAATGCAGTTATTGGCACCTTGGCTGGGCGACCGCTCCGATCTGCAACCGGTTCACCTTACCGCGATTGACTGCAAAATTCGCTAAAATTGTGATTTGTGCAGTTTATTTTAAAATTCTAATTAAATTTAACCTGGTTTCGCAGATTCCTGTCGATCGCCACCAGAAACATACAACGGGATCAAATTAACAAGGATTTGATTTCGTTATTATTTTCCACTTGCTGGATTATTGAGAATTTAATTTTAACTCTTGCAAAGACAGCTTGTTTTAGTACTATTGCAGAAAGAGTGCTCAAAATAGGATGTTTGTGATTATCAAAGGATGTTAAATATACAAGTAAAAAAATGTTTAATAAAAGATTGCTAATAAATAAGTTTTGTCTGCAAGTAGTATGTAGATAGGCGTGATCAGTCGTTGACACTAGAAGACTTATAAAAACATTGGCGCAAGCTTAATGTGTAATAAGTCATACCCTACAGCCTACACATAGAGCAGGGGCTCCCACAGTCTTAGATTGGCGTGACACGGAACCAAAATTCAAACTTTCGTCGCACCATTAAATAGTAATAGAACGTTTAATAATTTAATATTTTTTTTATCAATGACTTACCAGTATTCCAAGGTTTATGTACAATAATTAAGGAAATCCTGATTTAGAGTATACAAATAACTCGTAATTATACAAAATAATTCTCTAATGAATTCAAATGCCTAACAATTATCATCATTTAACTAACTTCCACTAACAATTAATTAAAACAAAACAATGCAATATTGCGTTTAAAAAAAACCGATTAATTCCACTTATTGTGCAGGTGTAAATTGTCCATCCACCGCGGCACATTTACGTAAATGCACATATAATCAAATCAAAATTACAAAATTGCTATCCAAAATATATTATCCTTCAGAGCGCCATATGAGAAGTAATGAGGTGTCCTGTGGGTGTTTGGTAGGCAGTTCAGTTGCTCGTCATGGAGTGCTAACTAATGAAATTGGGATGACGACAAGGGTGCAAATATTGAAAAATTAATCAGGACACGAGCCTCGATGCGACACACCGTGAGCCTGAGCACGCAGCTGGGTTGTCCCACTCATTCATTAGTGTTCGGTTTCCTTTGACCGAATTAATGTACGCACCTCGAAACCTCGTCTTGTCCATTTCAAGCAAGACCTACTCGCGAACCTCATTAGCGTTCTTCCTGGAAAACGTAATTGATCCATTTCCACAGGCATTGACCACCATTGGGGTAAGAATCATCACTCAAATTTATTTGATATATAAAAAATTGTCTCCCTGCAGAGGGTTGCCATCTGATTAGGCAAAAGGACACTGCGATTAAGACAAGTTCCTTTTAGTCGGTGACAAACAGGTTAACGCGTCAATCGTTATCGACATTTCCTGAACAATCTCACCTGAACGGTCGCCCGCTAAGGCCAACTACAACACAATGCCATTGTCACGGACCCCGCGTGGCTAATTCTAATAAATGATTACTACCCAAATATAACACCGTCATTATTTCCGTATTAACAAGGTGTGGAGAAAATTGCCCTCATGCCCGCAACAGTAATGTCTGTGGAAATTCACGAGTTTTCCTTTTTCGTTCGACCACGGTTCTGTCATTATCTGGTGGTCATTACGGTTCTATTTCCAATATTAATGCACCGCAATTACTTGACTTTTCTGCGAGGCAACAAAAACCAATTCTAAGCTGACCAGCTGAAGGACTTCAAAGTTAATTCCGGTCTCATTATGATTATTGCTATCACTTTTGTGCTACCAATTGACATTGTGCACTAAATTTAATCAGGTTGTTGAGGGAAAAACTTCTCTGTGTCAATAACGCATTTATCCGTAACATACTTCAAGATGCTTGATGTAACGTGGATATCTTCCTTCATTTCAATTTCAGTCAACGGTTTTCTACCGTCGCCTTTCCTCCAAGAAATATTGTACTAGGGATTTCTTCAAGCTTTATGTTGTCCATATGCTTTGATTTTATTTTAAAATATTGTATTTACAACCTTTGCAAATGTTCAACTAATAAGAATTTTGTTCTCAATGCAAATAAATGTGATTAACATGGGTATCAATTTTCATTTTAATGGTATCCACTTTTTTGCTGCTACTGTGTTTTGGAAAGAAATAAATTATGTTAATTAATAAATTCTTTGAATTCTTGTATGTTTCTGCAAATTGTGCAATATGCTTTGTATTTCACTGGAATTAAGTTTGTTATTCCTTTCATTTAATTGTTTTTCAACTCTATTCTTGTATTTTTGTTTATTTGTTAATTGTTTTATAGAAGAAATATTTGAAGAGCTCTTTATACAGGGTGTTTGGCGTATAGACCGAAACAATTTTTTGGGGGTTTGTGAAGATTGCTGAAAATAATAATAAATTATTAATTTCAACTGTCGCCAAGTGTGGGAGTGTGGCTCCGCATAATCATTTTGTGGCTTGACATTGTTTTGGAATTTGTGTGATTGTCAGAGACTTCTGGTTGTCACTTCAAATGATTAGATTATCACAATTCTGCTTTTCTTTTCAAGTCGTATTAGTATAGGAATTAAATACCTACTTTTAAAGACGTTGAACTGTAATTTAAGGATAGCGTTCTGTGGGGAATGTAAATTGCTTTCTATCGTATTTTGTGAAAGAAATCAATTTAGTCAGAAAAAACATCTTCGAAATTGAATGTTGCGGTCATAAGAACAATTGACAACAAAGTCGCGGCAAACTACACATATAACATGCAGAATGAAATCGCACTCTGCGGCAAAAAAAAAAAAAAAAAAAAAAAAAACACAAAACGGAGGTCCTCTGTGGCGCATTTGCAGCAGGAGAAACGAGTGGGAAAGACTCATAAACAAGACCTTCTCGATGGGTACCGATCCCAACTTTCCATGATTTCCTTTAAATAAAACATTTCCCTGGCTGACGGGTGGGTCTGATGCCATTACGCGAGATGGAAAGGGAACGAAACACGGAATAAAGCTTAATACACAAATGCCTGTAAAATTGCTATGGGGGCGTGTCGAGGTCATAAATCACTTTGAGTGCACCCACTCAGGATGGGAATATCTTTCCCTGCTTCGTACAAATCAAATGTACACGGCTCCACTCATTGGTCCCCAAAAGCACCGATCCCCAGCAGAACGAAGTGTAGCTCTTACTTCAATTCATTTTTCCCAGACTTTATTAAGGGTGGACTACGCGCGCTACTAAACAGGGATGAAGTGGATACGGGTCTTCATTTCGTTTTGCCCTCCTCCTCCCGAATCCTCTGACATATTCTCCTTTTTCATGTGAGAATTTGTGGTACTGTAGGAAAGTTGGCGCTATTTTGTTTCCATCGCATAATTGTGCAAAAGTTTTGCGCAAAACCAGCCCCGGGCAAAAGTGCAAAACTTTCTAATTGATTCGGGGATGTTATTACTTTGGGAGAATATGCATAGAGTTCCAGGATGCAGGAAGTACCAGGCATACGATGAACTTTAACGCTGTCAATGTGTTATTGTTATTCGAAGGTAACGAGAATCAGGGAAGTTGTGAACTGAAAAGCTTGTCAGCATTTTGAGTTTGGGATGCAAAACAGCAGATGCATGCATTTCAGCCATGTAATTTAATGCAACTATTTTTGAAGCATTGAACTCTTTATGTGTGCATAAGTAAAAGTTGCTCTTATCAGATGCCGTCGTTCGTTGTATTTTATTTTACATATTGTCACATAAATTAGGTCATGGCACATTGATGTGGCCTGAAGTTAAAATTCCTTGATGTCTATTTCAGTGTGCAAAATGCTTAGTCAAATATTTTGTTATTCTGGTTTTCTATAGTAGAGGAGAAACCACTGAAATTCTCTTAAAACACATATTAAAATACAAGAGCATTTGCAAAGCTTCCGTGTCCACTGAAATAAATCAATGAGTTTGAAATTAATGCCAAATAGTTTTAAAGTGTAACTTTAAAGAGGCCAATATACTGCGATGTCTGCTAAGAACACTCAGATCATCTTGTTCTAACAATTCAAATGTTTCACAACCTTAGTCCTTCTTAAAATCAAATATGGCAAAAGGATCAAATTAACGCGAATTCTGCTGACTTGAGTTTTTGCGACGATATCACAGTAGCTGACTGGGCAGATATTGTAGTCTTCCATGAAAGATTGTTCTTAAACCTATCTCATTTAAATGCAGTGGCCATCTTGACTGACTGACCGTCACCTGACCAATAATTACATATCACTTTTCCTCAAGATCAGAATCGTTGAAAAAAAAACATCATCAAATTGATTTACTCGCTCGGAATAGGTTTGTCGAGTCAGAGGAGGTCGACCACTGTCGCGGCAGGGAAGGAAAATCAATCTGTGCCCTGACAATTTCTTACTGCATCACGATCCCTTTACAAGATCGCGTTCATAATGTATGATCTTGCTAGACTGCCGCTGCATCGCAGTGTAGAGTATCATCGGTATTTTGATGGGCACCTGACGGCAGCATCCGCACTCTTGTCGACAATTTATCAAAATCATCATTGGGCCAATTATTACTTGACATGATCACATGCTGAGCACAGTCTTCGCGCCAGCAGAAGATAGTAATCGTAGTGTCGAGTAGAAATCCTCGAGGGTGGTGCTGCGGGAACTCTTTCCTACACCTTTGACTGGAAATTATTTTCACCAGGTTAGCGCGCCTGAACTCTGGGCACACAATAACGGCAACAGTCGAGCACTGCCGCGGCACCCACATAATGAAATTCAGGCGATGTTAAATAGGTTGGTCCGCCTTTTCCGAGTTCATTTGATGAATATTTTTTATTCTCTCCCTCAAGTGCCGGATTTTTCCGATTTTTTTTTTGTTTGTCATTCGCCCGCACTTTGGAAAGGGTTCAAATCTAGCAGATTAATATTGAAGAAGATTCACCTTTGAGGGTGGCTTAACCCATTCAGTATGTCTGCCCCGGCACTTTGGAGGAACCCAATGGAGACAAAGAACACTGTCATGTTCATTATTAATGGTTTACACGCATATTCTCACTGTCTCTTATTAAAATTAGTGTCAGTCGAGGTGTAAAGGTTATGTCAAGTATTTTAATGGATTTTCATCAATCGATTGCATGTCGTTTAATACTCCATCGAAAACATGCTCTTAATGTCTTTTTAATTGATAACATTAATGCTATGGAAATTAAAGAGTTCTATAGTACTAAAACTTTTGATTTCAAATTTACTGAGTGCACAAGAAAACGATATCGTTTTGGTTTTCAACAAGAAAATATTGTGTACAATAGAATCAAAAACCAATTAAAAAAAGGTGTAAACTGAAAAATCAAAAATCTGCCCTTAAGAAGCAAAGATAAAGCGAGTTTGGTACACAAACCTTGCGATTTCGTTTCATTCCCAACCAAGGAATGATATTTTTTTCGTAATTATATGTTTTCGCCGAACTGTGCTTGCTTGAGACATCAGCCAAAATTCATGGAAGAAAAATTCTTTAATTAATGAAACTTCCTCGCAACCTGCAATTATGAGTCTGGCCAAAGGTTTATAACGCGTGCCATTTTTCATTGGTAAAAATTCGACTAAAAATTTACGGTGATAAAATGCAACTATACTTTTGAACAGTAAGGAAACATAAAATCATTGGTGGATACTTTTGAAGGAAGTACGCTGTACAAACGACATTGGAGGTATCGCCCACCTCCTGTTGTGCCCCGAAGGATTTTCGGATAAAATGAACATTGCCTGATAAATTGTTGTAATCATTTTATTTTCATCGCATTCACAAGTTTGAGTTGGCGAAAAACGAATAATCTAGATCATTTTGAATCTAATTTTCGATAATCGCGATGAACTTTGTTTGAAATATTTTGAACACCGGAAATATCACTGACCATCTCCGCCCACTGAACTGAAAATTATCCGATTAGTTTATGCCCTTTAACCTAATAAAACTATGATATTTGTAAAACTCGTTCCTCTTGTCGTGTACTCGAAAAAGGATTGACCAATTAATTGTGATTACAGCCAACATTCGCATAAATCTGAAAAACCGCAGCCCGGAATGCAACGGCACAACATTTCTGTGCCACCGTAAATCATTAATACCGGCTGAAACCACAGTCGGCGGAATATATATGTGCGATGGGAGTAATTGCAGTGGAGACCAGTAATTGGATAATTGACTGAAAATACCTCCAAATAATTGAATCCCAGTTAACCGGTGCAATTGGCGGAAGTATTCACCAATTATCATCAGGTGAGCATTAATCCTAAGCTGGTCAGGACTTTATTGCTTTTTAAAGTTATTAATCAATTCGAGATGGGAAGGGTTAGAGCTCAGTGGATCGAAATTGACAGAACAAATTTAACGGTGGTTTTCTGGAAAGAGATTGAGCCGACAGTAGTCACAGATATCCTCAGCGGAATCTAACCAGGACGATACACTATATTAAATTAGTATCAGTTGCACTCAAGGCTCTCGTTCTCTCGAGTTTGTTTTACTATTAGGTAGTTAAGTACTATATACATATATTTTGCTCGTAAAAATCAGTTGTAAGTAATTATAATAAATTATAAACCGATTACACGCAAAATATTCGTTATCTACACATATACCTACATACTGTGGACACTTGGTTTTAGCGATGACTCAATTGCGATTGAATCGATACATATTAATATGTTATTTCAACTAACGAGTATGATTTGTCAGGTGCTTGATTCATATCTGAAAAAATAATTTAATTTGGTATAAGTTGGACGACTGAAAAAAAAACTGCAAAATCCCGAATATATTTTTGTAGCTATGTACCTACAGTCCTACACTACATAGCTACCTATGTACTTACCTGTGTATATCGGAGGAGTACTTTCGATAATCCTTCCCGAATCAGTCCTGACTTCCATTCCGAAAAGTTTGGGATGACGACTTGAGTAAGCGCACAAGAAACATTGCAACCGGCTGTAGGGAACCACAATCATCTCATGATCTTTGCAGGAAATCGTTGATATAATCGAATAAAAATAATGAATTAGTCTTAGATTAATAATAATTACTACAGAGCAAACGAAAGGATAGTTCACCATCATTTGAATGCGTCACATGCGCTATAAGACATTCCTTCAAACGTTTCCGACAATTTTAAATTGAAACCAAATTTTCTTAGATGTATTTTACTGTCTTATACAATGCAATAAAAATTTTGAAATTAGTTATTGTATTATTTCCACTCTTATATCCTTCATTCTTTTTCAGATTTGGTCTCATTATGAGAATAGAGTTAACTAATTCTACTACACTAAAAGAAAGTTACTTTATTTCCGTAATAATACCCATTTTATACCTATTTCCTCTTCATATACTGGGAGATAAATGTAATCAAAGTGTGTATTTAAAACTAGTAGTCGTTGTATTACGATTTAATATTAGGTGTATTTAAATTAAGATGTAATGCCATTCAATGAAAGTTAGCGTAAAAAGTAATGATTTTCAGTATTAAATTCTAATATAAGTTTATTTAAAATGTTCCGGATTGTCACGCACGTCCAGAAAACTGAAAATAAAAAAGGAGACAATATAAATAGACAAATAGTGAATTGCAAACCGTAAATTAGTAATAGTGAACAAAGTAACCTTACTTGAATTAGTGACTAGTATAGTAGCCCTAGAAGCGGGACAGCTGAAATAATATAGTGGAATAAACAAGTGAACATGAAATAACGTTAACAGTTTAAAAACATTTTTTGTGTACCTACCTAAAACATAGAACACATAACATAAAAACAACAACACAATTCCAATTCAGCACAAAACACTTGAACACTTGATCAACAAAAACAAACTCACTTTTGTGTTGGAAGGTACGTCCAGTGGCAAAACAAGCTTCATAGTGTAAATGTTGGTACACAAATTATACCCATCGTTACGTTCCCCGCCGGTCAGGAGGAAAAAGGCTAGCGCATTGGAGCAATCGTGTAACGCATTCTCATTCTCATGGTGGATTTTGCTCGAGCTAGGTGTTATAGGGAAATTTTACATGCCAAGGTACGGCCATAGAATTTCTAACATGCGCTTAGCCAACACAATTAAGTTAACAATTAAGTTGAATAAAATGCCAAGCTTGTTCTTTTTATTGAATTTAGTTTTCTAAGCGTTTCTGAATTTATTTTTGTTAATTTTTTTTGTTCTTGTTTGAATTATTGATCAAATAGAAATTAAGTTGAATATCGACGCACAGATCTTTTATTTTTATACTCATTTACCGCTACACATTTGTTACTTTAATTTCCGTACGGAACAAAAAGTAATCCGTGAAAATATGTTACACATATTTTAATAGAAGAGATATTAAATGAGCTTGTTCTTAATAAATTTTGAGGACGGTTAAGTATTGTTGTTATTAACGAAAAGATTTAATTTTCCAAAAACAGTGCATTGCATACCTATTTTAAGGATAATTACAACGATTCTAGTAACTGTGTTTGGATATTGTATCTTTCTTTTTTAGTTTTTAACTACAAAAATTACACAAATATCATTTTCCGATCGAAGTTTGTATTGTACTCTTATTTTTTGTAGTAATGTTCTTAAATCCTTTTATTTGTTTTCCATGTTTGTTTTATATGCTTTACACGTTTCGTTCCCATTCGGATACTTTTCGAGCACACGAACTGCCTGCCTGGTTTTTTTCTTCAACAGTAAAGTATTTCATTACAGATTTATTTTTAGCATGTTGACTGTCATCAATAGTTATGTTATGGATTCCTTCCTGAGAGAAGAAAGACGAGAGACTTAAAACTTCATTAATCAATTTCGTTAGAGTAAAACTTTTTCTTGTTACACAAACAGCAAAAACTTTTTGGTGTAGGTATATATTTTCGAAATATGTATTGTAAACGAACAAAGAGAATGCTTTGTGGCAGAACTACTAATTCAAGATCGTATTGTTATTGAAAACTAACGCAACAATTATTTAAACAACATCTATTCGAAATGCTGGGGAATAATACCAAAGGAAACTTTGCCGATCCCTCAGGGTTTATCGATTAAACGTTTGCGGATAAAAAAAATTGTTCATATTCGGTGCACTGAACTCCGGAGTTTCGAAAGTACGCAAGTGTTGTAATCGGAACATGAGCCGCTTGTGGCAGTCATTGGAGATGATTGATTTGTGAGAGCCAAAGCCCGAACTGGTTGAATGCTAGCCGTACAATACTGGGCGCCAGAGTTTAAACAAAACCAATTAAAAGATAATTAGATTAGAACAATTAAAAGTTATTCAAACGACCACGAGAAAGAGTGAAAGGGGGAGGGGGGGAGAGAGAGAGGCAGAAGTAACTGGCAGTCAAATCCGTCAACCATAAATCAAAACTTGTTACCCCTTGGGCTGGAAATTTTTCTTATTTCTGTAATTACAGCACTTGCTTAGGTTCTGCGGACAGTCCTTGCTTAGGCGAGAGAAGGTTGCCTTACTGGCACATATCTCACTTTCCACTGGCTGTCAATCAACTAGACCAGCAGGTCAGTCACGGATGGATATCTCATTTGGGGCTCTCAATGTGCTCCGGCGGTGCGGTGCTCATATGTTACAAGAATCTGACACTCGCCGGGGATTCAGAAGTTATCATCATCTCAAGGGAAAGAGTTTCGATTATAGTACTCGACTACTATCATGATTTGGGGTTGTCAGGGGAATATGTGAAAATTATACAACGTAGTGAAATATGGACCACAGCTTCTCACTGAAACCATCTCGAAAACTGAGACCGATCAACGTTCAGACTGCACAAAATTTTTCGCCTAAGGCCGCGACGTACACATTCGAAATTCGAGGATCCAATGGGCTGAAATAGTAACAAAGGAAACAAGAGACGGCTCCCAGGGACTAAAACTGGGCGAATTGTGGAATTTTTTGATTTGATTTTAATTGCAGACTTGCCAAGAGTAGATAAGAAACGATTGTGGGATTTTATGATGCGCCTTAGATCACTCGCCAGAAATGGAGAATTAAAAGATTTATTGATAGGTTCAGGCAATCCATTCCGAAGATTCATCAATTTTCTTGTCTGCGCGGCAAATGTTGATCTTTGATTTTTGAGATTTGATCTAAAAGTGATTGGCGCAATCTACGCAGCTGTGGTAATTAACTACCTGCACCCTATCTCAATCGCGAGAATACTAAATCATTTGCGGGGTCAGTGCGGTTTAAACTCTTGATTTACGGCAAAATTTCCAATCTGTCAGACTTGATTGAACATTTGATCGTTGAATGATGGAAAACAATCGACAAACAGTAGCTAATCGATCACAATGTGCGGAAAGTCAATATTATGATAGGGCGGTTATGTGGGTATTTACAACGATTAAATTGAAGGTGGGAAGTGATAATAACCAGCTCAAGGTTCCTCAACCAACTTGACTATGAATGTAACGGTGGTTCACCTATATACCGTTAATGCACCCGGATTACACAATTTTCAGATTCTACCGTCAATTACGTAAGTCCAAGATGGCCGGGGATATACAATATTTGACAGAAGTCATCTCAACGTTAATGGATGAAAGATCGATTTCGAACCAACCTGTGATTAGCATTAGCGGCGTTCTTTTGTGAGGTTCTCAATCTGGGCCGTGCAGGAGAGAGGATTCCAAAATATTTGAAATCTTTTCCTGGCCATTATGCAGTTATTGGAGTTTAATGAGAAATTTTAATGACCAATCAAGATTCAGTTATCAAATCTTGTGCACAAAAAACATCATTTTTTTCAATTCGTAACATTACAATGACGCATGATATTTTATGTTTAATACTTTCCTCCTCTTACAATGGTTTGTTTAAAAATAAGAATTCCGTCATGACGAAAATGTTTTAGCGTCAACGCCAGTACAACCAAGGCACATCCAATCCGTACAAAGCTCGCACGATTTTGTTATAGTTACGAAATTTCTTTTAATATACTTATTACATTTACGATATCGATTTCTATTCACAGATGGCGGTTTGATAATTCCAATCATTCCATTGATGATACGGGCTAAAATTCAGCAACTTGCTGAGAATAATGGTTGATTTGGAGTTGTCAATGTGATATTCTTGCACGGGGATTAACTGATTTAGCCATTCTCTTCTTGGAAGGAACACGACAACTGACTCCAAAATATCGTCACCAGTGGCCTAAGATTGTTATTATAAATGAAAAAAAGCAACAGGAAGTGACGTTATCTATAATGCTTTCCATGTGCTTGCAATTGGTACGATTCGGATCATATACAAAGTGACAGTTGTCAAATTGTACGCGGAGGTGTAATTTGAGTTTTGACTGCGAAATTAAAGGTGCGCGTGTGATTGTATTGTATTGCATAAATATAATCTAGAAGGTTGAGGGATAGAAATATACAAAGTATATTTAATAAGAAAATTCAGCCAGGTGCCCGCAGATCCAAAATGGCTTCCATGTGGAGGAAAAATAACAAAATTATTAATTATATCAGAGCTCTTCAAATTATATATTTGGTTATTATATGCCGCCATCGTCTGACCTTGTATTATTATCGGTTCGCTAGTGGATAATTGACAATAATAACAATATAAATACTAATATTTTATTTGAGCTGACTTTTCAGACTGAAACAATTAGAATCTCACGTAACCACTATTGTTTAACTAATTAGAAATTGACCGTCATTCAGTTCTAAATTGAATGCAACGTTTATTATTGTTCACGTTATTTCAAAGACAACAAATATAATTTGTGTGAATTTTAATTAAATGACAATGAATTTATAGGAGATTCATAAAAACCCGTTTTCAAGTTCTCTCCACAAAATCCTTTTCGAATTTGCAATTGTTTTACAACTATCCCAAGAACAATTTACACCTCTCGAAAGTACTCAATAATAGTTCCTTTTCGCATGTGCAATAAATCCTGGAGCAACATTCTCAGGGGAATTAATTAAGCTTGGCGTAGACCAGCCTGGATCCGCGAACGAACCCCATTTTCTTCAATCGTTACGTTTCTTTCGCAATGTGGTAAAAGGGATTTTCACGTATCCGCGTCTCTGCAATTAACATTAATTATAGATTCTGCACAGAACCGTATAATTATCGATCAATACAAATTAAAAGACATAAATCCTCGGATTGATTTTATCGCGGCGAAACGGATAACACACGGAGCGCGATTTACTGCCGGATTCATGAATGCCGCATTGTTTGCGTGGCCATTCGGGAGAGTTCAAGAGGCAAGCCCGGGTCCCGGGTCCCGGGGCCTTAACAAGCTCCCAAGTAACAAATCCTCGCCATAGAGAGACTCATTTCAAAGGTCGAGTAGTGAGAGGAGTAGTTTCGACTGGGCTCGGCGTAGACAACCTGCAAACACGAATTGCACTGAGCAAATTTATTAAGAAAAGACAAAAGACTTATGATCTTAGGAATTTTCAAGTTGTAAAACTGCACCAAATATAAACCTTAAGTTTAGTTTCTTATCGCTCTTGAAAAAATGTCATTTACATAAATTTTTACTTTTGCTTATAAATTTTCCTTACCCTTTGCTCTACTACATCGTATTGGGGAAATTTCAAATATCCGTTATTCACTTGACATTAGCAAATTAAATTCAGTGGAAAACATTCGCGCATAACAACACTGCCCACAGCCAGGGTTGCTTGACGTCCCGTCCCGCAGGTAAAAAATTAAAAGATTTTTGACTATAAAAAAATAAATTAACGTCATACAATTTGAATTCTGAACTATGTTGTAAAATGTAATTCATTTTAACTTATTATAATCAATTAGATTACGGTCAAAAATGGGTTTGTTTTTTTTTTTTTAATAACATTGTGCTCCAGAGTTTTTAAAAATTATGGAATAGGTACGTTTTCTTAATTCCACATTCGAATGCAACATCGGAAAAATAGATTAATGCTAAGAAATTTGGAAGCCGAATTGATGATCAAACTAATTTTAACATGAATTGTTCAGAGTTTCAACTTTTTTTTTTAAAAATGAAAGTTTAGTTATACTTAATGAAGTTAACCCTAGATGACTAAACTTGTTTTGGTGTTGCTCTGTAACTAAACATTCGACTCGTAGACGATGAATAAAAATACATAATATATTTAATATTTATACAATACATTATTTTATTTAAAAAAAAACTAAGAGTCATTTAAGGATAATATCATAACATTTAAAAAAAAAAATAAAAAAATTGTATATATTAGCGTTTGCACTTTTGCCAGATCTTTAAAGTATGCTCTCCACAAATAGCTTTGTTACAAAAGTAGCATGAATATTGTGTCATTCTACGTTTAATATATGGGCAGAAATTACAAATTTTTCGTTTTTTTGGTTCACTATTAGTGGTGTCTTCAGAGGGTTTCGCGAAATTTAAATTATTGTCGATACTTATTTTAATAGACAGTCTTAAAATTACTGTATTATAACGTTCGTTCAACCATGGGTTTACGAGGCTGTGAGCCAATTCGAATGCAAACACTCGCTCTTCGTAAAAGGGGTTTCTGCCGCTGTTGTACTGTATTTGACACATAAATTACGTATGCATTTATTAAGCTTAGTTTTAAGATATTATAAAATAAGCAAAGTGGACATCTACAAGTCTTACGAGCAGTGTTCATCCTTGAACACAATTGATCCACAGTATCCACTGCTCCTTTGGTGCTCTTGTAATAATGGATTTTGATTATCACAGACTTGGTAGTTACAGGATTGATATCCGGCTAATAATGAGTCGTAGAAAGAAGGAATATCACTTTCTTTGATTTTGGTTTGTATGACACCAAGATCTTCTTATCGTCATAGCAGAAAATTGACCCAATTTTCTTGTCTTTAAATTTCTCATTTCTTGAGGAATTTCTCGTTTGTTATAAAATATAATAAAATAAAAACCAGTTATTTTAGAATTTTATTAGGGTTTTTCCGTCCCAATAAATGGTCAGGGTTGAAAAAAAATGCAGGAACAACGCACAAATACCAGCATTGACCGATTATGATATTAACGCAAACTTCTGCACGTAATCACTAAACATTCGACGACGACGATTATAGCATATCTCGACAAGTAATAAGTGTACATTTTTAGTTATAACGTTCGAATAACTTCTTTTACTAGTTATGAAGCTACTGTAAGTGAGGTGGTGTTAACGCAACAGGAACATGCCGAATTTGCAAAATTCCAAGGGTCGGTAGTCTGCTAGACGAATGTTTAGTTATCTAGGGTTAAATCGAGTAATAAATAAAAAGTAAGTTGTAGCATAAATGTATAAATAAAACTATAACTGAAAGTTTTTTTTATTTATATATTTTTTAGGTAGATTTCGAAGAAAAATCTACCTATTGAGATCGATACCATGTCATGGCCTGCCGAAAGGGATTTTTTTAAAATGCATTTCCAAAATCCAAATGGCAAAATGAAGTTTAGAGATTTAAAATGACATGTCAAAATTGGTCATTGCATAAAACTTCTCTTGAGAAGTTTTTAAGAAATTTTTGTCCCTTGAGGCCTGATTTCAAATTTGGCATCCCTGCCCACAGCTCAGGTGATGATGACTCCGACAATGAGGAGGATCACAAGCAAGCACATGGTGAGGGCTTCAAGAGTTGTAAGGGAAAATTATGTTTATCCTAGTAAATATGTCTTGTTTTTAAAATAAGTCCAAATGCAAGTTTGTTGCATTGTTTTTTTTTCGAAATTTTTGTACTGACAAATTTCTAACATGTAAAGGCAAAAAATTTCAAAAATTAAATTTTTCATTGAGTAATGCTTATTGATTTTGCATAGGCCTTTGTAATTGTGATTTTTCGAAAGTTTTATTAAACGTTTTGCAACATAACCATTTTGCTTTATGTTTTGGAGAGGTTATTAAAAATTACATAGAAGAAACAATGAAAACTGGAGCAAGACCCGTGATAACCACAAATCAAGTGTCTCCATAATATTTTAAATTATTGTTTTGAAAATGTAAAATTTCTTCCTTTTTTTTGTTTTGAATATTTTTTTCGTATTTTCAATAGTCTGCATATTAATCATATATTACGTGTCATTCATACTAGAAATTATTGATTGGTGTTCTACTAAGGCATGCTTCTCTTAAACGTCTTTGAGCAACTCTAAAATACCGAGCTTTGTTACATGTCATGCTGGAAAATGATTCGCTGTTACCTTCTTCGATCGGTTGCCATTTTGCTTTCTAAGTGCACATTTCTGTATGATTGGAGTGTAAATTAGTAAATTTATTGAAAAGTTTTTTTTTGATTACAAATTTTGCTTATGGTTTTGGGCCGACGAATATAATTGAATAATTATGTATTTTTTTTTTAATATTTTAGTTTTCAACTATTCAATTTTAGTAAATTTTATATGTAGTAAAATATCAGTAGATGGAGCAAGAATTTTTTCAACCCTACATGAAGAATATAAATTTACACTGAGTTCATTATCCTTGAATCCGCCAGCACAACGAAAAGGCGGTTTATTTTGATTGCATACCTCCCTCGGGACAGGATCACCCCAATCTTCGGCTGAGGGGAAAGTACCCCTAGGCGAATGTTAAATCAAACCCGTGACAACCATTGTATTAAGCGTAAAAGCAGTCAAACAGAAGCAGAAAATTTTCCGATTACAGTGAAGGAAGTGCGCTGGAATCGAAGTGGACCACATCACGAGAATGGTATCAAGATGAAGACCTCGCGGTGCGTGCCTGGTATGGATTCTAGTTAACACATTGGTCATGGTTGATACTGGATCCTAGCCACATGTGGTCAAACCAGCAGTCCACTAGGGTCAGTTGTGGTTGAAATAAATGCGCGTAAAATTTCCTTTTTCTTAATGAAAGTCCACAAATTATGACCATATGCCTGGAAAATCCTTGACTTCTGAGTAAGTCATCAAAGTGTACATGTAGGAAATGTGTTTTTTTTTTTAATGAATGAATAGAAGAAGGCAATAAATTTTGAGAAAAATACAATTTCTGTGACCACTAAACTCATTAAGACTTTATCGTCCATAGCAATTTCTTGAACCAACCAATTATGAGGTGCCATTGCTTTGTAATTATGCGGCTGTCAGCTCAAAGGATACAAGGCGTTTAAACATCAAAGAAATTTTACTCGTCACTAGATAAAAGTTAATTAATTCATGATGGTAGACAGAACAGGATGAAGCGTATCTAGTAGATAAAACATTTCTAACAATTCCTCATTTAGCTTACTACAACGAATCGCGAAACCCTTTCAACTGTAATATAACTCCTTTACATCCTAATTAGCAATTCCTTTGAAAAATTTCCAATAGGCTTCATCACTTATTTGGCGAAATAAGTCAACACCAATAAAATTTGACGCTGAATAAACGATGAGAGAAAATTCGTATTGTCAAAATTTCGATTGAAGTTTTCGGAAAATGTAAATACAAAAAAGCAGCTCTTTGTGAAGAAACAACGCCATATGAAAACCCTCAACATTTATGAAAGGGTTGAAATTATCATCCGGAAAATTTATTCAAGCATCCTTGAAAGTCGAGCGCACTTTGCTTATAAGCTGGCTGATCGAGTGTAGCCTTTTCTGCAAATAAAGACCTAACTGTATAAATCTGCAAGAATGTAAATTTGAGGATAATCACAATACGGTTCGCTTGGATCGGGGACACTGAAACGACAGCGGGGGAGATGGGGTTTATGATAGTTTTATCCATGCCGAATTCATCCCCCGAACTCAGTGATTCAGCTCCACTAGCTTCCGATTCTGTTGACATAATCGCAACGAACTCATAGATCTGGATAATTCAGTTCGTACTCCCCCTACCACCGACATTTCCAGAGCTGCTGGAAAATTCAATCCGTACCCTCAACTTTTGAAGATGAACCCACGGCACGTGACCTTTAAAATCAGAGTGTGATGCGATGACATTGGAAAGGATAGGGTATTCGGAAGCTAAAGTACAGAGGGGTGGAGGCAAATTGCGTCTAATGACACACGCGTTGATTGAATTCGCAATGATTTAAAGATGACGGGAACAACAACCGCGTAACGAGATCAAATTATCGGCTAAAAACTTTAAAGGGGCGAATGACTGCGTGTGCTGGCGATTTCAGTGATTCCACGGGGAGTCGATGTCGCGGTGGGTACAGGGCAGCAAATCACCAAGCAATCAACTTCAGACAGGAGTTGTACAAGAAAGATTCCCTGATTAATGGATTAGATCCAGAAGCCACTAGAACGCCACTTCAGCTGGTTCAACAATAATGTGCAACAAGAATAAAAAACAAAAACAATATTAAAAATTTGCAGTTTCTCATACTTATCGGATGCGCATTTTAAGTTGATAAATAAACAAATAATTTTGTTTATTTTTTTTTTTTTTAAATTTACGTTTTTTATTAGAAATAATGAACTAAAAACTTAATAAGAAAAAATGAAATAGAGCAGACGATGGTGCAGTGAACTATCATTCGCAGGAGCGGGGCTCGATTCCCGGTATCCCCGGGTTCCCTATCAGCTAACATTTTTCAGGAAACCCAAAAGAATGAACAGTGAATTATTTTCAAAATGAAAACGATTTTCAAAAGGGAAGTAGCGAAACGGGGATATACAAAACATTTTGATGAAATAATTATCCATAGTACTGAACGTGCGGCTTTGAGAGCTGGTTTCTGCTTTTGTGGGATTGCGATTCTGTGAGATCGCAGCAAAAGTGTGCTACACTTTATGAATGCGATCACGGTTTCGATCGTCATACCCTGGATGCGGTATGCTTGCGTAATCTCATTAAACTTCCCGATTGATTTCCAACTTTTAGCAATTTCTGGTGATCTCTGGCAATTTTCTAAAATGAAAGCACCTCTTAATGGTTTGCCGTCGAGTAGATTATGAAATATGAAAAAGGCATAGACGGCGATTTCGTGTTCATGTTCTCATTTATTCGATCTTCTCGCATTTTATCTTGTCGGTATAAAACAATTAATTTGTCGGAGTTGTGGGCCGACATTACCCTTCCTAATCAGGTGCCGCGTATGAGTTGATTTTATCGATACCAGGATTGAACAACGTGCGCAAAGAGTTTTACTATACTGCGTTGAAATTAATTGCCAATTGGAATTTTTAATTAACCAAAAAGGTTAATACCCGAGGTAGAGCGTTTCACACCGTAAAATGAACTTTAATCGTCGGCAGATTTCACCTCACGGAAAATTACTTTAACTGGTTGAAGGAGCAAATTACGATCAAGTTGTGGACTTCGGATGGATTCCTTAACCGATCTGTATTTATTTCGTGCGAGAAATTATTTAAAAAGCAATTAAATTTGCAAATGTCAAGAGGAGAATGATTGCGGTTACGAGAAATTGTCCGTTTGAAATTTATTAAGATCAATTTTTGCAGTTAATTTGTATTGGAAAGGATCTTACTGTAATGCTGCAGAGAGAGAGAAGCTATATGGAGTGGGATGATAGCTAAAAGGATAAGCATTTTGTTAGTTCAAATGCTACTAATGGATCAATAACTTTTTCAAGCTGTACCAACAACCAATGTGGAGACTGAAATGCCGCAAATGATTTTTTTAACAGTACTGACAATTGTTCATCAAAATCGAAGATTATTATTATTTTTATTATTAATTATTATTAATATTAATTTTAAGTTATTAAATCTGTGCAACGTAAAAAACCAAGTAATTAGGCTGCCTTTTGCTTGTGTGAAAAATTTACTGAAAGTCTGTTAAACCATTGTTTAAAGTTCTGCATTCTTTGGTTGTTACGAAATTTCGAATTCAGTTTTTTCGATACAAAATTATTCATTCAATACACAAACTAGTTGCCCCGGAAATGCTGTTATTGCTTCAGAGTTACTGTGCCGACGATGAAAACTGCTTAGGTCAGCCTTCGGTAAAGGGTTATTAGAATGAGTGAATGGGCCTCCAAGCAATCGAGGCCGAGGAAGTTACATGCAAAAATCGGATTCAGCTCCAGTGAATCAATTGAACATTTCAACATCCGTGTATCTTCCTTTTCCTCTTCGTTTCTTGTCATCTCATTCTCTTTTCGTCTCAATGGCAATTGGAATTTCTGGCAAGAAATTCTGGAAGCTATTTGTGTATAATGTGAAGTAATTTTGGGCGAGATATCGCCTTACTAAATAATTACATAATAGAGCAGTTAATTACGTCTCAATCATCTCAGTGAAATTGGCTAAAACTAAATTTCGAGGAAGGACGTTTACAAAAACTATGAGCATGTGGTGAATGCCACATTTGCGCTTTTAATCTCTGCACGGATGTCATGTCAGACGCCTCCCTGTGACAGAAAGTCAATAATAATGGGCCTTCGAGCTGAAATGAGTTTTTTAATTAAAACGTCGAAATGGCCGGCAATGGAGAAATAAAAAAAAATATCGCCCCAAATTATTGTAATTTTCTGCAATTATCGGCTTAAATTGCCGATCCCCAACGGCCGCACTCCGTCTCCCGCTCCAATCTCAAAAAGTAAACAAATGGATCGGAGTGATTGCAGGCATCATAACCGAGATTTTGGCAATGAGTTGGCAGTCACGCGGAATTGCGTGGCCGAGGGGTAGACCTACCTGACCAATCAGTGCCTACCTATAACTAACCCTGACCTAAACTGTGCATTGTTCCGGGTAATTGGAATCAAATCAAATTTTGGATATTCCATAATGCCTCGAAATTTGTATACATTTTGATTATCGAAGAACAAAAGCTAAAAAGGAAGCTAATTACCGAAATTCAAAGAGGACAATAGTAATTCAAAATTGCTAATAATGTCTTTTTCAAAATGTTTATTATGAGCTCATGTCTAAGATCAAATGTTAAGGACTGGTCCTTCAAAAAATGTCCGAGCAGCGCACCCAAGGATCTTCGAATGTGATGGCGTTTTGATCGGTTGTTGTTAATTTGCGAAAATTCTCACCTGGCAATTAATTCAGCTTTTCGGATCATCAGTCTCAAATGAATTTAGATTGGCTTGGAAAGCGCATAAATTTCAGATCGACAGAAGCTCGTGTGACAGTTATAGCGTAACAGGATGGCTTCGGGTAATCAATATTCAGTTTATTATCATTATCATAAAAGAAAAAAAAAATAAATTATTTAAAAAAAAACAAAAAACCCGACTGCATTAAGAAGTATCAACTGAAAAGCAAAGAACAAGTTATATTTAGATCTTTGTAAAAGTAATGTATGACACAATAAGAAATGTTTATGTGTTCGATACTCTTAAGCAAATAATAAAATATAGACTATGTATAATATAAATATAACTTAAATGTTGGAAGGGATATTGCAGTCGGGGACAACTAAATAATGTCAAAACAAATTTGTAGTAAAAATTTAAATATTTTCACTTAAAGACTACCACTTGGACTATTAGCATGTCCCCGTCTGCAATATCCTTTCCAACATTTAAGTTGCATTTATATAATACATAGTCTATATTTTATTATTTGCTTAAGAGTATCGAACACATAAACATTACATATTGCGTCATACATTACTTTTACAAATTTCTATAGATTAAATATAAGTTGTTCTTCGCTTTTCAGTTGATACTTCTTAATGCAGTCGGGTTTTTTGTTTATTTAAATAATTTATTTTTTATTTCATAGTTTTTAGTTTTTATTAATAAAACAGTTGTTCAGTTAAATATTGCTAAGTAAGTAAATAAGCTGTACGATAAAGTTAGATTAACAAGATAGAGGTCGAATAAAAGAAGAAATGGATATTCTAGCTATATAGATCAAACTTGCAGCAAGTTTTATCCGTCAAGTTAATTGTACGAGTACTTCAAAATGAGCTAAGGTCTACCGCGGCCCTATCGAGAGTGGTGCCTTGTAGTTTATGGACAGTTACAGCCCAGCAAAGTATTAAAGGCAACATCCTTCATTAAATTTTTCCTTGCCCCCGAAATGTATCAAGTCGACAGTGCAAGGCTCGATACGTACATCTATACTCCTGGTTGATTACCTTTGATTGTAGGGTCAGCAAATTTAATAAATACTGGCATACTGCTTGCGGTAGTTCTCCTGTTTCTAATTGTTCTCTCCTAAGAGCAGGCCATTCAATCCGTCGGATATCACCCATAAGATTTTAATTGCAACGATCATCTAGTTGACAGCGGATATGTGCAAATTGTGAAATTGAAAACAATAGTATAAATAAAGGATTTCTCGTTTATTATAGTGCTGTGAAGTGTAAAAAAGTGATAAATGTGTTCAAGTGAACTTGTGGCTAGATATTTCGTTTTTCGCAAATAAATTTTGTGGATATAAATACGGCAAAATTCCGAAAAATGACATGGAATTTTTCAAAGTAAAACTTAATTTTTTCAAAAACTATATGAGTCTGGCAAAATTTTTTTGCACATTCTTGCGTTTTTAACTAAAATACATGTCTCCACAAAATTTCATTGAAATCCGCCACAACTCAACTTTAGACAAAAATTCAAATAAATTCAATAGTTTTTTTTTCGCAGATGCCATTTTGCAATAATATACCCTATGTCACTCCTACAATGTAGACGAATATAATGACACCTCATTAGTTAAAATCCGTCAAGCCGTTTAGGCTGCAGAACAGAACGTCTGGTAGAAATATCATACATACATACACTCGAACAAAATAACCCTTCCTCGGCAGTCGGGTAAAAAGGACAGAACTGCTGGGTGATCAGGTGGCCGATCATTGTCATTCACGTTTTGGTATTTTTTTTGCGAAGAAAATCGGAGATTTGTTGAGCTTCGTAAATATGTTTGAGCAGGAAATAAAAGAAGCAACAATAACGAGGAGGTTTTTACATCATTTGTAAAAGTAAAATGGAAAAAAATTGGGAAAACATTTCGCCAATGTTAAATGTTCTCAACATTACAACAAGCTAGATAAAATTAAAGGGATCGCCGTGGAAGTCTTTGCTAGAAAAAAACCCAGGTTTAAGAGAAATGTGAACAATTTTCAAGAAACTGAAGGAAATAAAGATGTTGCTGATCGAGGAAATGCCGAAGAGAAAGGAAGCAACATTTAACTAAACAAAAAGAAAGTTGTAAGTACAGTTTTGGTGTATAAAAATTGTTTTTGAACAAATAAAATCGGATTTGTTTTCTACTTCCAATGTTTTTTTTCAACTTTGTATTAAATTCATTTTGAATTTTTGATGTTCGAGACTTCGATAAAAATGCTCCCGAAATTTCTAAGAATTTATTTTCATTTCCTAAAACTTGAACAGAAAATAACATTTTCATGGATAGAAATTGGAATAATTGTACCTATGTTTTATAACTCAGGTTTAAAAAAACTGCATACTTAATTTAATTACAATATCCAGTATAAATGTACAATGAACTTGGTGTACAGTGGCGGACGGCCGGACGCTCACTGCAATATGTGATTGACTTGATTCATTTAGCGGTCGCGCGACCTAAATCCGGGCGCCGCCGGAAGCAGAGTACTAATCGCTGTTATATGATTTTTATATTTTAATAGAGCAGTTTAACAGTCTTGAGGCAAACACATGATGTCGATTTTATTCATTACGCGGATTTTCATTAAAATGTCGGTTTATGGTTCCTTCGACAATTGGTAAACTTTCGCAAATATTCCCAGGCAGCGCAGCGGAGCACCTTCGAGCGTTATTAGTGCGATGACTTGTTGTTTGTTAATTTAGATACCATGAGGCCTTAATTATAGTCATTAACTAATGCAATTGCCCACTGACTTTAATTATTATAATTTAGGGGCATAATATATGAGGTCCCGATTCGTTTCTTAAGACTGTCAAGGCGGCTTAATAGCTGATATAACACTTGCGAGCACTACGCCCGTCGGTAACCAATCAGTCTGGCCTGAACATCAAGTAACAGGAAAATTTGAATAACAAATTTCGATGGAAAATTGTGAAACCTAGCCGCCAGCGCACACCGAATTCCAAATCGATTGAATCATAAGCGACTGCGTTTTGGGTGTAATCAATTTTGCTGGGCATGAGTTATGGAAGCGGGGAGGCCCCACTAGGCCCGTGCTAAGTATCAATGAAGCGGTAATAATTGTTATTAAAATAATTAAGGCGAGGTGTAACGCATGTTTATGTCAAAAATTTTGGGTGATCGATCTCGAGCTAAGTGCCCCGGGCGTTTCTCACCGAGAAACCACTCAAAAGGGTGCAAACAAGCTGAGCCCTACTTGAGCTGTCAGAAAATTTTGCCATTGAATATGCACAAGTGAAATTCGAAATCACTGCAATTTCGAAACAGACACTGACGTCAAACAATTGCTGTTGACCTTTCTCTACAGGGATCGATTGTATTTACGATGAAAATATTCTAAGGCTTAAATATAAAATCATTTGCATGTACATTGTATATACGCTGTTTTTAAATTGTTGAAATTGCTGCTATTTTTGTACTTCGAGTGAACCGTTTAACATGATTTGTTGCAGTGAATAAAAGGGAGCAGCATGATCATACTTCACATCAGTTGCTATTCATTTGATGTCATAACTTGAAATTGAAAAATCATTTTGTCTTTTAACGATATTTTATCTCGTAGATGGCTGGAAAATAATTAAGTAAAAATAAAATTAAGCAACGTGAATGTCGATGATTAGAGCAACGAAAAACCATAAAATTTCTTCATTTTGGCCTTGCATGACACGCCGCCGTCCATAATTTTCTGCATCACTAAAATACGAAAATCATTTATTGGCAGATTTTATCAAGAAATATTGGCAAAATGATGTGCACACGAGTGAAAGAAAAATTTTTCTTGTGTTGTGTCAGGGCCGGCTCTAGGCAATTTACCGCCCTAGGCGAGAAATAATTTCGGAGCCTCCTAACCCAACACCCTACGTATATTACACGTTTGTGTTTAACTTAATATTTTTATTGTGAAAGCAACAAACATTCAAAGTGAAAGGAATCACACCAATGAATTATTGCTGGGGTTAACATTTTGAAATTCAGAAATGGTGACGTCAACAGCTCTAGAAAGTGGTCATTGAATTATTTCGAAAAGGACACATCGATTTCACGTGGACGCTAGCGTGTTTCTGGACGAAAAAAGGAGTGCGGCTAAGAGGGGAATTAATTCCAATTTCTGTTTATTTATCTACCACAACAACAAATATTTGTTACTTCACTTTGAATTGTAAACCATTTATACAAGGCCCCCGTATTTACGAATGAATTAAGCCGATGTGGAAGTCTATCTAAAGAAATCGGAATTCGAAATATTTTGTTTATTTGCAAACACTTTTCTATCGATTCAGTGTTCTCTTTGTATAATTGAAAAATACATGGAGAGTTAAGATAGCTTCTTTGAAGAGTTCTATCAGGAAATGATCTCCTTTAGCAGTGTTCTTTGGCTATCCAAGTTTCATACTTCCATTAATTCAAGAGGCGCCTCAGGAAAAATTAATAGATTAAAAGATTCGATAAGAGATAGTAAGAGAGGTTAGAACCAAAAAGCCAGAGGTTATGGAGGGCACATGTGAATTAAATTGACGACGTTGGCTTAAGCGTTTCTGCCTTCGAAGAAAACGCCTTTATCATGTGTACAACGTTGAAGCAAATGAAGCAACTCGAAACAACATCTTATGCAGATTTCCCTCTAAGATCCTGGATAATCTATTTCAAAAAGTTATTCGAGTGAAAGATAGAAAAGATTGCTTATGATCTAGCTACATCACACATACGCTCTTAAATTACAAATAAATGAATAAAACTGAAATTGTAAAAGTTGTTCCGGGCCATTTAAAACGCTGGAGAGAATGAAGTCGTTGTGTGTCGAAGCGGTTTGTCAGGAAAACAACATTTTCATTATACGTTCGTCACTCTGTCTTCTCACAAAATGACCAAACATTTGAGGCTCAAGTTTCTCGTTCGATTGCTAAAATAAATGTTTCATTATATAAACACAAGTGCCCAAAAGGACAATAGCACTGGTGAGCACGAACACGGATCCGCCCTTCATCAATAAATTAGTTCTAGGTCGTCCCCTGCGACGGCGCAGAACGGCGACTAAATAAATTTACAAACATGAAACAAGCAAAGAAAAACTATGGAATAAAATAAATAATTGAAAATCCATGGAGAGTCAACAATGGCGTTGGCGCGCGAGCGAGCATAATGCGCAAATTATGCGAGTAAAATCGCAATCTTTGGGCACCAAGCGCGGCATGGGAGAGGCGTGAAGCGAGGCTCTGTGTGTGGATAAAGTTTCGTCGGCACCTTTGATGCTGGATAACCCGGGAAAGTATCGCTGACGGAGCGCGATTGTATCAGAAATCGGCTAATCTTCCATTAAAAATCGCAGGAATGAAATTCCCAGGAACAATAACGTTTTAGATCTTGTGCAACAGTGCCGAGATCTAGTGACAATCTGTATTACATGACTCCGAGGAGTGCAATCAGGATTCGAAGTAATTTGGTTTCAAATTGACTACATCTCAATAGTCAATTCTGTTAACAATTTTGAGTAAATTTTTTAATGTGAAATTTCAACGCAGTAACTGAAGGGTTCGGCAAAAACTGTTTTACTCTATTCTACTTTAAGATACATTATTATTATTCTTAAACTCATATCTAGATAACATGAGTTTCATCTTATCATAGAAAAAATTATAGTTATTAATACATCTAGTGACTACATCCTGACACCTATAATATTGTATACTCTAACATCGTTGGTTACATGCCAGATTTAATGACAACAGTACGGACAATTTCTAAAAATAAGGATGAGGAGGAACAAGACTTCACAGATGTCTTCGCAATTTTCAAAAACGATTCAAATGGCCGATAAAAAGTCTAGTGTTATCTTTACAGGTTCTCAAAAATTACTGAGCTTTCCTATTGCTGTCATGAATCACTTTTCACTAATACTTGGTGCGTGCGGAAAACCTTCTAAACCTTTCTTCATTTTTATTAATAGTGATTTTTTTTTTTTTTTAAATGCAATAGAAAGAAAACCTGACCTGATTGAGCAAAATAAGTTACATTTTTTAATTCAACCTGTACTAATATAAAACAATTCACCTCGGGAAACTTCCGTTAGTAAAACTAATATAATTTTAATTTTATCCGTTGATCGAAATTTGCAAGGGGATTATGTTTTCGGTGCAAATGTCTAAACGTCAAAGTAAACGATCCCAATTAAATCTGTAGAAATGGCGAAAAAGTTTAAAGAAGATTCGTGAACTCCTTTTAAAAAGTACCTTTTAATCGATCCTGAAATGTGGGTGATTTTGGCGCCTCCATGGCGTGGGAGAATTCGGGATCACGGGATTGTGGTTCAAGAAAGTATCCACCATCTCTGTGGGTCTATTTGGAACCGATGAAGTAATTCAGAACTGTAGAATGAGTTTCACCACGGTCAAAATGTGTGTATTCATTTCGGTTCCAAAGGGTGAAGGATTGCGCGGAACTCTGCCCTATAATTAAAGTTCGTTTTCAAATCGAATAAATCGCCGGTGCTAAATGAAAAAAAAATTTCTGTTTTATGAGGTTAATTTGCGTAAAGCGTTTGCTGAGGATATAGGTACAATTTTCCAAAAAAATATATATTAATAAAAGTGCAATAAGGAGCAGAGATTAACTTTTAAGACACATTCGTGACACGTTTAGCACCGTTTAGTAATTAAAAATTATATTTATGTTTAATCTTCATATTATAATTTTTTTTTAAATTTCCGTATTGTACACTTAACATGTTTCCTTGGAAGTTTTGCTTTTCAACACTTTTTATTAAGTTTGATTCATTTCTAGAGCAGATGTTACCGCAAAAATCCTTCCAAACTCCCGCGTAATGTGAGAACCTTTTTTTATGTAAGTGAAATTGCCCATTGTAAATAGTAAAAATAAAATTGCGGTATGCACTTTAAAAAAACTAGTAGTTACAAGTATGTGAATATTATGTACGAGTATAATCATATTACTTAGCTACTTGAAAAATCACAAACTTTCTAGTTTTTAAATTGAATATTTTCTCAATTACCTATTGAAAAAAATTGAATATGGGAAAATTAAATTCCGACTTCTCTTAAATTTTGGCATTTCAAAAATAGCCGCTTACAGTTATTTATTTCTTTTACAATTTTGGTATTTCCACTCCGCACAAAAACGAAATCTTTTGTTTCACTCCGTAATTGAAATCAAAACCAAAGCTCGACCACCGCATTTTTTTTGTTCGAAACTCCTAATAAAAATATACAGAATTCACATAACCGGCAAAAACATTGAAAATTGCATGCTGACTGCTGAGTTAAACCGGGGAAATAGAACACAATTAAAATGACAGCGACTTAAGTCGGAGGTGACTTAATCGTGTCGCGCTTGTCTAGAAAATTTTTTCGAACAGAAGGAAATATGTAAAACTCCAAGCTTATTGTTTCTGATATTGGATAAATCTTGTGTTTCCTTATTCTAGCACTCACCCTTTTTAATATTTTACGCACTTGTACTTGCATTTCCTTTATTTCACTTCCCTTCACTGAAACTGATAAAAATCGATAATATTGACGTCCGCCTTCTTCTCGCACTTGTCAATGTCACCCATTCAGCCACGCACTGTCCGCACATTCAAATTCTGTCGCAATCGTTTGTAATTGGAAATTTTAAAAGGCAAAGGAAATATTTTGGAAAATTAACTAATAATAGCGCAGTATCCCTTACACTAAAAAAGAAGCACTTCATTGTAATTTAAACAAATGACACAGGCTTTCAGCGATTTTTGACAAGTTAAATTTGTTGCGCGTTCGCAGATATACGAATCGCACACAATGTTCTAGAATTTACCGCAACTTACTCTCTACTTGAACTCGAGAGCAAATTCGAAATTCTCAATTTCGGACAGTGTTAAGTGCGTCAAGGGCGAAGGGCAATTATGGTTAAATGTGCTTGCAAATTTCATAATTGTGAATTTTATCAATTTTTTTTTTGGTTAAATAAATATTTTTCTAGACAAACAAATTAAGGATAATATTTTAAATTTAATATTCCCAATTTTTTGTTGAAAATAAAATTGCATCCAATTCTGTACAATAAAATTATTTTTAGGTGGATATCGAAGAAAAATATACCTAAAGAGGTAAAAATTTCTGAAAATGTTTACATAGTTTCGCCGATGATGACCCCTGAACCCTAAAAATTACATTTATTCGAATGTTCACATATATACAGTATTAGGCATATACTATAACGAATATTTTGGAACACGATGTCGGTCGCAATTTTCAACTGATCGGAATGGACTTTTTATTAATAATAAACAAAATGAAGGATAATTCGTTTTTGGTGAAAATCGGACGAATGGTTGCCGACTCCCAATTTGCAAGGCCGATTTGCAGGGTTTCAGGATTTACTTGCCAACATACAACAAATGTAAGTGAAATTTAGTATTAATCGTATTTCGAATTTACTTTTAGGTACAATTATTAAATTCAAGCTGTTTATTATGATGTGAAAAATTTATTATTCAAGAAATTTTCGTGCAAATACATACGCACATTGAAATTTTAATGTTCACAATTTGTAAAGCCACGGTACATCAAGGCGAACACTTGCGAACGAGCAGTAGTGAATGCGAAGTTCGCTTTGGTCTGACCAGCACCTCGAGCGGGAGCGAATGCCGTTCGGTCTCCTTCGTTAGTGCTTGTTAGGTGTATATTCGCATTCGCAAGTGCTCCATTTCTTGTGGAGCAACAGCGAATGACAGTGAATCGAAACTATTTGGATGTGTTTGCTCTAATGTGAATGTCTCCAGTGAATGTTCGCTTCGCAAGTTTTCGCCTTGGTGTAACCGTGGCTTTAGAAGCAATAGTGATATAATCTTCAAAATCTTTTCACTGGATACCGAAAAAAAATTTCCGTTCTCAGTGTTTGTGATATATCGATGTTTTTTAAATCAATACATCGATAGTATCGCTATATGTACATTTGAGATTGTCATTGCATAAGATTTCTCTGTCAGCTCATAATAAAATTGTACACGCAGTAAAAGGAATTCTAAAGGAATGGAAACGAACTAATCACTCATCCGTGAGCTCACCCTTATTGCATTTAATTTCTCACTGTGCTAGAGTTCAATTTTCTTCATTGTCCTCATTTTTCGTTTAATGTTCGTCTTACGCAATCAACACGATTAAATTTTTCGAGTTTAAAATTTTAAAATGTTCACGCTGTCCTGTCCAGTCCTTGTGATAAATGCTGTTGTTGAAAAACTTTTCTCAACAAATGTTTTATTCAGTGCGTTTGGTAAAAAGTTAACACCCCCACATTACAAAAAGTGACCACAATTGATTCTTTTATTTTTTTTTCGTTTCTTGTTTTCGTGTCAGAATCCAGTCGTTAAAAAATTCCCATTCTGCATCGGAACCCCATTAACTAAAGACGAAAGTTTCCAGGACTACTGATGTACTACTGAACAATTTCGACGTGGATAATTAGAATATAATTTGAAACTGTACACCTGGAAGTTTATTCAACTTTAAGTGATTTTTATTATTTTCCTTCGTTTGAAGTTAATTTGGAAAAAAATTTGCTTTCCTATAATTGAAGAGGGTGGTGAACATTTAAAACAACGGCTGTCGATAAGAAACAGAATCAGAACTATTTAGCTGGGATCGAATACTTTTGTGTTAATATAGGTATATATTCTGTATATAACAGAAAAAACCAGCATAGTTTACATGTAAATGTATTGGTGCTTTCCCGAGTATGGTTATTAACACAGGGTGGGTGCGGCCCTTCCAGATTTGAGAACTACAGCAAACCGAACTGGGGCGCTTCGCAGAGGAACTCATTATGGAAGTAATTAACTCCACTATGTTTTGCTGCATGATTTTATTGCTGACCAACGGCCCACCTCGGGTGCGAATTAGACTTTCATTAAGATTTCATCAAGATCCTCGCGATGGTAGCAGGAGTAATAAATCTTCGATATGTCAACTTTCTTATAAAAGTGCTAAATATGATTTTAAGAGTAGATAACGGCTGCTTGTAAAATTTTTGCATTTGATTTTTCTTATTTTTTTTTTTTTTTTTGTATAGTTGAAAGGACGGCAAGAGTTGCGGCAAGACCGCAAATTAAGGACATTGTAACAGTGGCTAGGAAAACACGTTCAGTTATTTACAGGAATTTTAAAACCATTCTTCAATTTAATTTTCCTTTGAAAGCCACAAGAATCCAGGTCTTTGCAAAATACTGATCAAAAATCCTTAACAATAAAACAAGTAGAGTTCAAACAAGATTCTTTTGGCATTTAGCAGACTTAAGGCAATATGCACATTAACATCATGGATAGAATTATTAAAAAACAACTCTTTAACACATCATGCAACCTTTAGTCTTTAATTATCATGGAAAAGTAATTTTACAATTTCGTCAAAAAGATACTTAAAAATTGGTCACACAAAACGCAAAAAAATACTCAAAAAATGCTTCAAAAGTTGATTGAAATGAAAATCGAAAGGATCAACTTAGCTTTAAAAACGGCCAATTATTTTAAATCAGAAATGAAGTTTTGGAAATGTGCGCTCCTGGATCAACATAGCTTAGCTTGTCTCACATTCAAAACGCGGAAGGAAGACTGCGCTCGCCAAGACACAAAAATTATTCGGAGCTATTAAATGCATCGCAGAAGTTTGTGGATGATAACATGCAGGAAAACAACAATAACAAAGAGGGAACAGACAAGCTTCCTTATTTAATAATTGTGAATGAAAAAGGTAAACATCAAGAGTGTTTTTAGATTTCGCGAAAGCGACTACCAGATGGTATTAAGATTTAAGACTGTATTGATAAAACTGTATTATTGCTCGTAGTTATCAAATGCGCATTTTAAGTTCATAAATAAACACATTAGTGAGAAATTCATTAGTTTTAAGAAGTGTTAGTAGTCTTTAATGATTATGCAAGAATAATTGTACAAATCCCTCAAAAAGGATACCAAAAAATTTGTCACAGAAAACGAAAATAATACTCAAAAATTGGTTCAAAAGTTGATTGAAAAGAAAATCGAAAGGATCAACTTAGTTTTAAAACGGTCAATCATTTTAAATCAAAAGAGAAGTTTTGGAAATGCGCGATTCTTTCTTCAGTAATGCAGAACAATCAAATTTTTTACTGCAATGATTGAGGGAATGACTTACATAAAAGTCTAGACATTTGGACATTACACATTTTTGAAGTTTCAGCAAGTAGCAGCTATTAAAAGGAGCCTGGATCGCTCTTTTCCTTCTAAGTTAGTTAGTGTCCACCTACCAGAGGTCCTTTATGGGCCAAACAATAAGCTCCTATGCGTCGCAGAAGTTTGTGGATGATAACATGCAAAGGAAAACAACAATAATAAAGAGGGAACAGACAAGCTTCCTTTTTTAATAATTGTGAATGAAAAAGGTAAACATCAAGAGTGTTTTTAGATTTCGCGAAAGCGACTACCAGATGGTATTAAGATTTAAGACTGTATTGATAAAACTGTATTATTGCTCGTAGTATCAAATGCGCATTTTAAGTTCATAATTAAACACATTAGTGAGAAATTCATTAGTTTTAAGAAGTGTTAGTAGTCTTTAATGATCATGCAAGAATAATTGTACAAATCCCTCAAAAAGGATACCAAAAAATTTGTCACAGAAAACGAAAATAATACTCAAAAATTGGTTCAAAAGTTGATTGAAAAGAAAATCGAAAGGATCAACTTAGCTTTTAAAACGGTCAATCATTTTAAATCAAAAGAGAAGTTTTGGAAATGCGCGATTCTTTCTTCAGTAATGCAGAACAATCAAATTTTTTACTGCAATGATTGAGGGAATGACTTACATAAAAGTCTAGACATTTGGACATTACACATTTTTGAAGTTTCAGCAAGTAGCAGCTATTAAAAGGAGCCTGGATCGCTCTTTTCCTTCTAAGTTAGTTAGTGTCCGCCTACCAGAGGTCCTTTATGGGCCAAACAATAAGCTCCTATGCGTCGCAGAAGTTTGTGGATGATAATATGCAAAGGAAAACAACAATAACAAAGAGGGAACAGACAAGCTTCCTTTTCTAATAATTGTGAATGAAAAAGGTAAACATCAAGAGTGTTTTTAGATTTCGCGGAAGCGACTACCAGATGGTATTAAGATTTAAGACTGTATTGATAAAACTGTATTATTGCTCGTAGTTATCAAATGCGCATTTTAAGTTCATAAATAAACAAATGGGTGCGAAATTCATTAGTTTTAAGAAGTGTTAGTAGTCTTTAATGATCATGCAAGAGTAATTCTACAATTTGTTCAAAAAGGATACTTAAAAATTGGTCACACAAAACTCAAAAGGAATAAAAATACTCAAAAATTGATCAACAGTTGATGGAAAAGAAAATCGAAAAGATCAATTTCTCTTTTAAAACGGTGAATCATTTTAAATCAGAAGTGAAATTTTGGAAATGTGCGCAACTGGATCAACATAGCTTAGCTTGTCTCACATTCAAAACGCGGAAGGAAGACTGCGCTCGCCAAGACACAAAAATTATTCGGAGCTATTAATTGCATCGCAGAAGTTTGTGGATGATAACATGCAGGAAAACAACAATAACAAAGAGGGAACAGACAAGCTTCCTTATTTAATAATTGTGAATGAAAAAGGTAAACATCAAGAGTGTTTTTAGATTTCGCGAAAGCGACTACCAGATGGTATTAAGATTTAAGACTGTATTGATAAAACTGTATTATTGCTCGTAGTTATCAAATGCGCATTTTAAGTTCATAAATAAACAAATGGATGAGAAATTCATTAGTTTTAAGAACTGTTTATTATATTTTCCTTTTGAGGCGCAATTGATGAAGGTGAACTGAAATGTGAATTCTACATAGGTGTAGATGCATATTGTAGGTTGGAATTAAGAGGTAACATTATAATAATCATGGGAAAAGTTAACCTTTCGTAGATAATGAACGCTCTATTTCGGAAAATCGGATTCGTGGTAACCTTTTCAGAAATTAATTATTGAGTTCGCTACTGACTTTGAGAATAAGTAAAATTAGAAAACAAAATATAGAAAGTGAGAATTTGGAAAATCAAATGCTGGAATTCAGTCTCGACAACGAAAGAAACAAGAAAACTTCCAAGAAATCTTAAGTCTACGTTTTTCCCGAGGTTGTTCCATAGAGTTCGATATCGTAGAAGCAATATAGTCAACTGAATTAAATAAAAATTCTGTATAAGTATTATTACTAGGTATATTAAAAAAAGGAATGAACACACTTTAAACGTAGTTATACTACAATCCCAGACATTAAGGATGATTTTTTAGATGAAACGTCAATTTATGATTAGAATTACGGTTGCTTCTCTAAATATTAGATAGTCAGTGACAAAAAATCCATTCGCAAACGACTGGAATAAAATTTATTTTATTAATTATAGTTTTTTGTTAATGATTTTTGTAAAAGATCCTGATGATGGGCCTTGCCCGAAATATATAGGGTAGACCGGGGTAAAACGATACAGGGGCAAAGTGATACAACAGGAGTTTAAACTCAAATATCGCGGTTATAAATGCTTAATTGACATACATAACACGCACTTTATAATGTGTCATCAAATTAAAAGTTTTTGTGTAACATCAATCTCATCTAAATTCACATCTAATTGATTAAATGCCACTTAATTCAAAACACTAGCAAAGAAGAAAAGTGAGAGAACTGTCAAATTTTTTTTTTCAAGAAAAAATGGTGCGTTTTCTAAGAGTGAAGCGAAAATTAATTTGGGTAAACTCTAATGTTTTACGAAAATTCTGTATTTCATCTTTAAGAAGTAAGTTGGTTTTTATACAATAGAAAGTAATTTAACTACAACATTTGATATATTGGAAATAACGTGCCCAAAATAATACAACTCACGAGTCACGAGGCACAACAATACATGTCTTTAATTTTGTCGCATTCAAATACTTCTTCCTGACGTTGGTGCACATATTGTGGTAAATATTCCATTTTTCATTTTTAGATGCAAAACGCAGCGCGCTAATTCAACACCTTAAAACATGGAAAAAGCCCTCGATGATGTGCGAAAGAAAAACCTTTCCGTAAGGCAGACGGCAGAGTCTAACCAAATTAATAAAGATGCAATTCAATGTAGGATTTCCAGAAAGCTCCCACAGTCTTCTGAAGACTACAAAACACCAAAATTTGGATCGAAAACAAGAGTTTTGAAAATTTGAAACAGACAAAAAAAAGAAGCAAAACATAAAACAAAATAAAAGAAATTCACGTAAGCCAGAATTGGTCATTCAAAATGATATTCAAACAGCTTGCTTAATTTGTGACGATAGCTGGAACCAAAGTAAGCCAGGCGAACAATGGATCCAGTGTCTAATATGGCACGGTTGGTCTCATGAACCATGTGCTGGAGGATCCTCATCAAACGGCTATACGTGCAGTAACTGCCGCCAATAAGATTACTGGTATCATTTTACCCCGAGGTTGGGGCAGAACGATACATATACAAGCTGCAATATTTTTCAAGTTTTTGTTATTAATAAAATAGAATAGTTTATTTAGAATAGGTAAGATAAAAACGTTCATTAACATTTTTTCTTTATTAATACGTATAAGTTTATTGGAATATATTTTTATTAAACAATTTACAGCCAATATAAAATTTTTCGTATTATTTTACCCCGGTCTACCTAATGTCAAGAAACAACAAACTTTTATTTCCTTTAAGATGTTTTTGATTGAAAGTTGAAAATGTAATAAGTTATAATTTTTCTTTAGAATGGATTCTTATTGTATAAATTATATTAGTCTAACCACCAGTGACTAACTGACTAGCAAGCATACTGCCAGTGTGATGAGCAAACTTTTGTAAAATTATGAATAAAGCGTTAAGTTTTTCAAAATACCGTTGAAAATAAGATTGTTGTAAACTTTTTTAAAAAACATTTCATCAAAATTAATATTTATAAGAATGTAATTTAATATGAAACGTAAAATCAATAAAATTAAACTATATTAAAGAAACCTAACTCGAAATTTCGGACCCTTGCTATCAAAATCCTTGGGAAATACAATAATATGCAAGTGCAGCTCTTACAGCAAAGGATACGAACCCTTTTAATTCGTGATTTAAAAATATTCAAAAAATTTTTTTAATTTGTAATTTTTTTAAATAGGTATGTACTTATATTTTTGTTTAGCCTAAATTAGCTAAATTGTGGGAAATAAGACAAATGAATCTGGAATTCAAAAAGGAAAACGTTTATTTAGTATTTAAGGATTTTGTTCTTTTCTTAACAAATAAAATTAAAGGAGTATGAACAAATCTACCAAAGTCAGGTACAGTACAGTTTTTTCTCCTTTATTTTATTTTTTTAAAACATTACTTGGAACATGAAAATTGCAACAAATTATTGCAATTATTATGATGAAAAATGAATGTCAATGAAACTGATATAAAAACACTAATATAAAATTTACACTGAACAAAAATATAAAAAATAGAACTTGTTTGTTAGCAAAAGCGAGATAATGATTTCTTCTTCATAAAAAGAATGTAGAGAGTAAAAACAAAAATAGAATGTGCAATCGCTATTTTTTCTTTGCTTCATTTTTATCGAAACTTTTTTATTTAAATCAGAAACAAAAAATAAACAGCTGCTAATATAGAGCCGATTAAAAAAAATAGAACGGATCACTAGTTGGAATTTCTTTCATTCATGCATTTAATGGAACAACTGATTCATTTATATAAACATAAAAAATAAATTCAGAAATAAAAATTATAGAGCTAAATGCTAGAGTACAAGGGGTGAATTGGGCGGTATGTTTTACAAATTTATCTGGTTGGGACTCTTTTCTTGTTATTTTCATTATATCCTTATTTAAAAGTAACATGTTTAACTGCGATTTCCTAAAAACAACAAACTTTTTAACGCGAATTTTGGGCTATAAGAAAATGTTTCATAACAGCGCTAATTGTCATTAAAATTTATCCATCTTTAGAAATATGTTGTTTTCTCCAGCTGTACATAAAAAACTATTCGTTAAATTTCTCGTATTAATATTTTTACCATATTTACCTGTTTCAATTTTCAGTCCATGCTTGTTAGCTTGTTATAATTGCCCAGATGAACCGTTGATTTGCGTCATCCTTATGGATGGAATCGGAAATCTGAAATGTCGGTCGAGGAAGTGCACAGCCACGGGATGATCTTGATCGCGGTGATCCCCCGGATTCAAGGGGCAGGAAGAAATTGTCGCAGTACTAGCGAAAATTGCTGAAAATTTGCAACTAACGGATCCGCGGTCGCCGCCTGTTACTGCATCGGGGACCGCATAGGCCAGAATGCAATTGGCATCGGTTGTATGCAAACTGCAAGAACGAAGTTAATTTGAACACCCTTGCAGCGGCGGCTGCACACAAACAGGAGTGCTCCCACTGCCCAGCACGAACGTCCTTGTTGTAATCACGTAGGTCACCCGGTCGGGGAGGAAGGACGCCCAGTTTTGCTTTGCAACCATTGACCACTCAACCCCATTCATAGAAAAGTATCGAGAGCTATCAGAACTCGAACCATTGCGTGTCAGCAAAATGCTCCCCGAAAGACTCCATCTCAGCACGAAGATATGCGAAAACAAAAGGACAAGGCGGTGCTACATTTAAAGCTTCGTAGAGGAGGGGAGGGGGAGCGTCCGGGAAACACGGCTTATATATGGCGCAGTGGAATCGCACAAGTACATCTTTGGCTGTCAAATGATTCATTTCTCCTTCCACACCGGTTACGAAGACACGCCCCCACCAGAGAGCGCATGCGTTTCGCTTAAAAGTCCCAAATAAAAACACGCCGAAGCACGCCCTGCGCGTAGCGGTCCCCAGACCAGGTTTCTTACCACGCATCTCGCTCGCGCTGACAGAAATGAAGGCCTGCGAGCGAGTTTCTCATACACGTCCCAAACCGTTAAACCAACGCCAGCCTCTACGCTTTTTGCGATGCTGTCATTGGTTGAGCGACCGATGAAGGCTGGCGACAAGCTGTTCTCAGGGCGGTTACCTCACCGGGGCACCAGAGCCAGAAAAACTCGTCTGTCGCTCCGTCAGGTTAGTTGTCGACACGACTACGTCTGGTTTGCTTTTATGTGATTTTCGCGCGACTTCTTGCAACGTTGTTGGCCCCAAGTTGATTAATGAGGAAATTCTGTTTGGTATCAATCGAATAATTTTGCGGAGGTGAATTTTGAGTGTGAGCTGACACAAGGACCGCAGTGACTTGGAAAATGCAGTTGGTCCGATCGCGGTCCTCCTTGTCCTGCTCCGTTGATGCTCACGATCGTTTGCTCGCCGTAGACTTCAGAATCGCCTAAGCGCGATCGTTGTGTGCAAACTCTAATCCTTGAGCGTTCACTGATCCCAAAAATGGGACTTAGTGCTTGTCAAAGTTGACACTTTATTGCGACGATCGAAAGGGATCCAGTCCCCTCAGTGTGTGTGTTTTGTGATTTGTTCATTGAGTGTCCCCGAGAATTTTGAATACTCCGATAGTGTCGATCCCTGACGAACCGCGACCTCCGACATTCTGATCGTGATCACTAGCTTTGTTTAGGCGCTGCATATGCATCCTGCGTCCGGTTGTGCATTCACGTTCGGCGCTTTCATCAATTAACCAACAATCAATCACACAATCAATCAGCTCTCCGACTGTCCTTTTACCTTCTTGACGGGTTGCTTCCCTTGGTCATGCCAAGGGCTGACTTTCAGGATTTTGCTGTGATCGCGAATAGAAATTGTAATCGATCGTGCTGAGAATTGGAAGGCTGCAGCAATTTCGTAACAGTTTAGAAGTGAAAATTGGGAGCTGGAAGCTCGTAATTGTGTGTTGTGTACGTGAAATTGTGCAAGGCCTCTACTATAGAGTGCGCCCAATATTTCTAGTGTTAGTTCCGTTACAAAATAACCGTGAAGCGGATCGACGAATATAAGATGCTCACGGACATGACGCCGACGGCTGGCCAACTCTACGGATCCCAGATACCGGCGATGGGAATGAACATCACCAACATCGCCACACATATCCAGAAGCCACAAGTCAATCCGGTAAGTAACTTCTATTGACCAGAATCAAGTTGCTGCTGGGCAGGGAGATGCTATTAATAATCCCGGGAAGAGTGGTGCCTGGTTCAAATTGCCACTGTCTAGCTAAATCTGGAAAGCAATAAAAGATGACCGTCCGCCCGCCCGTCGTCCTATCAACCCCTGATGTATTCACCATATCCCAAGAAGTGCCCATCGTACAGTTACTAAATCGTAATTTGGTCCTCTTATGGCTGCCCATAAGGGTCAAGAAGTCAAATCGATAAACGGCCGTATCGGATATCCGGCGATGACCGTCGTCCTATTCGGACCAGCACTGGTGTGGGTGCCAAGTGAGTGGTCATGTGCGGACGATATTTATCTTTGGTCCTTTTATGGGCATCGACGAAAATGAAAGTTGACTTGAAGTGGTCGCCACCCACTTTTCCCTTTCGGCATCCTTTCGTACTGAAAAAACATTTTTATTGGATATGATCTGGCGCTGATGGCGATGTATCAATTCACTTGATATACAAAAAAAATTTCCTCGTATTTTTAGCTTCATCCTGGGGCGACAAATTTTTTATTCAGCTGCAAAGAATTTGAATGACCTTTTGATATCGTAACGAATGAATTGATGTAATTCGGGAGTCTATACATAAAATTTTCAAGAGCGTATTTGAGGTTTTAATGAACGTTTTCTTTGTGATTAAAAATATGAAATTTAGCAATTAAACTTATTGCTTAATACATGCACTCAAAGTTTTGGATAAGAATCTTCAACAAAAATAGTCCGAAAAAGTGCGTAAATATCGTTGATTACAACATGAGTGTTCAATCAACAGCAATCAAGCGAAAAATGCTGTGTTTCTTTATTTTTTATCACAAATGTTTGATAATATTTATTTTTATTGCCTTGTTAAAAATAAAATCAATTGCACAGTTTTGTTGCTAGAATAGTACATTTGTCGTGAAAATGGCAGAAGATCAAACAGAACAATGACAATAAAAAGGAAGAAGAATATCAAAAGTAAGCGAACAGAACCGTATTCTCCTGTCGGGAGGTTTCACAAACTCCTGACGAAAAGGGTAACAAAAAAAAAAAATGCATTAGGGAGAAGTTAATCCAAGTATATTAGTTTATAAGTTTGAAGGAAAGCAAAAATCTATTCATGTGCATCCTAACCCTTGAACCATCTGAGACTCAGGAGAAGTAACAATAAGCACATTTCGTTTCTAAGCACAATTTCATCGGCATATCTTGTCTGGATAAAATATAATATATCATTTTACGCAAAAATAATTGAAAAAAGGAAGAAAGACCTTTTGTGCAATTTCTCCCTCGAAATTTCGAATCGCATCAGCTATAAACTCCCAAAATTAGTTTATAGATACATTTGGAAAATTACTATCACCAAATCCATTCACTGTGAAAATAAAATAAATTCAAAACCGGAAATTTGTTTATTCTGAACTCCTTCTTTGGCATTCGTTTTAAATAAGTAAAATCAACTTCTCCAAAATTCAAATTATAACAAAAACGTTCACCATAGGGAAACACTTTTCCAAACTCTCTTGTTTCTATATATTAACATTTTTACTATAATATTTATTTAATTAAAATTATGAGAGCAATTCCAACTAAAATGAAAATATTTTTTAATGTCATTGCATTAAAAATTAAATGTCCTTTCTTAAATATTCTGAAAAGGCATCTAAGAAGAAATGAGGATCACAAGATCTTTATTCTAAACCAAAATTAGATTGTTTAAACTTTGATTAGATTTAATTTTTGAAAAACATATCAGTAATAATAATCAGTAAATGCACTGCAAAAATATGCGACAGAAAAAATGTTCCAGTGTAATTATATAACAGAAAAGGATAAAAAAAGTACAATTTTTTGTACATAAAACCGAAAGATATCACAATTTCAAGAAAGTTCTTCGACTTCAGGAAAATTATATAATTTACAAATTGTTTGGTTATTATTTTTAAGAGAAATTGTGCACTTCAATAACTGATAGTGTCTACAGTAAAAAAAAATACTTTTTACCAGTAAAAATGATTGCAGTGCGTTTTTTTTTGTGTAGTGCTTCAAAAATCTGGAAATTTTTGTTTAAACTTGCAAGTGTTCGGTTTTTAGTGAAAGATAATAATTTTCAGATATCAAAACATGACTTTTGTTAACTTGGAATGCTTAACCAAGTGAAGAAAACTTCGTGGTAAATTTAACATAGAAAACATTTATAGAACAAAATAAATAGATGTATAATAAATTGCTAAATCCAACTTCCTTAATTTTGCGTTCACAATCTAAATTTGCATATTCCCAGAATAAAATCTAATGTTTTGTTTCTATTCTATAATATGGATTAATTTAGAAAAAGTGGCACAACAGAGAAATAAATGGTTAAATGAAATGCAATTGTTACAGGATGCATTCTATGTCAATGCTAAATATTGAACATTTTTGCAGGGATCTCGATAAAAAGAAAAAACTTCAAAAAATATTTAACCCTTCTAAATGTCGTCAGTGTTCGAAATGCTTCCTATCATCGACAGAAATATTATTAAATGCGTGGCAATTAACGAAAGGATCATGTAGTTTTATGTGTTGCCGTTCCGGACTCATAAAATGTTAAAAACAGAAGTTTTGAATTTCTACATTAACAAGGGAAGTTGCTTCAGTCCTTCCTCGGATCCTTCTCTTCTCTTCGGGGTTTCTCGTGATACGTTTGCGATTTGTACGCATTGTTAAGTTTTACGGAGTTATTGTTCCCAGAAAAAATATGTAACACGTTTGGGGACAAGAATTTGCGACTCTAAAAAATTCTTCTAACTTTAGTGACTTTGCATTATGCGAAATTTAATGTTTTCTGCTTGGATTGACATGTAACTAAAATTCGTCTGTGTTTTTCTCGGAATTCGCATGAATGCACCAATGATGCAACATGGATTACGACTGCACATGTAATTAAAGCTAATTAAAATATATAGTCAATGGTTTTCCGTATAGAAGTTCTGAGAAATCGAATTCGGTTTTAAGATATGCAATAAAAAATTTGTGGTGTTTAGTTTCAATTTTATAACCTGAAGCCAGAAAAGCATTTCGATTTGGTTGCTATAAGTCCGTCTTGTATTATTTTGGTGTTAATGTAACAACTCCGTTTGTTGAGAACATTTTTATTGGATTTGTAATTTTAGCAATAGAAATCGCAACTTTTTGAGAAGTTTTACAAATTTATTTTAAATATAAAAATAACAGTTTTATAAACAACGTTGTGTTCATATTTTATTATTGCATTAAATTAAATTAAGAACATAAAATAATCAAAATTCAAGCGAAATATTGGATAAAAATATTTACAGGAAGCAATCAAACATTTTATTATCACTTTTAAAATCAATCACCAGGCGGAACAATAAGTTTACGCAGTTGTCCCGGATGTTAATGAAATTTACGTTTAATTCCGCTTTGTGTACTCATCATTGTACAACCGTTAAACTATTAGGATTCGAAAAATCCATCAGCATCTCGATAGACCGTCAAGACTAATCAATCAATTCCAATTTAACTTTTTGATTCACTAAAGAAATCCTTTAGCCGGAAATAGTAAACGACGTTTTTGTACTTATATTGTATGTACATTCAGTGCAACCTAAAAGTTTTCTTACTGATTACAAGAGTACATACTTAAAGATACATTAATCGAAAAAACACTGAAATATCAGATATGTAATAACATAATTGAAGGATAAAAAGAGATCTACCTAAATACGGCAGAAACAGAAGCGTTTTGCGATCACTATATACAAATTACAGTTATAACTTCAGCTATAAAAATATGCAAATACGGGTTGAGAATCAACGAATTTTGAAAAATTCGGTAATAAAAAATTCCAAAAAAAATGATAAAAACAAATAAAACTTAATGGACTGAATGAAGAGTCTTTTGGTTTTGTTATTGTAATTTAATATTGGAATAAAAAATTGCAGTCAGTATATTTTAAAAGAGAATAATAAAAACTTCCTCAATGGAAACAAAATGTTATAGAATTTTTTATAAGTTGATTTACCTTTGTTTTTGGGAGCAAAATGTGTGTTCGTGATTTTAGTCGGATTTCAATATGCAAATAATTGGATGCGCATAAAGTTATTCACAAAAGATCGAAAATATTGCTATGTACAAGTACAATGTAAATATACCGCGACAGTTTTTAAGATTAGTACGCACCGGTTTTTGGCCGTATAGGAAGGGTTAATTTATATCCAGGATTTGTAATCTCTAACCTTCGTTGTTCATTTTATGATGATGGTACTTTTTGAAAATAACTGAAAGCCTTTCCATAATTATCACGAAGTAGCAGTCTCAACATGTTCTTTTCAAGCACCCTTTCATTTTGAACCCGGTTACTAGAAAGAGAAAGCAATTTGGTGATTCCAACCATAAGAAGATTTTGGGTTTATTGTCTGTTTGGAATTTTGGATGCTTTGTAATGCCTCCTTACTCGCATATTAAAAAATGAAATTTCCAAAAAAAGGATATTCTTGTGAAATTCGTACAATTTAAAATCAAAAATTAAATTTTCCCAGAGTATCTGGAAGTGAACTTCATAAACAGGAGATAATGTTTTCTGAATATGTGCGTATATTATTCAATGGTCGTGAGGGCCCTCAAGAACATCTGAGAAAGTGGGATCGTCTAAATTTCCGCAGACAGTAAAAGAGTTGAGTTTGTTTGAGAACGACATGCCGATCAAAGATTCTGTTATTTTCTGTTTTTACAGATTGTTCGGTAAAAACGGAAAACTTAAATAATTTGAAAATGGTGAAAATACCATTTGAATTCACTCCAGACAAAATTATTGAAAACTGTGTAAAACAAAAGTGAAAAGTGAAAAAAGAAAAAAACAATTCCAAATTATTCCGCAAAAATTGTTTAAAACAACTTCAATTAAAAATGGAATAAAAGGCTATTGATATCAAGAAGAAATTAAAATTGTTGTTATCCAAATTAAGAGCCTGTAAATTGTTCTGTGTTCATTCAATTTATAAAATTGGATAAGGAAAATGTGGTGCAGTTTAGAAAATTGGAAAACCAATGAGGAGTGATTGTGTATCATTTTAACTGCAACATAAATCCTACAGAACAGTCGTTAATTCTAAATTAAGGTGGGTGGCGATGCGCGGTCGGCAATTAGGATCCCGGATGAATTTCAAAACACTCTTGTATATTGTTCTTAAAAGTTGACGTCCGGAGTGAGTTTGACGTTAAGAGCCCATAGATCTGGAACACGGATGTTTCCTTGTCTAATTTACGTCAAGTTAAATTACATTTCTTGAGACACCACACTTAATTGCTTTAACAGCCTATAATGGCGTTTATTAGCGACCAGACTGTTCCTTTTTATGTCTACCAACTGCATTCCTTGCTTGTTTATATCTTGGCGCAAATACTTGTGTAAATTGGCGCTAAAGATGAGCACATTCTATTATGAAGCTCCCTAAAAATGGATAACCAAATGTCGGAGGCTGATTCACTATTTCCTCCTTCTGAACAATGCAGAAGGAACACGTAGAAAGGGTTTCTCAAATAACGAGCTAAAACGAATCGTTAGTGCTTATATTTTAATTGTAAAATTAATTATAGTGAGGCGGAAATTATTTCCTCATAAAATAATGAATGTTTCGTATGTTTCCAATAAATAGTTGTATTACTGTTTTTAGTTGGTTATTGGATGTTGTTGGTCGAAAATAATGAACTCTGTTTTCGTCGAGTCTCATTAAACATTTGTGATAAGAGGCAATCGAGCAGCGATCACGATTACAGTAAAAGTTGATCAAACGTGACTTGCTGCTGATGAACACTAGTCTCACTATCCAAAACACGCAAAAACCTAAATTGGCTTAACTGATTATGAATAATTCAAATTTCCATTTGTCCTAGTAAATCAACAAAAATTTATCAATCTAAAACAAGCAAAGTTTTGAATTCATTTTCAATGAAGAATTCAAACCGAAGAATTAATAAAGACTTGAAAAATAATATAGAAATTGTCGAATTTCATCTAATTTTTAATTTTTTACCAATTGAACTTACTCCAGACAAAATTATTGAAAACTGGGTAAACCAAACAAAAACAACAACAAAGAAAACGGCGAACTCTAAACAACAAAATTAGTTCAGTGCAATAAATGATGGCAGAAAATCTTCTCAAAATCCTTTTGTTTCGAAGTCGATTGAGTCGTGGACGTGTGCAGCACATGTTCGCACTGTTTTACACAGGATCTGTCATTCTTTCAGGGTGTGAAAAGCTTCACCTGCTGTGATTTTTTTTTTGCCAACTAAAACTGCACGTTTTTAGTGTATTGTATTGAACTATGGACATTTTTAGACGTTTTCAAAATACATTTGCTATACTGCTATTTTAATTCAGCATTTTTTTTAAAATAAATTATTGTCAAATTGTGTAATAAAATAATTGACCTCAAGCTTCTAAATGACTACCGCAATTCCTCAGTTTTTTGTTACCTAATGGTACTTAATAAAATCCTTTCTGTACTTTGAAAATTACTGACTGTTTAAAATTTCCAAACCGCCGCCGCTGTGATTGTAAAACCATTTATCGGTCCTTTTAGTGTAGATCTTTTGTAATAAAATAATTACGTCTGCGGCAGACTCTCGATCTGTTTTTTATTTGGTATACACCTAGGTATAATGGGTGCATTTCTCTTGGTAGTGCGGTAGATTTTTTGCTCAAAAACTTTGATAAATAAAATCCCAATAAACTCCATGAGAAACAACGAACATTGAAATTTCCCGGAGAACTGGCTCTACAACACTATTACGCAAGGAAACTTTCTCCGATGCCCAAGGAAACCAGAAACACCAAAATATGTCAGCACAGACTCATCGGAATAATTAGCCACTCATCCACTAAAAGACTGAAATTTCATGCACAATTATCCTTTTGCAGCAGCTGCAATTATTATCTGTGCACGGCGATTCGAGGTAATTTTTTGTAAATTTCCTAGAAATGACAAAGAACGGCCATAATGATCCTTGGCTAGTGTTTTACAATTCGCGTGCAGAGACATCGCCCCCCGCACAAGCCGGCGTCAACGACGTCGCCTTCATCGGTGCGCGGTCGCCGTGTCGCTGCGGTCGTTGTCACAGTCTGGGCCGGAGTAACGTCCCCGTCGCCCTTGACTCCCTGCGAAAAGAGTAATATCCTGAGTCCCCAGCTTGGGCCCCCAAATCACCCAACCTCGGCCTGTACTGTCTCTGCAGGTACTATTGAATGTGAACGTCGCTTACTCTTCCTCCAAGAAAATCAGGAATTATCCGAAGCCCCCCGTCACTGCCATCAATCATCAACAGGAACGGACAAATTCGCAACAGCAACAAATTGCGGTCGATTACGACAATTACGGAAGATTCCGATAAATCTTGTCGTGCCGCTCAGCACGGCTCGCCGTCATAATTCGCTAATTATTTTATTCAAATGAATTAAATCAAAGTGCAACGTAAAAACGAAGACGGATAGAAAAGTCCACCAAATTGATTCATTTGATTAGACGAGAGGGAGGGTGGGTGGTTGGCCTTCAACCAGGTTGCCGTCCAGATTGTCACGATCAATGATTCTGGGGTCGTGGTTGATGTTAGATGAAAATGAAATTCAGGAAGTTCACGCAAAAGCGGAAGAGCGTCGACGGACGAGGCCTTTTAGAAGAAACAGAAGTCCGATGATTGGCTTTCTAAAAACATTCCAAATGTCGGTTGACAAGCAAAAGCTTCCATTCTGTCGATGGCGAATATCCTTTATTAGACTTAAACGTCGAGGACTGAGAGAATGAGCAGCGTACATTTTTTCTAAGTCTCGCAAAACAATTTGTTCAAAATTCTTCAGAAATAATAATAAATTTTCAACATAAAAAATATGGCTAAAAAAGTGTGCATGCATTGTTTAATTGTATACAGACATTAGTTGTTTTAACTGGCATTTAGCAACAACAACTAGCATGAAATTCAAGAAAGAAGTTATTTTTTTTGCTGCAATGAGCATAAATCTGAATTGCAATTTATTTTTTATGCCAAGTCCAGATTCTTTAATTTGGTATATTTTAATAATTTAGTAATTTTAAATAGTTATGCCATCCACGCAACCAGATATTTCCAATATTCTCCATGTAATCCATAGTGTACTTCGTTATGCATCGATTGCTGAGAGCTATAAATGAATTGTTGGTTTCTTTCAGGTTTATTTATTATTAAAATAATTTTTCTGGGAGGTAACCAATCATAAAACGACAAGGTGCACGTGTCCTCTCGACTCGCGACATTGGTAATTCATATTTCAATGGCGGCTGAGTTATAAAAAAAGGTGAAACCATCAAAAAGCGCAAATCATTTTCATAATTGAATCAGCGTGAAAAGTCCAATTCATGATGGCATTCGCGCCATTGTCATTAAGCCGCACCCACGTAAGTTTCTGTGATAATTAAAAGAAGCTCCCGACAGTAGTCGTGTGATAGTGATAAGGGGAGTCTGGATCGCTGCCCGGCATGGAGTCGGTTCTTGTGCTCTAGTCGGGTATCCTGCCGCCTTTTAATCACTTGATGCAAAGTATCCGTGGAAAACTGGCCAACCTCAACAAGTCCCATTTGACAAATTAGCTCAGAAGTGGACGGGCGAATTATCACATCAGGGCTGCGGTGCTCCATGGAGTCAATGCCATCATTAGCCCCGCTCCGGATCGGCTTCAAAGCTAACAAGGCTAACCGAAGCCAGCCAAGGGTATCAAATTCTGATCAGATCAAGCCGTCATTATCCTCATTATTCGCCAGCGAAGAATTGTCACATGATGGCTTGGTCCGTTGCCTCCGGAATATTGCCGTCGGGCTCGTGTGCAGGGACTCCCTCTTGTTACGAGGGTGTCGAATTAACCAGATACATGAGTTGTGCGTCCGAACATGCATTTGAAATCCGAATCCCCATCCGGGACCGTTCGACACTCTCCATACAAAACAAATTAATTATCCCCAGAGAAGCGCACCCAGTCAAATTCCTTGTTGACAAATTCGAGATGCCTGTGTCAAAATAAATTAGCTCCGACACAGCCGAGACTGGAATGAGGTGTTCCGGGACGGAATACTGTTCGGTGATTCCCTAGAACTGACATCCCTTTACCGAGCACAAATCGTTGGTGGGAGCTGTGTCTATCGGAAACTCGATTGAATCTTGCATCGTCACCACCTCTTTGCGGCATTCCGGGATTCCTTCTAATGAGACAATCTGGCATTATTTATCTGCGGTTTGGCGGCAAACGGAGGCAACAATATCGACAGCTCTTGTCTCACTAAATCAATTGAAATGAAAGCGACGGAAAAAAAGGAACACTGGAATGGCGGAATGCATTCGTGGAATGTGTTGCGAGATATTTAAAAATTTGGGTGAAAACCAGTGACGAAAATATGAAACGTGGCTATTGAATAAAATTCTGGGTCTTCACTCTTCAAGTGCGAACCGTGCTAACGAAGTACTGAAGAGCAAATGTTTGAGACAAATTGAGCATGTCTTTTCACACTTAACAACCATGATGCATTTTAATAAGATTTTCCCGCAGTGCTAAAGACTTTATTACAGAATTACTTGTCCCAGGATGCCAGAGCGTGCAATTGATGGCACTGATCTTGCATCGTTTGGCAGCGTCCATAAAGGATCCGCGAATGGTTCTTATCTAAGTACGTGGCGAATAATTGCATCATCTGCACGCATCGCAGTACAGGAAAGTGCACGTGAACTGCGACAAGTGATTTTTGTTGACTTTGAGAACATTCTCCTCGTACTCCTTTTCTGTTCCAACCGGAAAATCATCAAATGTCTAATTGGCTGTTAGCAGCGCTTCACGCCAAAACTGTCGCCGCAGTGTCGTTTATTTTTAATCACTCGCGAGTGTCGTCACAGCCGCGAGAAACGCAATGTTCTGTAACGATGAGAGTCCACAACTGACGTTTCTTGGTTCCTCTTGTGATTTATCCTCACGAATTTCCACATTAATGTGTGTAAAATAATTTCTATATTGGGCGTCATAAAGGTCTCATTTAAATGGTAATAGTACCGTTGGCGTGGTAATAAAGCTAAAAAGGGTATGATTTTTTTGTGAGAGTAAACAGTTCTGCCCCCTATAAAAACGGTCGCTGCCAAGGACTAGAAATATCTAAAAAATTCTTTTTGTTTGCCATGCAAATTTCGTTGCAGTTCATTAATTCTTCCATGTCCCTTGTGTAGTGACTACAGTGGAAGTGATAGATGGCGTAAGATTCACAGAAATTTTTCACACTGCAACGTGATATTTGACATTCATGTACATATTATTTATTTGACATAGAAAAATAGTTTAAAGGTGCATTCCACCACAGCATTTCAGAAATATTAATGGGCTACTGTAACGAACAATTAATCATTTGTTTAAGTATTGTTACGGAATTCCAACTATGACAAAAACCATTAAGTGTCGGTTCTTTGTTGTTTGATCTTTTTCAGGAAGTTGCAGTTTTCCCTGGATGCAGTAACAAACAACGCTTTAGACTCTGCAACTTTCTCTGCAGACAACAGTCATGAAAATGTTCCATTTTGTATAACTTAAAAAAATCTTATTCACTTTCGTAAAAGTAATTAATTTAATATTACTGATTGTAGGAATTATTATAAATTGAGTTTTTGTTTGGAAAAATAACTTTTTAGGCAGCTTATAAACTTGCCTCGAAACACATATAAAATTGTATTTTGGAATTTGTTTGTTGCGAAAGGTTGTTGGGAGTTGGCCACCGGAAGAACTTTATGGCGTAATGAAAACACCATGCGATTTACACAAGCTGCTAAAACTCGTTAATTGCGTAATTTCATGAACGAATTTCATTGGCCACCTCTGGTCGAAATAATGTAGAAATCCAGTAGCAAACAGTAGCAAAATTTTTACAGCACCGTCAATTGTGAACTATCCACGAGCATTTATTGCTATTGCAGCCTAAAAACAGCTGTGCATTGCTATTGCTAAATATGCGCATATTTAGAAGACAGTAATTATTACCAGGTACATGGGTTCTATAGTAATTTCTGGAAATTGTCGGCCTGGGGCATTCAAATTCCGCGCGTAATACGCTTCTAATTTGGAGGAAAAGCTCCCCATAGAAAAAGCCTATTACTTAATCACCTGCCATTAAAAGCGAGTGGAGCGATTCAATCAGGTATCACTTGTTGGCTATTAGTGTGCTTGGTGGTCGGTAGATGGGGGGCAACGTTGGATCGGTCCACGAAGTGGTGATCGCAGCGTTTGTCTCGTGTCCAGTTGGCGTATCACGCAGCCGCTTTGGAGACCGCCATCGCGTTGGACAGGACCTCGACACGCTACGCCAGTCAATTACCAATTGAAGGGCCGCGAACGTTTTAATTTTCATTAGAATTAAGTAATTGCCGAAATCCAATGGTGCGACTGGTTTATTATGATCGTTATCAGCACTCACCGCGTGCTCTGTTGGTTCTAGGGATTTTGATCGTTTTATGGCCGCTAATTTGACTGTCTGTTTCGGTACCATAAATTTATTACAGGGCAGTATAGTTTGGTCACTTTCCGGGAATTACCAGAAGCGCGAGGTGGGGGGGGGGGGGGGGGGGTGTCTTAGTGAACAAACACTTGCACCATTAAAGTCGCGGGAATAGCCATTTGTGAGTTTTTCAGATATTTAGAGAAAATATTAGATACACGATCTACTTTTCAACAGCACCCTTGCGGCAGTGTTTATACATGGTAACTGGATTCGTATCAGAGATCTCGGTTGCTACGCTTTCCGTCATGACTGGCTGGCAATGAAGTCCTCCTCCTTCTTGACGGTGGTTGCTCGAATCGAAGACGCCCGAGTGCCCTATGGCTGTTGCTAACAATTTACGAGAAATTAATTCAAATCTCATTGATCGCATCTCGGTATCACCATCTATCCCCCCTTCTGCCTACACTACAGTTAAAATTATTAAAATATTCACTGCGGCCGTTTTTCCACTTTTTCCCTTTTCGCCCCATCGATGCAAGAGCAGCGCCCAGTTCAACTATGCCGACACATGTTATGCGGCCTTTAGTGTTTTGCGCGGTCGCAATGCGCAGTCTTAATGCAGGTCGAACATGCATTTACGTCGTACCTGGTTTGTTAAGGTCGAATTATCGCTTAGAGCGAAAAATCCGCATCACATCAAGTTTCTAAGTAATTTCCATTCGGACAACTCAACTGGAGCCCGCTTTTTGTGTCAGACCGCTCTCGTGCTAATCCCAGGCTGGCCAGGGACCCGGCCCGCGAAAATACCTCACTTGCGGATTATGCCTATATGGCCGTTCCGCGTTTATCTAGATACCCCGAGCGCAGGGAAGAGTAAATCATTTACATGGACTTTTTGTCTTTGCGACGAGAGTATATCGTGATTTGATGGCTTCGTGATTTATACTTGTACCCACCACCGTAGGGCCAGTCCGGGGCGCACTTTGGATCGCGACTGGTTAGTGGTCGTGGTACACCTCTGCGATTTACCAGACTTGTTCGTGCGACGGTTAAATCCGTGTGGACCTTGTTGCGTTTCCCATGCGAAATTTCCCCGGATTATTTAATGGTGACACCTTTGGAGTGTGGAACGTAATTGGAGATGCATGCGATGGTTTTTGAATCAATTTTACAATTTCCTATTTTGATGTTTTTAGTAAATATTTCCGTTATACTTGCTGGTGGGCGGTTGTCCTTCGACCAGGTTGACCGTTCAGATTACCACGATCAATGGACCTGGGGTTGGGGTTGATGTTAGATAAAAATGAAATTCAGGAAGTTCATGCGAAACCGGACGAACGAAGCCTTTTAGAGCAAACAGAAGTGATTAATAAATAAGGTCCCAAATCGGAAAACAAGTACATGTTCTCATTCTGTTGATAGCGAATATCCTTTAATAAACCTAACATCGGATGAACAAGATGAGTATCACCGCAGAGCTTAGTAAGACACATGACACGTGCTTTAGGCTCGTCTTAAATAAAATCAATTTCTGGTTCAAAATAATCGTACGTTAAATATTATTTTTACTTGGATTATTTCCGCGTCTTGCAAAACAATTTGTTGAAAATTCTCCCGAAATAATAATAAATATTCAACAATTATTAAAAATGAATAATAATATATGGTGGAAAACACAACAAAAAACTTTAGTACACTAGCTTCAAAATACGCTGCTTTATAAAGGACAGCAATTGTTCAATAGTTTGCCGAATCGTATTAAGAAAGAAACAAGTGTTAAATCATTTAGAAGAAAATGCGTAGAAATGAATAGAGTGGTGTATTATAAAATTAATAAATATTAATAAATGTATACATATTATTTTAAGGCAAACTGAACAATCCGAGGATGTAACATAATTTTATGTATTATTAAAAAGACGTGCTTATATAACGTCTTTTTATACTCTTAAAGTTTTTCATAAGGTTTCTCCTCAATTTATTGCTGATCGTGTTATTGAACCTCTTCCGATATTGTTTTCTATTTTCATTCGAAACTGATCAAATAAATATTCCCACATAAATCTTTCGGGTTCACCACCAAAGACGCCCCCATGTGATTTCCTTGTCGAATATATTGGATGGAGAACGATTACCGCATGTTAATCCAACAAATATTGTTGTTCGGGGACTAATTTCCTGCCAATAAGTTTCAATTCGATCAGCAAAATGCCCCAAAACGAGTCACAGATCAAAGACGACCAGCCGCCGTAGATCAATAATTTTCGGAAATTTAAGCAAAACAACGAATTGATAAATTATCAAAATTAGAATTGGAGAAATTATCCGAAGAAGTTTTGATAGTGGAAAAGTCCAAGGCCGGTCTTGATGTAGCTATATAAAAAAAAAAACCAAACAAAAAGATACATTGAGTATTGGAAAGTGAGATCAGGACCGGACTCTATTGACTTCACACAGGGGAGAGGTGTATAAATATTCTGGGCGTGTAATGTGCCGGCAGGGGACCTCGTTTGGCGCTTTCGGGTCAAATTAGTGGCGATGACTTTTTAAAATTATTGAAAGCGGAAAGATCTTTGGCAGCGATCGCCGTTAATTAATTTCCTTGTAAGAGTGCTCGCGGCCAGAGGAAGCACTCTTTGAACACTTGGCAAACAGAATTGTCTGATGTTGCTTTTTTTATGCACAGTTTTCTCTTTCATTTGCGGCACTGTAAATGTGTACAATGACTCGGCAGGGGTCTCAAATTGGTCCTAAGTACCTATCTACCTTTGTATCCTTTGTAAAATGAAGAGGACTTAGCTTCCTCTTCAAGTTTTTGAGCAAATATCGAGCGACACAGAAAGAACTTAGTGCTAAATTCAAGTGGGTCCTTTGTTAACGTTATTGTTAGCATGGCTAATGCCAGTTTTCTTTAGAACTATCGTCCGGTTAGCCTTTTTGGTGAAGGGTCTTTAGAGTGAGAACCTTTCTGGCAAATAGAATCGAGTGTTTATTTATTTTTTGGATTACGAATGTTGCAAGGAGCAAAGATACTTTCGTAGTTGACAGAACTTTAGAGAAATCCGTATTCCCTTTTTCGTATTTTTTATTTGATAGTTAGATATGTTCATTGTATGCATTGTTGATGTTTTCTATTTAGTCAGAAAATCGGATTACGATAGATGATGAATTATGATTCAGGTAAAACGATTTGCTAAATTTAATTTAAAAAAGTCAATCGATTTGAGAAGATTTAGACAACTAAGGGCAGCAGAAAAAGATCTAAGCAAACAATAAATATAGGAACCTAAAAGCAGATGTTGGGAATATTTAAAGCCCAAAATATACCTAAACTTTTATCCAACAACAACTTTATATGAATTACACTGCAAAATAACCAACACCAAATTTTCACTTGCAATGCCACAGAAATTGTTGACTATCAATTATATCGGTGAAATTTTTGTAAATACAAAATTTCATAAATTGAATTCTTTTTTTTAAAACTTGGTTAACAGAACTTCCATTATAAAACCAAACAAAATAAAATAATAATATTGGAAATATATTATTATATGCTTTAATACGACTTCACTCCATGTTTGTTTGTCGCTAAATTTTGCAAAGATAATTTACCCAACTTTCCGTTAACTTAGAGAACTAAATCTTTGTACATAGGTAGATTTTCGAGGACAATATATTTTAATTGAGTTTTCGCAGGATTTATACATAAAAAGATCATAATAAAAATCCGATATTGTGTTTAGTAGGTTTATGAATTATGTAACTTTGTAACTTTTTTAACATTAATTATGCTTGAAATGAAATTAAAAATGAAGTTTAAGAAAAATGAAAATTCAATTAAGCGGAAAAGAAGATTGGAGAAGGCGAAACTAAAGCGCCAAAAAAAGAGCCCAGTCAAATATTTGGAGTTAGAAAAAAATATATTTTAAAAAAACCATTTTTTTAAAAATATGCTCTATATTTAAGAAAATGATGTGAGCATAGTGTTGATGTCTTTTAAAGTATGCGGCGATACATCAGCTAATAGGATTGCTTCAAGCGAGTCTAAAACTCTTTACCCTATATTACTATACGTATAGAGCAAACGAAAGGATAGTCATCATTTGTATGCGCCACATGCTTTATAAGATATCAACACTATGCTCACATCATTTTCTGAAATATAAATCTCATTTTAAAATATATATATATATATATACATATTTTATTTTCAAAGTACACAACACGACTGAAAGCTTTTAATATTTTTTTTAAACTAACTAAAACGTCTAAAAAAGGAAAACTATCGAAAAAAATAAAATTATTATTGAGGCCTACTTGTTTTGTAGAGTTAGTATACTCGATCGATGCAGCTATAGCTTATTCATTTTGTTGATTGTGAGTTGACTCTCGAGAGACAATCGAACCGACAATGGAAACCTATATATCGAAGGTGAAAATTATCCAGGTTTATCCAAATTATTACACAAAAAGCATTGGCCAATGGCGTCGAATGTGTTTATGCATTGATATATTTTGAAATTAGTGAACATATTGTAAAAAAGGCACTTACCAGAAAAGTATTGTACTTCGGTCTGGAGAATGTTCAGTAACACACTTAAAAAATCAACTTCGATAAAATATCACTCCATTAGTGTTCCTCTGTTACAATTGGTTCTAATGAAATGTTCAATAAATACTAAAATAGGTAAATAGGTGCAGTGGACACAGCATAGTGCCGTTTTTGATGGAAATGGCTTGCAAAAAATATCTTTTATGGATCCTTCTCCAAAATTCCATCTTTTAATTATAGTTTGTATTTATGTATATTGTAGTCTTTTGTATTCAATAGTAAGATGAGATCGTTTAAAATGCGATTAAAATGCTAATTTTAGAGCGAAATTGTATTTCTCTAAATTTCAAATCATGAGATTAAAGTAAAATAAAACAAATTTTGTTTAACAGAACAGAGTGAAAGTCACTCTCAGGGAAATCGAAGCAATTGATTCGCTTATAATCAATTATCCGAAACTCGATCTATTAAAGCAGCTTCATGCATGAAGTTGCGAAGATAGATTTCTATTAATCGCAATGGAAGAAAGTTTTCCGACAATGAAAATATAATATATTTCAGTGAGGAAACGATAAATGCACACCGCGTCGATTCTCACGAAGAGTTCAACAATTTGCTGAACCTAAATTATGAAGTCATTAATTTCGAACATCAACAACGATTCAAACAGAAGCAGACTAAAATCACACCAGATTTAGATGAAACTAAGTACTTTTCGAAATCAATTTCGATTTCGTATTTTTCATTTTCGTGTATTGCACTTTTGCTAACAAAATAAAAAAGGTTCGTCAAATCAAAACGCACACTATCCTTGTGCATGAATATTATACGAAAATTAATATTTTTTTTATTTATTTATTACAAAGTTTAATACAAGCTAAACAATAACAATAACAACTAAACGACTAGCCGCTTCCCATCAAATCCTTTTACACTTTCTTCGACACTGCAATGCAAATGTTGACTGTATAAGAGTGTTACAACTTACAACCGCGGTTTTTACAGTCACTGCCCCGCAATGATAAGTCGAGCAAACACGAATTTTAATTTTCATGATAAGTTGCAACTTTAACTCTAAATTCCTCTAAACGGAACGGAATCATGATAACATCAGTTTGATGTATTTTTAAATTTTTAGCATAAGTTACACAAAATTGCAAATTGATTAAAATTGAATTTAATGGGATACAAACACAAAAATAACAAAAACTTCTTGCACTTATCTGAAGACACCTTACGGATTTCACTTTCGATATTTTATATTTACATGGTCCATTCGTGTCTACTACAGGCAAAAATATTTTAAAAATATTTAAAAAAAAAAAACAAAACATACATGACCAATAAATGAACTTTCAGTTTATTGCAGCATAAAAAATAAGAAGCAGAAGACCATGATAAGACATGAAATTCATTAATTTCGGAACAAATAAGAAAACCTCCATCAAACGACAATCTAAAAGTTACAAAAGGATTCCCACATGTTCTCGTTTTTCTGCCCAATTTTCTAAGAAAATTACAGTGCTTTTTTTGTAAATGGACGTATAATTTCGTCGAAGATAATTTAACATAGGTCGTCGTCACAGTGACAAAACAATTTCAATTGTTCCTAATCTCCTTAGGAGCAGAAAAAACGATGAACAAAAAAGTGAAAAATGGATACAAATGCTAACACCAAAGAGATTACCATCAATAATTCCTCTGTGTAGCAGCTTCTTGTTCTCCGGACAGGATCTCACTAAGACAGGATAATTACCATTGTGCGACAAGATATTAAGGTCGGGTGTTCTATGGGCTAATCCTTAAAATGATCGTAAATAAATAAGCGCATCCATTTATCGGTTCGAGTACCGGACTCGATGGCACTTTAGATGCGTATACATAATAAAGATAGGACATTTTCGAGATCAGTGCAACAATGAATTTTAGGTCGAAGGGTTGGTTTGGTTGCACTGGTCCTGGATTAACACAATTATTTGCTTAAGGCGAAGGTGATTTAATATAATCCCGGCAACCTGTGGTGATAATCACCACAACATTATTGCTCAAATAATAAAAACTCTAATGCAGTCTTTGTGGTCTCGCGGCCAGCGCCCCTCTTGCGCCGCTAAAAGAGCAACAATGCGACCAACCAATGGCTGTTTCTTCCGCTTTTGTTACACTTTTCAACGCCACAAATGGCTGCTGCTCCTTGCGGAAACGTTTTAATGGCACCGCATGGTGCACTTCTATTCAGATTGGGAGCACTTCCAGCTTCACCACGTGAAACCATCAAAAAATCCGCAGGAAAAACTTGTTGGAATATATTTCATGGTGTAAACGTTCCCAGAAAAAAAAAAAAACAAAGCAAAATAAAAAAAGACAAACAAAAACTTCCAAACAGAATACGGGGAAATTCCGCGATGATAAATGTTTTGTGGGTGTTTTCTGAGGTGAGGAATACATGCGTCGACTAATGTACCACCACTTGAAATTTATTGTCCTCTGACATGATATTTATTCCATGACTAGGATCGGCCCGAGGACAGCAGCGAAATTTATGTACTTCAATGAAGTGCAATTCTATGACTGCGAAATGATATAAATAAAATGTAATAAAATTATATTTAGTATTGCAAAAAATGATGTAAAACGTAAAATTCATCCTACTTTTCAATCCCTGCCTTTGTTTTATGCAATGCCGATCTGGATTGCATAACCACCAACCACGTGAAGTCCATTTATTAATATTTTTGTATGTTAGATGTATCAATCGATAGTAAATCAAACGTTTTCAGATTCAGATCAGATTTCACTTTTTTAAACCAAGAGTGTAGTCTATTACTGAAACCACAGCACTCATAAATCTTTTATTGTTTAAACTTTTAATGCAAATTTGAAACGTAGTGCATTGTGCAAGAATAATTATACTATAGTATAGTAAAAAGACGGTAGATCTATTCAAAACCCATCGTAATAATATACCTCGGTTGCAAAAGGATAAGTCAATTATAACATTTGAGGTTTATCGTCTGTGAATTTATAAGTTTTTAACTAAGCAAAAGTCAAAATTTCTAATTGTACAAAAACTACGCACGTGTATCTCATGTTTAATTTCATAAATTATTAATGATTTCGTTGCTGAACGAATATCTTTTTTAGATGAATGCCGTTGAATAAAGTTCGAATTAATTTAATGCATTCGTAAAACAGTTTGGTGCAATTGCTGGATACTAAAAACGATTATAAATTAATTCCATTGGTTGTACATATATGTTGTTCATATCAAAGACATTTTGAAATTATTTGAACAAGTTTGTTAGCAATAATCCTTTTCGTGTTCTTCAAATATTATTCCAGAACATTCAATTAAAATAACTTGCCATATCTTGGTGAAGGAAAACGTAAATTGGCAAAAATTTATATTTATGCATTGTTACATTTTGCAGGTGTATAATGTATTGAATGAAGAAATAAACTAGTTCGGAATGTATAATTGGTTTAGGTCAATTATATCAAATAGTCCAGATGTAGAACAGCATAGTTTTGACACAGAAGACACGTTTATTATTGCAGAAAAAGTTATGCCATCCTAAAAAGAGAAATTTGTTCTAAGTTATTAAGAAGGCATGTAAAAAAGGAAAGCTTTTAGAATCTCTAAAAATAATTTCATCAACCCTTCGATTTGTTGGTGGACACTCGCATCCCGCAGAAATTGCACTCTTAATGTAAGGCTATTATTCCATGTTGTAAGATTTTCACTATCACTAATTATATCATTAACCAACACTCACCTGTTCATGATGCAGATTCCTTGTTGTTCCTATTGTTTAATAGAGAAACACACTCGCGATTCCCAAAAGCAAAAATTGTTATGAACAATCATAACATACAAAAATGTTCCCGGAATTTGCCAAATGACTTCCACAGATTACAACGAACCATTCTTTCGTTTGCTTAGTTATACATATTCAGTTTTTTAAGAAATGAATTAATGCAATATTACAACAATTAGAGCATTCAGGGCTCTTGTATGAACGGTGCTCAAAAGTTTTCCTTTTAGATCTTTACCGGCTGCAATTTGGTTTCGCTTATATCCATTTTCTCCTGCCCGTCAACCTCATTGATCAATCTATTATTTCATCTAGGGTTCGAGATGACGAAAATTTAGTAAGTAAATTATATTGTGTACTTACTACTTTGATTTCTCTTGAATATACGCTGAAAGTTTTTCGTTTTAGAAGTCGTCTGCTTACTTGCAAAGTTTTATCAATTCATTAATTTCTCTGCACTATTTGAATCAAGTATACGGATATCCTTTTTTATGTAGATTATGATGATTAAATATGAATTTGCCCAAAATAACATAATAACGGTACATAGAACTTTTGTTCGCGACCGAACTAAATAGCGAAGCACAAAATATCCTGAACCCGAAAATATAATTTATTCGTAAACAACGTTCAAGCATCTAATTAAAATATTAAACAGATATTTTTAAAAATTTTTTTAAAAGAACTGAACAACGAATAATTGTCTATTGGATTCAATTAAGATTTTGAGCTTGCAAAGTTGCCCTCACAATTTTAAGATCAAAAGCGCCTTTCTCTCGACAAATGTTAGCATCATTTCACTTAATAACAACAAATAATGATTTTAGCGCAATTTTCCATGCATAATACTCATTTTCAATACACAAAAATTGTAATTATGCGCTTGTTTATCAAACGAATCGAAACTGTTTTTCACAGCGTGCACTTTTAATTTGACATATGCACAATGAGTAATGACTTCTTTTATTGTGTAGATGTCACTGCATTCGGTAGATGGTATCGAAAACTTCATTTGAAGGGAAATTTTATGGGGAATTAGGGCTAAAGTTGACTTTCGCGACTTGTGGCGGATTTCAATGAAATTATGTGGAGACATGTATTTTAGCAAAATTTGTCTGAAATTGCATTCTTTCCGAACGCACTCTAAAATCAGTAATAGATTATAATTGCAACGTTCATCTAATTGACACTTCTGTTAAATTGTGAAATCATAGACAATGGAATAAATAAGTGATTTCTTAAGTGATAAATGTGTTTAAGTGAACCTATGGCGGGTTTTTTTGGTTTTCGAAAATAAATTTTCTCGATATAAATACGGCAAAATACCGAAAAATGACATGGAATTTTTTCATCGTAAGACGTAATTTTTTTCCAAAACTATATGAGTTCGATAAAATTTTTTTTGCACATTCTAACGTTTTTAACTAAAATACATGTCTCCACAAAATTTCATTGAAATCCGCCACAAGTTGAGAAAGTCAATCTGTTCCGAAGTTAGTGTGCTGGTGGGTAAGGGTAACGAAAACATATCAGATTTGCAAATAAAATGTAAAAAACGGTAACAATTTTCCTAAATTTGTGCATCATTCTATGTTTCAAACTTAATTGATTCCGTGCAAATAAATTTGTGTTATCGCAAACAAAACCCGCGGACAACGAAAATTAATGTGTCAATGAATATTTCGCTCTGATAACAAATTAAGATCACTTTTAATTTAAGCTATTCAATTTCATTAGAATGGAATTTATTTGTAACGTATAAAATAAGTTGGTGGGGCTTGTCCTAGAGTTATGTCTACACAAAAAACTACTGTTAATATACTGTTAGACGATACTATTATATTAAGCTGCCCAGACACGTACAGGTTTCCGTCTAATACACAGCTTTCGGCCTTCAGGCTTCCATCGGGCCCTATGTGCATCTTGGGCCCCGACCTCCAGGTTTCCCCAAACTCGTGTGGACTTTGGCTAGTTTAGTCCAAAACCTCTAGGGAAACCTGTACGTCTATGAATCGTCTTAAAGAATGGTACATCTAATGCAACTATTGTCGAATCACTAACATCGTATAGAAAAAATCTGTGGAATGTTGGTAGGCAATTATTATTATAATATAGGTAAAAGCCAAATACCACTCACTCAATCATAATTGCAGTATATCCGGAACCATTGAGCCGATTTCAATAAAATTTCGAATACTTGTGCAACTTACCTTATAGGTAAAAATATTAAGAGTTGATAATAAAATTTCTAATATAACGCATTCTACGTACAGCCCAGTGTGTTATGTGTGGCTGGACAATAACCGTTGACCACTAATACAAATCGATGGTTACAAGCACACATGTATGTTCATTTTACTAAATTTTCGGGAAACGCCAAATGAAGTTTTGAACATCTGTGCACTATGATAATTTGTGTTTGAATTTAGAGTATTGAAAAGAGTGACTGTAAAATGCTGGTGTGCCCAATTTTTAACACTAGTTTATAATAAAAGAAAAAATGTTTTCAAAAAGATTTCAGTAGAACTTAAAAACAAACTAAAACTACTTAAGGACATACTACAAGTGTGCACTGTGCACTTTGACTTGAGCCCAGACTCGTCACTACATTTTTTTTTTGTATTTTTGTTTAAACATTTTCAGGTATGTTGGATATAAAACAAGAGCGCAGATGGAAAGATAAATACTTCACCAATCCAGTGGCAGTAAAATCTCATTTTCGAAAAAAAAGTGGACATACAACATGTGTGCTTGAAACCATCGAAATGTTGAATTTTTGAAGGATCAATTATTTGAAAATGGAATTACGTGTAATTCCGGCCAGTGGTACACTGGAATGGACTTGCGAAGAACTTTGCAGATCTTTGTCACAACTGAAACGTGCAGTTCAGAACTATTTCCGCGGTTATCAAATAATTAGTACTAGTAAATCTAGTTTTGGAGCATTCTTTATCCAGGTTTTTGTGTTGTCTAATAATTTCCGTTAAAATAGATCGTGCATCTAAATTCCAATTTCTAGAAGGATAATCATTTCCGTACCAACCTCTTTGTGGTCATCAAAGTTAATTACAGGTTTGTGCGTGTTTTGTCCAAGTGTTCTTTTTATATTTCTCTTAATCGAATACTTAACAGGTGCATTTAATTAGACACCGTCGAATTGATTCAATCCTTTTGAAGTTCAATAGATTGACTAATCCATGAACATTTTTTAAAACAAAATTGAAAGGTTACATATCCTTGACAAGTCTTTTTTCGCATGATTTTAAATTATTGTAATATGATTTTTAAATTGTTGTGAATAATATGGCACCACCAAGGATTTTTCCAATGTATAGTCTCCTGTTATCATCAGTACTGGAGCTGCTGTTCAACAATTCCCCCATTGTATGGGATGTCCAGCATTACTGGGTTTACTTTTTGAAACGGGGTTATCGGAATTCTCACGCTGAAGCAGAAAAACTACTGAAATTTTTCCGATATACATCAAACGTTATTCAGTTATCATTTTATACGATTAGCATCTTTATTCGAACAGAAAATGCAAACATAATTTCTCCATTATGTTGGTTGGTACCACTAATGATAGTGCTTCCATTAACAAATTATAAAATTTATATATCGAAACCAACACTTGCAACAATTATGATTGCACTGACTTATTTGCTTTATATAAGTTATTTAAGTCGATCGATCGATGGACTAATTCTGTTGCATTAATATACAGCATTTTGAAAATTTAAGAAAATTTCTATCCACAATATAAATATTTAAAGTACATGGAGAAATATTCTGCTTAATATTGTTCAAATGTTATCAATAAATTTTTCATGTGCCAGTCAAATCGATGAAAGAAATGTAATGCAGCATCAATTCATGCTTAGAATTACGGTGGCTTTTCTAAATAATCCATTCGTAAAGGACTGGAATAAAAGAAATTTTATTAATTTTAGTCTTTTGTTAATAGATTTTTTTTTTAAAAGATCCTGATAGGCCTTGCCCGAAATATAACAAACGACAAAATTTCTAATTATTATCAAAGATTCCGGCAATACAAATATTCTCTCCGTAAAATAGTCCTTTTTTTATTTCTTTTAAAAGATGTTTTTGATTGAAAGTTGAAAATGTAATAAATCGTAATTTTTCTTTAGAATGGTTTCCTATTCTATAAATTATATTAGTCTAACCACCAGTGACTAACTGACTAGCAAGCATACTGCTAGTTGTGTCAGTGTGACGAGCAAACTTTTGTAAAATTATGAACAAAGCGTTATGTTTTTTAAAATACTGCAGTTTAGGAAGCGTTGCATTAGACAAAGTCCTTTTAAAAGGTTTAAGTAGAAGAATGGACTTCGACAATTTCCGAGTAAAGTCTGCACTCCAATTTGAATTTTTAGATGGAATAAGAATAATACACAACTAAACTGATACATTAATGATGGAATATTATATTCGCCAAGCGTTAAAATACTTCAGAAAGGACTTGCTTATCGTGGCAGGCAATAGAAAAAGAACACATAAGTGTCGCATGCACTGGAATTCGGATTACCGGTTCCAATCTTTTCAGCATACCAATAAACGACTGCCATCTGGCATCTGAGAAAAATAAAGTTTTGTGTTCGGCAACTTCTTCTTAGTGTTGCCATATAAGGCTGAATTATTTTTGTAGCAAAATGCTGACTTCGCTTACTGAATTTTTACATATTAACTGCTTTTCGTTAAATAATGCTATAAATACGTATTACTGATTATTTTACAAATTCCAAAAACATTCCTTTTTTTACATGCCTTTGCAATCATTTAGAACGAGTTTCTCTTTCTACGATGGGAAAACTGTTTTTGCAGGCTTTTTTTGCACGATTTCTTAACAAACGTTGCTTCTCTGTTAAAACTGTTCCTTTTACATCTAGGGTATTTCATAATTGGCCTAAACCAATTATATGTACTTCCGTACTAGTTTTCATCCATCCATAAAACGGTTTCTTTTTACTTCCCGATCATGAATATATAGTTCTATTTTTCCTGTCACCATTATTTCTTGCCGTTGAAAACGTTCGCTCAAAACTAATAAACCTACATGCAAGGTATATAAAGAAATGCACAGTAGTAATAATAATAATTAAACGAATAATAATAATATAATCGTATCCTACCAGGAGTACACAAGCTGTTACACAACCAGTTTCCGCTTTCATATGTCCGATGAGCCTGAGTAGTGAGTGTTTCCTTTGACTTTGGAAGGTTCATAAAATCCATTTAAAATCCTCAATCATATTTTGACCTGAGGCTGACGCCATGCAAGCCTTTATGTTACGCGTCTTTCCATTTCAGTAGTTATAATTGGTTATGCAAATCAGTTAACTCTGAAGTCCTCTTAAACCAGCGGACGGTCGTAACCAGCGAATGGGTTTCTGATTAATGAAGTACCGAATCGCACGATTGGATTCCGTTTGGGAAGTAAAATCTAAGACCAGTAGCCGCGCGGAGGACGTAAGCTATAAATATGTTAAATATTGAATTGCTAAACATGAACTGAACGGCGGGATCGCACCAGAGTCCTTCGTTTCATATGCTCAGTGAAATTAGTGTCTTTGTTTCACAATGCATTTACACAAATCAGTCGCGGCAGTCCCCCACAAACTTCATTCAGTCGATTTTGTTTGCATATTTGATCCTTTTGCCGACGGAATTGTGGTCGCACTTTCAGCCACTCAAACACTTCATCAACGATTATAAATGACGCCAACAGTGATTGTTGAGATTCTGTAAAATCGCTCCCCTCCGAAATCCGAATGCGACATCAGAGACAGGATTTTCCGCGTGCTTCTTTTAAATAGGTGAAAATAAACATTCAAGTATTATACCCTCTTCCGGGAGGGACGATTTGTCACGCCGTTTTGCAGCTGAAGTAGGTCAGATTGGTTTTGTCATCCCTTTTGTTTAATGATCACAAAACGGTGGTGCGAGAGATACTCCTTAGCAAGTTACCGAGCCCTAACAAATCGAGTTAAATCAATTACAAGAGTGCGAGGCGAGCGAAGCGCTCTTCATTTATCATTTGCCGGATTTACTGCGTCATGTACTCCTTGACTGGAGGCAACAGGGACACACCATTATGCACAATAATTTTATGGATATTTTAAATATTCCAAGCCCCTTCTTCCCGTACGTTCCCACAGTTTGGTTTCCGTTTGATTTGTATTTTTTGAAAATCGTTGAAATGGGAGCAGAAAAACTTGGTGCTTCGTTTCAATCAGTTGTGCGGCTGTGCTGAGGGCTTCTTTAGATGTCGTTAAATTGCTGGTGGTTTCGTTTGGTTGAGAACAATACATTACATTATTGCGGGTATGGCTTGCATGGAGAATATCCCTGTGAACATTTTGATGGGACAAATTATTATTAGGTTTGTATTATAACTGAAAAGTGATGTGAATTTACGAAAGTAATTTTCTTGTTTAAAAACCTTTTATCCTTGCTGTGCACATCTACAAAATTGTATGTGGCACATAAGAAAGTGGTAAAGCAAGTGACAATTTCAAGAAATACCACTCCACAGAGAAATCGGTCAACAATAGATTGCTTAGGATCATTCTCCGAGACATACAAACGCAATAACTCTTTAGAATTTATCATTGACGTGTTGTCCTGCTGCATCAATTGCCGGCGTTGCATGATTGCTGATAAAATTGATGGCCGACCGGTCGAAACGTGCAAACCAAATAAAATCATTATCTTCATTGGGAAGAGCTATCAAGGGCTCCGCAGCAATGCAGCATGCTAGCCCGAGGGTACTTCATGCCGGTCACGTAAGTGATTTGTCCATTAATTACCAATCCAAGATAACAAGTGACAAGTAGTCATGTTTACACGACATAAATGTCAAAACTCGCCCAGAATGGGTCCGTCCCCGTCTGGAACGATTTTTTTCTGACACCGCGAAGATCCGATTCGACCTCACGTGTCTCTGTCAAAGTGAGAAGCACGTTCTTTTTGGAGCGCCCCAAGCACCAATTCCATGCCATTTCTGCATCTATTCTACCTCACCGGTAGATGGCGGAGGATGGGGTAGGTATCTATCGCGCATCTCTCAGCAGGTTGATTTCATCAACTGGAAAAATAGACAGCGGACATTTATTCACATTCAAATAAAGATAATTTCAGTTTTTGTAACTGCATACATAATTGGGGGAGAGTTTCACGGCGATCACGAAATTATTTTTCTTCGCACCATTCGTTCTCCTTTCGAACTTGCTCTTCCTCGGCTGCAGTGAAACCATTTCGAATATTGAAAGTCCTCCAAATTTCTTCGAGGGTTTTTCCCTTTATCATATTAGGAACAGTTTTGCATGTGATATCCATGATTGCCTTTCTATCCAAATAGTTTCCATCCAACATTAATTTGAAGAGCGCTCCTTGATCCACCTACAGAAATTCTGCATCTCATGATGAAATATCATCAGTTCGCTTCTCCTCGTTCTTATCGTCTCTGAATAATTGATTGGGAATCGTTTTTGTGGTTGTTGGCCCAGTGTAGAACTTTCATTAAAATTTAAGCATTAACATTTTTATTTATTTACGCTTAATACAAGCAATAGGTACAAAAGTGTCACAACTCGCACCAAAGACATCAATTGCCACGAATATTGTGGCGTGACTCCATCATAGATCGCTGTCATGCGCCATTTTCAGAATGATTTTTTTCGGTTTCTTTATGCGGCCACAGAAATCACTATGCCACACTTTCCTTTTGCATTATCCGCCTGGCTTCCCCGGCGGCACCATTCGTTCGCGCAACGTGAACTCTGGTCGCCGCCACCTCGTTTTTTCAATAAATTGCCCAAACATGATGCCGAAATGGTCCATAGATTGGAGCTCGCCTCATAACGGCCGATAAACGACGCATTTACTTAAGCAAATTGTTGCAATTTCGAGCGGGTAATTTACAATGGATAGACAGAAATTAGTGCGGCGACGAACGGACAGACTGGGGCGAGGGCAAATTGATGCATATGACCGTCACCAATGCCAATCTTGTCAACCACTGATGCATTTGGATCGAGGTAAGCATCCTTCGGCAACCATCAAGTGCGAGGCCATTCAATATCGTGTAAGAGAACCATAAAAAACATGAGCAGTTTGCTTATGATCGAAGGAAAATGTTTTAATCTGATCTGATGAATGTGTTTACATCGAAACAAAATGCATAGCGCGTATACCTATAGCCTCGCATTTAGCGTAACAATTGAATGATGTATCCAAAAATTCCAAAATATTTATTTATTCTTTATAATGGGATATTCTGACAGTTTCAAACTATTTTAATAAGTCGACGGTATTTACAAATTTATTTAAGATGTATTTCTTTTGCAGAACATAAAATCACGGTTTTGAATTTCAATTTTCTAGTCACACAAAATTCATCAAAGAAGTCGATATTTTCTATAATTCGCCAACCGTCATTACTCTTTTGCCGTGTGCCATTACTAAATTAAAAGAGTCAAACCCTTTAACGAAAAACGAGAAAAAGGAATGGCGACAGCGTTTCGGGCCTGGCCATTTTCCAGACGAGGGAAAGAATTTATCCAAATTTTGATCGAGCCGAAAAAGGTGCCATTAACTCTTTCATCCCGTCCCCCATATCCGACACGGTGAATCTAGCAATACCTCCACCAACCATTCAAATAATCTGATGACATAAATTTCGCCCTCACCAGAACTTGCCCACCATTGCAGACACAATACTATGGGTGGGTGTTGCCAGTCGCATTTAATCGCACCGCAAAAGGAAGAAAAACGGAGCCGCGACACACGTCACGGTTTAAATTGGCCGTGGTTCACGGTTTGTTGGCTCTTCGCGTTGAGGGCATTTTTCTTGCTTAATGGAACGAAGAAGTTGGAAAACCGCAGCCCACAATGGGAATGTTTGTGTTGCGCCGCAAATCGGGCCACAATTGGACGGCACGCCGTAAATGTGTAGTTTAATTCAGCGCCATTAAACGGTGAAAATTAATTGCATATGACCAGGGCCAGGCAGATCTGGCAGGTACATCCCCGAAATTCACGTATACTACGCGAAGTAATTGAACAGGTCATTTTGTTTTTGGTACTATGGGCTCCCCCAGCAAACGCATTTGAATCTAATCCCCAATGTTTTGGATACTTTTTTTTTTGATAATTTTTCAAGAACTATTGTTGGATTCATATAGTAGCAAAAGCCAGTTATCTCTGGGGTTTGATGAAATGGAATTGGGAATTTGAATATTTTATATTAAAAAAAAAAAAAATTTTTTTTTTAAATTTGCTTTATGTTTAAGAAAATGATGTGAGCATAGTGTTGAGTCTTATAAAGTATGTGGCGATACATCAGCTAATAGGATTACTACAAGCGAATTTAAAACTCCTTATCCTATTTTACAATAGAGAAAACGAAAGGATAGTTCATCATCATTTGTATGTGCCATGTGCTTTATAAGACATCAACACCATTTCCTTAAATTAAAAATAAAGCATATGTAAAAATATATATATTTTTAACATATTTTTGTTTGAAAATATTATACTGAAGGGTTTCAATTATCAAACCTGTACAGCTTCTGTATATTTCTAATCCATCTATACATAATCCAAACAGAAATACAAAACAAGATCACACAGACTAGGCTGAGAACTCAGGAAACACTAGACTTCACCGCCAACAAAAAATTGCGCACAGACTCAACAACCTTCTGGAACAATAAGCCTACAAGAAATTCTCCAAGCAGAAGAAAAATTTGGAACGAAAATGCCGCTTGCTACTCAGAACATGTTACTTACAATTAGTATAGTTACTTAGTCGGTTTTCCGGCGAAATGTGATTCCATAGAAGCTCCTGTACTCATCTTCTCCTGGTGAGTTCGGTTTGTCCTGCTCGTTTAGACCTGCGTCAATTGTTTTCTTGAAGTATCATTGTGTGAAAAGTTTTTGGAAAACAAAATCTGTACATCTCCATTGTTGGCAAAGCGGAAGTGAAAACGCATCCATATTTAAGTTCAAATTAAAATTACAAAATGTGAATGGAGCATCGCCGATTTGAAACTTCTTGGAAAACATTAATTCGTTCACACTTTTCAATTTTTGCCTTATGGTAATAGCTTCAACGGGTAAAAAGTGGCGGGGCTAAGAAACCACAATACAATGGGATATCAAGTGATCATGTGAGAATTTCAGTGTGAAGAAGACGCCAAGAAATTGACAAAACCGAGCGCCATTGAAAGGGCACAGCACCAGCAGATCAAAGTCTGTGAGTTCATTTGACCCAGTGTTGAACGTCAGTCATTTTTTTGATGCGTCTTTGGTATGGCGCGAGGATCGTACAGACAAGAACAAAGATACAGGGCGAGACCCATCAGCGATCATTCTCGAACGACCGGGAGGAAGCGAGAATTCCTCTTGGCGCCAGCACTAAAATTCAACCGCAAAGAAAATAGCGTTTTGTTAACACTTGGAATACCCGGGATGAGCACTATCCGCGGCAGTCTATCCTCCCTCAATGACTTTGGCACTCATTCACAACGACACAGCAAAAAAGGTTTCGGCTTTAGATTTTTGATAATTTCAACCGACCGACGACACAAAGGTCTGTCTTTTGCGTTCCTTTCGCGCCGCTATTAGGGCTGCTTAAGAATTTCTAATTTTTATTAATGATACCCCTAAGTCTGTTCGCTCAGAATGATAATTGTCATATTGTAACAAGTTAATTTTCTTCATTTCGGATGTTAATGTAGTCGGACCGAATGTAAAGTTATCCACCACTGATGAGCGAAACAATAACTATTGGAATGAATCATCATTAACGGAGATGAGTTAAGCCCAGTGACGCAGACCAATCATATCTTTTTGAAATTCCCTGGGAAAGTTTGTGTTGTAATCGCGAATCGTAGCACCGATTTCTGTTGCTGTATTTAGAACAGCAGTCCAGACGTATGGGATGTTATGGAAGATTTACTTTAAAAAAAGAACTTGTAATTGTTGGGGGCGATTTACTAAATAATGTTAAGCACCAAATAACATTTTCCGAGAAACTTTTCCTCCACAGTTCAATAGTTCAATGAACTATACGTCGAACACTATTCTTTATTTCTCTTTGATGTGAAAATAATAAAATATTATGTCAGAATAAAAATTAAGTGATATACGTGTATACATTTCATATTTGCACACATTGCCATTCATTCCAAATGTGTTGCTTTTTCTCTGAAAATGTTCCTATTTTATTTTGCATTTCATTACTTCTAAAATTGAAAGTAATTTCTAAAAATTGGTTTACTTCAGTTAAAGTAGTACAAAATCGCTTTCGCACTTTGATTTAATACTGCAGTTACGACCTACCACCATTATTCAGTACCTAATTGATTTTGTATTTTGTACAAATACATATCAAAACACAACTTGGAGCTCGTCAAACTCTCATCGGCGGCATAATGGTATCATCAAAAGTAATGACTTTGGGCATGAAACATTTGGCAAAATAAAACGAGCAAAAGCGCTTAAATGGATTCCGTCCAAACATATTTGAATGGCCGTTGCTAAAAGATTTCTAGTGCTGCTGCACATGTTTTTCAATTATTTATCTTCACTTAATTTTTTATTTTATAAACAACACTGTAACAAAATTTATAAACTTGAAAACCGTACAGTTTACTATATTGAAAAACATTTACCCTAAAGTTAGTTAAATAGTTATTCCATTTTCTGTGAAAAAAGAAGGAAAGTGTTAATTCATTTGTGAAGTCATTTCAATTCTGACATGTGCAGTGTGGAAAAAAATTACTAAAGGATTAAGTTAGCTCGCATGACAACACTGCGAATAGGTAACGGATCTAGCATCAAAAGCAACTTTATGGAATTCTTCCCGTCAAATTGAATTATTTGAAGTCAGTTTTTCTTAATCAAGGATTAATTGAAATCGTTAAGCTTCGCAAAGCACGAGCGAGCCAGGAAGCTAAAAGAGAACTGCAGCAAGCTCTTCTGGATGATAATAGTGATAACCTTTTTTTGTCATCACCACAAGACCTGTTGTTGTTTTTCGGAAAGTATTGAAGGAAAGTAATAATGTAAAAAGATTGTTTTTAAGAAATAATTCTTAAAAAAACTACATACACAGTATACACCCACAAAGCAGCTGCTTAAGTTACTGAAAGAATGCGACTGATTGTGATTGCAAACAATTGGTTTGTTTGGTGAATAATAAATCATTTTCGGAATCTTAATTATCGAGAAATCGTGATTAAATTATCGTGATCCGACGCTCATTACATAATCCTTGATGTCCATTGCATCGATGCAGACTACAGGCTTGGATATATGTTAATTAATGGGGCGACTTGTCGATGTTCGTGAACTTCATAGACGTCTGTACGTGTCATTTTCAAGACCATCCGTAATTACACAAGGGAATGCACGGAACGAGTTCCGGTTTCTTAGTTCGTTTCCTCCCCGGTTACCATCGGCGAGTGGCCTTATTTATGGGGTAATAACGACGCTCGCAGTAACAACTTTTCGTACTCCAAATTTCATCAGCAACGAGCGCTATCATTAACTAAATTAATTAGACTGGCTCAGCCTGGGACACGAATTCAGGCAAGAGGAGAAAATCCAATTAATCTGGCTGCCTCCTGTCTCCGCGTTCTGTTACTTCCTTAGATCATCTGGCCATTATTAGAATAATAACAGCTCGATTATGAGATCCTTTCGACGAGTATCAACGGCTCCTCGGACTATCAAATGACCTCCGAGGAACCCTTTTAGTTTCATGTTTTCAAATCACGCGCCATCAAGTCATAATCGAGCAAACCGAACGCACCACCATCCCTCTTCCCCAATGTATAACGCTATCAACGTATCAAAGTGGTGTCTTGTAATTATCTGCTAAATTTCAGTTCCTTTGGTACAAAAAGCCCATTAGTTCGCTGAGGCGGCCTCTACTAATGACTTTTCTGTTAAATTAAGTCGATCGGGCCAAGCAGGTCGAGAAGATAAGTTGGGGAGAAAACGAAATAAAATTAAGTATAAAAAAAAGCGTCTTCACTGTCAAGGATTCGGGGCAAAAGGCGCGAGATGCTCCATTCCATTCCGCGGGGAAATAGTGCGAAGGTGAGATACCCGAAGGCAATCAAAAGCAGATGACAGGAGAACCAGAGAGTGTTCAGGATTTGGGTCTCTTCACTTTTATTGATTGTTCAGCTTTTAATCCTTCCCGCACCTTATTTCCTGCCGAACTTCCTGCATTTCAGACGAATCGATTATGCCACCCTCCGTCCCTCCGCAATGGAATTAGAATCAGAGAGAGCCATGACCGTACGTTCGCCAGTTCTTCAAACCGAGGACCTTTTGCTTTCGCCCTTTTTGCTGGACACCAATGGCGAACCTAGTAAAATGAAACCTGTTCGGGATTCTAAGTGACGTCAATTTATTGCAGAGTTGCACTTCCACATCAGAAGAGCGATCCGGAACGGTAATTTTCTAGGCCCGGCCTAAAATGCTGGATGTTTACCGTACAAGGCTACTTGGCAAGTAGCTGTGGACGAGGCAACGATTCGTGAATATTTTGTATTTTAAATAAGTATATAAAGTTAAATAATCTTGACGGTGTTTTCGAATCAACATAGCTATGCAAAATTTCAACTGATACTTCGTTGCTAATGTACGCAAGATGTTTTGCCTGCTATTTGTAACTTTAGAATATGTTTTAAATTCACGATGTTTTGCCTCAAATCTGAAACACCAGTAGAATTTTGGTGGCCCAGAATATTTTATAATTCGGGGATAGTGCAATAGAAAATGATGCTTAGACTTTAAAGAATCTTCAAATAGTGTGATATATAATGAATTCTGTTACTCAATCAGGTATTCGAGCTCGACAAGTAGTGTGGGTAGCAGAAGGTAATCAATTATGTCATATATATGCAAACAAACATCCAAACATTATCGTTTGCTGGCAACAAGTAACCAATCATTAAAGGAAAATAATATTTTTGCTATTTTACAATAGTTTTTTCTCTGAGTGTGGTCCTTAATTTTTGATAATAAACCGTTTCCTCAACTGAATTCATTTTTATTATAAGCTCAGTTATGGCTCGTCGATATTTAGAATATAGTGATTGGGTTTGCCCGAGAAAAAACTATGACGACCTGTTATTTTATATGAACGAAAATAAGGGATGAAAACTTTAATGCAAATTTACAAAAAGATTATCTTAGTCACATGGGTCAATTATCTGAGCCTCTAATTGATTCTTATTATTGACGATGTCAGCTTTAACTTTTTTGTTTGAAATAGATATTCGACACATTCAAATTCATATTCATGAATTTGTTTAATATCCAAAAGCTGAAATGGAACAGCTTGAAGGGGAAATGAAAAAAAATTTGCTTTCTTATTGAAAGATGCAGTTTTTGTTTTAAATTTAGAAGGATATGTATTCAGAAATGTTCGATAAAACGGCAGTGCGTTGCAGACACTGGGAGAAATAATAACTCTGAGTACAAATATGGAAACGTTTCCTCTTCTGCAGGCGCATCAAGAAACTCCATCTCAAGCCATTTGCAATATATTGTTTTGCAGTTTTGGCTTCTCTTGTGAACATTCCTTGAATTAGTAACATATTATACATTTTCCTTTGCGAATTCATTTGTTTAAAAACAATTAACAAAATAAGATGTCCAAGTGTTAACTTAATGTTGAATTATCTCTTTCGATATTTAGAAGCTTATATGCGTAAGATTACAACAGGGCGAGAAACCGTAAAAAGTTAACGTATCCTCCATTACACTTGTAATCTTTATTTCTAGTACATTAAATATTGTGTTTATGTTCATCTTATTATAGGTATCTATAGTATAGATTGAAAAAAGGATATGTTAACTCTAAATTTTCATCACAAGTTGAAAGTTTTGTTTTATATATTTGTTTATGAATTCTTATGTTTCGAGGAACCCAAAACAAACTCACTAGCTTAAAAGCGGGAGCTTAATTAAAACTGACGAGAAGTTAATAACTGGGAGCGGAGCGCTAATTGAAGAACCTGAAAAGTCGCCGGGATGGGTTTCGGGTATTAAAACGCAAACGGTACTTGCACGCAATTGTTGGAAAGTCTTGAGTGGCCTCTCGTCCACAATTCGACCACCAATGAGCGTCAGTAATGATGATGGCTATAGTGGGGTTGACGGCAGCCGTCTACCCCGAGATAATGAATATGCTTTTAATTGCGGTTAAATGGAGTGCTCAGGTTGCCACCATCCCTTAACTATTTTATGTGAATATTTATTGGAGTTTTAATTAGAACTGTTCAGACAAAACAATTTGTTTACTTCAACATTACATTCCAATAGTAGGAATATATTATTGTTTATAAAAATAACGTTATTTCTATATTCTATTGGAAAAATTGATTTTTTTAATGTCTCATGTTTTTTTTCTATAGTACGATTTTTAAGGTATGTTCAGGCTTTTCCATTCGTTCTTAAAACTAGTACGGAAGTATAATTGCTTTAGGTCAATTTGGAAAGGTGCGGTTTAGAATTTTTTTCATTATTTTTGATGATCTTCGCAGGAATAAGTCGGACCAAATCGTCACCCATATCTTGGCGATGATGCCGCCGCAGCTTCCACAGCATAATCCTTAAACTGGAGCAGATGTCCTGTCCTTCCAATTAATGTACAAGCTGTACAGTGTACATATTCGGGAATAACAATAATTGCGGGCACGGAGTGTAGCAGTGATTTGCACGTCAACTAGAGATATTTGATTCCACCTAGCAATTACCGCTGCATAATCACAGAGTTCACAATGCTTGCTGAAGATTACTGAACGCTCAAATGTGCTCGCGCCTCGGCCCCGTCTTGCGGTGGTATTTTCGATCGGTCTGGGCCACTTCGAAGGAGCTGCTGCCCCACCTGAACTTAACCTGGCCAGGATAACTGCTTGCGGTGAATAATAGAAGAGCTGCTGTGAAATTGTGAACAAGTTCTGCGATAATTACAAATCGATTTGAATGGGTTTTTCGTGGTCATGAAAACGCAGAGAAAACTGGAAGCCAATTTGCAAGCAAGTGGGCGCGATTCAGTTCTAGGCACGCTCAAATCACCCCACCAAGATTTCTTATTCGTCTCCCCCCATGTCGCACCCCATTCCAATCCAGCAGATGAAATCGTTTCTGACGTCCAGTTCTGTGTATTTGCAGGAGTCCGTGGACTCAAAATAATTTGCCTACAATCGTGGCTGCCAATTAATTTCATTAACTCGTACAGAAAAAATGAATACAGAGAGGCAACCAAACAAGAGTTCATAGATTTGCTTGAATTTGTTTTATTGCCTCGAATCACGACCAGGACCTCATTCCACCTGAGAAAAGTTCACTTGACGTCTGCACATTCAAACTGCTGCACCTCTGCAGGTAGCACTCAAGAGGTCGACGATTGATACGCCAGCTCCACTTAATTGATACGAGCACGCCCGGTCAGGAGCTTACAGTTAGTTGCTATTATCGTAGTTATACCTTTAATGAACGGCGATCGACTCTAGGCCTATCGAACCTGCGCATTTACCTGCAAATTGAAATCGGAATGTAACAAGCGAAATGATTTTATTCCAGTTGGGCTCGCCGTGGTCAGTTGGACTTGTTTCCTCTGCCGTTTCCTCCGTGCGTGTACCACGTAATTAAATTACGGCTTCACCCGAGAAGTAGCATTGCATGGAACTGGCCAGACTTTATCGGCAGTTCGGTTCGATTATGTTGCAAGGTGATTAAGCGAATCAGAGTGGTTTGCTTCTGCATTTGTTTGCCCCGGGCAACGAGATGCGTAGGCGATCAAAATTCGGAATACCGCTCGGGGCGGGGGAGAGTTCTGCAAGTCCCGGTTATCAGCCAAACACTGGACAGTGGGCGAGTCTTGGAGGATGCAACTGGACGTGGGATGAGTGTCACGCAAAGCAATTGTTTGGTTGCGCGAACTACAGCCCTCATTCAGGGTACACCTTTTCGTAAATGGTGATGCAAGATGCCAGAAACGGTATGGACATTCTGAACCAATCGTATTGTGGGGAATGACTACAGAATCCACGGATGGATCAATATAAAAAGTCAATGGTTAATTGTGGACTAACGCATTTAACCGAAAAATTTAATCCAACATCCAAATTGACAGTTTTTCCTTTTCATTCATTTAAACATTGCTGCAATTTAATTATTATCTATGTTCACTAAATCTGAAAAGTTTAGCGCACCTCTGGAATAATTTTTCAGTATACGTTGTTGTTGCTCACAGACTTACGCAAAATGTGAACGGGGTCGTTATTATGACGAAATTTGCAGTGATCGCCGATCGTTGAGAATTAATGCATTTGCCACTACCACCATCGATCGATACAATTATTGAGGGTGTGCTGGAAGGACGACAACTACGTCAATCAATTTCAATTTCACATGTGCTAATTCGACCGCAATATTGGTGAGGTTAAATGGAATTTTAATTGATTGCAAATTTCATTTGAGAAAAAAGAAAACAACATAGGATAATCGTTGTACATATATTGAATGAACTTGCCGATTTTTTAAAAGAACTTGAAAATGAATGGATCTGAGTGACATTTCGTTCACAATGAAATAATAATTTCATTAAAAAAATAGATAATAATCGAATTACTAATATTACTTTATGGTGTCCTAATTAAACTTCAGACATTTCTACTAGCTCTTGGTCCTACAATATCTCAAACAACAAATTGAGACAAAATTGCTACATACTAACATCGTTAGGTTTTAATATTTATTTTGTTGTGGTTTTTAAAATTGAAAACCGAATCCCAGGTATCCACGAGTCATGAATGAAACCCAAACATCATTTCCGACAAGCGGACTCTTCTGAGAAAATTTTGATGAGTTAAGAATATTTTCATGAGTAATTTATTCATCCAGACTTTGATTATGTGCAGGCCGAACACATTTACAGGCTCCCAAAACACGAATCCTAAAAGATATTAAATCATAAAAAAGGAGAGGAAGTCATTAAGACACAAACGAATCGCCGGAGCGGCATAAAAACTGACACACTGTCTTACAAGGAATTAGAAACCATAAACGGATCTCATTTAATTTCTAGAAAGAAAACAGAATAAAAAAAGTAAATAAATAAAATGAATATAAAAAATATATATATATCGAAGCGCCGGCTTCATCGGGTGGAAGTTATGGTCGCGCTCAATACGAATGTGTTCTCGACAAGAACTATATCAGAGTGTCGGCGGGATCAATGCGGAGGTAATTAATTCATAGATCGATTTTATACAGCAGAACTAATCGAAGAACGGATTTGTTTTACGCCCTGAACAGATACTTGAGTCGGGGTAACACACGCATTCCTTGGATCTTTAATCAATTTACTACCGAGGACCAGATTGAAAATGTCACTAAATGATTTATAGCTGCGGTCAGGCCTTTTTACGCCAGAGAATACCTTCTTAAATTGTCGATGCCTTTTGGAACGAATTGCCCTTACCTGAGGTCGTGTTTTGATACTTTGGTCAAATTTATGCGACTGTGCTTGCATGAACCAAATTTTTTTTCAATGCAACCCGTAATGCAATCATATTTTGATCAAATGGAAATTATGTGGGAGAGTGTGCTACATGCAGGAATCCCTTTTCATCTAGCAAATTCGAAAAAATATGTATGGGAACGATTCAGGTTCAATGGTATGAATATTCTATACGTATCGTATTGTGGGGAATGACTACGGAATACACGGGTCCACTGTCTCCTAGTATTTCGAAATGGATCAATATAAACAAATTTTTTTCATCCACCAAATTCGGAAAAATATTTAAATATGTACGTTAAAAATATGTGTGGCCGATCTAGTGCTCGGTGAAAGCAAAATATTAAGCTTTTAGGTTTCGTTCGTTAATTTTTTAACAATTGGGATAGTTCATAAATTGGGCCGAATTCGGAATGAACAAAGAAGAAGTTTTACAAATTTTCCCAATTTGTGGTTGTAATAAATTTTATCATTTTATATTCAAATTATAAATGAAAATTTTATAAATTAGTTCTATGAGCAATCCTCCAGACTCTTCCGCACACAACGAGCGGAATCCGCTTAAAATAAGGATACGATTTCCGCCATCCGTAAAGATGTGTTTTGAAGAAACCATCCTCATGGAGAGTATCTGGAAGCCCAATAATAAATAGAACTTCCCATCGAAATATATCACTTTCATTAATGAGTCCGACTAAAAATCCCTCGACAGGATTTTTGTTCGATTCATCCAAATTTTTTTTCAAGAGCAGTGATGATTGAGGTTTGAACATTTAAGATAAATTTTCTGAGTACGAACTAAAATTTCGACAACAACAAAATCTCGTCAAAGGCGTTTCTTGTTCCAAAATAAAAAACATTAACCTATCCCTTGCTTCTATGAATTGGGACAACGTGGCAGAACTTGCTAAACGCAGTTGTGCCCGCCTCCTAGCTCAGTTTTGTGTAGTGTAGTATAGTAAACTTTGAATAGTGTAAATAAAATCATTGACCTTTCACGAATCCCCGATCTTTTGAGACTTAGAACAATTCTTTTTATTGCCGTGTAAGTTTTCACTTCGGCCATGCAATCTTCAGGCACACATTTTTGATACTTTTATAAATTTGTATTTTTAGGAAAATATACAACTTGAAAATTTATTTACAATGAAGATAAAACATGACTTTGATATATTCATTACCATTCGGCAGATCGTATCGGGGAGTACGCATTCACGTGGACGTGGGCCCACTGTCTCGGAGTATTTCGAAATGGATCAAAATAAACAACTTTTTCATCCAATAAATTCGAAAAAATATGTATGGGAACTATTCAGGGTCAACGGTATGAACATTCTATAATCTATACCAATTGTATTGTGGGGAATAAATACAGAATGCATTGATGGATAAATATAAACAAGTCAATGGATAATTGTGGACTGGCGCATTTAGTCGAAAGATTTTATCCAAATCTGTAAACTGAAATAATAATAATAATAATAAACAGACACACAGAATTATATAGCATTAAAATAACATTGTCTTCACTTTTCGATTGTTCTTCATACCTTACTGCGCATAAGAATCAGGGATGACTATGAAGAAGTGGAAAGAATGAAGAAATTTACAATTGCATTATATTTACAATTTTTTGAAAAATAAATAGAAATAGTACTGATTTGGAAAATTCTTCTTTCCAGGATCATCCTAGCCTACGTGGAACCCCATTAGCGATGCTAGCCGCACAGTGTAACAAACTGTCCAGTAAATCTCCACCTCCTTTGGCGGACGCGGCTGTTGGAAAGGGTTTTCATCCATGGAAGAAGAGTCCCACAACGTCTGTTGGGCAACATTCGCCTTGTGCCATATCTTCCTCAGCTTCGACTGGTGTTTCCAGCGTTCAAAGGTCTTTGCCAGCGAGTAGCATCAGCACGATGGTTAACATTACCTCAAGGTAAGCTCCGAGCAATCTATATTTAGGTATTTATTTAATTCATTCTGTTTTCAGCCGTCCAATAACGTCGTCATGCTCTGCAGTGTCCAGTCCCTCGTACGGAAGTGACTTGTACTTTCCCAGTGCAACGGCATCTCCGTCAGTCGCCGACAATCCTCATATGCACCAAGGGTTGTTGGGCAAAGTGGAGGGTACAACATTTGGATCAGTGTACTCCAGACATCCTTATGACTGGCCCTTTAATGCAGTCACAGCAACCCACAAATCGGAGGGTGTCAATTCCGGGTGGTGGGACATGCACAGTGCTGCAGGCAGCTGGTTGGATATGGGCAGCGCTGGAATGCACTCAACAATGGCTAATTACGCTACTGCAGGCTCAGACTACTCTTCGCTAACCCATTCATTATCAAATACTGCCCACTTGCTCGGCTCTGGTCAACACCTTCTGCAGGACACCTACAAAGGGATCCTACCCGCACAAGGGGTCGGTGGATTCGGCCTCCCCCACGCCAGTGCAGGAGCGTCCACTGGGCAGGCAGCAACTCCCCAGACTCCTTCTCCGAGGTCCCAACGAAGATACGCAGGAAGGGCAACATGCGATTGTCCAAATTGTCAAGAGGCCGAGCGCTTAGGACCTGCCGGCGTCCATCTTCGAAAGAAGAATATTCATTCATGTCACATACCTGGCTGTGGGAAAGTCTACGGGAAGACGAGCCACCTGAAAGCTCACTTGAGATGGCACACTGGGGAGCGACCATTCGTCTGTAATTGGCTCTTTTGCGGCAAGCGTTTCACGCGCTCCGACGAATTACAGCGACATCTGCGAACTCACACCGGTGAGAAACGATTTGCGTGTCCTGTCTGCAATAAAAGATTCATGCGCAGCGATCACTTGGCCAAACATGTCAAAACGCACAATGGTGGGGCACAGGGTGGCACGAAGAAGGGCTCGTCGGAATCATGTAGTGACTCTGAGGAGACGAACCAATCTGAGGGTCTCCATCAAAGCCACCCCAACACACCGACCCATCCTGGAATGACAATGTCCCATCACATTGGTTCCCCCGTGCTGCAGCAGCAGGCACAGCAGCAATCACAATCACAACAACAACATCATCACCAGCACGCCCCTAGCCCAGGCATGGACCATGTAAACAACTTGGACGTGAAACCCGGTCTAGTTTGAGGATCGATTGGACCCCTCACTTTTGCGCCACCACTGGGGTCCTACCACTAGTTGTTTTATGTTCTAGATTAAAGTTTTACAAAGAAATCCTACGATATTATTGTGGAAAACTCCTGAATGGGGCAATTGTATTTTTAATAACAAGATATTCCAGCACGCATGCATTTGTCATTTGTTGAAATTCAAGCGCCAAAACAAATTGTCTCTCTCCAATCGCGGCATTCAGACTCGCTGCTGAACTAATTTCGCAATTGCTCTTCAAGCCTTCAAAAAAAAAAACGTTGTCAGTGTATTTAATTATCATCTTTAAAATCATGAGATTTCAAGTTGTTTTGTCCTGACCGCAAGTGCTTGCGTGCTCTGTTAATTTTGATGATCAGATAAACGAAACTGGATCATCCAGGTGGACATATTCCAAAAAAAGAAAAAAAAAATTTTTTTTGATTTGATGAAACAAACACACATGCAGACAGTTGCAATTGAATTGACATTATTTCTAAATGGTTAAGAAAGCAAAACGGGATATTTAAATGTCATTTTTAGTAATCCATTTTTTTCCGAAGCAATATTTGTTAAAATTTTTCATACAATCACATTAGCTAACGAATAATAATATTTAATAAAATTTTTGGAATTTGTCTAACTAATGATAAAAAATTCGAATCAAGCAAAAAATGTTATATGAATACTAAGACAAGAACTTTGTAAATAATGGTATCCAAGAATTAATCTTTTTTCGTTCATTTTGTTTATTTCCTTTTTTTTATTTTAATATAAATTAATGTAAGGTAATATCGAAATTGCTTAAGTTCATCTCTCGTACCTCAAAAGTAGGTTTTGTGTGAACATTCGGCTTCTAACTGTAAATATAGCGCCTCTATTAAGGGATTTTTCTTTTAAATTTTTCTTCTTTCTCAAATGAAATTAGGAAAACAAAATAATCTCAAATTTAACCCTTAGTTTATGTAAGCTATTTATAAAGCAAATGTATCTTTTGTTGTTAAATATTGGAACGAAAACTCTGGAATCTCAACGAGTTTATTGTAATATTGATAATTGAATTAATTAAATTAAAATTATTTGAAAATTGTGTACATTGTAAAGAAATATATATATGTGTGCAAGTCAAATGAGGATTTTTATTAATTTTTCCTTAGCCCTAGAAGTTTCAACAAATTACCATCTGAAGGAATGATTGAAAAAGTTGTCCTTTATAATCAGTTTCGTTAGAAACAATCAAAGAACAAATTAAAAAATAATATGGTATTATATATGGTTTAGGCTAATTTTATGACACCCCAAAACGGCACAGTTTTAACACAGAAACTTAATATGTAAATATTTAGTCCACAAATTCAACATTTTTATAAAAAAAATAACTTGCCTTATATGGCAATACTAAGGGGTTGCCCGATTTTTCTCATCTTAGAACTTTTTTTCTGTCACCATTATTTCAAACATTGAGCCAGACTCTTATAATATTTTAACAATTCCCGCGTTTTACGGATTAATGAAATGTGGGAAGTCGAATTAGAAGATATTCAGTCAAATGTACACAACCAATGTTGTGTCACGCTGCCAACGTAGCCAGAACGAATTTGCTTGTTTTTCGAATACAAACAAAAAACGCTGCAATGTCTTTACACATGGGTTTATTATTTCTGGTTGAATACAGTTACATTGGTAATCCACCCAAGCAGCGTTTATTTTATTTTATAAAAAAAAAATGTCTTTTAAAAAAAAAAAATTTCATTTAAAAAAAAAATTTAATTTAAAAAAAAATTTAATTTTTTTTTTTAATTTTTCACTCTTTCGTCAAAATCGACTTCATATTCGATATCCTCATCCTAAAAAACATAAAAAACGATACCCCACATGCCCAAGTTTACAAAAACTTTAAAAATGCGTAATTTTACCTCCCTTTTTCACCCCTAAAACCCCAGAGTGTATTCCGATCTAGCTGCCGAGCTTCGGGACACAACTAGGGTCCAAATGTAGCCTATATGCGAAAGAACGATTTTTTCCGACCGTTATTTAAGGTAGATATCGCTGACACGGCGGACGGTGGACGGCGGACGGCGGACAGACATTGCAGTTTTGGACTCTACGCATCTTGAAACGTAAAAGAAAAAAATTTGAGGGGGGGTTATAAAAAATTTTTTCGAACCGATTACAAAGGTGTATTATTCAGAGAATAATAAACCAAAAGTAATTAAAACAATTTTTGGTAGGATTAATAATTGAATAGGTTTGTAGAAATTATAAAGATCAAAAGTTGAAAATTTGATAAAAACGTAGTTGGTCTTAAAGTTATACGCATGAGTGTATTGTATAGTAGTAGTGTATACTGTATAGTGTACAACAAATTGCAACTAAAAATCAGAAGTCTACTTGAAGGAGTCTCCTTCAGAACAGGAGTATTCCGCGAAGGTGTCCAACGGCTTGTGATTCACTATCATTGAATAGTGGTACAGAGTTGCGTTGTGAAAGCGATTGTAAGAAGTGTGGAAATGAAAATTTTCTCAGAGCTCAGACCACCTCACCAAACAAAGAGCTGACAATTTAGACTTTAGAGTAAGAGTTATTCCGTGCAGTCAACACACGAGCACGCTTAAGGCCCGTCCAGATAGTTCCGCCTCCTTTCGTTCGTCCGCCTCCGTTCGTTTTTTCTTCTTCTTTCGTTTTCGTCCGGTTTTTTGTAATGTCCACATAGCACCGTTTCGTTTCTTTCGTCTTTTGGACCTTTGACACTTGTCATTCATTGTTTACAATTTAATAGCAATGGAAATATTGAGTGAGCTATTCGGGGATTGGACTAAATTCACTCTATTACATTAAATTTACTGTCTCCGTACGATTCACCGTATTTCAATTCAAATTTATTGTGATAGGCAGAAAGTGAGGTTATGCCCGTCCGCCCTTTCGCCTAAAATTCGAAATTTCTCAAAGTTTTTCCCCTCCGTCCGGTTTCGTTCGTCTCCGTCCGCCTCTATGTGGACACTTCCATGGGCAGTATATGGAACCAAAAAACTAAAAAAACGAACGGAGGCGAACGAACGAAAGGAGGCGGAACTATCTGGACGGGCCTTTAGTCGTCTAATTTAGAACACCTGATCGAACAGATCTTCATTTTCTTCTTGTTCTGGACGTGCGTTGCGTCGCGTCGCGCGTACAGAATAGTTGCTGATTAATTTTTCGCTCTTAAAAAGTTTTCAAAATATTTTACTCATCATTTTTATGATTTATTCCAAAAACTTTAGAAGACATTTACAGCTGTTATTATGATGTTTTTGGGATTGCCAGATGCTTTTCAAATTGACTCTTCAAAATGGAAGGCTTAAACACCTCTGAAAAAGGAATTCAGTGATTACCTAATATTTAAAATTTAAAGTAGTGAGACGCTCCAAAAAAATTATAACATATTGCACATGTTGTTCTGTTCGAAACTGACATTGGTTGAGAATTTCTATAGTGACATGCCAAAAGTGTTGTATTCTTGTGAAAAAATGAATTTTCACTATACTTTTGCCGTTTAGTCATACTCAAGTTACACCAAATTTGTGCGGAAAGTTTTCCTGTATCAATTATTGTCAATAGTTTTAGTGAACGAAATATATTTTTACGAAAACGATGACCCAAATGATTTTGGGTTCCCCAAGCCGGGACAATGGAACTACACTCAACATATCTCCCTGAAAAATCTGAAGATTAAAGACATGGTTGGTTGACGCGGTTTATTCTGTTGCCAAACTATAAATCAGCTGATGTGGAAATAAACAATGATTTTGTTGCTCTTTTAGAATATACGGTTATTTAAAAAAAAAAAAATTAAGATTTTCTTTGAAATTACTTGGAAATTGTTGGTTTAATATATTAAGATTATTACTATTTCCTGTTTCTGTTCCTTCGATTAAACAATCCCATTACAAACAGTTCCGACTCAGTAAATGGCCACTTCCAGCAATAGCAATGTCGCGCCGACCAATTCATGCTGTCTTCTCAAACGAGCATTTCGACTCATTGACCGGCAATTGCTTCAGTTTCTTCATCGAGCATCAACTGCAAGAGAACGATGAGACCAGCTCACCAATCAAATCTGAAGAACTTAAGTTCTTAGAAGACTTCATAGTAGACTTGGAGAACTCAAAAATGGTGGAAAGTCGCATGAAGTTATGATATAACTGTTGAAGATCCAAATGTTCCTAAACAAAAAGATTTCTTTTTTTTTGGAAATCTTTGTTGAAGAATATTTCTAATGTATAAATAGAGAGACGAACTGCTGTTGTCAGTATTGACTCCAGTTAAATATCCAGAAAAAATGACTACACTGGGTCCTGACACTCAGAAATATGTACGTCGATGAGAGTGAGAGAGTCGTCAGGCAATGGTTCCGAAGGGCGAGGAGTTCTGCTCCGTGAGTGATATTCTTCGATGAATTCGATTCCTGTGTCCTCTTAGGGAATACTCTTCTTAATTATGTGTTTTTACAACCACTGGTCAATGGTCAACTAGTATTACAAATTTCAGACTTCTCGAAAGTACTCGAGGATTCCTGGGCTAATATTGAAGGGCAATCATTCGTGCTAAAACTGGAAGAAATTTACAACATCCTAGCCTTCCACTATTCCTAACAAGAATAGATAAAGCACCACTTAAGCCTCAGCAGAAAGCTGCAATTCTGCGGAAAGTACTTATTCCTCGACTTTTATCGGACACTAGGTGAAGTCACTGGCTCCTTTTTGAGGATGATAGATGGTCAACTCCGGGAAATACCGGAAAAAGTGGTTACACCTACCTCACGATGTTACGCTTGGGGTGTTTTATGCGCCTCTCAGGTCTGGTGGATTGGGTATCCCGCACCTTCAAGACCGACTACCCTTATTACTCTTGCAACGCTTGAACACAGGAAGGCATAGTCCAGACGTTACGGTCTCACGTATATGTAGTGCAATATTCTCGCGGACTGCAGCCAAGCATACTGCTTTACTTTCGAAGGTTGGTGTAGCAGGCGGAGTGCGTGGACCGACAGCGAGTGATGAATACGATCTGAATTTCCCAGCACTAAGGGATCAGATCGGGCAGGACCAAGCAAACCAAACTTGTCATCAAATAACAATATGACGGCTGGCAACCGTCGGAGGACTACAAGTTCCTTCAAAGGCTTAAGGCATCGCACATTCTGGGGCAATAAGATTAATTCTATGGCAGATGGAAGAGAGTGTCCCATTAACACGATGTGGTTGCGTGGGTATGGGATCTCAGGGGCCGAATATGTTCGATTCCTGAAACTTAGAATGAATGCGTTGCCTTCCAGAGTGCGTGTCTTGAGGGGTCGAAACGGAAATAGGAGGTGCAGGGCTGGATGTATCCAAACCGAAACCAGCTATCACTTCAGACTTGTACAAGGTCACATGGTGGTCCTGTCAAAAGACACGATAGGGTTGTGGACGTCTTAGCTAAGGAGCTTAGGACTATAGGGTATGAAGTGGCGAAGGAAAAGCAGTTTCATACTGCAGTGGGTGTCAGGAAACCGCAAATAATAATTATAAAATGTTTGCAAATTTTTAATTTTTACATAAACTTAACGAAGTAAAATACAAATTTTATCTTATAATAATCGGATTTCTTAGTTAGGTAAGGCAATCGCAGACCTCCAGGTCAATTGAATTTCTTCTTCGAAATGATGCTGATGGAGTTTAGAAATTGCGGCTGTGATGTGGATACGATTTCACAGTCGTCATCTTTTCCAGTTTTCACTTTCTTTTCCGGTGGTGATTCAGTTAAGTACGATAAGTATGCAATCGAAACTGCAAAATTGTACCTTTGTCCATGGTACCCAGTGCCTGCTTCTGTGCAAAAAGTTTTAGTACATGGTGCAAATGCGATCGCTGTCAACCTCTTACCCATAGGAATGCTTAGTGAGGAGTCTCAAGAGGTTCGAAACAAAGATTTCAGAAAATTTAGGGAACACCATGCAAGAAAAATGAGTAAAGAGGCAACCAACACTGATGTTGTTAATGCTATGATTATGGGCTAGGAGTTTGAAGATGTGAGGTTCGAGGGCGTATCATACGTTGTGGTTTCGGTTTTAGAGGTACAGGTGGGCGAACCTGTGGTCCCTGAGTATTTGAACAATGTGGAGTACTGAACATTTTATTTACAAAAGAAGTGAAAGTGTTGCTGTTCAATGTTCATATGCAATTTGTGATTTTTTGAACTAGAAGGGATCTTCTGTGGACGTGGACTACGGTATAATGGCGGCGGCCTCCTTATTATTATAGTGGTCGGGTTGAAATTCGAATTTGCTGTCGGGAATCGTTGTTACAGATATCGAACGAATGCTGGTCGCATAGCTGGTTCCATTTGTGGACAAAAATCACCAATTGGCATTTGATTGGACGGGAAAGCCATAAGGGGTCTATAATTGTTTGGCTGCGTAATACCATTGACAGACATGTAGTATGAATACCATGGTATTGAAACTATCTCATCTCAATACTACGTGGTATGAGAACCCCTGACAGACTTGAGTTCGTGGTTTGTGAAGTAAACAATTTCGGATTTTGACAGCTGTCATCTGTCTCTTAATGTGTATGTACTGAAATTGTGTTGAGTTTTGCAAAAAATATTAAGCAGAAACCACTATAAAAACAAATACTTACAAAGAACACAAACAACCCCGAACTATGTTTAACCTTTACACTTTGATTTAAGAAAATGTTTTGCCATAATATGTCAAATCACAATACTCTATTCTCCGCTACTTCAAGTTGCCGCTGACGTGAGTAAATTCTTCCGAGCTTTTCGCAATACTAAGTCGATTGAGCTAGTTTCAATACTACGCTAATACCACTTAGGTGAGCTGGTATGGACCTAGTATTCGGTGACAGACATGTGGTATTTACGTAGTATTGAGATGAGATAATACCAATACCACATGTCTGTCAATGGTATAAGGGTAGTTGGCATCGAGGCTGGAGGTAGTACATTAGGCACATCATGTCCTGTCATGCGTTTGTGATCATACAACTGAACAACATCTGGAAAACAATGGAATCGAAATGTACTCATTTGAATTCAAAGGCCAATCAGTGTCTTGTTGAAACTGTTGACCACCTTCTAATAATTTCTTGAGAAGATCATCGGCTGCTTCATGGTGATTTTCCTCGGTCGCACACTGATCTAAGCCATCTACTGGTGGGCATTCAAAATATCTTTTTTCCAGACACTGCTCATTATCCCGGGTAGTTGGAATACCAGTGTTAGCTATTGCATCCGCCTGTTGGACTTGAGTGTTATGCGGAGGACTTTGCTTGATTTCTTTTGCAGTAAGAATTCTCATGTCTTTGTCTTTTGGTTTCTCTGAAGGACTTTTAACAACCTCAAAATGTTGAGCTCCGTGATCCTCATAATATTCTTTTTCCATTTCTGTAGTTGCGCCCACTTTACCATTCGAATTCTCAAGCCTCACAAGTGTAACAGTCGGATTAGAAACGTGCTGTCTCAAATGTGTCAGAAGTTCATGAGTATGACGAAAATGAGTGTCACAAGTAAAACAATGTCTCTTCTTCTTATCTCTCTTCTTGTACAATGAAACACTACAAAAATTTTCGTTTTCCCCGGAAGAACAATATGAAGATGAACTCAAAGATGGTGACACTGCTGAAAAGGCTTTGAACAATGGTTTGTCCGGCATACAATTAGGAGATAGAGGCTGCAAATCCTATATCAAATGTCCATCGTTGTCGGTGTCTTGATGTTTTTTACCTTTCCAGACCCGCAACTTACAATTACCATTTCTTGCGCGTTTTTTATGTTTTTTATCAAGAAATGATTTTTCAAATCTAATTTGACTTGGTCCAGCGATTTTCTCAATATCTTCTTCAGTTACTTCAGGATGATCTTTTTCAGTCTCTTCATAAAATTTTTGATTTTGTATATTGGGCTAGTACAAAAGTTATGCTATGTCAAAATCACGAAAAAACACAGTTGAAACACAGTAAGTTCTGTATGCTTTATGGCTGAATAGCTGTTATTTTGGTTTTTTCTGCTAAAATCACAAGTTAAATTATTTAAAATAAAGGAGACTGGGCAAATTTGTATGGCGCGTGGTCCAAGAGCCTCCACTTTTGAGATATATCCAAAATGAAAGAGCTAATTGTGTTAAGCATTTCTTACTATGGGACCATCAAACTCTATCCCGGGAGAACAAAGATATAAGCGAAAAAAGTTACAAATTGAGAAGAAGTTGGTATCATAACTATACAAATCGCTAGAACTATCTTGTATGTGGTCCAGGAGTTTCCACATTTAAAACATGTCTAAATGCTTAAAGAACAACAATACATATTCAAATAATGATGCGCATCAAGTTGTAGTGAGCCAGGTTTAAGATATCGTAGATAATACAGGGTGATTCAATTTAATTTATATATTCCCAATTATTTCGTTAGGGTAGCGAGATAGCGAAATATGTTGAATACAAAACTTGTAGGGTTTCAAGAGGAACACCTGATGGTGACGTTGGTGTTTGACCTTGACGTCACAGTGAAGGTTATTTTTAGGAAAGCATTGTTTTTCAAATATTAAATATGGAAGAAAGTCAAAATTAATGAAGAGAAATATACTTGTCACACATGAATCAACTTAATGAGGTATAAAAGTTGCAACGATATGATTTTCAATAGTCTTATAACAGTATTATTAAAGAAACAAAGGTTAAACTCCACCGTGTATATTTTATGTATGTTCGTAAGGACGATTTATTTATGTCTTCATACAACATGAGTTTTACCTGCATGAAATAATTAAAAAGCAGTTTTTATAAGACTAAATGTATTTTATTTATATAAATATCTTCATTATTAACATACCTATATACATTATACATTTTATTTATTTATTTTACGGGCAAAACAGAAAGAGAAACGGGCGATTGTCTGGCGTTTGACGTGCACAGACACGTTTTTTTTCCAACTCCGGTGGATTTTCGGCACAGAATATCTGCGATTTCGATTTTTTTTCCCGACTGTTAATTAATAACACGATCTCTGAAATATCCCACTTCTGAAATGTCAGGGATGCTCAGGGCCGGGGATATTCAGAGGGTTTAGAAATAAAATACACGGGTAACGGATTTCGTTTATTTCACTCCGAATGAATATCACCGTGCGCACTCGCGGGCGCCTCGAGTCAGACTGACTTTACGGCTTCTTGTTCTCCGCCAGAGACACGGCGCACAGTGGACCGAAACGTTGAAATCGGTGGACATCGACCAAAAAGTAAAGTTGCGATTTGAAATTCAAAACCATAATGAATGAATTGTAGACAGATTAAATTAACTTTATTTATTTCAATTATGCCAATTACATTAATATTTTCTATGTTATAATTAACCAAACACCGACAACTTCGAGATTTGAAAATTACTAAAAAAAATGTTCATCTTAAGATTATTAAATGAAACTTTTAATTAAAACTTTATATACTCATTCACTTTCATTATGTCATATTTGATCTTCACTTTGGATGTAGTCATAAAACTTCATTGTATATATATATATATATATATTTGCCCTCTTATGTAAACAAAAAATTATATCCTATAATCAACATTTTCTTTAAGTGTATAAAAAATTGTCCGAATTTGACCGACTAACGAAAGAATAGATTTTATTTTCTAACACTTTTACTTTATATATCCGTCAAAATTGACTGCTAATAGGTGCTAATCCACCAGATATACCACTTTATAATTTTGTAGTTCCTTAGAAATTTTGACGGATTTGATTGAAACTTTTTCGTATATGCAGGGTAGTGAGCTCATAAAATATATTATAACTTCTATTCGGAATACCATAGAAGGACAAATAATATGTCAATAAAAAGTACGCATCAAGACCTTTTCAGCAATGTCTCATATATCTCGATGCCTTAGCAGATGTAGCAAAGATGAATGTTCAAACTTAAAATTTTGAACATTTTTTGTTAACAATTTACATTGGAATTGATAATAAGGAAATTTGCCATTCTGTTACAGACTATAGCATCAGGGGGCCTATTCTCGAAATCACTCGTAACTTTACGAATACGTAAACTCACCATTTACGAATGGTTTTGATGTATGGTGTATTCTCGAGATTCGTATACGTAAACATTCGAATGAAAATCATTCGAAAAGATACGAATGGGTATTTGCATTCGTAAGTGTCATTTGACGTTAACAAAATTTTTCGCGGGGTAATTTTTGTGATTGAATTTTGTGATTTTGTGAAGAATTTAAAAGAAATTTAATGAATTTGTCAAAAATGGTATTATAATTAAGAAAAAAAAAGGTGCGAATATGTCGGCTGCGCAAAAGTTTTAATAAATTTTTTAGACGTGCATTCAAATTTAAAAATTGGCAAATTTGATGCGTCCAAGAATTATCGGCAAACGAACGACGGCAAACAAAATTACTGAAGCATCAGAAACTAAATTAACTTTGAAAAAAAGTTATTGTGAAAAAATCTGAGCTCCTTGAAGAAAAATTAAAAGCGCTTCTGAGAATTGCAGCAACAGAGGAGAGAAAAGCCAGTGCACTTGAAACAGCCGCTACTGCTTTAACGAATTTGAGCACCAAATTCTGCGAGTGAGATATTTACAGTGTAAATATATATATCTAATATTAGAAAAAACGATAGATTATAAGATTTTATATTTACTATAATAAAAATTATAAAAATATGTACATTTGTCTTTAAAATTAAAAATCCATGCACACAAAAAACACAAGAATAAAGTTCATTTTAATAGAAGTGGGGTTTCTTCACTATTGACGTACAAATTCTTCTTCCTTCAGCAAGCAAAGGGTTTAAGTTAGTAGAAGGTATACTTTCTTCAGTTCTATCAGCTTCAAAAAGGCCATGAAATTTCTCGCGTTCTTTTTCTATTATTTACAATTCACGATAAACAGCGCAAAGTATAAACGAAATGATTTTTGAGATTTTACGAAAACCAGTTTTGACGTTTAACAATTTCACCACGCTCGCAATTCTATTCGAATGGTGAAAAAATATTCGAGTGATTTCGAGAATGCGTCTGACATAAACCATTCGAAAGAAAGTACTCGAAAAGTTACGTATGCGTAAAGTTACGAGTGATTTCGAGAATAGGCCCCCTGGTTTGCAAATTAATCCTGAAAAGTTTGACACTTTTGCAAAGGAATTAGCAAGACTTGTGACTCAAAAATATGGGTGGTATTACATGTCAGCGAGTGTCCATAAAATTTTATTTCATGGGGCGGATATTATCAGGAATGTCATTCTTCCTATAGGACAATTGTCCGAAGATGTCATAGAAGCAAGACATAAGGAATTTCGCAAATTTAGACTTAACAACTCAAGAAAAAAGAATAGACAATGTACAAATGAAGATATTATGTCTTCTTTATTAAGGGGTAACACCACTCTAGCATTTTCGGAAAATCGAAAATAATTTTTTTTGCTTAAATAATCGTTTATAGTGTCAAGAATGTTTAAAAAAATTTTGATGGTCCTGGGGGTATTAGAACAGGTTCATTTCAGGGGTAAGACCACTCTAGTATTCTCAGTTTTGCTCATATTTTTTCAGTTAGTTGAAACTTTAAACGCGATTTTCTCGAAATCACTTTTTTTCACCTTGCCGGACTAATAACTCAAACAGTTTTTATACCCTAGATGTAGGGTATATTAGTTTTGAGCGAACGTTTGCAACGCCAAGAAATAATCGTCGCAGAAAAGAAAGAACTATATATTCATGATTGGGAAGTGAAAAGAAACCGTTTTATGCATGTCCGTCTGTCTGTTTGTCTGTCTGTGTGTCTGTCTGTCTGTCCAGACGATAACTCGAGAACGCTTGTAGCTAGAGACTTGTAATTTGGTACAATAATATTTGATTAAAATTGCAAGGTCAAGTTCGAAGATGAGCAAAATCGGGCAACTCCTTCTTAGTGTTGCCATATAAGCCTGAGTCGTTTTTATACAAAAATGTTGATATAAGAATGAGTATATTTTTCTACATCTAGGGTATCACGTAATTGGTGTGACCAATTGCTTCCTTACTAGTTAATCGATTGACTTGAAATTTGGTACACACTTGCACAACACTAATACCCAGGGAACATCGTACGGATTTTTCAATTAACGCAAAATTGTTGATTTTATAAACAATTATTTAATAATTTTTCCCTAATTTTTTGGTTGTTTATCTTTAAATGCTCACAAAATTGACAAAAATAAATATTTTTAAAACCCGTACGATGTTCCCTAGATAATAACATACTAAATCGAAATTATTTTGTTTCGTTATTCGAAATTCATCCGTCGAGGAGAAATCGGTCCGGCCATGCAACCCTCTCGAAAAAATGTGCAGTCACTCCACTGCGCCTGCAGCCGCCATTTTTAATTGTATCCTCAAAAAAATTTGCATGAACATTCTTAAATAGTGGACCAAAAATGACTTTTTGTTTCAATACGTTATCTCTCAGAGATTCTTTTTTATAAGTTCCCGAAAATCATTACGATTATCGTCCGCTAGAGTGGTGTTACCCCTTAATATCTTCCGACCCATATATATATAGCTTAAGACCTTCATTGAATAAGGCAAAAACGAAAATGTTTCCAGAAGTCTATGAATTGCTCAAAGAGCCGATATATGATGAAGAAGGTGATGCAACCCTGAATCACATTAGTTCAGACGAAGAATCGTACGATTCAGATTAAATAAATTCTTTTATCTGAAAAAAAAAAAACATTTTTTTTTTAATTATCATATTAAGTCCATCACGTAAAAACAGTTTCGTTTTCGTTAAATTAATTAATAATTTTATTACGTATTTAAAACAATATTTAAAGAAAAAGTGAAAATGTAAACAAAATCAACATTTTTGTATAAAAACCATTCAGGCTTATATGGCAGCACTACGAACGAGTTACCCGATTTTGCTCATATTCGTACTTGACCTTATATTTTCAACGAAGTATTATTCTACCAAATTTCGATCCTCTAGCTACAAGCGTTCTCGAGTTATTAACAATGTCCACCAATTTTAACGTTTCGTTCCACTGTGCGGCGGTTGAGCGTTGAGGGTCGGCCTGTGATGTGCCTGACACTTTTTTCTATTTTGTTATTTGATAATACTGTTGTGTTGCTAATAAAAAGATACGTGTGAGCCGAGAGCACGGTGTTATGAATTAATATATACTTATATGCGCAATGCGCATACATTGTCCAGGTGTTTACCACAAAACATATCCAACTGAATATATTCATATAGTATTTATTTATTATTATAATATATATAATATGTAATACAAATATTACATAGATATATATAGGTATATAATAATATGCAATTAATGGTGCTTTAAGCTTTAGTAAATGATTATAAAATCATATCAGAAAAGCTCCCACTCCATACTTCTTGCGGTGTTACTCATTTGAGAAATAGAAAACATTTCTTTTAAAAAATATGAAGAATAGAATTACCCTCCCCTCAGCTAAAAAAGAATCATAACTGACTACTGGGAATGACTACAGAATACACGGATGATCAAGATAAACATTAAACAAGTCAATGGTTAATTGTGGACTGACGCATTTAACCTAAAGATTTGATCCAGCATCAACATCCAAAGCTATTAATTATAATAGTAATGTTGCACGACGATTAGTAAGAAAACACTTCGCTTCCGGCTTCATACCAATCCAAAAATCGCCCAACGCGCATAAGAAGTTTTCAATTCTATTGGCAGTTCCCAATGACTGCCTGTGTTTTGTTTCTTTTTTTTTAAAAAAAGTATTGTTTATAGAAGAAAGAGAACTCCTGAGCCAAATACTAAAAACGTTGAAAAGATTTCTGTGATTTAATTTATTACTGTTCAAGGTGCCCATTTGAAAACAGAGTGCTCAGATGCCAGAGACGGTATGGACATTCTGTACCAATTGTATTGTGGATAATGACTACGGAATACACGGATGGATCAATATAAACCAGTCAATGGTTAATTGTGGACTCACGCATTTAACCGAAAAATTTAATCCAACATCCAAAGTAAGTTAAATAATTATTAATTTTATTTATTTTAATTCAATTAAATAAAAAGGACTGATTTTCTAATATTATTTTATGTTTCAGATATGGCGCAGAAAAGAATAACTGACCTAGTTAGGGGGAGACATCTCGACAGTGGTTTCCTCGTCTGCGAGGATCCTACGGGGTTGACTCGACGAGAGCATAAATATAAAGCCATTGTGGGGAATGACTACAGAATACACGGATGATCAAGATAAACATTAAGAAGTCAATGGTTAATTGTGGACTGACGCATTTAACCGAAAGATTTGATCCAACATCAACATCCAAAGCTATTAATTATAATAGTAATGTTGCACGACGATTACACGGTTAAAAATTTGGGGGTATTTTTAAATACGGCGTTTGTATTAGGTGCATATACAATACAGAAAAACTTAGATTTAAATAAATACCATATATTAACCCGAATCTTCCTGGCGTTTGCCATATGGCAACAAACAACGAGCATGCAATTTCGCGCTTTTTACGGTTAAAAAATTCAAACAAGCATGCCATGATTGCCATGTTCGTACTTGTTTCACTTCATAAGGCATATGTATTTCATTTGACAGAGTTATTAGTGCATTATTGTCTAGCAATTCATAGTCAAAATATTTCAATTTTTCGTGTAAAAATAAAGTGTAATAATGCCCAACTCAGAGAAGTAAGTATCACAATATAATATAAAGTGTACATTATCTAAGAATAAGGTGCTGCAATCTTGTTAGTTTTTCTGATGTATTTAACGGAAATATAAATGATAGTACAACAAAGTTATGTATTAACCTTTTTTTCTCAAAGTTTGTAAAGGTGTGTCCATATGGCAACGACAGGAGCTACAGGGTACAGGTTTCCTTTATGAGCAAATTGTTTTCTTTCTTTTTTTTAAATACAAAATATTGTATTATATTCTAAATAAACCCAACTTTGAATGGCTTTCTGCAATTATTTGGGACTAATTTCGAAAATGTAGCATTCGATATTCAAGATGTTTTAACTGTGTCTATTTCGTTCCATTTTGGACATGTACAATTTTGAAAAAAAGGGAGCACTGTTTCTTAATAATGTGGACTTAAACCATCGGGAATTTCCATGTACAGTGTGTTCCAAAGAAACGTGTTTGCGTTTATTTCGTATAGATCACTAACACACACATACACATAGGCAAATTATTTTCTTCATTGTATTGCTATTTGCGCGTTATATTCTTTTCTTCAGTTCATCTTGATACTTCGTACAGAGAACACCAATTTAAAATGAGTGCAATTTACGAGAAGCGTTTTGAAATAGTTTTCTTAACTAGTCATCCAAAAGGAACCATAATGAGACGCAGGCTTAGTGAATTTGGCATAAAACATAAGAATGTAAGCGCTAAACCATTACTGACCGACAAAAACATAAAAAAAAGGTTGAGTTGGGCAAAGGAGAACTTGGACCGTGATTGGAGCAACGTGATATTGACAGATGAATCATCTTTCTTCATCTACAATTATTAGAAGAAAGCGTGGACAAAACAAGGTGAAGTATTTTTACAGCGGACAGTTAAACAAGTGCATTTTTATGGGTGCTTCTCTACAAAAGGATTCGGAAAGTTAATTGTGTTCACTTAATGCCGAAAACATGGTTCAACTTTATAGAAAGAGTTTGTTAAAGACAGCTGAATCCTTGTCAGGCAATTATAGATAACAACGGTGACTGGACTCCATATTAATAATAGTGCGCAAAGCATTTTGTTGTATATTTTTAGAAATATATGCGATTTAAGGAATATATGTATCGTTTTTAATGCTTTATTTTTAAACACGTTTCTTTGGAACACACTGTACATATTTGGCTTTTCAAGTTTTATTCCTATGGCAAACCCCTTAACATTGTACGGTTGTTGATATTGTTTTTTTGAATTGTAATGCTCTCACAGGGAACTAACGCTAAAAGAAGCTCTGGAATACTTGGAGGAACTTGGTTCAGAAGATGGACATGATCCTTCCAATGACCTTTACGCTGTATATATTATACCACCAGAAAAGGACGGTGATGTGAGTGGGGAAGATGATGTTGATGAAGGTGATGATGGTATTCCGCATAATGTATGCCTATCGCAGTTGAGATCAGGATGTGAACTAGCTTTTGAAAACGGCATACGTCTTCAAAACTTTGACGATATCGCAAGCGACTCCAATGAAATTCTCGAAGATAGTGTTTTGTCCTCCCGATTGCGTCGTGTTCAGCCATCTACTTCTACATGTTGTCTGCCACCTTCCAATAAAAATGCTACTTTTACTTGGTCACAAGATGAATCTGCCGCATTGATCCCGATGTTCCCACAGGCCAATTATAAAGATTGTCAAGATTTAAAACCACATGAACTATTCGAGAAGTTTGTGGACGACGATCACATTTGCGATTGCTCGGAGGTGTATGCCACTTATCGAGGAAAAACAATGGCGAAGATTACCGTCAACGGTTAGTCAAAACAATAGTTTTTCATACAATCTACAAAAAAAAACAAATTTTATTCCAGAACTTCGTGTTTTCATTGGCATTTTGCTTGTTAGTGGCTACACCGGTCAAATTAGTTTTAGAGCCATGTGGAGCACGGATAACGACTTACGAAATGATATGGTATATAATAGTATGCGCCGAAACCGTTTTGAGGAAATTTTGCAGAGTCTGCATTTTGAACCGGATTTGCGTCCACCAGAAAATGTGAATGATAAATTATGGAAGCTGCGACCCATAATGGATCATATCAAATCAAAAATGTTGGAGCATTTCCATCCAGAGCAGCATTTATCGTTTGACGAAAGCATGATCGCATATTTCGGAAAAAACGGATGTAAGCAGTTTATAAAAGGAAAACCAATGCGCTTTGGATATAAGGTGTGGTCTTTATGCACTCCCACAGGATACATGATAAACTTCGAGGTGTACCAAGGCAAGAATCCGCGATCATGCTCAGCATATGAGGAAAGATTTGGAAAATGTGCTGCTCCTCTAGTAAACATGATTGACGATTTTACGGAGACGGTTCAACAGTTGCCTTTCTCGTTTTATTTTGACAGTTTGTTTACAAGCTTTCCGTTGTTGGCATATTTAAAAAGTCGTGGCTATAATGGAACTGGTACGATTCGCGAGAATCGAATTCCAAAAAGCTGCCCGATTCCTCACAAAAAAATTTTTAGGAAACAACAACGCGGTCACTTCAGGTCCATCAAAATGAATGAGACAGGGATTCGTCTTACAAAATGGCGTGATAATGCAGTCGTTTGCATGTTGTCAACTGCTTTAGGATCAGCACCAACCTCCACTGCATCCCGATATTCCAAAGAAGCTCGGAAGAAAATAGGGATCACTCGCCCATGTGTCGTAACAGAGTACAATAAGAATATGTGTGGGGTCGATCGTTTCGACCAGAATGTTTCTGCGTACCGAATTGGATATCGTGGAAAAAAATGGTGGAGCTGTATCTTTACCTGGCTTATAGATGCTTGTGTCCAAAATGCATGGCAGCTTCATCGGAGTGTGAATTCAAGTATGCCACAGCTTCAATTCAAACGCGAAATTGCAATTTATTATTGCAAACATTTTGGTGATCCCCCAAAGTCACATAGCAGTGTTGCAAGCAAAAGGCGATATTTGGAAGCTAGCACGTTAGCAGATACTCTTCGATACGATAAAACCGATCATCTTGTTGTTCCTTTGGAAAAGAAAAGACGCTGTGCTGGAGACGTATGCAAATCTATTGTTCGAACGGCTTGTTCTAAATGTAACAAAGGTCTTTGCTTGAAATGTTTCAAGCCTTACCACACATCATTATAAATATAAAAATAAAAAATATAAAAGATATAAAAATATAAACAATAAAAGATATAAATCGTTTATTCATTCTGTTTTAGTCGATAAAAACTGCTTTTCTATTGGGGTGCAGACCTGTAGCCTGACGCTCCTGGCGTTGCCATATGGCAACAGAATTTTTCAAGGAAACTTGAACCTTTATCAGAAATCTAATGATACAGTTGTCTTATACTTGTTCTTTAATAACGGTAATTAATTTTTCATTGAAAAATTCGAAAATTTAACGTTCAGGAAGATTCGGGTTAAAACGAAATTGTAATTTTTTTGTATTAGTTCTTAATATTTGATGACTTTATTATTTACTTAAATAACATTATATTTAAATTTAATATCGAGTAATATTAACAATTATTCCAGAGGAGTATATTGTAATACAAGTGATATTTAACTACAACTGTAATCTAAGATATGGTTCATATCAATAGCGTGCAGTATTAGAATCGTATTTAAATTTAATATACATCATATTAAAAAGTAATCTTGAAGTATTAAAATCTAATACTAGTGCATTGTGGCAGAGTTATTCCAAAGAATAAGTTCAATTTGTTTCATTTTTGCAATGGAAAGTCTTAGTTTTTTTGTGAAAGTGCGATATTTTGCCAGAAAACTCAATTAAATTTGTAAAAGTGGAAAAAAAGTGCGACGACGGATATTTTGTCAAACTTATAAGGTTGTTCAATTCAATTCTTTTGTGAACTGTTATGTTGTTGAAAAGACTTCATGTATTTCACTTATAAAATATTCATCATTAGTTTATAAAAAGCCATACCATTCGTACTTAATAAATGATAAAAAATGTATTTTAGTGCCTTATACATCACAATAAATACTTTGAAAATAGTTACGTATTGTATTATTTCCATCCTTATATCCTTCATTCTTTTTCAGATTTGGTTTTATTATGAGAATAAAGATAATTAATTCTACTACACTAGAAGAAAGAAAGACAATAGTCGTTGTATTACAATTTAATATTAGGAGTATTTAAATTAAATATGCAATTTAATGCAATGTAATAAAATTTAGCATAAAGAGTAATGCTTTTCAGTATTAAATTATAATACACGTTTATTCAAAAGTAATACGTAAAAACATATTACATTTTAATATAGGAGATATTAAATGAATATTTTAAATATATTCAAAGTATTAAATTCTAATCGGATATTGGCGTTGTCATATATAGAATACAAAAAATATTAGAATTTACTCCAAAATTTTTAACCGTGTAGTAAGAAAACACTTCGCTTCCGACTTCATACCAATCCAAAAATCGCCCAACGCGCCTAAAGAAGTTTTCACTTCTATTGGCAGTTCCCAATGACTGCCTGTGTTTTGTTTCTTTTTTTTAAAAAAAAAGTCTTGTTTATAGAAGAAATACGGAGAACTCCTGAGCCAAATACTAAAAACGTTGAAAAGATTTCTTTGATTTAATTTATTACTGTTCAAGGTGCCCAATTGAAAACAGAGTGGTCAGATGCCAGAGACGGTATGGACATTCTGTACCAATTGTATTGTGGGGAATGACTACGGAATACACGGATGATCAAGATAAACATTAAACAAGTCAATGGTTAATTGTGGACTGACGCATTTAACCGAAAGATTTGATCCAACATCAACATCCAAAGTAAGTTAAATAATTATTAATTTTATTTATTTTAATTCAATTAAATAAAAAGGACTGATTTTCTAATATTATTTTATATTTCAGATAAGGCGCAGAAAAGAATAACTGATCTAGTTAGAGGGAGACATCTCGACAGTGGTTTCCTCGTCTGCGAGGATCACACGGCGTTGGCTCGACGAGAGCAGAAATATAAAGCCACCTTTACTCTCGCAGACGAGGTGAGTAATAAGCCGCACAGCGGCTTCGGCGCTACACCTAACCAAGCGCAACTAAAAGCGTGCGAAGTCGATGAGGCTAACACAAGATTCACTACCCCCCAACAGCCACCCCACAGACCCCAGAGGGAAGACCTCTTGATTCAACTCATGCGCGCATTCCGCCTTAAAGGGTAACTAATCCCCGCTTCTCGGCTCGGGGTGAGTGGTTTATGTATGACCACGGAGTAGGAAGCGCCCTGCCGTTTGGGGACCATATCAGGCGTAATAAAGTTAGTTCAAGTTACACGATGGTGAAACCGTAGCCCTCTACTTTTGACCCTTATCCTGTCATGATGTTGACAACCAGGTGTAGGATGGGGTCGCCCTGTCTTGGGAGCGAACCTGCATACTGTAATGGGGCAACCCCCGATGGATAAGGGGATTCTAGCAGTTGGGGAGTAACTACGTTAGCCATCGACACACCAGGCCCGGTTGGAGGGAGGAGGGGGGGGGGGGGGGGGGGGTTCATGCCCCCAGACCGTCTGATGGCGCTCGTAACTATAACTATAACTCTCTGGCGGGAGTAACTATGACTCTTAAGGTTCAATAAATCTGGTGTTTTGTGTACTTTTATGCACACCTAACGGAACGATGGGTATCGATCCTATTAAGGTTGTAATAGGTAAAGAGTTGATCCATCAATTTCAGATAGAGACTTAAGAGGGCATAAATGTGGCTATTGCACCACCTCCTAGTGGTACCCGCCGGTAACAGTCTGCTTGTCGACAGGCTAAGTGTGGAAAGGTTTCTATTTGAATTTCACAGTTCAATATTTCACAAAGCTTGAACATAAAAAAGATAATTACAGAGGTTTAGAGATGAAATGGAAGCTGGTCCTTCCAACATCTCTACCGCTGCAGCACAAAGGTCTAGAGACGAAATGGAGGTTGGTCCTTCTGATGTCTCCAACGCCGCGATAGATCCCGCCTCTGACGTATCGTTGCACTAACCCCTAGCGTTCCCTGATCCTTTCCTCCAGTTCATCCTCACTCTGCCAATAGCCGATCAGAATGATGGGTACAACTCTAACGAGCTGCTTAGTATTGCTGATGAAGCAGCGGCGAGTGGAAGAGAAGTCACTCTAGGAAGGCTATCGAACTATTTAATAGGAATTTTCCCGAATAGACCTCGTAATGAAGGCAATCGAGGAGACAGAAATTATAATAATAATAATAATGCTATTCCTAGGTGGAGACTAAGGCGGAGAGAATATGCCTTGACCCAAAGGAATTGGAAAAAGCATCAAGGCAGATGTATTCTTAGATCCATCTTGGATGGTCCTAATACATTGGTAATGCCGCCTCAATCCATTATAGAAAGTATGAAAAATGGAAGATTTCCCATCCCAATATTGTGCATTGCAGGAAGCCTTCACCACAGAAGAATTCAGCGATAACTGTATTATTTTGTTTTTGTTTATGATCAATATAAACCTTTTTTTAGACATAATTGCAGCGCAAAATTTTTGGATTGACGTCGACCTGCTCACGTGGGACAGCACACATGTGAAAGCCTTGCACGAAAAACATATAGCTGTGCATTTACTACGTCGCGTGCCGCCTCGGTTTTCGATAAAATATGGTGGTAAGGATTGTCCTCGTCGTGACCTCTACATTAGTTCTAAGAATTACGGCGAATTAGGTGCTTAATTGTTTAAAATAATATTCAAACAGACATTGAAACTGAAACAAAAACAGGATCACCGGTAAATGTCGTCAACAAAGACTCCGATCAAGTAGCGTATTCATCAAAGGAAGAAATTACGGAAATCATGGGAAATAAAAGTAGGAAGGACAGAAAATTTAAAGAACCTTCTACTTGCCTGAAACTAGGTCACATATGTTCTACTATAGTTCACAATGTAGTAATAAGTCGGGGCTATGAAGAGAATAGCCAACAGACGCATCACTGCAACTGATGGAACACTTTGCTAATATCTTCCGAAGTGTTCCAAAAATTGATTCCCCTAAATGTGTTAAGCAAAATTAAAAACTTATGGTTTGATGTTTCCACCAAATGAACCCCTAATTGTCATCGCACAGTATTGTATTTTCTATTACGGATACTGTTTCGGAGTCTTTCTAAACATTGACGAAAATAAATCACCCCAAAAGAAGACCAGTGATGACCCTGGGGTGGTTCAAGCATAACGGGGGTATTATTTTCATAGCACAAAGGAGAAAGTCTGTGGAGACGGAAACGAGGGGTCTTCGACAATTGCTTAAGGGGGAAATCACTTCAAATTCATTATTACGATTTTATTTTCTCGTAAACACATTACAAGATTAAGCGTAATGTCGACACTGATTTTAAATCTTTATTGTAATCCGGGGATTTTCAAATTGAAAACTTCCTTTGGCAATTGCTATTGATCGTTGAACTCATGAAGGGTAAAATACGAACACACAAAGTCAAATAACACGGATCTGCGATGGAAAAATTGACTTGTGTGAAGTTTTCAAAATTTTAAAAATATGATTGGAGTTCCAGTGGCCCTCAAAAAGTTCTAGAGTTCTCAATCGATTTTAGAAATAGTTCTGGCGTTTTAGGCAATCAAAAGTGCAATTGAAAAATGGGGGCCAACTTCACAAAATCGTCCACTTTAGCGAGCTAAGTTGGTTCCCAATTTTTCGTTTTAAAATAATATAAAATGATTTCTTTGAGATATATTAACGATTTTATTAAAGCTTTAATTTTGTAGATTAATTGTAGCAACTAATCGGCGAAGTAAATTATTAGCAAAGCCGCAAAACAAAGCATTATATGAGAAAAACTGAAGAACAACCGATAATTGCGTACAAACTACAACGTGTGATCGCCACTAACTCCTCTGACTTAAAAAAGGCAATATTCGGTATAAGATATGCAAAAAGTGGTGGAAAATATGCACAATTGAAATGGAATTCATTTTAAACGAAAATGGACAAGTATTCCTATTGATCCTGGTAGAAGTAAGAAAAACTAAGTACTGAAAAAAAGGATAGTATTTCATGTAAATGAAGCGTATTTTTTATGCAACTTCTTTTTTTCAAACGCCTTTTGGGAAATAATTTATTTTTGCTAAGATAAACCACAGAGGAAAAAAAGTGAATAATTTATTCTAATTTGCCCTTGCAAAATGCCCGCACTGTAACGAGCAATCAACAATGAAAACTGTTTTAAACAGCACGAGAAAATGCAAACATTTTCCTATATTAATTCCGTTGAATGAAAAAAGTGAAAACATCATAGAAAGAAAAGAATTGAATGGCAAAATGCCGCGGGAATAATAAATTGAATGCGCACAAAAAAGAAAAAACTGCCGAATAGTCTGTTTGATGTGGGGGTGGATTTAACAACCACAAAATCACTTCAACATTACCTCTATGGAGATGCAAATTTCAGGATCGTGATGAAACTCCCTCAGAGCATGTCGGAGTTCTCCCCTTTATTCCTGAGCTTTTTAAGGTTCGCTCGTGAACTAAATTTAGACTTTGAACGTTAGCAATTTAGGGTGACGTTAAGTATGAACCACCCCAACTAGCTGCTGATGCTCCTTATCCGTTGTGGCATTGACTTCTGCCTTTTTATTACCCTCGCGTTTTTTGTTCCCTAACCCAAGCGACATTAATGACAGACGCTTTTTGTTTGATAATGTTAGCATTGAGGAATTTTATTTTCTTCTCTTGAGATGACAATGTCCTTACTTAGGGCGCATTAGTCCCGATTTACCCTCACTGAAAAATTTTATGTATTCCATGCTAATTTTTGCAAAAGGAGGATAAGCCAAATGGGATTCATGTACAATCCATACATAAGTATATGGCTGGATGAATGTTTTGATACCTTTCGTTGAATCCTTCAAGAGCATTGTTTTAGAGATAAACGATTATAGGATGAATTATTGTCAAAACGTTCACCAACATCGATAAAAAAAAAATTACTGAATCTGGTTAACCATTTATTATTGTTATTCATTCAGAACAAAACATAATGACAATTCATTCAATATTGTTAAATTAACCCAAAATGCATCGCTTTTCAAAAATTGTTGAAATCAATTTCCGTTACCAAACAGATTAGTCGCTGCAACCCCAATCAGAGAAACGTCGTAAATCTTGCGAGTATTCATTTCAATAGGGCGCTTGTGGGAGAAGTCAAAGTACTGAACTGTAATTCCCTTATCCTGGCTCATACGCAATTCAATTATTATTACAATAAATTGCAGACGATAAAGCGGCTGCCTTTAAATTAAGATTTGTTACTGTGTTCTGATTGCAAGATTTTAATGAAAAAGTAATGGGGAAAACCGTGTACATTTTCGTAAGGGAAATTTAACATCGGCATGTTCCAGTTATTTAATTTATTTATTTACCCGGTTTCTAATGACGAAGACGACAACGATCAAAACATTGTGACCAATGCAGAAGATGGAAAACATCCCGAAAGTAGGAAGAGAAAGGCAGATACGGTGGAATCCTTGGATTCGGAATAAAAGAAACGTGCAAGAGAAAAGTCTAATTACTAACTGTAATCGAAAAATCTTACTGTGGCACAATCCGTGCAGATGGTAATCAATGTTCAGTAAAGCATTGGCCATTGAAACGAACAGTTGTATTTTAATTTATTCCCGACCAGCCTCCTACAAACGCAAGGGCAAAAAATTAAATGAAGTATGATTGAATTTTACACAATTCTCTTTGACTTAACATCAAGACTTTAAATGTGTTTTTCCCAGAAGTCTACACAACCTTTAATCAATGCCAAGCTACATATTATGTTGGATGAGGTGTTCTCTTTCTAATCCAAATATATCATTGTTAAGAATTTATAAAATAATAATGGCGTATGAACGTGAAACATTCGATCTAGTAATAGGGGCGGATGACACCAGAAGATCTTGCCAAATTTTGTGTTTTTGGAACTCGTGTTGCCTTAACCAGAATAGAGTGGGATCAATCCAAAAATAATAAACGTTAAAGTCAATTGGTGATTTGAAAGTAAAATCAAAGTGAATTTCATAAAAACTTGTTTTTTAAGGATCGTATTTATTTTGTTAGCAAAAACATTTTAACATTAATGATAAAGTACTTTTCATTTATTGTTGAAAAGTCTTCCAATACAAAACAACTTTGATAATAACACTCTTGAGAGTCGTATTTACAGAGAAACCTAAATTTGAATTCAATATTAGAAACTGCAAATTTATATTTCCAGTCTAAATATGGAAAAAATTAATGTTTATAGTTAAAGATTTTTGAAAGAATAAGTCTTTGATTACGCGCTGGTCTCGTTGCCTTGATTTAATCTCTCATTTACAATTACGGATAATAATTTTTCTTTGCGCTTGAAAGAATGATTGACTCTTTTTGAATTCGGTTATTTTCGTTTTATGTCAACTATCAAAATGCATTTCAGACTTTTAAATCATCCCAATATACTACTCACTCGAGAAAACATAAACAGAGTATTGTTATGGACGCTCGTTGATCAATTGAGACCATAAAGAAAAAGTTAGATGTACTTTGGGATCGTCTGGAAACAACCCCATCTGTACGAAAAAAGTTCGCTAAATATACATACTAGTCCGAGACCAATTGCAATATTTATTTCCAAGAAGTTATTCGTTACGAAAATGAGCTTATTACGAATGGTGTTGATAGAAATCGCAAAGAAATTAAATTATTGTGGGATAAAACCTTTAGATCGGAACTAGAGCCGAGATTTTTAAATTATAAAATTAAATTCAAATTATAATTATAGCGAAGCAAGTAGATAAATTGGAAAATAGGAATTAAATAGTGGAGTGATGATGAGAAGAGAGCAGCGATGGTGGAACGTTTGATCGAGTAATAGGAGCAGATGACACCAGAAGATCTTCCCAATTTTTGTGTTTTTAGAGTTCGTGTTGTCTTAACCATAGGAGAGTAGGATCATCACGAGAAGAGGCAAAAATGAACACAACTATAAAATGAACTGAAAGTATCAAATCAACACAAAAAACATCCCTCATTAGGCTGGTGCGATAATTTGCCAGGTGTTGTAAGGGAATTATTTCAATTGAAAATAGCGCCGACAATTTACTTCATTTAATTAAATACTGAAATAAAAACGTTTTTGTTTTTTTTTTTTTTTTTTTTGATTTGTTAATGCATTCCTATCGCATGAGAACACGCCTTCTGTCTCCAGAAGGCCGCGGTATACCATTTTAAATGGAGTAAAATTGAATAATTACTGTTACAGTAGGACACCACGGTCTCGGACCATTTCTCTAAATAATAGAAATTTTGTAGAAATATTCGGTAAGCAGGACGGAAAACTTCAACCCTTTTCGATGTGAACAAAACGACTTAATTACGAACCCTAAAATTACAGGGAAAGGGTACATAACAACATAATTTGCCTCACTGAATAATTTAAAAGCCATTTTGTCTCATGTGCCATGTGCATAGGGCTTACTGTCTTTAATTATTTCTTTGTTTTTATACCCTAGATGCATATTAGTTTCCAGCGAACCTTTGCAACGTTGAGAAATAATTGTAACAGAAAAGAAAAACTAGATTTTTATGATTGGGAAGTGAAATATCAAGAAAAAAAATATTACTAAGATATCTAACAACAACTGACAAAAAATGAATATACATTTCAAGTTACAGAATACCTTTAATAGAGCTGTCAGGTTGTAAAGTGCCAGCAGTCTCCAAAATTTTTTTTGAGTTTGGTTCGTGAAAAATCGAGGCAAAAAATTATTGGAAATGCAAAAGTGTTCTTCCGAAAAATTTAAGGTGGGTAATTGGGTATAGTGGCCGTGGGTGAAGTTGGTGACAAAGAGGATGTTGTTAATCGTTTTTACCAAAAATGATCGCTAGATAATTGTCAATAAAACCTGTATTAAAAGTTAAATAATAAATGAGCGAAAATAAGGAGATTTGTTTGCACAGTATTAAGGAATATGTTCTTCAACAATTACATTATTTAATCTTAATATTAATATTTATATTAAAAAGATATGAATCAATTTAATCAATTCGAATTGAAAACCCTTGAGTAAAATAAACCTCAAATAGGTTATTATAACAAATGGTATTTATTATTTAAAACCAATTTTTTTACAATCCTTCTGATGATTATACAAAAAAAAACATCCTGCACAACTTAATGCATATACTTAAGGAGTCTTATTTAGCAGGTCTTCCTTGGTATTTGAACAAAATAAAGTTCATGTGTATAAGCCTTCCTTTTCCTTCATTATTTTATAACATTTACTTATTAAATGCAAGTCAACAAAAACCAAAGAAAAAAAAAACCATTAAATACGGTTTTAATAAAATGCTACATCCGAGAATATTTATTACATATTCCGATTTCGATAAAAACATTTTGAAACAGTTTTTTGTTGTTCTTACAAGTCAATTACGCTTGTATGCACAACTGAATCTAATGACGTGTTGTGCGTTTTGTTAAGAACGGCAAACGGCTAATTAACTTGACCCCGTGTCATTATACTAATTAAATATTGAGTTTCGTTAATTTAGTTGCTTTTCAACGTTAATAACTTGATTTCCACAATCATTAGTTGAGCCATGATTGGAGTGAGAATTTCCGGAATACAATTATTTTATATGTTCTTAAATGATTTTAAACTGTTGTACGAAAACAAAGAAACAATTAATTATTTCAGAAGAGATTAGGTGAAATCAGTAGAATGAAATTTTTGAATCATTTGATAGTTATAGTTGCCTAATAGAATACCGAGACATTGTTTTGGAAAAACGTACAACGAATAGATTCAACAGTTTCAGGCTGTTGTTTTTAATCCAAACATATCAGAGATATCAGAATATATTGCATATGCATTCAAAAGATATTGCTCCACAAAATGGAGCAATTAGCAAAAAGTGATATTACCGGGAACATTTCGATGACCTAACGATCTACAGAGGAAGCGGGTGAATGTTAAAAATTGTACTAACTGATCCAATGATTGTTTCTTTAACAAAAAAAAATATCGCATTCGTTTAATATGAAGCAATTAAAGTATTTTCAAATATAACTCTAATATCAGGTACTGAAGTTGAAATCAGAGAATCATGTAATAAAGATATGTGGCAACACCGGTGTCAAATAAACTACCAGCTGACAAGAAGAAGACAACTCCTAATCCAGTCGTCGGAAGCAAAGCCTCGTGTCTCGTGAGATCTTTTAGTGCCACAACAGTCAAACCTAACTTTTATCGAACTGATTGATCATCAACGCTCTGCCTAAACTCGTGAAACTAGGAAGCTGAAATTTTGCACAGAGTTTTCCTTTATGATGTAGAAGAGGAATACGGAGCGATTTTTTGAAATTCTACCCCTAAGGGGGTAAAATAATGTGATGATAGTTTTTAGAAAATCCGCCATTTTTGAATTTCAAACTTCAACAAATTTGTATCTGGCCGTGTACCAGAATTTTTGAAAATTTCAGCTACAAAGGGTGGGGATTAGGGGATGACAGTTAAAAAAATATGTTCTCTCGATTAATGCTTATTCGAAATGTTTTTGAATTTCCGTTAAGTGGGTGTTTCCTGGTAAGTAAATACTAAGAATAATATAATTTCAAATAGAAAGCGTAGCAACGTACGCAAGTTATGTATAATCATGAGAAACTAACATGACATCACCAAACCCCAATAATCAAAATGATAGTAACTTTGCAAATATTCTTAACACTATCAATAATAAAATAGAAACCCAGAATTTTTAATCTCAAAGTTATTTTTATGTTTAACCGAATGAGTAAGTTTTAATCAGTTATCCACAATTTGTATCCTTCTGATAATTGCTAGTTGTAATAACAGTTAATTGTAATAAGATATGTACATTTAAGATAACTCATTTGTCGTATTAAGATATTATTAATCATTTATTATCTATTTTAAAATCAATATAAAAGGAAGTCAAAAGAAGAATGAAGAGGAGGTTGACAATAGTTCTGTTCGCGTTTAGATCGATCCTAAGTTTAAAAAACTAAGAAATAAGTCATATAAATAAATATATTTTAACATAAAACTTCTATGGTTTTGATTATTTAATTCGCTGGGCACTTGCTAGTGTTTAAAATATTGAAGATCTCAAAAATATATTTTACCCATTCCGACTGTTGTTTCTTATGAATACGTATGAATTATTTGCACGGCTATTTTTTTACACGATAATTAAATTTTACGGAAACAAAACACTGCGTTTCTGTACATAATATAATTCATTACAGAGGCAACCCTTACGGCAAGCACTAGGACCAAAAGAGTGGTCTATTGTGAACGCTTTTTAAATGTTTTTTGCTGTTGAACTGTTTTGCACAGTTTTTTACGCGATTTCGTTCAATCGTTTCTTTTGTGTTAACACTGTGCCTTTCTAGGGTAGTGGTTTGAAATATAGTTCAATCTGCTTTACAAATTAAGTATCGTATTATACAGTGCTTGCGAGCCCCATAAGTATCAAGTGACTAGCAATTTATTTTTTACATTGTTCAACAAACATAGAAAAAGATATAAAAATGTCGATTTTCGTAAGAAAAGTTATTTAATTAAGTAGATTAATTAAGTTATTTATTTAATAATGCGACAATTACAATTAATACTTCAAATAAATTAATTTGCTCGCGTCGGTCGTTTGAAGTTGAAGGTTCTGTGTGCGGTTCTGCGGTTGCTTTTAACAATTTTAATATATATTTTTATAAAAAAAGCTGTTATTAGATTTGTGAATTAATATTGTGGGGAAACAAGCATAATATGTGTTCGGTTGTAATGTGAAATGTCGTCCGGGTAGTTCAAAGACGCATTCTCGAATCTATTGACTATAATGTGAATTGTGATAATATTTTCCTAATTTACGACGCAACTAAACTCGCTAAGTAAGGTAAGAAAAAGCCGGGCGCCGCTTGAGATTCTTCTGGACGCAAGTAAGTGCAAATCTTAGATGAGTTTCGGCGCAAATTTTCATTTGGGAGAAAAGTTCCAATTATAAGGTCATTTTTATTTGGTGGCGTCCTGCAGATCTTATGCACGAGCACCTTAACCCCAAAAACGACCCCTGAAGGAAAATTTTTTTGCTCCCAATCTAAAACATTTTTTTTTCGTGCATTTGCAAAGCCTTTTTGCCATTTATTTTGAAGAACCTTCATTAATGGGTCAAAATATAGTAAATTGAAAATGTCGAGTAAGAAATGTACAACTTATTCGACTCAACGATTATAATATGACACGGAGAAAATTTACTCGTATTGGGAATTGGTTATAAAACGGTATTTGCAAACAACTTAATTATTACAAGCAACGTTCCTCACGGTTTCATTTTCACAAACTAGAACTTCTTCAATCGATTATAACAAAAAAACTATTCGATCAATATCTCTGAAAATTTCCAAGAAGCTTTAAAAAGGATGGTTCTAGTGAACAAAAATATAGATTTGCCACCAGTAAAACAATTAATCGCTAATTTTAATGCTTAATATTTTTGGTTAGTTACGCTAAAATTTGATGTGACAGGTATTGTTGCTAAAATCAGTAGCAATCTGTAAATATTAGTAGGACACCTGATTGCATATACAGTATCGCGGTTCATTGGGATCAAACGACCACTCTCCGCCCGCAAGTCCGCCCGCAATTTTCCTAGGCTAATTTGTCGAAATTTGATTGCAGTAAAATTTCTGCACGGGCTGAATACAAAAGGCTAATAAATTCAAATTGCGCTGTGATCAAAGGGAAATTGGCGTGTGTTATCCACCCCAAAGATATACAATTGCGTCAGAATCATCAGATGGTGGTGTTAGAAATTGATTGTGATAATTTGCCGAACCGGAATAATGCTCTCCCTAATCTAAATAAACCGCGCGCCATTTCAATGAGCAAATTCAAGGGATGATGAAATATATGTGAGCATAGAAAACTTTTGGTCCTGACAGAAATTCCCATAACATATTTTAAAGACGTCAGGAAGATGTCACGTAATTTGACTGACTTGAATTTTGCCCCGGGGGAAAATTCACAGAGAATGGAAATTAAACCAGTGACCTGGAAATATTACTCTTTATGTGTTCAACAAATTTTGAAAAGTTTTGCAAAATCGCTCTGCTATTGTGAAACATAAAAGTAAAATATACCAGTTGGTAGTACAATCGATCTTTGGACGCATGTATTTTCTACACAACGTCAATTTCGTTGAGAATTTCAATTTAGAGTCCGTTTGATGTGCAGAATAATTGCTCTAGAAAATTATTATTATTTCCAAATTTTAAAATGCCACAAAATGAGAAACCAAAATAACTACCAAGAAAATTATTCATATAGGTATGCTAAATTTTTCGAAATTTTGGAAAATAATATGATATAACTGTGTATTTAATATTATAAATTATTATAAGAGAAGTTATTCTGAAAAGTTGTGCGGGAAATCTAACGCTAATATTAAAGAAAAAGAATTAAGAAGTTCAGTAGCAAGTAAGGGAGTTTAAGTAGTGTTTTAATTAATTTTTAGTATAATAATAGTACAGTAATAGTTTTATTTATTTATTTATTTATTTACGCTTAATACAAGCAATTTAAGACTAAGACTACACAAATATCACACAAGAACCTACACTATACTATAACTAAAAATACTACTAACTGAACAAATACAATTAACAGCAACAGATTATGGGGAGGAGGGGGAGGTAGTATAAATTAGGCGGGATTGAAAATCAAATTCCTTAAGAAATCCCTGCTACAATGGAAATCAAAGGACGGGAGGGAATTGGCCATTCGAAGCATCCTAGTGAGGGGCTCGTTGAGGCCATAGTTGGTACGGTGGTTGATGGGACGGAAGAGAGAAACTGATCGGAGACTACGGGGATTAGTGTTAAGAGAAACCGATTGCAGCAGAGACTGGCAATCGACGCAACCGGAAAGAAGTTGGTGTAAGAACAGGATATCAGCTGCGTCACGCCTAAGGTGAAGTGGATGCAAGCCAATAAGACGGAGCCGGTGCTCATAAGGGGGAAGGGACAAAGGGTCGGACCAAGGGAGGTTACGAAGGGCAAAGCGAAGGAACCTACGTTGAACAGACTCGATTCTGTTAACATGAGTCGATTGATAAGGAGACCAGACCGGAGAGGCGTACTCAAGGATGGGTCGCACGAAGGAAACGAAGAGGGCTTTAGATAAATAGGGATCGGAGAATTCTCGAGACCAGCGTTTAACAAAGCCTAATGTGGCATTAGCTCTACCAATAATATTATCAATGTGGGACCGAAAGTTCAACTCACGGTCGCACAGCACGCCCAAGTCGCGAAGCGAGGTAACCGACGGGATTCGATGTCCTGATAGCGTGTAGGGTCTAAGAGGAAGAGGGAGGCGTTTGCGAGAGTAGGTGATGGACTGGCATTTGGACACATTGAGGTCGAGAAAATTCTTATTACACCAAGTGCAGAAGCTGTCTAGGTCAGCTTGGAGGAAGACAGAATCGGATGGGGAGGAGATTCTCTTAAAGATCTTCATGTCATCGGCGTATATAGATACACTCGAGTGGGCCAATACATGCTCGACATCATTGATTGCTAGAATGAAGATCAGAGGACCAAGGTGGCTACCCTGGGGGACACCAGAAGGAGAGCGAAATTCTGATGATACGACTGTGCCAAAAAGGACCATATATACCCTTTCCTCAAGATAAGATTTCACCCATGAAAGGAAAAAAGGGGGAAAACCAAGGGTGTAGAGCTTAAACAGAATAACCTGGTGAGAAATTCTATCAAAGGCTTTACTAAAATCCGTAGCCACAACATCAACTTCATCGCCATCTTCCAAGGCGCCTAAAGTTTTAGACACAAAGTCGATGAGATTAGTAGAAGTAGATCTACCTTTCAGAAAACCATGTTGGGCAGGAGAGAACAGTGATTTACAATGAAAAAAGATCAAATCATAGAGGATTTTTTCGAAGAGTTTGGGAATACAGGACAGCTTAGCAATCGGGCGATAATTTGCCACATCAGACTTGCAGCCCTTTTTATGAATAGGAATGATGAAGGAAGCTTTCCAAAGGAGGGGAAACACGCCTTGGGAAATAGATTGTTGAAAAAGAAAGGTCAGTGGTTCGATTAAATGAGGAGCGCATCTCTTAAGAACCACAGCGGGGATGCCATCAGGACCAGGGTTAAAATCCTCGTCAAGAGAAGCAATTGCGGTGGCAACGATCGCAGGGTCGATGCGGATAGAAGAAAGAGAGGTCTGAGGACAAGTGCGTAAAAACTTAAAATAGTCACAGTCGATTACGGAGGACGACTCACAAAACGACTGGCTAAAATGATTGGCAAATAAATTTGCGATAGTGGCCGGATCGTTAGAAGAAGAACTACCTAGCTTGAGGAGGGAAGGGTAACCGTTAGATTTTCTTTTCGAGTTAACGAATTGAAAGAAACGTTTAGGATCGGTGATAATTTCAGACTTCATTTTATTGATATAGTTATTGTACAAAAGGCGGCTGCGTTCCGAAAAACAGTTAAAAACCGATATGAACCTAGCATAATCCTCATCCGATCTGGAAAGGAGATATGACTTCCAAAGCTTATTCCTCTTATTACGAAGATACCGAAGCTCACGGTCATACCACGAAGGCGAGGAGGTGGAGGGTTTACGAGGTCGAAAGGGGAAGGACTGAGAGATGCAATTCGAAACAACATCCGTGAAAAAGGCGAGGGCCTCATCGACCGGAAGGTTGGGGTCATCAGAAGTGTTAGCGATTGGCGAGTTGGAAAGTAGGAGATTAAGTTTATTAAAATCACCAGCTCGGAAATTGAAAGTGAAAGAGGGCTCGATGGCCGGACAATCAAAAATATTATCAAGAGAAAAAGTTAGAAGGAGAGGAGGGTGATATGGGTCGAGCGTGGAGAGTAGATGCCTACACTCGCTGACGACAGAGTTAATGGGATCGGACGTAAAGATAAGATCTAATTGTCTACCAAGGCAATTGTTGACACCACTGACTTGGTAGAGGTTTGAATCAGAGAGACTGTCTAAAAATGATGAATCTTTAGCGGAAAGAACGCTGCAGGGGGTAAAGTAGGATTCATCATCAGATAAGGACCAAAGGATGCGAGGAAGATTAAAATCACCCAAAACAATTAATTCATCAGTAGGTTCTAGAGTATTAAAAAGCGCGTCAACTACATCAGTGGCATACTCGTATGCATCAGAAGGCTGGGAGGGGGGAATTAGTAAGATATGAATTTTCTCATAAATACTTGCTTTTGTGAGAGTTTTTTGAAGATGTCAAGATGATATAATGGGCTCGTAGCTAAGTTGAGGGTGCTGCTTCAGAATTTTTAGTCTTTGTTTTAAAATTATTATAAAAAAAAAAAAAAAAAAACAACAAAAAAATTACTCAAAAACTTGATGGGATCCAGTAAGAACAAAGTCAAACATATTTTATTTACTTCAACCGAAATTGTTACAATTCAAGCATAATTGACAGTGCTTTTTCTCTCTTACTGCCTCGTAAGTCGCGCGATTCGCGAATTTATAGCGACAGACAGATTCGTGTGTGCGCATGTGTAGAACATCAAACACCTCGCATTCCATTTTCATTCAAAGATGGAAGATTTGTGTGTCTTTTTCATAATCTGAATTCTGACTCTGAGGGATGGCAATTAATATAAACTTAAGGATTATATTGTACAAGTGTAATGAAAGAAAGAAAAGTGGATAATATCAAGTGGACATTTGGTGGTGGAGCAGTTCCGCAGTGCCTATAGGCGAGCCGCCAAAAATGTTTGACAGAAAAATTTGGGTTTAGTTCTTCATTATTTTTATATGTAAGTATATATATTTTTTATTAATATTTTTTTTTTTTGTGAACAGTCGAATACAACAGTCAGAGCATTAGGAAATAATCATGATATTGTCAAAGAAAAGACATTTTCTCCGATGTGTAAATGTATCAAGCCCCGTCCCTTACTGATTTTTGAGAGACGAACGTTTTATCAGACACATGGGCTATTCGTCTAATCGTGTAAAGAACCGTACAAGAACAGTTTTCTTAATGTAAAAAGGAACATTCGTTCTAAATGATTAAGACGGCATGTTTACTTTTCGTTGGCGGCCGGGAAAACTCGTCAAATTTCTCTGATCTGCCGAAAATGTTCCCGCGATTTTTGGTTGGCACATTTATAAGTGACGTGCCACATTATTTTCTAAATATGCTTAGTACAATCTTATCCTACGATAATTAATTACTAGTTATGTTGGAGTACCCAATTGGAAGAATTAGGCAAGACGAGTGAGGGTTGGCAAGAATCAACATTCCGCTCCCAACATAAATACTAAACCTTAAAAGACTAATTCATGTAGTTTAGTTCTTTTGAGGCGTCTGATCTCGTTAGTTGTATCCAGTAGTTGTATGGCCTCAATATTGGTGTGCTGGAGTAATCTTTTTTCGTGTGCCTCTACGCGTTGTTGGATCACTTCATGAACCCATGTGACATCCAGGTCGGGTGTGAAATGTAGATTATTTTCAATTTACTGTCTTGTAAGAAATAGAATTGCCTTTCTCCAAAATATTTTTTTCTAAAATGTGTTCGAAAATAAAGAAAATATTTATAAATCGTGATATGTTTCTTATTGGGTGCTGATGGCAATTCTATTAAAACTCTGAAAAATCGTGCTTGCAATCGAGGATTCGAGTGCGGTCATTGTTCGCATGTGGGAATTAATCGACGAAATGGCCGAAGTCCTTTACGGTCCATGATGATAAGGAATCCACATGGGAATGAAATACATATGAAGGGGGCGCGGGTTGGTAGCGAAATTTTACTTGCAGACTTATTGTCACGAAACGTTAGTGCAAGGCCAGAAATTGATTATATAAATGAAATCATTTATAGAATAAATATTAGTGACGAACAAAGAGAAGTATTTAAAGAAGAAACACTGACGGACCCAGTCCAGAAAATGGTGAAATATTCCAACTGCATCAAGTGACGTAAAGTTACGAAGACTTGACAGCCTCTACTCGTAACACTTATAGTGTAAGGCGTATTGAAAAATGTTATTTTTAATTAAGGAGAAATATAGAAGTGGTTGAACATAATAGGTTGCTTTATTTAAACAGGGAAAAATAAAAAGAAATTAGCATACGAGAAACTAGTAAAGAAATTACGAGAAGTAGAACCTAATGCAAACAAGTGGAAACTCAGTGAGCGACGATAAATTTTCCAGATATGATGCTGTCGTTATTGTTCGCAACCACTTGTTTAATTGGATTTTTCAAGTACAATGCGAAATACACAGCCCCATTTTGTTTGGTCCACATATTCAACGCGGGAAAGTTCAACGATATTATTAAATAATATTAATTTTCAAAAATTCACGATAGAATGAACACTGATAGAAACTTTAACCGTAAATCTATGAGAAAATAAAAGATCAGCAGAGAGGTCCAGCAATTCCGCTGAGAACGGGGAAAAACCCGATAGCAATGATACCACTTATACCAGCAAAGAAGCTATATCCAAAGACCACTGGCCGAGCAAAATACTTGATTCAAATTTGCTAACAGGAAAAGGATACTGAAAATTAAGCTCATTGGACACGCCTGTCATCAGAACTACCCCCAAAAGTGTTGCCCGCAATTAATTCAAATGCAACTAAACCTAGCCAGCAGGTAACATGGAGACCCCACAATATCCTATGGATGTACAGATTACAGAATCCCAACGCTATACAGGTGCGTGCTGTTTTTTTATATTTTTTTTTTAATTTGACATGTTTACGTGCAGCGCTAATTCCAATACTTCTTCCTTAAGTCTCTCCTCTCGAGGACAGTGGAAGAGCCTAGAAAAAGGGGACTCGATTACCGCTATTTTCAACAAGGACATAGATTTAATAGAGTACAAGTAACATGATAGAGTTTGTTTCGTTTTACTTTTTTTCCAGGGTTTGAAAGTACAGCACAGCACAGCTGCTTTTTGCTTTCAAACCCTGTTTTTTCTTCTTCTCATCGAGGGAAAGACAACAATAAATACATTATTGCATAATTGCCACTTGTTACGTTCCGCAAAGCCTAGGAGTAACCAATTGATATTTGCACCGTCTCCGACCAAATTTTTGAAAATTGCCCCACCACTATTGAATAGGAAGTAATCAAAGCCAAGGATGATGGGATTCCATATTATTGGGCTATCGAGTTGACGAAGGGCTACATGCCCGAAATTTTTGAAAACTCCCCTAAAATGGTGATTATTCCGCCTTTTGCAAGAGAGCTTGAGACTGGGCGACAGGATTTTGGTGTTCAGTTAGAGTTTGCTAACTTTAAACTTAAATGAGAGACTCCTGCAAAAAAGAATGCCAAATTTGCACATAGTTCATTTGGGAATAAAATATAATAACAACTTTGCACGTAAGAAATGTTTTCTTAAAACAAAATTTTATTATAAAGTACTAAGCTTGCGTGTAGTTACTTTGGGAATAGAATAGAATCAAAAAATATATGTATGTTATACATATACTTTGAATAAGCATCTTTTACATTTTCAAAATATGAATTACTTTGCTATAATTTACTTTACCGCTGCTATTGCTGTAGCTGCATTGATGTCCTTGCTCCAGCAAAGTATCTACAGTTCGAAACAGGACAAGGAGCGATCACACATCTTCATCCGCCAGAGGAAAATCGGTGTCCTTAGTGTAGATAGCTTCACAGCAGACAGCTACACTTTGACAAGGAGTGAAGAAAGTCCTGAAGACGAAGAAGATAGACCTCGATGCAGATCCAAGATGATAAGGAAAACGGAGGCCTGAACGCAGGCTTTAGGGAAAGATGATGGCATAGAGGGCCAAAGAAGAACCCTCCCCGAAGTAATGCGAAAGCGGTTCCGGGGAGGAAGATAGTCCTTAAGCAGTAAGAGGAGGTCTTTTAGTCGGTATACTACTAAAGGAGGATCCGACACACCAATTCAGTGACGACTGACTGAGGTGCATAAAGCATTTCACTACCCCCACCTGTAAAAATTTGCTACTGTGACAGGTAATGCAGCAATACGTAAATGAAAGTGGAATTTTGACGTTGATTAATTGTAAATTAAAAGGAAGAATATAACTCAAGACAACTTGTCTCAAGAACGTAAGCCATTTGGCAGACCAACAAATGAGTTTAAACTTTCATTTACACTATCGTCCAAGGAGGCTGACAATTTATTGGGGATGCTACAGTAATTATTATTTTGAAATGTAAAGGAAAACCGTTGATAAACTTTTGACTCATTTTATTTCCGGTAAATTTGGCTATAGTCTAAACTTTCGTTTACACTATCGTCCGAGGAGGCTGACAATTTATTGGGGATGCTACAGTAATTATTATTTTGAAATGTAAAGGAAAACCGTTGATAACCTTTTGACTCATTTTATTTCCGGTAAATTTGGCTATAGTCTAAACTTTCGTTTACACTATCGTCCAAGGAGGCTGACAGTTTATTGGGGATGTTACAGTAATTATTATTTTGAAATGTAAAGGAAAACCGTTGATAACCTTTTGACTCATTTTATTTCCGGTAAAATTGGCTATAGTTTAATCTACAATTATTTATAAATATTTAAATCCATTTGTACTAAATCACTTCACAACTTGACATCAGATTTGTTAAATTTAGACATTTTAATTATCTGGTAGACCCACTGGTACCAGATAGTCTGGTACACCCAGTCAGGAAACATGGAGTATAACTCCGGTATCCAGCTTACCAGCTATAGATAGCACTCAAAACGAAAGAGGTTGAGAAAGAAACTAATCGTCGACTGACTGCAAAATTCTAGTGTGTGGTGAAATCAAGTCCGCGGTCGCGGTCGCCGTGAAGGACTGTCGCCTCATTTTGGACGAAAGTTCGCGGCCGATTAGTGTGTGAACGATGTCGGCCTCGGTAGCTCAGTGCTAAGTATAACGGGCTGCCATTACCGAGGTTTTGGCTTCGATTCCCACAAGCCTTGCGAAATATTGCTCCTAAAAATCCACTGAAACGCACACACGTTTATTATAGGAAGAGCAAAGGAAGCATAGGAAGAGTTACACCGGTGGCAGCGCTTCCCATATTTATTTTCAACAACACTCCATCCCACCGTTGCATGTACGTAGTTGTTGTAATGGCAATTTTTTGGAACTCCGAGGCTCTTCCTTTACCTATAACACTGATTGCAATAGCCGCATTTCCAATAATGGGCATTTGGAGTAGGGACGCCACCTGTTACAGTTATTTTCAACGAACTGCTATCATGCTTCTCGCTGAAACATTTATGGCGATCGCTGTAGAATACTCGATGCTTTACAAGAGAATTGCACTGAGGACAGTACTTTGTGTCGGCTGCAGCTTCAGCATGTTTTTTTTTGGAATTTGATTCATTACTGCATTGATTTCCATGCTGATATTCAAAACCGCGACTGAATCAACAATATGTCCAATCATTAACGTAGTTTTAGAAAATTAGAAAAAGGGAAGACATTGAAAAAAATATTGAAAATTATCAAATGTCGCTTTATATTATTCGTGCTAAGATCTTAAAAGAGCTGATTGTGCATCAAACTTCTGCCAAAAATCAAGGCAGCATTCGTGAAGGCATGTGCACTAAATTTAGTTCCTTTTCAGTAAATGTGAAGTTTTAGCAGAAGTGCAGATAAAAATTTAAATATCCTTAGATTCGGTTTTTGTTTTGGAAGTCTGACAATAACGGTCAAACAGAAATTATGTGCGAAAATTGCTGAATACAGAAAGTTTCTTCACTGCATTTCATCCAGTAAAACTGTTGGTTTGTTGCAGTTTAGTACTTCACTTGCAGCATTTCATTGTCATTTCAATTTGATGCGTGTGCGCGTAATGAATTACTAGTTTTCAGATTAATGCCAATAGCTTAAAATTATGAAATGAGCAAAATTAACATTATTAATTTAACAACCTCGAAGTAATTTCAGTAATGACGGTTCCGGGGGGCGAAAAGAGTGAGGTTTTAGCCTGTAGGCCTTCTTCGAAAGGGAGTCCGGCACGTCGGGTGAGCTTTCGGGCTCACCTGAGTGCGTAAATGCATTTCCTCATACTCAAAAAAAAGAAAAAAGAAACAAAAATGCAGTAAAATATGCTTATATCTTCATCAGAACGACCTTTAATTATAACGCTAGTGTTTACTACTGATTATATCTAACAACAAAAATTTACTATTTTTCAGGTAATAGAAAAAATAAACAGTCAAATGAATCCTGCAATTTTGCCAGAAAAAAGTAAAACGTCATTTCAATGCACTGAAAATATAAAAATATTAATGGACCTGCTGTTTTCTTTCGAAAAAAAATATTTTAAATAATTGTTATTTTCTAGCATGAATTAAAAGTATGAAGAAATATTTGTAATAAAAATAACACTTTTTAAGAGAAAAACAATTAAGAAATTTAAAAACTGAAATATTTTTCATTTGTTCGTTAATATTTACGTAAATTCAAATTACTCAATTGCATTCTCGACAGTTTCGACCATTCTATTTGACAATAGGGTTTTGTAAACTAAACTAAATCTAATTCATGGATTGGAAAATCAAATTAAATAACATCCTTTTACAATAAAAATGGATGACAAAAATATTTTGATTGTCTTTTAACATAAAAATCTGTTTTCTAGTAAAAATAAGGGAAGTCAACTTACAATATACAGTATAGTAAAAGTAATGAACACGGTTTACATCAACATAAAAACCTTTGATTTACATTTACATTATAATAAGAGGGATTTTGAATATATTATAAAACAATTCCAGTAAAAACTTAACATAACAAAATTTTCAAAATTCATTTTCCGGAATACTTCTGATTAAACTGCTTTCGAATTAATAAAAACACTAAAATCCGTTCACTTGTTACCGTTTTATTTGTAATAACTTGTTCACGACACTTTGATTGATATATTAAATAATCACGAAAAAACTCGCAAACTTAAACTGTTTATTATTTGTCACATGTAGAAAGAGTTATTTACAACAAAAATTGATTCATATTACAGCAATTTTTTAATCAATTCACAAATCATGTTTATCATGTTGCAATTCATTTGTTTTTAATTTTTCTTTCTTTTTTCTTGATGTTTGTTAAATTTTTTAGTTGCACGAATTAATTTTTGTACCAGACTACATTTTTTTTCTACTAATTTTGAAGCATTTGAAAATATTTTATATTAATGTTATTTCGTTAAATATTGTTATAAATACGTATTGCAGTTACTAGGAAATTGAACGGAACTGTTTTTACACGAATGTTTTAACTCGATCTTGAAATTTTTCAGATACCAAAAACTTTCCTTTTCACTTATTTTAGGCAAAAGTTTATTTTCGCAATTTGTAGCGGATTTCAATGAAATTTTGTGGAGACATGTATTTTAGTTAAAAAACCAAGAATGTGCAAAAAAAAAGGCCGTGCACTTATATACTTTTGGAAAAAAATACATTTTACGATGATAAAATTTCATGTAATTTTTCGGTTTTTTGTCGTATTTATATCCACAAGATTTATTTGCGAAAACCACAAAAACCCGCCACAAGTCCACTTAAACACATTTACCGACATTTGGGACAGAAAAATGCAACAGAATTGGTGCTTCTTTTTTGTGTATGATTCAGCATCGGTGATGGAGTTGAGTTGGTAACTTAAGAATTGGACACTTTCTAAAGTGGTTCTGTCTGTCCAATAGATGCTGCTGCAGTTTGCATCGAAGGAGCAGTTGCAGCACATGCGACAGGGTTGTATGCTGGATTTACCTCAGATTGTTATGCCAGGCTTGGGAAGCAAGACCAACGACTCTCCTTGCCACTTGATTCGTTTCTAGTAGAGGCAAGACCACTCATCAAAATGTTGTTGGATGCCTAAACGCATTATTCCATGCTAGACGCTAGACATTGACAAAATGGTGGTGTTTCTCCTTTGTGATTAGTTATTTGCGTTCTAATTATTTCCTTCATTCCCCTCTGCTGGTTGTGATTCCCATCCATAGTCGGCGTGCGGCAATTTTACTTAATGGAACTCCGGTATGACAATGGCGGAAGCGGTATCATCGTTTGGATCTATATCCCAACATCACGAAATACAGCAGCATTTAATAAAATCCCGGAATTTATTTTCCTTATAACGCATGTGTTTCTGGAATATTTCCATTTGCTTCAACTTTAAGGTGCAGCATTTATCAACAATAACGTTTTGTTTTTATCCAAATGATCCATTCTGTTGCAAAGTAGTATTGATGAATTATTATTTCGTTTCACTTAGCTTCAACAATCACTTTTGACTGCATCACTTCATAATTAATTGCGTTAAGTATAAGTTGTTTATAATCAAACATATTTATCTGTTTATGGCGCAACAACCATTTAAGAATTTATGCTAAGATTATTCTAACACAATAACGAGATGAAAATTTATCCTAATCCAGTACATGGTGCATATAATAACAAACTTTAAGCTACATTCAAATACTATTCATAAAGCTTTATGAAAATTATCCTCCTCAAATTTAAAAACGTATACAAAAGTTATTATATTATAATTTGTAAAACAAATACTGTGCTCTAAATTATTTTAGCTTAAAATATTGACTAGGGCCGCACCTGGCTTCCCCTGTTTTCTTAAGTAGAGGCGGTATAGTAGAGTAGAGTAGAGTAGAGTTAATGGTATTTCTCGACACTTTTATTTAATGCAAATTTTCAACCAATTATATTTTAGAAAGAAAATAACAGGACCCTGAAGATTTATATTTTTTCATTTCATTGAAATGTTGAGATGAAGTTTTATTTATTTTTTTTTTAAGGCAAAATAAAGATCTATTTGACCATTTATTTTTTCTATCACCTGAAAACTAGTAAATTTTTTATTTTGTAGATATAATCAATATTTAATAGAACTACTAGAAATAGAAAATAATACGTTGCATAATAATTTGATTCGGATATTGTCAAAAGAGCTTACTATAACTTTGAAGTTGTATTTCGCTTAGACTGTAGAGGACAATGATAAGGAGCGTTGAAGATGGTTAATAGTGTTATCATATAGGTAGTGTTATCGACGGTTGTAGGTATTCCTGTTTTTTCTTATGAAGTGAATTATCCAAAAATACCCCAAGCATTTGATTAATTTGAGGATCTGTTCCCGGATTAAATTATTTAATTAGAAGTTTTGCCATGATGCGATCATATTTTATATGACGGTGTAGAAATCAAGCAACAAGTAAGATTGGAGGATCATCACATGTAGGTATCAAAAAAATGTGACATGAATAAAATTACGTACCACAACAACCAGCTTCTGTTACAATTTCTTCCTCTGAGTCCACCAACTCCGTGTACGGTACAATAATCTTCCAGTTCTTGCATTCTTATCAGTTTTATCCTCTAATTCAAACTGTGCAAACCCATAACTATCAAGTAGCTCAAATATACATTCAAAAGCTGTCTTCAAAATTCAGTCATTATGATTTTTTTTAAAATTGCACAAATGCACATTTCCGAACATGAATATGACTAGATTCAATATCCCGTCTTATGAAATCCTTGCAAAGTTCACAAACATGGCTCGATTTGGGCTGCAGCGTCTTTTGAAAAAATAATTTTGAAATTCCAAGACCTCAGCTGGAATTTTCTAAGCACGTTCAAAACTTCAGAACTGTCTTCCTGAAAAGTTCGTACTTTTGGGTTATGGTCCTATAACTTTGGGGTTTGATATTATAAATTTAATTGTTATTGTATTTTTTGTGGTAATTAAAAAAAAAATGGAACGATATTTTCAATGAACTCAATTTTCGCGATTGCAATTCGATGTCACACTTGCACAGATCAAGAACAATTTTGGAAAAAGAAATTGATGCACAAAAAGAAAATGTCAAATGCTATTATTGCTTTCATTTTGTTTTCAGAGAGTTCCAGAGCCAGTATTTAAAGGAATCCCCGGAAAGGGCGATCTGCTTCTGAAACTCGTGGGCAAATTGAGTAAGGACGATTCGTATCTAAACGACTCATTATTAACAACATTTTCTATATACAGACGAACCCCCAAAAGACGCTCGATGAGGATTAAAAGCCATGCAAAGACAAAATTAAGTTGGCACAAAAAAATGTTGTTGGATTAATAAAGGATAAAATGTAAATGTAATGTACATGTAATGAACCGAAATGGGAATTTTTCTACACCACTTTCAAGTTCTAAGACCTCAGCTTGAATTTTCTAAGCTATTCAATGCCAAATCACATTGTCTTAAGTAAAGTAAATTACAAAATGACTCTAAAAGTATAAAAGCATTTCAGTAAAATCCATTTGTCACGAATGAAAAACTAAGCCTGCACGACTTGTTAACGTCCAAAGCCTTAAAAAATATCAAATATCAAGATATTAATAATTTGAAGTCCAAAAGTTATACCCTCTATTTTTTATAAGCCTGCAAATATTTTGCATTTTTTAAAAATTGGCTGGTTAATAGCGGATCGCCTAATTCGCCGGATAAGTATAGTAGGTATGTCAAAAATGCAAAATTAACTGGAAAACAAGTACCTACATTATGCATATTGTAAATAAATTAATAGATGGCCAAAGAAGAACCCTCCCCGAAGTAATGCGAAAGCGGTTCCGGGGAGGAAGATAGTCCTTAGGCAGTAAGAGGAAGTCTTTTAGTCGGTATACTACTAAAGGAGGATCCGACACACCAATTCAGTGACGACTGACTGAGGTGCATAAAGCATTTCACTACCCCCACCTGTAAAAATTTGCTACTGCGACAGGTAATGCAGCAATACGTAAATGAAAGTGGAATTTTGACGTTGATTAATTGTAAATTAAAAGGAAGAATATAACTCAGGACAACTTGTCTCAAGAATGTAAGCCATTTGGCAGACCAACAAATGAGTTTAAACTTTCATTTACACTATCGTCCAAGGAGGCTGACAATTTATTGGGGATGTTACAGTAATTATTATTTTGAAATGTAAAGGAAAACCGTTGATAACCTTTTGACTCATTTTATTTCCGGTAAATTTGGCTATAGTCTAAACTTTCGTTTACACTATCGTCCAAGGAGGCTGACAATTTATTGGGGATGTTACAGTAATTATTATTTTGAAATGTAAAGGAAAACCGTTGATAACCTTTTGACTCATTTTATTTCCGGTAAAATTGGCTATAGTATAATCTACAATTATTTATAAAAATTTAAATCTCAAAATAAAAAACTTTAAAAAAGTAAAAAAACGGAAGCCAAGCACATGAAAAAGTTAAAAACTACAAAAAGTAATTTTTGGAAAAACTCAGATAAGAGAATTTTATGAAAAAACTGAAACGACGAATTCTATAAAATGAATCAACTAAACTTTAAACTAAAAAAATAAGTGAAATCCAAATAGCAGACCAAGTACCCTTTGATCTACGAATCATAAGGTAACGACAGTTGCTTCAGTATCATACCCAGTGAAAATACAATAGCTTTCATAACGTCGATGTTACAAGTAATGTACTGGTTAATCCAAGAGTCTAATCAAATGTGACTTTTTCTACTGAAATACATGTAGAAACTACAAACTCTAGAAAAACACTATCCAGTACTCTGCAAGTGTAGTCAATTCATCATATACATTTTCTCTGCGTTTTCTAGATCTGAATTTAGAAAATAAACGATAACTGAATTGTTCGTTTATTTTTGAAACCCAAATGGAATACGGAAAAGGTGCAAACTCGCCATGAGAGGTGAATGCGGGGATCGCTAATCGATTCTGCTGATCTAACAAATCAGTGGCACTTCGGTTGTGCTGGAAGACATTAGGAATATATTTACCTGTAAAACTTTGGATTTTGAAATTGTATTTTGGGAACTAGATGTTACAGTTTACCATGTAAATATTTACCTAATCAAATGATGGATCGTTGTCAATCAGTCTGCGAAACATTTCAAAAGATGCAAGCTTGAAGGAAATAACTTGCGTCAAATCGAAGACTATTCACAAACATTTTCATTGTAGCTCTGTAATAAAATTAAAGAAACGCTTAAATTAAACAAAGTTTTATTTTTTCACTTAGGCTTACAGTCTCCGGTTTCAGCGAATTTCACTGGGATCGCGCAATTGATCAAGTACCAATCTACAACAACTTGATCAGGATGTATGAACTATTTGAAATCTCTACAAAGTGCCATGGCACAATTTCATCAGGATGGAGCTTCGATAAACAATGGTAATTCTTCAACACCTGTTTCGAATGGAAAACGTAAGCGATCTTGGTCACGAGCTGTTTTCAGTAATCTGCAAAGGAAGGGCTTAGAAATTCAGTTTCAACAACAGAAATATATCACAAAACCAGACAGACGAAAATTGGCAGCCAGATTGAATTTAACCGATGTTTAACCGAATAGAAACAATGTAAGGAGCTTTAAAAGATGCAGTGAAGATATATTGTTGAGTGAGTGAAGAAGAAGTGAATATTGCTGAGAAAAATAAATTTACGAAAGTATATTGCTTCAACGGGCTAATTCAAACTTTAAATGGAATACTGCAAGTAGTTGAGTATTTACTATGTTAATTATCCAGAGGTATATTTTATATTAACGAATAAATTACAGCAGGATATATTGGAAAACGTTAATACGTGGTAAAGGCGGATTCAACAGCACTCCTTCTGTATTTGAACTTTCCAATATTCTTGGTAAAATAATAAATAATATATTTATGACTTTCATTTCAAATTCAAGTAATTGCATAAATGATGACAACACCTTATTTTCTGAAATCGAAATAGAAAATTTTGAAACAGAAATCATGACGATTGATAATTCAGAAAACGTTGTTGACAATGCATTATTAACAAGTAATTAGATAATTGACCCTCAAAGATCACTAGAAGAGAGTGTCATACTTTCAGAAGAATTGTGTGTTGTAGAAGATATTTCATTGGGTATGTTTTATTGAAAATACTGCCAAAAATCAACTGCGTAATTTGTACAGAAAAAGGAAAAAAATCTTGAAAATGTATTAGAATAGAAGTTCATCAGAGATATATTTGTTTTATAAAAATTATTCAAATAGATCGGATTTTGACAGTCTTATTCCACCAGCGGATATGTTTTACGAAATATGCCAGAAGCACGTAAAAATTTTCAAATACATTTTCCACCAGGAACCAGAAAGAAAAGGAATAAAAGAATACATTCTTGAAAAATGTATATATATATTTTGATGAAAAAATTACTTGCTATTGCCACCACGAGGATGCACCTGCAAATTCTCTGAAAAACAACTCCAAAACCATGGTAAAGAATACAAGTATCGAACTATTCCCTGTATTGTAAAAATATTTGGGTATTTGCAGGTGAGTCTTGCTGTAGTGAGACATAAAACCATGTTTTGTTAATAATTCTTTTAGAATCTGCTCTTGAGAAGGTTGTTTATGGCATCAGTTTCCGGATCATTTAGAGCCGATAGAACTGAAGAAAGTATACCTTCTATGAACGTAAACCCTTTGCTTGCTTAAGGAAGAAGAATTCGTGCGTCAATAGTGAAACCCCACTACTATTAAAATGTATTTAATTCTTGTGTTTTTTGTTGGCAAGTATTTTTATTGTACTTGTATCATGTATTATGTAATTTTGTAATTTTGTACTGTGATATAGCTTGTATTAAGCTTAAATAAATAAATAAAGAAATAAACTTCTCAATCGCAGAATTTGGTGGTCAAATTCGTTAAAGCTATTTCAAGTGTACTGGCTTTTCTCTCCTCTGCTGCTGCAATTCTCTGAAGCGCTTTTAATTATTATTAAAAATTACAAAATTCACTCACAAAAATTACCCCGCGAAAAATTTTGGAAACGTTCAATGGCATGTACGAATGCAAATAGTCATTCGTATCTTTTCGAATGTCTACGTATACGAGTCTCGAGAATACACCATACATCAAAACCATTCGTAAATGGTGAGTTTACGTATTCGTAAAGATAAGAGTGATTTCGAGAATAGGCCCCCTGCTCCCGAGTGAATCAAATTTTCAACTCTCAGAATTTTCGAATTATGCACAGCTCAATTCGATCCGATTTCACCGCACCAGCGGAATGCTGCTTGCCCGCCAAATGAAATCAATAGTCAACCAATTTCTCAACTTAGGAGGAATTTGTAAATGCAGCAATTAAATTTGGCAAAGTCTACATTAATTAGCAATTAAGAATTGTATATAAATCAGAATTAAATTAACAAAGAGATCCTATCGTACTATAAAGCAAACGAAAAGACAGTTTATCATCATTTGTATGTGTCACATGCTTCATAAGACATCAACACTATGCAGACATCATTTTCTTAAATATATTCTTTTTAAAAAAATTAAATTATATCGAGTTGGGTGGACTTCCTATCGCTGTTGAAACAAATCTTTATATTTAAAAATTATTTTTTACTTTATAATTCGTATTGCTAAAAAAGCGTGATTAGAATTTTCTGGAGGATTAAAAATCACAATTTTTACTTCAATTACAAGTATCAAATTAGTTTGGAGATTTTATTTTATTTGTAGAAACGCTGGGCACTTATGTGAAAATTTCTGATCAATAAAAGATTGAGTGGAACGAATTGCATTTGAGCTAAAAACGTGTTCAATAACAAGAAGGGTTCACTAATCAGTTCTGGTCCAGGAGCAGGAACCATTTACAGAAGGCGGTTAGGCTGCGTTTCGAATACATCTCAATTAGCTCGACAGTGTATTTTTTGTCTCAATGCAGCAAGTAAACTAATAAACGGCGATTAAATATTTTTCATTATCTCGAGGAATTTGTTTTTTTTTTTTTTTTTTTTTTTTTTTAAAACACTGTGCGACGAGAGCATCTACAAGTGGCTTCTATAGTTAATGTCAAGATCGAATCAAGTTTCTGATTACTTTCATTTAAAAGTAATTTAACATTGAACTCTATACAAAAGAGAACATTCGATTTTGTTTACAAAGCACAAGCCAGTGTTAATTATATTTGAAAGAGGTCTGAAAATTATAGAATTTTTCGATGATTTGTATTTTGTGACGAGTTAATTGGCAATTTAGCATTGCAACTCTCTAAGGAAATATAGAAAGCAAGCGGATTAATTTCTTCGATGATGCAATTCCTTGTTCAATACTCATCATCAACAACAACAAACGTTTATCCAAAAATATGAGTAAATACTAAATATGGTTTTAATTTATATGAAATTGGCCGCCATAGTTTATTTCAATACACCATGGACCAAAGTCATTTATTCAAAAGAATGAAAATGTATAAAAACATGAGGAAATGAGCTCACATCGCTCAATTTACTAATTAAGTGAAGCATGTAAAAGGAGCACTACAATTTTTCAAATGAAAGATTGCCTGGGACATCCTGAAAGTCGTTTACGTGGTGTGAACAAGATTTGATGGAAGTTGCTCATCTTCTGGTGTTGTCATTTAATTATTCACCATATGAGCCCCTTTGCTTTACCCTCAACAAGACTCTTTAGGCCCAGCGGGCAATAAATAAGCCAGAGTGCGAACAAAATTGAGTTCTCAACACTCCGATGTCACTGATATTTAAGACATTTGATCATTAATCAACTCCGGTTCTTCGCACACGTTTAAAAATACCACACTACATCGCATCTGTACTGCAGAAGCACTTCATCATGGAAAGGGGTGCGACAGATTTCCAAAAAAATAAATCGACTATTTTGGTTTTCTAACAGACATGCAATGTCGACCAAAACAAAGGAAACTGAATGCAATAAATTATGAATAATATTATATATTATAGAACATATAAGCTCATTTCCAGCCTACACTACCCACTACACCAGTGACCAGACCTCGGAATCCAAGATGAAAATATTTACATCGAGACAGAAATATTAAGAAAATATATATACACAATTACTGGAACACCAGTATTTTTTAAGAATATACATAATATCGAGCTGCCACGTCGTGTCACCTTATTATTCTTAGGAAAGAAAAGCTTTGTAGACAGAGTGTAATTTCAGTCGGAGCTGCGGTAGTTTTTGCGACCGCATGGCTTCCAATAATTCTTGAATTTTGTTGATTGCGAGGGTATAATTCTACATTTAAAAAGCGATCAATTCAAAATGTTAATAACTTATCCACTGAATCCCGAAAAAGGGTAATCGCAACTTCTACTTCGACAGCAATAACAATATTGGGCCATCTTACTGTAATTAAGACCAATGAAGCTGGAATTACTTCTATGCTGTTAAGAAAGCCGTCTTTAGAAGGCGCAGGCAGCTTTCCGCCCTACTTTATCCCTCCATCCACTTACTAAACACAGTGACGGGGGTACTGGTTGAAGTGAACATAATCCCTAGTTCGTAAAGATGAGAGTATCACTGTTTTTTTGTGAAATCAGCGCCGAGGGCGTTAGAAGTAAAATCTAAAATCACAAGGTTCTGCCTTTCAAATAAAAAGCTGTTTCAACAATATGGAGCGAGATGATGAACTCTAATGAACATACATATTATGTCACTACAAATATTAAAAGTGAAAAAGAGCATTCTCCAAATGATGCAATTGATTCCAAAAACATTACCCAATTTTAAAGACTACCTTGAACAAAAAGTGTCAGGAATGAACTCATGTGGCGCTCAAAGTTACCCGATTTGAGTTATTTTTTTTTTTTAGGTTGTACCATCTGTCATTATTATTCTTACCAAAAGAACAGTCGAATATTTTTCGTGGCGAATGTGAAATTTAATTCATTTAAACTTTTGAGTTTTATAATTTTAGTGAAAGTAAATAATGACGAATATTATACACCAAGCGAAACTGTAATTGAAGCTCTGAAGAAATTACGTGAACCTCAACAGGACACTCTGGAAAATGGTGTAAAATATGGGTAAAATTTAATTGCAATTTAAAAACTTAAAAGTTACGCAGTCTTGAGTAAATCTACCTTTTGTGGATTTTCTCGATTTTTAAAAATGGAATTATTTTTGCATCAATGAATTTGCTTTCAATTTTGTGTTAAAAACGGATTCAATGGTGCGAAGACCTTAGAAATGTTGGAGAATTGTTTATGTGTGGCCCAAACGCTTCAGAATTGGACCGTCGAGGATGACGAACATAGTGGCAGGCCGCTGACATCAAAAACGTTGATAAAATCAAACTGTCGAAAACCGAAAATTTACCATCAGAGTTAACAGAAGAGTTAAGCATCTCACTTGGATCCATTAAAGACATTTTGATCAAAGAACTGGACTTAACGCGTGTCACTGCATAGCTGGTACAAAAAAGGGGCTGAATTTCATGGAAAAAATGGATCCCGTTTGTAATCATTATTCATTATCCTCGACTTTTTGACCCAAAAACAACTCAAATACAGTCCAACAGTCACCAACTTCGCCTGATTTGGATTGGATCCCTGCGACTTCTTCCTGGTTGATCGACTCAAAAACCCCTCCTGAGAACGCATTTTAGATTGATGATAGTTCTTCTTCTCTTCTTTCATTGAGCTCTGTTTCTGATGTGAATTCAAACATAAGTTACAAAAATTATGAGTTGTAGCGAGTGGAGAGTGTTGTACGAATTTATAAAAAATAGCTTTGGAAAATATGTGCACAACACTAGCTGCATCTGAGGAGGATATAAAAAAAATTGACGAATTTAGACTGGGCAAATGTTTCGAAGAATCCTCAAAAGATCTATCCGCAGATTATATTCTTCATCAAGTACTTGTTAAAAGTGGTAAATTATTACTATTATAAATTTACAAATGAAATTTCTACGACATTCATAACAATATTGTAGGAGAGTTGGAGAAATCAATTGCTAGTAACCATAAGATTCAAACTGAAAATTCACTTGGTGTTTGCCTGCAAGGTGTAATATACGAACAAACACGTAAATTTTTATATTATATATGTTAAAACTAGGGAAATTTTGAGTGTGTACTATGTAAAGTAGAATTATTTGAAATATGTAGTAGTTGAATTTATTTGAAATATGTAGTAGCCTAACGAGAAAAAATGAATTGTTGTTGTTTTGTTTTAATTTAAGAGAGATCTGTACTAAAGTAATTGCTGAATAAATAATATTATCAGAAAAGACAAACCTAAGAATTTTGAGTTGTGAGAAGATTAGATTTCACAATATATACACATTTTGGATCTCATTTTTCTCAACAATTCCAGCGATGATAAATATGAAACACGTGTAAACGTTATTTAGACATAAAGTACTATTCATAAAAACATATTTTATTTCTGTTGGTTTTACGCCCAGTCTCCATACAATAATGCCCATCGTCCTTTCGTTAAATTCTGAAATGGTGAGGTCGAAAAAGTCATAAAAGTGTGTTCATATTTTTTGCACTAGAGAAAGCTTTGCAATTGAAACAATACAAAAAAAAATTTTTGGAATTTTTGTTAATGTGGAGATTTTTTTTTCCCCGTTTTGCTGAACCCTTTGTTTAACCTTACTTGTGCAGACTGAGAAGCCAAATTTGCAAACACGAGCCCTAGCATCAAATAAAAATCCTTTTATTCAATTAGGAGAGGCGTAAATTTTAGCAATATAGAATGAAGTTAAACAACAATGCAATCGCGGTGCGATAATCAACACAATTTGCGCGCGAGTTAGCACTGAACTTTGAATTGTAGGTTAAAGTCCTTCTCAATGCGCACTCTTTTTACCAAATCTGTCAATTTCCACTTGACTAAACACATTGCTGTCGTGTAATTGCTTGTATACAAACAGTTTAATCGAGAATTTTTCAATCGAATACAGAAGGGTCGGTGATATAATTGTTGTCAGACTAAATTTATCAATTCATTGGATTTGAATGGCTGGGAGCAGCCAGTGCTGGGACTTTGATAAATCAAAAAAAAAAAAAAAAAAGTATTAATAATAAAAATTGGTGCCATTGTTTTTGTTAATTACTGAATGAACCAGGGATTCTGTTGTGGTTCTAGTGGCCTGGCCGTCGATTGCAGATGGAATTGCATAAAGAAAGTTAGTCTCGTGCTGTGTACATAAGATGCGTGCACGAACGGATTGGAACTGATCCCTTGCTGACAGCCCCCTATGGTGTGTCAACCAATCAACATCTATGCTCCTGTAAAACTAAAATGTAATTAAACGTATATCGCTGAAATCGAAAAACATTTTTTGCTTTCCTTCAAGACGCCCTTTGTTCACACTTTGGTTTTCTTTACCTTCTCGGTTGATGTCAGTTTCAGTTGACTGAGACATGAACATCTGCTGACACATTGAGGATTCATTCTGTTTCCATCATGAATCCTTGAAGCTGATGAATAAAATTGAATTACCAGTTGGTGATAAATAAATATTCAATTTAGAATTATTGAACTGCATTACTGCAAAAATGAATTGGATGAAAATATAAAATGCCAGGATTAAACGCTGCGATAAAAAAAATATATAAGATGAGAAGTTAGATAGTAATTTCGTTTCTGTTTGATTTCAACCGCAGATCAACACTAATAAATTAGTAAAGAAATTGAACTCGTCTATTTTGCAGAGAGAACACTGTAATTTCTCCTGTTCGTCCTCTGCACGACATGCAGTTTATTAGACAAAACTGGAAAGGTAAAAAATAAAAAGTAAACAAAAAGGAAAAAAAAAATTCAAAAAGAATCGATGACGGAACATTTTTATCCCCTTCTGCTTTTTACAGTTAAATATTTAAACAGTTTCGAGCAACCAGCACTTGTTGAAAACATCCATTGGCTCATTTAACAATTACCATAAATTTTAAATAATATTTCGTCAAAAGTATGCGTCCGCAGCTTCATTATAACGAATAGCAGTTACTGTTGCCTATTCGATAATTACAGAACGAGAAAACTCAACTTCTTTTCTTTTTTTTTAAATATTAAAAAAATGAAAATTACAGGCTTGAACTCAAGCTCAAGTGTTGCTAGTTCTCCCATGATTTAAATAAATAGGGTGCATGTTTCCTTTTCTAGAAATATAGTTAATTGGTCTTTTTTCTGTTTTTTTCCTTTCTTTTTCTTCATTTGCTTTTTACCTATGCACAACAACCCTTTCTTTAAGTCTTCGTAGTAATCATTCACCTCAATCATAGGGTTCAAATGTGGGTTGGTTTAATGGAAGAAATATTTATGTGTATGTAAATACTTCAAGAATATTTTCTGTAATTTTGCAAATCATAGTACAATGAACAGTAATTTATTTGTCATAATTGTTACTCATCCATAGAAATAGTTTACTGGATGAAAAAGAAAGCAATAAACAATTTTATTACATTTTTTTAAAGAAAGCAGGAAACGGATTTCATAGCTCGGCGGTATTTTGATTGATATAATATTTATTTCGCAAATCGTAAACTTACAATTGGCGGCAAAATAATAATGATAATATTAAGAAAAGTGAACTACCCAACAGTGCTCCGTATGAAAATGATTGATATAATATTAATTTCGCAAATCGAATGTTATATATGTAAATAAATGACAACAATTTAGTATAGATTATAATTTAGAATAATATATTATAAGTTGCATGCTTCTTCATTAAATTTAAAGTAGATCTTCGATCTTCTTCGAATTAAGTCGTTTGAAAAAGGCTTAAATAAACAAGTTGTGCAAATCTTTCTCACAAACATGTGAATGAGAAAAGCACTTCCCAATTGTATTTTGAACTTTTAAATTTTTATATCTAAACACAACGCCACAACCAAGTGAAAACATCAAAACATTTTTCAAAAAACACGTCAACTATAATTAAATTCGTCGACAAGCAACTGGAATACGTTTTCGTAAATTTAATTGACATAAAGAAGATTATTTTCATTGAAACCAATTGAATGGCTACTCTAGATCTAGAACCTCAAGCTTCGAATGTTTGCCCATCATCAAAGAATTTTCTGAATATTCGTGATGTCTACAGAATTGTTTTTATTTAGTTTAATGCAGTACAATGTAATGGACATATTCATAGGAAAAAAAAAAAAAAAAAAAAAACATTCTTTATCAGGAACACAGGTTGTGTGAACAAAGCTTGATTTCGACCTAGAACTCTTACTAGCGAAAAAGCAATGAACCTAGTACAATAAGATGGTCACCGATGACTCATGGCATTGATTGTGTTTTGTTAAAGATTTAACAATGTTTCACTTTCGTCTTGTTAGCAAAGCATAAAAACTAGACTCATTTTCTACAATCCACCCAGTCGCTAAATTCCATTCAGTGATTCATAACAAAATTAGTGCGACAAAATTTAACAAAACAAATGTTGTTTAAATGTTTTTAGATGGAAAACAAAATTTTAAATGTTAGTAAACGGAACAGTAAAATATGTGCCTGTTCGCTAAAGCGGCCTATGACCACATTTTTTAAATAGAGATAATTAGGTATGAACAAAATAAGAAATTTCAAAAATTTATTTTTTTATTTTTTGATGTAAACAGACAAATAAAACTTTTAATTTTGGTTTATATTGATTTGGAATACATTTTTTTTTTACTTCACATATTATGTGACTATGGTAGATTCCGATACAAGACAGTCAATTTCTTCAAGGATATGCAAAATTTATGAGTCTGTAATAAAAATTGAAATCACAAAATAGAAAAGTGATTGTGAAATATTTAAACCAAAATTTAATATCTGCATAATAAACATCTGTCAGAGATCAGGGCATATAATAAATACGGTACAAGTTCAGGGCGTGACCGCTATTTGCCTTAATACAGGGCATATCCTTAAATCATTCATAAACATTTTCAGGTCGAAGAGAGTTTTACTTCCCCAATTATTTAATCCAGCAGGATGAAAAAAAAAAACATTCGTACGCAGTATGCAACCGATTTTCCGGTGATGCCAGCCGCGAACTGAAGACAATTCGAATGGATGTGCAACTGAAAATCTACAACAATAGATGATGGCGACTACACTAATCGACATAGCCCGTATTGTGTAACTTGAAATGATACATGTAGCGTTATGAATGGGCGAGAGGGGCGTTCCCAGAGACCGTTAATCACCATCATAATTCTCTGGTAGCTTGTTTGTGATTCCTCTCCGAACACACTACCCTTCCGTTTTGCAGGGCGCGTAAATTCTGGTCAGGGGGATAACATACAGTACGGAGGCGCAACAACAATATGTGCTTCTTGCCAGCCGCTAATATGAAAAATAAATTAAAAATGAATGTCCCTGGTGTCTAACATACCCAGCCAGAGTGAAAGGGAGGATGAGTCATTTACAAAAAAATCTCAAACCTCTAAACGATCTCTCTACCACTGTTACCTATGTATAGCCCTCGTGACATGGACATCCTTTTTATACAGCGTTCTTTTAATAACTGAATGCCTATCGGCTTTAAACAACAACACACCTTAAAAGGAGGCTAATGATTTATAGGACTCATTTTTCCTTCTCCAATTTAATGCACACAATTATTATTTCAAATCATTATATTTTCTCCCCTTCGAGTTTGTCGCTCGCTTCGAAGTATTAAATGTATTATGCCCAATTCGACTAGATTAGTTGGAAACAAAAAGCAATTAATTCCAAAAGTGCAAGCACGAATTGCAGCGAAATTGTAAGCAATGGTTAACGACCTAGGACAAGAAATCTAAACAAAAATTATATAAACAGCTCAAGGTCGAGCCATAGCAATTAAATATATACTTAGGCCAGTTACGATAAGCGCTCGCGTAAATTGCCATAATATTCCAACAAAAAAAAAAAAAATGTTCGGTCTGCAAGTGTTCTACAAAATGCCAGAATCGTGTAGTGCAGCATCTTTGGTAGCTCAATTCAAAGTGAGCCGAGCTGCCAACGCCGAGGTTGTGGGTTCGACTGCCACTGGAAAGACGCAAGTGGTGCTGGGTGAAAAGAGTGGGGTTTTAGCCGGTAGGCCTTCGGAAGAGAGTCCGGCACGGCGGCTGAGCTTTCGGGCTCACCAAAGTGCGGAAATGCATTGCCATAATATTCCAAAAAAAAAAAAAAAAAATGTTCGGTCTGCAAGTGTTCTACAAAATGCCAGAATCGTGTAGTGCAGCATCTTTGGTAGCTCAATTCAAAGTGAGCCGAGCTGCCAACGCCGAGGTTGCGGGTTCGACTGCCACTGGAAAGACGCAAGTGGTGCTGGGTGAAAAGAGTGGGGTTTTAGCCGGTAGGCCTTCGAAAGAGAGTCCGACATGGCGGCTGAGCTTTCGGGCTCACCAAAGTGCGGAAATGCATTGCCATAATATTCCAAAAAAAAAAAAAATGTTCGGTCTGCAAGTGTTCTACAAAATGCCAGAATCGTGTAGTGCAGCATCTTTGGTAGCTCAATTCAAAGTGAGCCGAGCGGCCAACGCCGAGGTTGTGGGTTCGACTGCCACTGGAAAGACGTAAGTGGTGCTGGGTGAAAAGAGTGGGGTTTTAGCCGGTAGGCCTACGGAAGAGAGTCTGGCACGGCGGCTGAGCTTTCGGACTCACCAAAGTGTGGAAATGCATTGCCATAATATTCCAAAAAAAAAAAAATGTTCGGTCTGCAAGTGTTCTACAAAATGCCAGAATCGTGTAGTGCAGCATCTTTGGTAGCTCAATTCAAAGTGAGCCGAGCTGCCAACGCCGAGGTTGTGGGTTCGACTGCCACTGGAAAGACGCAGGTGGTGCTGGGTGAAAAGAGTGGGGTTTTAGCCGGTAGGCCTTCGGAAGAGAGTCCGGCACGGCGGCTGAGCTTTCGGGCTCACCAAAGTGTGGAAATGCATTGTCATAATATTCCAAAAAAAAAAAACATGTTCGGTCTGCAAGTGTTCTACAAAATTCCAGAATCGTGTAGTGCAGCATCTTTGGTAGCTCAATTCAAAGTGAGCCGAGCTGCCAACGCCGAGGTTGTGGGTTCGACTGCCACTGGAAAGACGCAAGTGGTGCTGGGTGAAAAGAGTGGGGTTTTAGCCGGTAGGCCTTCGGAAGAGAGTCCGGCACGGCGGCTGAGCTTTCGGGCTCACCAAAGTGCGGAAATGCATTGCCATAATATTCCAAAAAAAAAAAAAAAAAATGTTCGGTCTGCAAGTGTTCTACAAAATGCCAGAATCGTGTAGTGCAGCATCTTTGGTACCTCAATTCAAAGTGAGCCGAGCTGCCAACGCCGAGGTTGTGGGTTCGACTGCCACTGGAAAGACGCAAGTGGTGCTGGGTGAAAAGAGTGGGGTTTTAGCCGGTAGGCCTTCGGAAGAGAGTCCGGCACGGCGGCTGAGCTTTCGGGCTCACCAAAGTGCGGAAATGCATTGCCATAATATTCCAAAAAAAAAAAAAAAAAATGTTCGGTCTGCAAGTGTTCTACAAAATGCCAGAATCGTGTAGTGCAGCATCTTTGGTAGCTCAATTCAAAGTGAGCCGAGCTGCCAACGCCGAGGTTGTGGGTTCGACTGCCACTGGAAAGACGCAGGTGGTGCTGGGTGAAAAGAGTGGGGTTTTAGCCGGTAGGCCTTCGGAAGAGAGTCCGGCACGGCGGCTGAGCTTTCGGGCTCACCAAAGTGTGGAAATGCATTGTCATAATATTCCAAAAAAAAAAAACATGTTCGGTCTGCAAGTGTTCTACAAAATTCCAGAATCGTGTAGTGCAGCATCTTTGGTAGCTCAATTCAAAGTGAGCCGAGCTGCCAACGCCGAGGTTGTGGGTTCGACTGCCACTGGAAAGACGCAAGTGGTGCTGGGTGAAAAGAGTGGGGTTTTAGCCGGTAGGCCTTCGGAAGAGAGTCCGGCACGGCGGCTGAGCTTTCGGGCTCACCAAAGTGTGGAAATGCATTGCCATAATATTCCAAAAAAAAAAAATGTTCGGTCTGCAAGTGTTCTACAAAATGCCAGAATCGTGTAGTGCAGCATCTTTGGTAGCTCAATTCAAAGTGAGCCGAGCTGCCAACGCCGAGGTTGCGGGTTCGACTGCCACTGGAAAGACGCAAGTGGTGCTGGGTGAAAAGAGTGGGGTTTTAGCCGGTAGGCCTTCGAAAGAGAGTCCGACATGGCGGCTGAGCTTTCGGGCTCACCAAAGTGCGGAAATGCATTGCCATAATATTCCAAAAAAAAAAAAAATGTTCGGTCTGCAAGTGTTCTACAAAATGCCAGAATCGTGTAGTGCAGCATCTTTGGTAGCTCAATTCAAAGTGAGCCGAGCTGCCAACGCCGAGGTTGTGGATTCGACTGCCACTGGAAAGACGGAAGTGGTGCTGGGTGAAAAGAGTGGGGTTTTAGCCGGTAGGCCTTCGGAAGAGAGTCTGGCACGGCGGCTGAGCTTTACGGCTCACCAAAGTGTGGAAATGCATTGCCATAATATTCCAAAAAAAAAAAAAAAATGTTCGGTCTGCAAGTGTTCTACAAAATGCCAGAATCGTGTAGTGCAGCATCTTTGGTAGCTCAATTCAAAGTGAGCCGAGCTGCCAGCGCCGAGGTTGTGGGTTCGACTGCCACTGGAAAGACGCAGGTGGTGCTGGGTGAAAAGACTGGGGTTTTAGCCGGTAGGCCTTCGGAAGAGAGTCCGGCACAGCGGCTGAGCTTTACGGCTCACCAAAGTGTGGAAATGCATTGCCATAATATTCCAAAAAAAAAAAAAAAAAATGTTCGGTCTGCAAGTGTTCTACAAAATGCCAGAATCGTGTAGTGCAGCATCTTTGGTAGCTCAATTCAAAGTGAGCCGAGCTGCCAACGCCGAGGTTGTGGGTTCGACTGCCACTGGAAAGACGCAGGTGGTGCTGGGTGAAAAGACTGGGGTTTTAGCCGGTAGGCCTTCGGAAGAGAGTCCGGCACAGCGGCTGAGCTTTCCGGCTCACCAAAGTGTGGAAATGCATTGCCATAATATTCCAAAAAAAAAAAAAATGTTCGGGCTGCAAGTGTTCTACAAAATGCCAGAATCGTGTAGTGCAGCATCTTTGGTAGCTCAATTCAAAGTGAGCCGAGCTGCCAACGCCGAGGTTGTGGGTTCGACTGCCACTGGAAAGACGCAAGTGGTGCTGGGTGAAAAGAGTGGGGTTTTAGCCGGTAGGCCTTCGGAAGAGAGTCCGGCACGGCGGCTGAGCTTTCCGGCTCACCAAAGTGTGGAAATGCATTGCCATAATATTCCAAAAAAAAAAAAAATGTTCGGTCTGCAAGTGTTCTGCAAAATGCCAGCATCGTGTAGTGCAGCATCTTTGGTAGCTCAATTCAAAGTGAGCCGAGCTGCCAACGCCGAGGTTGTGGGTTCGACTGCCACTGGAAAGACGCAAGTGGTGCTGGGTGAAAAGAGTGGGGTTTTAGCCGGTAGGCCTTCGGAAGAGAGTCCGGCACGGCGGCTGAGCTTTCCGGCTCACCAAAGTGTGGAAATGCATTGCCATAATATTCCAAAAAAAAAAAAATGTTCGGGCTGCAAGTGTTCTACAAAATGCCAGAATCGTGTAGTGCAGCATCTTTGGTAGCTCAATTCAAAGTGAGCCGAGCTGCCAACGCCGAGGTTGTGGGTTCGACTGCCACTGGAAAGACGCAAGTGGTGCTGGGTGAAAAGAGTGGGGTTTTAGCCGGTAGGCTTTCGAAAGAGACTCCGGCACGGCGGCTGAGCTTTCCGGCTCACCAAAGTGTGGAAATGCATTGCCATAATATTCCAAAAAAAAAAAAAATTTTCGGTCTGCAAGTGTTCTGCAAAATGCCAGCATCGTGTAGTGCAGCATCTTTGGTAGCTCAATTCAAAGTGAGCCGAGCTGCCAACGCCGAGGTTGTGGGTTCGACTGCCACTGGAAAGACGCAGGTGGTGCTGGGTGAAAAGACTGGGGTTTTAGCCGGTAGGCCTTCGGAAGAGAGTCCGGCACGGCGGCTGAGCTTTCCGGCTCACCAAAGTGTGGAAATGCATTGCCATAATATTCCAAAAAAAAAAATGTTCGGGCTGCAAGTGTTCTACAAAATGCCAGAATCGTGTAGTGCAGCATCTTTGGTAGCTCAATTCAAAGTGAGCCGAGCTGCCAACGCCGAGGTTGTGGGTTCGACTGCCACTGGAAAGACGCAAGTGGTGCTGGGTGAAAAGAGTGGGGTTTTAGCCGGTAGGCCTTCGGAAGAGAGTCCGGCACGGCGGCTGAGCTTTCGGGCTCACCAAAGTGTGGAAATGCATTGCCATAATATTCCAAAAAAAAAAAAAATGTTCGGTCTGCAAGTGTTCTACAAAATGCCAGAATCGTGTAGTGCAGCATCTTTGGTAGCTCAATTCAAAGTGAGCCGAGCTGCCAACGCCGAGGTTGCGGGTTCGACTGCCACTGGAAAGACGCAAGTGGTGCTGGGTGAAAAGAGTGGGGTTTTAGCCGGTAGGCCTTCGAAAGAGAGTCCGACATGGCGGCTGAGCTTTCGGGCTCACCAAAGTGCGGAAATGCATTGCCATAATATTCCAAAAAAAAAAAAAATGTTCGGTCTGCAAGTGTTCTACAAAATGCCAGAATCGTGTAGTGCAGCATCTTTGGTAGCTCAATTCAAAGTGAGCCGAGCTGCCAACGCCGAGGTTGTGGATTCGACTGCCACTGGAAAGACGGAAGTGGTGCTGGGTGAAAAGAGTGGGGTTTTAGCCGGTAGGCCTTCGGAAGAGAGTCTGGCACGGCGGCTGAGCTTTACGGCTCACCAAAGTGTGGAAATGCATTGCCATAATATTCCAAAAAAAAAAAAAAAATGTTCGGTCTGCAAGTGTTCTACAAAATGCCAGAATCGTGTAGTGCAGCATCTTTGGTAGCTCAATTCAAAGTGAGCCGAGCTGCCAGCGCCGAGGTTGTGGGTTCGACTGCCACTGGAAAGACGCAGGTGGTGCTGGGTGAAAAGACTGGGGTTTTAGCCGGTAGGCCTTCGGAAGAGAGTCCGGCACAGCGGCTGAGCTTTACGGCTCACCAAAGTGTGGAAATGCATTGCCATAATATTCCAAAAAAAAAAAAAAAAATGTTCGGTCTGCAAGTGTTCTACAAAATGCCAGAATCGTGTAGTGCAGCATCTTTGGTAGCTCAATTCAAAGTGAGCCGAGCTGACAACGCCGAGGTTGTGGGTTCGACTGCCACTGGAAAGACGCAGGTGGTGCTGGGTGAAAAGACTGGGGTTTTAGCCGGTAGGCCTTCGGAAGAGAGTCCGGCACAGCGGCTGAGCTTTCCGGCTCACCAAAGTTTGGAAATGCATTGCCATAATATTCCAAAAAAAAAAAAAATGTTCGGGCTGCAAGTGTTCTACAAAATGCCAGAATCGTGTAGTGCAGCATCTTTGGTAGCTCAATTCAAAGTGAGCCGAGCTGCCAACGCCGAGGTTGTGGGTTCGACTGCCACTGGAAAGACGCAAGTGGTGCTGGGTGAAAAGAGTGGGGTTTTAGCCGGTAGGCCTTCGGAAGAGAGTCCGGCACGGCGGCTGAGCTTTCCGGCTCACCAAAGTGTGGAAATGCATTGCCATAATATTCCAAAAAAAAAAAAATGTTCGGGCTGCAAGTGTTCTACAAAATGCCAGAATCGTGTAGTGCAGCATCTTTGGTAGCTCAATTCAAAGTGAGCCGAGCTGCCAACGCCGAGGTTGTGGGTTCGACTGCCACTGGAAAGACGCAAGTGGTGCTGGGTGAAAAGAGTGGGGTTTTAGCCGGTAGGCTTTCGAAAGAGACTCCGGCACGGCGGCTGAGCTTTCCGGCTCACCAAAGTGTGGAAATGCATTGCCATAATATTCCAAAAAAAAAAAAAATTTTCGGTCTGCAAGTGTTCTGCAAAATGCCAGCATCGTGTAGTGCAGCATCTTTGGTAGCTCAATTCAAAGTGAGCCGAGCTGCCAACGCCGAGGTTGTGGGTTCGACTGCCACTGGAAAGACGCAGGTGGTGCTGGGTGAAAAGACTGGGGTTTTAGCCGGTAGGCCTTCGGAAGAGAGTCCGGCACGGCGGCTGAGCTTTCCGGCTCACCAAAGTGTGGAAATGCATTGCCATAATATTCCAAAAAAAAAAATGTTCGGGCTGCAAGTGTTCTACAAAATGCCAGAATCGTGTAGTGCAGCATCTTTGGTAGCTCAATTCAAAGTGAGCCGAGCTGCCAACGCCGAGGTTGTGGGTTCGACTGCCACTGGAAAGACGCAAGTGGTGCTGGGTGAAAAGAGTGGGGTTTTAGCCGGTAGGCCTTCGGAAGAGAGTCCGGCACGGCGGCTGAGCTTTCCGGCTCACCAAAGTGTGGAAATGCATTGCCATAATATTCCAAAAAAAAAAAAAAAAAATGTTCGGGCTGCAAGTGTTCTACAAAATGCCAGAATCGTGTAGTGCAGCATCTTTGGTAGCTCAATTCAAAGTGAGCCGAGCTGCCAACGCCGAGGTTGTGGATTCGACTGCCACTGGAAAGACGCAAGTGGTGCTGGGTGAAAAGAGTGGGGTTTTAGCCGGTAGGCCTTCGGAAGAGAGTCTGGCACGGCGGCTGAGCTTTCGGACTCACCAAAGTGTGGAAATGCATTGTCATAATATTCCAAAAAAAAAAAACATGTTCGGTCTACAAGTGTTCTACAAAATGTCAGAATCGTGTAGTGCAGCATCTTTGGTAGCTCAATTCAAAGTGAGCCGAGCTGCCAACGCCGAGGTTGTGGATTCGACTGCCACTGGAAAGACGCAAGTGGTGCTGGGTGAAAAGAGTGGGGTTTTAGCCGGTAGGCCTTCGGAAGAGAGTCTGGCACGGCGGCTGAGCTTTCGGACTCACCAAAGTGTGGAAATGCATTGTCATAATATTCCAAAAAAAAAAAAACATGGTCGGTCTACAAATGTTCTACAAAATGTCAGAATCGTGTAGTGCAGCATCTTTGGTAGCTCAATTCAAAGTGAGCCGAGCTGCCAACGCCGAGGTTGTGGATTCGACTGCCACTGGAAAGACGCAAGTGGTGCTGGGTGAAAAGAGTGGGGTTTTAGCCGGTAGGCCTTCGGAAGAGAGTCCGGCACGGCGGCTGAGCTTTCGGACTCACCAAAGTGTGGAAATGCATTGTCATAATATTCCAAAAAAAAAAAAAATGTTCGGTCTGCAAGTGTTCTACAAAATGCCAGAATCGTGTAGTGCAGCATCTTTGGTAGCTCAATTCAAAGTGAGCCGAGCTGCCAACGCCGAGGTTGCGGGTTCGACTGCCACTGGAAAGACGCAAGTGGTGCTGGGTGAAAAGAGTGGGGTTTTAGCCGGTAGGCCTTCGGAAGAGAGTCTGGCATGGCGGCTGAGCTTTCGGACTCACCAAAGTGTGGAAATGCATTGTCATAATATTCCAAAAAAAAAAAAAATGTTCGGTCTGCGAGTGTTCTACAAAATGCCAGAATCGTGTAGTGCAGCATCTTTGGTAGCTCAATTCAAAGTGAGCCGAGCTGCCAACGCCGAGGTTGCGGGTTCGACTGCCACTGGAAAGACGCATGTGGTGCTGGGTGAAAAGAGTGGGGTTTTAGCCGGTAGGCCTTCGGAAGAGAGTCTGGCACGGCGGCTGAGCTTTCGGACTCACCAAAGTGTGGAAATGCATTGTCATAATATTCCAAAAAAAAAAAAAATGTTCGGTCTGCAAGTGTTCTACAAAATGCCAGAATCGTGTAGTGCAGCATCTTTGGTAGCTCAATTCAAAGTGAGCCGAGCTGCCAACGCCGAGGTTGTGGGTTCGACTGCCACTGGAAAGACGCAAGTGGTGCTGGGTGAAAAGAGTGGGGTTTTAGCCGGTAGGCCTTCGGAAGAGAGTCTGGCATGGCGGCTGAGCTTTCGGACTCACCAAAGTGTGGAAATGCATTGTCATAATATTCCAACAAAAAAAAAAATGTTCGGTCTGCAAGTGTTCTACAAAATGCCAGAATCGTGTAGTGCAGCATCTTTGGTAGCTCAATTCAAAGTGAGCCGAGCTGCCAACGCCGAGGTTGCGGGTTCGACTGCCACTGGAAAGACGCAAGTGGTGCTGGGTGAAAAGAGTGGGGTTTTAGCCGGTAGGCCTTCGGAAGAGAGTCTGGCACGGCGGCTGAGCTTTCGGACTCACCAAAGTGTGGAAATGCATTGTCATAATATTCCAAAAAAAAAAAAAATGTTCGGTCTGCAAGTGTTCTACAAAATGCCAGAATCGTGTAGTGCAGCATCTTTGGTAGCTCAATTCAAAGTGAGCCGAGCTGCCAACGCCGAGGTTGTGGATTCGACAGCCACTGGAAAGACGCAAGTGGTGCTGGGTGAAAAGAGTGGGGTTTTAGCCGGTAGGCCTTCGGAAGAGAGTCTGGCACGGCGGCTGAGCTTTCGGGCTCACCAAAGTGTGGAAATGCATTGCCATAATATTCCAAAAAAAAAAAATGTTCGGTCTGCAAGTGTTCTACAAAATGCCAGAATCGTGTAGTGCAGCATCTTTGGTAGCTCAATTCAAAGTGAGCCGAGCTGCCAACGCCGAGGTTGTGGATTCGACTGCCACTGGAAAGACGGAAGTGGTGCTGGGTGAAAAGAGTGGGGTTTTAGCCGGTAGGCCTTCGGAAGAGAGTCTGGCACGGCGGCTGAGCTTTCGGACTCACCAAAGTGTGGAAATGCATTGTCATAATATTCCAAAAAAAAAAAACATGTTCAGTCTGCAAGTGTTCTACAAAATGCCAGAATCGTGTAGTGCAGCATCTTTGGTAGCTCAATTCAAAGTGAGCCGAGCTGCCAACGCCGAGGTTGTGGGTTCGACTGCCACTGGAAAGACGCAGGTGGTGCTGGGTGAAAAGAGTGGGGTTTTAGCCGGTAGGCCTTCGGAAGAGAGTCCGGCACGGCGGCTGAGCTTTCGGGCTCACCAAAGTGTGGAAATGCATTGTCATAATATTCCAAAAAAAAAAACATGTTCGGTCTGCAAGTGTTCTACAAAATTCCAGAATCGTGTAGTGCAGCATCTTTGGTAGCTCAATTCAAAGTGAGCCGAGCTGCCAACGCCGAGGTTGTGGATTCGACAGCCACTGGAAAGACGCAAGTGGTGCTGGGTGAAAAGAGTGGGGTTTTAGCCGGTAGGCCTTCGGAAGAGAGTCTGGCACGGCGGCTGAGCTTTCCGGCTCACCAAAGTGTGGAAATGCATTGCCATAATATTCCAAAAAAAAAAAATGTTCGGTCTGCAAGTGTTCTACAAAATGCCAGAATCGTGTAGTGCAGCATCTTTGGTAGCTCAATTCAAAGTGAGCCGAGCTGCCAACGCCGAGGTTGTGGATTCGACTGCCACTGGAAAGACGCAAGTGGTGCTGGGTGAAAAGAGTGGGGTTTTAGCCGGTAGGCCTTCGAAAGAGAGTCCGACATGGCGGCTGAGCTTTCGGGCTCACCAAAGTGCGGAAATGCATTGCCATAATATTCCAAAAAAAAAAAAATGTTCGGTCTGCAAGTGTTCTACAAAATGCCAGAATCGTGTAGTGCAGCATCTTTGGTAGCTCAATTCAAAGTGAGCCGAGCTGCCAACGCCGAGGTTGTGGATTCGACTGCCACTGGAAAGACGGAAGTGGTGCTGGGTGAAAAGAGTGGGGTTTTAGCCGGTAGGCCTTCGGAAGAGAGTCTGGCACGGCGGCTGAGCTTTCGGACTCACCAAAGTGTGGAAATGCATTGTCATAATATTCCAAAAAAAAAAAACATGTTCGGTCTGCAAGTGTTCTACAAAATGCCAGAATCGTGTAGTGCAGCATCTTTGGTAGCTCAATTCAAAGTGAGCCGAGCTGCCAGCGCCGAGGTTGTGGGTTCGACTGCCACTGGAAAGACGCAGGTGGTGCTGGGTGAAAAGAGTGGGGTTTTAGCCGGTAGGCCTTCGGAAGAGAGTCCGGCACGGCGGCTGAGCTTTCGGGCTCACCAAAGTGTGGAAATGCATTGTCATAATATTCCAAAAAAAAAAACATGTTCGGTCTGCAAGTGTTCTACAAAATGCCAGAATCGTGTAGTGCAGCATCTTTGGTAGCTCAATTCAAAGTGAGCCGAGCTGCCAACGCCGAGGTTGTGGGTTCGACTGCCACTGGAAAGACGCAAGTGGTGCTGGGTGAAAAGAGTGGGGTTTTAGCCGGTAGGCCTTCGGAAGAGAGTCTGGCACGGCGGCTGAGCTTTCGGACTCACCAAAGTGTGGAAATGCATTGCCATAATATTCCAAAAAAAAAAATGTTCGGTGTGCAAGTGTTCTACAAAATGTCAGAATCGTATAGTGCAGCATCTTTGGTAGCTCAATTCAAAGTGAGCCGAGCTGCCAACGCCGAGGTTGTGGGTTCGACTGCCACTGGAAAGACGCAGGTGGTGCTGGGTGAAAAGAGTGGGGTTTTAGCCGGTAGGCCTTCGGAAGAGAGTCCGGCACGGCGGCTGAGCTTTCGGGCTCACCAAAGTGTGGAAATGCATTGCCATAATATTCCAAAAAAAAAAAATGTTCGGTCTGCAAGTGTTCTACAAAATGCCAGAATCGTGTAGTGCAGCATCTTTGGTAGCTCAATTCAAAGTGAGCCGAGCTGCCAACGCCGAGGTTGTGGATTCGACTGCCACTGGAAAGACGCAAGTGGTGCTGGGTGAAAAGAGTGGGGTTTTAGCCGGTAGGCCTTCGAAAGAGAGTCCGACATGGCGGCTGAGCTTTCGGGCTCACCAAAGTGCGGAAATGCATTGCCATAATATTCCAAAAAAAAAAAAAATGTTCGGTCTGCAAGTGTTCTACAAAATTCCAGAATCGTGTAGTGCAGCATCTTTGGTAGCTCAATTCAAAGTGAGCCGAGCTGCCAACGCCGAGGTTGTGGGTTCGACTGCCACTGGAAAGACGCAAGTGGTGCTGGGTGAAAAGAGTGGGGGTTTTAGCCGGTAGGCCTTCGGAAGAGAGTCTGGCACGGCGGCTGAGCTTTCGGACTCACCAAAGTGTGGAAATGCATTGCCATAATATTCCAAAAAAAAAAAAAATGTTCGGTCTGCAAGTGTTCTACAAAATGCCAGAATCGTGTAGTGCAGCATCTTTGGTAGCTCAATTCAAAGTGAGCCGAGCTGCCAACGCCGAGGTTGTGGGTTCGACTGCCACTGGAAAGACGCAGGTGGTGCTGGGTGAAAAGACTGGGGTTTTAGCCGGTAGGCCTTCGGAAGAGAGTCCGGCACGGCGGCTGAGCTTTCCGGCTCACCAAAGTGTGGAAATGCATTGCCATAATATTCCAAAAAAAAAAAAAAATGTTCGGTCTGCAAGTGTTCTACAAAATGCCAGAATCGTGTAGTGCAGCATCTTTGGTAGCTCAATTCAAAGTGAGCCGAGCTGCCAACGCCGAGGTTGTGGGTTCGACTGCCACTGGAAAGACGCAAGTGGTGCTGGGTGAAAAGAGTGGGGTTTTAGCCGGTAGGCCTTCGGAAGAGAGTCCGGCACGGCGGCTGAGCTTTCCGGCTCACCAAAGTGTGGAAATGCATTGCCATAATATTCCAAAAAAAAAAAAAATGTTCGGTCTGCAAGTGTTCTGCAAAATGCCAGCATCGTGTAGTGCAGCATCTTTGGTACCTCAATTCAAAGTGAGCCGAGCTGCCAACGCCGAGGTTGTGGGTTCGACTGCCACTGGAAAGACGCAAGTGGTGCTGGGTGAAAAGAGTGGGGTTTTAGCCGGTAGGCCTTCGGAAGAGAGTCCGGCACGGCGGCTGAGCTTTCCGGCTCACCAAAGTGTGGAAATGCATTGCCATAATATTCCAAAAAAAAAAAAAATGTTCGGGCTGCAAGTGTTCTACAAAATGCCAGAATCGTGTAGTGCAGCATCTTTGGTAGCTCAATTCAAAGTGAGCCGAGCTGCCAACGCCGAGGTTGTGGGTTCGACTGCCACTGGAAAGACGGAAGTGGTGCTGGGTGAAAAGAGTGGGGTTTTAGCCGGTAGGCCTTCGAAAGAGAGTCCGGCACGGCGGCTGAGCTTTCGGGCTCACCAAAGTGCGGAAATGCATTGCCATAATATTCCAAAAAAAAAAAAAAAAAAATGTTCGGTCTGCAAGTGTTCTACAAAATGCCTGTTTCGCAAAGCGAAACTTTCCATCAACAATGATTACAAATTTATTAGTTTGCAAAGTATTTTTAAGGTAGATACTTCATTCAAATAGTACAATTTACAAAAATACCTAGTGCTCAACAAATCAAGTAATCATGTTAGTAGTTTTTGTTTTTCAGTTCACTTTTTTCAGTTGTATTAATGGAATTCATGTATCCAGTCGTTTTCTAGTTGTATTAATGGAATTCATGTATTCAGTCGTTTTATAGTTTTAATCTCAAAAATATAACTTCTACTTTTTCAAATAAACAAATCCCTTTCAGTTATTCGAGCCAACTTTTGGCAATTATTGCATATGTTTCCATTTCGCTACTTGAAAATTGCGAAACAATGCCAGAATGTGCAGCATCTTTGGTAGCTCAATTCAAAGTGAGCCGAGCTGCCAACCGTCGTGAAAAGATTAGAAGCCATTTGCGAAAAGAAAGGGTTGAGTGTGTCTAGGGAAGTGGTCAGCTGGAAAAATATCGAAATAATACCCCGAACTAAACCTGTAAGGGAAACTATTATTTTTTATTCGTAATTGAAATTTTGTTAAATAAAGTTGTGCGACAAGTGATATCGGTGTTTTAATTTTGAATCGCTTGAAAATTACAGCATTAAATACTGTTAGAGTGTGTAGAAATACGATCCAAGACTAAGAGGCCATTCCAATTAATGATTTAGAAACTAATTATGGAAATAAAACACAGTATTAATTGCCCTTGAAACTACGCCTACTCGCGGACGACGAGCTTTTGGGACCATTTTATGTGAATTTTTGCCCCCGTTTAACATTATTGTAAGAGTGCTATTCGGGCTCAGGGAGATAAATAAGTACTAAACGAATTGTACTACCAGCAATCATCTGCCTTTTATGCAAAATGTTACTCTCTAAAGGATCGGAAAAATACTAGTTTTGTCAAGAACAACATTAGTTGTGGTTTATTTTCAAGTCAATTATTTGTTGATTCATATACGAGCATGACATGCAAAAGTTCATTAAAAGTGGGTCACTTGTGGGAGTGTGAGAAGCGCGGGGAGCTCTTCACTGGTAGGCGGTATGTAGTAGAAAACAATGAGACAACTGAAAACGGATTTTCAAATGGAATGAGAATAACCGTCATCAGTTTCAAATTAGATGTTCGAGTCACTTAATTAAGTGGACAATTGATGGTATGTTCAACTAAAATCTCTTATTTGAAAATTACTCGTCATTTCCTTAACAACCAGATACTTGTATCCTGGTCGACTGCGTGGAGGGCGGAAATTCGTGTACCCACACTGTACCGCAATAAGTTACGGTGTAATTTACCAGCCACTCATGCGTTATCTTATTTACTTCAAAAAGTTTCTCTGTTGCATGACTTCGTACTTAATAATTATGATTAAAAGACGGCCTCCATCAAAACCCTTTGGGTCTGCAGCAGGCGAAACCTTCGATTTTATAGTTATAAAGTGACAATCCCTCCCCGGAATCGCCGTTAGCTCTCAAGAAACCACAAAGATTGAGTCAAGGGTTGTAATCAATGGACTCAGCAGCGTCATCCGAAAACCGTATACGATCGCCTGGATGAGCTATAGAACCATTCGCTATACACCACCTGTGCTGGCATCCGGCTGCCCTGACCTATGCCAAGTACGACAGCAGCCAACAGGAGGTTAGCTGACTTCTGTTACGTCGTAATTACACATCCAGGGCGAGTTGCTCTATTATTACCGCAATAAAAGTATTGTAAAACTGTCACGGTGCTTTGACGTTCACCTCTGCTTTTCGCTGGCCGATTTCTGTAATTGTTTTACAAAACGTTTTATGTTGCTTTTAATAAACAATCAATTGTAATGAGCGGGGGGTAATAGTCTGTGACGGTTTGTTTTTGCAGTCATACACAAGACTTATAAATATGCTCTGAAAGTTATGCTTTCATTCTTTAAAATTATTAATAAGAGTACAAAGTTTGTAAGTTACAATTTCGAACCATATTCAACTACGTACATAGCTCGTTTTAATTTCTAAACGAAACTGTTTTTTGAACTATTAACCATAAAATTGATTTTCTGATGCGGTTTCATTTGATACATTATTTTATATGTTTTTACTTGAATGTACATAGTTTACAACAACCTGAAGTCTAATAACAATAAATTAAACCAGGTAACGGAAAATTTTTAAAATAATTCACCTTCTCAAAAATACATTTCATCGAGATCACAATCTATTTTTATTTGTGAAAACTAATGATTCAAACCCTATATTGACGATCGAAAAATATTTGATAGATATTTAAAGATATCGTAAAATAACGGCTTACCTGAAATCATTTAATCATCTCTAACGGAATTTGGCTTAATATTCGACGCCAAATTGTAGGGTATCGATGATTATTTCCATCAAACTTTCATCAATTATGTCAAATTAAGATACACTTAATCAAGTCTATTCGCATCTGCAGCTAAAAAAAATCAAGAAATTTAATCTGGTTCGCAGTAAATCGACGTCTACCGAATCGATTCGACTCCCAAAAGTATTTAATTGCCTCATGACAGTGGTCTTCAAATTTTTTCGGTTCACGGAATGTTTGTGTTAAAAAACTCTTTTAAATAATATTTTTACGATGAGAAAACTGTTTTTGTACAGTTTTTTACATGCTTTCTTAATAAACGATGCTTTTGTGTTAAAAGGCTTACAAGCAAATGTTAATATGCAATTCAAAAAATAAATAAGCAGGATGTTTTTTATAAGTTGAGGCAACTAAATCGCATCTAATACGCATCGTACGAAAAAAATATATGATAGAAAAGTTAATATTTCCAATGGGGAAACATGTCTGTGCCATCATTAGCCACCCCCAACCTCTCTTTGTGGGTGGAGTGGGTGGTAACTTTAGAATTTCAAATTAGAACCCCCACTTTTCTTTGCAGATTTTGATAGTACGTTAAAAAAGAAGTAACTTTTACTAGAAACATTTTTATCGATTCGTGGCAAAGGGGTTGTAATCAGCAAAATTTAATTTTGTCGATTTTTGCATAGAGAACCGATTTTTCCAATTCAACAATACAATTGCGATTGAAATATACACTTTTCTAGTCTAAAATCTAGTTCTTCTTAAAAATTTTATTTACTTCTGCAAATGTGAATTTATATAGTGATGCGCGATTGGTTTTCAATTTAAAGAAAAAAACAGAAAAACTGCAAAAATTTATGAAATTTTTGTTTCATCCGATTAATCAATACTCGCCATTTTTGTAAAGATTATTTTATTGAAATACTAACCACGAATACGTTGTAAATGATCCATACAAGTTATCGAATTTGGATACATTTTTTCGAGATTATTGGCTGGTATTTCGTAATGTTTTTTTCCAAGGCTGCATTTGACTCTGATTTATCAGCATGGGAAGTGTTGTTCACAATTTTCCACCATCATATTAACTAGATTTTGGGTAAAAAAATAGTTCAAAATCATCGAACGATAGCGGGCACCATTGACGTCTCTGTGTCAACATCAAAATAAAAACCAAACGTTTAAAAAATCACCTTATAAATTCAAATTTGCAGAAGTAAATCTAATCAAATGAAAATAGCGTCGCTAGCGACGTAGAAAAAATTCATGCCACTAGCCAGAACACAAAATTTGTGATATCAATTTTGTAACGCAATGAAATTATTGGTTGCGACAAATTAGAATTAGAAACTACTTGTAATGAAAATTAAACCGGTACAATTTTGCGTCTATGTTGCATACCAAAAAATCCAAAGAAAACACAGACGCAGAATTGTACCAGTTTAATTTTCATTGCAAGTAGTTTCTAATTCTAATTTGTCACAACAAATAATTTCATTGCGCTCTGGCTAGTGGCACGAATTTTTTCTACGCCGCTAGCGACGCTATTTTCATTTGATTAGATTTACTTCTGCAAATTTGAATTTATAAGGTGAATTTTTAAATGTTTGGTTTTTATTTTGATGTTGACACTGAAACGTCAATGGTGCCCGCTATCGTTCGATGATTTTGAACTATTTTTTTACCCAAAATCTAGTTAATATGATGGTGTAAAATTGTGAACAACACTTCCCATGCTGATAAATCAGAGTCAAATGCAGCCTTGGAAAAAAACATTACGAAATACCAGCCAATAATCTCGAAAAAATGTATCCAAATTCGATAACTTGTATGGATCATTTACAACGTATTCGTGGTTAGTATTTCAATAAAATAATCTTTACAAAAATGGCGAGTATTGATTAATCGGATGAAACAAAAATTTCATAAATTTTTGCAGTTTTTCTGTTTTTTTCTTTAAATTGAAAACCAATCGCGCATCACTATATAAATTCACATTTGCAGAAGTAAATAAAATTTTTAAGAAGATCTAGATTTTAGACTAGAAAAGTGTATATTTCAATCGCAATTGTATTGTTGAATTGGAAAAATCGGTTCTCTATGCAAAAATCGGCAAAATTAAATTTTACTGATTACAACCCCTTTGCCACGAATCGATAAAAATGTTTCTAGTAAAAGTTACTTCTTTTTTAACGTACTATCAAAATCTGCAAAGAAAAGTGGGGGTTCTAATTTGAAATTCTAAAGTTACCACCCACTCCACCCACAAAGAGAGGTTGGGGGTGGCTAATGATGGCACAGACATGTTTCCCCCTTGGAAATATTAACTTTTCTATCATATATTTTTTTCGTACGATGCGTATTAGATGCGATTTAGTTGCCTCAACTTATAAAAAACATCCTGCTTATTTATTTTTTGAATTGCATATTAACATTTGCTTGTAAGCCTATAATTGACTAGTACGGAAGTATAATTGGTTGAGGTCAATTATGAAGTACCCTAACTGCAAAACGACACAGTTTTAACACAAAAGCAACGTTTGTTAAGAAAGCATGTGAAAAGCCGTACAAGTAAAGAACAGTTTTATCATCTTAAAAACAGAAATTCGTTTTAAATTATTAAAAAGGAAATTTTCTTTCCTTAAATATCGTTATAAATACACATTACAATTAATTATTTGCTTGGAAATTGTTTTATACGAACTAGAAATTTTACAGATAACAAAAATTTTCATTTTTTACATGCATTTTTATATTTACATTTTTTATTATTTTTTTTTTAATAAAAAATGAACGGTTTTAAAATTTTAAACAGCTTACCCCAAAATACCCTGGAGTACGGGTTCACATCAAGCAGGTCGGGTTCACATTACTTCCTACCTGGAAAATAAAGATAAAATGTCAGTTAATAATTTTGTATAATGTTTGTTGTTAAAATAATTATTTTCTTCAATGGAAAATGTTTTATAAAATCGTGTGCGCTTATAATGCACAAATCTATATACAAAAATAAAAGTGTATTGGGAAAACAGACAACAGACAGACAGATGGATATCCATAAAACAGTTTCTTTTCAATTCCCAATCATGAATATATGTATAGTTCTTTTTTTCCTGTCACCATTATTTCTAACAAAGTAATATATCCCACATCTACACCTTTTCCAGTTGACATTTAGAAAATAGCAAATGATATTCAAAAAGCTGCAACTGAAATTCAGAAATTAACAAATGATATTCACAAAACAATTGTAATTCAAAAAGTAAATTTTAATAATTATAACTATATTACAAAATTTTTTTCGACAATTTCTCAGGAAATTTTAAATATATTGTTAGGAAATGTTTTATTTCCTCTATGCTTATAATTAAGTTCTCAATCTAATGTATTTCAATAAAGTTTTATATACATAAAGTATAAATGAACTCTTTAAAAAGAAGAATTGCAATTCATATCGATGCGTATTGAAAAATTCGATTATAAACATAAAATCAAATAAAAAGAAATAGGTATATAATAATGTTAAAAGAGGAAATGTTGAGAATTACATACAATTTCATAAAATATCTATTTAAAAAAAAAAAATTAATAAGGTATGATTATTCTCATATATTTACCTACTATATTCAATATTTTTTAACATATTGAATGGTAATGCATGATTTGCTACTTTCTGAATATCAACTAGAAAAGGTGTAGTTCCAGGGTATTAAAACATAAAATGCTAAAAAATAAATTCTTGGCGATTTCCTTTTCGCGGTATTCAACTCTCAAGAAATCGCCACTTCTTTCAATCTAAAATTTGAAGATTACCTGAAAGACCTTAAATAAATAACCTTGTTCATTTTCATAGTTTTTAGTATAATTCGCATCAATTAATGCTAAAAACGTTTTCTTATTTAATAGTTAGATAAATGAGAATACTTCTTTGAAGGTTTAGTTTATAAAAACATGTTGAGGTTTACTGAGAATACTGAGTTACATTTCTAAATTTTCCCATAAAATAAAAAGGACAGTTAGTTCAACGAAGATGGTAACGTGAGAAATTATCCCTGTATCACTTATTGAAACATAACATAAACATAAGCAATGCGTTGTCCGTGCTTCTTTTGCGAGTGCGTTTAATCGTTGAATGTTTTTTTTTTTAGTAATTAAGATTGGAAGGGTTGAGCAGCATATCAAAGGGGACTAAAAGCGGCGAGTATTCATTTTGAAATTCTATATTAAACTTCCTGTCGAGCACCAAAGGGTACCTGATGAACACCGCTTGCGAATAAAATCTGTGCGGGCATCCGTTGCGCAGCGTTACAAAATACAACAGTACACAAGCACCCAAAGCGGATATGCTTTTCAAAGGACATTAAATCTGCATTTGATATCTTACACATGCTTTGGGTACTCGTAACGATCCTTTCAACATCGTTTTGCGTTTTGTGAGGTCTGCACGACTCCTTTGACAAATGCTGCTAAGATGCGTGAAATTTTTAAATAAAGAGAAACACCATAAAATGCTGGAGTGAACACAGCAAGTACTTGAATATCCTTCAGATGTCTTTGGATGAAATTGTTCCGGTTCATAGATTTTCGGTGTCTTGTTTTATGAATTTTCCAACTTTTCACCCTTGCGGAAAATTTTTTTGAACGCACATTTGGTATCGTTTGGAATGTATTTTTCATGAGGTCATAATATACGGAGTTTATTTTACGATCAGAGTTACCAATTTACCAGCAACCCTTGATTTATGTCTTGGCAATATAATCTGCTATCACTGTTGGACTTGGTGCCAGTGTCTCACTCAAGTCCCGATTAAGTTTTATTAGCAGTTTTTGTAATCTATTTTCTTTTTCTAAATTAATAATTGGCAGAAATTATAAATATTTTAATCCGTATGTAGATTATCAAAATCGCAGTTCCGTAAATCAGTTTTCAAATAAAACCCAAAAACCCGCGTTATAGTAAACCTATTTTATCCTAGATTTAATGAAATTGTGTCCACATTGGTTGAGGACAATTAAGAAATACCCGAAATGAAGCCATACAGTTTCAACACAGAAGAAACGTGTGTTAAGAAATCTTGTAAAAAAACGATCACAAAGAGTTTTTCCATAGTAAAGTACGAAATTTGTTCTAAATTAAAAAGGGCGTAGGTATAAAAAAAAAAAAAGAAATTTTTTTGTATCATGTAAAATTCCAAGATCGTGTAAAAAGAAGCCGTGGAAAAAAACTTCCGTGCAAGTAATTAATTTGTAATACGTTTTTATAACAACATTTAACGAAACAAAATTATATGTAAATATTCTGGTATTCTAGTTATTTTAGTGTCTCTAAAACGTCACAAAATACACTGTACAATACGTGTACTGTATTTACGAATTTTAACCAAATAATACAAAGAAACACAATTTAGTAATATTGCTACCTAAAAAATTCACAATCTTCACCGACGGTAAGTATTACGCGTTCGGCATTATCCTCGAATTATTCTTATTCTCGTGGTTATTCTTTTTTTTTATTTAACCTTCAAACACAAATTATTCATTGCGAAAATTCGTTTGGTACAGTGGACATTTTCATTAAATCTTTAAATAGGATAACAATACCACAGCGTTTTGGTTTTTATTTGAAAATGCAATAATCTACAAAATTCAGAAAATGTATCGCAACTGCGAGTGTGTTGAGGTGGCGTTTTGTTTGCGCACCTGCCAAGTAGTCAAAGTAATAAATCATAGTTATGGTGGTACAGGTACTAATTAGGACGGAAATACCTATAATCAGGGACCGTTCCGACAACTTCTAATCGCACGGTGATGATCTTAATATTAATTCAAGAGCTTCTAGCCTAGGTGTAGTCTAGTTTGGGTAGTTTATATATATATATAGTTTTTGAGGTAGATGTAAGCCACTCGTTGTGGTAATCTGCTCATGAATTTATTGGCGCTAATTTCACTTTAATTATTGACTTCCAGGAACCATTGTGTCCGATTAATTCCGAAACTATTTCCGAGATAATTGACCCTCTGTGCTGAGGTGAAAAATTAACTTTGCACTAGATTGTGTCATTCAGCTGAATGAGAGGCCCATTAAATGTTAGTTCCAATTATTTAGCAACGTTCCTTTGTATTTTATTTTATTTACCTGTGCTAACGACATTCGTTTAATTACCGCAACTTTTAATTATCATATTTAATTGCACTTAAATAAACATTTACAGAGCGTACCTAATTGAACCTTTTCTAATTTTCATTCATTAATAGGAGCGTTTATTTAATTCTAGTGACATTAACCTTCCTCTTCTAATTTGGCTTATTAAAGTTGTACAAATTGTGACCACTTTTGATGTGAATTCGTTTTTCCAATATCAAAGTATTCTTGTGATATCAATATTAACCGCAATGAGTATTAATAATTGTTTAATTGGCTTATCAATGTCTCTTTTATCTGAGTACAATCAGACCAATTAATTGCTGCTGTAATTACTGCCATACCTGAAATCGCTTTCAAGTTTATTGGCAATTATTTTAAAATTCCTTTCAGAAAAATTATAAATGCGACAAATAATAATTATGCTCTTTTGCATGGTTGTCGCATTTTGTTAGCTCGACTTTTTTTTTAAATTCCTTTCAAGTATTAAAATGACATTATTTTAGTTACTTGCTAAACGAAGTTTGCTTTTTCCCCCTTTCAACACTTTTAGTTTTCAAATTATTTCAATTGTTTCAGCCCAAAAATACTGCAAAATATTAATAATAATAACTGCAATTGAGATGGAACAATATAGCACCACTGCTGCATGCATCTTTCAAGCTTCTGGAATAAAGTACGCCGCCTACAAATTTTTGTTAATTATTTTGCATTTGTAACTTCAAGGTAAGTTCAATGGCATTGGGATTTCTGTAAATCCCAAAAGGAATACGAGGCAATTTTCCATTGGCGTCGTCCATCAAAGTAACCACATGAACCGTCCGGATTCAGGCAGTGGCCCCGATGTGTGGTAGCAATATTTTGTGGTGTCATAAAATATTTATGGGAGCATGAGAAAAAAAAACATGAACGACCGCAGTCAAGGACTCTGTACCAGGTCGAGAGCCATGTACATGAGTTTAATACTTTTAATCTGGTATATTTCTGTTTATCTGATAATTGCAAATGTTAAGCTGTGAACAAAATACTTGACGCTAATTAGGTGTCCCTTATTTAGGGTACACAGCTTCTAAGTGCTTGATATTTAATTAGTTATTAGTGCAAACACAACAAGTGTCTTATTTTAAGACTAATTCAATTCAATAGTATTTTCTATTATTTCCACAGAAAATTTTTTAATAAGATAATGGAGTTAGGTCATGAATTTTCGCACTCGACCAATATTTACGACGTAGTTAAACAATAAAGTGGCCGTTAATATTTTATAAGAAAGAGTAGGTATATAATATTGTTTTCAAGAAAAAGAAAAACGACATTATTTATACCCCGGCATGCATTCAATAATAAAAAATAAAAGAAACCTGTAGACAGAGTTGAGTTCTCTTGAAAATTATTACACCAGCACACGAAAATGATTTCCTGTCTCCCAAGGAGCATCTCCTGAATTTCTTTCATTTCTTGGATACTTTCAGACCCGTAATTGGATACCACTTCAAAGGATAATCACTTGGTATCAAATTCATCCCGTCTACCATTTGAGAACTCGTCTATGGGCGCTATTGAAAGCATGCTACGTGAGGAAATTATCTCCCTCCGTTTGGTATCCTCCGCAAGGACCGAATTCATTGTTGAATTCCAAAACAACAGAAGAGGAAGTCGCCCTGTCATTGCGGGGTTGGCATTGTGGGTGCTCGCCAAGAAGAAACCTGATTTTGGATGATCATCTTCCAGTTACTTAGCTCATTGATAACTTCTGTCTGATCCCTGTGCCGCCGTTAATCCTTTCTTTGCCAACCTCGAGTGGTTTTTTTTTTCGTGATCGACATAGGTGAGTTGAAGAGAAAGCCCTAAAACAAGTGTTTTTTTCTCAGTTAATTTTTATTATTATTTTTTTAAACATATGTTGATAGTAGACTGATACAATTCGGAGTTTTTCCTTGGGATATAAACCGAATCAAATATTCCAGGTATTATTGCGTGATACTGTTGCCGACATATGCAGTAATTGCGGTCACAGTCTCGCAGAGCTGCAACTCGACCAAAGTGGATATAGCATTCACTTATCGTCGTAGATGCGGTCGGAACAGATCCGCAACAATTTTAAAAAAGCTTTCAGTCACGCTTTAAGAACCTTTGTTTCTCAAACAGCAAAAATTTTCAGACTTCTGAATCATTCGAACAAGTCAAAATAAAGTCATTTCCAAGGACACAACATATGCAGGATTCATGCACTGAATGCTTGTCTCACTGGAAGTGGAAAGTAATTTTTGTTTTAATAAAATTGTGGCATTACATGCCAACGATAAACATCTGTTCCTTGTGAACCGCATTGTGGTAACGAATTCAAAACACTATGCCACAAGGAATTCCTTCAAAAATGTGAGAATGAGATGCTACAAAAGGATCCCGACCTGACAAATGTTTGTTCAGCAATTTTCATAGATTTTTCCTGTATTATCCGTTTTATTAGGGTGATTTGTTGCGCTCTCTTTACTCCGTCGGCAATGAAATTGTTTCCCTAGGTGTACAAATGATGGTAACTTGTGCCGGTGATAACCAAAAGTGTGATGCTAAAGAGGTCCTGTAGGTAGCATTTCCAAGGGTAACAGCCCTATAAATGAACAGTACGCCATTGAGGTTACTGTTTGCTTTGTTATGTGTATTTTTTTTTTTTTGTGGTCAATTGAAAGGACTGCGTCAGATCACAGCAAGAATCCCATTTGTCATCCTTATCAATAGTCCCAAAAAAAAACTAACACTGCAAAATGACAAATTGATATTGTTCTTCCTCACTGGAATTCGTAAGGAAAAATTTATGAAAATCTTTCAAATTAAGTTGATTTTTTTTTTTACATTTATAAATTTATCTGTGAAATGTATTTGAACACCGGTAAGTACGGTTGACATTCAGTATTGGGAAAATAAGAAATATTTTGTTATTGCACAAAATTTGCAAAATTCTTCCTACAGGATATATTCCCGTATTCCGAATTATCTTTATGTTCTCTAATTATTGTAGATTAATTCAGTTCCTCTAAGAAGTACAATTCACGGAGTTGATTATTTCTTATTTTTGTAAAACAGTCAACAAACTTTTATAATTTAAACAATATTTAAATTAGATTAAATTGCCAACGTTTCTAATTGTTTAAAGTTTTTCTACATATACAGTATGCCGCATCTTTCAAAGGGAATAAAATAAAAAGATTTCACATAGAAATAGTATTTTAGACAATTTCATTGTTTATTTTCTTCAATTGTACATCTCATTATTGCAAAAGAATGCACTTCTTGGAAGAATTGCACATTTATAAAGAAAGAAATTGTGTGAACCTCCAAAACATTGAATCTACTAATTTTAGCTAAATTTACACAAATTTAAACGGAATTGATATTTTCCACTAACACACATTTGGAAGAAAAATAAACAATAGAAAGTTAATCAAGTTTGTAAAATAGTATTTCTATTGGAAATGTTTTTATTTTATTCCCTTTGAAGGATCTGGCATGCTGTATGCAACAACAGTACCAAAAATAAAACTAAAAATAATATTCAATGATTAAGTATAATTTTATAATGAATTGGTAATCGTTTAAATTATTTTAAATGCATATATTATTTTGTTCAAATTGCAGGCTATGAAGAAGAGTTTAAAACTGTTCGAAACGTCAGCGATTTAATCTAATTAAAATATTATTTAAATATAAAAGTTTTTTGACTGTTGTCCCAAAAGAAAAATAATCAATAAATCATTCAATAGTCGAAATAATAAGCTCATGAACTTAACATGAAATTTCCGTTTAACTCCGCTTTGTGTACGTTGTGAGAGATGAGGTGAGGCTGCCGGAGTCTGAAAATCGATCACAATCTCGACAGACTCATAACAGAAATTCTTTAGCCTAAGAATTTAATGCATTTTGTGCATTACGCAGTGAAAAATCTAAAAGTTTTCTTACTGATTACAAGAGCACAGATTTAAAATTATATCAATTGAATCAAAACGTAATCGTATTTGACTTGCATCATATATTGTTCCAAAGGCTGCTATACGTACGTAGGTTACTATATGTAACTCTAAAAATGTTTAATAATGCAACATTCTAACACCTGAAATGTTAAAAACTTTCACACATTGTCATTTAACAATTATTATCAATCATTCGCCTTGAATATAGCACCTGATATTTGATCGCCAATATCTTGCAGGAACTATCTTCACGATCTACTAGTTTTAGGAATTGAATGAGTACTTTGATTTCCACTACACATCGCATCACAATTAACGGTACATAAGAGTACACTGCACAGTAACAGCGAAGCTCCCTGCTTTCGCAGAAAAGTGACGTCATGTTGCTGAACAGTTATTTTTCGTAATTTCTTATTTCTAGATCCCTGCAGTATAAAAACAACTTAAATGCTTGAAAAATAACTTGTCACGAACCTTAAAATTAGTTTTTTAGGGAACAAATATAGGAAAACGTTCACCACGCATTGAACACTTCAAACTGAAATATCGCAAAAACTTAATGCGATCGCTCAAAAATAATTGCATATTCTGCATTTTTACACTAAAATACATGTCCGTACAAATTTTTACTGAAATCCGCAAGAAATTATGTGCCAAATGAAAATTGAACCTGAACATGTGTTAAGTAAAAATTACCGCAAAAAATGAAAATCAAAGCATCACTTAATCCCAGCAATTACCTTATTAATTGATTCCTTCCTTCTGCGGTCCAGAAGTCCATAATCACTATTCACTGCCACAAATCGATAAACCAATACAAAATTAGTAAAATCGCCGCCCGCACTCGATCGCAACGCAAAAACAAACACACCAAGCCGCCATGACACCATCTCGCTCGCGATTCGCGATTCCTTTCGTTAAGGAGAGTGACCCGATGCAACGATATTACCTCACGCAGCCCAAATTTCGGAAGTGCATTCGAAAATCAATTAAAATCGATATTCAAAAAAAAATTACTAAAAACTGATTTTCAAACAAAAAGAATATTTTTTCAATCCAAAAACAAATTTGTCCACTTAAATTCGCCAATTTTAGATGTAATTAAAATTTTATTTCGGCATAATTATTCAAATGAACACTTTTGCTTCATTGAAAATAATCCATCAAAGGAATTTTCAAGATCATTATTTTTTATTGTTTTAAAAAATATGAATATCAAATTTTTTTAATTGTGATATTAATGAAAATTTTTCCAGTTTTGGGACGTACTCGAAAACCTAAGGCGCAGGCTTCTTGGGTCACTTTTAATGTTCTTTATTAGATCCTTAAAAAATTTCCCCATAGGAAAATTTCATAATGAAGTTTTAAATGTCAAGTCATAGAAATTTATTTTTTTTAAGTGTAAACAATAAAATTTAATTAGCTTTCATTTCATTTGGAAACCAATTAAAATAGTATTGTCCTGAATACATTATATCGGAAAAATGAAAAAGACCTTAAAAAATCATAATTGTTTATAAAAATGTTGGAATTTGTTAATAGATGGCAGAATCAAATTCTGCAATAGAAATTTTTAACCTTTGAAAGCCTAAATTTCGGATTTTAATTTTAAAATATTTTAAAATATATGAATATATTGTTTTTTTTGTAACTAGTGAAAGGGAAAAATAATAAAAATTCACAAAAATGTTTTGATGACGCTATTTTGGAAAAATCGACTAGTATCAATTTTGATACTTTAATTGTTTTGAAGCCTAAAGCTGGCCCTACACCGACACGATCAATGATATCGTACAACTTTTATTTGACGTTGGATGTTTATACAGTAAACATGATGAGTAATACTGAAATTAGTTGTGTAGCCATTGCAATGACAGTTCCCTTAAAAAAAAAAAAACAAATCATAGGAAAAGAAGGAGGTGGATGATTTTACACCTTAACGGCTTAACAGATCCCTCTTAATCACAAAAATGAACCAATATTGCACAATATTCGAACACAGATGATACAGTATATTTCATATTATGCAATAAATATCAAATATTTTGAACTTCACGCAATATATTGCACAACCTTTCAATGCGATCTACAAACGGGCAATAATATTGTACCATATTGTTTACCGTCGTAGGGGCCGTTTTAAGCTCAGTTATGGAGGATTTCGTAGTTGACATTTGTGGAAATCTAATTTAAATTTAAATTATACGAACCAATTTTGTTGTTTGCTGTAGACTGTCAACTATCTGCCTGAAATCTTATTCTTAAATGATGTTTCTCACCAATTTCGTAATTAATTAAAGCTAAAGTAAAGATTAAATTTTACAACTAAAACTTCCAATTTGAAATCAACGCATCCTTTAACAGAATGTTTAAACCATTTTTTGACCTAAAATGTTGATATATGAGCAAACCGTACAAAAAAGCAGATTTCAAATAATGCATGTACTCCTTTTTCTTTTGTTTCTTATTTCCGTACGCTTTACTTTAACCCAGATAATGTCAGAGTCCAAAGAACTGGTTCAACTTACCGTGTATGGTGCAGAGTGTACCTGTACATCTGATTGGTGAAAATAGGCAAATCCTCAAGTGGAAGGAATTTTTCGCAGGCAACATGCACCTCCAATCGCTTATAATTAAGCGGCAATTTGAGAAGTGAAGTGGCCACGAGTGCCAGAAAAACCCAGACGGAGCCGTTATGCAGGTAATTTAACAGAACATGCACTTTGACTAAAATCGCGGAATTTTTTAAGATGCAGCCACAGATATGGCGAGGACGGGCCAGCGTCAAGATTTTCTTTAATGAGTTATAAAATTCCCCGATTCGTTTTGTACCAATGGCTGCAATTATTGGCCAGTCCGCCATTTTAGCTGGTACGTTTTTGGAATTGTTGTTTTATTAATTTTTTTTCTGTAACATTTTTTTGTTTTACTTTTGCACGTAACCGAACAAGTAGCCACAGAAGACCAAGAAATTAGAGTAAAAAAAAGCCGCAGATGGCCACGATTTGCTCGCAGGCAATGCAGCGATATACCTACCGGCGAAAGTTTATAAACTCCTATTGGAGGAGAGCAACACCGCCTTTCAGCTTATTACCTGATGGCACGCCATGCGTATCGTTTCTCGGGGCTAAAATCAAACACCATGAACAACGGAAAAAAGGTAAACAAGAGTCTATCATTCCGCAAAATGAAGCGGACACGAAACTGGTTGTCTGGTTCTGGCTTCGGCCGCTTTCTCGATCGCAAGCCATGAGTCACATTTGAATTGCTCGCGCTTCGGTTGGTCTCATCGCGATGTCAAAGAGTAGCCAGAAGGGGGCCGCACTGCAACGGTAGCTGGGTTCATCCAAGACTCGAGTAGGCAGAATGGCCGGGATGAACGCGATTGAATGGAGTGCATGGCATCATATCACCCTGTGATGATGATAGGCCATCATTGAAACGAGGGGCATCCGTTTTGCGAATAGAAGGACGACAAGCGCGTCCTTGCACCCAGCGAGGATAATGAGCCAGGAGTCCAGATCTATTATTTTTCCAGCATGAGGTCGAATTTATCAATGGTCTCTTGATTCATGGCTGCACCCAAGAGTTCCTGCCGCGCTTTGGGTGCTGCTGCTCTCAAGCCGCGCTAATATTTGGCTCGTGCGATTCTGCGCATTTCCGTTAAATTCCGCTTTGTTTACCCATCATTGTACAACCGTTAAACTATTAGGGTTGTGAGACCTGAGGCTGCAGGAGTCCAAAAATTCATCAGTATCCCGACAGACCGTCAAGACTCATCAATCAATTCCAGTTTAACGTGTTATTCACTAAAGAAATCTTTTAGCGGGAAATGTAAACGACGTTTTCCTACTTATATGTAGAAATTCATTCAGTTTATTTTAAGGAAATAGAAAATTATTAATTTACTTTCATTTTAAGCCTAAGGATTACATGTTTTATACATTTTTTGCTTTTGTTTTTTAAATGAAAGTGATTCCTTGTACACATTTTGCTTGTATCATATTCCAGCTTCATCTTCTCTGAAAGGATTTACAGTTATTTTACAACATTTAATAAATTATGTAGACCACTTACACACAATCATTGGGTTCCGAACCGCCATCGATGTCTAAATTTATAATTTCGTTGTCATATTTAGCACCGCCATGTAAACTTCTTTTAGAAAGACCCAACACTGACTGCAAGGATGGTCCATTTTTATTTTTTGGCGTGTAATCTAATCTAAAGAGTTTCTCTAGTTCTTTCACATTGTGTCCATCAACTGTATAGAGGCCATTTTCCAACATATTCAAGCATATATCCGGAATCATCAACTCCTTCTTGTGGTCTTCTTCTTTTGCCATTTTTACTTGTTTCAACAATATTATAATATTTTCGTAATTTTAAGACAATCAAGTTCAAGTGTTTTTATTAAATCGTTGTAGTATATATATTTGCATGCAATCTGAAAATAATAAAACAAGCGAAATGAAAAATGTAATGTGATGGTTGATCGCGCGTTCCATTTTTTAATCGCTGATCCTAGCAATTAGATGTAGAACGTTGTTTCTTTTAACATTTAGTAATTATAATTTATTTAAGAAGTTGAAAGTTCAAACTACATATTGCTGATATAAATTATTGTTAAAGTACAGGAAATAGTTTGTTGCGACCCCTACAAAAAGCCATCACTGATCTAGATTGCTTTTTACAGTATAGTCACTAGTCAAAGTGAAAAGTTATCGTTTTATCTGTACTCAATTTAATATTTTTGCATATCTATACATAAGATATCGCATTTGTTAAATGTTTTTAAAGAAGAGTTTTTGCCAGTGTGCTTAAGAAACATTATTAAAAATGCTCTTGCAATACTTTCCATTGCAATTTTTCAAACCAAAACTTTAACTGTTGCAAAAGAGTTTGATATAAAAAGTACGCAATTCAAATCAAAAAGGTTGCTATTTAAGTTATCCTGAAATGATCACCTCTCAGCTATTGAACCTATTTTCTCAACATCTTCACGAAATTTTTGATTTCAAGATGAAGAGTACAAGGACATGTTGAAAACCAGTGTCAAATGTGGGAAAAGGATTTGCATTTCGTGCTCGCCTCGAATAAAATGATTTTTATTGTGTTATTAAATAGGCGGTGCAGTCCACCCATCCTGCTGGCTGTTGTACGTCGGCGCCCCTTCAAATCCTTCACGGAAAGCAGTTGAGGCGTGCCGTAGTTTGCTCTCTTTTCCTCTGCCAGCAGGCGCCAAATGCTCCAGGAGCACGCATCAATTATCGTCATTAGGCACATATCCTCCATTGAGGAATCAGAGACTTGTGATTGCCACGTGAACACCTTGTGACAATTCGATGCTGACATTAGGTTACAGGAAACGAACAAATGATCCCATTTGAATGTAATTCTCATAACTGTCGGATAAATATGAGACTCAATGTAGTACACGGATTGACAGCAAGTTCCGGTTTTTAAAGTACTTATCCCTTCAGCCCTCGGTTATTTTATTCGATTACTTTTTTGCTTTATCCCGTGACACACCCACCTAAAACGCCCACCTTGAACCCCTCGTCAGATGCTAATCTCTGTGCTAGGAAACAATTTTCAATGGAAATTTTATGAGGAATCCGGTCCATTTTAAGGTAAACTTAAACCCCTTAAACATCTGCAGTTTAATTACACGGTTGCTTCCGCGTGCTACTCGAAGATGGTCCCGGCACTGTTTTTATTGGTTTGATACCTTTATACTTTATAGTGAGGAAATGCGACACGCCGGAAATAAATTCATTTCGGCAATAAATTTGCTGGAGGGTGTATTTAATTTCAGCTTTCGCTGCTGGGAGGGAATCCACCCAAACAATGTCCCAGAGTCGCACAGTTAACCGATTTGGATCAGAGAAATGGAATGAGTTCATTTACGGTGGTAATCCTTGTCGGACAGCAACGGAACACTGAACAAATAGATTACGGTCGAATTTAGATTAAAGGAATTCAGTTTTAAAAAATTAACACGTAAACGTATTGCTTTATGCAATTTTAGCGGCTGGCTTTTAATTTACCTTAATGCAATGTTGTAACTTTGCTCTTTGGAAATTGAATAAATGAGCTGCCTGCAAATATTACAATATCCTGAAACAACTCGAAGCCGCAAGAACGTTAGCATTGCGTGTCTGTGCTGTGCAAATGCAACAACTGTTAGCATGACCAGAACTTTTCATTACTATTGGCAGCCGACGAAATCGCTTGGTGTCGTGCTATTTCATGAAATGGCCCCAACGACCGCAGTTCTTCTAATTTCTAAAGTGTCATGTCAACAGGATTTCAGCAATCATTCGGAAATCAAACACTGTGGAAGGTATTGTGCATGATTGATGACTTGGGCCGATGCACTCCTGCAACTATATATATATATAGTGCACATAAATATGAATTTGATTTGCATATTTTTCATATCACGCATTGGACATTGCTAAAACCGGAAAAAAAAAAATTCATTGATTTGTAATCATAACTGTTGGGAAGAATTGTTGTATTTATGTCCAGAAAAAAACAATATAATTATGAGTGTAGCATATTTGCCGAGCAAGCATAATTAATAATTATGTATTAAAAATTTGTTGATTAGAAAAAAAGCATTTTCTTGTTTCATGACTTAAACCGGAGGTACATGATACGGAAAACGTCATATTTATAAGCGATACGCCATATTTCATATCGTGTGACTCGACAATATAGAATATGGCGTATCGCTTATAAATATCTCAAATATTTCGGAATATTTTCGGCACATCAAAGGAATTTGAGGGGTTCAAATTTCCCGAGTCACACCACACAAAATTTTATGTACACAGTTTTGACATTACTGCTCTAACGGGCGTCGCCGTAGTCTGTGAATCGCAAAATACAGAAGCTCATTTTTGCTTATCGTGTGACTCGCTGTCAGAAAAATATCCCACAAAGATATTTCCTTATAAATATGACGTTTTCCGTATCGTGTACCTCCGGCTTTAGGAACTTTGACACTTTGCTGTCATGTTGTAAATGCATGCAGAATATTTTGTCTATAAACCGCAGTGGGGATGGGGAAAACCAATCGGTTTAAACCGAAAACCAGTGTTTTGGTACGGTCAACCGGGTTTTTTCTCGGTGATTCTCTTGTTTCGGTTTTAACCGGTGATTTTTTTTAAATGGAATAACTGGTTAAAAAAAAACCGGGCAAAACCGCTGAAATTTCCTTGCAATTTGACAAGTGATTTTTCTTGGATTTCAATAAAATTGTGTAGGAACAATACCCATGATTTTTGGACTAAGAATGTAGAATATCCGACCCGATACCGATAACTGCGATAAATGAAGTTTTCAACATTTTCCGAAAGATTTTGGGTCGCTAATGACGGGAAAAACAATTTAAAAAATCGCCCATGGATCGTTTACGAGATATCCTTCATAAAAGATCGGTTCACTCATATCACAAAATCTTTCGGAAAACGATTGTTAATCACTTGCAGTGCACAAAAATGTCAATTAATTGATTATCGTACGTTTAGTTCCTTTCGTAAAAAGGATAATAACACCAAATATATGAAAATTATGAAATTTATAAGTCTCAAACTCATTTGACAGTTCTTTGTTCTGATTACTTCGTGGCGCAATTAGTTTTGGAATTTAGTAAATTAAACCCAAATATAAGGGTTAATTAAAATAATCAAATCTATTTATTGTTAAAGGGTGCTTAGACTTATATTAGATCCATAAAGTGGTATACAGTGACTAGCAACCGGTTTTCTGAAGGATTTTGTTATATGAATGAACCGAACCGATCTTTTACCAAGGTTATCTCGTAAACGGTTCATGTTGGGATTTTTCATATTATTTTTCCCCGTGATCAACGACCCAAAATCCTTCGGAAAGGGTAGAAAAATTGTATTGCCGCAGTTATCGGCATCTCCCCGAATATACAATAATTTTTGGACTGGTCACATTTAGTTTTTGAAATATTTAAGTTTAAAGTTGCAAAAATTGCATATTATGTTGCGGGCATTTTACCATAGGTATTTATTTCATACAAAATTAATTTTAAGACCTGTGAGAAATGAGTTGTCACGGATATTAAAATTACTTTTGTAGGAATAAATATGGCAAAAAGTCGTCAAATACCATGCAATATTTCAAACTAAAATATAAAATATTTTAAAGTTAAATATTTCAAAAACTACATGAGACTTTTGAGGTTACGAAATTTCATTAAAATTTCATTAAAAACATCGACAAGTCCCTAAAGCCGTTTTCATTTAAATCCATTTTTGGCAATCAAACTATTTTAATACATAATTATACATAATTATATTAAAAACCGTGCAATTTATTTGCTAGTTTTTATTAAAATCCAGTTCATTTATGAACCATAGAAATTAGAAGAATTCCAAAACCAAGAGGTTGCGATGAACTTAGAATTTTATTAATTTTCCTCATGCATTGAAGACGTGTACAACAATCATTGAATTTATAATCAAACGAGTTGAAATCACAACTAATGATGATTGGTTGTAAATTATTTGCGCTCGTTCCATTGACTTCACTCGGATTGGCTTAATTCCGGGCTAACCGTGATGAAGTCGGTGTTCAGCCTCGATGCCAGGCATCGGAAGTGTGCAATCCATCTTAAATAGATTCAAACAAAAAGGCTGCTAATTGCGAAAATATTCATAATGCTTCAGTTTGGTGATTCGGCAAGAGAAATGAGACGAGAAGGGTCAGAACACGACGTTGCATTATAAGGTGCAATAAAGCCCCCCGGAGATTCTTATCAATCGTTTCTTATATTTGTAACTCATGAAAACCTTAAAAAAAAACTGAGTAAAAATAACAGAAATTGTGGCAGAGCAGTAATTATACGTATGAGAATATAAGTAAAACATGTCTGAAGTGTTTTCATGCAGACCAGTTTTTTGTTTTCAGATAGGATGTAGAACTGGCTACCATAATCGGTTCAGTTTCCACAGCCCCCGGCGCCCTCGCTGTACTTTTGTCGGCCATCTTATGAATTAAAAGAATTAAAAGAAGTCAATTTGAATAATGAAGGGCAAAACGAACCTCACCATTGAAAAAGCCGAGCCCATTTGGATTAATGATACCGTCGTGGCATGCTTTCCTGCTACCGAGTTTCGTCAAATTACAAATGGCAATTATATGAAAGCTCGGCAGAAATTTTTTGGCAACAAATCGTAATTGCGAGGTATTGGATGGCTGCAATTTTCAGGATTAATTCGATCACCAGCAGGTGAACTGGTCTCTGTTCGGTATATTTTAATGAATTGCAAAATTCCTGTGATTGTTGTTTCCTTTTTAATTTTCATCGCACGAATTCAGTGAAATTAAGTAAAATTACAAATTCATATTTTTTTATCACAATTCGATCGTCGGTCAAACAATTGTCGTGGCTTTTCTCGTATTAGTTCCAGCTGCCCCTGCAAAATCGAAAATCACCTTTAAAACACCAAGCAACGATTCTCATCATTTCACTGGTCCAGAATTGTGCCTTTCGTCGTTCTTCCTGCTCCACCCATTCGTCGTATACAAATTCATTTTGTTTTGAATCACTTCGAATTAGATTCGTTGGTCGGATGCAAAAGAAGAGGACTTTTTCAACATGAAAAATACCTTGCGAAAATCGCAAATAACAAACAACAATTCCTAGACCAATTCGATTTAATGTCGTTTGAATTGATGTAAACTGTAAAAGTTCACTATTATTCGTCCTGGGCTCGTTTACTATAACGTTTTGTGCGACTTCCGCTAATTGTCTTGTCCGATTCTGTCAACCAGCTGGCTTCATTTACAATTTCAAATCACATTCTATTCATTTTCCGCAAAAAAATAATCTTTACCCGAAAAATCTTTTTTCACATTTTGTAGGTGATTTTTATAAGAGACTGAAAACCTTCCGGCCACTATACAAGTTACGTGTCATAGGCGGCAGGATAAAAGGCCTAACAATGAGCATAAGGTTGAGGATAAGGTCCTTTTCTGTGCATCAGTCCGACATCGCCTTTGATCGGAACACTTTACAAAATTAATTTCTTGTACGATTTTACATAAATCATCTGTCTAGTTTGGAAGTCCTTTAATCGCTTTAGATTTTTCCTGGCGCCAGGAAATACAAAACCAACCTTAAAAATGAAGGTAATGTCTTGATGGTTCAAGTGAAGTTTTAATTAAGTGGAAAAAGGGCGATTAGTTTTGCACAACCTCGATTTTATGCTCACTTGAATCTGAAATCCATTTATTATAGGGTGAAAACACAGTTTGACAGAGAACCAAGCTGCACAGAGGACACTGTTTGGTGTCTTAAGGTTTTCCGACATAGACCATAGCACAGACTAGACTCCACGAGTAATTAAGGTAGCCATTTCTCAAGTAACGGAACTTTTATTTCGGAAACGAAAAGAAACCCTTTGAATGAAGCGGCAAAGTGAAAAACTTCGTGCAACCTTTAAGACATTATCTTGACGCCAGCTTCTGAAGCTCTTCATCATATTCTGTCCGCGAAAAATTTCCTGAGGCGCACCTTATGTTGCTGGAGGAGCGTGTGGGTCGACATGTTCTCGCTTGACTTCATTTCACTTACAAAACTGGAAAACCGCAAAATGGCTGTTAAGTGAACTGCCGTATGAACGATAAATTGCAGCAGTATAACCAGTAGCCACAAGATATAACCGCGCAATTAACGACCTTTGGCTTATAATCGCATCTGTGGTCAAGGAAGATTTTTAACTGCTCTCCGCTTTTAGACCGACAGAGTAACTCTTTACACCGTATAAATATCATGATCTATAATTTATAATCGTAAGGTTGAGGGGAACCTTCATCATGATGGTCTGTTATTTGTGCCCATCATTACTTCATTGTTGGAGAATTTTTCCTCCGTAATAGTAATAATATGCAATTTGTGTACTGACCACGTACGCAGCCAGTCCGCCACTTCAACAGTGGGACTCTTGATCGGTGCACATTTCATCTGGATTATTACCGCCATTATGCTGAACGGACATACTTAAAACTGGGACAAAGAGAAATTTCAAGATTGCAGCGTTACTTATTACTTTACAGCAGAATTCTCACAATTTCGCACTAACATAGTTAATGCAGTAGGGGATGCAACGCCCTCAAGAGGGCATCAATTTCGCGAGCACTCCGAACGGGATTTTAAAACTTTCAACGTCCGTTAGGTTAGGTGTTAGCCCATCGTAAGTATACACATTTCAATCTGGAGTACGACTGTAATTTTGGGCCAAACCCAGTGCCAGAATTAACAATCATTTTACCGTTATTCGGAAAGTTGCATTTTTGCTTAAAGTTCATGGGGCAAGTGTAAATAAACGTCATGCGCCAACAAATTAGCCTCACCGAAGTGTTGGGTTGAAGCTCAATTATTGCTCCAGAATTACAAGCAAATACACAGAATCCCGTAAAAGCAGAATGGGCAAAAATGTATGGGAGCTGGTCCAGGAACCAATACCGACGAAACCTATGTCATTCGATAGCTCTTACAAACTACTCCACTAGTGGCGGCTCATTTCAATTCGATGGGGGAAAAAAGTTATAGAGGATCAAAGTGCTGAATTTCATAGCCAATCACAGGGGAAATTCAGCACTTTTAACCGTTATAACTTTTTTCTCCGCATCGAATTGAAATGAGCCGCCATATCAATTATTGGAGTACTTTATAAGACCTATCGAATTACATATGTCTCGTTCGTATTGGTCATGAGGACCAATTTGCACATTCTCCTATTTAGTTGTTTTTAAAAAATACGTGTTGGAGATAAACACAACATCCAGCCTGGCATCCTTTGGTTTCGATTTTTTAGGATCAAGTAACCAACGCTAAAAATTTTTTTTTACATGTTTCGTAAGATTAGGAAAATTGCTGCAAATAGAAAATACATAATGCATATTATATAAAATTTTCGTGCTTGCATTCAGCTAATTGAAAAAATATCAAAATTTAATAAATTTAATTAACGTACTTTCCCCTCAGATGAAGGGACCTAACTAACTTCTCTTAAAATACGATTAAAGTAAATGTGCTTTAATTGCCATAAACATTTCACTAGAGTAACATATCAACAATTTCTGAAGCCTAATTTTCTGAAATTCAAATTTAACAGGAAAAAAAAAATCCATTCGTCATCGCAGCTAGTTTTGTTCTCTACAAATTGGCAAACAAACCCCGATAAAAAATTGAATGTTCTTGCACATTCTCCAACCCATGCGATGATCCTGCGCACATATTACGAAATCATTAGCCCTTGAATTGTTACCTGAAACTGAAACACCCTGAAAAAAAACCCTTTCCATTTCGGCAGCTCGATTTTGCTTCGGAAATTATCAGTGCGTGACGACAGAAAATCCCAATAAGATGTGGCCAAGCAATTTACTCTCACCCACAATGGACCCTAATGTTCTGGAACCGCAACGGATCCTTTTCAATATTTTTTGATAATATAACAGGAATTGTGGACTGTGATGGCATTGATGTCCCGTTATGGGATAATCATGATCCTTAAACCCATTGCCCCAGACACAAATTAGGTAATTTGAAAATGAATTGACGACCAGCAAAAATGCTGTTGAAATCATAGGGCTCAAAGCAATTGGGGATCGATTGGAGCCGATATATGTAATTATAGAAATACCAAAGAGCCCGCAATCTTGTTCACAACGCATTCTTGCTCTGCTGCAAATTATTGCCCTCTCTGGAAAGCGAGAACAACTTCATTCCTGGCAGAACGGCAAAAGGTGTTTGCTGTTCGTAAAAATTAAGTAAAAATACGTAAGAAACTTAACGCTTATTTTTCTAATTGTTTTGATTTGATCTCTAGCACTGTTATATCCCGCTGCATATCTGCAGGCATTTTTAAAATAAGTGAACTTTTTGTCATGTGTTCAGAACAAGGATACTGCACAATCAAACCAATAAGTATAAAAACTGAAAACAGCGATGCATTTAGTCTAATTAGAATCTAATTGGAGGATATTCCAATTGACCTGCAATGATAAAAATTCCTGTCCCGCATTCTCTTCATGTAATCCCGTTTTCAAATTAATTAAAACAATTAATAAAGCAATTTTAGGTACTTAAAAACAAGAGCAAATTTTTAGTCTTTTAGGTAAATAGCGTATTAAATATGTCCTCAACATCTGAATTTCAAACTGTCAATAACATCGCAAGGCAGTCAAAATCAATTGCAACACAGTTTTGTCTTAAAAAATCTTACAACTATTTAAGTAGTTTTTAATGCATAAAGAATTTATAATGCATACTTTTTATAAAAATATCCTATAACCAAAAGAACGTGTCACATTGTGCTGTTCAAAATAAGAAGTGAAAGTTTAATCAATTAAATATCACTGTACCTGTGACCTCTCCTTGCGTCTCTAACTTCGTGCGGCGAAATCAATACATGACGTATCAAAGTTCGCCGTGATTGCCGCACCATGGCACTACTGATTACTTATCGTCTGACAGTTTCGACTTCCGAGCAGATGCTGATTTTGGTTGGCAATTCGCAGTGTTAGAGTGTTTCTTGTATTTCTCCTTCGTACTTTCTTCTTTCGCCTGTGTTGACAGTTGTGTTTTCATCGGAATATCCACGTTTACGGGTTTGCCGGGGATAATTGTTTTGCCTTAAAAAGTGTGTACCTTTATTCATTGATTTCATTTCATTTCATTAAGTATAATTTCTGTATGCACCAAAATAAAATTCCTGTTAAACAATTTACTATTTGTCGCAAAGAAATTGAAGAAAAATTTGAGGTTAAATTGCAGCAATTTGCCACAGAAATCATAATATGATTTAAAATTCTACTGCAATTCTAACATAGAGATATGACTTTAACCAGATGTTACCTTTGTACAATAAATTGGTAACATTATGTTATCAACAAATATCAAGTAAACTTTAGTGATAGGTGTTAGCCCCTGGGGCACGCATTGCTGCAGAGGGCTCTGTAAAATAGAGCCTTACATAAGCCTAGCTATTGTTTAAAACGTTCTGCTACAGGCTTAGTTAATATTAAAGCAAGGGCACAATTTGCATAGATAGGATCCTGAGGCAAAAACATCTGATTACCTTCTTAAATGCCTCGCCTGTATATTATCTCCTTATGCTGGGAAGTTAATGCAATGATTATGGATAATTTCAGATAATGGCACCAAAAAAAGGAGAAGAACCTGAGAGGAAGCCTCTGATTGGACGTGTTGGTACAAATTTACGTGTTGGCATCGTTGGCGTACCAAACGTTGGAAAATCGACTTTTTTCAATGTGCTCACGAAAAGTGCTGCTCCAGCAGAGAACTTCCCCTTCTGTACCATCGAACCGAATGAAAATAAGTATCCTTGCTGCATTATTATTATAATTTAGCTTTTAAAAATATTTAACGTCTCTACTGGCTATAGGCGCGATTTGGTATAAGTCGTTGACTACCACTCGGGGGCATACTCCCGTTGGTAACCACTATTATTATGCAGATTAAAATTGCATTCAATTTTCATATCTTTGTGATTTCTTGGAAGATACGAAACATTAATGCCGCCAAAGCTTCAATTATTAACTACGCTAGAGTTTCATAAATAAACCACGAAAAACTATTAAGTAATCATAATACACAGCTGCAATGGCCGCGTTAGCGACAGAAAGCGCAGGTACTTTAATATGTCGCTTACATTTATTTTGCAAAATCACTAGTCACTTTCTTTTGCAATACATTTCCTGCTACTGGAGAATGTAAACATTCCTTTACATCAAACAAAATTCAAATCTCAAATCAATTGACAAAAGGAGTTTCCTCCGAAAGCACTGCTACTTGCTAGTCAACTTTAATCATTGTGGATCGTGAAGACCGCTACTTTATCGTGCCTATACCAGAGAAGATATTTGTCCACAAATCCGTTTGGGAATTGGAGAGATATTTCACTGTGATTGAACTCCGAAATATTTAATTTTGTTAACTCTGAATCACTTTTATGGATTAAGAAAAATACACTTGATTCGGTTTTTGCATAACACGACTCAGGAAAATTCAACTTTTCATTCGATTATTTCTGATTTTTCTATTTTATTTAAATTTCAAATAAAAATATTTTCACTAACCTTAATTTCCTATCCGGCTATTTCAGGACTCTATCTAGTTGATTGTAAAAATTTTTCAATAAAATTATTCTTCAAGCTGGAAAAAACAAGTACCTAAAAAAAAACTAAAATATTGTCACTGCTTTCACTGTTAATTGTTATCTGCAATGCGCTAAAGTTTGACCACAATTGATGCTCTTTCGAAACTGCGAACTATTTTCTACAAATTGTAAACAAATTGCTGGTTGTCCTTCTCTTGCTAAATGGCGTGATTTGAGGCACTTCTTCAGTGCGTAAATTTTTTGAGTCTTCTGGTGGAATGCCAGTAGCCGCCGCCGCTAGAAATGTAGAGCAGAAGGGATATTCCAAGGGGGATGCAAACTGTTCATTTTATGGTCGGAAACTCGGAAACTGCGCGTGCAGTTTTTCGAGGCACCATCAGCCGAGAATCGAGTTGCTCAAGCTAAATCGCTATCTCATTGAAATTGAATAACACCGACCTCTTTCGCTCGGTGACAATAAATTCGTCGTTTCCTTTCAACAAAAGCAATAAAACTCGGTTCCTCAGCATCGTTCTCGGCTCCCAAAACAGACACGAGCTGGGCCCTGGGCATGTGTCCTTGAAAAGTTTCCGTTTAATACGAAAGTCGACAAAAAGATCTTACCGGCATTTGTATTAAGGTGCGTATTCACTTGAGCACGAACTCGAACGAGGCTAGCCGAGCCCGATTGAGCATACGTATATTTGTGTTGTGCGACGTCTCGGACCGCAGCAATTCGCATGCCATCCGATTGGATCGGATCGGCATTCGGTCGGCTTCGGCTTGCCTCGTTTGCGTTCGTGCTCAAGTGAATTCGCACCTTTCTACGATTTAAGTGAATTCCAAAGCAACCTGAAATTTACATCTGGCGCGATTTGGGCATGTAATTATATTTTTTAGGAATCTCCAAATTTTCTGTGACAATCCCTTTTACACTTTATTTTCAATCTGTTTTTACTTTTTAGAGACTTTTATGCAACGTTTTCGTTTCTTAAAAATTGAATTTATGTTTTGCTGCGATAATGTGACATATTTCATCCCTCAATTTCATTCATTTAAAAAGAATTGTAATGGGTTGTTGGGTTAAAATAATTGTGTACTTGTGTCAATCACGGTATTTTTTAACAGCTTTTGTTTGCTGGTTTCTTTTTTTAAGGAATTACCGACGAGACACCCGAAGAGTTCCTCAGAACCGTGCAAAATCGAAGAAGATGTTACAAGATCTTTCGTTTTAAAGTTCAAGTGGCACCAGCGACTATGAACTATGAAGTGCACAAAGAGCAGGAATTTGTAAATCCGTTGAATTATCGATTGTTTCTTTTATTGAGTTGTGGTCTGGTTATACCCTATGTAGGGTATATTAGTTCTGAACGAACATTTGCAACGCCAAGAAATAATAATAGTGAAAAAAATTATATGTTCATGATTGGGAAGTGAAAAGGAACCGTTTTTTCCATGTCCGTCTGTCCAGACGATAACTCGAGAACGCTTGTTAGCTAGAGATTTGAAATTTGGTACAATAATATTTCATTAAAATTGCAAGGTCAAGTTCGAAGATGAGCAAAATCGGGCAATTCCTTAGTGTTGCCATATACATATACACCTGAATCGTTTTTATACAAAAATGTTGATTTTGTTTACTGAATATTTACATTTTGCCTTTATTTCGTAAAAAAATTGTTTAATAAATGAAAACTCTGTTTTTATAAGTAATACCATTTACATATTATTTATTAAAACAAAAATTTTTGCCCTCGGAATTGGTGTTGTGCAGAACGCGTTCTGGGTAGAGGATTGAGGAAAGACCAAGCACTGTTGTAGGTTAACTGCGAATACAAAATAAGCAGTCGCGGACAACTAGCCTTTATTTATATAAGAAAATGCATTCTAGATTTTTACACAGAATGAGTATGTTTTTTTCCATCTAGGGTATCACGTAGTTGGTGTGACCAATTGCTTCCTTACTAGTTTTTAAATAAATCTGATCATGTGGAAGAAATTCTTGATTTTGCATAAATTGTAATTTTGAATATTTTGTGATTATTTTTTTGCTATTGAATACTTTTAAATATCGACTAGTGACTAATTGATTAGTTTTAAATATCGAATAGACTAGTCGTATGAACCAGTCGACTAGTTCTTCGTGTAGACTGTAGATAGATAGTGATGGTGTAATCGACTAGTCACTTGTTGGTATTTAAAAGTAGTCGATAGTTTCATCATTAGCTTATATAGTCATATGGTTTTTCTATTTTTATATAGTAGTTTAGGCTTTATGAAGTTCAAACCAAACAAGATCTATTCGTTAGGAAAGGAAATTTCGACGTTAGCTCTGTCTGTGTACGGCTTGATTGGGAAATGGAAATGTTTGGGTTGTTTGTCATACGTAAGAAGCAGTAAATGAGATTGAATATAACCTTTTCCACAGTAACAGTGAACGGAAGTATTAAGTTATGGTCGACTAGTTGAGTAGTATTCCGATTTCGGAACTAGTCGCCCCTACTTGTATAATGGATGCAACTTGTAACTAAAATCTTAAACGCTACTTTCGTTCCATATTAAAAGTTATCAAAGGCATTGCTTACTAGTCGTTTCAATACTATTTAAATAATTTAGGCAATAGTCGAATAAACGAGTAGTTAACTAGTCAATTAACCCATCACTAGTTTCTATCGATTAAATTGAATTCAAAACGCCAAACTAAATATTGGAATCACTATTTCAAAGCCTTGCAAAACATGTTAAACATTATGGATTACATTTTCTGCCTGTTTGCTCAATTCAACCTTGCAAGTTGCATCTCTTGTTTCTGATTAATTGTATTTTCTGTAGACTCAATGACATGTAAAACTATAAAGTTACTAGTTAAAAGATAAATTTTTCCGAACGGTAGCTATTGAAAAGAAATTGAATTTGTTGATATTATATTACCTAAACCAAACGATCAGCCAAAAGATCTAATTGCCTGCCAATTAAAGTGCTAAACTTTGGTCTTTTTAGTAAAGTGCCATTCAGAAAAATAATCCCAACTGAACGGTACAATACCACAACAATTAATAATATTTTCTGTACCTGTTGAAAAATACATTTTTAATTAAAACATTTAAATGCCAATTAGAAAAAATTATCACGATTCTTTCGCTTCCAGCACATAGGGTACCCGTACCTGATGAGAGATTCGAGTTCCTATGCGAATACTTCAAGCCAGTGAGGTGAGTGAGAATAAAAATGTTTAATTAATATTTCTTTAAGAAAGAAACAGAGAACAATAATTGATACTCTTAAGTTTTTATTAAATAAACAATGTTTTTGTGGAGAAATTATCCTAAAAAATCAGAAAATCTACAACTATACTGAAAAAAGTTAATTTATACAAGAACATTTTTTACATTGTGTATTAATATTTAAACAAACAAACAAACAAAAATAAGAAAGAATGCTAATCAAAAAATATATTTGTTTAAAAAAAAAACACTGCAATCGTTTTGGTTTTAATTGTAAAACTATGCTATTTAATTGGTAAAAATATTTGTCGAATTCGGTGCATGAATTAAGTTAAAGAAAGGTAAAAGCAAGAATTAGAAGTATTAACAACAAATTCGTAATTAATTTTCGATTAAAAAACCATTTGTACATTACTAATTTTTCTCTTTGTTTTTCTAAAAAAAATCTTTTCTGAAAAAGTTCAAATATTAATCAGAAATGATTGTTTTGCTTTGCTCGGATTCGTTTCTTTTGTAGTGTTAATCTATATTGAATTGAATAAATTCATGTGAAACTATATTGGATTTTTTAAAATTTAATTATTGATCAGTAAGGAAATGTATTTTTTATAATTATAACCGAATTCGACACAGCAGAAATTCATATTTAGCAACTTTCAAGAAATGCAGTAACCTACTGCTACTATAAATCGTAAAGTTTATGTTCTTCATTGTATAATATGAGAATTATATTTTAACAATGAAGGGAACAATACAGAAATATTTCGATATTCTATTGCTTTTATTAATGGAAGAATCACAAAGAAATGTAATGTTTATAGATAAAGTTATGTAACAAATTGTTCGTAAAAGGAATTTACGTCGTAATAGCCTTCAATTGTCGATATGACGTACTTTAAGATTAATTAGTATTTGCTGCTAAGGAATACATTTTACGAGCATCTAATTTGCGACTGCTACTCGGCGCATCCATGGCTTGCAATAGCTCTTGAAGTCCAAAAATCATTATAATTAATTGGAATGCCACCTTACGAATTCTTTAATTAAAACACTCCTAATGAATAAAATTACAGATGCAAGGGAGACCTAAAATTCAAAATACAACATGAATTACAATTGATTCACATTTGAAATTTGATTGTTCAATCTTTACAATGTTGTTGCCTCGTTCAAAATGACTGTATAATTTCCGTACAGCCTCAAGCAACCTGAATAATTACTCGTGGCTGAAAATAATTAGACAATTTTATCTGCTTTAAGAGTTTTACCATCAGCCATTAAACTTAAGCAACATATTAAAAATCTTTACTTTGTTAGTATTCATTATTTCAAAATGGCCTCCGATGCCATATTATCGGTTTTTAATTGTTATGGGCGGGCATACACTTGATAAAAAAAAAAAAAAAAAAAACCAATAAAAATTTTTTAAAAACAACACACACTTGCCTCTGGTTCACTCGAATCGCGTGCAAATCCCGTCGAACCAGTTCGCTATTTACGTTAAGATATTTGTGTGAAGGTTGTCCCGCCCTCTTTCCTTTGCAAAAATCGGCTAAAATGGATTCGATCAATTTTTCCCGAAATAATTACAAAATTGCCAAATTACTTTTGAAGAAACGCTTCTCAGAATTAAAGGATAAAATAGTTTCCCTTCGACATGACTTTCTCATGTGGCTAATTTGATGCAAATTTAAGGCAATTACGTCAGGCAGAAAAATTCTTTCTTTTTAGCCGAAGGTAGAAAAAGGAAGTACATTCAACTCGAAATGAATCAACTCTTTCAAGTGGAATAACTGAACCCCGGACTTGCTTTAGTGTTTTTTTGTTTTTGTTTTTATTAATTTTTTTAACGTTTAATTCCCTTTTCGCAAAGGAGCACTTGTGGTGCACGTTTAAGACGGCCTCTTATGATCGAATGGATAGATAAAAATTCTTGTGTAGAAATCGTCTCGATAAAAGCTGTTATTGGCTACTCCAGCCATTCCCAACTTTAGACTTTGTCTGCGAAACGTATCGAAGGATACCGAGAGCCGCGATAACATCAACGGCTGCACCTGATCACTGCTGCGGCTGCGTTCCTTTCCTCCAGTGCGGCTAAAATAGCACCGAATGTTGGGTTTCTTGTTCAAACAGACTTTGATGATGATCAGCCAAACTCATTAAATGTTACTGAATTATTTGCATGAGTTGGCACGAAAAAAAATTACAGGAGCGGTTGAGAAATTCTTGCGAAACATAAAGTGAAAGGATTTTATGGATACAATTATTGTACTCCTTTTTTGCATTTCACATTGAAGGGTTTTGAACTCTAAACTATTTTCTATCTGCAATCAAAAATTTATGATTGTTGTTATTGTTATTTTATGTTTTTTTTTTTTTTTTTTTTTCAAATGAAACAAGCTCTTCAAATATTACTCATAGTTTCATACAATTCCTTGTACAGTTAGAAAATCTGTGTACTCATTTCACCTATCATTTCAAATTATAGCTTTTTAGTATTATATACTGACAATAAAATATTACTAAATTTCAGTTGCAAATGAAGGCTATTTTATATTGTAAATTAACCGAAATGCTCGCATTACACTTTTCATCAATCGATATTTTTAAAAGTAATCTTAACTTTGAGCAATTGACATAAACCAAAAGTAAACAGCTCGAAAATTCCTAAAAGAAAGTTGATTGTGATTAGTGATTACATCTTCCGAAATGGGAATTCCTATTTGTTTCTGATAGCAACAATATTTAGAATGTAATATTAGCTGTTAAGTTATTTTAACTCTCACATTGCATGGGCGGACACGATGTCTCTTATGACCGCCCAGGTTTACATAAACCATTACATCCTGATAACAGATCACAGAACTAAAAATGCGCTGGTCCATATGGCAACATCCGAATTTCAGTGTGCAGGAAATCACGGTTACCTGATAAAGTTTCCGACAACGGTGTGCATACTGCATATTTTATTCCTTCTATAAAATGAAATAAAAATTCAAAAATTTAATCTATTTAGTTTGTGACAATGTTACATCAAACTTAGAAAAGAAACCCATTCATTCGAAACCACCCCAAAACTATATTGAAGCTTTTTTAGCACGATACCTTTGTAAACACTTTTGTTTTTTACAATCTCATTTCATTCAGACGAAATATTAGTATTACAAACAATGTTCGATTTGAGTGTGATGTAAAAAACTCTATTTCTATACAAAACCATCAATTAGGTTTTTATTATATACATAAGATAATACCTTGTTTTTGCAATAAAAATCACAAATTTATTTTCGATGTACTATATACAAGAAAAATGTTATTCTTGAGTTCGAAACTGTACAAAATTACGATATCGTTTTTATCAAATATATAGTTAAGGGAGAGTCGTGTAGGATGAAACACAAAGATATTTTTTTTCCTTTAAAGTTCACACCAAATTGTATAGTGTCAAGTATTTCTATTATCAGTAGCTAACTTTTCATAGCATACAGACTTACTGACTCGCCATCGTTGTACTTGAACCAGAGCAAGTCAAAAAAATTTGTGAAAAAAGTGTTTTCAAAATTTTTCCAGACCTGAAAAAAGCATGATTTTTTCATCGGCATAAAAAGGTGAATATCATATTTACACTACAGTTTTTGCTCTATTTTATAGTTCCGAAGGAATTTCAAAAATATATTGCATAGAAAAAAAAGAATCTCATATCGTCTCAAAATGTCGTCTATTCTTGTAAGTTGAAACTTGAAACACTTGATGTCGTATAGGCTGTAACACTATGTGCCGTCTTACTTTAAACAATGACAAGTAAATAACTAAAAAAAAAAACTAATCAAACAAACTAATAAGTGGATAAACAAGTGAATTTTAAAAGTGACATAGTGTTTCAATAAAAATTAGTAGTTCAACTGGTGAAAGTCGCGAGCCGTAGACCGAGATAAACTAGTCATTGTGTTTCTGATTTTGATACATTACAAATAAATTTTAATTTCCAAATAAAGAAATTAACAATAAACATTTAAAATTTGGCGTTTTTAAAAAAAAAAATACTTTAACCGTTTTCAAGTACTATGTTTGTTTCAACCTACACGACAAATTTTTTGACGGCCAAAAGTTTGGAAACTAGGCCGTAACTTTTTTATTTTTGATGCAATTCAATTACTTTCTTCGGCAAAAATGTAGCCAATAATATTACCTACCCAATGGTACATAGAACTCTGTATTATACTTATCGCGTCAAGAGTTGCGACCAAAAATCAAAGCGTGTTTCAACCTACACGACTATCCCCTACGTTTATACATGTTGGTGGTTAACAGCTTCTGTCTAATTTATTCACCTATTTATTTATTTCAGTAAAGTGCCTGCATACTTGAACGTGGTAGACATTGCAGGACTCGTCAAAGGGGCTGCGGAAGGGCAAGGGTTGGGAAACAATTTCTTATCGCATATAAGTGCCTGTGATGCAATTTTCCATCTTTGTCGTAAGTATTATGTAGTTATGTTTTATTTTATGTATATTTAAATTGTTTGTACTGCAGGAGCTTTTGAGGACACACTTGTGACACACGTTGAAGGCGAAGTAGATCCTGTGCGGGATTTGGACATTATTTCTGAAGAACTAAGACTAAAAGATGAAGAAAAAATTTTGCAAACCCTTGAGAAACTAGAAAGAACCGTTTGCCGTGGGGCTGATAAGAAATTAAAGCCAGAATACGATGCATTAGTCAAGATCAAATCAGTTGTAGTTGATGAGAAGAAACATATTCGATTTGCTGAATGGAATGCCCATGATGTAAAAATAACTTTATATCACTCACTAGAACTCATTTATACTAGAAATTGTATTTACAGATTGAAGTTCTCAACAAGTATCTATTCCTTACGTCGAAACCCGTAATTTATTTAGTGAATTTATCTGAAAAGGATTTCATTCGGAAGAAGAATAAGTGGCTTGTTAAAATTAAAGAATGGGTCGACAAACACGATCCAGACGCCTCGATTATTCCATTTTCAGCCGCATTCGAGCAGAAGGTCAGTGAAATGGACGAAGCAGAACGAAAGGCCTACGAAGACGAAACAAAATGTAAAAGGGTTTTAGACAAAATTATCGTGACTGGTTACAAAGCACTGCAGTTGGAGTACTTCTTCACAGCTGGTGCAGACGAAGTGAAGGCCTGGACTATTCAGGTGATCTGAGCATTCCGTTGGGTAGATAATCATACTTAACGATAATAATATTTCTAGAAAGGAACAAAGGCGCCACAAGCTGCCGGCAAAATTCACACTGATTTTGAAAAAGGCTTCATTATGGCTGAAGTAATGCATTACAAGGACTTCAAGGAGGAGGGCTCCGAAACGGCGGTTAAATCAGCTGGAAAATATCGACAACAGGGCAGAAATTATGTGGTCGAGGATGGTGACATAATATTCTTTAAATTCAACGCTGGTGCGGGGTTGAAGGATGCCAAGAAGAAATGATACACCGTTATTCTAATTTTCATCACAATATTATACGTTAACTTGATTATGTATTCTCAATGCTTCATACCGAATTCTTAATTTTATCAACGTTTAATATTGCGAAATTTTTACCTTTCCTTGCATTGAGCCTATTTGACTATCAAATTTTTCCCATTAAGTTTTGAATTTTCATACAACGCGGCATTTTAGTATCTAACATTTCTGCGTACTTTTTCACATAAATATTTTTGTTTCTAATTTAGAAAACGTTGAAAAATGTAAAAATTGAATGTGCACAGGTGTTTTTGATAACTAAAATTATAAATATTACAAATAAACAATGAAGTTCGCGTAAATATGATGTTTTTATTTAATACAATATAGTTTTTAAATTGTAATAATTTAATCGTTTATAATTTAAAATGCTAAATTACTTTTTAATTAAAAATAAACATTTTTAAAGACTTTACAGAATTGTATCTTCTTACTTCCTCTCTTTTAGGCAGGACCTTGGATGGAATGCCCAAGGCAGAAGGAAAAGAGGAAGGCCCAGAAATACATGGAGGTTAGTAGATAAGGAGCTGGAGACATTCGGGATGACATGGGGACAGTGCAAGACAACAGCACAGAACAGAACGGACTGGCGAGGCATTTTGGAAGCCCTATGCTCCTCAGGGTAGTATAGTAGAAAGAAAAAATAAACTTCTTTTGTATTTTTTTCGTTTGAACCATGTATTTTTTTATGATAGTACTTTGTAAATCTACAATGTCATGACTTTCGAAAAATTCTTTCATAGTTTTCCGTTTCATTGCTCCCAGAGTACGAAACCATCCCCAGTTTGCTTATATATATATATATATATATACATATATTATTTTTCAATATATTTGAACCAAATTTTATTATGTTAATTCGCCTAATAGCTCGGCTCAGCTCGATTAATGAGCAACAAAATGGGTCCAAGGGGGTTGAAATTTTGAAAAAATTATATTTCGATCAATATGGAGTTTAGAGGGAAATTTTATTTGCTTAAATTAGAGTACTCCGTAATAGGCGACACCAGTGTTTAAAGGGTTGTGGGTGTACGAGTAGGGGTGGAGGTGGAAATTCGAAACTTTTGAAACCACGGCTTGTGGGGTATCGTTGAAAAGCTCTTGATGAGTAATCTATGAATCAATAAAAAGTTTCTCGATTTTGAAATAAATTACTCCAATAAATTCAATCAAAAACACTTCGAAATCTACGTAGGACTGACGAAAGGGACCTTTTTAATGTTAGAGAACTATCGAGTAATTTATTCAGTACATTAGTACAGCAGGATTTGAATATTTGAGAGCAGAAGCAAATTTGTATAGCTGCACAGCAACTTTTTGCTGAATACAGTTCAATGTACAGTCAATGTTAAGAGAATGCTAGAAGCCAGACTTCGCTCCATATGATAATCCGTACCCCAGAGCAAAAGAGTTTTAAGTCACAAAATGTAAATTTTACAAGAGAGCTAAAATACAATAATTGTATTGTACGGGCTACAAATACATAATATGTTACACATCTAATAATTTTTAAAGGCCAAAAAGTTTCGAGATTTTGCACTTTTTTTAATAATTAATGTTTTTGATGTAATACAATGTACACAATTTCTTTGAATATTTTCCGAATGTATAAATTGTTCTATTTTTTTTCTTTTTTTTTTAAGTAACAATTTGCAATCAGAAAGGGTTGATTAAATAATAGAATAAACAATGCAAACTGTTGGAAGTACTGCTAACTTCACGTGGCAGCATCTTGTTTTCAACACTCACAGTTCTCTTTGATTGTTTTGGGAGCAGAAATTCGTGGGGAAATGACATCGTTGGAGCCTCCTCAAAACAAAACGTGGGATCTTTCCTTATATGAGTTACAACGGAAGCCCCAGGAAGTGATTACTGATAATACAGAAATAGCGGTATCTCCGCGAAGTTTACATAGTGAGTTGATGTGTCCAATTTGTCTGGATATGTTGAAAAAGACGATGACAACAAAAGAGTGTCTGCATCGATTTTGCTCGGATTGTATCATTACTGCGTTGCGATCCGGTAACAAAGAGTGCCCGACCTGTAGAAAAAAATTAGTGTCAAAACGATCACTTCGTCCTGATCCCAACTTCGATCTGCTTATATCGAAGATTTATCCCAGTAGAGAAGAGTATGAAGCCATTCAAGTAAGTTGCAATACAGTTGTATTTTTGCATAATATATGAATGAAAATCTTGTTTTTAGGAGCGCGTATTAGCAAAATTTAACCAGACCCAGTCTCAACAAGCTTTAGTGAATTCAATTAACGAGGGTATTAAGTTGCAGTCCCAGAATAGACCCCAACGATACAGAAAGAACGATGATAGTCACAATTCAAACCATTCCAATGCAAGTTCCAGTGGCATGGCAATTAGCGGTAATGATTCAAGAGATGCAGGTGTTAATGACGGCAGGCAAACATCTAATCCGCCATCTGTGCGGAGCACCCCTTCTCCTGTACCATCAAACAGCAGCAGCAGTAAACCGAAGCGCGCAATGTCCGTATTTACGTCCGAGCGGTCTGAAGAATCAGAGAGCAACAGTGAAATGGATTGCCGTACTGAAGGTGATTCTAATATTGACACCGAAGGCGAAGGAAATTCTGAGCTCGGAATGAACGATGAAATTGAGCTTGTTTTTAAGCCGCATCCAACGGAAATGGCGGGTGACAATCAATTGATGCGGGCCCTCAAAGAAAACTCAGTGAGATATATTAAAACAACCGCAAACGCAACTGGTAAGGAATATAGAGGAATTTTCTGCATTGTCATTAATCGTAACGTGTTTTCCAGTTGATCATCTCAGCAAGTATCTTGCAATGCGGTTGACACTCGATCTGGATGCTGAGTTGCCAGAAGCTTACCGCATGGTTAACTTTTGCATCTACATCGCTCCACAACCGTCGCAACTCGTTATTCTCAATGGAAATCAAACCCTTCAGCAAGTCAACGAGAAATTTTGGAAGGTTGTTGAACACGAACATGCTGTTGGCACCGATCTAAACCTATATTTGCAGGTGAATAAACCAATGGAGATGTACTATTCTTGGAAAAAATCCTAGGGAACATTTGTTCACTCTCAGTAAGAGGGTGAGTGTCGTCTTTCCTTCTTTTCGCATTATTCTGAACGTTGTAATTTTGGCCCTGTGACGTAGTTTTAATTGTCTGTCCCATACACCTTAAGTTATACCCCTTGCTAACCTAGCGCAAGAAAATATATTGGATGACTTTTACAAAATAATTTACTAAGCGTTTTCGTCTATTGAAGTTGAGTATTTTGCTCAGTAGCAAGTAAACGTTTGGTCTTAGATAATCGATTTTGTCATTGCTCTGGAATTTACCAAATATTGCTTTACTTAATTTTGTGTGTGATTCCAGAAGGCAGTGTTTTTAGTCATTGACCCCTTTGGGGATTACTGATTTTTGGCATGATATTCAATTTGTGGGGTTCGCTGAATATTAATGCTACTAGTCCACCCAATTTCCAGTGAATTTAATAAAAGGTTTTTCAGTTTTCGACTTGAAACCTGCAACAAATAACCAACTTTAAATCTTTTAGCCGTACGAATTGCTGTTATAGATTATTCATTTTCACTCCTGCTGAAGGGTTCTGCTCATCTGCTGATAATTGTATACCAATTTCATTTGTCATATGTTCATATGTATTTTCCATAATAAATTTCTAAAATTAATATTTGTTTTTATTTTTTCATATATAGAAAAGATCTAATCTAACAAATTGTCGCTCAACGCAATGGGAGAAATCTTGCTCAATAAGTTTTTTTTTTTTTTACTCTGAGAACCAAAGACACCATTTCTTTTTTTCCTCGGTTTAAAAACAAGATGGTGGTAAGCAAGCAGTCAACTGTCGAGTCCGATGTGCAGACAGTTGGTTTCCTCAAGTTTCCTAACCTGCTTTGCTTGACGTTTTAGTCATTTTGAAGGAGAATTCAAGAAAAGTTCTAATCATTTGTGAAAATGGCGAAGAAAACATACGATTTACTGTTCAAATTGCTTCTAATCGGTGATTCGGGTGTAGGCAAAACGTGCATATTATTCAGATTCTCAGATGACGCATTCACATCAACATTCATTTCAACAATAGGTGTGTAAATTTGTTTCGTAAGGGCGTTTTTCGTTGTGAACTACATTTTCGTTTGTTCTAAGAATATCCAGTAAATACTAATTAATTGTGCGATATAAGTGATTCTATATATTAAAACGGAAGGTCACTGTTATTGTTGTTATATCGTAATTCGTTGATTTCATTGTTTCCAAGGGAATTTCAGAAGATACTGAGATTGGTTTGAGTGCGGCCGCTCCTTAAAAATGCAAAAATAAACGATAAGCCTTCGGGGTTTGAGTAAACAAAGAACTACATCAAGTGCTAGTTTAGTGAGTCTAATGATCTTAACGTGTTCAAATTCCACCGCATTGCCGTCGTATGACCCATCGTAGAGAATGTCTGTCGTCTCCATCAAGTCATATTAATAGAATCCATTCAACGCCGGTTCCTTCGTTTTGCCTTACGCATCTTCCTTTGGTCTGACTCCCAGAGCCTTCCCCGTAGTTGAAGCTGTTTGATCTACAACCATTCTCTACGGGACGAGACACTGTCCTGCTGTTGTCCAGTGATATCTACTGTTCTTCCTCCGTTGGCTATCACCGCAGAAAGTTCTCGCTTCCGGAAGTCTCATCCATTTACCAAAGTGCACAATTTTTCTAATTCTTTGTTATATCTAAGTTTTTGTGTTTTGCGCAAATGAAAGATTCCTGTACGGCTGTACCTAATGTTATTGTGTGAATAGATAATCAAAATTAGAACCGTTGTAATATTCACGCATTTCGGGAATAAATGCGCATTTGTGTTGTCTTTATCCCTCCGGCCTCCACTCACTTGGCGTCAATTGATCAAGCATGCTAGTTGTTTGAAATTAATTATCGACATTCGCTTTCCAAGTCGCACTTTAATTACCATGCAAACGGCACTGATAGCTTCTAACTCAGCTCCTCATGAATGTATTCGAATCTCTTTAAATTGCAGCCGCAAAATCATTCATCATAAGTATTTTACTTTAATATAAGAAATGTTTATCTCTTTCAGGGATTGACTTCAAAATAAAAACTGTTGAATTGCGAGGTAAAAAAATCAAGCTGCAAATATGGGACACAGCTGGTCAAGAGCGATTCCACACAATCACAACTTCCTATTATCGAGGAGCAATGGGTATAATGCTAGTTTACGATATTACAAATGAGAAGAGTTTCGAGAACATTGTGAAGTGGTTGCGGAATATAGACGAGGTAAGTTATAATTGCAAATCGATTTGAATCGGTTCTTAATGTTCAATATTTTACAGCACGCCAATGAGGATGTGGAGAAAATGATACTGGGAAACAAATGCGACATGACCGATAAGAGAGTGGTTAGCAAAGAAAGGGGGGAAGCTGTAAGTGACCTTCATCTTGCATTATTTGTTTAATATTTATTTAAATCAAAATTGTCATCTCCTAGTACAGAGTGGGACATTAATTTGTTAACATTTGAATCTGATTTCTTGCGTGAACACAAGGGGTGAGGGGCGCAGGAAGAGTACTAAACGCTGGCTCGTAATTGCTTAATATAGAACAACAATAAAAGGGTGCTCATAGCGTCTGTAGAGACAAGATTCCCGCTTTGCGGAAGTAAATTAGAGAACGAAGGAGGTTCTTGAAATTCTTTCAACAAACATTTTGTTTGTGTTGCGAGTAGTCCCAGATCAGCTGTTGCTTCTGTCTTCGCTTTCCGTGCTTGAGCTATCTCATCTGCGAACAACTACTTTATTTGCTTACAATAACATTCGCCTGGTCATCTTCAACTCTTTCTACTTCGAAAATGGAATGATCGGGAGTGCTCAGTGTTCACATAACAAAATCATTTCAATATTTGTCATTTCGTGACCTCTTTACCTCTTTATTTCGATGGTTATATCATAAATTTCTTTTACCATATTTTTTTTTGTCATCCTTTATTAATAAAATTGGATAATTGTAAAATCATAATTTCATTATTTTTTTTCAGATCGCTCGGGAGCATGGGATTCGTTTCATGGAAACATCTGCAAAATCAAACATTAACATTGAAAGAGCATTTTGCGAGCTTGCAGAGGCTATTTTAGACAAAACATCCGGACGAGAATCAGCCGACAATCCTGAGCGAGTTGTTGTCGATCGTAGAGGACAAGAAAAGGCACCAGCCTACAAAAGTTGTTGTGCTTAATTGCATCCAGTTAATTTTGAAAAAAACCATTTATTTTTTATTTGTTGAATTCACCTTTTTAAATTTCATCATATAAATTTAATATCATAAAATTCCTTTTTAAATTTATTGTAACCAGTTAAATTCATTTCACAAATCCGAAATATTTAAAAAAACAAAAAAACATGTTCAATGAAAAATTCCTCATTTGCAATTTAATAAACGACTGAGCAAATTTTATATTTATTGACAAAATCTCCATTCGAGAGACCAATATTTTCATTGTCTAATATTTTTATAATCCCACAACGAAGAATCAATGTAGCATTCGATAAGAGTTTTTTACGAGCGCAATAAAAATCAGCATAATATGTCTTAAGTACTGGTAATTATTAACGGTTTTATTTCCTAAAATATTTTCCGTGATAAACTAGGGATGTTTGCATCTTTGTAAACAAACTATGTAAACCGAAATATGTTTCATGCACATATTTGAATACAAAAAAAAGAAAAAGAAATATGTCTGTTCCTTATTTTATTTATCGAAATTCGATAAAAATGTGATTTGAATATCTTTTTTATCTCATTATGAATTTCAAATGGTAGAAAAATAATTGAGAATACTTATAATTTTTGCCTAGGCATATTTTAACGCTTAACTCGATAGATAGAGTACTGATCTTGATGTCAGGCAATTAAGCTTGAACTAAACTAATATGTTTTAGTTTACTATTATTTTTGATTTGTTTAAAAAGAGACAAACATGGATATATTTCCAACGTCGTTATAATATTCTCGTTACCTTAAGCTTTCTTCGTATTGAATATTATATACATATACTGCTTTAGTTTAGACTTTATAAATTGTGTAACTAGTTTTTTTAAAAATTATCAAAGAAATACAGAATGTGTTTTATTTTGTACTGCCGTTTCGTGTTTAAATGCAGTAAAACATTTTTCCTAGACATTGCACTAATCTTATTCAGACTTTTGGAGTGGCTATTGTGTGTACTAGCCGCTGTACAGACAGTTTTTAAGTAATTTAACATATATTTTGGCTATAATGAATTTCTAACTATTTAAAACATTTTAATTTATATAAATTTTTATATTCAATCACAAAAAAGTCCAAGAACCAATTGTTGTTTTATTTTAAGTTCTTCCATGTATGAGGGTGGGTCTGGGTCTGCGGACCAGAAATCTAGGGTTCGGGGTGGGTCGGGTCTGGCGTTTTTATTTTTTTTTTAAATGGAATGTTTTTCACACTGTTTTTAATGAAACTGTTTTATAGACTTTCGGTTACTGGAACTTACTAGAACATAGTCCTCACTGGAGACTTAATATCGTAGCAAAAAGTGTGGGAATGTGTTTCGGCTCCTAAAATTAAGAAACTAAGTACTGAATGAGACTGGGTTCTAGCCGTATGAACTTTGGTCTAAGATACAATCATAGCAAAGGTTGTAACGGGAAATAGTAGACCGACGAAATTTAAGCAGAAGGTAGACAGTTAATCTTCCCGACATTTTAGGGATATCCTAAGGGAGACATGGTATTTCATTCAACAGCAATGCGGATTTAAATTTGGAACGTCTACCAAAAATCATACAGCAAAGACATGTCCCGTACAAATGTTTCGTTTCCACATCCTGAGTATTAAAGGCTAGCCACAGCGATACATAATTATCCCTAAACAATTTTGAATGCTGCAGCTTTTCCTGGAAGCACTACTATAATATAAAATTCGAGTAAAATGAGACCATTTGGCATATTTCATGGTAAATATATCCTGAAGAAAAAAATTGATTATCCTTGCTTGAGTAATTACTTAGTAATTGAGTTATTATAATTATAAACTCAACTCTCGTTAGGCACGATATTGTTATTGTTTCAGCAATCTTTTAAAGAAAAATCTTATGAAAATGTTTGAATGTTGTAACAAGTTTTCGAGTCTTTAAAGGATTAGAAAATAACTCCAAAGACTCTATAAACAACTTCCGTGGACTGAACATCTCTTAGTACGATATCTCCAAATTTCTTATTCGCTGTTCAACTGTGTCATAAAAACAAACCAACATAATTTTAAATTCTTTTCAATCGTATGTTTATAAAATATTACTCAAATCAGGAAACTAGAGTTCTTTATGAAAATTCATTTAATACACAACATTGAATTTAATATACACTTTAATAATCGAGAATAAATAACAATCAAGTAAATTGTGACAACAATTTACTGCTTTGATAAGATAATAATAATAAAATATATTTGCACAACACAAAAGAGGAAAGAATCGAATAAATCCAGCAAATTATATTTCTAAGACATCATCTATAATATAATGTTAAACTTCAAATAGGCCTAGAATAATATTTTAGCCGAATGTAAGTAATACTATCCTAATAATTGAATTATTTATTATCAGTTTTTTTTAACGAGACATGATATCAATATATTGTTACATAATTATCAATTTTCCATTCCCTTATATATGTAATAAATAACGATATTTCACACATGTCTAAATAAGTTTCTACATCTGAGCAAAACCCAAGTATATTTTTCAATGATTTTCATAAAACAACAACTATATTTGGCTAATAAAATATCAATTACAAAGCAAATTCGGTGGAAGAGAATGTTTAGGAAAAGACCTCTAGATTCATTGCTTAAAATTATTAGTTTGGAATGTTAACCAACTTAATCTACTTTACGGAAATCATTTGCATTTGAATATACACAATTAGCTCACTACAAATAGTACTAGCAATGCGCTGATTAAGAGTTTTTGAATTGTTTCTACTTTTTTGGCAATAAATCACATACACTCATTAACATTTCATTCTCTCGTTTCTCCTCCTCCCAAAAATAATTGCATCTAGTAATAATAAATATGTTTTAGGGTAAAAGGAGATAAATAATTATTTAAAAAGCGTAATGAGAAAACCCATTGCTAGTAGTATTAACAATAATAGTAATTACGGTAAAGTGGAACATCACCAAATCCTGCTAGTATTTTTTTTTTGCTGTGAAAATTAAAACACATCGTTGAATGTTACGATGGACATGTTGACTAGCTAGTCCTTTATCAGTTAATGCCCTCCCGCAGTCATATCCATCCCACCCTCTTCTTCCATCTTGGACAGAAACTTAATAACGCGATATTGCTGCTCTGTTTGTCGAGCCATATCAATCAAACCAAGAAGTTTCTTGATGCCGATGAAAACACTGCAATTAGTTTCAATTATGATTAGTTTGATCGAAGTAGCATATCATTGATTAATCTTACCGCTTGCCATGCATCTTCTTTGCGATAGTCTGCAGTTCACCTTTCGAGAACAGATCTGAATCTTCAAGAACAGCCAAAATGTGATCAGCATGACTCATATTCGGCACATGCAGAATAGATGTGAAAGCGGATAGCATTTCCATCTCTTGGAGCACCTCACTGCAAAAGGCAGGACGATTTAATTAAAAGAATTTTGAGCATTTATACACTCACCGTCTGCTGCTAGTACAGAGGATTAGTAATTTGCGTCCTTTTGGTGGCTGTTTCTTTAGCAAGACAAGCAAAGCTTGGAGAGTTAAATTGGAATATCGTGGACCAATGGGACCATAATCCAAAAGCCTTTCAATATTATCGACAACAATGCAACTTAACATAGAACGATATGCATCATCAAATATCTAAAGAAAATTTGTTACAGCAAACGAAAATCTTATAATATTAATTGTTTTACTTTTCTGATATAGAGACACTTCGCGGATTCTGTAAAACCAACCATATCTTCTGGGGAGCAAACTTTAACGAATGGAAAATCAGATAGTTTTGCCAATTTAGCTGCAAGCGCTGTTTTTCCAGAATTTGGAGGTCCTTCAATTAAAATTGATACCAAACCAGATGATTCCGTGGCCCGAGCTTGCTGGGTGTAAAGCTTGCCGTCTTCCAATATACCAGAAACCGGGGTACCCCAGTTAATGATGCCTCTCGACAAGAAGTTGTCCAAAGCTTCTTGAGCGCTACCGAATGCCTGAAATCACCAATAATGACTACATTTAAAATTAACAAATTTATGGAGAAGTACCGGTTTTATATCATTCTCCAAAGCATGCAAGAAATCTGCCCTGTTGACCAATAATTTCTCCATTGCTTCGGGATCCACTTCGACCTTGGATGATGCTTTAATTAAGCGATTCATTGCAGTTGATTGCGCTGCTCTTACTAAGCCTTCCAATTCTGCTCCGCTGAAATTCTTCGTTAAAGTTGCCAATTCCTGTAGAAATGAAAATTATGCAAACATTTTCGATTAAAAAAACTTTAATTTAGTACTTTTGTGTCAACATCAGCTGCAATCTTTTTGAAATCTCGCATTCGCTTTGTGTGAATATTAAGAATCTGGTGTCTTCCTGGTTCATTTGGCAAACCGATTTCCATCTGCACTTCCAAACGTCCTGGACGCATAAGAGCCTCATCAATCATGTCTCGCCTGTTCGTCATTCCAATCACCAGAATATTATTGAGTTGCTCCACACCGTCGATTTTTGCGAGCAATTGATTCACGACTGTGTCATGTACGCCACTGTTTCCTGCTACAGAGCCTCTTGCCTTGCAAATAGCATCAATTTCATCAAATATGATAATATGCAATCCACTATTTGGTCCCAGCTGCAATGAGAGTTATTTATTACTATCAAACTAGCCGATGAACTTAAATACATTACCCTCTTCTCTTCCTCTTCAGCTTCAGCAAATAGTCGACGAACATTTGCTTCTGATTCACCAACATATTTGTCCAAAATTTGTGGACCATTTACGATTTTCGGTTCACGTGCATTCAACATTTTTCCAATTTGTCGAGCCATTAAAGTTTTGCCTGTTCCTGGTGGTCCAAATAGCAAGATCCCCTTGACGTGCTTGCAGCCAAGTTGTTCTACAAGTTCCGGTGGAAATACTCTTGATGCAAATGCACGACGGAAGATAGCATTAAATTCCTTGTCCAAGCCTCCAATTCCCATTTTGCCGAAGTCCCAATCGGGATTAATGATGGATTGCCGCACAATTTTACTAAAACATTCAAAATAAATTAAGAATATAGAATCGATAACTAAAATCATTACAAATCAGTTGAAACTCTTCTTTTTTTCTTCTTTTAAATTTTTATTCTTAGAATTCACTGTAATATGCTTTCACTTGCTCCAAAATATCGAGCCTATAGCCCTCATTCTCTCATCCACTTACCCCTTCGCTTTTCCAACCAAATTCAATGATGAATTTTCGGCCTTTTCAAATTGCACCACTGTATTGCCCAACAGCCGACCGAACCTGACTAATTTCGTAGTGCCCTCCTTGTTTTCTTTCAATGAGTGTGGATCAACAGCTAAAAACATAAAATACAATCGCAAGATGTGAAATCATGTTTGTTTGTCTAAGCGGAATAAAAAACATTAGAAAATTAACAAAAACACTGACAACAAATGGGTATTAAATATCTCGCTGCAAACATTTTTAAATTCACCGATTTAAAGCCAATTTAATGATTTTATTCGTTCATTTAATGGAGAAAAATCAACTAAACTAAAACACTTATTCGTCACGTTTAATGGAAACCAAATGAAAGGTTTTACTTAGTTAACTGTTGTAAAATAAATAGATTAATTCCTCTATGGCAAATTTGGACAAATGTTCATAATGGGAATTATCTGACGATCTAAAAATCAATGGTCTCATTCACTAGTGCAATGTACTCACCTTCCAGGCTCTTGACGGCCAATCCCAACAGCTTCTTTTCCTGGAAACTAAAAACAAGAGTTTGTCCCACGGTTAAAGCCATTCCAGCGAACTGCATCAAGAATTCCTTAGCCATTTGATCGGAATCATAAGGCTCCAAATTGGTCCTGAAATAATCATTAAGTGTTTTTTTTTTTTTTCAGATAAACAATATTTAATTACGTTTTCTTTTGAAGAAAATCTGTTTCCAAGACAACGGTGCAAATCACATCGGAATTAGCATCAAAACGGAATGGTTTCACATCGATATCCTGGTTGATGGACAAAGTTGCCCATTTTCGCTGAACAAGGGAAAAACCGACACAGCCAGTGGGGACTTCATGTGTGCCCTCCAAAGCAAACACAAAATGTTGCCCAGGCCCAGTGGACACTTCGATGTATCTGAAAATTAGAGTCAGCCTTGACGAGCATCATGAGATCATCCAGTTTCGCTTACTCTATTTTATCGACGAAATCAGATGCGTTCACGATGGCTCGATTGGTCAACGACAACTCATCAGATGGGCACTTGACAACTTTCATTCTCTGAAAGCAAAAAAAGTCGATGAGCATGGATTTTTGAATTTCCATATAAATAAGTGCATTGCTTACGAATGACATGATGCTGCTGTTTTTTCTCTCTGTTGTTGAATAATATTACGCGTTTAACTGACCTATGTAAATGAAAAATCAATACAATTATGAAACTCTTTTATTGTAATTACAATCATCTCACCCAGCAATTCATTCACTGCGGAGCAAATAAAACTCAGAGATCCGTTCTGTTTGGAAATTTTTATACAAGTTCAGTTGATCGTTGGACGAGGAATTGCTTTTGCGGAGTCCGGGATTTCACAATAGCACCTTTGCACTACAAAATCGATGTAGACTCCCCATGCAGTAATATGTCAAAACTCTTGCGCGTTGAAGACATGCTCCCAGCCGCAACTCAGCAACTCAGCCAGGCTCCTGTCATGCCGTGAGCGTGATCGCCTCTCGTTTGAATTTTATCGTTTTATTTATTATTTGCTCAAAGTCAGAAATTTGAAACAGAATCTTTAATATAAATTTCCGTAAGATTCGCGTTTGGATTAGATTTTTGCAACATGAAGTAAAAAGGGTTACAAAATAAATGTAATGAATATTTTAAATAGAAATAATTAATTAAGCTTCAGTAGAGGTTATTGTGGAATAGATTACAGAAGGAAACCATTATTTCCCGTGGTTTTATTGGTCGTTGCTTTTGCTTTCTACATAGACATTTCATAATAATAGTTTATAGACGAATAATAGTTTTTTTTTACGTATGCCGTTCCAACGAAATTTCGTCTCCCATAAAAAGTGCATGTAAGAAAAAAGGACGAAATTTCGTCCGTAATATTTTTTCCTGACTTTTTAACTCGGTATGCCTGTTCGGGCGAAATTTCGCCTCCCATATACAGTGCATGTAAGAAAATCCCTTTCGGCTGCGAAGTGTTTTGATTGCATTTATAGGGGTAATTTATTTCAAAATTGAGAAACTAGTTATGGATTTATAAACTACTCATCAAGAGCTTTTCAACGATACCCCACAAGACGGTGTTTAGAAAAATTCGAATTTCCATTCCCACCCCCCACTCATACCCCACCAACCCCTAATTCGGTGGTGTCACCTTTAACCTCATAGAGAGTACTCTAATTCATGCAAATAAAGTTTCCTTCTAAATTTCATAGGGGCCCGAGATATATTTTTTTTTAAATTTCAACCCCCTCCTCTGGCCACCCCCTTGAACCGATTTTGATCATTAACGAACTTAACCGAGCTATTAACCCCAGAAATAACATAATAAAATTTGCTTCCAATATCTTCCAAAATACGGTCGCTAGCGTGTCTATACAGGGTGTTTCAGACCACCCGTCCACCCCTAAAATTTCTCGAAATTGGCATCCGATTGGAAAATAAAAAAATACGTGTCAAATATTCTTTGAAAACCTATCCGATTATACCAAACTTGACCCCCCGCCCCTCCCCCGGTGGATGGGGCGGGGGTTAACTTTAAAAAGTTAAATGAGAACCCCTATTTTTTATTGCAGATTTGAATTCCTTACAACAAAATAAGAAACTTTTGTTTGAAACATTTTTTCATTTTCATTGATTATCGTAGAGAAATTTTGAAATAAAAAAAATTCAAGCAAAAATTAAATTCCAAATTCATTATGAAGAAAGTTTAATTGTTGCTTGTAATTACTTACATTTATTTTCAAAATAAACTATTTCAATAGGAGCAAAAATTCGACTATGTTTTTTATCGTTAGATTGAAACTAATAAACCTCTCTTTTATACGATTAATTCGAAACCAAATCGGAAAAGTCCATGCATTTCCATGTATTTTGTTCATGCCTACTGACAATTGACATTTCATTTTATTTTGGGTATGCCTGCTAACGGTGTGGTGTTAGAAGTCTACATAATTAAAATCGCTGCCAAAAACGTGAACTATTTCTAAAATATCAAATCTCTCGTCACAACAAAATAGACATCCTAAAGAATAAATAAGATGAACTTTCACTAATAGTAATACCTGTAGAAATCGAAAACAGTACTTAGTTTCCGCTTAAATAGAACTGGTAGTTCAAAATGGAAATCTCAAACGAATATAGCAAACACCTACCTTTTGGTTCCAGTGAATACAAATTAAAAAATGTATAGTTCTATTATAATAATTACTCACTATCTTCATATAGAAAAACGTTTACAGCAGTTCCTTTCGGTAATGCACACTAAAGAATGACTTATGATATTTTAACCGGAGGTTTAAATAAGATTTCATCAGCGCATTTTTATACGCCCATTTATACGACCCGATGTCTGTTGTTAGAATGAAATGGCTCAAATAGCTAATCATTTGATGGTTTTATGATGAACTACACGCGCAGGACAATTTTTCAAAACGATTCCTCTGTTTTTTATGATGCTGCAATAAAATAACCCGAATTTTGAGCCCTGGAGGATTTTCAAAATTAATAAATATTTAAAATTCCTGTGAAAAGGATAATCAACAAAGGAATCATATTTTCAACACTTCTCAATAACACAAAAACATGTTTGCAAAGAAAAATAGATCATTTCACCAGTCTAGCCTCTTTCTTCACTAGCCTCGTTTGTGCGTTGTCATAAAAGTTCAGATAATGAATAGTAAAGGCGGAGCGTAAGGGTCCATAACTTTGGAGTGGACAAAGATAATTGGATGAAACAAAAAGCAGTTGAAAGAAGACAAAATTAGTCTTCTTTTAAGGTAATTAAAAAAGAAAAAAAATAGGGGAAATTTTTGAGATAATTGACCTTGAACACAAAAAATGTAAAATTTCAAGCAAAAAATTCGACTTCAAGTTTTTATATCTCGAGAACTACTTCATGTGAAGTCTTTAAATTCAGCACAATTTAAGAATGATCTGTCTGCTTTAAAATTCGTGTCAGATCGTTATCATATGTTGCTTAGTTTTGAGGATATAAGCAAAAACGTAAAACCCTGCACTTTCAAGAAGAAATGTCCTTTTAAGTCGAATAACTCGAAAACCTTTAGGCGAATTGAAATTTGCTCATACAATTTTTTTCGTTTCTCGAGCTCCCCTATCACCTCCTTCAAGGTTGACATCCTTAACTGAAACACCCTGTATATATGTATATAAATTTTTGAACTAGGAGTGGTATCGTACTCAGGGAGGAATGAAACAAAAAACTATGAAAGAATTTTTCGGAAGTCGTGACATGGTATCGATCTCAATATGTTTATTTCTAACTGAATACAATAACATTGGTAATCCTCCCAAGCAGCATTTATTTAATTTTATAAAAAAAAAATTCTTTTTTATAAAAAAAAAAATTTCAATTTTTAAAAAAAAAATTTCATTTAAAAAAAAAAAAATTTAACAATTTTTTTTCATTTTTATTTTTTAATTCTTCACTCTTTAGTGAAAATTGACTTCATATTCGATATCCTCACCCTAAAAAACATAAAAACAAGATACCCCACATGCTCAAGTTCACAAAAACTTTATAAATGCGTAATTTTACCCCCCTTTTTCACCCCTAAAACCCCAGGGTGTATTGTGTATTCCGATCAAGCTGCCGAGCTATTTGATGTTTATATTTGTGAAAAACGGCAATTATTTTTTTTTATTAAAAATATTAAAATGAACGAGTATTTTGCATTTTAAAATAGCTTTGTTGTTCACTCAGAAACATGAGTGAACCGAAATTGAAAATTGTTGTTGGGGTTCGAGCCCGCGTGAGCCCCTAATAGTCGGCGCCCCTGCATAGATATGCTCTCCGGCCTGATATTGTTATATATTTTCTAAATTTTGTTACGATAGTTAATAAGAATATAAGAAGTAATGATAATAGCTGAAACCAATCTGAAAAAAAAAAACAATGTATAATATCTAAACACACTTGGCTTGTTCGTTGTTTGACTGGCTTATTGAATTTATTTGCAATTAACAAAAATTACGATTTACAAGAAAATGAATATATTGATAATTTATTACGCCAAATTAATCGGACATATCCTCATCATCTGAGGAAAACAAAAATTGTTTCATCATCTTATCTATTACTTCATTTGTTTCCTCTTCTGCAAAAATTATAGTCAATATATTAATTAATTGTTTTACATTTAATCCAATACGAAATTACCATCAGCTGGTAGATTTGCTTCATCTGACTTTCCAGGACCCATTGCAGATTGTGTAGCGTTGCCCGAATCCAGGGAGTCAGGATTTCCCCCGTTTGTTGGTTTGGTTAACAACAACATTAGGTCATTGGCACATTCGGTCTGGTCAGGAAGCTTGGAGGTCCCTTCCCCTAAGCCACGTTCATACTTGCCAGTTACGTTCTCGGAAGTAACCTTGTCATGGGAGTTGCTGATGCATTTTGAGGAACTTGGGGAACAACACAATTGTTTCACCATCTCCTCTATTGCTTCATTTGATTCCTCTTCTGCAAAAATTATAGTCAACATATTAATTAATGGTTTTACATTTAATCCAATACGAAATTACCATCAGCTGGTAGATTTGCTTCATCTGACTTTCCAGGACCCATTGCAGATTGTGTAGCGTTGCCCGAATCCAGGGAGTCAGGATTTCCCCCGTTTGTTGGTTTGGTTAACAACAACATTAGGTCATTGGCACATTCGGTCTGGTCAGGAAGCTTGGAGGTCCCTTCCCCTAAGCCACGTTCATACTTGCCAGTTACGTTCTCGGAAGTAACCTTGTCATGGGAGTTGCTGATGCATTTTGAGGAACTTGGGGAACAACACAATTGTTTTACCATCTCCTCTATTGCTTCATTTGATTCCTCTTCTGCAAAAATTATAGTCAACATATTAATTAATGGTTTTACATTTAATCCAATACGAAATTACCATCAGCTGGTAGATTTGCTTCATCTGACTTTCCAGGACCCATTGCAGATTGTGTAGCGTTGCCCGAATCCAGGGAGTCAGGATTTCCCCCGTTTGTTGGTTTGGTTAACAACAACATTAGGTCATTGGCACATTCGGTCTGGTCAGGAAGCTTGGAGGTCCCTTCCCCTAAGCCACGTTCATACTTGCCAGTTGCGTTCTCGGAAGTAACCTTGTCATGGGAGTTGCTGGTGCATTTTGAGGAACTTGCACCGTCATTAATGACACTTGCTTTGCGAGCGAAACCTGCCTTAAGAAATTCCATGATACTTGGGTCTACTAATTTATAAAAGAATTCATCGAATTCTGGCGCGGGTTTTATTTGGTCCAGGGGTATGAGGTCATCCTTTAGTGGGCGAGCGCCAAATGTTGGCTGAAGTTCGAAAATTGCGTCTTTTTCCCGGGATAGAGTAAGTGCTCCATCTTCCTTAATAACATCCAATCTTCCCTTCTCTACAGCTTTATTCATCAGCGCCATATCCAAAACCAAATCAAAACGTAGTCGGGCTTCATGTAATCGGGACATTCTTCGGATAGGCTGAAAACATGGATCTGTTCGTTGGGACGACAACAAATCACTGGTCTCTTGGTATTCCGAAACCCAAGTTTTGGTAAAATTTTTCAGAGCAGCCTCATCATCCCTCTGAAAGAATGGATGTTCATATTCATCTACAACTGCTTCAGGAGTATCCCATTTCTTGGTGTCCACCCGCTTGAAGTCCATCTGCTTCAGAGCGGAAAAAAACTCCACTCTGTCAGGAATGTCAAAAAGTGTTATTTCCGAGAACAGATAATCATCTAGCGCCATGAAATCTATCAAAATAGATTTTCCATTTTCCGTCCATTTGAAGGCCTTCAACTTGGGATCAGTAACCACAGCCCATAACTTCTCCACAAATGAGCGTTCGCGATATTTAGCCAAAACACTGCCAATTACTTCTTCATTCATTCTCTTACCTTTACGTGTTGCACTTCTTTCGGAAAAATAGCGTGATATTAATTTATTGTTCTTCACTTCGATTTGCTAACGCGGACGGCAATTCGAAAAAATGGCGACTAAATGCTTGTGGTAGATTGGTAGACCTGACCAGTACTTATGCATAGACGTCAAAGTAGTACTAGATTAAAGGGTTGGTATTTTGGCGAAACATGTCAAATGTTTTGACAAAAAGCGTTAAATGTGTTTCTAGCGTCAGATATACGATATAGGCGCCGAAGTTTGCCAGACAATTAAAATAATGCCCAACAGCTTACGATTTATGGATACAAGTGTATTGTGTATGTGAACTTGAATCTACAAGTGTACGAGGCTGTCAAAAACTTGTAGAAAAGAAAAGAACAAATATTCTATGAGAATAAATCCATATCTCATCGCTAGAAAACCTGAAGGAAGATAATATGTTGCGAATATAAGATGTTCTGCTAATACAACTATCAGCAGGCATGGTTACAGCGGAGGGAGGGGGGTTATAGGGGTCATGACCCACCCCAAAACCTTAACAAGAACAATTTCCCTGTTGAATTCTCTAACACAGGGGTCTCCAAACTTTGAAGCCTCAGGGCCATAATGATTACTTCAGTATGTTCCAAGGGCCAAAACAGCTTTAATTTTGCTGCCTTTAACTATATTTCTAGAGTTCTAGACGAGTCGCAGAGTGCGCGACCTAAGCAAACATACGCTTTAAGCTGTCGCGGGCCGGATTGATGGCACCCGCGGGCCGAAGTTTGGAGACCCCTGCTCTAACAAGTACCACATTTTTCAAGCATAGGGTTATGTTTTGGTTTTGGAACATTTTGAATTTGTATGCGGAAAATTGGAAAATTTGTGTACCTACTTAACATACCTACTTGGAAGCAGTTGCAGAGCTTCTTATATTACTCTTTTGGCGCATTCGCAATTCCGAGTGTTTTTTCTCCTGTGAACAAAAAAGTTAAAATTAAACGAAAATAGGACGTTACTTAGATAAAAGAAACTAAATTCAAGCTCAAATTCAAGTACCGAGAACAGACTATAGTGAACGCCTTGAGGCTCTTCAAATCACTTATTTTATTAATTTTATTTTGAAGTACTTGTGCTTACTCTGCAGCAGATTCTGCATCTGAACCTGCTGTTTTGCAAGTTTCGTACTGTCTCAGCGTGATATTCCCGTTCTTTTCGCGTCGATGGCGCAGAATGATTAAGTCCCCGTAATTTAAATGTACTATGATATTTAGAAATTTTCTAAATATATCCGAATATCAAAGAACATTTAGACAAAAGGGACTAAATTCGATTTCACATTCAAATGCCGAGAACAGCATTTTGATTATTTACTCTGCAACAGATTCTGTTTCTGAACCTGCTATTTTGAAACTTTTGTTCTTTCAGTTTGCTATTGCTCAGAGGATTTTCTTAACTACATGTAACATATAAGTTGAACACTTGTCGTACTATCAGAAACAGGTGTTTAACTTATATCATACATTGTATAATGTATCTGAGAAAGGTAATCTATAAGATGTTTTCCCTAAATTGTTTTAACTGTTTTTCAACACACTGTGCCACATTTTTTAAGTAAAAATTTGACATTATCACGAACATAACCAAACTTTTCAGAACCGTGTTACTAATCTTTTCAAACATTTAACTCTCTGTTTTTATAATTGAAGTGTTCGGTTTTTTGCATTTCCTTATTAAGGAAAACTTCATTCAAATTAAATGTATTTTTGTAATCGAAGGAAAATTGTCGACACCTTGTTCACTACACGGCGTCATGTTTTTGGTCTACTTTGAACGTTAAAACTTTTAATGTTGGTAGCGTTGTCAGCACATCCACATTGTGAATGTAATGGATTTTCGGAGTAATAGATAAATCTAGTTTCGAACCACATAGATGGAAATTTTGTACGGAACAAAGTTGGCAATGTCACTTTGCTTTCTCAGTTCTCACTGCATATACAACTCTCATTCTCTTTCTCGGCAAAATTTTTTCCTCTGGGCTGCGCTTTCAATTAAAAAAGAAAAAACCTAAGGAGTTTCACATTTTAGTACTGCTCTTCTTACAAATATGTTCAAAATATCCATATTATTATATTATCAAAGAATATTCTTTGTCGTTATGTTATTCTTTGTTATTATTGCTTCATGGTTCTAGTCGGGCTCCCCCCCCCCCCTGCCATCCCACTCTAACGAGTTATTATATCATTGACACACTGCTTGGTTAACCAAGTGGAGACTTGGTTAAGAGCTAAACCAACTCAAATCAGGTGGTTTCGACTTGGTTCCCCATACAAGTGACTTGGTCAGAAACCAAGCAGAAGTGACTTGGTTAACGAGTTAACCAAGTACTTTCCAATAACTTTCCAGCAATCCGCGTCAAACTTCACAGCAAGCCTTCCAATATCTTGCTGTCATTTGCGATGATTTTGACATAGTATTCGTGTGTTCCGATCAAATTTTAAAGGCCCGTCCAGATAGTTCCGCCTCCTTTCGTTCGTCCGCCTCCGTTCGTTTTTTCTTCTTCTTTCGTTTTCGTCCGGTTTTTTGTAATGTCCACATAGCACCGTTTCGTTTCTTTCGTCTTTTGGACCTTTGACACTTGTCATTCATTGTTTACAATTTAATAGCAATGGAAATATTGAGTGAGCTATTCGGGGATTGCACTATTTTCACTCTATTACATTAAATTTACTGTCTCCGTACGATTCACCGTATTTCAATTCAAATTTATTGTGATAGGCAGAAAGTGAGGTTATGCCCGTCCGCCCTTTCGCCTAAAATTCGAAATTTCTCAAAGTTTTTCCCCTCCGACCGGTTTCGTTCGTCTCCGTCCGCCACTATGTGGACACTTCCATGGGCAGTATATGGAACCAAAAAACTGAAAAAACGAACGGATGCGAACGAACGAAAGGAGGCGGAACTATCTGGACGGGCCTTAATACATTCTAATATGATATCTTATTTATAAAAAAAGGCAATACAGTCTTCTTTTATGATTGTTTATTTCAAATATTCGTACGTTTCGAATTCTGTTTAATTCTTCACTTTCTTCTTATTTTTATTATTTGAATTTCATTGATGAAATCAAACAGAATTCGAAACGTATGAATTTTCGAAATAAATAATCGAAAAACAAGACTGTACGGCCTTTTTTTTTTATAAATAAGATATAAAATAAAGAACAGTCGACAGGAATTTATTAAATTGTAATATGTCTAAGAAAAGAGTTGCATGGACAAAATTAACCGAATTTCTTCTTTTGGAGGTCTGGAGTGCAGCAATTGCAAAAGCAATTACGAGATGATGATGCAAAGTGCACAATAAATGAAACAGCATTTGATTATTGCTCAAATAATCTTTTGTTGCTATTTTCCCTTATCATAACTGCTATCGCTAACATTACTTCTATCTGAATATCAATTTTTTGACAAAAAGGAACTCACAAAATATGTTTGCAAAATGTAAACAAATAGCAACTGTCAAAATAAACCAAATCTCCAATGTGTGTCACCTATTTTGGTTTCGTTCTTGGTTAACTCGGAGAGTTGGTTAACCAAGCTCTGTGTGTCAATGATATTACGACTGACCGACCAATTTCCAGGAAACAGGGATGGCGGTTGTTGCCAAAATAACCGGTGTTCGGTTATTTCGGTGTTTTTCACCTGCGGTTTAACCGGGCGGTTTAAACCGTTCTAAATCACCGGTTTTTCAAATAACCGGTTTTCGGTGTTTTTTAAAAACTTTTATTTTTTAAACACCAAAAGCTCGCTACTGCTTCATAGTGCATAGCAAATATGGAGCTGGTGCTGAGCAGCTGTAGCCTGAAGATAAACTCAAAACAGTGATCACACACAAACTATAAAAAAATATCTATTTCCTTCAGATGCAAAGGCAACTATAAATTAAAAGGCAACTATCAAAATGTTCATTCAAAAGCCAAAACAGTTAAACATTTGCAGGGATCGATAGTAAAATAATGCAGCGCTTATAATAAAACCAAAGTTTTTTAATTATTTATAATTTTAAGCCAAGCGCGGAACGCCTAAGTTACAAAAAAATTATAATAGTATGTATGTATATTCAATATTCATTTTTGTTTAATTTTTTCATAACAAACTGGGGTTAAAGCTTTAAAGCTCAAAACCTTTAAATTTGCTGATTGCTTTCTTGGCGTGTATGTCCGCAGGCCGTTGGCGGCAGAGTTTTAAAATTCAAAACAATTTCAATCAATAATTCAATTACAATTTATGTTTTTTTTTTTTAAAAAGCAAAATGTCACCGAAAGGTGTAAAAATTACCATGTTTTCTTTCTGTTTACAAAACTTATTTTGCCGGTTTTTTTTATCCGGTTATTGCATTTAAAAAAAATCACCGGTGAAAACCGAACCAAAAACATCACCGAAAAAACACCGGTTGACCGAATCAAAACACCGGTTTTCGGTTTAAACCGGTAGGTTTTTCCCATCCCTACCAGGAAATGATCCTGGAAAGGGCGCACCTAACTAATGGTGTTGGTCTGAACTAATTTGTAGTAATGGTGTTGGTCTGAACTAATTGGTCTAAACTAAATTGCTTGAATTTCACCCCAAATTTTAATAACGAAGCCAAAGATGATAGAAAAACCTCAAACGACAGTTTCAGTTTAGTTTATTTGCCATTTTACATGTACATTTATAGACTTAGCTTATATGTATTCTTAGCCTTGCACTTTAAAGTACTATTACAATTTACAATATTTCTACATTTTAATTAAAATCTCAACTATTTTTCATATTTATTTTTTTATTCCCTGAATTTGTCCATAAACCATTCCATTATGTTGAAATAGTATCAGAACTAGGAACGTTGGGCATTCCACTGACGGACTTTCTGGCTTCATTTCCCCTGCAATCGAGGACATTTTTCCGCACAAGAAGTCAAACAACTGTCACACGAATACTTTCCCCAGCAGATTCGGGCAATTTTCATTTTTTTCAGATTGAAGAGATGGAAAAAATGTCCTAAGCAAATTACCACGACAAGGGAAATTACGTGCACCGCCGAACCGCACAGTGAAATCAGTAGTTTTTAATTAAATTCAGTAAGATTTGAAACTAGAACCAGTGAGTGAAATGGCTACTGTCAATCTGAATGCCAAGAAGAGTCCAAATTTTCCAACAAAACATGGTAGTCTGCAATGGGTTAAATTGAACGTCGGTGGAACTTGTTTCCTGACAACTAAAACAACATTGTCAAGGGACCCAAACTCATTTCTATCGCGATTAATTCAGGAAGACAGTGACTTAATATCAGATCGTGTAAGTGTTGTTATGTTTGAATTTCTTTGGAATTCTTATAATATGCTAACATTGAATTGTTTACATTGCAGGATGAGACGGGAGCATATCTGATAGATAGGGACCCACGATATTTCGCACCAGTACTCAATTATTTAAGGCACGGTAAACTCGTTCTGGATGGCCTTTCGGAAGAAGGCGTCTTGGAGGAGGCGGAATTTTACAATGTCACACAATTGATTAGTTTACTTAAGGAATGCATTTCGCGTCGAGATCAGGTAAGACAATTCAACGAGACTATTTTTATCTGAAAATTGCTGTTACAAAATCAAGTGGACGTGTAATGGTGCTCACGAGTCCCCTTGAGCGCCAACAGTTAAAATTGCCTGGCAAGCAAGAACAACTGCATCCTTGAACTCCTCTTGAGTACAGCACTGATTGCCTCTGATGCAATCTTAAATCTTGTCGCTGCAATACTTCCTCTGTTCAAGTGGAAATCATTGTCTTTAAATTAATGTTTGTTCCTTTCGTTTTAGCGGCCAACGTTGGACAAAAAGCGAGTGTATAGAGTTTTACAGTGTCAAGAAAACGAGTTAACACAGGTAATTGTTTTGTGCTTCTTGCAATTTGAATAATCTCTGACCGTTCGATGTCATTGATCCTCCAGATGGTGTCAACCATGTCGGACGGTTGGCGCTTCGAACAACTTGTGAATATTGGCACTCAGTACAACTACGGATCCGAAGAAAACGCGGAATTCTTATGTGTTGTATCAAAAGAATGTGTAAGTCCACAGGTCGGTAGGGAAACGGAATCCAATGATCGAGCTAAAGTACTGCAACAGAAAGGATCTAGGATGTAATGAATCGCTCTATAATTTCATTATTATTATTATTTTCTGCGACATTATTTATTAAGAAGCGAGGAAACACAAGAAGATAATTAAATGACTCCGAATAATCAATAATAAATAGAAGAATGCATTTTCATTTTAAGTATTCATATTTGAATAAGTTAATCAGTTGTGATGTAAGTGCTAATTTTTCCAACAAATACCAGTAACAAGTGGTAAAACTTTCTAAGAAGCATTAGTAAAAACTCCCACCGTGTGTGGATTTTTTTGGACACTGTTTTATAGTGGGCAATAATTGTTACAATTCAGTAAAAAGCTTTCTAATGAACTTTAATTTTTTCGTAATTATAAGATCGAGGAAGCGTTTAGAAAATTTCAATTTTAAACATATTTGCAATAGAAAACTGAAAGATTTTGTTAAAATTTGTTTACTGTTTGTTAAAATTACTCTTAATTTAAGTATAAGAGATTTTTAACCATTTTACGTAGTAACGGTCACGTTTCGTATCCGAAATATAACATAAAAAAAAAAGAAGCAAGGAATCTTAAGAATATATAAAACTCAAAGATAAGCAATTTAAATCGTATATGAAAAAAACAACGTTCGTCTTTCCCTAACGCACAAATTTGGTGTTAGTTTTTCTTACTGGTTTGATTGTGGGAAAATAAATATAAACATATATATTACTGTGATCGAAACGTAATAGAAAAATTGTTCCTTTTAGAAAATTTTAATGCATTGCCGTCACATCGGCGATTATTGATACATGCAGTGTTAAATGTATAGATAACGTTTAAATAAAAATTGTTGGCAGTTAGAATAGGGACAAGTCGATGTGAAGGCATCACGAATCTGCCGAAATCCCGAACATATTTCATGCGATTCAATTCAGTTTCGTCGTAAATTTTAATTGTGTCTCATGCCGAATGCACTAATGAACTTATTTTTAAATCATATGCAGAATTTTATTAATTTCAAAATAATTAAAATTCATGTTATTCATGTATTCTTCTTGTTTATAACATATTCACAAGATATTATTTCATAGATAATAATAAAAGCGCGCTGTTTTATCTCGAATTAAACAATACTACGTAGGTTTTTTATTTAAAACTGCTTCCTCAAATCTATACGCACATGGGGCTACATTTTTTTGAATGACTTAATATAAGAAAAAAATGTGTATAAATGAGATAAATAAATTTTAACTATAGCAAAGAAATGTTTTAAGTGATATTTGATCAAGAAATTTGGATAATTGCAATCCCCGGAATCTTTGATCCGTGTCACTTTTTCGTCCCCAATTCCGTCCCACGAATTAAGGTCTGTCTGTACCCCTAACTAGGATGCTTCGTAAGGTTAACTTAAGGGGCATAACTGCCCCCAGTCTGCTTGCCGTGTGGTGTCGCTGGCTAACCGTGGTTACTCCCCAACTGTTAGAATCCCTTTATCCACCGTAGCATTCCGCTATTACAATGCTTCGGGTTCGCTCCCTAGACAGGGAAATCCCCTACACACCCGGTTATCATTTACATGATAGGGTTAAAGGTCAGACGTAAAGGGCTACGGTTTCACCAACGTGTAACTTGTAACTTATGTCCATCTTTTGACCTTCACCTGAGTTATCCATCCCTTAAAAAACTTTCGCCCACCTCTATAGCGGTCCTGTTTCTCCTCCCATTTTCGCCATTTTCTACCGTAAGATCCATTGTTCTTATGTTTTTGTTTTGTAGTTTTTACGGTCAATTGTTTTTTTATTGTTATCATTATGGCTTGAATTAAGCTTATGAATAAATGATAAATGATAAATGGTGCAGATGAATATTTGACTAAGCACTTTATTTGCAAAATCCTTCGAAACTTCACTATTCAAAATTAGTGCTCTAATGGTCCTTATTTTATTATAACCTTTTGAATTTACAAAAAAATTTTGATCATGATTTAGAATTTAGAATTATGATCAATAAATTGAAACATGATATAATTCATTTCTTGAATGATTTGAACCATTTTGGAACTTTGTCCTCGGCTTGCGTTGACTGCGTTGCGGTTGAGTTCCGCACATCTGGTTTTGGTTTCTTCGGTTGAGTTTCCAGTGAATCCACATGCTCTTGTGACTTTTGACCACTAATAAAATGTATATTTTTCAATTGATAATTGTTTCGAATATGGTTTAAATTACCGAAACTTTGATGCCACATAAGATGCTGCATTTACTGAGCTCAATTTATCTAGAAGATCGGCTTTTATATAATTTGGTGCAGTTTCATTTTTGTCTTCGGTACCGAAATGAAGGACCACACCAGGTAGAAAGTCGGCTTCGATCATCGTCAGAGCTAAGTCTGGGATTTTTTTTGGTGGGGTTGTAACTGAATTTATCAAGTGAAATGAATTAATGGTTGTTGAATGAATGAAATACAAACTTACACAAATGGAAATCAATTGTGGAATCTTCCAAAAAGTTCCTTACAAAATTATAGATATCCTGTACTGTTTCGGTTGGCTGAAAAATTCCCTGCAGAGCGAGCCGAGTTGGAAAATGCACTCGGACCACGCAAGATTTGTATTTAGCCATTCTGCGTAGAAGTTTGCCTTGCTCCTGAACGGCACGCATCTGAGACGTTTGCAATGGTTCATCTTGTGAGCCGTTAGCTTGATTATGCAAGTCCTTAAGGATGAGCTTGAGATCATCTGTCGTCAACTCGAAAAACGAGTCTGGAGGCTCGTCTGTGACCCTTTGCGCTTCTGCCAAAGAGAACAACACAGCATTTCTTTCGCCTAACTGAAAACAAAACAGATTTTTAAATTGTCACTCAATTTTTCATTCAATCAACTTACTTCAATTACGTGAGCATCGTTTATAGATTCCTCCTCGGAACTTGTATCATCAACTGGTACATCTTCTGGACAAGCACACGTTTTGCCCTCCCCGCTGTTGTTCCAATCGTATTTCTTACTGGGTGGAGGAGATTCTGTACTATCATTGACTACTGTTGGAGTGACGGATGGATCAAGTAGTTCTACCACTTTAATAGTTTCTTCCTTTACTAAGTCAGAAGTGCTGGATTGCACATCGGTGAAGGTCTGCGTTTCTACCTGCTTATTAGCAGGAGCAGGAGGTATAGAGTCTGGAATTTGAGGCTGTGTCTTTGGTAAGGCGATACTAACATTAGCTTGTCTACATTTATTTTGTGGGATTAGAAACGTTTTAATACTACAAGTGATATTTAATCATAAGTCTAGAACAACTTACTTTTTCAAATCTTCTGGATTTCGATAAAGGAGCCGTACTATAGCACTGGCCGTAATACCTACGCTCTTCAAGGTTGTTTGAGCCAAATCTTCACCGAACAACTCTTTTCTCATGTATACCAACACCGGGGTTTCCTTTGATTCAACACTTTCGGGGCATAATTTTTCCAGTACTTCAGAGAAATTTGCAGAGGATTTAAAGATACCCTTAACTCGACTCCCGTCTTCCGATTGGATACAAATCACAACGTCCTTGTCTTCACGTTTCTTTTTGGCTTCTATCATTTCTAAGAAACAGTTGTTTGGCAAGCCGGAAAACCGGAACATTGCAGAAAGATCCACAATGGTATTATGATGTTTTAAATCGTAATCATCACAGACGATATCATGTTTCTGGCATACACCCTCTAAAATCTTTTTTAATATTTTTAATTTTTTCTTATTAAATCGAATATTTTTCTTTTACTTGTAACAACGTTGTACTTGGCGTTATTTTCATGATTTGCCTTCTACCGTGTGGTGTCAACACGGTCACTTTAATGTTATTCATTTCTGCCCAAATATAATAAAATCTAAACCTTACAAGAAATTTAACAATGTACAATATATAAAAAAAACGGTGAGCAATCAAAACAGATTTAGTTTACGAAAGGCTCGTATTAAAATGTTAAATGTCACTGTGCAGTGCTGCCAGATATCACACATTACTTCATTCAAATTGCCCTTCTGTAAATAACGTATTGAAATAATAATTGGGTTCTTATTTTATAGACGCCCCGTCAAAAATGCTGTAAATTTTCAATTTCAATATTTCGATATAAAATTACTGTAACCACATTTTGGTGTATAAACAATCAGATAATCTGATATCGTTTGTTTTAATTAATAATTAAAAACAATTTGAATCGTATAATTTGTTTATGTTGGCAGCTTTTGTTTTGACAGCGTAGTGACAACTAAACATTATCTGCAACTGAACAAATTAGTAGGCGTAGAATTAGGTCAGTAAATTAACTATTAAATAATGTTATCCCCGTTTGAAATGGACGAGGATCAAATATTGGAAGGTTTTCTGTGTCCAATATGTCGTGCCGACTTAAAAACACCGGAATGCCTTACCGAACATGTAGAGATTGTTCATGCCGAGGATCAAGATGTATTGAAATCACTGAAAGAAATGTTTAGCAAAGCAAAACGAAGAATTAAATTAAATTTTGATGAAACTGTAGATCTTGCTAGATCACTTGATTCATCACTTAAAGTGGAAATAAATACCGCATCCGAAGTGAACGTTTTAAATTTAATGAGACAAAATGTCGGTGTAGATTGCAGTCATTTTTCCGAATTCAAGGCAGTACGGTGAGAATACTTTTAAAGGTGCTAAATGATTGAAACATTTCGTATAATGATAGAACGCCACGACTAGAGCGATATGCCAGTGAAACCAATAAGCTAATCATAAGACTGCACAAGTTACTGAAGGACAGACCCTCGGATCCGGTGCAGAGAAAATTGCACGAGCAAAAGGTAAACAAAATACTTGCATTTTTTAACATAGTTTCTCATTATATTTGGGGCATCATGAAGTCTAGATAATTGCCTCCATTGTCCTAGATTCAGACCTCCATTAATTATCTTACAATTATAAACTGAAATTTGTAGAATTTAGTGACCTAAGTTTAATCAACGTAGATGAGATTTGAAAATCTCTATATATAATGTAGATTTCATCATTTCCAGATAGTTCCATGGTTGGATGGCAAATTAGTAAAATTATGTCCCAGTTGCGCTAAAAGTTTTTCTCTAACAAGAAGACATCATCATTGTCGTCTCTGTGGTTCAATAATGTGTCACGAATGCTCCAAATTTCTGCCGCTGGAAGATGCTTGTAAGTAGGTCACTCATCTGATCAACTTCCAGTCTGTAATGGATGATTTCAGTAACACTTGTAAGCGCAGAAACATCTATTGAAGAGGAGGCCAGAAAGGACAAGGAACTGAATATATTCCGTACATGCGAGCACTGTCTCCATCTGCTTGAGGGCCGGAAAGAAATGCACGACAGCCGAACGTATCGACCACCAATTGTACAATTATACGCTGAAATCCAGGACCTCAAGAAAGAGATTATTCCAGACATTGAAATGTATTCCAAGATTGTGAAAAGTTTGTACGAAGGTGATTCTATTTTCACAATAACAGATGCCAGTGCCTTGCGTGGTAAAATCGGTCGTGTGGCTGAGGTTATCGACATTAAGAGCAAGAAGATTCTCGCATTACCCTGCATGGAGGGTACTAGAGAGGAGGCTCTGAAGAAAGCTGTACGCCTGGCATGTGTTCAGTTTATAAAAGAGCAAATGCTGTCCATTCCACAGCTGCCTGTAGAGGCAGAAATTGAAAAACTCCAGGACAAACGACGACGTGAAACAGAACAGAAAATCGAACGTGAAAGACGCTTAGCTCTGGAAGCTTACGAGAAATATGGACTGAATGAAGTCAATTCGTTTGTGCCAGCCAAAGATAATTCGACATCTAAAGTAAGTCACGTTTTTTCGTGCATCAATTGCGTAAATCACATTCATCTGTTTTCTTTCCAGTCCGCCGTAACAACCATAGACAATTGGAGCGGTCATCAGAGCTCCGCGGCAAATATTAATGATCCATTGGTGGAGCAAATCAACATTATCAAAGGCTACATAAAGCAAGCACGAGAGGCTATGCGATTCGATGAGGTCGCCACTCTGGAAATGAATTTGCGGGAGCTACAAAATGAGTTTTACAAACTGCATCAGGGACACTAGTTTATTCCAAATAACATGACATTACATTATGTACATTGAAAGTGCAATTAAGGTGCTTACGTTAGCTTCTAAGTGCATAAAATGTTTATGACAAAAAATTCAGAGGAAGCAATAATGTTACATTTGTATTAATAAACTGTATTCCAAAATTTGTAGCGCAACACAATACATCGATATGAAAAACGACCGGCATATCTTTACAATTATATATATATATAAATATGTACGTTTTCGTTATCTGATTAGCTCATTTCAAATGCATTAAGATTTATTTTGAAGAATGGAAAGTAAAAATGCGATTAAAGAAAACGATAAGATATACTTTTGGAAGATTTAAATGATAACATTGAATTTTTTATCGTGCATTTACAACCATATGTAAAGTCATCTTTATTCTAACCCAATCGTTTCCACCAATGACTTAACCTTAGTAATATATTGTTGCATGGCGTCCTCCTTGGAAGTTCCCTTGCGGTTGTTCCAGGCCTCCCATTTGGCTTTTCCCTTGAAATCGAAGAAACCCGGCTTGTCTAAGAAGAAGCAATACAAATTTTTGTCCTGGAAATTATAAATGATTCAGAACCTGTGTCGCAGTCCCCAGCAGTAACCTGCTTGTAAAGTGAATACAGCTCAAGTAAATCGTTTTCAGATGGTGTAGATTTGAGTTTTTTTACGTTCTCAGCGGCTTCCTTGAATTCCTGGAAGAAATTACCAGATTTTCACAAATGAAAGGCACTGTATTTTTTAGTTTCATAAAAATAATTGATTTGATATTACAAGATGCTCGTTCAATTGCTGTTAATTGAAAAATGTAATTCACTGATAACAGTTAGTCACTAAAGTAACATAACGGTGCACACATTTTGTCAAGAGAGTGAATACAGCAAATATGTTCGCATCAATTCCTGGAACTTGTTGCATGTCCACTTGAAATATTCAATTAATTGAGATCAATCAAATTTCACTCTTTGTGTACTTATCTTTATAATCTCTAGCAGAAAAAAAAATACGTGACAATTACAAATTATTCCTTAAAAAAAATTATGTGAAAAATTCCGTAAACACATATGTCACACAATTCTGAAGTTATTCTTACCTCTTCGACGGACATTTTGTGCGATGATTAAAACAGTAAACGAACGTACTTAAAAGAATCTGTCTATCTTAATAAAAAGGTATATTAGGAGTCAAGAACCACTGAACTAATTTCTAGAATGTCCCTGAGCAAAGTGAACTGTTTACTCTGAAGACTGAAAAGTGAAAATGCCGCTAAACTGAAAACATCCGACACTTATCACTAGTCGGATAGTGTTGCCAGTATGAGGCTTTCTGGGAAAGGATTTTGAACGCAAAAATATTATAATTGTGCATGTTGTCTGTTTTGCATAAACATATTTCCATTAAAAATGCTTATTTCCTTCCATTTATACTTAAGCGGTGTTTGCAACAGTCAGCGTAATTTAAACCATTGGATTGGATTAGAACAGGAACTGCGACCTTTTTTAGGTTGAGTCTTTTGCCGGCCCCGTCTGAATTGCAACTAAAAAAAAAGTCAATAATAGTTGTAATTTTTTATTTTATTTTTAAATATTAATTATTATTATTAAAAAAATCTTTGTAGATTAGGAGGAAACTTTTATTTATTTATTTACGCTTAATACAAGCAATTTAAGACTAAGACTACACAAATATCACACAAGAACCTACACTATACTATAACTAAAAATACTACTAACTGAACAAATACAATTAACAGCAACAGATTATGGGGAGGAGGGGGAGGTAGTATAAATTAGGCGGGATTGAAAATCAAATTCCTTAAGAAATCCCTGCTACAATGGAAATCAAAGGACGGGAGGGAATTGGCCATTCGAAGCATCCTAGTGAGGGGCTCGTTGAGGCCATAGTTGGTACGGTGGTTGATGGGACGGAAGAGAGAAACTGAGAGAAACTGAGAAACTGAGAAACTGAGAGAAACTGAACTAACTTTGTATAGTTAGCTACACAACTGAGCGATCATATACTCGTATTTGATGTTTTTCTTTGTGAAAATAAGCAATAATTTTTTTTATTAAAAATATTAAAATGAAAGAGTATTTTTCCTTTTAAAATAGCTTTGTTGTTCACCCAACAAAATGAGTAAGCCAAAATTGAAAATTGTTGGGGCTCGAGCCCGCGATAGTCGGCGCCCCTGCATAGATATGCTCTTTGGCCAGATTTTATTATATATTTTCTAAATTTTGTTACGATAGTTAATAAAAATATAAGAAGTAATGATAATAGCTGAAACCAATCTGAAAAAAAAAAACAATGTATAATATCTAAACACATTTGGCTTGTTCGTTGTTTGACTGGCTTATTGAATTTATTTGCAATTAACAAAAATTACGATTTACAAGAAAATGAATATATTGATAATTTATTACGCCAAATTAATCGGACATATCCTCATCATCTGAGGAAAACAAATATTGTTCCACCATCTTCTCTATTGCATCATTTGATTCCTCTTCTGCAAAAATTATAGTCAATATATTAATTAATGGTGTTACATTTAATCCAATACGAAATTACCATCATCTGTTGGATTTGTTTCATCTGACTTTCCAGGATCCATTGCAGATTGTGTAGCGTAGCCCGAATCCAGGGAGTCAGGATTTCCCCCGTTTGTTGGTTTGCTTAACAACAACATTAGGTCATTGGCACATTCGGTCTGGTCAGGAAGCTTGGAGGTCCCTTCCCCTAAGCCACGTTCATACTTGCCAGTTGCGTTCTCGGAAGTAACCTTGTCATGGGAGTTGCTGGTGCATTTTGAGGAACTTGCACCGTCATTAATGACACTTGCTTTGCGAGCGAAACCTGCCTTAAGAAATTCCATGATACTTGGGTCTACTAATTTATAAAAGAATTCATCGAATTCTGGCGCGGGTTTTATTTGGTCCAGGGGTATGAGGTCATCCTTTAGTGGGCGAGCGCCAAATGTTGGCTGAAGTTCGAAAATTGCGTCTTTTTCCCGGGATAGAGTAAGTGCTCCATCTTCCTTAATAACATCCAATCTTCCCTTCTCTACAGCTTTATTCATCAGCGCCATATCCAAAACCAAATCAAAACGTAGTCGGGCTTCATGTAATCGGGACATTCTTCGGATAGGCTGAAAACATGGATCTGTTCGTTGGGACGACAACAAATCACTGGTCTCTTGGTATTCCGAAACCAAAGTTTTGGTAAAATTTTTCAGAGCAGCCTCATCATCCCTCTGAAAGAATGGATGTTCATATTCATCTACAACTGCTTCAGGAGTATCCCATTTCTTGGTGTCAACCCGCTTGAAGTCCATCTGCTTCAGAACGGAAAAAAACTCCACTCTGTCAGGAATGTCAAAAAGTGTTATTTCCGAGAACAGATAATCATCTAGCGCCATGAAATCTATCAAAATAGATTTTCCATTTTCCGTCCATTTGAAGGCCTTCAACTTGGGATCAGTAACCACAGCCCATAACTTCTCCACAAATGAGCGTTCGCGATATTTAGCCAAAACACTGCCAATTACTTCTTCATTCATTCTCTTACCTTTACGTGTTGCACTTCTTTCGGAAAAATAGCGTGATATTAATTTATTGTTCTTCACTTCGATTTGCTAACGCGGACGGCAATTCGAAAAAATGGCGACTAAATGCTTGTGGTAGATTGGTAGACCTGACCAGTACTTATGCATAGACGTCAAAGTAGTACTAGATTAAAGGGTTGGTATTTTGGCGAAACATGTCAAATGTTTTGACAAAAAGCGTTAAATGTGTTTCTAGCGTGAGATATACGATAGGCGCCGAAGTTTGCCAGACAATTAAAATAATGCCCAACAGCTTACGATTTATGGATACAAGTGTGTTGTGTACGTGAACTTGAATCTACAAGTGTACGAGGCTGTTAAAAAATTTTAGAAAAGAAAAGAACAAATTTTCTATGAGAATAAATCCATATCTCATCGCTAGAAAACCTGAAGGAAGATGATATGTTGCGAATATAAGATGTTCTGCTAATACAACTATCAGCAGGCACGGTTACAGCGGATGGAGAGGGGTTATAGGGGTCATGATCCACCCCAAAACCTGAACAAGAACAATTTCCCTGTTCAATTCTCTAAGACAGGGGTCTCCAAACTTTGAAGCCTTAGGGCCATAATGATTACTTCAGTATGTTCCAAGGGCCAAAACAGTTTTAATTTTGCTGCCTTTAACTATATTTCTAGAGTTCTAGACGAGTCGTCGCAGAGTGCGCGACCTAAGCAAATATACGTTTTAAGCTGTCGCGGGCCGGATTGATGGCACCCGCGGGCCGAAGTTTGGAGTTTGGAGACCCCTGCTCTAACAAGTACCACATTTTTCAAGCATAGGGTTATTTTATGGTTTTGGAACATTTTGAATTTGTATTTGGAAAATTGGAAAATTTGTGTATCTATATAACAAGCTTGAAGATGTCCAAATTGTCGTGTTGCAAAACTAAAAACATCTGAAAAGGGTAAGTTGGCGAAATTTCACCCACCATTTTTACATGTACTTTCAGGGAGGGCAATTTTATTTACCCTTCCAAACCGGGAAATTTCTTAAATCAATAAAAAATCACCTAAAACCTAGTTAGTAAAATTGTTAGAGTCCTCGTAAAATTCGAAAAGCATCCGAAAAACAAGATTTCGACCGATTCTAGACATTTTTTTCTTAATACGAGAACGTGAACATTTTGCCCGCATTCCGCAGTCGCAATTCCGCATTTCCCCTTAAAACTTTTTTTTAGAACATGTTTTCCATGCTGGCTGGGGCGGGCGATTATAAGTTTTTGGGTATTTCACATTTTTAATATTTTCACCCACCTAATTCCATTTCAAGTATTTTTAGTAGTTTTTTAGTGAGATTAAACTCAGACTTTTCCCTGAAAAAGGGCGCCTCAGCTGAGGCACCTGACCTGGGCAAATCAGTGTCAGATTTGACACTTTTCCCTTTTTCGGGAAATTTCAATTTTTCAAAATTGAAAGGAGGAAAATTTCAGCAATATTACCCACGTCAAGGGAAATTTAACGGGAAATTAGGTTTTATTGAAAATATACAATTGTCAGTCAGCAAAGGAGACTGACTTTTTTCGCCTATTTATTACCAAGAAAATAGCCAAATTTATTATTTATAGCGGAATTTAAATAGCTAGAAATCTATGTTCATCGAGAAAACATCAGGTGGATGAAACTAAATACACGTAACAACTTTCGCTTAAGCATATGAAATCGTAAACTATGAATCGCATATCCAGTGAAAGACAGCAGGGAGACTTCGAGTACTCTATGCATTCTATAATGCTTCGCTTGCAGATAATATGTGAGTAATGGCACAAAAATTACTTGTGATTGTCGTTCGATTAACTGCAACAATTTTAGGGTGTCAATTCAAGTCCTTTGTGGACGAAATGCTAAAGGATTCTGGATTATACGATTCCTTGGATAGATTAGCTAGGAAGTCCGCAAAGCATCCTTTTGCGGCATTTTTAATCTGCCTCAGCTGCCTTGCACTTGCCGTGCCCATTCTTATACTTGTGATCTTTGCCCTATCTACACTATTCATGGCGTTGACGGGTTTCTTGTTTATTGGAGGTTTGTGTTACATCAAAATAACGAAATGAATCAGAAGTTTTTTGATTGCAGGAACTCTTACCACAGCGACGTCAATTCTTCTGCTTGGATGCCTTGGAGCTATGCTCCTGATTTTTATCTTCTTTGGGAGTATTGCAATGACTGGTTATATCGGTTTTATGCATATTTATGATCTCTTCCATGGAGCACACAACAAAAATGCTTTAAACAATTTCTTAAATCAGGAAAAAGCGAAACCAAATTGATGTAATGTAAGGCGGTATTTATTTTATTGATTCTTTAGTATTATTCTTTTGTAATTTGATAGGAAAATATACAACGAAATTGAAATTTGTCATAAATTTTGCTTTTCGAAAATATGCTACTTTGCACGGGCAGCACGGCCACTGGGGTTCTGACTTCTGGTTGTCTAAAAGGATATTCCTCCCCAAGTAGTTCGGTGTGGATTCTATCTTTAGAATCAATTTTATAGCCTTGTTATCCATGTTAAGTTCTGAAAAACATCAAGGACTTTTGAAACGCTGGAACGTTTATAATTCATTCCTCATTAAGTTCAACTGGAAAAGCGAGCGACCGAAAGTGTCATTTAATACTTACAATTAGAGTTGGAAAAGAGGCCAACAACTGCTTTTCGATTTTCAGGAACCGCTCAAAGTTTGACTATTCTGATTCATGTAGAAGTGTACAAACTCCCTAATGACAATAGTTCCATTGTTCCACACTGTGAATGTGCTGAAGAGGGAGGGATCTGATCTAGGTTCATTTTCCAATAAACTGACAACATATTAACAAAAAAAAGGAGTAAAATATGGTTCTATGAAACGTAGCGCGACTACTAAGTTATTTCCCACATAAAAGTTTCTTGGCAAATTTGAATTTGAAATAACATTTCCCCTAGATCATATTCAGAACATCCACAGTGCGGAGTGGAACTAATGGAACTTGTTGTCTCAAGAAACCTGCGACGGTACATATTTTATAAGTCACTGGGATTCGGAACTTAAGACAGATTAGAAGGCTACAACTAAGACAAGACAGAAATTCCTCGCCCGCATTAAGAATTAAGTGTATAAAATATTGAAAGAATTACATTTAAGAATTAAAATTATTACCGAAATAAAATTATTTGTTGTTTTTGTTTACAAGTCAAATTAGCGCGGGCTTATTTCACTTCTACTGATACTTGCGAGTAAGTATATCGGATGATATATTATCAGTCAGGAAAACGTTCTCAAGGAAATTGAAGGTTCGTTAAAGTAGTGTTAATCTTTAACTTTAAGTACAATTATTATTGTGGAAAATAAAGGAACATAAATTAATCCGAACAAGAAATATAAGAAGTATTATAAAATGTATAAGTAAAGTATAAGAAGTATCAGAGCAGTCGTGAGTTTTTGTAGTTGCTTCTCTGAGCTTGATGAGAAAGCTTCGTGACTGCTGTGAAAGTAAATCGGGAGCGAGGTTTTTGTTGAGTGGAAAAAGTGTGTAATTTGTGAATTTGTCCAAAACTAAAATTGTGCGGTTAAAGTGTTGCGAAATTTGGTAAACGGTAAGTGAAACGATTCGAACGGGAGCCTACCGAGATCCAAAGGAGAAACGCTTTGGGGTGTGGTATTTCCTCGGTCACTGGCGTGCCTGTGTTTCCCATGAAAATGGCTGAACTGAGTGCACCCTGAACTGCAAGGAGCCCGAAAAATGTCGCGCTGGACATGCTGATGTTTGCGGCGGGCAGCTCTGCCATCTGAAATTGTGAAAAATTATTGGAAATTCGAGATTGGATTATTGGCCGCGTCGCGGACTGGGCCTACCCCAGAGCAGCCTCCTTTGTTTTGTTTCTCCAGCATAATTTCTTGTGGTTGCTGGTGTCGGGCAGCGGAGATTGCTTCCATTTTGCTATGTGTACAGCAACAATTACACGGACGCCCGAAGTGCGATTTGGGGCCAATGTGTTCCGAGGGGCTTGTGTCCGATATGGAAAAGTGTTTTGGTTGCCTGTTCTCGGTCCCCGCGACAGGATACCCGATCATCAACAAGTCGGTCATCAACGACAAGTGGTTCCTTTTTGCTGGTAGCGATCGTTTCTGGAAATCGTGCTGAGCTAAGGGTTAGCTAATTGCGGGGCTCCTTTAGTCTATTCGCTCTACCGCGCTGGATGCAATGAAGCGCTCAAGTTTTGTTATTATTTTGTAAATACACTTGAGGTCAATTCCAGGCCCGGATCGCATCCACTTGAAGTCCCGGGCCTTTTTCATATTTGTGTAAGCAACTGGTGCTTTGCCCTCCGAATATAAATTAGATGGGATTTTGAATCAAACATTCGGTTTTGTTTACTTTTCTTTTATTACAAAGTGCTGCAGCTCGACATTTTTCGTTGGTCCCAGAGAACTTATTCCATCACAGTTCAGAAAAAGGGATACTCGAAAAAGATATGTCCTTTAAATGGGTTTTAACTGCTGAAGAGTTTTTTTTCAGTATTTTGTACAGTGATTCTCAATCTTTTCTTCAGTACTCTCAATATCTTCTGCTCGACTCGACAAGGCATTCAACCGGCGGCGGCGGGTTTTTCAACAAAATTCGTAATTTCCCTCTGATTTCTTTTTATAAATGCTCTTTTTTTTTGGAAATCAAGCTACGAAGCAAATATAAAGACCGTCTGCAATTCGGGAAACTAGAGTAGAGAAACTTCCTCTTCAAGACATTTAATTGTTACCGTGAAGAATTTCTATTTAAAACAGATGGAATTATGATTCAGACAGAATTAAAAAAATATTTTGTTTTTTCGTTGCAGGTGCCGCTTAAATCGCCGTAACTACCATGAGTTATCAACTTCCCCCTCAGAATCGAACAAGTAAGTAAAAATGTTTGCGGGGAGCAACCAAAGCTGCATTTTGAAGTGGAAAAAACAATTACTACTTCGTTGGCTTCTTTCACTTCAAATTGTTCAGCGGAGGTTTCTAAGAGCGCGTTCAAAAACTCTATAGTCAACTGTCGTAAACTTTGGTTGTTCCAAAACTCCATGGTTTAGTATAACACAACTATGAGCATAACTATTTTGCGTTCAAAAACTCCCGTAGTTAACTATCTCGTAGTTTAATTCTGACTATACTACAGCCTGTAGTGTTTTCGAATGAGAGAAAAAAAGAAGAAGCAACTGTTTGAAAACAAAGAGCAGGTGTAAAAGGGTAAACAGAGATATAAAACTGCAAAATACATTTTTGTTAAAGAAATTTAAGTTATTTTTTAATAACGCTAATCAAATTAAACATTTTTCTGGAAAAATTTACCCGACACTGACGTGAGGGAAAGAGACAAATAATGATTGCTGTTTCTGTTTTTTGACAGCAATCTCCTAGTTACTACTAGTTAACTTCAATATAATTTCTGAAGAAAAATGACGTTCTGCAGCATAACTACGGCTTACTACGTAGTTGACTATAGTAAAGTTTTTGAACGCGGTCTAATTATGTTTCAGTTTTTCATTTCAATTAAACAAAAGGCTGCTTCCGAAATCTTTTATACAAGTCGGTTTTGAATTAAGTTTTCTAAAAATCAACTTTTGCTAATATTAAGATCAGAATTTGCTCCAATAGTTAATTTCGAAACTCTTTACAGTTATTTTCTGATTAGGTTTAATCTTGTTAATTTTGAAGTTGATTATTTTTTTTATTCTATCGTAATTTCAAGTGAAATTTTTTCTATGTCCCAGTTTCAAAGTTTTTACTGCTTTTGCAAACTCAAAAGGATATCTACTCGATAGCAACGCTGATTTCATTCTTTTTGAAAACATAAATTTCTTGCTAATACCATAAATTCAATTTGTTTAAATTAATTTTAATTCTAGAACACTTTTTTAATGCAATTTTTTGCGGTACGCAGTAATTGTGTCTTCCATTAGAAATCAAAAAATTTTGCCTCAGACGCTTAAAGTCAAGGTGCTAAAAGAATTCTAGTCTTATCTGCAAGCTGGCTTTTTTTTTATTATCAACGAAGAGTGACCAACGTTTTGGTGGGTTGTAATGAGTCACATGTCGCGGGCACCTGGGGAGATTCTTGGAAATGTTGTGCACATGATTCATGTTTTGTGCTTCGGTTGCGGTTTACAATTATTTTTAGGAACAGTTCTGAAAAATTCTCCTAATCTTCTGAAATATTTTAGGGTAATTTTTTCACCAGCAATTGAAATTTTCACAAATTAATTCTGAATTAAAAATATTGTCCTGAAAAACACTTTCACGGAGTTCAGTGTCTTCTCTATTTGCTCTGAATTCGGAGGCTTTATCTTCCACTCAGTTGAAGATGATCTGTCTTTGAACAAAATCGAATCGTAGTTGTTGAACAATGCCATTATGAAATAAGAAACTGAACATTTATGTAAGAGATGTATTGGTTTTTGTCAACATTTGTCGACATTCGTATTTTCGTAGTTTCTTTTTTGGAAATTTATCTTTTGTATGATGTCAGTCTTATGCTTACATGATTCAGTATACAAAATGCAATTTCTGTTAAGAATTATTATTTTACTTGATATTTAATTATTCTAATTCTTATTTTTATCAACTAAAATTAAACCAAAGGTTTGTTTTATTTGCATTGTCAGTATTAAATTTTTTTGAAATTTTTATTCTTATTTGATTGTTCATTTATTTATCAAAAAAATTAAAGTGTAAAATTCCAATAAACACTTTGTTGCAAAGAACGCAAGAATACTTTAACAGTCCATAAAGGGAAATTCTACATTTGTCAGCAGCCCAAAAATTCCGCAATCGTTTGTAGAATGCAATTTATTTAAGGGATTCCCTTTTAGTATTTCACTTTGATTTGATTTTTGTATCTCCATCTCCAGATTAAACTTAAAAAAAAAACAACAATAACAAACTTGAATTTATTCAAAGGAATTCGCTCCGAGTGGAACATCATTCGGAAAACTAAGTTGCGAAACAATAATTGAAACCACACAGTAGCACAAATCAGGATAATGTGGAATAGATTTTCTTTGAATTGCGCCGCTCCCCTCGCCCTCCACGGAGTGCATTCAATCCGTTTCGATGTGATTCTCCGGGCGATTTCAATTGAAAATTGAATATTTTGAGATAAAAGGCACAGATTCACTTGTTTAAGGATACAGAAAAAAAAAATAATTACTGTAATGCATATGGTGTTTTATTAAAGGGAGTGTGGATAATTGCAGAAAAACGGCACAGACGAAATATTCCGGATTTTATTCTCTCGCATTTTTCCCAGTGTTCAGTTCATTTTTGGAATATCTAAGTGTGTAAAAATACGAGCAGCAGATATACCTTTGTCCAAATATGACGAATTCCATTTGCAGGAACGTATTAAAGTACTCTAACGAACGTTTTATCATCGTCCTCATTATCTCCTCCTTTGCTGTTTATCACTTGGTGAGGGATATTGCACCTCCTAATGTTGCAGTGATTCCCTTGCAGCAAATGCGCCCACGGTACGTTTTTGCGTAAGAGGTGCACTCAGTATTCCCTTCAAGTGTGCACGTGCAGTGGCACGTTTTGACATGGAATCGAAAGAATTACTTACGTTACTTAAACAGCAATTTAAAGACTCTGGGTGAGAATTATGCATCACAAGAAAATCAAACCCTTTTAAATAATCCAACCAACTTGATTTGAAATTCGAATGCAATTTTGTAGCCCAATTTTTATATTTATGTAGCTTTAACTATCTTAAATTAAAGCAATGTTTCTCTATTTTTCAGTGTCGCACAACCAATACAATCCGCCGGATCTTCCCATGGTGTCTGCAAAGGAGCAGACACTCATGTGGCAACAAAACTCGTATTTAGGTGATTCGGGTATTCATTCCGGCGCTGTCACCCAAGTTCCTTCACTGAGCGGAAAAGAGGATGATGAAATGGAAGGTGATCCCCTAATGTTCGATTTGGATCAAGGTTTTCCACAAAATTTTACTCAAGATCAAGTTGATGATATGAACCAACAATTGAGCCAAACACGTTCCCAGCGAGTTCGTGCTGCAATGTTTCCGGAAACCCTGGAGGAAGGTATTGAGATACCTTCCACTCAATTCGATCCCCAGCAACCAACTGCTGTCCAACGTCTATCTGAGCCATCTCAGATGTTGAAGCATGCTGTTGTCAACTTGATCAACTACCAAGATGATGCAGAGCTGGCTACTCGTGCCATCCCTGAATTGATTAAATTGCTAAATGATGAGGATCAAGTTGTTGTGTCTCAAGCTGCCATGATGGTGCATCAGTTGTCCAAGAAGGAGGCATCCAGGCACGCTATAATGAACAGCCCACAAATGGTGGCCGCTTTAGTTCGCGCCATTTCAAACAGCAACGACCTTGAGACTACAAAGGGTGCAGTCGGTACCCTGCATAATTTGTCACATCATCGCCAAGGTTTGCTTGCCATTTTCAAGAGTGGTGGCATCCCGGCACTGGTCAAACTGCTCTCGTCCCCAGTAGAGTCGGTTTTGTTCTACGCCATAACCACATTGCATAACCTTCTGCTCCATCAAGATGGATCCAAAATGGCCGTTCGCTTAGCTGGTGGCTTGCAGAAGATGGTCACATTGCTCCAGCGGAACAACGTTAAATTTCTGGCAATTGTCACCGACTGCTTGCAAATTTTGGCATACGGAAACCAGGAGAGCAAGCTGATTATCTTGGCCTCGGGTGGCCCCATAGAACTGGTTCGCATCATGCGGTCCTACGACTATGAGAAGCTGCTCTGGACTACATCTCGTGTGCTAAAAGTGCTCTCGGTTTGCTCAAGCAACAAGCCGGCAATTGTGGATGCCGGTGGTATGCAAGCCCTTGCCATGCATTTGGGGAATCCCTCACAACGCTTGGTTCAGAATTGCTTGTGGACCTTGCGCAATCTATCGGATGCCGCCACAAAAGTTGAAGGACTCGAGGGACTTTTGCAGAGTTTGGTACAAGTTCTTGCCTCCACAGATGTGAATGTGGTCACTTGTGCAGCGGGAATCTTATCAAATCTGACTTGCAATAATCAACGCAATAAGGGCACTGTTTGTCAGGTCGGCGGGGTTGATGCACTTGTACGAACAATCATCAATGCTGGCGACAGGGAAGAAATAACCGAACCAGCTGTTTGTGCGCTCCGTCACTTGACTTCCCGGCACGTTGACTCGGAAATGGCCCAGAATGCAGTTCGTCTCAACTATGGTCTTTCTGTAATTGTTAAATTGCTCCATCCACCATCGCGTTGGCCTTTGATCAAAGCTGTCATCGGATTAATTCGCAATTTGGCTCTTTGCCCAGCCAATCACGCCCCATTGCGAGAGCACGGCGCCATACATCATTTGGTCAGACTTCTTCTCAGAGCTTTCCAGGACACAGAAAGGGTAAGTTGTGGGGACTTAATTACAAAATGAGTGGATATAATATCTGAATTTTCCAGCAACGTTCTTCAGTAGCGAGTACAGGATCACAGCAGCCAAGCGCTTATGCGGATGGCGTTAGAATGGAGGAAATTGTTGAAGGTACTGTGGGCGCTTTGCATATTTTGGCCAGAGAGTCACACAACAGAGCTCTTATAAGACAGCAGCAAGTAATTCCCATTTTTGTTCGATTGCTCTATAATGAAATCGAAAATATTCAAGTAAGAATGCTGAACGTTGTTTTGTACCTTTTTGGTATCTATTAAAACTATTCTATTTATTTTAGCGGGTTGCTGCCGGTGTACTGTGCGAATTAGCATCAGACAAAGAAGGAGCTGAACTAATCGAACAAGAAGGAGCTACAGGACCGCTTACGGATCTTCTTCATTCCAGAAACGAAGGTGTAGCCACGTATGCAGCAGCAATTCTCTTCCGCATGAGCGAAGATAAACCGCAAGATTACAAAAAGCGTCTCTCAATTGAGTTAACAAATTCATTACTACGTGAAGACAACAACATGTGGGGGAATGCTGATTTAGGAATGGGACCTGATTTACAGGTAATTTAACTGCTGTATATGATTGTGTACTACCATTTTACTTGCGTAGCACAGTTATATATTAATTGAAAACGCGAATATTTGCACTGGCGATTGTTCAGTGTACAAATACTGGTCATTTCATGTATCATTACATTTTCAATACCATTGTACTCTAAGCCATAATTTCCATCAGAACAAAAGGTATGATATAAAGAGCTGTGTGTATGGAATTTTGTAAGCAATAATCCTGGTTGTTTGAGAAGATAGTCACTGTTTTAAAAACACTTTAATATTTATATTTTTCCATAAAGGTTTTTGTTTTCTTACATTATCTCTTTATAAATTAAACGCTTTTATATTGTATAATTGGTACTTTTCAAATTCTTAGTAGCGGTCTTTAAACAGTATTTTCGAGAGTTAACGAAAAAAGGACATCTTAGGCAATGAGAATTTGAAAGTGTACAATTCAAAGCACGAGTCATTACAGAAATTCACTGCAAAAACTATAAACTAAACATATCTAACCAATTTGCTCACCCAACACCGAGTTTTTGTTTATCGTTTTTTCTTTACACCTTATTGGTTTGAGAAAGAAAAAGGAAATAAGAATTTTGAACAAATAATATTTATTTATTCATTTACTTTAAAGTACGATTGGATCATTAGACAATTATATTAGGTTAGTTTTAAGTTAAGCAGATTTAGTTAGTATTAAATTTGTGTTTAAAAAGAAAAGCAAAATGGAATTGCTTTTATGTTTGCTATCTGGTTTTCTTTTTCTTTTCATTTTTTTCTATATCGAACAAAATCATCTCTTACGTGTAGGACATGCTTGCACCTGATCAAGCGTATGAAGGCTTATACGGGCAAGGTCCCCCGAGTGTACACAGCTCACATGGCGGGCGAGCATTTCAACAAGGTATGTAAAATGTATATGCATGATACAGTTAATGTATACTATTATTATTATTATTTTTTTCTTTTCACAAATGTTTCAATAAACACTAATAAAACTAACATCAATTTCGGAGACTTATTAAGCACTAAATTGCACACTTTTAAAGATGGTTTGTATGGTGGATTTGCTAATGATGATCCCAGTATACTCGATCCAATGTTGGAAAACGATATGATGTAGAGACGAAAAGTTAAAAGGATGCCTTTTTAACATTAACAAAATCAAAATAATTGATTGCGTTTATGCGATGCCAATTGAAAAAAATAAAAATTTTTGTTTGCTGCATGAAAATCTCCTGATTCTCTCAACTTGTTTTATTTCTTCACTTGTTATGCGTTCTTTTCATTAATCAGGTATATTTTGTTTATACGTAAAACATAATTGCCTTATATGTTATTATCACAAATTATGGTAGGCTTGAAGTAACTTGTTTCTATTATGTTTACAATTTATAGCATTTTATGCAAAATTCGAATGTTTTACGTTATCCAGATACAATTATTTTTATTATTCCCATTTCTGTAAGCAGTCGTTTGCATTATATTATATATAATGTTGAATTTTAATTCGCCCTATTTTTCGTTTGTTAACTTCCAACGAAATATCGCTACATTCCTGTAAATTCAATTTAAATAGTTTGTCTCATAGTGCTGTATTAACATTAACAATTTTCCTATTCTCTTTTCTAGCTAAGCCAGCCTAACATATATCATCATTAAAACGTAAATCCAAAGTTTGTTCGCCAGAAAATTAGAGGAAAACTATTCTTGTGTAACAAACAAACAAATCGCATTATAAAAATATCACGTTTATTACTTTACAATGAATTTATACTATAATAAAAAAAAAAACACATTTAAAGCTTCTTCAACGTAAATATCGTACTAAATAAAGACATAGGTACTTAGCGCTTTATATTCCCTACCGTTTTAATCACTTGTGATTTCTAGAGTTCAATTGATTGATTGATTTTGCTGCTCCATGTGCATGTCATATGTATCTGCTAATTTTTTTTCAAAAATTGTTTCTTTCTAATTTCAACATTTTAATCAATAAATTATAGATTTGTTTTTTATGTATTCATTATAATTTGTTTTGCTGAGAGCTCTGTTATTGGAATAATAGATGTGTGCTAAAAGCATTACATTGTTTTTGTGCTTAAATATTTAATGTACTATCTATCTATAAAAAACACAAATTTCATCCATTTAGTTCCGATTTCTTTCATGTATCAAAACATTAATTGTTGATCTGATTGATAAACATGAAGATGCATTTTAAATTGTTCAACAGTCAATATTTTTTTACAAAGTAAATAACGATCGACATTTTCACAATTTCCAAACGCAAAAATATTTTTGCATATTCCAAAAGTTGATGGAGCCAGCCACTTTTGGACTCTTTCATTGATACTAAAATGAATTTTCATTTCGGTTTTATTTCTTAATTTTCATTATTATTATTTATTCATGCGTTCGCAACCGACTGGATATTTTTCAAGTTTCCTTGTTTGATTCGCTCTTATGAATACAGAAAAACGTTGCATTTTATATTGTTTAGTTTATTTTTAATTTTCTGATTACGGTAAAAAAATAAAACATGACTTTATTCGGGTAATTTCGTACTCAGTATGAATAGCTTGTTATCATTTCATATTGAAATATTTATTTAAAGTTTTATAATATTATCGCTACTTTACGCTTTATAGAATATTTTCATTTAAGCATGTGCGATTCCCGATGCAATATTTTACGGTTCAACAAGCTAAACAATTTTTGTATTTTATTATAGGTTACGACACGCTTCCAATAGATTCAATGCAAGGTCTTGAAATAGGTAGTGGTGGTGCTGGGGGAGGCGGTGCACCATCAGCTGGTGCACCAACATCTCCGTATGCTATGGACATGGATGTCGGCGAAATAGGTGCAGGAGAACTTAATTTTGATTTGGACACAATGCCAACACCACCGAATGATAATACGAACTTAGCAGCTTGGTACGACACCGATTGCTGAATTCACCATCACTTTACTAAAATAAATAATTAATTATTTATATATTAAGGTTTTTATGTAATAATTATTAAGATAATAAAATGATCATTTTATAAAGCATTTGACGCAAATATCGTGATGTTAAACGAATTTATATATTAAATAAAAACGTTTTTATATACAAGACTTAAATAATGGAAGGCAGTTCCTTTTTGTGACAAAAAAAATTATTATAAAAATAGAGAATTTTTTTATCTAAGGCTGCAATTCCTGCCCAAATGTGTGTCCAAATTTTTTGTCATTTTTATTGCAAAACAAAAAATTGTTACTGTCAATTTATAAAAATTTTATTGGTGGAATTCAACTTACCTAAATATTAATTTTTAGATCGAGTTTGAATACATTTTAAATTATTGTGATGATAATATTTAAAAGCGAAAGCAATTAAATCGCTGATTTAATGTAATTGGTATATTTAAAAGTGAAAATTCATTGACTGCAACTAAATTCAGTTGATTCAATTATAAAAATGATAAATGTTTGTGTCAAATGGTTTATAATAAGTCAATTTATTTCAAAATGAATTTTCGAAAAATGTAGGATCGTAACATTTCTCTAATATATGAAAATAGAGGAAAATTTTTTATCTTTTATTTCCAATTATTACCTGAACAACTCAACCCTTTTTTATGTATTTCATCTCCAGTTTGCTGAAAAAGGGGAAATATCATCTCAAGGGCTCATCGTGTTTGAAATTATCACAAAATTATGCAAATTTGTGTCAGAAAGTGCGAACATAGTCATCAAGTGGAAGGGGTTAATCTTTGTAGTAGAGAAAGAGAGGTTGCCAAGAGTTTGGAAAATCAAAATTTAAATTGAACAAATTCTTTATGATAGGGTATTCAGAGCATTAACTCTATTTTCCAATGAACCAAAATGATACACGGACGAATAAGATTGAAAAAATAACTACTAAGGAGAGTATAATTGGTTTAGGCCAATTATGAAATAACCTAGATGTAGAACGGCAGTTTTAACAAAGAAACAAAAACAACATTTGTAAAGAAATCGTGTAAAAAACTGTACAAAAAAGGGTATCTCATCATACAAAGAGAAATTCATGCTAAGTTATTGAAAAGGTAAGCAAAAATTCCTTTTTTCTTCGAAATCTATCTAACAATATTAATTAATGGAAGAAAGTCAAAATGTAAAAATTTAGTAAACAAAATTAACATTTTTGTATAAAAACGATTCAAGCTTATATGGCAACAATAAGGAGTTGCCCGATTTTGCTCATCTTCGAATTTGACCTTACAATTTCAGCAAAGTATTATTGTACCAAATTTCAAGTCTCTAGCTACAAACGCTCTTAGGTTATCGTCTGGACAGACAGACAGACAGACAGACGAACATGCATAAAACTGTTTCTTTTTACTTCCTTCTGTCTCTATTATTTCTTGGCGTTGCAAACGTTTGCTCCAAACTAATATACCCTTATAAAAACACGACGTGAGTAAAAGTAAAAAAAACACTTGTTTGTATTTAGTTTTCCTTTATTATTTTCAGCACAATATTTTCGTAAGATCTAACACCCCTCAATCAATATTGAAATATGTAACAAATCATCAGTTCATTTAAAATACATATTTAATCTTTATAAAAATATATTCATATATAAATATCACAAAAACGTGGTTAGTATATAATAAGTTATAATACATTTATGCTAAAACTACACTGATAGAAAATTTCGTGAGTTTCCGCGCTATTTTTTGGTGGGAGTGTTAGTTAGAATTTTGTGTGGCCACCAAAATTAGTATTATTTCGTAATATTCCACTTTCACTGTTATTATGTTTTTTGTTTTCTTTTTATGTATCATGAAATTATAACTAAAAACCTCGATGCAAGATGAGGACAGCTGAATTTTTATAATATTTTTTAGAAATTATTTCTTAAAACCAAAAAACATTTTGATTTACATCAGCCTCTCCAAACAAAATTAGGTCAGATTTTAAGTAAATTTTAGGAAATTTATGTATTTATAAAACTTTTAATGTGGAGTTATCATATTTCGGCTAATCAAAAACTGTCTGGTTTCTGGGCATCGAAGTCTTAATTTGAAAACCTGAATTGTGGACTTCTGCTATTGTAAAAAAAAATGTAATAAGCAAATTATATTGTGGCCGTTTTCTAATGTATTATTATAAAGTGAACACATGTGAAAAGGAAAAGCAGTGCATCGTTACAGTTGGACGACAGTATTTCAACATTAAGCAATGCATGCACCAAATATTTTTTGTTTAGCTGCCCTGGTTTACATATTGAGACTTTAGGAAGAGAATTGCGGTACACAACTGTGCTTTGCTCTAATTTGCTATCATCAAAATAATGAGCTAATTGTCATTTTTATTCTTAGCTAATCCAAGAACAAATTTAATGTCCTAAACAAAGTGCAGTAATTACTCGGGTCTGGCTGCTTAGTAAACCGACCGAAGCGTACCAATAACTTTTGTATATTTACTTAATTCATTAACATTCTTGAACTCACTATTTAAGTATTTACTAATTATAGAAGCTAAAATGACTATTGAGTTGTGATTGGTAGTTTATAACACTAGTTAAAATTTTTAAATTCAAGTTTGAAACAGAAGAAATTTCCAACAGTAATGAAATTGAGGTTTAATCAAATAATTATAAACTATGGTTTTAAATTATTCTACGGGTATAAGATCGCTGTTATTTATTTTTAAACAAATATGAAAAGAATTAACTAAAAAGAAATAATCACGAACATATTTTTTATGTTGATACAAAGAAATTATCAATTATCAATTTGACATATTAGTTAAATAATACAAAAAAAAAAAAAGACAAGCAATTTTAGTCACTGTCAAAACTTATATAATAATATTAAAAGAAAACAACATCACTGGATTATTGTTTTGATATCATAATATATGCACAGTTAATTGCGTGTTCAAGGTAATTTGGTGTTAACTTTATAACTAAATATCGTAATAATTATTGAAATCGCAACAAACGCTTCATTTCTTACATAATTAAGAAATTATTCTCCATTTTTAATCAATACAATTGAACTTATTAAATTGCGTTGGATGTTTCTTTACTGGTAAATGTTAAAAATAGAAAACACCAATTTTATTCTTCATAAGATTTTCAACCTTATTTAGAAGCATTTCTTAAAGGAATTAATAATGTTTTTGTGTTTGAATATAATTAAAATATTTTCGTAAAAACTACTGAAGCTTTGCACAGCATTGTTAATTTGCATTAATATTTAATAAATAAAAACAAATATCACATTAAAATCTTTTGCATTTGCTGTAAACTCAAATTTGGTGATCTCCTTTAGAAAATCTGTTGAAATCGCAGAAAAGCAATGGATTGTGACTCCTTTGTTAATAGACGGCCTTCAGCAATGTTTGTGGGTCACGTGAATAAGAACAAAATGTGAAAGTTTTAGCAAAATCAGCCGAGTAGTTTTCTTCCTATGACAAAAGCAGTAAGTCTGTTCATTGTGGAATCTCATATGGTTACCATCAATAACCATTTAGCAACGAATGCAATTTTACCAAAAGATGCCCAGCTTGAGTCCACTTGCATAGTACATTATTCCTGACCTTAAAATGACAAGGCAAATTATAGGAAACGTATACTGTTTAGCTGGCCTAATTAAGAAACGCACTCGCGGGTGGCCACTCACATTACCAAAACATACTAAACTGGAACGTAAGCACGCGAGGCGCAATCGGCCAAAGTACTGACAAACTGTACATATGCGGAATCTCTCGGCTCAGCATAAATACCTCAGGTGGGTGCTGATCCAAAAATATGCAACTTGGACAATGTAAGATTATTGACGGTAACCAATAATTAATAGGCAATAAGTGATAAAGAAGTAGTGATAATTTTAAGTTCAAATACATGTATAAATAGGCTAAGAATTTTAATAAAGTAGGCTCAGTTCGAAACAATATTTGAATTGTTAGGAGTTACGCTTTCGAGCTGCTCCCTCTAAAACCTCAAACCTCTTATCTCAGGAGTAACGCAAGTAATTGCCGCTCCATTGGAGTTTAGCCTTGTGGCTGCTCCTAGGACAAGACGAAAATTAAGAACAATTACATTATCCTGTTCCAAAGTTTCGGGTAGAGCAGGCCCCTTTCTGACCGTATTCGACACCAGGCGGTCGCCAGGCGCTGCCAAGCCAAGGCCTTCCAAAAAAAAAAAAAAATAAATAAATAAATAAACAAAACAAAAACATAAAAGGAAGAGGTGTAGAACAGAGGAACAGAGGAATAGGAAATAAACATCAATTACTATGACAAGCACTGGGTCCGGTAGTCGAATCAGTAGCATATCTAAACCTAATCTTATGGGGTCCCAGAATTTTCTAATCCTGATGCTTATGCTTTAGGTTTTTTTTTGGATTTTTAAATTAAAGATAAATGATTCGGCCAGTCTTTAAAAAAAAAAAAAAAAACTGCATTTTTGAGAAATGAAATTTTTCCTACTTTATCAAACCACTCTACTGACTCAGTGGCTCAGATTTTTTAATATATAACTTTGTTAGAAAGGTATATTCAGTACCTTTCCAACAAGGTATAAAACATTAAGCTATCTTAGGTAGGTTCAGAGATATTGGCATTTTAGTGCAAAAACTTCGCCCACGACCAAAAAAATTAGAAAATCGGCTCTAAATCGTAGGGAGTTGGAAATAGAATTTTTTCGTAGAACAATTTTTTATTCGCCATTAGATCCCCTATCACCCTGTTTCGGTTTGACCATCTTCGCTACTATACCCTGTATATGTAAACATTAATGCAAGTTGATAAAAACGTTTTAAAAAAAAATCTCTTTCGGCAGGTCTACAGGCTCAGGTAGATTTCGAAGTGTTTTGATTGCGTTTATTGGGGTAATTTATTTCAAAATCGAGAAACTAGTTATGGATTTATAAACTACTCGTCAAGAGCTTTTCAATGATCCCCCACATGACGGGGTTTAGAAAAATTCGAATTTCCACCTCCACTCCCACTGGTACCCCTCCAACTCCTAATTCTGTAGTGTTACCATTAACCTCATAGAGAGTATTCCAATTTATGCAAATAAAGTTTCTCTCTAAACTTCATAGGGGCAGAGATATAATATTTTAAATATTTCAACAGCCTCCTCCGGCAAACTGCTTGGGATGATTTGGCTCATTAACAAACTTAACCGAGCTATTAACCCCAGAAACAACATAATAAAATTTGGTTCCAATATCTTCGAAAATACGACCGCTAGCATGTAAATATATAAATAAACTTTCGAACTTTCGGGTGGTTTCGTACTCAGGGAGGCATGAAACGAAAAACTATGAAAGAATTTTTCGAAAGTACTATGAAAGAATTTTTCGAAAGGAATGACATGGTATACATCTCAATAGGTAGATTTTTCTTCGAAATCTACCTAAAAACATAAAAGGAAGATTTCCAGGGCCCCACAAGGTTTTGAGGGTCCTGTTACCAGAAATACCGACGGGCCCCCAATCTTAAAAATTAAACGCATATATATGTAAACATTAATGCTGTTTTGTGCTTTGCAAAGTGCTTCATGCGTTGCTCGTAAATCTTTTGTTTAAAAATTAGAATGGAGTTTTTTCATTATCATTACATCACATAAAAAGCAGAAACGTATTAAAATTGTTTAAGTTATTTCAATTAGTTCAATGAAATCATCCTTTAAGAGTGCTTAAGCAAAAGCTGTCTTCCGTATTTTTACTGCATACTCTTTCAAGCTATGCACTCTGCATTTACCCTATCGCAAAAGAATTTCACCGTTTTAAATCTAAAGAAAGGCTTTGTTTTTTTTTTTTTTTTATGATTTCATTTAACCATAATTAATGGAGCTCTACTCGGAAGGGACTATAAGTATTTTGAGCAGCTTTCTTTGGAGATTGCGTAAAAAATTCAATGTAATTATTCTGCATAGTTTGCAAAAGGATAATGCTAAAGTGCAAAGCCTGTTTCAAACCTTTGATTCAACCCTTTGTAATTAGTTTTCAGCAACCGGAATTTTTGCTTTTTCACCGCTGTCTGAAGAATTTGGAGACAAGTTGTTCAATATTTCAACGTAATACTCTCCAAAGACGGAATAGTTGTATGTGAAAACACGCCTTAAGGATGCGGTAAGACTTTCCAGTTCTTCCTTGTAGTCAGTGTAACCTGGCGGTAGTGGAGGAAAACCACTTTTCATGTTCAATGCGCATCGAAAGTAGGTCTCTAGTCGTCTCCCTAGGAGAACAATTTACCATAAACGACTTGCTTTAAAAAAGAATAGATAATTACGTATTAAACTTACACATTAAAATTCTCAGTGGTGATTTCTTATTGACCTGCTCCAAAATCTGCGTTTTCACGGTGGTTACTAAATTTGGGTCCAATGCAACTTTCCCCTCTTCAAATCTTTTTTCCATTACAGTTTTCACATGAACCCAAATACTCTCCATAGCCTCTTCAATGTTTCTGCAAGCAAATTTTATTAAACATATTAAAATTTACATGAACCATTTATAAGGTACTTGTTTGGAATAACATTTTCCAATAGAATCATAATTTGTTCGGCAAGCATCTTGCGGCAGTCACTTTTTTCGCCAAATAGTGACAAATCTCGATAAATTAGTGGCACACCAGAGCATATGCCCATGACTGTAGCGCACATACACAATCTGAACGCCCGCTGACTCAATTTCGATATCCTATCCTTGTCGATAGTCAACACTTCTGGAAACTCATTCGATTCGTCCCAATCTAACATTTCCATGAACGCATTGTATACTATCTTACTGGGCGGATTAGGTTCGCCATTCTCTGCGGGAGCCAGATGCCGCCTTAGCCACGCTTCAGTTGCAGGAAATCCCACTAAAAATTAAACCTTATTTAACAAAATATACGCAGATTTTATGAATGCTTCTCACACTTGTAGTACTCTAAATGTTGCTTGAATTTTAATTTTTCATATTCCACAGAATTAACGGTGAGTGTTGGTCTCGCAAAGTCCAGAAGACAATTGGCCATGTCCAATTTCATCAAGGACATCATTTCCTGTATTCCCTTGAAAGTTTCCACAACATCTTCCAGTTCAGTGAGTTTCTTGATTTCCTCGTCTCTCACTGGTGCACAGGTTTTTGCCATTATATCGATCACGTAATTAGCATAAGATCGAAAATTGAGAACACCTTGTTCAGCTTGTTGGCGAATAACTGTTGCATCCAAGATCTCATTAATGCGATCCAACATTTTCGTATTACTTGTTGGAATTATTTGTGGAAAACACTGCAGAAACTATTGTAAAAATACGATTTGATTGTTATTCACACTAACCTCTTTAATATCAGCCAAAAGTTGAATTGCTTGATCAAAGCACGGCGGCTCCCTGCTCAATTGTTCGCGCAACAAATTCCAAAATGCTCTGTGCATTATTTCAGTTATAATTTTTTCCAAGCTAAAATTGTTGGTTTATTGCTAACAATTATAACGAATACCAATTGTGAGTGGTCACCTATTATCTGGTGGCTTATATGGTGTTAGCTTGAATTCTGGATTGAGAACAATTTCATGTACAAGAGCCATATTCTGCATGTTCTTAACAACGTCAAGAACTTCGTCCATAGTCAACACTTTTGCTGGAGTGCCATCCGCATTCGGGAGGACGAAAAGTGATTGACTAATGATCGAAGCAAGAAGAATAAATATCGACAACATTTTAATTTATATTTGAGTATTTACCGATCGAATACTTCGATGTCTGTCCTTTCCTTCATATTGGATGTTCCGGATGAAGAGTTGAGCGCTGCATCATCTGATTCACTTCCCTTAGAACTGGACCCAGCGGAGTGCATCCTGCAAAGGGTGCTTAGTTAATGCTCATTACACAGGAAGTAGAGCATATGGCAAATATAATTAAAAATAGTAGTTCAGGCATGTGAACCATTTGACCGGTAGAATTTTTGTTTCCTGCTAAATTTTCGATTTATTCAGCGATTTTTTTTGCTTCTTGAATGCACACAGAACAGACCAAGGGTTTTTTTTAAATATCTGTTTGTGCGAACAACGCGTACAACAAAAGTACAGGTTTTATGTTTAAAATTTATGAAATTATAATAAATTATAACATTATAAGCCCTGAAATTACAATTCTAATGTCCACAAAAGGGATGGCTATCAAAGATATTTTCTTAAGGGGGCGAATGCAAGGAAGAAATTGTCTGCAATAGCGCAATACATATTGTTTCCTTGTGATTTGAACCTTTCAACCAAAGATGAAATCGACCCAAATTGCAACCATATGATGGAAATTCTCAGATTTCGTAGCACTCCACTTGCACTCGAGTGAAATGGTGATTTCATTTGAGCGTTTCTAAAAGTATTGTAAAGAGGGGCAGGCAGCCGATGTGGAAACAGAGCAAATGCCCCGCGCACTCCCGCACCTAAAATTGTTTACTTTCGCTTACTAGGAGACCAACACACATACCTCGTTGGATCAGCTGGCATGTTGTTTCCAAACAAAGCACCGGAACCAGCGAGCGCTTAGATAACCAACCAGACTCAGAGTTGTGAAACGCTGCTGCTTGGATTTTCGCCAATTACTTTCAAAATCAACTAGCTGAAATTAAATGAGCACATAAAACGATCATCACTGGATGTTGCGTAAAAGAAAACTGTGCACATTTCTTGGCAAGATTTTCCTAGGAGTCACTTTCGATTTTTTTTTTTTTTTTTTGGATGTGACACACGGGGAACAATTTTTGGGGCTCTTGCACTTTTTAAGGCACCTGGCAAGTGAAAATATTGCAAAAACTGACCTACAGAGAGGCTGCTAAATTGATAAGTACACTTCCAGGAAGCAAGAATAGTTTCGTTTTTACAAAAATGCAACACAATTTCTACAATGAATTGCACATGCGAGGAAACCAATTCTTACATCCACTGGGAACGTCGCAAAAACAACTATACCGAAAATGCAATTCAGTAGATGTTCCGGAGCGTTGGCTGAGAGAGAACTAGCACTGAGTAGCACCAAAATAACAGTGCGAGTGCACGAGACTCGCAAGTTGAACAGGTATCAGGTATATCATATGTGAGCTGTGGGTGGACGAGGAGGAGAGGTCTGAGGAGCGTACAGGTAAAGAGCTGCCAGAGCTATGAACTGGATGTATCCAATTTAAACAAAGAAACTTTTACCAAGCATTTTCAAGGACCCGACTTGACTTGTTACACCTAGATTGTTGCAAGCAATCGGTCAAAATGTTTACTACCAAAGTAACTGTTTTATGAAAGATGACTTAACGCGATTTCCAGTAGAATCTGTACCTTAAACCTTAGAAGGCTTTAAGGAGAATATAGTCGTTGAGGAAATTATTATCTTTGTGTTTGGGTAGATCCCTTTTATTTAGTTATTTATTTATTTCGCTTAATACAAGCAAGCAACTTAAGACTAAGACGGTCTTTCAATAATTTATTTTAATCAGCAAAAGAGGCAAAATAAGGCAGAGGAGTTGTGCAGCAGCGCCAGTATTTTATTTATGTTCTGGGAAATATTTATCGCACTCTTACCAAGTCTATACATTAAATTGAATCTGTGGACGGGTTTTATGAAGGGTTTACGTTTAATGCTAAAGGATCAGAAGAGAAGAATTTTCATTAAAATTTTACCGTGTCGTCAAATGCTCAACAAAATCTGATTTTCAAAATTTTGGATTACCCGGTGTTTTGGAGCAAGAAGATTAGCGGAATCCTAGGCTACTGTAGAGCTTTTGGCTTAGATAATGGTGAACACATTCGACTTAAAGTAGCATTATCAAGGAGTATCAATGTAACATATTTTAGACAAAACTTCACCGGAATATTTTTGAAATGACTGAAACTACGCATAAAAAAACTAAAACTTAAATACGCAGTTTCTTCATGTTGATAACGATAGTGACAAAATTTATTTGTTCTACACTTTACCTTTAAGCATTTAATCGGTTGATGGCAATGGCAACTACCAAAAGTAACAGGATATGTAGCCATAAAGCGATTTTGGCAGAACAATTTTTTTAAGGCAAAAACAAAGATTTCATAATGAATTGCATTGACCAAAAATAACTACGTCAGTTGTGGTGACGCATACAGTTCCAGCAGAAATTTATGTCTGAAGGACATTCATGGGCACTTGTTTTTATTTACAGGAAATAAATAATTAACGTCCAAATTCGTACATAAATAAGAAAAGAAATAAACAAAAGAAAATACAAGTGCTGTACTTAAAATTAGCGACAAAGTCACAAATATAGGAAGAAGTCACCAAACTCAATGTCGTACATTTATCATTATTAACTGGAACATTCCAAAAAGGAAAAACCACTTTTTGCGCTGCAATTTATTTCGCAAAACTTGAAATGATCTTTGTGTTTTTTGGAAAAACAAAGGAATTACTCACCTTGCGATGAAAAATCACGGAAGTATTAAACAATATTGTAAATTTATACTTTCAAATTGTCCTAACTCAATCACTGGATTATTTCACTTTTAACTTTGTGCGCTCGCAGTGCACACGACAATTGCACTTTCAACTTGTGATTTGACTTAAATCGATTTCGATGTCAACAAAAACAAGTAAAACACACATAGTGCGCCTGAAAATCTGGCATTAGGGAAGTAGTAGAGTAATTATATTCAGCTATTCCAACTTGCCAAAATATGGTTCGGTAGATCAAATTTGCCATCAATTGCATTGTGTTGCCATATGAGCCTGAATCATTTTGATATGGAAAAAAAGACTACATCATACCAATAATGTCGAGTTTTTTTATGAACTAGCTTAGGAAAATTAAAAATCACTAAATATTTAAAATAGGGGGAAAGCCTGCTCGGCATTGTGATATTAATTTTTCATGTTAAAAATAGATGAAAATCAGTAAAATTCATTTGTTTTCAACGAACGTCGGCAATGTAAATTTCAGGGTTAAGGCCCGTCCAGATAGTTCCGCCTCCTTTCGTTCGTTCGCCTCCGTTCGTTTTTTCAGTTTTTTGGTTCCATATACTGCCCATGGAAGTGTCCACATAGAGGCGGACGGAGACGAACGAAACCGGACGGAGGGGAAAAACTTTGAGAAATTTCGAATTTTAGGCGAAAGGGCGGACGGGCATAACCTCACTTTCTGCCTATCACAATAAATTTGAATTGAAATACGGTGAATCGTACGGAGACAGTAAATTTAATGTAATAGAGTGAATTTAGTCCAATCCCCGAATAGCTCACTCAATATTTCCATTGCTATTAAATTGTAAACAACGAATGACAAGTGTCAAAGGTCCAAAAGACGAAAGAAACGAAACGGTGCTATGTGGACATTACAAAAAACCGGACGAAAACGAAAGAAGAAGAAAAAACGAACGGAGGCGGACGAACGAAAGGAGGCGGAACTATCTGGACGGGCCTTTAAACATGTACTGCCATATAATGCCACGCCTACATATCTGCCTGTGTTCAAATAAAGTATCAAATATTATAGTTGGTGATAATAGCATGGCATTTTGAATTAAAAGCATTTCGATTTAATATTTTTAAACAAATACGTCTTAAATGCTATACATTCATGTAAATGAATTTAAAAGTTTGCAATTCTAAAAATTTGCGATTGTAAGAATTATATTTATATACCTAATATGTAGTTAAAGGACATTAGAATCAAGAATGGTGACTCAATATAAGCGAAAGTTCTTTTGAATGATTTTATAATTATTAAATTTCAACAAAAAAATCTCAAAGCTGTTTAATTAGTTGAAGTTCATTTTTATTCTGCATTGGAAGGGTTTAAGATAGCGATAGCAGTTCTAAAAGTTTTGTAAAGTCTGTATTCAAACCTTGAAACGCATGTAGAGCGCTCGTGGCGGCCGAATATATAAGTTTTAATCCTGGTGGTGGCCAGATCGACTGGACTATGCACTTTTATCGGTTTTTATTCCTCTCAATTTTGGCAAATGGAAAATAGAAAAATTTTTCTGACATTTCATTTTAAATAGCAATTTAAATAAAATTGAAATGAAAAGAAAATTTATCAATTTCTATATTGCAAACCTGACGAAAAAGCTCCAAAATGTTTCCGCCCGGGTTCGAATCAAGGACCTTGTGCGTCATAACCGCTACACTAAGGAAACTAAACTGGCTTAAAATAAAGATTTAACAACGCCAGGTGTAGGCGTAGTGATATTATATAAATTAAAAATAAACTTTGACATATTAATAAGTCGCAATCGCAACAATATAAAATATTAATTATAAAAACCTACGCCCTACATATTATATCAAACAGGTAATAATATAAAAAGCAAATATTAGGGTCATATAACGATGTTATAGGAGTATAAACAAAAAAGAAATATGTAAAAATATATGTACCAATATAAAAAAAAAAAATATTTAAAAATTAACATTTAAAAGAACAGAAAGAATAGTGAAAGTAAAGAGCAATTGCTGGAAGCAGGCATTGCATGTGTTCAACACATGTTCAAAAACGGAATTTTTCTTTAAATCAGAATTTTATTTTTTGAACGAGACATTGCTGGAATATGTGAGCGAGCTAATAATCAAAATGTTTCATAAGTAGAAGGAACGAATGCAATGCCGAACAATGTGGGCGGTTCTAGCGGTAGTAGTGGATCCTATTTACCTAGAGTGCGTTCAAAAACTTTGCTATAGTCAACTACGTAGTAAGCTGTACTTATGCTGTAGAATCATTTTACTGCAGAAATTATGCTTTACCACGGGAGTTTTTGAATGATTACACTAGTTTACAAAATAAAAAATTTTTATGTATATTCAATGCCGTTATAATTTTCTTATGAATTTTGGCCTGCTAAACTCGAAAATCACAATGAAAAACTTTTCTATTGATAGGTTTTGGAGATATGAGATTTTGGACCATTTTCTAGTAGATAGATTCAAAGCCGAAGCTCACACTCACGCTCTCTTTCTCGCCCCACGCTCACGTTCATGCCCACGCTCGCGCTCTCGCCCAAGCTCACGCTCAGGCTCTCTCTCGCTCGCGCGAAGTTAAAGTTGTTAAATGCGAAGTGTTCGTTACAACTTATTTTTAATAACTGACTTAACTATATCTTCAAAATATTCTCGTAGGTACATCTGACCAGATGTTTTTTTTTAGTTTTCTTCCAACATTTTTTAAGAAAACCCAAAGTCTTCAAACTAGGAAAGGAACCGAGGTCCTAACCAAGGCGATCGCGATGCACAAGCCAACCAGAACGCGAAGCCCAAGAAAGGAAAATCGATATTTTTTGCGTTTCTCTGAAACCCAGAGAGCAGAGAGCAAGAATGCCATCGCTACACACACAAGTAAAAGGGACCTGCGATTGGCTGGCAATCAGAATTTTGCCTTCTTTGTAGTACTTTTAAATTCGGAAATTTTTTTAGGTGTATCCTCCTGTTAAAAGAGAATGAATCACCGTTTATATGTTTAGACAATATCAAGCTAAATTCAGATTCCTTTTGCCGCCTCCTAACTGCGACTAAAACATAATATCATAACTGTTTCCTGTACATCCCCGCAAAAGTCTCCGGTGGAAGTATACATATATGATGCCACAATTCTTGTAATTGCTGTACGTTGCCGTGGTAAAAGGAACTTCCTAACCTAATTACGTTCGTTTGAAACACTTCTGCCTGGGTGGGTGCTTAACTGTGATCATTTATGTCACAGTTCCGCCTTTGGATGTGTTTGTGACTGCGTCCCGACAAAAATAAAGCGAGAAAAATTTATACGGAGTAATTTTATCAAGTGAACATTAACATTAACTCTTGAATATTATCAAATTTCCAACAGTCGCGGTGAAAGGTAAAAATAAAAAGGAAATAATGAGAGGAAATGAAATGGTAATGTAAACCAACACTTTTGTAATTTAGCTATTTTATTCCCAGCAGTGTTTTTTTCTTGAAACGGTTTCATATTTATTTTTATTTATTTATTCATTTATTTTCCTATCAATCCTAAATTCATGCCAATAATCATTCGATACATCTGATTTTCATATTTTCTTCAAAATGGATTTTACGATTTATTATATTATTTTTCTCCTCTGTTTTTTCATAGGTATCCATTTCAGATTGAATTGATTCACTCAAGCATTACTTTCTGTGAATCCTTTCGATGTTAGTATATTTTTATTTATATTGCAAATCATTTTGTTTTTATACAGTGTTTGATAAAATGCACAGTTTCAGCTCGTAAATGATCCAATAAGAACATACGGTAGTCACATATTGATATCCCTAAATTTTATTGATGTTTGTCCTGTAAAAAAATTTTGTACCTGAACTTGAAATTGTTTCTGTGTTTCATAATAAAACTTTGCCTTTTCGTAAAATGTCAGGGAAAACAGAAGAGAAAAATAAACTTTTGAGAGAACCTTCGACACTGTTGGAATCGCCAAATTCAATTTCCCAGTTTATTTCAGCTAACGGGTTTGCATTCGGGGATGAGGAAAACAGTGTCAGAGTTTCACCCCCGAAGCGGAGATATTTTTAAAAGTTTTGATGAGCTCGTGCCGTAGTCCCGGTGTATATCCAGAGTTTTGTAATTATGTTTCCAGGCATTAATCACACCTGCTGAAACTTTTCAAATTTCTGATCAGCTGAGAGTTTTCAGTTTTTTTTAGGTACCTTTGTAGATAATCTATACAGCTCATTTAAGAGGACACAGCTGATTAATCCCAGTGATGTGCTTAAGCTAGGCCACCAAAAGGATATGTTAGCTTTGTGACCGCAATAGCTTATCAGTTTCACGCATAAAGTACGATTAGGTTGAACCCGATAAAATTAAGGGTAAGCAACGAGAACCATGCAAAGGAAGTTAACCACAAAATGGAGTCGGTCGAGAGGACTAGAAAAGTCGTCTGAGCCGCACGGAACTCCTTGTCATTGACATGGAAAAGTTTTGTCTATACCATGAGGGAAATTTCGAAATACCTTAAGGTCAAATTGTCTTTCAAGTATTTTCTTCAAAGGACAATTTAAGAAATACAGATGCATCCTAGTCATTAAGGTATCAGTAAAGTTGACTAACTTCTGGACTCTTATAGCAGCAATTATAAGTCAGGGTGAATTGAAGGTGAGCTGATCACATGCCCAGTATGCGTTGCGGGTTCTACCACACCGGATATCCGGTTGAAATGAGCGCAACCACATTTGATTGTGCTGTCTGAAATTGAATTCAAAAGGATACGGTTTCGTTCATTTAGGGAAAGGGAATATTTGTGAATGTGGAAATTAAAGGGTTCTGAGACTGAGGGTTATTGAATTTCCTTCAATTCTCGATCAAATAGGTTCATACAATATTAATCAGTTAATGACTTTCAGAGGATGGTGAAAACTTTATTAAACAAATTCAGTTATGGGAATTATTTAATTAATTTTCATTTGTAATCCTCTGCGCAGAATTATCGAAACGATTGGGAAATTCGGTGAAGGATTTTTTTTGGTTGAAGTCTTCCTTGCGTTATTGAACTGTGGTCTGTGATTGTGCGTTGCCTTGATATTCTCAAGAGTGGCATAAACCGAAATTTTTATGCTCAAAATTTGTATGAATTGGTTGAGAATAGTCTTTTTGTTTGCCATTCTTATTAAAGGGGCAGAAAATTCCAGAAAATTGCGAGATAATGAAGATTGTGCTCCTTTGCCGGTGGGTGCTGTAAAAGTTAACTTCATTGTTTGGTGAAAATAGTGGCCGCCTTTCGTTAAGCATGACGCAATGAAAACTGCTTGAATAGTTGTTATATAAAATTATAGCAGGTTTCCAACAGCCGCAGGAAATCACTGTTGAACTTCCTGTATCACGTTGAACACTTGAGAGTTGAGACGCAATGAATAAACGATGAATCGTGATGTTAGAGGGAAACGCGTCCAAGGTCACTTGTTGTGTGGCAATGAATTTTTGACAAATTGATATCTTTTTACTAGCAATCATTAAATTGCATTTTTGCTACATTTTCCAGATATTTTCTGAAAATACTGGGTAGAATGCCTCCTGGAAATGCATATAGTGAACTACATTAAATATTAATAAACTTTATTAAACTTATGTACTTACAATTTTAGAATTTGTCCATTGTCGGAGATCTAATGGTAAGAAGTATCTTGTTAAATATGTTTAATGGCATTTTGTTGTATTCTCATTTAATGCTGATTATATTTAAAATTCTGTAAAATCTCTCGAGATCAGTGTAGCTTCTTACAGCAAAATTATAATAATAATTAACTACTAGGACACTCAGAAAAGAGAAGTGACAAAAAAGAAAAAATGGTTTACCACGCAGACGCACTTCTTAAATTTTTAAATGCTCTAATAATTAATTAATTCCTCCTAAATGACATGAGTTTTTACTTCGAATTAATTAGTGCAAAGACGATTTTAGATTATCAAAACGTTCAGGTTAATGCATATAGAGACGATTAGAAAACTATTCATTATAATAGATAACATTATAACAAAGAAAAACAATAAACAAGAAATGGAAGAAGTTTAAAGATTACTGTCTACATTTCGACTATTACATTTTGACGCATTGAGTGCAACAATAAACTTTTACTATAAAAGTATAGCTTTACTTATATTAAATAAAAAATAAACCAACAAAAAAATTAAGTTAGGCTCACTACTCTTTCTGATCATTCAGAATCGCATAACATGAAATAAGAACTTGAGACACACTACACAGAAATACATTTGTTTTTTATTTTGTTGCAAATTTAACAATATGTAGTTATGTACATCATATAGATTATGTGGAAGTGTGAGTAAGTAACTTGTAACTTTTTTCATATTACTTTGATTGAAAAAATATACTAGATAGTAATATACCTAGTAAGCTTATGAATGGGAAAATTGTTCATATCCTATATGTTAATTTTTTGTTTTAATTATATTTTTTCATTTTTCAGTTCATTCTTTTGTTTCCAGTATCACAAGTATGTTCAACATTTTCACTTTTCACCTTTCAGTCGGGAAGTTAATTCTGTTCGATTCATTAGGCAGTAATACTTCGCGTGTATGAAACTAAAAGAAAAAAAAAACTTACCCACATTAATCAACAAAGGATAAATTACACTTGAAATATAAACCAATCAATGTCTAAAAAAACCTCTGGAAGATAAATCCTAGGAGACTTTTCCGACCCCATTCAAGAGTTAAAAGAGTTAAATGGTTAAAAAGAATTTAATGGAGATCAGGAAAATTAATTTCCTGACGGTATTAGAACACGCGTAAGTAATTACTTTAAATACGAGTTTAAGTCTGCTTTAAACGATAATTTTATGGAAAACTCATTTTACTGTTATTTGCAGGATTTTTGTCTGCCGGCGGCGTATGCAAATGGAGTTCTCATGCAACTCATTTCACTGAGCACAGATTTCCTAATCGGAGAATATCCGACAAATTCAAAATAAATAAATGAATTCGTTGCTATAGTGTTGCAAATATGACAATCTGCTACTGCAGGACTTATTTTTGGAGAAATGTCTATAGAAACATGGAATTTTTTTTTACCAACTGTGACAGTATAATTTACAAAAATCAGGAAGCTCTAAACTTTTTAGGACTTTAGAATGGATGGATGAAATGCGTTGGCGGATTTGATCATCACATACTCAAATGAAAGTCAAATATAAGCTATTAAAAAAGAGAGTATACGTTAAAGAAACATCACTAGAGATGGAAAAAATGTACGAAGTTTTTATGAAATTAGGATTACTGAATCGTATTGACGCGCAGATATAATAAACGAAATAAGTGATTTGAACTAACCATTAACCATAACCAGTAACCATAAGACACGTTCGGATTGACGCCGCATACATAATAATTTTGTTGTATTATTCTATGAATAATACACCTATATAGTCGCTTCGGAAATTTTTTTTTAAAGACTCCCTCAAAATTTTACCTTTCAATTTTAAGATGTGTAGAGTCTAAAAATGCAATGTCTCTTTCTCGCTTTTTGCCGTCCGCCGTCGAAAAAAGTCGTTTTGTCGCAAACAGTCTCCATTTGGGCCCTAGTTGTGCCCCGAAGCTCGATAGCTTGATCGGAATGCAACTAGTGGTTGTATGGGTGAAAAAGGGATGTAAAATTAGGCATTTTTAAAATTTTTGTGAACTTGGGTGTGTGGAGTATCTTTTTTTATGTTTTTTAGGGTGAGGTGATCATATCCGAAGTCGACTTTGACGAAAGTGTGAATTGTAATAATATTAAAAAAAAATAAAGTAAAAAAATAAAATAAAATAATAATAATAAAAAAATAAAAAGAAGAAAAATGAAGAAAAAAATGTAGAGAAGCCGGGATCACAGCCCACTAGGCCAATAACTGTCCCGTTTATTCACTGACTGAGCGACCCTTGTTGTTCAGGAATCGGGACTTGTGGGTCTCTTCTGGGAAGTTTGTAGATAGCTTCACTCAGGGTCCAATCGACAAACGTGTTATATTCAGTCCAGGATAATACACCCATGTGTAAAGACTTTGCAACATATTGTGTTTTCATTCACTTTTCAATTATTATAAATTGTAATCTTGTATTCTTTTGAATATTATTATATATTATTTTACTATTTTGTTTTATCATTTAAAATATCATAAAAAGCTTCAGATAGGTACTTACGAAACGACCAAAAGCCATGTCCTTTTCTATTAATGGACATCTGAGAACACAGAAAAGGACACTCTGTTTATTTGAGGCAAGTTACCGACATACAGATCAAAGCAATGCAATATAAGTACTTTGTAAACGTAATTACTTTCACATAACTTAACTCTGTACTATAAATCGATGCACGGCATGGTTGTATATGTGTGTGCTTGTGTGCAAATGTGCAAAGATGGTCTTGCTTTTGCAATAAGCTGTAATTAATCACTTAAGCGAAACACTTTTCAAATTACCTGAGAGAGATATTTCAAATATTAAACACGTATATCGTATATCCTTCCTTCGTAGTCAATGAATGTTATTGGTGAATTTCTACAGTGTTCAAAGTGCTTCCGGTGCCGGACAATTGGCAATTAAGTCATTTAATTTAGAGTATGACCATCAAAATTAGAAAAATTTCTCCTTGCTACATCAGAGCCTGCAGTGCCAGGATTCCTGGAGTCACTGTAAAAAAGCAAGTAAGAGAAAACTGAAATAGGACGAAATTTTTCCTCGGTGAGTTTGTATTGATTTTCGTAATAGCATTATAAATGGAATGCAAAGGAAATATTCCTCTCATGTCTACGTAAAATACCGGATTTCTTTTTGTAATTTTTCCGACATTTTATTAAAAGTGAATTATTCAACAATTCATTCTAGGATTTGTAAAATTTCTACACAAAATCTACAGATATATTCATTAAAAGTCAGCACTGGATCCTATTACGACTGGCATTGAGTACAAATTAGATTTCAATTGCTATGTCTTTCCATTTTATATTACTGTGGCTTGGAGTGTACTAAAAGGAAACGACAGGATCTTCAAGACACATGGAAACGGAACCTGGTTAGAATTTGTACAAAGAACACGAAAAAATACTTATTGATGGAATAAGACCCTCACCGAAAATTTTAACGGACTCGTTGCGGAAGTAACATTTAGACTCCACACTCCAAGATGGAAGTTGTGACAAGTTTTCTATTTATAAGCTTTCTTTCGGAATATTGCATCCTGCCTGCAAACGTTTCTGCAATAGACACTGAATGTCCTTGCTTAAACGTTGCAATATGAATAGTGTTACTATCCCTTCCGTTGGTGTCCAGTCCAGTGAGCCTCTGGATTTTTATTTTTTATCCCCTCGTAAATGATATGAGTCTCGGCAATATGTATCTCTGGACTTCATTTTCGCGAACCGAGAGAGAGTGTGTGTGAGAGAGGAGTTATTATTAGTAATTAAAAGTTCCCCAAGACCCCAACAGAAATTAAATTAAAAAACCATCAAGTACCTACTTGTGAAAGGATGCGTTATAATTGATAAGCACGTAAAAAATCGCCTGTAGTATAAGCTGATGGATATGGTTATTAAAATTAATCGACCATAAAGGATTTTTCATGCTGCTGTCATTTTCTGAACTATTAAAAAAACCATAAAAAAAAACTCTCGAATTGGTAGTGGTTGCTTTTCCGACCGAAACAGGTGAATGCGACTGGGAAATCGCGTAATTCGATTAATCTGTTGGAAAATTTGCGTATATTCACGAAATTTGAAATGTTGCTGATTCGGGATTTGAAGGTTTCCACAACAATTAGTTTATTCGCAATTAGAGGAGTAAAATAACCGCAACAAATTACTGTGGGAAAACAGTAAATCAAAACGAGATTATCGGCAATTGGTCCATCAATTTTTAAAGGGAATTTCCCCTGGAACTGTTGCAAAAGCACAACACCTGAACCACCCACTAATTCCGTATTAAAGGCGATTCTGAACAATCTGAACATAGTCTAAATTTTTTGTGTCAACTCCTTCTAATGTGTTTCAAATACCAATTCCATTTAAATAATTCATTAACTCCTTGTACGCAAATTCATTTTAACTCGTCCTCGTTCTGCTGCTAGCTGCAATGCTGCATTGACCATGTTGATTTGCAAATGTTTTTCAAACTTTTTTCCCCATTCAAATTCAATTTGAAAAATAATAAAATAAAATGCCAGAATTAAAAAGTTTTTCAAATTTTAGTTACAACTTTATTTTTATTTATAATTCCTGTTTGGATTTTTTGTGATACATGGGAAATGGTAGAGTGTGTCAAGCGTCAACAGAAGTAATTAATAATTAATCTGAACGAACAGAAGAGCATCCTTTCAGTATAGTTGGAGAGTGTGTCATGATGAGTTGGTTTTGTGTAAACAATTCAGTGTTAATAACATTATTATATACTTGCCAAATTCTGGTTGTACGATTTTTTTTGCAAACCACACCAAACAACCATATTGGATTACAACATAAACTTGATCTGTCTGCTTTTCTGATAAAAAGCGAAAAAAATATTCTATTACAATATATTTTTCATTAGTATTACACTAAATTTAATTTAATTAATTTTTTAATAACACCTTATTGACTAGTTGACTATTACACTAGTTTACCAATTTTTACCAAGGTGTGTGACAAAGCATGAAACCTAGCTTTTATAAAGTAGAATTTTCTGTGGAAAACAAAAAAGTTAACGGTTTTGTTTAGGTTAGCCCCCGTTCTTGAAATATTGGTTCAAAAGTACCTATAATATTTCTGCAGGTTGGAGAACATTGAGGGACATATTGGACATGTGGTAGTTTGGTCAGTATGACTAATTGAATGTAAAAAATATATTTTTTATGCTTTTTTTTAAATATTTTCTAACTTTCAAGCATTTAAAATTACAGAAAACGAATCAAACAAAATCCTTTCTTTACTTAGTCATATAGAAGATTCTTTTGTGAACTTTATGAGCCCATACGCAGGCTTCTTGAACCACGCATACGATACTTACAGTCATTTTACCGAAACAGGGAATTCTAGTTTTTCGTTATTTAGTGATATTGGGTCAGTAACTCCAATTCGGGAATAATTCCTACACAAGTTTTGTTTGTTGTCATAGCTTCATTTATGGTCTAATATGACTATGTTAGGTTTATAATACATACATATAAATTAGAAAGAAATAAAAATGTTATTACATACTCTTGCACCTACATAGCACAATTGAGCGAAGACGTTTTTTCCCTGAAAAGAATTTAATGTTGTGTTTTAAAGGGTGATTTTTTAAGCATTTGGTTTTTCATTTAAGGTAAAAATGCAAAAATTTATTAAATTTATATTTCAGTCGATAAGACTACCTGAAAATGAATTTGTCTCTGCGAGCATGTTTCTTTATTATTTTTTAAATTTTTTATCACTTCATTTACAAACGAAAACTAATTTTTAGTGTTTTGATATTAAGTTTTTGGGAATATATGTAGTAAGAAAACTCCTTCAAGAAAACGAAATGTTCTCTTCATTAATAATTATATTTTAATAGTCAGTTGAAATCATCTGCCCCAATTACAGAGTAGATACTTTATCGCGTGATCCATGCGATTACAGACACCTATAAAAATGTATTGTATGTGGGTAAATGAGAACTGAGAACTATAAATATTCGAAACAGTTAAAGTTTCGCGGTAAGTAGCTACAGAAATAGAAGACTAATCGACATTGGTTAAATGTTTGGTACTAAAAAAACCTATTCACATCTGACCTAAATTTAACCACAATGCAATCGACACATAAATTATCGAAAATTGCTTCATATTTTCTCAATTGTTCAATTGATGACAGTATGACATCAAATTGATGAATGATGCGGTTCTCATAAACACATACGTCATACATATTATAAAGCATATGAAGCTTCTCCCTCTTCTTTTCCTGCTTTTAAGGATTAATTCTGTTCTCAACATCGGGGATGTGTTTTTGTATTTATTTTATTTCTAGACATCAGTTACAATTTCCTTCGGCACAAAACAATTTCTAAGTAAGAACTGTAACTTCCTGGAAGTTACTGTGGATCCTGTGAACGTGCGCACTAATCCGCAGATTAATTTTGACAAATAACTGACACGTACCATAAAGTAATTGATATGTATACAGTAAAAAGGCAACAATGACTTAAAAGCTTTGCCGACGTGACTTAACATTAAACTTTGAGTCCAGTGAAATACAGAGATTTGTGCCTAAGAATTCCAGGATAATACATTTTGCGTCGTAATATATCTATTTATTTAAATGAGTTGCGTATTTGTTATTTCTTCGTCGTGACATGGGGAAAATTTACTTTTGAAAAATGTTCAGATTTACATTATCTTACATCAAAAAAGGATTTTCTATCACATTAGTTTTGTGGAATTGAAAGGGTCAAGTTTTCTGAATTATTTTAACCCCTTGAGTACGAAGTTATTTGAAAGAAATTTTGTGTAGAAAACAGATTTAATTTTTAATGCTTTAAGTAAAAGAATAAATTTCATAAAACAATTAAATTTAAGCCTAAGGATTGATATAAAATGGAATTTAGTGGAAAACCAAAGTACAACATTTACCTTTTATTCATGATCGTACTCTTTTCTAAATAATTTAAATTCACATAAATAAATTATATCCGCCATTTCAAAAATCCGTTGAGCAACACCGACCCATTATGTGTTATGTCCATCGAAAAATGCATATCAACAGTTACAAGGATTTTCGTTTAATGTACTTGGAATGTACAACGTACATTGCCGTAATGTTGTTTCAGCTCCTAAATAAAGTATCTCTGATATAATGGGCCTAACATCAGATCCTGCATCACATGCAGTTGTATCCCTAATGGAATAATAATATCTATCATTCAAAACAAATTACACCTGTCGCAAAAGATACAAGGGATTGTGTAATGTGCATACAGTCCGAATAAAAACTTGTGCATTCCAGAATCGGCATCCATGTTTATGGTCAAACCGCGCGGAAGGGAGGGGATGGTGGTATAATAAAAGTTCCATGAATGAGATGCTTATGGATGGATTGATAGAAAACACGGAAGTAAAATACTTTTAACGATGATAAATGCAACAATTCAATATCTGCCTGCATAAAATTTTTAGCTTACCTTATTTATTTTGATTTCATGTTACCTTTGTTCCTTCTCAGTTCTCCTGGCTGCCTCATGTCCTGTCCTTAATTTGAGAATCGAAACCACTTCCAATATTTTTTTATTCAGTCTATCAATTAATCAGTAGTTCTTAGATATTTATATAGACTGTATTTTTCGTACCGCATATTTTGCATTTTAAGTCCTTCTAGTACTTGCGAAAAACTCATTTGGTAATATATATTGTCACATATTGTCACATGTTGTCACATATTGAGGATCGGCACAGTCATCTTGCGTAACCAACTACACATTGCTAACAAACTGTATTCATAACGGGATGACTGGTACAGTCTCACAACAATTCGCATCGGATTCATCGGATTGTTAGTCAGTCGGAGTTAGAAGTTGATTCGAGAAAGTAAATGACTACAATGTTTAATAAACCAATATACACATTTTGACTACAATGTTTTTTATTATAACTATATAAGATAAATATTTATTAGTAATAATATGAACGTAGTAAATGTAACAAGAGAATTCTTGACAACTGAATGTGCGGGAAAAAAAATAAATTGTAAAAGTTTTGAAAAGCATATATTTTTTACGAACACAATTTAAATGAACCTTTGTAATTTTCTACATAGTATAAAATTCTGTAATATTTAACTAAATAAAATTCTACTTCATCTAATTCGATTTAACAATTATGTATAGTGCAAATATTTAAATATAAACACCACATGAGTAGTAAAGCTAGGTACGCTTAACCAGTGTACCAGATTCATCCAGTCAAATGCTGTTGACCTTGCAGAAAACGCTGAGCACATCTTTTATTTAATTAAATTGCATTACGTGGTTGTTTCGAATTCTGTTCGATTACTTGGCATTCCATGTAATTAATTTCCTTGAGATTGATTTGCAGGGAAAGCACGCGTTGCTTATTATTCTCGTGTCGAGGAAACAGGAGAGGCCATTTAAAAAGAACTTCTTGAAAAAAGGATTGATTTTTCCCATTAAAAAAATTGTTAAGAATGAGGGAAATTTTTTTTTCGTTTTCGATTGCAAAAACTAACTCAATATAAATAAAACGGATTGCTAATGGAATCATTGCTTTTCAATGATCTCATTAACCTCTTGAGTTCGGTTACTGTGGTTCAACTACACATATTAGCGGTTCTGTTATTTACTTTAACAGCACAGCAATCACACTTAATGAATGTTAACTTTCAATTTTATTTCCGATATAATCTTTTGATGTTCTCAATGAATAGAAGAAGCAGCAGTGGACATTGGACAAGGAGGGGACAGGATGCGATTTTAAATGATAAATAAATGTTTTTGTTTTGTTATTGCACAATTTAAATATAGACTCGTTTTGTCTAATAAATGGAACTGTAAAATAAATTGTTTATAAAAAATTCTATAGTTCCTGGAAGTGGCCTGGGAAAATGTCCGCTACGAAAATTCATTGTAATAAAATTCATGATTATTCTAACGACGAATCTACCTGACAAAAAAGGAAATAATACCTTAATAATTTTTTTATTGTACGCTCGAGATCTAAGAATTTTCATTTTGCTTAAGGCAAAGTTATCAAAAGATTAGAAGCAGATGAACTGTTCCTACTGAATGTGAGAAGGATGAGGGAGGATGTGCACGATTCAAATTCAATATTTGAAATGGGAAAATTCATTGAGAAAGGTTTTGCCACAAATTTAATTTCAATGTGTTACTTTGTAGCAATATGAATTCAACTGTAATATAATGTATTGTGTTATATTTGCATTTTAGTCCTTCGTTGGAAATTGTGGTATAAGTTTTTTTTTAATTAATTTTATGTAGATTTGTGAAAATAAATTAGGAATCTTTGTTACTTGCAATCTCCAATATCTTCGATTTCTTCACGAAGTTTTAATTCATACAGTTTGATAAATTCATCACGTTTTGTGCGGTTTTACTTGAGGATGAAGGATTCAAATTGGTTTTTGTTTTGTTCATCAAGGCAAGGATTTGAAGTTTCAGGGTGATTCGAAATACGCCAAGCAAAACTTCTATGGATATTTGGTGAACTGATACCAATTGACTTAAAAGCTCTTCGCTAAATTAAAGTCACTTCCTCTATACGGCTCGCCATCCACCTGTTGTTATCGGTCGGTTCAAGACTGATACAAATACCATCAGAACGAAGAACAAGGCAGCAGCGGTGGCAGTAAAGAACGCATCCTCAGCTGGGATACTTTTCCCAGTTTGTATTTATTGCAATAGGCCAAGCATTTTTAAAAGTGTCTCACTTTCCGAAGGTGTTAATGATTGGGAAGCCGGAGTTGAGCTTAAATCTCACAAACGGCAACGGGTTAAATCAAGATGAGAAAGTGTGCGCATGTTCGGGTTTATTACTTGCGTAGGGATTTCTTCAGTGAATAAAAAAAAAGGATACATGCTCTGCGAAGTAATTGCACACACATTCGCACAAGTATACATTAAATAAGTCTCGGAGAAGCTTTTTTTATTGAGAAAGCTTTGATTCCTGCGGTGTGCGATTGTGTGCAGAAAGGATACTGACGAGCCCGTTGCCAGCTCGGTACTGGCATAAACATGAATTAGTGCCGACAGGACTCTATCACAACTACATCCAGCTGATACGGGGATACAGCAGTCTTTGGAAGACGATTCAGATGAATACCAGAGGCTTGGGCCTTCAATGGAATTTTTCTGGCCTCAGTTACCGCCCTCGTGTTAATATGTTCGAAACGTAAGGTCCATTCTTAGACTGCGCTGACTCTCCAACTCGAACATATTTAATACCATCCTCGACCCTCCGACATAAAGGTGCTGTGAAGTGAACAATTTGGTCAGTTCACCTGGACGAATCAGTTAGCGGTAGTAATTTAGCGATAACGGTAATCCATATCCGGTATCGGATAAGTGCGTATCCTGGCTAATCTAGATCGCGATCACAATATTTGCGTAGAAGAGACCGAACAGGTGTTGAAAGCCCGGCGTGATCCTCTTATGAGCTCAGAAATTAATCGGTTTTCGCAAGTGTTTCAAGTGACAAACAAGTGTTGATTGGATTTTTGTGTTCATTTCGTTAAATTTGTGTAACCACCTGTTGGTACGAGCAAAATGAAGTCGTCATCATTTTCGATTCGTGTAATGAGAAGGGTAAGTTCGAAATTGTTTTCTCTTTAATTTTTCTATTTACTCAATATATTGGTAGAACTCCTTAATTTTTCTTTTGTTCGCAAAAAGTTTTGCTCATCAAGCCGAATACCATTGCGTACAGACCGTACTTCGTCGATAATATTTTCTCGAATTCCGAACTCAACATTTATTGAGTTCTTTACTTCATTTATGTGCAACTTTTACGAAATCCTGTCGATTTTATTGAGTTGTTTTATTTGTTGAAAGAACAAGTCATACACATAAGTTAATCACAAAGCTAGGGAATGTAATCTACATGTCGGCTTGATCCAAAAATATTCACCATTTATGCTATGCTAATATATCATGAGTGTTAAATTCATGTTCAGGCGAAATTTTATTACTAAAATACAAATGCGTGTATTTATGAATATTGTAGGATTTTCCTTTTTTTTATTATATGCCCCAGTTTAATGGAGGAATACCCGTCAACGTACATTTGTTGTGAACGATTGGAAAAATACGATCTTCTGAGTGTAAAAAGGATCTCCACCCATGATTTAATATGTTTCAATGCGAAGGACTTTAATTGACCAAGAGAATTTTCATGTTGGTGTCAATCAGTGATTGACCCTTGTGGGATATTAATATGTTCCATAGACCATAAGATAGAATAAGGTCGGTGTTACACGTTGCCGCATATATGCATTGACGGTGGGCTCGTCCAGATAAGCAATCTGCTTCAATGGCTGCATTACAAGCAATCCTTTGTTCATCAACTCAATACTTAAAGGCAAGTAGATTTCCAGAACAGAGGTATTCATCTGAACAATTTTATTGATTCATATTACCGCCCTCAAACTAGCGAAAAACTGTAATCGCTCAACGGTTGGTACACCTGTCTGGGAGCAATGGATGCTCCCAGTAGTACCGAAGGCGAAAGGACATGCAATCTGTGTGTTCTCTGGAAATTGGTTGTGCACATTCTGCTAAGCTACTTGATTTCGTCATGCATCGCACGATCTTATACAATACAGAGAACGTCTTTTATTGTTACTAACAGTAACATGTCTTTTCATTTCATCTTATTTTCCATCATTTTTATGTGCTTCTTGTCGGTGAAATCAAATCTTCGAGAGCTGATGAAGCTCCATAAGTACATACATATATCACAAGTGAATGCAACAGAATTTTAACAATTGTTGAATTATGGAATGTAATATAAAGTTGCCACTGATGAAATCTTCGTCCTCCGTGAGGAAATTGCGAGAAGACACGATGCAGTTGGACGGATCAATTTGAGAAGCAGTGACTCATGAAAAAAGTTAATATTCGTTGAACAATTAGATTCATAAAAAGAGTTAATTAATTTTTTTAAAGAAGTTTTTAAAAATATTTAAAAATAAATTTTTTTGATACTTCTATTTTTATCTATATTAATTTTATTAAAATTTCTGAATAATTTTCAGCATTTAAAAGTTATTTAAAACTTCAACTTAGTTTCAAGTGATATTTTCTGTTTATTGTTTTCCATTACAACTCGAAATTGTGCTTCAGGTAAATTGAACCAGAAATGTTTTTTTCAATTTTTTTGATGATCTTTAATAACTGGCTGCAACGCAAAATGTAATGCAACTTATAAGTATGAACCACAGGAATTGTTGTTGCGTTATATTGCATGCATTTTACACAAATACATTCTTCCAATGCATAGTGTCATAATATTCTGAAAAGTTTTACATTCATATTTCAATGATTTCCATTATGACTATTTTCCTATCTCTGAATACGTATGGTATAAGCAATGCAGGTATTTCTGTTGTTTGGAAATTCTGTATTTGACTTTCTAGTAATCTGAACTTTTCCAATATACCTATGTGTATCTATTGTAATAGAACTCCTACACAACAGCTCTCGTTCTCTTTCTTACCAAGTCACCAAGTAACCAGGCGATCAGAAATCAGCAACAGTAATTCATTTATACTTGTAAAGTCGTAATAAGAAAGGACTTATTTGAACTGTTTCTTATTTTTTCCGAAAGAGTTTATTTTTAAAAATATATATTTCTTAACACGATCTTATTTGGTTACAGTAAGCAGTAAGTTGAAAACAACCTGCATTTCAAACATTCTAGAGTCTACTATAGATCCAATTTAAACAACAGATTCAGATGGGAGCGAGCGTCTCCCTCTGCCCTTCCCTAATTGAACACACTTAGTAGTTGTTGCTGGAATCATGCTAAATTCAAATTGTTTCTAATTCCACATCATACAATTGTACTAAATTGAATATTATGCTTTTCACTATCCTTGGTAGCGTTGCCAGAAGTTATTTGTGAGTGTACTGAACGTTTGTAAATTACGTCGTACTTTGTATACAATATGTAGGCCGTAACCACCGTAGGACATATGTATTAGATTTGAGCGAACGTTCGTACCGACAAGAAATAATGATGACAGAAAAACAAGAACTATATATTAATTATTGAGAAGAGAAAAGGAACCGTTTTATGGATGTCATGTCCATCTGTATGTCTCTTTTTTGTCCAGACAATAACTCGAGAACGCTTGAACGCTTTGAACGCTAGAGGGTTGAAATTTAGTAAAAATTGTCTCTCAAATTTCATGTCAAAATTCGCAGAGACAAAAATGAAACAGGCATTTCTTTCCCTGGAACTCAACCAATATTCTAATCCATAACAACAAAAACTGAAAACTAATCTTAGATAAAATTGAACACATTTAGCAGTGATTTTTAAATTTCCAACATACATATGAAGGTTGTGTTTTTTACCAAAAAACTTGTATTATAAATATCTTTCACCATACATCCAGAATTTCTATTCCATTTAATTAAACAGATTACTTTAGTACTTTAGACCAGTTACCATTAGATTCTACTTGAGGTTTCTATACTATAATATAATAAATTATTTTGAGACTAAAAAATTATCACATTGAAAGGTATTTTATAAAGTAAAGGACATTGACGTAATTGTTGCATTCGGTGTTCCGAAGTTGACACCACTTTGCACTCACTATGAATCCCCAATTGATGAATTTCTACCGATATACGACTGCAGGCTGCAGCCTTGAGGCTTTGGATGCTGAGTGTTATGAGGCCACCTGTTTTGAATTTACAATGATATCACACTTATTTCTGTGAATTTCATATCATTGCATTGTATTGCATGGAAAACTTGTGCACTTTCCGCTAATAATAAGTTTTCAACTTATTACAATTTTAAAACAATGTTTTTAATAACTGCATTACTTCTGCACTGCACTCTCAAAATTCAACGCTCTCTTAAATACAAGCTTTTTATTTTCATGGATTTTCTGATACACTTCGCGGGGATAAGGTTTTGAAATTTTAACAAAGTTATTTTTTTGGCTTAGTCACATTTTCCCCACTCTGGATTAAAATCGGGAGAAAAGTAAGTGAATGGATAAAGCCGTGTGACAAAGTGCCTCATCTTCAATTAGGATAAAGGATCACTCCTCTTTCCAAATTGAGTTTTGTACAGCAATAAAGCATACTTTGATGTACTGGTTTTGTCCCATGGTGCTTTCTACAGAAAAAAAAAACTATTGTGCGGTCCCTTTGAACTGAGGTCCTCTTTAACTTCCTTCCAGAGAAATTAGCGATTTGAAAGCATCTCAATGTCAATCGTGTTGAGCACTTCAGAACAACGAGATGGCTAGTTTTACTAGAAGAGTATTTTTTTTCCTGGTTAAAACATTTTTTAAAATAGTACCTTTTTCTTTATCAGTCACCTTTACGAATTTTCCTCCTAGTAGAAAGACTGCTGGAAGACAAATGACAGCTATTTTTCTCTTCTCATCCGTTTCTGAAATTTCCGCGAAAACCCGATATAACAAAACAAGGAAATATTTTCTTTTTCTGAAACATAACGTCAGATAATTTTCACAAATGTTGCTTCAGTCATTGCACAAATTGACACGTCATTTTTAGTCATTCGTGTAAATTTTCATATCGCTACTTTTACCATTTTAAAAAGAAAAGTATGCAGGCCTTAAAAAATTCAAGTTCGTGAAAGGGTTTATTAATAATAATGTCATTATTAATGATTTTTTTATGTTTTATTTCAAAAACTGAAGTGATAACAGTACTTAAGGTGCCGGTTTTATGGAAGATTCTTTCGTAATTCATCTACAAAAAAAAAATTCGAATAGCTGAACTAGGAATTTTTCGTGTTGGTATTTAATATGGTGTTTGTTTTAATATAATAATTTTTTTCATCATTCAGGGTAAAGTATAAAATCAGATTTGAAATAATTTTATTTTTACATTTTTCAATATTTTTCGTTTAATGAAAAATTAAACTAATGAAACTAATGATGAAGAAACATGAATGTATATCAATTATTTTTCTTTATTCAAATAAATCATCCTTTTACATTAATAAAAAAACTGTTATTTAAAGTGACTAATAACCTTTTTGTTTAGATAATTGTTTCACGAAGACCCTCGTTTCTATGTGAAAATTATTTATTTCCGATTCAGCACTCAACGCAGTTATTTTGTTGTTTTGTTTGTTTTTCTTTTATCAAATTTTCTTCAGTGATATTTCCAACACTATTCGTCGTTTTTTTTCGAAGATATATATCCCTAAAATTTCAATTCAATTTTAATTTACTTCTGTTTGGAAAATTATTTCTGATGATGGCGAAGGACGATCCTTTGAGGCGAATGTCCCAATTATCCTGTCAGCAAATTTCCGTTAAATATTATTAACACGGAAAATGTTTGCCAAGGTAGGAAAAAGTAAAATACAATTGTTTTTGACGACAACTCTATGAATCTTATAAATTACAATTCGTCATTCCGACAATAATTCAGAAACAACAACAATAGCATTGAATTTGCCAATACAAGGATAGCTTCAAAGTAATAAACATTTTCACTTTCTCGGATAATTTCCCAGAGGTAGAAGGCCTTCTCAATGCTTACTATTTTTGCGACTTCCTTCCCCTGCGGCTAGTAAGTGCTCGTCGGAAACAAAATGAACTCGAACGGAAAGTTCATGTGAACTAATTCAACAACAAGCGCGAATATCAAATTTAAAGTAATACATTTGTATGAAGTCAGATTTGTTTTGTTTGAATAACTGATGGGAGACTTTCAATCCTTTTTTTGTGTTTGGGTATCCAATTAGGTAAGCCTCCGTTCGCTCGAATGTCAGAGTGTGGGATAATTGGGAAATTTCCAAAACGAAGTTCTGGTTAATGCTTCAATAGCCTTCAATTTAATTAAATGTAATTTTCAGGGCTTCGAAGTATTTTTTTAATTTTTTTTTTTGAAAATGTGATCCTGACAATATTACCTACGCTTGAAAAATTCTGATAAAACTGTTGCATTCCTCATAAAATGCCGGGGCAATGGCAAACAACCTTAAAAACTGCAAAAAAAAGATAGTGGTGCTTTTGTTTATGAAATTTTATTATCACAGTTTTATGAGACGTTTTTACATTTTATGATTTTGTTTTTCGCCACGTTGTTGCTCAGTTAAATATAATTTATTCGAGAACCAGCGATTCAAATCTTGAATACCGCGGATCCTTATAATACTGAAAGTCGCTTTGGGACCGGAAGTTAACAAAATAAATCCAAAAGTATTAAAGTTGACATTTATCTCTAAATTCCAATTGAAATGCAAAACCAACCAAACAAACAAATGAGTAATGAAACTGCTTAAATGCTCTCTCGTCGAAAATCTAGAAAAGCACATCTAATGCACTTTGAAAATTTAACAAATTTTACGAATTTTCCTTTTTTCCCGTATTTATGGTTATGAATACTTTTCATTGCACTCACACCAACGAATTTTGAATTTCAGCACCGTCATAATTTGCCCGTCCAGAAGGAATGGAATGTTTTTAGTTGCTGAATTTACATTGCAAATAACCGTAATTTGCGTTCGGAGGGAAGCAACATTTCATACGAACGGACACCATTTTCTTGTTTGTAGAACTAATACGCTTTCAGCTTCTTAACACAAGTTGGCATTTTAACGGGCTTTAGTAATGCGTTAATTTTTCTATGAAGTATATGAAGTACGTATTATTAATTTGTTGGAACTGCAAATATCCACTACAGTTTTCTAAAATATTCAGAAAGATACGATTCGTAGAATCATTAACAGTGGAGGAAAATGTGAGTCGATATAAACGATGAAGGAAAACTAAAATCATTTTTGGCATCTATTTTTAATTTCGCTCGTATTTTACTGGTGCTTTTAAATCTTATTTATGTTTAATTTTCATATACGATGGTATTATTTACACTAGTTATAAATAATATTATTTACTTTAATGCGTTTCTGTCATACAATTTCAATCCTTACACCTTGTAAATTCTTTAAATAAATATGGCGGAAGTCTTTCATTTTTACATGAATTTACGTGGGGAATTTGAACCGGATTTTATTTTGAAACATATTGGGAATACATTTCATCGAGTCGAGTCATTAATCCTCATCGTATTTAAACTTTCAGACTTTATGGTATTGTTTTTTTGTTCCGCAATTTTGTGAATAAACTTCATAGAAACAATAACTTTTCGTTGAACTTTTTACAACTTTCCTAGCTTAAATTGTAATGTTTTGATTGAATGAATTTATCAAATTATATCACATATGCCACAGAATTGTTGCAAACCATCGTACAAATAGATTGAAAATTTCACTATTTATGATATTTTGATTACGTTTTTGCCTATATCTTGAGTGGAGTAGTTGACATAGTTTTTATGTTCACAATGATATCTTATTTAAATAAACAATTTTAGATTTCTAAATATATTTGCATTTTGAAAGTCGTTCGTTTATAATAACCTTAAAAAACTGCTTGTTATAATATAAAGGTACTCAAACCGGAAGCTGTATTGGGCAATTTACTCAATGAAAGGTATTAATTACGTTGCCACGTTTAGTTAATTTACATTAAATATTCATTTATTCCATTTAGGGATACTTTCAATTCACTGTAAATACGAGTTCTTCATTGCACCTGTTACATAAATATTCGCCAAGCATCAGCATCGCCGAATAAGTCGTTTCCGATAATATTCACGAGAATTGTAAAAATAGTTAATGAGAATTCCCACTTCTATAATGGAGTCTTATGTGGGTGTAAAAACTCCATAAGAACTCTGGTTCTTATTGCATTGATTTTGCCTCCTTCCTTATTAGTAGTCAATAGAACCGTCCTCATTGGATTGCTTAAAAATCCTCTTTCCCTGAACTTGACACAGATCGAAATTTATTGGTTCACGTATAGTATATCACGTTCTCCTCCAGGGAATTTTCATCACTTTATCGTGAACACTTTGGGTTGCGGGGGAATGGGGATTACAGGAGACCATTACTTTTGGCAGAATGATTATGTTTTAACGCCACCAAAAACTTTTCGCCCTTCTGTACATTTCCAGTCCATTAACTGAAGAAAACTTTACATGGTGTATTTCGTGATATATTTCATCACAATATATTTAGTATTTTATCTCCATTTTAATTATGGTTTTCATTTTTGATCATCGAGTGCGAAAGCGAAATGAGACTGCGAAATGATTTTGAGCTGTCACAACCGGAAAATTTGTTGGGGTACCTACCTGTAAACCAGGTAAGAATGTGAAGGATCCTCACTTTTGTCAAGGAAGATGGTAATGTAAAATCGATACCGGCAACCAACAAGTGGATACGCCCTGATAAATTATGGGAGCAGACAGACAAGCGCCATAACACGTTCCCTCGTACAACGCGCCTAATTATACAGATGTTGGGGACAACACTGAGTTGCTGTTACCTTCGGGATGATTGGAAAAGTGTTGGGGAACGAATAGTTTAAATTTGTGTAAAATTTCTTCGACACTTGTTGAGGAATCGAGGAACATGACTAATGGCTTCCCTTAATAGCGTAATTAAAACAAGGCACTTAATCATTCAGAGTGAGCATTTTTTTTGTGTCTTGCCATTTAGATTTTCAGTGAAAATTGAAAAAATTATGGAATCCTATTTATACTTCCGCTGTAGAAACAGCAAAAAATATTCAAATGATAAAATCTGTGACAATTACCTGTCAGGATTACATCGCACAAAGTCTCTCCAATTACAGTGTACAACTTTTCCCACAGACTCTATTATGTTATGGCGGGCAAGAAACAAGAAACCGCTCCAAGAATTTAGATTTTTCATTTGAAATTAACCTGAACAACCACCTCTGGTGACAGTCGAGATTTAATGAGTTTTTCCAGGATAAAAGGAAAGAAAACGCAGTCCTTGGGGCTCATGTCCTCCCCCGGGAGAAGGAGTAAGTTGGAGCACTTGATGGGCTCTATTTTGTACTGACTTTGAGCATGATTGAGGAATAAGAAAAGCCCGTTGAGTCCCCTAGGCAAATTACTGTGCCAAACTACACGTGAGCAATCTTGATTTGAGGAAAGAAGAACAATGAAGGAAAACGGAATTGTATAAAGATTGCTAATGTTCCTTGTGCGAAATGGACGAGGTTTATTTGATGCTATAACTTTGCCCTTATTTGTGCCTCGCCCGATTAATTCTTTCATTCATTGCCACCTGAAAAACTTGGTCGTGGAACTTTTGAAAGGAAAACGAAATCCACAATAGACAGAATTTGTTGATGGAGTTATTCTGGAATAACTTTGCATTAAACTCCTGTTGAATATTAGTTTATCGTTACGTGTTTTTGGAGTTATTTATATTTTTATATACTATACAAATGCAATATACTCATCTCTCGGATTACGAGTTTCCAATGTCACTTAAACAGGATGTTCATTTTTAGTAGATTTCGGTATTTATGCGTTTATATCAGTTTTACGCGACATCGTAATTCTGTTGAATACATAGAAGTGTTTTATTTTTAAATCATCGGATCAGCAGGTCATTATACATATTTACGTATATTTTGCATAATGTATATCCGATTCTCAATATAAGGTGTGCTTTTCAATGACCTGCTGATCGATGATTTAAAAAACGGCAAAGGAAATTTACGAAATATGAAACGGAAACTAAGGGCCCGATTCTACGTAAGAGAATTTTAATAGATCTCTTAATATCTTTTAAAGGTTTTTAAGAGATGATGGTATTCTAGGTAGCAGAAATATCGTGAATTTAAAAATTAAAAGTTAAGAGATTCACCACAGCTGTCGAACAAATTTTTAATAAAGTGCACCTCACTATAAATCTCGAAAGGGTTTTTTGATAATCCCTCAAGTTTATCATTACTGTACGATGGATTTGGTTTTAAAAAAAAATTATTTAGCAAAACATTTACTATCCGTTTTTATTGCCTTTCTTAATGTTGTTTCTCTCTTCGATTTTACGAACTCTCAATTATCCATGAAATTATTTCTGGCACAACATTTTCCATTTTTTGTTGACACTTGAAAGCGTTTTACAGCAGCGTCTGACTTTAGAGACGTTTAGAGATATGAATTTGAACCTCTTAAGTTAAGAGACGATTGAGGTTAGATATTTCTTTTAATTTTGTACGCAGAATACCAAATCTGTTAATTAAAACTCACCACTCAAGTTAAGAGATCAGCTGATTCTTGACGTCTCTTAACTGGCTACCTGGAATACCGTTTCTGTTAATTTTGCAATTAAGAGGATAAGAGCTCTTAACTTTTACCTAGAATCGGGCCCTAAGTTTAGCGCCTTCATGTGACAAATAATATAATATAATTTAATGTAAGTGAATGTTTTATGAAAATGGAATCCCACTTAAATTAATTCTTTTACCCTTTCGAAGAAACGAGTAAACGACCGCTAATAGACCCGGAAAAAGAATAATTGCGCAATTTCTTTTAAGATAATTAATGTTTATCTGCTGTCCAAATTAAAATTGTCAAAATAGTTCACTAAAATTACTCTGAAGTGAGAATCTGTAAGAATTTTATAAAATGTTCCATATAATGATCCATATAGATAGCTGGATTAACACTTAGTGTGAAGAAGATCTTTATAGGTCATTAAAAATCACACCTATAATTAAATAGAATTTTGTACATTTATTCTGTTTTTTAAGGCGCTTAGCTAAACACTTCTGGGAATTCTTTTTGATTTACGCTATTTTCGTTTAAGTGAAATTTTTCAGAAACCAACATATCTTCGCGTAAACCGAGGGAAATGACATGTCGTTTATATAAAACGTTTTGCAATTGGGATCTTAACTGCCCATCCTAAAGACGGCAAATGGCATTTAAAAACACAACAGAGTACACTTGAACAAGTGCTCCATTTATGAAATAGGAGATTAAAATGCTATAACAAATGACTTGAAAAGTTTAGGTTTCAATAAATAGAGTAAAATGAAATTAAAAAATTGCCTTCAAAATGGAAGCACAAATCATGATCTGCTGTGGACAGAATAACAAATCAAAATGCAAATAATATGCATTATTCATAATATTAAATTAGGACTTGGGGGATTTTCGTTTTGACTGTGTTTTGATTGTAAATTGTTATTATTGGAAGATAGATTGGACTAAAATTGGTGAGAGATTGTTGAATTTATTTTGTATGTATTTATAGTTTTCTCTCTATTTTTACTCTTTTTTGCTTCCTGTTGAAAGAATTCAGAATTTCTAAACAATAAAATAATTTTGTAAAATGTAGTTTTTTATGTTACAACAAAAACTTTTTCCGTTTAATGCCTGCAAGCACGCTAAAATATGCCACCTTCTTTCCGGAAACCTCTACTACAGAGCATTCATGTTATTATGCTCACCATAACATTTTTCGTAAATATGTATGCAAATATCTTGAATTCCGAAATCTTAATTTTGTCGTCCTCGAACAAGTCAAATTGAAAAAGTAAAATTTTGATGCTCGGCAAAGTTGAAGCTGTGAAATTTTTGTAAATTATTAAAACTTATCGTTTAGAAATTTTGGAAAATATTGTTCTTTCAGCAATTTTGCGCAACCAAATTCTTATTAAAATAATAATTTTAAATTTTCCTTGTCAAAAACAAATTTATTTTTTCTATTTGTGCATAAACGTTTTAAGGATGTGTTAATATTTACTAAAAAAAGTACCAATTTGCTCTAAAAGTTTCTTGTTAAATTTTATGCTTGTAAGTTTCAAAAACGTGATTTTGTGGAAAACACGTTCATAGTTTTTATGGTTGAAGGTGTTACGTGATATTTTTGAGATAATCCTTTTTTGTCTGTCGTTTCTTTTAACTTTGTTTGCTTTATTCGCAAATACTAGAGAACCCGTCAAACTTACACATAAATACGTATTGCGATTAACTTAAGTTGAAGTGTTATGTGTTTATAGATTGGAAAAATTGGTTTTTTAAAATTGTTTCTGGATTGTTTATTTCTTCTTTTATCATGTTCATGTCGTGATCGCCGAAAAAATTTGTTCATTCCTGCAAAATAGCACAACCGAACTGTTCTTTGCATTAAATTTTGGTAATTATATTTTAAAGAAAAGGTTCTTATACCTAACTAGCCGGTCTACCCGGTTTCACCTGGTCGGTTGGTGGAATGATTGTTATTAATTATCGTGCCATTGATTCATCATCGTTTTACATTCTTATTGTTGTTCGCCTCTTTATCTATATTCATTGCTTCTTCTGTGCATGAAAACAGGACAAACCTTTCGTATTATAATAACAATATGAAGTATAATGTAATTAGGTATAATGTAATACGAAAAAAAAATTTTAAAACAAATTAGTTAATTATTATTTAACTTCACATTTTTACAGATAACTTAATTGATAAAAGTAGATAACCTGACTTTTCAATTTTGTATAATAATTCAATTTAAATATTGGTCTACCAAATTTCACCTACGATGCCAAAGAGAATAAATATTATTCAGAGGACTTCCTTATAAACAATGTTTTTTGTTTTTTTATTGGGCGGCACTAATATTACCAGACTCGTGGGCGAACTTACTCGTGAGCAAGCAATATAAAACTGACCGTGGAAGAAACAATCTTCCCTTAAATCTACGCCGGCATATTTTAAAGTTTGACCCTGAGACTTGTTAATCGTCAAGGCGAAACAAACTTTGATGGGAAATTATAGTCTCTTAAAATCAAAGGAGAGGTCATTAGGTATGAAGGGAATACGTGGCACGACAGAAACAAAAGTGTGAGAGACATTTTCCCCGTCAACAAATAAAATTTTGTCAACCATTTTCTTACTTTTAAAAACGAACTGAACGGCACCAAGTCACTCAAGCAAATGATGCCAAATGCGCGGCTGTCGCTCACTTTACCCCTAGCCATTAGGCAGACACTACAGCAGGGATGGGCATGCAACCACAGTCTCAAAATGTGATTGTGTAAAAGCTCTTCAAAGCTCTCTCCGGCCTTTTTTACACTGTTAATTTTGGTGACGTCACCTGTCATGTAAAAGTGAAGCCACATGGCAAAATGACTTCAAATTTACAGTGTACCGAAAGCAAAGCGAAAAGAAGCATAGTCCTACTCGCATGACGGCCGGCGGCCGAATGATGCGCTCTCGACTTGCGAGCTGCTCGTGTACATATTCAAAGCTCTAAAAGCTGGAGTGCCCGCGGGCATAGGCCTGCCCATCACTGCACTACAGTCACAGATATATCATTCCAGCATGCACGCACTTATGTTCGCCCGTTCGCCGTCAGCCATGCGCATGCCGCCGCGCTGGCCCGCACCTTCTCAGTGAGGGATCGTTCTCGCCTACGAAGATCCGCACAAAGAAGAGACGTGGAAAAGAATTTCTGTGACGTCATGTTAAAGGAATTTCCGTTATTCATCCCTTTAGGGGCGGAATTTTGAAAAATCCTTTCTTAGCGGATATCTATGTCATTAAAGGAATGCACTGTAAAATTTTCAGCTCTTTAGGCCCAGCGGTTTGGCCTGTGCGTTGTCTGTCAGTCACACACGGTTCTTACTGTTTTATAGGTAAAGATTGTTTTTAAATACCTACTCATTTTCAAAATTTCCAAATAAAATTTATAATAAATAGTATAGTATATAGTATTGTATAGTATAGTATATAGTATTTATAGTAATAGTATATTTATAATAAATAGTATAATAAAGGCATTCCCTGATCTGATTCATCTTACAAATTTTACGAAGCAATTTAATGTCAAATGTCAACGTTTAAGGTTAATTAAACTTAATAACTGTACATATATGATTCTAGAATATTAAGGAAGTTTTGACTCTTTCTCTTCATACTATACATCCTGTTTTTGTCCTGAATATTTGAAATAAATTTCCCACATTTTGCAATTAATAGTATTTAATTTTTATATTACTTTATAAGGTTTAAAAGGTGTATATGTAAAGCAATTAAAATACTTATTTCTTATAGTGTACATTTCACTGTTTGGTGATCTGAAATTTGTTTCATGAATCTTGAAATTTGGTTTAATACGTTTCCATGGGAACTTGAAGTTATTTTTACGATTGTAAGTTTCTTGGAAAGGAAAGGTTAGGTACTCTCAAAAACAGCTATAAGGATGCAAGCTATTAATTTTCTGCCTTGTTATGAATGAATCCTTTTCAGAGAAATAAAGCTCAGTGAAAAGAATCGGGATAGGAAAATGAAATTCGCCGAATGTTGGTTTGCCCTTGTTCAAGTTTCGGGGTGCACAGGGAATGGCGCGACGGCGTCGGCAGCGGCGTACGTAAAATTTCAGGGTTGTTTATCCAATTAAAATGATTCGGCGAATTGAAAACGTTTTTACTTCGATTGTGTCCTTTTTTTTTTTAAAATAGGAAGCCATCTTAAAGAACACTCTTATTTCTATTCCGATTAATTAAAATATAAGTTGATATTTTGTTATTTTGATGTTTTAGATTCGCCAGATTGAAAAATATTTGTTCAATTTTGAATTTAGTTTCCTGAAGTGGTGCAAAAAATAACTAAAAATTTTACAGTAGAAAAATTGATAATGCAATAAAAGTCATTTTAATTTGATTTTCAAAAATTATATTCAAAAATAAAAAGTCCAAGTTTAAGAATTTTAAAATAAATAATTTAAGAAGACGAAATCAAATTTGAAATTCAAAATATGTTGTCAACAAGATGCGAGTTGCGAGTGAAAAATAATTAATTAATCGATTGATAAAATAAATGATACTATATAATTACATCTCTTTTGAAAAACAGTGTTTCATGAATTCCTTTTACCGAAAAAAAAAACGAATTGAGAGATTGTAGTCAAATTGATTAACTCCTAAATCTTTTTGAGATGGATATATTTTTATACGTAAATTACAACAAATATTCCATGAATTACAACTGCTATAAGTTTCATGGGTTGTATTAGCGAAAGTGAATTGTTGATATGAAAGGACAGTGGGCGAAAATGTATGAGCGGCTCACCCTGGTCCGCCACAGTCTAGACTAGTCTTTTTTGATGGTATGATAGCCATGTATCTTTGTGCCAATGCATTACAAATTCCATCCTGGGGCTCTTTATTTATCTGAAGAAGAAGAAAAAAGAAGTCATTTCTCTCCTTACTGGACAATGCTGTATGAATGGGCGGACACCTACGTTCACCTTTCACCACATCTATGGTAGATAGATATTTCAGATATGAGGAGGACATTCATAGACTGGCTCTCTTTTGGACTCTATTATAATTGTAAATTGATGAAGATAATAATTAATTAAATAGCAACTCAGCAAGACCGAACACTTTAGCTATTTTGTAATTTAATTTAGCTTACTGCGATTTCGATATATTCCTGTATAATATACAGGTGTACATATATTATATAATATATAGTGGTGCATTTTTTAGTGCAGATTTGTGCGAGCACAGGGAGTTTTATGGTGGGCCAGCCTTTGTCTTCTCTCTGGCTCATATCTTTCATTTTAAGACTCATAATAATAGTCAATTATAATATTAAATAACGGAAAGTAGTGATTAAAAATATTTTATTTAGCACAATGTTTAAGCCGTTTTATCTAATGACCTCCGGGTTGGATTATAATGAAAAATGCTCATTTTGGTTAGGTCTTCCGATTCGAACATATTATATGTCTGGCGGTTCTGGGTGAATTTTGCCCACCACCTTTTACTGAAAATATAAGTGAACGAATCCCCACAAATTTTTATTTGTGGAAGTGTTTGTGTGGTTGATATTACGTTTGAAAAATGCAATCAAAAATTTTCATCAACTTTTTGAATAAATCAAAATTTTTAAATTTTTTTCTAGCTAGCGAATGTAAATCCTTTATTGCAAATCCTTTGATCACTGCAGAATTCCTGTTTTGACAATGCTCCACTTCAGGCTGATGTCTATTAAAGCTAAAATATGAACTCGTATTTGGATGACAAAAACCGCTTGTAAATTCGCTCGAGTAAATTTTTATTTACCACGGAGATAAATCCCAATCGGTAATATTCAGTGACATGATTGATTTCTGTGGTAACACTTTCGATGAGATTGTTCAGCCATACACGGTCAATTTGTCCCTAATTACGAGGCAGAAACCGATGCACAAACTAATCAGATAATTAATATGCGTGGCGCGACTCCAGTCATGGGGGTGCGAAGGTTCACCAATCGCCATGTCATATCTCACTGTTGCTTGCTACAATCATGGCGACTGCAATCATCAGGACTATCGCAAAGCCGAAAGCATCGTCTGGCGCAATTTACTTTAATTGGGTGCGGAGATATGAATATGAATACGAGACAAGATTATTTGCTCTCGGGCTGATAAATAAGAATAATTGTGTGCGTGTGCGTGTCCTTTCATGGTGACCCAATAACGCGCACAAATCAAATCTGCGACTTGAAGTAAACACTTCCGCTGCTAAGGGGCTCAAAGGAACTGCTCCCATGATTACCAAAGTTGAAACATATCAACTTTCTCCAGCATTGGCGAAATTGAGGCCTATTCTTTTCGTCTTGGCCTAGAATACATGAGGAGAAATTTTACCAAGAAATGATCTCGTTACAGACAATCATTGAATTTGATTTTTTTTGCTCTTTTGATTTGAAATATTGAATTTATTGCTTGTGTTCCTTTTGGAAATACGTAATTTTATTTGTTAAAGGCCTTTTTTTTTTGAAGGGTACTAGGAAATGGCAAACGGTTTCCAAAAATACGTTTTTTTACGGGAATCGATAAGTTACAGTTTTGAAAATATGCTTCCAAAATGCAGTAATGAAATTCGCTCCGATTACAATACTTTTTTTTAAATACTCAAAATCGATGTCACTCTCGTGGGAACTAGGATTATATTGGTCTGCTGAAAAAATTCGATTTTTAATTGCAATTTAAAATTGAAAAAATATCGCGAAAAGCGAAATTCTAAATTAATTGCGCCAAATCGTAACAGGATTTTCTAATTTTTTGATTTTATACTGTATATTTTATAAAGACCATGTCAACTCTGATTTCAAATAATACCTACTTAATACTTATATACACTAATACTATACAGCCTGGATGTTAGTCCAGTAGACCTCTAAAGAAACGTAAAGTTCACCGGCCGCCATATTGCTTGTTTTATATAACTATTTTGTTTTTAAGATAATAACACTTGCATTTTAAAAAGTAAATGTTTCTTCAAAATTCATTTCACTATTTTTTACAAAAAAACTTTTGGAAAAAATGGAAAAAGGTCCAAAAAGCGGGAAAGCCCCGTCAATGAAAACAAATTTTTGCAAGATTTATTACAGGAGTGAATTACTAATACCCTGGCTCAATATTTTTTTGTACATTTTATCTTTATAAAAAAAAATACATAAATGGATTGGTACTGAAAACGTTTGCACAATGCCTCGCATAAAGAATGTTAATTTTATAGTCTGAAATTATGGTTACTTCTAATTATAGGCTTTAAATGGTTTTAGCAGATATAAAAAATACATTTTTTTCGTGTCTCTTTGTTAGCAATGCACTTAAGTACCGCAGTTAGAGAGATTAATATCCTTTAATGTGAAGCAACACGTCTTGTGGTTCTGTTTAATTTTGAGATCGTTTTTACGCATCAGTCTGTCTATGTGTAAACCAGCGAATGATTGATTGAGGGGAGTACATTTTCCTGAAAAAATATTTCCATAACGGTGAATCCCCCACCATCGAATCGAGCACTTTTACAGCCATAAATTCCACCAAGGTGGATTACGTGTTGTATAAAAATTTGCCTAAACTGTGGTTATGGTAGAACTCAAGGAACTTTCAGGATCCTGTGTGCATTAAATGTGCGAAGGAAATACTGTCTCAATAACTTTTTTATAACTAATATATTTTAAGCTTTGGCTACAGCCCTACTGGTGAATCTAGATTGAAAGTATTTCTATCAAGTTTTCAATTTAATCAAATATAAATCAGTCAGGTGTGCCACTATCAGGACCTCCACATCGTTGCCGCCATTCGTTTTCGACTTTCAATAAAGGCCCAGTCTAGATCTTTTTGTTTATTTGAGTTTTGAAATATTCAAGTAAATTTCGATACACAAAAGTTTTTGTTCATGAATAAAAGCAATAAGAGATCCTCGAGTCGATAAGATATGAATGTTCCGGTAAAATTGTTCATAGTGAAAAGGTGAACAGGGACTAAGTTGAGGATGAATATGAATATGGAATATGGAGTTGACATGAAAGAAAACTCCTCATCCCATTATCTTATGCCATTATAGATTTATTCCTTCCTCACCATACAGAATGATCTGATAGAACTGTTTCATGTATTTACTATACTTAGGCATCACTATAATGCGACTTAGAACGGAACTGGGACAGAGTAAATACGTAAAGTTCCAAATCCACCAGTCTTCAATAATGATGAGCAAATACGAATATTGTACGGCCTTAAAATAGTAATTGTGGTGGAGACTTAGGAGACATATCAAGTTATATGCACAATTTTATGATGCTTTGATTCGTAAATTTTGTAAAATAATTTATTTCCATGGAATTTGTAATTTAAGAACTGTAATTAAATTTACATAAAAGAATGCCGAAATTCGATTGAAATAAAATTGACATAGCAGCAACAATATCCATAAACAGAAACGAGCATAAAATTGGTCTGTTTTTGGAAAATTGGACTTTTGCTAAATGTGGAATTTGTTAATATTAATAATATTATGTAATCATAAGTAATTTATAAAAAAATAATAGAGCTGGGCTGTTTTCATGTAATATCATTTAATTTGTAAAACTATTTTTAATGTTGTTATATACTAATGTTTGATATTTCCTTTGTTTTTCCCACATGTAAAATATATATAGAGTTTTCTTATTGTCTATTATTAGGAAGTGAAAAGAAACTGTTCCTTTGTTCGGGAAGCAACATTTGTGTTTATGTTCTCTGCTTCTTAATAACTTGGTGTGAAGTGAATTTACTATTTTTCGAGGGAACACTTTTTTGGGAAGAATCTTTGAATGTTTTACATACTTGGTGTTATATAATAGATAGATCATCAAAATGTCTTCTGAACTACATCTAGAGTTTAAACCAACCATAGTTCAATTTCCAATTTCGATGTATTGTTCTTCACAAAACCAATAAAGGTTGTTTATTGTAATTTAGTGTCCATTGTGATATTGTGAATCCAATATCAAATCGTAACACAAACAATTATGATTCCATTAAAATTAATTTTGCATCAGAGAAAACTTCCAATATTTTGTGCTAAATTTTTCCATTAAAATCTCCTTAAATAGTATCAAATTGTGGAAAGGAGTTTTATGAAATTTTAATTGTAAATGAATTGTAATGTAATTGAAATGTAAAACAGTCCCGTGTCTCGTAAAAGTTATTTCCTACACAGAATGCTGCAGTCCCACGACGTGGTTCCTGAAAAACTAATTAAATGTTGATTTAACTACAAAATACCAAAAAAGTAAGTAACGCAATAAATTCACAAACTTCAACAGAGAACAATCAAAAATGCAATATATTGTTATTCATTTTGTAAAATTAAGAATGCTTGTATAACAATATTGCTTACAATTTTTCATAAAAAGAAAAATATTTTTATTCAACATTTTATTTACAATCGAAATTATTTATGGGAAAATTTTGACTCAACAATCAACATGGAATTAATTTTGTTGTTGTTTTGTTTTTTTAAACAAATTTATTGTAAAGAATATTTTTGCAAATAATTATTAATGAATGGTTGCAGAAAACTCTTGGATAGTAAGTTGAAAAAAAATTTGCCATGATTGATGCTTTGGTTTTTACTATTACATATATTCAAAGTTTTCGGCAAGAATTTGCAATTATACATAGTTCTGTGAGTGTGTTCTTTTGTCCTTTACATTTGCAATAAATTCTCATTTCTAAATGACGAACTAAGAAAATCAATAGCAATAGTCGCATGTATTAGTTGATATTGCTTAATAATTTCTAAATTAAAAAAATACTCTATTTATTTAAAGATACAAAATCAACAGTTTCACTATGTAATTATTTACATAAATAAAAAGTAGAGAAAATTCAAACCCTGCAATAACGGTTATTATGATAATTTTTTATCACCACTCTTTCTCGGCGTTGCAAGCTTCGAATCAAACTTAATATAGTCTACATCTTGGATTTAGGTCTATGAGTTTTTTTCTCCGTAAAATATTCACTTTCAACCAAGTAATATAATTTCCTTTTCGGATTACCGGAAATTGATTAGATTACAATTAGATTAGAATTCATGTGCAAAAGGACTAAGGAGTATCTCCAGAAAATGTCCAATTTGCTAAGATCAATCCCTTCTAGGATCAGTTATGATCGTATAGTGCTTGAGGCCGTGTCCTGAAACTGTAATGTTCTGTCATTAGCAAAAGAGAAAGAAGGGAAAGTACCCTGTTATTTTGTAAACAGGCTCATATATATTTTCGAAATCGTTGCGGAAGGCATTTGCAGGAACGAATTAGTTTAATAGATATACAGCTTTTATTTTGATTACCCACAAAAAGGATTGTAGGCTTCTCATATTGGCTTATCCCTTCCTTCTTCTTTCTTCTGTATTTGATTGAATGAAAATCCCATATAACATCGAGGAAAGTCTCCTTAAGCTAAAAGCAGAATTAACTCGGTAAAACTACTTGAAGAACACTTACAATTCAATCTTAATGTGACTAAATTAAGATGCTCTATACACCCATATGCATTCAATACGTACATTCGCACATACATTTGCAACTCGTACGTTCTTTCGCGTCAGAATTGTCTTCACTCTTTGTAAGTTGCTCGTGAACCCTCTTGAGTCTTGAGGTTGTGTACTCAGAAGATCATTTTGAAGATTTACTTTTCAAGTGGAAGGTCCTCGTCTACAATGCTTCAAAAGCTTATAAAATTCGGGAATAGATGAAAACTGGAAAAAAGAAAAAAATGGAGAAGAAAGTGGTGACCATGGCACGGAAGAATAAAAATTACCGTGAAATAAATGCTTTAGTACTTTCAATTGGCGACTCAAGTAGTAAATTAAAATTCTTATCGGTATCCGGGTGGATTACGGACGTTGGTCCTTGATGGGGTTGCAGTCTGGAGATGATTCCGTCTTGAATGTAGGCGAATTTTGTTTTCACGCAAACCTGAACAAACGGAAGTAGATTGGCAGCTGAGTTCAACCCGAATCGGAGTTATAATTAAATGTGCACAATCCTGGACCCTGGGTTGCCTTCTTTATGCTGCCAAAGCAGAGGCTACAATTCGCAGGAAATTTTACAATAACAGGAAACTGTTGGGAGCCCACACGCCTGGGTTTGGCCCTTTCTGGCATCGACATTAAATAAATTGCTTCGTCCGAAGCATGGTAATGCATTGAAATTACATTATTTGATGCTGTTGGAATATGGCAAACTCTGGGCACAGACAAACTCTTCCATCTTCGTCCCTAAACTATTACTATACAAGGGTAAATTACTCGATGTGGCTCTAGGAAGTTTACAAAACTAAAGAGAAGGAAATTGCTTTCATGATCTCACAATTCCATCGACAATTGAAGATTTCTCGTGGAAGGTTGAACAGCAACAGCACCGAAACTATTCAGTTTTTTGTTTTTATTTTCCTCCGTGTTTCTTACGTTGGTGTTTTTGTATTATAACATTTCCGGATATAGTTGCTGTAATCTTGTCAATGTTCAACACATTATGGAAGGTTTCCGTGCAGTCGTTGGAATTCGATCCATTTTTTAAAAAAATTGGCGTTTTCTTCCTCAGAAGTAATGAGATGGGATGAGACTCCATTTTGTGTTTTTCCTGGTCAATGTTTATAAAAGCATGAAAAAATTATCCTCTTCATGATACATATTTCGTTTTTATTTATCCAGTGAGCAACACCCAGCAAACACATTTCCTATTAATTAGCTATTAGTTAACTAATCAAATCAAGTTAATTAAAGGGCGCCTTAATAAACTGTTAAATAACTTAAATTTAAATATCTATTAATTAGTTATTAATTACCCGTAATTCAACCATAAAAAAATAAAATATTTCTAGCATTTCAGTGGACAGCGCATTCCCAATGCTATGAATTACCTGGTGTTATAGCTATAGGACTGCGCAGAGAATCTATTATTTTATATAATAACACTTTTTTTTTACCTCGTACTGGTCTCGAACCCGGGCCTCCTTGCATGTGAAACGGCAGCGTACACACTGGTCTATCTATCTATCTATCTGAAATGTGGCAAGCTTATACATATATTCATTCTGTCACTGAACTTCGTTTTGTCAAGAATGTGCACTAGATTTAATACTGTATTACTTAAATTCGTCTCATTCGGCAATATTGCAACCTATATTCAGCCAATAAATGCAGAATGAATAATAATAAATAACATTAAGTTTATTTTGATAAATTTTCATAGAACACTTCAGATTCTTGCTACTGGAATTGTTACTGTTTATTTTCAAACATTTCGCGAAAATTTTTTTGATTGCCAATAAAATGATGACCCGGCCTTTTCTTTTTCATTGTATTGTTGTTTTTAACAATATCGGCACTGTCAAAATAAAATGCAAGAACAAAGCACTTTTAATTTACTCTTATGAGACTTTACTCTTTATTATAGCGAAATTTTGGCGTATCTAATTAAATATTAACTTACAATTAATTAACTGATATCCATCTTCAGAAATTTCAGATATTTAAGCAAATAGTTTAGGATAAATAGTTAATACAATAGCCATTAATTAACCGTATTAATTAACTTTATATTTTCAATTAGATAATACACCAATAAATAGCCAAAAAATAACCATTTACAGTTAAATAGTTAATACTTAACCATTAATTAACCGTTTCAATTAATGTTTTGTTTGCCGGTATGAAATTAATAACCAATTACCAATAAGTAACTAATATTTAACTATTTTACTTGCCAATATTTAGCCGATATTCACACAAATCTTAAATAGCTGTTAAATATTCGGTAAATAGCTCTTTTTTAACTATTTACCAATAATTAGTTAATAATACATAGCCCTTAATTAGCCGTTTTATTTAACTTTGTGTTTGCTGGGCAGAGAAAATTCTCCTAACGCAACGGTCAGAAATTTGAGAATGCCCTTGAGTTGTAAATTTATAAAAACTTGAATGCAAGTTTTCCGTACTTCACTCAAGGATCTCTTATCTTGTTTACAGTAAACAGTTCTTTGTTATTCCATTTAAAATTTCCGCCGACATTGCATGCATGTGAACAACTCGTAGGCATTGTTGGGGGTAGAGAGAGGTCAGAGGGGATCTGCCTGAAATGTGTGTTCCTAAAGAAACTATAAAATTACCGACCATAGTGCCTAGAGGCTGTCGTTAGATGTTAAAGGGAACACAGAAAATGCTGGAACTTGTGATTTAGTTTTGAAAAACAAAATGGAAACATAAAAAATGTAGGTATTTTTAAGTTGTACCCTTCAATTATTGAGCAATTAAGCTCAGAAAAAGGATAATCTTTTCGGTTCTCATGCCAGAAACAGTCATTTTTCATTTGCTAAATATGGTAAATTGAAGTTGCTATTTCTCACAGTTGTTTGTAATTTTGTAATTATTTAAAAAAAATTTTTAACATTTGCAATAGAACTTTGAAGTCTTGTAACGTTTTGCTGCGCAATATAAACTTATAATTTGGTTCAGACGGTTTTTGATTGTATACAATTTTAATTTTATACAAATTGAGGAAACAAAATTTTACTTATCGCATCTACACGAAAAGAGGGCTCCACAAACTTTTCGTTTTTAAAGTCAATTGAAAAAGATTCCATTCAAGGTTTAATATTATTCACTTTATTTAATTCTTGGCAACATTTGTGTAGCGTCTTCTAGTCCGAAAGTCCTTTCCGAAACCTTGACATTTCTGTCGTTCCACTAACTGGCACCACAACAGTTTTTTTTTTCCATCAGCCAACCAAATCCCCATTTTAAATGCATGGTCCTTTGCTTCAATCAACATGTCCTGCATTCACGTTTCCGAGCAAGGAGAACAAGCCAAGTCAAATGCTGCATACGTACTTGAAACTTTGTAATTAGTGAATTTTGTCAAATATTTTTATATAAATTTAACACAAAGGACAAAAATTCCTTGCATTATAACTGAGTAAAAGGACACTAAAAAAAGGAAAAAGGAAAAAGTTCCTTTTTACAGAGTTAAATTAATTAACTTTTTATTGTAATTATTAAATTTCATTTGGAACACCGTAATTCAATTTGTGGCTTTATTTCGCCAACATTATCCTTAGTGGCAATCCTGTACGATGTCAAGTTGTCTGCTTGGTGAAGTCATCGAACGCAATAATTATTATCTGAAAATTGGTTTTGATTAAAACGCCAACCGTATTTAATTATATATTGTAATATGTTTCACTCATTTAAAGTACTTATATACATTAATATCCGAGCCAAAGAAATCTGGCATTTTTCCGCTCGGCAACTAATCCTGAGTCAGTGAATGGAAATTAGGAAACGCAGTTGTGCCATAAATGTAGACCTATTGCTTGGAAGCAGAGTCAAGGGCTCGCTGGGAAGTTGCTTGATAAACGGTCTCAGGTGCAGATCCGAATAATACTGTGGCAAGTTTTTCTGATTAGAAACTTAAAGTACTTAAAATAATTTTTCTAAATTAAATTATAAAATAGAAATGAGGCTTATTCTACACATCTTCCACCCCTATTGACGATTTCCACTTACTCGTAGTCACTGCGATTTTGTCTTGCTTTTGACTTCGTGCTCCACTATCAAAACTCTTAAATAAAAGGAAAACATAAATAATAAACTTTTTGATTCTGCACTTTTATAATTTTTTAATAATTTTTTATAGGAATAATTGTGACATTACTTTCTTGTTCGTGTACCCTATGTGTTTAAAAAAGGAACTTTTTTCCAAAGATTCATAAAGTTTAATTTTATTCATTTACCCTGTATGGCAGAAAAAATTTAAAAATATCAAAATTTTTTAATTTGAAGGCAGTCTAATTGACTTTAAATTCTAAATATCCCAAATTTTTAACGATCTAGAGCAAAACGGATGAAAGTCCGACTCAACGTCTCCATTTTATCCTAGAATCGCTGCGTTTTCTTAATTCTGGCAAAAAAGTTTAAATTTTGTTGCACAGTGTTATATGAAGCATTTTGTTTGCTTACCGTGCTTTTCCTCTATTTGCGAACAGCTGCCAATCATTAACCAAGAAAATTAACCATTAAGGCTTTAATAAACCTATCCAAAATTACTGAAAGTTTTGTGAATTTCAGATTTTTAACTTTTGTCCCATCGGAGATATTAAAGCTTCAATTTTGAAAAAATAAAAATTTTTCACAGTTTAAGGAGTCATAAAAAACCATGAAAAGTTATAAAAAGCAATTGAACTTCTATGAGGCCACCAAACTATGATTTTTAAATTTTACGCATTCGTTTTAAACCAACTCCTTTAGTGGCTATAGATGTAGTTAGCCCAATATTAGTGTTTGAGACGAATGAACTTTCAGTTTAAGTAAGAAAAATTATGAAAACGGTAATTGAAAAAAAAAATCAAGAATTAATTAGTAACTAAACTATAAACAGACACCTACATCAAGATGAAAGTAAACTTAACGTTTTGTTTGTTTTTTTTTCATAATTCATAAACACATAAGACATAAACACAGTCTTTTTGCGTGAATTTTAAACTGAAAAAAACCATTAAAACAAGAATTTCATATTTTTTGTTTGTTTTGAAGATGATAAAAGAAATATGATTTCAATTTAAATTCGGTTTATTATTTGATTTTTACTTGTTTTGTGAATAGTGATGATTGAGTGTTTTATAAACTTGTTTAAGTAATTTAATAATTTATTCTGGTAACATTGAGAATTCGGCTGAAAACTATATCTTAAATATTTCAATAAAACTAGTGCGATGAAAACTCTCAATGGAATCATTTGATTCGCGTTGAATTAATTGGAAGATTGATCTGCAGAAATACCGCTTTGACATTCTTGTGACTGGCTGGATGATGGAGCGTTCATTCCGAACGGACTCTCGCTGTTTACATCCAAAAAGTAGTTACCATTGAGATTTGTCGATACAGCATATCCCATTCGTTCAGGCTTTCCTTTACATTTGCCAGCATTAAGTTTGGTTAGTGAAGTACATTTGACGCCCAAGAAGTTGTCCTCATTTCCAGGATAAACAGTTTCTGAATAATATTGCCAGGCTCTTCCGTGGGCACAAGACGCCGAGATGCAACCATTTGGAAGGGGTGATAATCCGCCCGGGTAAAAGTCGACATCACCGGAAGGTGCACGTTTACCAAGAATTCCTGGATTCGAGTGAATGATATCTATGAAAGCAGCATCCCCCCGCTGGATACCTGTCAGCTCTTCACCCTCGTTAAAACACGGTTTCGCTGGATCTAATCCAGTTATGCGAGGAATTTCCTTTTCCGTGTACTGAAAGAATGTTCGTCCTGCTGTTCCAACAATATGAGCGCCAAGACTATGACCTGAAATACGAGGTGCCATAAGAAGATATTTGAAGAATTTTATGAATTTCATCCAAACCTATGAGGTGGATATTCTCGAGGGGCACATAATCCACGAGCTTCACCAGCGCGGAACCGAGACTCTCCCCGATCTCCTCTGTGTTCAATGCTGACCACGTGTAGAGCGTGTCCACGTACGAAGCTGCGTCCAGAGCCTGTTGGCCATAATGAGTACCGAGAAGAATAGGCAATAATTTTGGCATCGGTCTCATATAATTCCAAACAGGGTTATTGCGGGTGGAGGATATTTTATTTAAACTAGGTCAGGCGACGTGCAACGCATTCAGGATGAAAAGTTCAACTTACCACAAAGTTGGTGTTTCCCCGACATAAATACGCTCTGGACATGACTGCAATGGCTTCGTTGGATTCATCAGCGGTGGTTGTCCAACCAGTCACTAGAATGACGGTTTTCTTTTTGTTATCGAACGCTGGATTCCGCCAGAGTTCATCAGGGCGCGTTAGAGGGTGGCTGTAATTACGTGTCTCCGTTAATAGCACCAAACTCATATTGGTGATGTCTGGAGTGATTCTCGGATTGATGCTGCCCACATTTACTGCTTGAGAGCCTAGAAGTGGGTGTCACATTACCTGCCACTACTCAGGGCATCGCAATTACTTACAGAGCTGATTGATAGCCGAGGTGACGACCTCAAGTGGGTAACCGGCGAGAACTTGCTTGCTGGCGTCGAACACCTCCGAGGGTGTGGGGATTATATTGGGGATGCTTGCGATAACGCCCGTCGTAACATTCTTGGCGGTGTTGAAAATGTCCAATGCCTTGAGTCCCTGGGCGAGATCGCATTGGAAAATGGCCGCGGCGAATAAAATCGCAATAAGTGCACGCATTTTGAACTATTTTCTGAAATTATACTTTATTATTGTTATTGAATTAAATTAAATCTTTCTATTTTTCCAATTCATAAATGTTGGAAAACAAATTTGCTGCAAATTTTCTTTCAAAATATCGGATATTTTTGAAACACTGTGCAATTCTTGTGTGGACTTACAACAAACATTCAAATAGTTAGTCAGTCCAGATAAAATCATCTCCTAAGGTGTCAAATTCCCAAATAACGGAAAGCTTACCCGAATAATCAAATCTCTAAGGAAAATAGAACTTGTGGGCACGGACAGCGGGGACGGACGTTGCACGCCATACTGGAACCAAGATGCATTCGGAATGCATTGTTGCTTCGACCAAGTTCTTTGGAAGACGCTACACTCTGAGCTGGAGTTGATTTAAATTTTTAATTTGCCACTCGAGTTGCATATAAATCCGTTACGATTTCAGAATCTTTGAAGGATTATTGGATTTCTTCACGAAACGGAAAATCCCCAAGCTTTACGGATTTAGTGTGTAGGAAATCATAAAATGCATTCTGCTCTGCTCAATCATGATTACCTAAAACTAATTTATGTATTTTAAAGATTTATCCTTGGCTCAGGTTAATCTACTTAAAATGCAACCCACCCGCCCAGAATTCATAAATGGAGATCTGACATGGAAAGGTGCAACTTGTGGAGCCATTGAATGACTTTGAACCTGATGTGTTTATGTTCCTTTATGAAGGACGAATACCAAATGATTTTAAATCAAGTTTCCTTCCTGGAAAACGTTTCGAAACGAAAAACGAAAACTTTGACTTCGTTAGAGATCCATTGGAACTGGGAATTGTGCTTTAACTTTTTAAGTGAATATCAAATAGCATCGTCGATTATATGATGCAAATATCTCATGTTTCAATTTATTTCGAAACAGTCTAATAAAAGTTGAAGTGCCTTTAATTTCCACCGAGAAAAAAATGTATATATATTTTTTATAATTTATTGCCAATTCATTTTTCAGAATTCATATCTATAGCTAAAGATTTTTAATTGAAAAATGTAATGACCAATGTGCACATGCGATTACCAATATTTTCGCTTTGTTTTTTTTTATGGTATTTTATCAATTCTGAGAATATTTTCGTATTTAAGGTCATTCAGATCCTTTCGTTGAAAATGTTTCTTTGACTTTAATAAATGAAATGATAAAGTTTTCATTGCTTCAAAATCTAATTGTTTTTGAAAACCCTTCAATTTCGAATATTCGTTTTGTTTATAAAAAATAAATTGTATTAAGTTTAAATGATATTGCAAATAATTTAGTTTAAATAAGAGTCGTAAGAGCAAAATAAAAATATGAAAAAAAATTAATTTCTTTTGTTTATTTTCTAATAAATATAGGAGCATTGTTTTTAGAAGGCGAAATCAATTGAACAATCAAATTTTGTTGTCAAGATGGATTAGTTATTTTTGGGAACCTACTGTTTTTAGGTATGCGAATGGTCGCAGGCAAAAAAAATATAAGGAGTGGCGAACCTTTTTGTTATAGAATTTCCAAATATAGGGAAGAGTCATAGCAACTTCGTACACCCCCTTCTCTTTATCATCAATGTGTTTTATTTCCAGATATGCCTTCAAGGTTTCTGCTGTTCCGAAAGGTTTCCTTGCATAAAGAGGGTAACTTGTATTCTACAATCCAAAAGGTGTCTTCGTGTTTTTTCAAACCAAATAACAATAAATATTTTTTAACCGGATATTCGAATACTTCTTTAATGGATGATGGCCATCACTGCTTTTATATATTTGTAAACAGCTGCAGTGAGTGCAACCAATATTCACTTAGAAACAGTCCTTTAAATATTAAATTTACCTAAAAAAAGAATTGCAGTCTCATTCTAAACACATACCCCTACAAATATCCCTATTTTTGTTTTATTTTCCATATTTCATCTTTAACCGTCGCGAACTTTAGAAAATAGTAAGACATAAATTCTTTAAAATATCCAATAAATTTCAAACTTTAAAAATATTTTTCTCGCAATTATACATTTTTAAAAATCAATGAAAACAATATCACGAGAACTATTCCTTAAATTCCATAAATAGTTTTTGAACGAATAATGGCGTTTGGTGATGAATATTTTAAAAATTTTATGTAATAATAAGATCCTTTCTTTTTGATTATTCAGTTTGAGCAGAAGGAGTCATCAAAAAATTCATTTTTTTGAAAAGTGAATAAAATTTGAAACAAATGGTAGCCAAAATGTCAACAGTTTGTTAAACAAAAACTTTAACATGCTAAACACTGCAACAAACTAAATGCACTTGTTTAACAACACTTAATTAATATATAGTAGTTTACTGTCAATTAAGCGCAGTTTGTATGTTGATTTGGAATACTCATGCAACAACTGTTCCCACTCATAAACTAGAGTGTAGTACAACTTCACAAAACAATACTTAATCGAATTAACGATACTTGAACGGAAACGGATTTGTGCAGGAGAACATAAACATTTGTGATTATTTTTAAATTACTTATGAAGTAACTAATTGACAGCATAATATAAAGCGACATTAGATTAATTTAATAACTGCCGCAATATTAGATAATGTGTTAACAAATGACTTGGAGGAGTACTATTGAACTTTAACCTTAACTTTGTTGATAAGTTAAAATTTGTGATATTGCTGTAAGTCCAGCGTTCTGTTAATATAAATAAAAGATTCAGTGCTTCTAGTCAATTGCGCTCCATATTCTTGCATTTTTATGGGAAAGGATTATCACGGACGGCGGACATAATTTTGTGCATGTGGTGAATGGATAGAGAGTATCTTCCAACAACCTGCACGATTAATTGCGCCGTTAAAAGGTTGATTTACGGTAAGCATATCTAATTAGCACTTAGTGGAATATCAAGCTGCTAATAGAATCAAGCTCGACAACTGAATATAATTAAATGTTTTTAAATCACGCCTGAAGAAGCACTTGTCGTTGTGCTTGTTGTTTTCAAAAGCATTTTCAAGGCACAACAACACATTTGACTGGCAGTATAATACTGGTTGTTTCATCTATCAACACTGTACTAAACATCTGCAGGACAACACCAAATCCTCGTTGTAGCTTAATTCTATCAGTGAGAGATGAATTTACAGCCTCATTAGCGTAAGCACACATGTCTGTCTAGTCCTGCGAGGTCTCCGGTATATTTTATACACGTCCTGGCCATGTTCAGTTGGGGGTGCTGTTTGTGTAATTTATTATATCGATGTCATGTCACCCTCCTGATGAAAGACTGTCAAGCGTCAAGCATAACAGCAAAATCCCGCAAGATTCCTAGCAAAATTTCTCTTAATTACATCTTTTAAAATTTCTTCAGGCAATTACAAGACAAGGGAAATTTTAAATTTCTCGAGAATTTGAGTAAAAATTAAATCAAAATTCGATGGAGGGAGAAATTCTTTAATACATAAGTGGATGTTTCAATACGATTAAATTCAAATTTTTGAAGTGTTTAGTGAATCGTTTATAAATTATGATCTAAAGTATTTGCAACAAAACATAAGCAATTCATTTATTTCAGGTGCGCTTTTCTCGCAGAATCATGTAGAAAATTTGGCAAATTTTATTGTCGACAGTTTGTTTAATTTATTGTCCATAAAATTTGTTATTGAAGCAACTGAACATTTTTCGTTATTGTTTTAGATTGTGGTTAACTGACTGAAATCGAATACGCACAGAATTTTTTTTGTAATTTTTATTTTATACATTTTGAATATGTTTTTAAAGATGTAAAGAATTAGTGCCCATTAGTCATAAGCAAAATAATACTTTTCATTTGCGACAGTGACACAGCAAAGATAAAACAAAACTTTTGTTAATTCAGTATTTGTTCCAATGAGGGTGTGAATTGTGTTGAGTACGTTGCAAAAAATAGCAGAAAAAGGGAAAAATAAGGATAAAAAGGAATTCAAGGAAAATCCCATCTGAACGAGTAAAAAAATATTGGAAGGTTTTGCTGGGTACTAGAGGGTGGGAGTAAAAGGTTCGAATTCTTAGCTCTTCGTTCGTTTTTTGTTTGAATAAATGAATTGTGTATTTATTACAAAATAACCATTCTGCATAACTGAACAAAGGACATAGAAGCGGATGAAGCGGTCAGAAGGGGTGGCGAAGCAGCAATTGAGTATAAAACCCTGATTTGCAGAGTAACAGAAATGAAATGTTGTTTAAACTACAATTGCTGAAATTTATTATGTAGAATATTTAATAGAAATAAATATATTTGTTGCGTTTAATTCACTTAAAAAACAAACCGCAACTTCCGTACTATTCCGGATTCCTCAAGCGAGGTATGTCGATTCCGAGTCGGCGAGTAAGAATGAGTTTAGAATGCTAATAGTAAAATTTGCATTTTAAGAAATTTCATGGAGATGTGAATGAATAAAAAATAAAGATTAACACAAGAGAACTTGTTTATAGATTTAAAATTCAGACCGACAAAGTATAAAGACAGCGTAATTGAATCGTAATACGATTCGCAAGATGCACTGCCATTTCTTTGAGATTGAGTTCCGACACTGAATTTTATAACTCAAATGCATTCTTTTGTGCAGTTTTTCTTTCATTTCATGGAATTTTTTATGTAGAATTTGGTTTTATTTAGCGCAGTGCACAGACTGTACAGATCTGAAAAGCATCGTAATTCGTATATTTTTTTTCTTCTGTACGAATGCAATGAACGCACATGGAACACATTGAATAATTTTTCCGCATCATATGTTTGAATTTTCAATTGCACTAAAGGATTCACGTTCTCACAATTGTTAAAGAAAAACGAATTGTAAATAATTGAATGGCTTAAACTACATTTTCGAGAATTTTCATCCCAAAACTAAAATGTCACGGAAACCACTTTTCTTACAATATAATAACGTAACCCATTTAATGGGAATTCTTAAAGGCTCCTTTTGCCTTAGATCAGAAACTAAATTACCTAAACTAAATTAATTAAAACGAAAAATAATTGTGCAAAAAACAACTTTTTTCGTACTTACGCAACAAAGCAATGGTTTACTTCGACGGCACTAAAACGACTCACAGGTGTTCCGATTAGAACGCTTCTGATTTAGTAACTAATATGATTACCCCGGCGTGCCTCACTCTCCCCTATATCTGATCTGATCACGACAATCAGAAGGAGTAGCTCACGAGAGTAGATTATCAAGAGTGTATGTATCTTGTATTACGTATAATGTATATTGTATTGTTTGTCATGCAATTACTTTCCAGTGTCTCCCACGAATGCGTCACTCAGTTCCAATTACTCCCCAATGGAGTATACCATATCACTAGTATTAATTAGTGTTGTATTGTTTCAATATATTTTTGGTCTTTATCCGCACATTTTTCTATCGAAATATGTTTCATGTTTTGACAATAGAACTGCTGCGAAGTCTCGTAAACAATAGAATACAAATTGCAAGAAATCATATCTACAACTTATGCTCTTAAAGACTAAATGGAAAATTTTGCATGAAAAAATTTAATAAAGCTTGAGCATAGTGACAAGAAACTTTTCGCCGCTTTGCTTGTAGACAACGGAATTTGTGGGTTTTCTTTAATATTTCTTTGAGTTGGAGCAACTGAAACATATGAATCGCATAATTAAATTTCACACTTGGAAAAATGTTTGTTAACCCGAATAAGTTAAACACTTCCCGGATTTGCCTACAGAAAACATTTAGTACAATATTCGACAGCTGCATGTAGGAGATTTTACAATAAACTGAACAATTATTGATTAAATTGAGTTGAAAGATATTTGCACATGGATTGTTTAGCACAAGATTCCGTTAAATTACTATAATCAATGTTTCCCCACAACAACCTTCGCAATTTGAACTTGCAAAATGCAATGTAGGAATAATATTAAATTAAATACAGATTTCGTTGTTGCGATGGAAAACAAAATGGCAATGACGCAAACTGATCCGTTCATTGAGTTTGTTTATAATTTATATCAAGAGAAAGAAGCAATTACAGGAATTCGCCTGAGAAAACTAGAAAGACAGAAATTTATGAATTTAATGCAGTTGAGCGCATGAAAACGAAATGGGGACTGGATTTCTAAATATAATTAAAATGAAGATTAAGTCCTTAAATATTTCTATAGCTTAATGCGATTTCCTGAGTATTATCATTATTTTTAAATATAATAACTTGTTGCCAATTTGAGGATATTTTTGTATTTGTGCGGGTTATGAATTTGAAACCGTAAAATTTTTTTTGAAAATGTGGAATTTATCTAGCAAAAAAAAAGGATTGTTTAAAAATCTCCAGGTAGTATCACCCCTTAAGAGAAACTTTGGGGCAGGTGTTGGTGTATGCAAAGTGAGATGAAATTTTTACAAAGTTCGGTTGTTAAATTAAAATATTGAAAATAATTAACTTATTTAACACAGTAAATTTGATACGATGACGTCATCAGAGTATTCGATTTAAGTTGCCAAAAGGTGCAAATATCGTTGTTCAAATTCCGAAAGTCGTGTTAAGCCACAATTATTTCAGCCGAACTAATGTTTAAAAATGGCGTCAATTCAAAGGTGAGGATCCCGTTGTCAGAGACCACTAAGAACTATAGGTAATGTATTTTCGAAAACTGCCTTTTACTGAAAACGTTACAACTAGTTCAAAATAGATGCTCTGGAAATTTTGGGAATTTAAGTTTTATTATTTTTACCTCCAATTAATCGTTTGTTCTTATCTCAATTCTAAAAACACTAAAAATTGCACCCTTGATAATTCACATTGCGCTGCAATGAAATAATTAATTCTGGAATATCGGAATAATATGCATTTATTGTATAATAGTCTTTTGGTGATTTTTGACATAAGGAATAAGAAATTATTGGTACTGCCACATTCGAACGATTTTTGAATTTAAATGGTTGCTGGTGAGGGCGGAAAAATTTGATTTGGTTGTAGACTTTTTAAATAAGTTCATACCAGTTTGTAAAAACTGTCTTCTATTAATTAAAAAAATAATACCTTTTCTATTTGACGGAAAAATAACGAAAACAACAAAAACATTCGGATGATTTTTGGCACAATTCGTAGAGCGATAAATTATATTAAAGAAATTTTGAAATAGAGAAAACTGATTACAATGCATATAATGTTTATATTACAAAAATTGAAAGATAATAAATGAACAAATAAAACATTTACACCGATACAAATTAAACTTGCACTCTGTTTTACTTTTGCACAGTAAAATCGACAAATCGCGTGTGCCCGCACTCAAGTTTTTATAGAAAAGAGAACTTATTACACAATAGTACACGTTTTTGTCATTGCAACTGTGTTTTCTGGAAACACTTGTTTCGGAGCTCTCAACAAAACCCGGTCTCCTCTAATTGCAACTCATTTACTTGTTGAAAGCTCGCCTCAGGCCAAATAAAAACTATTTTAAAAAGTAATTTTGCAAAAAAACAAAACGTATGGTGCATTCCATTTTTGAGTATAATGCATTATTATTGTTATCTTTCTAAGTTCAAAATATTGTTCAAAATTAAAATAGAAACTCCCACAACAAAAACTAACACTTCACAACCAATTTTGTTATGAGTTTTTCCACAAATTATGAGAAAAGGAATGTGGCTAACAATGTTACATATTGAAAAAAATTGCTGTTTAATTTTGATTTAGAAATAATTTTTGTTTTGTTATAGCAGCTGGTAAAGATTTTTGATGTTGTTCTGCGCAAAATTTGAAAGCAACAAATGGTTGTTGTTGTTTAATTTGCTAGTGTATCGTTTCTCTTTATTCTCAGCCAAAATCTTGAGCAAGTTTTATTTAATTTCCCACGATATTTAGCTGAAATTGTTAAACTAAAATATAATTTTCTGTTCCAAATAAACTAGATTTCAGATTTTAGTGTTTTTGAATGTCGCTGGCGAAAATATGAATTTTTACTTAATTTTTATGTGATTTGGTGAATGTTTTGTTGACGCCGAATATGAATCATTTACAGACGACGATTCCTCATATCAAGGACAATGCAGGAGACGGAGACGCGTTTTGTTTTATATTGATTCAGTTAGAAACATTTTCAGGATTTAACCCGACGTTCGTGTAGAGTGCTTAACCCTGATTTCTGTTGTCTTGGAAATCCTGGTGGAGACATTTACGGGGCTCCGTATTTCGATTGCAGGAAGTGCATGCATGCAAGTAAGAGTTCGTAGATGTGTTCAGGGATTCTTCCAATTCCATTGGCCACATACAGTGGAAGAACGATGGACGGAATTATCAAAAATCCGAGGACTACTAAATAGTAAATATTCAAAATGGAAGAAACAAATGTTCAAGGAAACATGAACTCGAAAGTTTTTCAGTTCTATGTTCGAAATATTGCAGAGTTTTATAGTTTTTTTTTCTACTATGCACAATAGTAACATAAAAAGGAAGTCATGCAGGAATTTTGAAGAAACCATTCAGATATGGATATATATATATATATATGGATATATATATATATTCATTTGTTGTCTTTCAACATTCGTTCAAGCTTGAATTTGCGTTTTGAGCACAAGAGCTTGCAGCTTTTTTTCCCAAATTTCGTCCTTTTCACAGCTAAAATTCGTAGAAGAACAACTTATACAATAGAAGCTTTTTATTATATTTAGTAGGACATTGAACCGTTTAAAGTTTAGTATTCCTGACGGACAGGAAATAGAAACTGGTGTTTGTTTTTAATTTGCAAGGTACATTATTTTTCTAAGTGCTGTTTTAAATAAATTTGAAATGACACCTCTATTATTATTATAATATATTTAATAACGCCTATGATTACAGGCTATCAATTATAGGATACCGGATCCTCCACCCTCAACCACTTTTTTAAAATGTGTACTCAATTACAGAAGTGAGTCCTGGAAAACCATCGCAATATAACAGTATAATACGCAGGTTGAATTTCGCTAACTTTTCCTTTTCAAATGAGCTTGGCTTAATCCGTGTTCACAACTCCAAGAACTTCAAAAAATTTTATTCACGTAATTAAGAGTAAAATAAGGATAACTGCTATTTTAAAGACGAAAGGTTTTGGTAAATTTCCTTTTGATGTAAGTTCTTTAAAATGATTGATTGACATTATATTCTACAATAATTTCAGCAGTCAATTTTACTTTAGCCGCAATAATGTCGCAGTTGAGTTGCATACGTTTCTTTAAGTCTAGTGCTTGATTTAATGTTGCAATTTGATTTTACGAAAAAACTGTAAAATTTTCCATCAAATCTTGCATAAGTCTAGACTAGTTATTTCTAAATTGTTTATCGTTTATCACTTTAATTAAGAATTCAATTTTTTCCTTTTGTTTTCCAAAACCGAGACAACTCTGGTGAAACTTTATAGTAAAATATGTATTTGTATAACACTTACTTAAAAACAATCAATATTTCCCATTGAATTGTCCAGGATAAGGGTGAGAAGCTTTGATGAGCGCGGAACTGTTTGTCCTTTGTCTGTTGTCAGTTGTCGCAAGAATTGAGTCCCAACTAAATTCGAAAAAGCTTTTACGGTGTGCACCTACTTAACTGTAATACTAATTTCCCATTCTATTATTGTTTCTACACAAATTTTACCCAAGATAAATTATTTTAAACTTTTTGACGGATATTTTTATCCATAAAAACCAAGTAAAAAATGAAATAAATAAATTTGTGGGCAAGGAAAAACACGCGGGAAAATCAAAATTAGATAAAGGTCACGGAGAAGAAGGAGAATTAAACTGTTTTAAAGTTTGCATGAATACTTATACTAGATATGGACTCATTACGTACATTCGCGTAAATTAAAGATCTCCGGATTAATAAAACATATTTAAAAAAATTAACCGACTTTTTGCCTTGTTTTTTTGTTTAATTCCCCGAAATTGGCAAATTGAATTCGGATATATTACAACTTATTTTAATAATTTGTACTCTTGTACAGGATCTACGATTTATTTATGCACGGCTTTTGATTTTTGAATATTTTTGATTCGATGCTTTATTAAATTCACATTCACATTTTTTATCTATTTTACCTTTGCACAGTATTTTGAATGATCAAATGTTTTTATTCACGAGAAACTGGGTTCTTTACCAGTTTTTAAAGAGCAACAAATCCAACCAAATAGAACTAACAATAAGCGATTTTTTTTAACTTTCTAGCAGCGAACAAACCAGTAGCCTTTGATACTTTTTCAGGAATGATATTTTGTTCATTGTCTCAGTGGATTTTGTGAAAATAACAAGGAAATTAAAAAGTTATAGTTATTAAAATACAATGTGACCGCTGTTTAAGTACCTGATAACAACAAGAAAACATTTAAAAACTAACTTCAAAATACTTTTACACTTTGTTAATATTTATTATGTGTATTATTAGTGTACTTACATGAGAGGACAATATACAATAATCTAGTTACGTAAATTGAATTCGTCAGCAGAACTTCAATAAATATTATAACTAACTTTGTACCACGTGTGCGCCTTAATTTTTGATTTCTCTAAATAATCGGGAAGCATTACAAACAACAAAGTACAAACACATTTAAAATTGAAATTGTATCACAAGTCGTTTAGAATGAAACATGACGCGTGTCTTTTTGTTAAAACTTATTGAAATCGTACACAAAGAACCCTTGAGGTCCCTTAATTTGTTTATATTTGATTTCTATTTCAAACTAAATTTGGCTTGTGCAGGAACATGGCGAATGGTAATTCGATCTGCAAGTGCATCTCGTTCTCTAATTACAATCACTTATTTCGCTTTGTTTTTACATCGACGACTTTAAATATCTAACAATGCGAGAAATTATTGCTGTTTAAAAACCAGAAGTTCATTCCAGAATTTTTGTAGAGTAGACAAATTAAACGTTTTGGTTAAAAATGTAACAGGAATGGACTTAAGGGAAACTATTGCAACATTTGTACAAATAATTAAATGCTTCCTGTTACAAGTGAATTTTAATAACTGAGTACCGTAGAATTAAAGAACTATATTTTTTGAGATGTAGCAAGATTGAGTTGGTTGCTTTCGACATTGTTGTGAAATTTTAAACAGGAGGATGGGCAGAAAAGGCGGACGCTTTTAAAAAGTTCACAATTCCCTTGTTTTTTATTATTTTTGGTTCAGATTATATAAAATTTGTTGAAGTCCAACACTGGTGCTTACAATGTGCAGGAATGTGTAAAAATTACTGATTTCTTATGTTCTTTCAAAAAATGTCTCACTGCAACGCAACTGCAACTTCGGAAAGTCTTCCGGTTTTTGAGGTGTTCATTTGCAGATACAGAAAAGGGGTAAATGTACGCAAACAATCAAAAGATTATAAAAACAACCGCATAACTGATTTAGTTTCATTTTCAAAAATATTAGTCAGTATTGTTTGGTTTTCGTAATAATGTTAATCGTAGCACCTAAACAACAAAAATTCCAAAAATTTAATTTATTCAATGTGACTCAAAATGTAACTAAATAAATTCAGGGCAGTCAAAAGTTGCTAAAAATTTCATTTAATTAAGAGGAATTCGGGTGCGAAATTTAATGTTACGTTGATGGACAATTGGAGAATTAAATCACTTTTTGAAATAAACCTATTTGAGCAAAAAAAAAAAAAAAAAATACATTTAGTCCGTACTAGAAATTTCGGCGGAATGATTTTAATTTGAGAAGAATGTTTTTAATTTTTTTTTTGTGGATAATTTTCAAGACTGAAATACGATAAGCGTTTAGTTGTATTTGTATCGGTTTCAAAAACCTTTTTTACAGAAATCAATGACTCTTAAAAAATATGCTGCTAAAATGCTGTAATGTAATTTGCAATAGTTTTTGAGGTTTTGTTACAGGCAAAATAAAACTTTCAAATATTTTGAATGCGTTTTTCTTGAAACCATGTTTTCATAACTGTTTGACATAAATCCGAGAATTCAGATTGTTCGATTTCAATATTTTTTTTATAACACTCAGAATTGATGTCGCGCCCATCGGAAAAAGGATTATTTGATTTTAAATAGTAATTTAAAATTGAAAAAAAAATCGACAAAACCAAAATTCTAAATTTTCTAATTTTTTTATCTTTGATCATGCAAAAGCTACAAGTGCATATTTTATAAAAAGTATATCAATTTTCATTTCAAATAACATATGCAGCCAGGGTTATGTTAACCTCAACGATGAAGACGTGTTAGTCCAGCAGACGGGTTTGCCGGCCGCCATATTTTTTTTTTTTTTAAAACTAAGTTTTTAAGCGTTTAGCACTTGTATTTTAAAATAAAAAATGAATTTTCATCAAAGTTCATTCAGCCGTTTTTACAAGAAAACAGTCCGACAAGTTGAAAAAAAGTCCCAAAAAGCGGTAAAGCCCCCTCAAACATTATTGACGACAAGTGACTATTATTTGAATCTTTGACAAATTAAGTTAAGTTAATTGTATCTCGCTTTCTAGACGTGGAATCGACTTAAGATAAATTGTTAATTACGTTTCAGAAATTTATCATTAATAATTATTAATTTGTTTTTATTTTACAGGTAAGTGCTGTCCTTGCAATAATACGTACATCATCATCAATCAAGTCATCTGTGGCATTACTTTGTGAGTTCAAATGGTATTTTTTACAACTGAAATATTTTCTAAAATGAACAAAAACCATTATTTCTTACTTCAAATCCTTTAATGTCTTAATCACCATAAAAAAAAGTCCCTAATCTAGAACACGTAACATGCATGAGTGGCTTGGAGTGGGAAATGCAACTTCCAAACAAATAAATAAATATCTCTGGGTGCATTAAAGCGCAATAAAATTCTTGCATCGGTGGGCTGCACCCAAAATAGTCTCAAGGATAATTCGGCGATAAAACGAGCTGTTTAAGCATCTCGTTGGAAGCATGCAGCAAAAAAATGTTGCCAGTCGGACGCCATCTAAACACTTAACGGGCAGAGCGAGCATCCGTGATTCGTCCAATTTGTGCGAATTGTCCTGGATACCATTTTGCCAGAAATTCATGGGAAATTTTATCACAAGATCCACCCACGTCCTAGTGCATCACATAGTAAAATTTTCGAAGCCTATCCACACTAGATAGCGGCAATTATTTAGGCACGGTCCTGTTCCAGATGTTGCATGCAATTTCGTCGTGTGTGTGCACTCCTGCAGGATTCGTTCTAGGTGTGTGCCGGAACATCCTAGAATCGAGGTACGGATTATGAATGGAATTTACGACTGTGGCTGGATTGTTTACGTTACTCCTATTAAAATATATTGTATACGAAGGATTTCTCCATCAGTTGGGATCTCTTGGCAAAGTAAGTGTGAATCTGCCGAGTACCTTGGATTGCGGTTATGCTCGGTTGAGGTGTGGAAATGCACATACGACAAGGACTAAATGAGATTTTCAATTAATGAAAGCTTAAGAAATTTAAGCTGTAAAGTTGCGGATTTCGGTCACAAATCTCCGACTCAGATGCAATCTACAACATAAATTTTACCTCTAGAAACATTAAATGTCTTCCAGGAATTTAATTCACACTCAAATCGCACAGGATTTAGTGGAGGGTGAAGTGGGCAAACGGCTGAAATTCAACTACACACATACTTAAGTGATTCTATAAGCTTAAATAAATTGGTAAGTTAAGATTGAAAGACAACTAACAAAAAGGGTTGAATGGTGGGATGGGCAACGAATGGGCTGCAATCGGTGGGGTATGAGATAGGAATATTCGTATTATGAACTCACCCCGGAAGTGCTATAAGTCTGAATCCTTTAACCTCAACTAATTCCTTGCTCGGGCTGTTTTCGTGGCTGGATTCGTGCTCCGCCTACAACTTGGAACTCGAGTTCTGGTGCAGTTGATGAACTTTTTGTAACAAAAGCTCGGAAAGTGGTCTCCATCGATTCAGTGGTTAACAGCACAGAGCTTACAGACCTTGCACTTATTGTTAGTTCGGTGCTCTGCACCACATATAGTATTCTTATGTAGGGCCACGGATGGTCCGAATTCTTCTGTGCCAAAGAGAAAATCGATGCCGAGTACTTTATACCGAATGCCGTAACCCGACCAACCAATTTTTACGTAATCTTCGGCAGCCTCTATTTATCTTTTTGTTTGCCTGTGGATCCTTTGCTGATTCCTTATTCGATCGTTTCTAATAAACTCAGCTTATAGAGTTGGGAATTTTGGTAAGCCACTGCTCAAGGGTTTGGAACTCATCTCATGTAAGGAATACACATTCCCAATAAACGGATAGGATACTTGTGGAAATATGCAAATGCACTGCAAGAAGCAACGTTCACCCCTTCGCTTCCTCTTTTAACAAATAAAAAAAAAAAAAAACAAAACTAGTCGACATTCAAAAGAAGTTACTAAAACTATACAAACTCTCTAAATGGGAAAAATTTTTCTAATTACACGAATGTGAAAGTTTTTCTTTAAGCCAATTCATTTCAGAGTATAATGACTGGAAAAATGCTTCCATTTTCCTTGTTCTGAGTTCCAGGAAAACCATTTCCGCTTCTGGAATTGTACTTATTTTGATTACATGCATTTACGTTTACTTCTTGTGTACTTTATAATTTCTTAAATGGTCAATTTCCCAAAAGAGATGCTTGAAGATTGCTTTGTAATATAAAATTTTTCAGCCGACTTCACAAACCGCGCCAAAACTTCTAAAGAAAAATCAAAGAAATGAAATCATCTAGAACTGTAAGAATGGAGTTTTCGGTGTGACGGTAAAACCAACGTTTTCCCTTATTTAGTCTCATTTTGATTTCATTCTTCAAATACACATTTTTTTGCGGAAGTTTCCTTTTGCTGTTTTAGTTTTCAACAAATTTATCTAAAATGGAAAAGTCAGAAAGAGTTAGAAGGAAATTTTGTCAAAGATGGAGTTTTCCACAACTTCGAAAGTGCTAAAATTTTATTAATGTTCATGGGAATGCCCCGTGAAACTTCTGAGTGGAGACTTTTGCAAAGATACCGAGTAACCGAGAACCGTTATCAAAAACATTAAGTAGATTTATTGGACGTTATATTCGAGCCAGAGGTGAATGTCTTAAATCTATTTCATCGGTATGGATGACATATTTTCTATTTTCAGTGGAGTTTCATAACCTTTCTTTTTATTTTATAGGTACTAACTGTTTTTGTTTTTATCGCCAACTTTAATTGATTTTAAAATCGTTGCACCATTAAGCCTTTAATGGTGTCGTACTAAACATTTTTCGCTGAATTCAATAACAATGTTCAGTTTTAACGATATTTCCTGGTTTTAAGTTAACTGCGAATGAAATTTTTATATGTTTTCCAAATGAATAGTGGCAACAATTAACTTTATCGTTAATTATTGTATTACTTTTTACACTTTGCACATAACAACTTGTTAAATTTTTGTCATATAAAATTATAAATATATAATTTGCTATAGAACTTTTACCCCTTTTTCATTTTACAAGAAAAACAAACCAAAAGTATTCCTTCGGCCATAACTTTGTTTTGCGTATTTTCCATCGACGGAAATAGGAAAATATATCAATAACGTGAATGCAATGCACACGGACCAACAACATGCATTACATTGTGCACATTGGTAACAGCGATGTGGATAGAAACAAACTTAAAATTTCATACTGTAGATTGCATCGGCATGAAAACATGTCCAGTTAAAGAACTCATTAAGCTTCTCATGACATGTGGAAAACATGAAGTTTATTTACATTATTTTCGAAATGTTTGCGGCAATATTTTCGATTAATGTATAATACCTGGAAAATGTACTTTTCAAAAAGAGCGAAGTTCAAGGTTAACTTTTTTTTACCTTCAACACGAAAATTATGAGCATCGAAATAAATGACAGAAAAATATCTGTACAGACAAATTGATTTTGAAATGTGTATAATTGTATCGAGAATTTCTGTAAATTATACATATTAATTTTCTTTCACTGGACATTTCCATTGGTTTCAATGGAAATCCAATAAGCGATTCAGTTGTATTTGTTTTAAAGGGGTTATGGGTTATCATATACAAAAAATCCACTTTTTAACAGAAATCGATGAGTTATAGTTTTGAAAATATGCTCCCAAAATGCTGTAATGAAATTTGCAATAGTTTTGGAGATAGAGTCGGATTTGTGCCCACTTGTGGTTTCGTTACATGCCAAATGAAACTTTCAAAAACTGTAAACGCGTTTTTCTCGAATGTTTTTATAACCATTTGACATGATTCCGAGAATTCAGATTGTCCGATTTCAATATGTTTTTTTTTTTTTTTTTTATAATACTCAGAATCGATGTCACTCTTGTCGAAAAATAGATTATTGGGTCTGCTGAAAAAATTGGATTTTTAACTGCAATTTAAAGTTAAAAAAATATCGCGAAAACTAAAATTCTAAATTGAACGTTGCACTAAATCGTAATGAAATTTTTTAATTTTCTGATACTACCTCATACTAAACCTACAAGTGCATATTTTATGAAATGCATGTCAAGTTTGATTTCAAGTAACATATGCAGCCAGGATTATGTCAACAGTGAAAATGTGTTAGTTCAGACAACCTCTAAAGAAGAGTAGTTTGCTGGCCGCCATTTTTTTTAAAAAAAATTAGTGTTTGTTTAAGATTTCAACACTTTTATTTTAAAATAAAAATGACAGAAAAACATCTGTAAAATTGTAAAGAGATTTTCTGTAAATTTCTTTATTTTTTTTACCTGGACATTTCCATTGGTTCCATTGGTGGAAATTCTGGAAGTGCTCGTTAAATTGGTTTTAATTAAATAAGTCAAGATCACCGGAACCAAGAAATTTAGTTGGTTTTACCCTTTTAAAAAGTGCTACAGCCACGAAGGACGACTTGGAAATTCAATACACCCGCACACCAAAAAACAAAAGTAATCAGTGTTTGCTCCTGCAAAGTGTTTTTGCAATCGGATTATTGTTGCATGCTTTTTAACAATCTGAAAGTAGACAACTATTGTAGAGCTTTCTAAAAACTCTTTCGAACACAGTTTACGCCAGATTATTCCATTTGAGTCGATTTCTGTTCGACTTTTCTGAATTTGGCTTTCAAATTAAAAATTACATTTTTTCGTGAAGTACTTTCGGAAGTTTTTTGCAAAACACTGAACACGCCCATTTTTGTGTTACTCAAGGATGAGATAAAACTCCCAAAAGGCTGCCTCCACCAAAGGTAGGCATTTCCGGCTGAATTGACAGCTTAGTACATCGCAGTACTTACTAAATCGCACAGGAAGCGAAGAGAACCGATAAAAAACAGGATAATTTGGAATTTGCTCCAGAAAAATGGGTCATTTGGGGGAGATTCAACAATGAAACTTGGACGTTTTAAAACGTTTTTAAATCAATGAGCATGAGCTTTGGAAGACAATCACGAAGCTTGAAACTTTAAATTGAAGGGTTACTTTTTTTTCTCCCAGTTGAGTCTCGTGCAGGAACAGGATATGTACTCCGAGGATTCATTGAACAGTGAAGGAAATGTGTCGGCTCACGTACTTCCAGGTTTTTGCTCTACGAACAATGTTTGTCGGTGAATATTGCAAAGACGCTTTAACATAATCGCATTAAAGGAATTCTTTGAAAATTATATTGAACAAAAAGTCAAACATTTGCAAAGCATTACGTAAATGATATGGAGTAATTTAGTATGCGATTGTTTTGGAATGTCGAACCAATATTTAATTTGAGTTCCAGTTTTCCATCATTCAAAATCTGCATTATTAGTTCTGCGATTTTTGTCGTACTTCTGGTAAGTACCACTACCTTCAACACTCCTGATAAACCATTTTAATGTGCTGGCATCCACGCCGGGAGCAATCGATCAGTTGCCACATCTGGCTCCTTTTTTTCAGTCTTTAGGTCCTTGTCAGCAACCTCCCCCCCCCCCTTCAAAAAAAAAAAAAATACAAAAAAAAAAAATCCACCCCTCTTCCGTCTAATGACTATACAGTATGTTGTCAAATGTTTTAACTATACCGAACATTCTTTCGGTGCATATCGCATTCCGAACATTGTTTATGGTTATGAAAGCGAAATATAGAATCCTGGACCAATTCCATTTAATGATCATTTGCATACGATTGCAGCAGAGTCCTACGAGATGGAATATAGGACGGTGTCCGAGGCCCAGCAGGATGAAATTTTCAAGGTTGCGTTTGCCGCAGGAATGCATTTTGTTTGTGCTATAGCTGGCAAACCGTTGGTATTATTATGAAAGGAGAGTAAAACAAAAGGTGGTACAGGAAGTAACTTGTCTTTTTGCTTTGTCGGAAGTCACGTACTCTTGTGGGGTGAATGCGGCCATCACATTCAACCATTTGTATTGCCTTCATGGAATTTCCTTTGGCAACATTTTCATGTTGCTCTATGCAGTCATCCGAAACAATAGAAAACATTTTGTTTCAAAAACGATTCCATTTCTTTTCTTCAACTCCCTACTTTTCCACCCACCATTCATGTATAGCTTGTTCAAATCCTCCTTCAGAACTGCATCATACAATTTTCACATCTTCATTATTAATGCCTGAATTCGTGTAGAACTGTTTCGTCCTTAATTATGAACCATTTAATCGTTTAAATTTTCACTTTAATCGTTTTTCTTTGAACGTCATTACGTCACAATCTTCACTTGACTTTGATTTTACTTTAATTGAATCCAACTAAAACTGGAGTGAATTTGAAGAGTTTTGGAAAATTGTGTTGGGTATGGCATAATCGCCATAATAAAAAAAAACATAGTCATTATGATACTTGAACAGAGAAATTTCACTGAATTTTTTACAGAATTATACAATTGAAGAAAATCCTTCTGTTTCGTAATTGCAGCTAAAATTTCTGCTGATTACGTTGAAATCATCAATTGCTATTCAGCCTGCAATTGTGAATGCTTCCGCGAATTCGCAATTAATTAGTAAAAATAACTGAGGAATTATAATTAAATAGAACTTATTTTTTATTGCTATTCACCACAAGAGAGTGAAATCATTCAATGAATAATTCAGAAACTTTGAAAAAATGCATTATCGACTGGACCAATTGTAATGAGTAACTTCGTTTTGTAGGTATTGCAGTCAAATGCAAATACATATATTTGTGAATACTACGAGTATTTCGATTAATTTAGGAACAGCCATTTTTTGTATCTGGGATGTATATATCAATTAGTACGTATTTTGGTGCGTAGAATCCAAAATACCTTTGAAAATGTTCCAGAACGTATGATTTTTGAGTTTCTAACGATTTTTATACCGCCCTAGATGTAGGGTATATTAGTTTTGAGCAAACAGACAATAACTCGGGAACGCTCGTAGCTATAGAGGTTTAAAATTTGGTACAATAATATTTCAGGTCAAATTCGAAAATAAACAAAATCGGACAACACCTTTTTATTAGTGTTGCCATATAACTATAAGCCTGAATCATTTTTATACAAAAACTAGCAAGTGTCTACCCGGTTACACCCGGATCTGTGAAAATCATAATATAATGTATATCAGATTACATTTTGAATTTACATTGAGGGGGAAAAATATGAAGGTTTTTACTAAAAAAATCACCTTCAAAATTGAATATTCATCGAAGTCCGATGACCGCAAATAAGACGCTTTCTGTGAGCAATTGCACAACCAAAATGGCCGCCAATAAAAAATGGACGAGCAAATTTTTTTTAAAAATTTTATGACAATTAATCTATGATTTACGAAACACATGATCAATTTTAGAAAAATCAAAACTGTTGAGTCGACATGCTTGCATGATTTGATCTAAATGAAATGTTGTTAGGTAATAATAATTAATAATAATAATAATAATTTAATAATTAATAATTATGCTATTTATTTAGGAAATGTGACGTGATAGAGGAAGCTGATTTTACTAGTGAATTCTGCACTGTAAAATTAGTTAAACCCATTCACTTAGAAACCAGATGCAGAAAAAAAGATCAAATTTGTTTGCTTGTGTTTTTTAGACCGTTTTTATAGTTTATCTGCATCAATTCCATCAAATTAAAACTTTATCGGTCAACAACGGTAATAAATTTCAAGCAATAGATTTTTCTAACTGATATTCTGCTGAGTTTATTAGATCAATCCACCAGTCTATATTCATCTGCAAGTAGTTACCGAATTTTGGTGGCGAAATGCATTTAGATTCAGTTCAGTGGAACTGGGGAAGCACACCATAGGAACCCTTTACATAGAATTCCTTTTGCGGGAAATTTCAAAAATTTCAGCCATTTCACAGTTACACAATACATACAAGAATTTTTCCTGTGTGCAGATAAACCGATTAATTACATGGATTAAAATACGGTATTGCGGTTGGTGGAATATAGGCAATTATATATTTCATACCGCCCTCCCTTCCACTGACTAGTTAACAAAATGCAGGTCCGCACTGCACTTGGGAGCCATTCAGTTTTCACTCTTTTGAGTATAATAATAATAATAATAAAAATGCATTTAGATTCAGTTCAGTGGAACTGGGGAAGCACACCATAGGAACCCTTTACATAGAATTCCTTTTGCGGGAAATTTCAAAAATTTCAGCCATTTCACAGTTACACAATACATACAAGAATTTTTCCTGTGTGCAGATAAACCGATTAATTACATGGATTAAAATACGGTATTGCGGTTGGTGGAATATAGGCAATTATATATTTCATACCGCCCTCCCTTCCACTGACTAGTTAACAAAATGCAGGTCCGCACTGCACTTGGGAGCCATTCAGTTTTCATTCTTTTGAGTATAATAATAATAATAATAAAAATTAAGCGATGCTGTGCAGCAGTGATAACTACGACATAGGTTCGATCCTTCCAAATGCATTGTCCATTTTGCACTCTAATCTTGGTAAATCGGATTGCGCCAATGAAATGATTTTATTGTGCCTGAAACAAAAACAAATTTGCATAGTTTGGGAATTTTGCAGCCGTGCTCAGATAGTTATTGATTTCCAAACCGAATCTAATCCGCTGCACACAGCCTCAGACGAGCACATTGATTTAATGCCTTTGCAGCTCAGCGCCTAAGTGCTTTTGTAGATTCCTCCCGCAGTTTCAGATTGTTACAACTTGTTTAGCATTATTGAACTTAATGCACAAATCTGTTCCTGGCAGCGTCGAGAGAAAATGAAAAAACACTGCAAATTTTACACAACGGTTTATTATTTCCAAAAAATGTGACATTTTTCAAGTCACGGCTAGATGGCAGTAGTGATCATGTGAAATGATTTCACGTTTTTTGATCCACCAACAAATGGAATAATTTATGGAGATTAAAAATTTCAAAATTCTATTACTCAAAAACCAATTGATATAAATCCATACAATAAAATGTGTTCTATTGAGTAATATTAGAGCATTGTATATTCCGAGTTTTATGAAAAAAGCTTGAACGGTTTCGGAAATATGATTTTTTCAATATTTGGTTCCTCAATTTCCCCCCCTCAAAATACGTCGATCGGACCCACGAGCTGTTAGGACCGTTGTCAGATGTCACTTGATTTTTGAACCAAATTTAATTAATTTATCTCCAGTAGTTTCCGAGAAAAAGCCTGGACGGCGGACGGCGGACGGCGGACGGGGGACGGCGGACGGGGGACGGCGGACGGACGGATTTTTTTTTATTCGTTTTTTGAAATCTACAGATCTCAAAACGTAAACTGACAAAATTTCAGGGGGGGTTATAATTTTTTTTTTCGTGTTCGATTACATAGGTTTATTATTGAAAATAATAAACCAAAAACAACAATTGTTTCGATATGAATACAAAACGTGTCTGAAAGTCCTTTGGGCAATTGAAGATGTCGGCAACTGAATTTGCTTATTCCGTGCCGTGACGAGTGCACAAACACCACAAGGCAATTTGGTCCAGTAATTGGGATAAGAGCGCCATAATTCAAACTTTGCTATGATTTAGGTGCTTTGGCCATAATTCACTTCGTTATTAATTAGTTTGCAGATTACTGCGGGTAGAGGCTATTTATGGCGGATGCATTCAAACAGATCAGGCGTTGGCTGAAGGGCTTTAAGATATTTGCGGAAAATCGGAATTTCCAAGCTGAACTAGGATTTGAACAGGAATTTTCAGTTAGTGAAAAACATTCTTTTGTTGTTGTTATTGTGCATCATTCTGATTATTAAATTGTAACTTTTCGTCACATATTCTACCTTTGACCAAAAAAATTTGTAAAAGTGGATAAAATTGTTTGAATAATAATATTCCTCTCTATTAACTATAATTTTTTGTTTTAAATGAAAAACAAATTCAACAAAAACATTTCAAAAATATTTTAATAACTTTGTAAAAATATTTTAAAAGCATTTTAAAATTATAATTTAACAAGTTTTTTTTTTTTTTTATAAAATTTTGTAAAGTTTTATAATATTATATAAAAACATAGGGAAGTGTCAAGCCTTCAACAGCCAGAATCGACAAAGGTATATATTTTCTGAAAGGTCCTTGACATGAGTAGTTAATATGCAAAAAACTAGGTGCCCATACTCATTCTTGAAGGAGTTAGAGGTCCTCAAAGTGAAAATGGTTGCACACGAAGAAGTGTTTGAAACACAACTGATTGCAGCAATGGGTAGTAATGCAACAAGCAGTGTAATCATTTTCATTATCAAGTTACAATTGCATAAATTTCCGTGTTTTTTGTTCACTCCAACGATTATTCATTATTTTAAAATTGATTTTAACGGCAATAAACGCACAAGATTCATGACATTTAACGTGCCAGTAACTGGATGCCAGTGAAACTGAATGCCAGTCAACTTGCCGGTCACTGTATGCCAGTGATTGGATGTCAGTCAATTTACCAGTCGTCGTACTAGTAACTGGATGCCAGTCAATGTGCCAGCTGGCAGAATTTGTATATGTCGCGTCAGTGAGTTACACATCGAGTTGAATATATTTTAAACTTGTAATAAAACGGTTTTTTTAAGCAATCAGATATGCAATTGAAAAATGGGGGACCAACTTCACAAAATCGTCCTCTTTAGCGAGCTAGAACTCTTTCATTTTTGCTCAAATCAATTCATAAGGAAAATCGATAGAACTCTGCGGGGGAAACCAAAACTCTAACGAAACTGAGCGATTTTCAAAAAAAAAAAATCGACTAAGTACGATAAGTTATTTCAAAGTTATTCAAGGATATTAATTCAATAATATATTAACTTGTTGTTTTGCCTGTGATCGAAAGTAAACATATCTGAAACACTTATGTATGTTTATCTCTGGATTGAAATGGACGAATTTTTAGCTTTCCCCGAAACATCACTTCTTAGGCACAAACATTTTATTTTTTGAAACCCAAACAAGGACAAAGCTTCAGTAATGGCTTTGTTGTACTTGTGTCAGTTGAAAATATTTTGACTTTCGATAACAAACATACATTTTTCAATAAAAAAATAAAATAAAATAATAATAAAGCACCTTTTATAGATTCACAAACTAATGTTTTTAATAAGTTATCGGATCGTTACGTTTAAAAAAAAAATCACACATTAATTTACTTCCATGTTGATAAAAAAAAAAAAAAAAAAAACAAATACCTAAACTTTTAGCTTTTTTAATGAAAATATTGATTATAATTTTTATATAACCGGAGAAGAAATCCCAGCTAAAATAAGTTCTATGGAAAAAATGAATCTTTGTCCTGTGATGTCCAATTGCAAAAGACCCATATGGAAACCATGAAATTCATGGCATTGCACACAAGGATATGCTTGTGCAATATATTACAAGGATCGGCCGAAGGCGTTTGAATATGACGTGAGTGGGCGATTTTATGGAACTGAAATTTTTATATGATGTGATTCAAGTATCCTTAAATCAGGCCTTATCTTAAGTGATATAATTTCAAGTCGGGAATAAGCAAGAGGAACTTTAATGGAAAAATCCAACTCATATGGAGTCCTGAAATGCAATTTTGTTTTGGTTTATTATTTTCAATAATAAACCTATGTAATCGAACACGAAAAAAAAAATTATAACCCCCCCTGAAATTTTGTCAGTTTACGTTTTGAGATATGTAGATTTCAAAAAACGAATAAAAAAAAATCCGTCCGTCCGCCGTCCCCCGTCCGCCGTCCGCCGTCCGCCGTCCCCCGTCCACCGTCCCCCCGTCCGCCGTCCACCGTCCAGGCTTTTTCTCGGAAACTACTGGAGATAAATTAATTAAATTTGGTTCAAAAATCAAGTGACATCTGACAACGGTCCTAACAGCTCGTAGGTCCGATCGACGTATTTTGAGGGGGGGGGGGGGGGGGGGGGGGAAATTGAGGAACCAAATATTGAAAAAATCATATTTCCGAAACCGTTCAAGCTTTTTTCATAAAACTCGGAATATACAATGCTCTAATATTACTCAATAGAACACATTTTATTGTATGGATTTATATCAATTGGTTTTTGAGTAATAGAATTTTGAAATTTTTAATCTCCATAAATTATTCCATTTGTTGGTGGATCAAAAAACGTGAAATCATTTCACATGATCACTACTGCCATCTAGCCGTGACTTGAAAAATGTCACATTTTTTGGAAATAATAAACCGTTGTGTAAAATTTGCAGTGTTTTGGTTTATTATTTTCAATAATAAACCTATGTAATCGAACACGAAAAAAAAAATTATAACCCCCCCTGAAATTTTGTCAGTTTACGTTTTGAGATATGTAGATTTCAAAAAACGAATAAAAAAAAATCCGTCCGTCCGCCGTCCCCCGTCCGCCGTCCGCCGTCCCCCGTCCACCGTCCGCCGTCCCCCGTCCGCCGTCCGCCGTCCAGGCTTTTTCTCGGAAACTACTGGAGATAAATTAATTAAATTTGGTTCAAAAATCAAGTGACATCTGACAATGGTCCTAACAGCTCGTGAGTCCGATCGACGTATTTTGAGGGGGGGAAATTGAGGAACCAAATATTGAAAAAATCATATTTCCGAAACCGTTCAAGCTTTTTTCATAAAACTCGGAATATAGAATGCTCTAATATTACTCAATAGAACACATATTATTGTATGAATTTATATCAATTGGTTTTTGAGTAATAGAATTTTGAAATTTTTAATCTCCATAAATTATTCCATTTCTTGGTGGATCAAAAAACGTGAAATCATTTCACATGATCACTACTGCCATCTAGCCGTCACTTGAAAAATGTCACATTTTTTGGAAATAATAAACCGTTGTGTAAAATTTGCAGTGTTTTTTCTTATGTATGTAAGCCAACTCCGTATCTGAGAGATATTTTACGTTTTTTGAAGAACTGCTCCCCAAAAATTCGTTGATGTTTTTTTTTTTTTGTTACTAAAACTCTTCAAAAGAGGATAAAAGAAATAAAAGATTCTGCAGAGTTATTATTCCGGTCCGCATTCCCTTGTACCGGAATTTCCACGGAGTGAAATTGCAAATATAAAAGCCGCAAAATTTAATTATAACAAAATTCTTTAATTTTTTTTTTTAAAAGAGCCTCTTGGAAGGGGATGTGATGTTGTAGGCTAATAAGCGAATTTAAATGCTCTCATGTGCACATGGACGACGAACAATTCATTTCATTTGAATTTTCAAGAATTTTCAGAATTTTTCGAGAAAATTTTCCAGCACAATTTATGTGATTTATTCGTACACACTGGCGCAAAGGAGCAGTGCAGGATACGGTATACCTTGACTCCAGTGAAATTTAGTATATTTGTGAAACGGAAAAGGCAGCTCGATTCCCAGGTTTCTTTTCAACTAATTTCACTACAAAATGCTATTTGTGAATAGACCCCGACAGTTAAGAGGACGAGAAATGTGAAAAAATTAAACGAACTTGCAATCATTATGAAGAACGGTGTAAGTTGGGATACAGGATCTAAAAAGTTATGAGGTATTAATCACGAGAGCAGCAAACTTAAATTGACCTGGCTTAAAACATAAATCTAGGGTTAAAGGGCTTGCAGCTTTTTCCGGAAGTTTATGAGTCAATTAGTCTCCTAAACCCGTGCGATTACTTTTTAAATTACTACTTACGGTGAAGTAGTATTGGAGACTATTTTAATGTTATATTATATGTTCGTTATAAATAATTTAATGTGTTGAATAACAAACGTCAACGTCAACTCCTGAGAGGAATTCTTCTTTTAAATAAAATAGCTGTTGATTATTATTTTGATAACTAATGTACGTTTTACATTTATTAAAAATAGTACTCATATATTTATAAATAGCATTAATATTTATAAAAAATGGTATAATTTAAAGTACTGCATAGCGCCATAGTGCAGTTCACGATCTTACTACAATACTACAATAATATTCGATGACATTTCGCTCACTTCAAGAAATACAGGGAGTCGGTGAGCAGTGTAAAGAGTGATTTTGAAAAGCGCGGGAATCGTCGTCAGCTGATTGAAGGTGGTGGTGGTGGGGATGCAGTCGCTATATATGCAGTAGCTATAGTAATGGAGACGGTGAACAGGTGTCAAAGGAATGCTTAGATCTATTACTATATGAAACGCTATTTTTTTTAAATAACCTTTTTCAGCAACATCTATGCAGGCAATCTTTGGATCATTGTCTAGGTGAACCAGCTTCCGATTTTTCACGGAATTTGAATCGACCTGTTACGCCATCAATTTCATAAAGAGGACTCCCACAGATCTGTACACATTTCTTCATGCGTACTGCCGCAGAAAAACTATTTGTAGAAATAGCAAGCGCAAGAAGAGTTAAAAACATTGACACCTGTTTTGATCAACGACGAATAGGTATCAAATTAACCGTGAATTGCAAAACATAATTGCATTTTACAGAATTGCTGTGGACAATGATTAATGGCTCCTCTACATCTAATATTTGTAAAAAAAATTACAATAATGTGAAAGGATAATCTATGCAATACTGGTGATTATTATTTAATCATTTGTTAAATCATAATGGAAGTAAAAACTTTCAAATCACCAAATTAATTATTCTCTTCGGCATTTTTACAAAAGTACAATTTACAGTGATAAATCCTTTTTTTATTTGGAGAAAATTTCTGTTTTAATCAATAAATGCACGTTAAATTCCACATTGAAATCATCAATATACATAATTCCCGTTATATGTTTGCTTGTCGGTTATAACTATAACGCTGTTCAATGGCGCTGCGATCGCTTATTGAATTTCAGTTCTACGTATATACATACTTACGTGTTTAACTTCATGTTTTCAATTTATCTGAATTTTTGGGATTGTCGAATGAGTAACGCTGTTTATTGACTTCCAGTAAAATCTTGAAGACGGAAATTGAAGACATAAGTCAAAACACACAAACATCTCGGACCTGCCATTTGTTAATTTATAATCATAATTAGAGGGGCGGAGGATTCCTGGCTACAGCTCCTCTACAGAAACCAAAACTGCAAAATATTGGCTCTATGCCTATTTTTAGGGTTTTCAAAAAGAAAAACTTTAAACATTTTTGAAACTGATAAAAATAATTTGTTCGTAAATCCTCTTAACGCATTTCAACATTATTGGTTAGGAAACCAAAACAAATGCTTATCTATGAAAACTAATTAATTTCTCATAAGAAGACGAAATCCTCGTTAAGGAGATTTGATGAAGTTAAAAGAGAGAATCTGTACAAGTTCTCTCCTCCTTCCACATTCAGAGCCTCAGTGGTTATTATTACATAAATCTGAATATTTTGCCCGTATGACTAACATTTCTGCAGCAACGGTCAATTGTTGCGAGAATCTATGGATTCGCTGAAGGATCAAAGCCAATATGGTGTGCTTCAAATAAATTCTAATTAAAAATTTCCGAAGTCTTATCAAAATTTTCTGAGAAATTTCTGTCGCATTCCAACTACATCTTTAGATCCTCCTCAAAGAACATATGTTGTGAGTAAAATAGCCTCTACGGGAAATTTCCTCCCATTCATAGATTCTGTCATCCGCGTTATTCTTGTATAACTGTGCAGCATGAAGTTTCACCGCGTACCGCCGCATGCTACGACCTAAACAGAGTAAAGTCAGAGCTTTTTCACAGAAAAAGGACGAAAGCTGAGATATCCAACTGCGGTGAACTAGAGCAACAGAGCAAGTCCTGATGCATCCGATGGAAAATTCATTCTGTATCCCCAAAATATATTTTCCTCAAACTAAAGTTTTTAGTATGCCGGCGAATTGATACGAGGAAGCACGTCTCACGAATCTCATTTTCGGCTGTACTTGACAAAAAAAAAGCTCCCAGCAGTGGAGAGTCCTTACAACACTGCGTTCACTAGTCCTGTGCCTACTGCCTCCAATTGTCCCTCGGCCCGCTGCTACATCGATAATTCAAAGTTGATATTGTGTGACTATTTGATACACCTTCACCCAGTCGAACACCAGAAGCGAACCCAAGTGCGAAACCGTTCTTACACCGAGTGAATTGCCGAGTAGGGTGAAGCAATCGGAAGGACCTCAATGCGTGGCCAGGTGTTATGCAAGAAGTACACTGTGAGCGAGTGCTAGACTATAAACATTAAAAACAATTTTGAATTTTCGTAGATATGTGCAAACTGAGCACGAGATTGGTTCGGTGTCCTCAACAATATTGTTGTTCGTGGAGCGAGTAATTCGTCAGTGTTAGAAAGTTTTAGTGGTCGGTTGCGTCTGCAGAGGAGAATCCATCCCCGAATGGGTGTTTGCCCAGTTGCAGCTGTGGGCCAGAATGGAAAATTGTAAGCATGCCACTAAATTGCAATTTAGTTTTGTAGATGCAATCTTTTGTCTAAGTATAGCAATTAAGGATTTTTGATCATGGAAAGTAACACCGATATCAGACATGTTGTAAAGGATCTTCGGAAAATTCTTAATTAAACCATTTATTTTATTATTTTTATTATGTTCTTATTCCTGCTTTTTATGTAACTGAAACTTCTCGGTTTTGTGGTCTCTCACTTAGATCATTGGTGAATGTAAATGGACTGGTGAAAATGGCCCTAAATCTTATCCTTAAAATATTGTTGAAATCTCAGTTTTTCGTCTTGAACAATAATTTAATTTAAAATTGTCACTCTTATGACTAGTGATAGTTAACAATAATTCAAAATAAATAGGATGAAAAAGGACATGATTATTTAAATCCTTCTTTCAATTAGAAAAAAAGTTAAACGAATTAATATATAAACTTATTTTGTTGTTATAAAGCTTTTGAAAAATTAAGCAATTAATTTTATAACAATAAATCAGTAGGTAAACTTAAACCAAAAATTGGAAAAATATTTTAATTGTTTAAATTAGTGGCATTTTAATTTTAAAATATATCGTTGTAGGCTTAATTAAAATTTCTCAAAAACTCAATTTCAGAAAAATTTTTTAATTTCAAAAATATTTACAGTTTATATAAAAATAGGAAAAATATGGATATTATTTTGACTTTTAAAAATTAATTTCCTCTTTTCGGGTATAAATTAATTCAAATTAACTTGGTTTAATGGAGTAGAAATGTTTTCAAAAATATGGTTCCATATGTTTTTGTACAGTTTATTTGTTATTCAGTTGAAAATAGAATTTGTTGTTGACCAAATATTTAAACTCAAGGGGAACTGTAAATTATAGGAAAAATGTGTATTCATAACATATTAAAACGAATCAAAGGGAAATGGAAAACGTATCAATACAACGGTGAAGGTTTTGATATATTATATTATATTATTCTTTCGAATAAGTGAAGAGGAAAAACCCTCAAGAGAGAAAAGAATACAATTGATTGGGTGCGAATTTCCTTCGTCCTTTATCTTCCATTCACGGATGCACATATTACCAATATTATATGTCATCGATTTGATTTTGCTTTGACTTCAAGTGTGGCAATAAGCTGAAACTTATTGTTGGTGATGGTTTTCATGTGGGCTTCCATCACAAAGGGTTGACATTTCAGCTTCAATTCACAGATTTCAATTTAAATTCGATCAAAAAGCTGTTGCAGTTTGCAGATCAAACATATGCAATCATTGCGCAGTTGGAAGTGTTCAATCTCAATTTTTTTAAAATTTTTAATAAAAATTGTTTTTGTTTTTTGGTAATCCTATCGTTTATGAATTCATCACTTATTTTCTTGTTGACGTCACATGCACGCTTCAGGCGACATATTTGATTTGAAAATAATTCACCAGCAGTGTTTATTGTTTATGTTTCAAGGGATTCATTTCTCACATTTTCAACGAAATATTCGGGGAAATTAGCAAGGGTCAGATTTCCCTTTAATGTGGTGCTCTAAGGGAAACCAAAGTTTTCCTTAAAATTTTCCACGTTGAGCAAATATTTGTAGCCAGAATATCGCAAAAATCGAGTCAGTTGGTCATAATTCCAGGATAAACATGGATTAAATATCACAACATGTTTTTCCAAGTTATCAACAAGACAAAAAAAAGTAAAAGCAATGAAGTGGTTTGGTAATAAATTATTATGATTTCATCGGTATTTTCGGTGGATGTGAGTTATCGGATTGATGACATTTTTCAACTTGATGAAGGGAAAATGACATTAAAACGCCCTCGACAGCAGAACATCCCCAACAAGTGTTAATAATCACCAAGTATGAAGTAATTGGAGAATGTTTTTGTTCCATTTCGGGCACATAAATAGCGGAACTGGTTCATTCCACTTGATATTCAATTAACGAAATGCAAAGTGAATCTTTTAACGATTCAGAATAAATAATAACAACTAACAAGCGCAAGTCACCCGTTGTGTTGGCACGTTTCGGGGGCGGGCTGTGTTTATAGAGAAGTCGTATAGTTGGAAAGAAGGACTATCACAAAAAAAAGAGGCAAGGTTTAAGGATTTAAAAATATATGTATAATTTATTTTGTATGTTTCTTAAATAATAACCTAACATCCATTACGTCATCTTATTATTTATGCAAGAATCATCGTCAACTCTAAAATCCGGGCGCACGACAACCAATTTTTGTTTATATATATGTATGGTATATAGTAGATGTGTAGTAAGAAATCGTATCCTGTTCTCGAATCGTGTAAAATTAAACTTGAAAATATTTTACCTACACTTGAATATTGTTACTGATTTTTTTCATGAATTGAGAAATTTTATTGTGGATTACGTACTCATAAGTTAACATAAGTTAATGTGTTTTTTTATTTCCTTCTGCAGATGTTTGATTTTGAAAAGAATCATATGCTATTAGGATATTATCTTACCGATGTGAAACTCACAATACGTATTCTTCTATTGTTTAGATTTTAAGGCTTATAACAGCGATATCTGCAGAACATGTATTTGAATTTTCAAGATGACTTTCATATATCAGTTTTTGTTTTTGTTTTGTTTCATAGATTTTCAAACCAGCATATTGGTTTTATTTACATAGTTTTGAAATTATAAATTAATGATGCCTTCTTAGTTTATATATTCTTTGATTAAAACTTCAACGTGCGTATGCGTAATTTCACGAAAATTCTTTGATTAATAAATATTTGGCACATTAATAGTTCCGTCAGTCTGCACTCAGTAATTATGATATTAGATTCGAAATTAGTTTCAACGAATTACGTTTACACTAATTTAATTGAAATTTCTTGTATTTAAAAAAAAAAACTGTCAAATATTCGGTCTGCCATTTTGAATTCTAAAATTATGATAGTACATTTGAAATCAGTGGCCTGAAATTACGATTGAGAATAAAATTCACCAAAATTCGTTGAATTAAAATCGCACATTGGATTCGCCGTCTTACATTTACACTATTGAATTACCTTTACACTACTTTATACCAATTCAATATCTAAAACCAATGGCCTTCGTTATGAATATCTAAATAATAATAGATTGGATCAATGGCCTCAATATAACTTCAGTACTAAAATTCACTTATATTATTTGTAAAATTCAAAAGTAATGTACGTCATCATATCGAATCTACCATTTTGAACTTTAAAATTTCGAAATTGGTTTCGCAATTAACATCTACAAAAATCCCCGAATACCACTTTTAACGGCCACTCCTTGAAATTTTTTGCTGGTAGCCATTTTTCGTCTGACATTTTGAAATCCTTTCTTTTACGGCCTAAAATTTAGACGAGTATGAAGTAGCCTATATGTTAAGTGGGATCATGAAATACCATCAGCCAGAAAATGAAGAATATCGCTGCAAACTTGATTGAGATTTTTTAAAATTTTTTTACTTCAAATACCCGTTTTTATTAATTTTTTACTTAATTTTTTAATTCAAATGTCATTTTTGCTTAAAAAATTTTGAATTTTTTTCTTCGGAGTCGGAACTCTTGGAAAACCGAATATGAGTCAGGAGAATACGAAAGATCATGCAAAAAAAAAAAAAAAAAAAACAAACGGAAAAGCATAAGGTCGCATTTTAATGACTTTAAAAGAACAGAAGGCATACCACCAGGAAAAAACTAAACACACTGTTTTGTAGAGCACGAAATTCTCTATCGAATGCAATAAAACGCATTCCCTAGCCATTTTTTTCCACGCAAATTATTCACTTAAAAAAACACGCCATTACTAATGGGCTATAACCTAATAGAAAATAGAGATTAAATTTCAATCAGATTTTTATATTTTATGATAATTGCCAATAGTTGCTGATTAACAAAGCTTTCTCTTTTATTATAAAAAAGACACGAATTTTTCCTCAATAAATAATGTAATAGAGTTTGTAATGAGTCCCACATAAACAATTAATATTGAATATAGTTTGTGTCATCAATAGTTGTAACAATATGTTCAATATTGAACTGAAAAGAATGTCAAATATTTTGCGCGGTCTCTTCAATCACTTGAAATTTTTTGAGTCAAAATCGAATGCCACAAATCCCGTAACCTTAAACCGACACTGACAGGCAGATTATTTTCTATCTCTTCAACGATCACAAGGATACATTCGAACGAACAGTTTTCGATTCGTCCTGTTCCAGGCAACATGTTTTGTGATTCAATATTCAATGAATAAAAAATGCACACCCTTTCAAGAGCCACCGGTATTTTCATCTAAGTCCTGAACAAATTTGAATGTAACGAATATATTTGTGGACAGTAATGGATGATAATGATAAAAAGCATTGATAAATCAAGGCGGAAGAGGTTCAATCTAAAGCAGGTGCGCTGCGGTGTCCACTACTAACACAATGAAATACAGTATAAAACACTTCCGTTAAAATATTTAGTGATTTGAAACATACATATTTGTCCTTTACCTTCAACGGCAGCTTTGTAATTCCTGTATGAAACTACGTTGAACATTTTTCCATTCCAATCACTAATTATACCTTCAATTTTCCATGTTCTGGGGTACAGCAAAATTGTAACCATTTTTTGAGGTCATGGGGTGCAATTTATTGGCTTAAAGTCAATTTATTATTTAAAACTTTTCTACTGCAATTAGGTCAGATAATGGGATAAGTACATGTTAGAAATGACTGTCATGTCTCCAAGCATATCTTAAAAATTATCTTCGCGTCACGAAAACTGAGTACGAGCAATGTTATTGCATTTTGCATATTAGAGAAGCAACCCTTGGAAGTCATTCCCTTGTGAGCTTGTTGAAAGGTCTCAATTAGCAACAGGTTGTTATTACATTAAATGAAATTTAATTGATTGTGGGAAGAACAATTCATGTTTTATAAATGAATTATTAGCAAAATTGAAGTCAAGCAGTATTGGTTTTGTAATATTTATTTGTGAAATAGAAATTCATATGAAACACAAACATTGTAATATTTGTTGAATGGAAAGTGCCTGTGAGAATGCATAGTGAGGAGAAATTTTTAAAACAATTTCCAATTTGTACAAATCGTTGAAACCGAGTTATTAAATATTTTGTAAACACCATTACTGCACATTAAGTTTTGCAAATAACATGTTTTTTTTATCAGTCTGAATGCAATTTCGAAAGCATACATAAATATTTGAAAATATAAATTCGTTGGAATGTAGTTTATTAAAAATGCAGTTTTCTCATGAATATGAGAAATATAAGGGAATACCATTCAGCGAATAATATTGTTTGTATTTTTATACCCTAGATGTAGGGTATATTAGTTTTGAGCGAACGTTTGCAACGCCAAGAAATAATGGTGATAGAAAAAAACAATTATATATTAACGATTGGGAAATGAAAAGAAACCATTTTAAGGATGTCCGTCTGTTTGTCTGTCTGTCCAGACGATAATTCAAGAACGATTGTAGCTAGAGACTTGAAATTTGGTAGTAACCATCTGCATTGGGGTTGTTCACTTGGGGCCATGTGTGATATCAAATTAGAGCTCTTGCTGAGTACTATTAAAATAGCTGGCCTTAGTTACATAATAAAATGGATGTCTAGATTTTACATAGAATGAGTATATTTTCCTTCATCTAGGGTATCACGTAATTAGTGTGACCAATTGCTTTCTTACTAGTTAATTATATGAATATGAATATTGAACGGAAATTACGCAGTAAATAAAATTATTGAAATTAATTTTTAAAATTACCAGCGTCCATTTATGGAAAACATTTAATGCCAAATCATTAAAATTTTACATCCTCAAGAGAACTCTATAAATTTATTTATAATCTCAAGTTAAAGTGAATTTGTATCTGAAATTGTTGGACAAAAAATCCTACAAAATAAAACATACCACAAAAAGTTTATGATTATTCACTTGATTTTATTACTGTGTCAATAAAACATTGATTATCGTGTTTCATTGGTTGTTCAACAATTTTTAAAATGTCATTTCTCATTGAATTTTTGTGACAGGATATTTAGCAATGTCTGAAAATCAGCTTGAATTATTCAAATTGTGCATAATACGCAGTTAACTGTTATCGTTATCCTGACGGGTGTCCGTGAACCTCCATTTTAAAACAACAAGCCAACTCCGCACACCGCACGCACCTTCGACGTTTCGCACGCATTCTCATTAACGTTGACTTTTGACATGGAAATGACGTCCCACCAGAATTATGTCGTACCTGAACCTTCGGGTTTTTTTATTACCTGCAAAAGGACGCACACCGCACTACCGATGAAGGAGTTTTAGAGTCCGCGGGGGTGGAAGAGCGATTGCCCAATTTCAAAGGCTTTGTCCTAATATGCTGTTATCGCAAATTGACCGACAAAAATAGTTTCATGCGGCTATCTGCACTCTGACAAGTCTTGTAAGGGATTCATTACTAATCCAAATTCTGATCCATTTCAAGAGGATATAATTGATCCGAAAATTGGGTCGTTTCTACTGTTGTTCGGTATTCGGACGACAGCAAAATTTCAAGTGCTCCGCCATCAGCTGAGGTAGGTCAGTGAGGATTCCAGAAGGCTTTCCCTTCCGTTGAACGCGACGTCCTCCCTTGTAAATGTTAGTGGTGTTCCTCACAGCAACGAACTCATTCAAACACCCACCCGCTCCCCCACTCGATCCTCACACATCCACAACATTTTATCAGGAAATCTTTTCTTGGGTGCTGTTTCGCAGTGAAGTCCTTGTGAAATTTCCATTTTTGTTGAAATCAGAAGGCCTGTCCCAGGGGGCTTTTCTGCATTCTAATGGGGTAGTAATCCCTTGTTTATGCCCGAATTAGAGTTAGCAGCTGATAATGCTCTTGGGGAGCTACTCTTTGCCGAGAGCGAGGGGCGCGATATTTCCTATTATTCCGGTTAATTCGTTGGAGTAACAAGCCTTGTTCTACCGTGCGGTCATCTATTGGCCTACAGGTAACAATAGGCCAAAAGGACCTAGTTTCGGTTCGTCTTGGATTCGCTTCAGGATATAAATTTCGATTGCCTCGAATCAATGTAAGTCTATATCGTATAAAAAATTGAACATTGGTAATTCGAGAATGTTCAGTTAATTACTGTACTGAGTTCCTTGAAGGACAACAATGCTCTACATACAAAACACACTCCTATGATGAGTTTGTTTCTGGCTTTCACAGTTGCGTGATTGCTGCTTTTTCCTCATTCCTATTTTTAAAATTATCTGCAAACTGTTCGCAATTTGCTCAAATTTTTCCGTCACTTAGTCCTCACTGATTCCTACAAGTCCTTGCTGTTAACTGTTCAGTGTTCACCAATTACCCGACACGAACTAATTCAATTCAATTGACGTCAATCTGTTTCTTTAAAGCTATGGTAATTGAAATTGGAAGACTACTGTTTTGTCAGTGCTCAATTTTCTTCTTTATATTATTTATATGTTTCGAAAACGTTTTCACTTGAAAGATCTGTCCGAATTCATTAACATTGTTTTAAATTTAATTGGAGTAAAGTGCTTTCTGAAGGGAACAATTAAATCCACATAATCCTAGACATTTTTATTTATTTTTTATGTAGGTATCCACAACGTGCAGTAATATTTTTTTAATTGGTTGCACTTTTGTAGAAATTGCTAGAGGCTCTTGTTTTAAAAATTTTCCACGGAATTTTATTAATTTGTATTGTAAATTAAGCTATCACAAGTTTCCAAGTTTATTAATATAATTATTATAATTATAAATTATTACACCAATAAAATATATCTGAAGTCCAAATCAATAGCGTTAAAGAATCGTTTTAACAATATTATGGAAATTATTAACATATTTGTTTATTTTTTTTAAACATTATTTCAAAAATTCAAGTGGAATTTGCATTTTATTATGAAAAATATTGTCAACGATATTTTGCTATAAATTGAAATTTCACATATTTTTCAGACATTAATAAATTCGTGGGAATGTATTATAAATTCCATATAATTGGAATATTTTGATAATTATAATAAGAAATATACATAGATAAGAATACAGTATACAGAATCAAAAAATTCTTTATGATGAACCAAAAGAACAAAATTTGCCAATTTCAATTAAAAATTATATTGAAAAGATCTGTCGAATATCTTATTTAGAATTCCATATTAAATTTAATTAAAAATTCTGAATTTCAAGGTTTCGAAATTTATTCACCATGACTATAATAAAAATCATTTAAATGAAATTTCAACATTAAATACCATTGATAACCAAATTATTGAAAAATGTTGAATTTCAAGCAGCCAATATTCAAATTATACTTTGTTGTGGAGTAATATGCACGGTTAATAAGTACTTTCTATTATTGTGGCTTGTTATAAAGTATGAAAAGGTATTTTGAGTTGATTATTAGTTTATTTGCTGATAAAATTCTTTGAAAAGCCTTCAAATATTGCCAATATGCGTGTTATGTAGTAGCAATATGTGTATGTGTTCCTTTGCAGTGAACGCGAACATAAACTATTGGTTAAGTAAAATATAGTAGAAGTGGAGCATAAGTAAAACAAAGTAAAGGAAATAAAAATATTTCTCAATTTTCACGAAACAGTACCGCTAGAGAATCTTCAAATTTGTTTTGTCAGAGTCACACACACGCGTGGCTCAGTATAAATAATAGTTATTAAGAAGAGCTGGCAAAAATGTCGCAAACCAACACCCATGGGCATTTTTGTGCTATTCCCTATGCTATGCTAAAAAAAAAAACCATTAAATGATGGGACTAAAATGAAACAAATTTTCACACTGATTCGCCATTCACGTCCAAAGGACGATTCTATGGCATGTTTTCTGGTTACCAGTCGGTGAAGATTTCATGTCACGAAAGATGGATTAGACAAGCATAAGTTATTAAGGCTTTGGGAATATTTGTCCATCGTACACAGTCACTTCAGTACAGCAGTCACGCTCACAACTTATTACACTGTCGCAACGCTCATTAACTAGTGGTGCTGTTTGATAATGAATTTTTCATTGCACGTAATGAGAATTAACTGAAAGTGTTCGAGGTAAACGCAGCAGTAGCAATGCTTTATGAGACGAAACTATAAAAATGTTCCTCAATTCAGCTCAGATTTAAAATCGCGTTGTGTTTATGAGATATGCAAAAGTCAAAACGAAACAGAAACCTTCAATTATAATTTCCAGTACGGGATGGAAATGTCCTTCGTTTTGAGCTTGTAATCGTGAGTGCAAATTTACTTGGGTGCGCTCGACTCATTGTCGTCCTTGTCCTTAGAATATCATATGCAAGTTCAGTGGCTGTATGCTTCCTCCTACCACTCTGGATTGTGAATAATGCTACCTGAAAAAGAGTCCTCATTGAACCTCTTGGAATCCAATTCCATGACTCATGTATTGCTCAAAAATAATCAACAAAGTTATGGAATACCATCAAACCGTCCAGATTTGCCTGTCCACATAAACTGAATAAAATAAAATTGATGTTTCCGGACGTCTTTTGGCAACACCCTCCTCTTAATTCCTCTCACGTGATAAATTAAAATTAAAATGAGCTGAATTCATGCGAGGTCGAAGGAATTGGAAGCGACCTTTCATTTAAATCATACCCCAAAGTTCCTTGTCAGCTGGAGTTGGAAAACGCGTGTCCTGTATCACCTCCAATGAATTTTTACTGTCGTGTGTGTGTGGAGTCCGCTGACCTTTCATAATCTACACGCCATCGCGGGTGGCATTGATTGGCCAAGGGAGAAAAAAAAACACCAAAAACAAAACAAAAAATCCTTTTCAGGTAAATCGATAATTTTCCTTTGATTATGTTTAACTGAAAATGTCCTGAATTTCAGGTGTTTGCAAATGTGAAATAAAAGGCGATGTAATAAAAATGTCCTGGAAAATCAATCGAGACTGAATCTGTTCGATTTGCTCCTTCGATGGGAACGAATTTCTTTTGTGCTAAGTGTCAATTAAAGTTCTCAGGACTCTTCAGAGGCTCTTGCAGACACGTCCCAGTCCTCCGCCCAAGTATTCTCCCGTTCGGTATCGATCGCCGCGAAAGAATGCATTTCTCACAGGATTCTGTGCCCAATTCAGCAAAAATAATGACAACACTCAATCAAAGTTTGATGTACACCAAAAAGTCAATGACAAACTGTTTGTTAGGTGGAGGTCTATTAACGGAGGACGATCCAATCAATTGTGCTTCATGTGTACAACTTGCATGACTTGCGTAACAGAATTCCACTGAGAAAAATTAGACCTATGCCATAAAAGAGAGATTACCGTATTTCAATTAGCAATTGGAAGGATTCAGAATGCATTCAGATATTTGTCGGCTTTGCAGTTGATCCTTTTAGACTAATCCTGGAGTACCAGATTAATCTGCTAGTGTGTAAAATCATAATTGAAAGCAGATCCAGCTTGACTCGGTATCACCAAATTAGAAACCGAGAACATTCAGAGGACAATCATCGATTTTACACGGGACTTATAAACTTACCTCTTTGTATGATTACGCAATCCTTGGTAGCTCAAAGTCTTGTTAAAATTACACACAATTAATGGAAGCTCGAATAAAGGAGTACAATAAATTGGAAAAGAAGATATTCAGTCTGAAAATGAAACATTGTTATAGTTTCGTTAATTGATAATTCAGTGAACTGCTTCACGTTCTGTTATATTAAAAAAAGATTTTCTGGTGGAATTTTTCAATTAAAATGCTCAAAAAAAAATTGCGTTATTTCGGTTGATTTCACAATTTAAGCGCTTGTTGGTTTTCCATGCATTATAAATTTCTATCGTCAGAAATTTTTGGTTTATCCTGAAAAACTTTTCGCATTCCTCTCTGCTCTTAGATTTCATAACTAATAATTGCATAATTGCACTTGAATCCCTAAAATAGTTCCATGAAATTCATTTTTAATTTAACAAAGTTAAATTTCCAGAAAATTCACAATAAAACTTCAGAATGAAATTTAAGTAAAAGCGCACATTTTTCAATGTTGGATCATTTCGTTTAGAAGAAACATTCCTCATAACTTTGGTCTCTGCCAATATTATTTTTGAATCAATATTTTGTTGAGCAATCCTTCCATAAATGTTATATTTTAACCCTTTTTCGTCTCTTTCATTCTGTTTGCCCACATTAGCATTAGTTTGATTCATGAAGTGCGCGTTCAGTGCATTTTCGAAATTAAATATCGACCCGCGAGCCATGCCAGTCTATTAATCATATTGGCAAAAAAATAGGGGTGGGGGGGAATTCTTGAACAACCAACAGTGTCTGGTTAATTTATCATAATATTTTAACCTTTGCCCCAGAAACTATCGCGAAACCATTTAGAAGCATTCGAGGGCAAATACACTCGAGTATCGATCCCAGAATCCTTCGAACCATTTGTATCTCTTCGATGGGCTACATGAAATCTCTCCCGAAGGATGGCATTAAAATTACGTTGCAAGAGCTGCTCTTGCTACTTTAGCAGCGCATAAAATTACCAACAAAAAAAGAAAAAATTCACCAAGAACATTTCGTCATCGAACAAATGGCAATATCCTGCAGATACGTTTCACATGTTGCGATAAAATGGTTTCAAAGATCTTCAAACGAGTATTAAGCAGCTATATTATAAAAATTAACTGCATTTACAGAGGTTTCCCATAATTTCTACAAATTGCTTGATTCCGTTTTTTCGATAAAATTGTACATAAACTAAGGAAAATGAATTTCGAAAACCACCTCCAAGTTAATGTAGCAATTTCCATTTGTGCACTGCAAATGGAGAAAATGCGAAAAAATACTTACTGTTTTTATGAAACAACATGGTGAAATGAATGAAATGAGATGGAAAACATCTTGATGTTGTGGAGGTCGGTTTTATTGAGTCGTTATGACCCTCTCCAGGACTCCATTCAGTATAAACCGAAAATAGTTTTGTAATATATTAAACTTATGATTTATGAAAGTGGAAACTGTGGTAACCTGGAAAACATTGTGTTTTATAAAGAACGAAATAATAATCAAAATCAAGATAAGCCAGAAAATATTTCAATATTCTATAAACAGAGAATGCGAAAAGTTATTTATTGTTTCTTGAGGACAATCAATTTTTTATTCATTTTATTGAGTTTTACGAGTTCGAAAATCAATACCATAAAATATTGTTTGAGCAGCATTTGAACAAATTGTTATTAATGAATCAACGTAACTATTCTGCTTTTTTTAACAAATTGAGAGAGCTGGAGTTTTATGGCAAGATTTCAAGGATGCCAGAGCAAATTAATGCAGCCGTTGTGACTTGAAGTCATTAAATTAACAGATGCTTGCGAAAATACAAAGGACTTTATGCAAAAGAGCATCCTGAATTCAAAAAATGCACCACAACTACGTGCTCTGGCATGTTGTGAATGTCGAACATCCCTCATTAATCAAAGTGATTCAATTTAGCGTTTAATAAATCATAAAAACGGAGTCTACTAATTACGTTCTGCAATAACGCATCTCCATCTGTCTGACAGTCGTTTTAACGAATCCTAATGGAAATGTGGAATCGCTGTGAACCAGCAATTTCGAAATGTCATCTGAATTCGATTGAATTTTAATGAAATTGTATATGATGGGTGAAAGTTTGAAAAGAAAGTGATGCTTGAAATTTAATTAACCCAAAAATACTGCACTTGAAATTGTAAATTTTTGGTGCTCCTTCACATAAATCCACATAAGTGGTGATTGCTGTATTCCCTCAACACGAAGGACTGTTGCTCGATACCTGGAAACCAGGATGGCAGGATGTTTCAAGGTTCAATTAGTTGGTAACGATGGTGATGTTACAGTATATCACAAGACAAATTAAATTAATTAATGCATTTGCAATGAACTGAACTTAATTAAGTCTTGTTACTTCTCATATAGTTTCTCGTTTGGGAAATAGAGTAGTTTTGTGTTGCTTGGAAATGAACAATGAAATAATTTAACGCAAATTTATTTGATTGAAGATGAATTCTGAGATTGTATTGATTTCATTTTGGAAGGAGACCATGAAAAGTTTATTCTTGTGACTTGTCCATTCCTTCTGTAAATTAACTTGAAACTCCAGAAACTAATATCAATTTAATTATGTACGATATAACAGAAGTAACTGTCAATAAAGTACATTGAAATAAATAACCAAAATAAATAATAAAATCGTTTCCAAACAAACCTGTAGCATGGCAGAAGTAAATGGTTTTGAAAAACCATTTTCAATTCAATTAGTAAGTCGGCAGTAAATTTTACTACAAGTTATCTTTTTAAATACAGATAATAAGCTCGCGCTGTACCTCCATAGTGCTAATGCATGTAACGGAATTTAGATGTCAAAATCACTATTATACGAGTGTGTTGCCAGATGTATATAATATATACGTTAAACTAAAAAAAAAAAGTAAATTAGGAAGTAATTTCTATAATTTCAAAAAAAAACTTCAGTTAAAAACACCCTGACAGTTATTTCTGACCACCCTGTAAATTGAATTGAAAAATAGTTTTTATTAGTGAACGAAATCACAGTGAATTATAAACAATCTATTATTGTAACTACATCAACAATTATCATTAAATAAAAAAAATAAAAATAAAAACACATTGGCTGATTTTCTGAACAATGCTGAGATTTTTCGAATTGCTTAATGAATCAAGTTCGATGCTGTTTAAAATTACGTTGGTATTCAATTAACTGGAACGATATTGCCAGGATCAATTTTCAGTGGATATGGTTCGTTAACAATCTATTAATCAATTGTGGTACTGCAACTGCAAAATTTTCCTTTATTCCTCTGAAGTACAAAACTTGTTAAAACTTTCTTCATAACTTTGCACAGAAATATTTTGTCACTCAGGATGCAGGAAATGCAGTCGAGTTTATTCAATTCCATCGTAATTGGGTTAATACGTTTGCTCATTAGCTAAAGTTGGGAAATTTCATTTTGTTATTGATCAAGTACAACTTCGATTAGTAAATTACTGTGTTTTCGTGGTATACTTATTAAAGACAAATAGCAGTTAATGTAGAAGTTCTTTTGTTGAAAACAATTCTTACTAATGACGTCAAAGTGTCGAAAAGTTTACTATTTTGTTAACTACACAAAGAGTACAGTTTCATCGCTTCCGAGGATATTGTGTTGACTTGGATTGATTGGCAAGGATGTGTGTGGAAAGACTAAATCAACATTGGGCATATCTAACACTGCTAAAACAACTACAAAAATAGAAAGAGTTACATTTGAGTACGATTGTTTGGATGAAATTTCTGACGAAACACATTAGGAGTAATTAATGTTGATATAATGATAATGAAGAAATTGCGCTTTCATCATATATATATATATAAAGTAATAGCCCGGACAGACGAGAGCACTTAATCGAGTTAATAACGACACGTAATCTATTCGGGTTTATCGTGTGCCACCGAACTGAATTAGGTGTTGACGTCTGCTGACATTTGGCGTAAAGTAAACATAAATGGATTAGCGACAGAGGTCAATTTATTTTCTTGTGTAGCAGTATACCGAGTATAATCGAGTTACAGTAGGTAGATTTGTAAGTCGAGTTAATATAGGAAATTTTCATGGCTACGTCATTTTAACATCATTAATTCAATTAAGTGCTCTCGTTTGTCGAGGGTATAAAATCTTCATCGTGTTTAGGTATTTGAAGCAAAAATATTTCATCTTGTCCTGCTTATAGTTTGACTTTGTTTCTGTTTTTTCTATAATATATAAAGTCCATTACGGTTTAAATTTGGAATAGATCCGCTTCATCGAGCACATATTTCGTAATTTCCATGCTTCGCAGTTAACCGTGAAACAATGCGATAATAAACGATGTCTATTGATTTTCACGGATTCCCAAAAATTTTGGGGCTGCGCTCATCCCTAAAGCTACATATAAAACACATTAAATGCTCGCCTGTAATTTTCCAAGCGTGAATTAACAGCAAATCCTTGATGCGAATTTATTTGTCAGGACACGTGAACATTCCATGTCCCAATTTGCAGCGCCCCCTTGATGACAATGTTATATCTTGACAGGATGCCAAAGTCAAGGAATTGTAAGACCTCCGGCAAAATGTCGTTAAGAAAAAATGAGTGAGAAAAAAAAACCAAGTTAGTTAAAACAGAAATAATGTCTTGAAGGTTGTTAGTGAGTAAAGTGACAGTGCTATCTAGCCCACGACGAGGGTGTTCTAAGGAAGCCTGCGACACCCCACATGATAAGTAGAGCCGTAATTGTGAAATCAATTTTGTTGAAAGGGGAGAGGGGAGGGCCGGATGAATTGACTGAGCCCACTCCTTCTCGAGTGGGTCTTGATGTCGCTTACGTAGTTTCCCGGATACTTGAGCGTGAAGTATATTTTCCGTAATCGCTAGCTGAAAAGGACTGCCTCGGAATTACCCGGCACTTAGTCCTTTTAATAATTAAGGAAGCCTTGTAAACGTTGTAATGTTTTAATAATATTTAAGGAGCAGTCGGTCGCTTTAATTGAATGTACCAGACTTTGTCACGAAATGTTTATTTGCTGTAGATTTACTTTCTAATAGAAGAGGCCTAAGTTTGCTGTTGAATCATACTTGGGATTCATATTGGGAATGCAGATCGGATTGTCCTGTTTTTATTAAGATCTTTTCCTGAAATTCCCGAATTCATATCACATTTACCCATGCTCTTGTTATTGTGAAATTCATTACCAGAGTTCAAGGATATTTAAATTGCCAATAGAGAACAAATGGCGTATAGGTACCTATTTCGAAATATTCGCATTCAAATATTGACAGAACGAAAATACTCATGATGATGATGACTTGAGAGGTTTTGAATAATGAAAATATGAAGGGGAATTGCATACACAGGAAAATTTTATGTCGAGTTAAGAAAATCGATGTGCATTTTAAGTAGATCCTCTTATATGCTATATCAAGTTTATCCCATTTCAGCTTTTCATGTTAATTATACGATTTCCGTTTTCTTCATCATCAGCAATATCAGCGCCAACTTGTGTCTGAGCATGAAACTTTTGTAAATTGAAAGGCTTTGTGTCCTGAACGGGCAAATTGAAAATTTCAAGTTCGTCCTACTACCAAGTGTGCTGCAACGGCTGTGGGAGCAGAGAAAGGCTTAACATCCTATTTCAAGGGTTCCTGAGTTGTTTGACTATTAACAAATAGATAAAAGGAGAGTTGCCGCTGCCAGTATTGTTTTGGGGAGCAGCGAGTTATCTCCGACATCAAAAAATTTCAACAAACTGAAATTAAAGATTTTGTTTTTTTGAAAGTTGACCATTCAAAATTGTTTCACTATATCTGCGTCTCCATTCCATTCCATTCCATTCAATTCCATTCTTGCGGCCTACTTTTAATCCTCCTTCAAAAAGTGCATTACGCATGAATAATTTTAAAGCAAATGCTAAATACATTTATTGGTAATGGCTTAATTCTGAATGGATGTCAGTTTGACCGTTTCCTCTGTATTCTTTTAATTATAAGTACAGTAACTGCTTGACATTGTACTCTTGGCAAATATTGTGATAAACAGTTAATGCCTATAATAATCTGTATCGCCCTAAAGTTATATTTATATTTGAAAAACTAACAAACACAAAATTACACCGTTTATTGAAACGAGTTGACTTTGTTTTTGTTTTTGTGAATCTATTGATTTACACTAAACATTTTTCAGCCAAATAGCTCTAATATAATTCTGTATTTTAATCACGCAATTTCCAATTACAAATAACATTTATTAATATGATATTATCGACAATGATTTAATTGCAGCTTTTACTGATGAAAGATTATGATGACTTTTTATAGTAATTATACTAAGATCATAAATGTGAAAGTTTGGATGTTTGTTACTCAATCATGCCTAAGCCCTTGGTTTGATATTTTTAATTTTTTGTCCAAAGATAATACATATTGCACCTTAACTTCTTTTTTCAATTTCAAAATGGCAAATCAAAAATGGCGGTTGAAAATTTTAAATTTCGTACCAACTATTAGAATTCATAAATTCCAGATGGCGGATCCAATATGGCGACTAGAATTTCTCAAATATAAGATATTGTATCACAAATAAAATTAGTACAAAACATATTGAGGCCACTGATTTCGAATCAAATATCTAAATTTGAAAGCTAATGAGGGCTGATCCAAAAATTTGAGAAATTATTAATTCATAAGTAATTACGATTCGCCGCGGCCGGGCGAAACCGGGTAACCAACAATAAAAAGTATGATGATTGATGATCATGAATCCATCCACTTTCATTGATGACAATCATTACCCCGGCTGAAACCGAGAAAGCCTTCTAGTTATTTATATTTAATTTCTTGTTTTATTGAAAGTGTACATTTCATAAATATCCTCAGAACTTATTTTAAAAAATGAATTCAATGTTTTAAATTTAAGTTAATGCGGAAATGTTATCCTCTACAGAAATTCAGCTTAGCATTTCTTAAACTTTTTATTACCTTTTTTTAACTTTCATTCCCTATTTTACCCCTTTAGGGGTGCATTTTCAAAAAATCCGGCCTTAGTGGTTGTCTACATTATAAAGGGTACCTCTGTGCAAAATTTCTGCTTTCTAAGTGTTGTTTAGGCTGGGCGTAGATGAGTCAGTCACTCAAGACCTGTTTTCTTAATTTTTTATATACGTATAAGCAAAGTCCCACTCAAATTGCTTATTAAAGTTCTGAACTTAGAGAAAGCTTAGCGAGCATCAGAACCATTTTAACAAAATGTGATCAAAATAATTAGTTAAAATTGGGTTTCTTTTACGAAAAAAAAAATCCTTAGCTTTATTTAAGAAATATTATATCAAGTGTCATACCATTTTGGAATCAGGACTAAATGCGCCAACTTTTTACGGAACTTGCCGAAATACCGTAATACTGTTTTTTTTTCAGGACAGTCAGTTAAAGTTGGGCCATGAAATAATTTTGATTACTTGGTTAGGAATAAAAGTGATATTTTCTTTAAAATTGAGGCACTTGTGTTTCAATTTTAGACTGCACTTTACAGAACGGGTTGTCAGGGTTACATCTAAAAAAAAAAAAGTGCAGAAAAGTAGACAGATTTAGTCACAGTACTTGAAAGATCATCACAGGGTACCCATTTTCTCGATTTTCCTTTGAATCGTTATAATTTGAAAAATACATGACCTAATTTTATTTTTTTATATTTTTGATAACTGTCACCCCTTGGCCTATAACCCGTTTCGGCTTGACGTTGATTTACGGGACACCCTGTATATAGATTAATATATAATTAAATAAAAATAATATCCAACAGAGAATTTTTAGCCATTGCGGATATTCTTAAATGACAAAAATTCAGAAAACACTGAAAATAAAATATTATACTATCTTCAATAATCTAATTTTTGTTCGCCTTTTACAAGGACATCAGGAAAAAAATTTTTTATTGTTCAGAATCACAAAATTTTCTCAATTTAGTTTTCAAGAAAGAAGAAAAACAACTTTGAACATCCGGTAGAGATAAGGTGGCCATTAATTTGAACAACTTAAATATTAAAGTGTTCCGTTTCCGTAGATAAAATTTCTGGCACTTTTCTGATCTCATTCCACTCATGTTGTGGTAGTTTGAAATACTCTAAAAGTCGGTCGAAGTAGACTCTTCCAGGACACTTGTCAGTTGTCCTCCTTCCCGCTAGAAATATGTGAACGTTAACTGAAAATGTTATATTCGTGTACATGTAAATCGGCACGTTCTGCCCTCAGCGGATGTACTATAAATCGTGAAGGGAAGAAATCCTTCGAATTCGTGCAAGTGTGTCCAAGTCCAACACAAAGAAAATTAAATATGTTTCATGTGGAAATTTATTGCTGAGCGAACGCACATTGAACGGCAAATGAAATACGTCGGATAAGTTTTTTGGTTGGCTAAAATTTGACTAAGGTCCTGAAAATTATACTTAATTGGTGAAAAACTGTAAAACTATAAAATCATGGAACATTTTGACACCCACCGCCATCTTGGGAGCCAGCTGAAAAGGTGACGTAGGCGTCCTTTGAAATCGAATTGAACAAATTACGCCTACTTCCGTCGGTGTTTGGAGGAAGTCATTTGTTTACGATTAAGCATTTATAGAAATCATCGAATTAGAAAAAAATTTCTATTCGAGATAGTTTTCTTGGCCTACAACAAAAGTTGGGATGAAATTTTTGCAAGCTCTGGAAAATCTTTGGTTACTTTATACTGCAAATGAAGGATGCGACTGAGACTTCCGGAGTTTAGAGAAGGCTCATTACTTATTCAGAACGGGTTGTCGGTTCAGACCCAGCAGAAGAAGCCTTATCGTGCTGACAATCTGACATACGTGCCGCATTATGTGAATCCAAAATTTTTGAAAGAAAACCGAATGCAAAACTAGAGGAACAAAACGCTGTCTTAATGTAAGATAACCTCTCGAGTTACCGGAAAACCTAAAGCGTAATTCACACTTGAAGGATCTTGTAGGCCAAATTATTTCAAATTGAGAGAGATTCACTGGAACGTAAACAAAAATCCAGAAAGAAGAATTACAGGAATGTCTGAGTGTGGGGGAACAGTGCAATTAACTCTTGTTTAATGTTCTATGATATTAGAAGAACTTTAATTTAAGAACATTTTGCCTGCGTGAACAAATCTAATTATCCTAAATAATAATAATTACCGTGAATAAGTATGATTTGCGGGGATCGTTGTAACCGGAGTATTTACATAAGAGTGGGAAACACAGCAACAGTATGGAATATTTTGAGTGGTGAACATCTACAACAATTTCACTTGGCCTTGTTTATATACCTCATCAATATTTAAGCAAATTTTGTAAACCATTTCTTGAAGTAATCACAGAAATGTTATTTTTTAATTTACTTAATTTTTGAATACCGCTTTAAGAATTTTAAATTGTATGCTAGTTTTTTTTTTAAATGTTGTAATCGTCTGTAAAGAAAGTTTCCAGACACTTTTTATTTTAGTTGAAATTTCTACCTATCTTAGAAATTGGTAGTTTCTTTAGATGGAAAATAAAACTCTGTCTTTGTTTTTACTCGGCTGCGAAATTTTACTTTAGAATGTTTGCAAGTGGATCCAGAGAATACCAACCCCTTTTGAGATCTCAACTTGTTCTTACCCTCTAATACATTGTACTCAGACACTGCTGAGGACTGATGTTGTATTTCTTTTCTCTGGGGACGTTCATTAAAAAAGAACGACAAAAAAAAAATAGAAGTAAAAATGGAGCCAAATCTCGGACGGAAATAGAATTTTAAGTGCAGCCTGTGCGTTGATTGTGAAACAAATGAAACACTTTTTGGATGTACTTAAGCAGGATGCATCACTTGAATAAATCACCTCGACAGGACGTATACAAGGATTTGATTATGCCGGAATTCAGCCTATCTACAGTCGCAACTTTAACGGCAGTTTTCCACAGGATTTTCTCATGTACACTAGATTTGAGAATTAAATTTTCAATTGCTCTCATTTGGATGGTGCTCAACTTCCACAAGATACAAATCAGTCTAATAGTGTTGTCCTACTTTTGTTAGTTTAATTACAATCGAACACATGTGACTAAGTTGCTCCACGGACACATTTGAGTTACGTAATTAGAAAAGTGCTTCGTTTATTGTAATTGCTGCAAATTTAGCCCTACTTACAAGCATGCACCACCGAGATCTTATCGCACCTCCATGAGCAAAGGGTTAAAGTGTTGTGGACATTCCATTAGCAGGATTCACCTGTACAAAATACGGCACTTGTCCAACTAGGTCATCGAGGTGCAACTCGAAGGCAGCCAACAATTTAGAGATTTACCAAAAATTGTTCCAGCCATCGACCGTGGGTGGGGTATAGGGGATGGTGTATAGTTCCTTGGTAATTACAATTTGTAGCTCCATATGTAAGGTACTTTACCGAACTTGGAACAACCACAATCAAACAAAAGTTGCCGTCATTTAAAAGTACTTCGAGACCACGGAACACACCGACCTTAATGAATAATCCAGAAGTTGTAGTTTGAATGGTTAATGAGACTTTGACAGTGTCCAGGGACATCCAGGATTTTTCAACTCAATGAATTTATGTGCGGAACATGAATATTACAGTGCATCAGAAAGGAGGTGTACATGTCAAAACCACCCCCGCACCATGGCATCAATTTCATCTGACATTCTTTGAGGAGCGTCCTCCCGGCCGGATGAAGAGAAATATGTTTGCCAACACGCCTCATTACGAAGAGGGATGCTGTTTGTCAGCATATTCATTTTCTCGGGGCGCTTTACTGGAAATCTCAATGCCTCTACAAAGTGATAAGGAGAATGTTGAAAGGATTGAAGATGTTAGGATATGTAACATGCACACGTTCCGGGTCATCAGTAATGGATCCACTAGCAAACTCTCCCTAAATGGAAATCACAACCATACTGCTATTTTCACCTACTGTTTCGGCAGGAATATTATGCTGAAAGGAGCGGATTGAGCTTCTTTTATGCAGAAATAAGATTCGTGACCTGTATTCAATAGGAAAGTCACAGAAAATGGGTCATAGCAAAGGAAAAAAAACAAAAAAACAGATTCAAACTTAAAAACATTATGGAACTGATCTCGCGAATCGGAATCATTGGCATTGTTGTAATTGAAATGTTGCGAAAATCTGCTGCATAAGTTTAAAGAATACGTGCACATTTCAATGGAGACAAGTTTTTTTGTTTTTGCGCTAAAATAAAATTTTCAAGGATATCCCAAAACTGAAATGGAGAATACTAGAAAAATTTGCATGCATTCTTTAGATTATAAAGAAATAAATGGAGAAAATGTGGACTGCAGATGGGATATGAAAAGTCTGAAAACGATAGTTATTGTATGAGGGAATAGTTAAAATGTTGAACCGAAACGAACAATAAGCCAAATTTATTCATGTTACTTCAGCCTTTTGTTTGTTAAAATTTTGGGATTTTTTTTCCAAATATCGAAGAAGCAATGAATACGAGTATTTATTCAATGACAATATGAAATTGCCATTTTCCAGATCAATATGTACAACATTTAACAAATGAATTATGAAATGACCCAGAAACAAAAACCAATATTCAGTAATAACGAATTTATTGTGTATTTTTTTCAGAACCAAATGCCAAAGTTAGAACAAATGTCTTGACAACTCTGCTAGTCAAGTAAACCGCAAATGTCTCGCAATACATAAATAGAAAAAGATTATTCCTAAGTACACGCAATTTCTTGATGGGGAAAATCGGTTGTTGTCACATTGATCCTTTGGTATTCTGTCTCCAATATCGCGGCAATTAATAGGCGAAAATCGTTCATGAAATTGTCTTCTGTTTAGTGTGATTTTAGGTATTTTTTTCAGAGGGCTAGAATGACGCCAAATCTCTCTTACAGGAAAATTGCTAAATCAGAACTTAGACGATTTGGCAGACGCTGTGTGTCTTTAGAAAAATTACTCCATTCGTAATAACTCATTAATAATAATGTCCTCTACGTCAGTTCGTTTTTGTTTGAATTCAAGTAATTTAATTAAACAAATCCAAAATGAAGGGATATTTCTCTTTCCTGTTGATATTAAGAGCTTCTGCCAGTGATCTCGGCTCATATTTCTTTAATGATAGTGCATCCGTAAACCCCACATAATTTATCTCATTTTACCAATTAATGAGTGGGGATCTGCATTCTGCTGCATTCGTTGGGTAATAAAAATCAAATGGTTGAGCTCAGGATGTACATTTTCTACAGCGAACCATGCCCAGGATATGCGTAATAACTACAATTTGGATGAAAAGACGTCCTTCATTTGAACAGAATCCTAGCATTGATAACGTATATCATACTAATAAAAGTAAGCAATTTATTAAGAGCAAAAAATCTCCATATATTCTCAAAATGTAGGATTGGGAAATACTTGTGATAAAATATCACAATCTAAGTAAGTTTGCTCCATTGGAATTTGACGAAACATATAGCTTGGTTCGTTCCAACGTACGTTCTAGATTTTCGAGGAAACATCTGTGATTATTTAAAAAAAATATGACTACGACGAATAACTATATTGGCAATATGATATTAATTCAACAATATAATATTTGTAAAGTATTTGAAGTTTGAACCCACTTCTACAGTATCCTTACCAATTGTTTTTGTGGCATCCATCACGTGTTAAATTTTATAAATTCGGAAGTCAATTTCTCGATGACTTTTTTCTCTGTCTCTCTTTTTTTGCATAAATTTTACCTATGTCTAGCTTTTTAATCTACAAGTTGAATGGAAAAAAAAAATGTAAATCCTTAAAATCCTTAAAACGAAGGCGGAAGATCTTCTACCTTAAATTATTTGAACTAGCTGTAGTATTTTAAGGGCGGTTTATGAAGTACTTTTACATTGCTGAAAGACGAAATGGTGTGCCGTACTTGGTTTTAGATAAGGGAAGATTTTCATGGCATATTTCCCATTGTTTTCATTTAGTATTACTGTTCCGAACGTGAACTCCATAACTCATGCAATTTAAGTTCTTGGGTTTCAATTGGAATTTTTCTCATCTTCATTTCGAATTGGAAAAGTCAAATATTTGGGGGAGAATTTTGCATGAGTGATTAAAGCAAATGAAACGTCGCATACTTCTATTTTGATACAAATAAGAATATTGTCCTTTGAAATCATTTGAACGAATTTCTAATTTTTCTAATTCAACCGATATCAAAGTTTCTTCCATGGTTTAATAGAAAGTTTGACAAGTCTATTATTTAGGGATAGTTTTTTCCGTAGTAGAAAATCCAAGAATATTTGTAGAGCAATTATCTTTTCATTCGAAATGGGTTTTTAAAATTTAGCTTAAAAAATCGATGTACTTTCGTCAAATGAACCAAACGTTTTATTGCAAGCTAAATTTTTGCATCCTAGATATCGACAATGTATAATATGTTTGAGCAAACGTTTGTAACGCATAAAAAAGATGGTGATAAAATAAAGAATTATAAATCCATTATTGAGAAATGAAAGGAAACTGATTTATGGATGTAATTATTGTAAAAACACATTTTCCCGAAGAGTCGGTCTTATAAAATCTTTACTAAATTAATTAATCGCCAATGTTCTTTGGGAGCAGACCACAAGAATGCGATTGTTTGTATTAATAATGACCATAACCATAATGGAGATCACTACGCAACAATTTCGCCCGCCCATAAACATTTTGGACTTTCTAACAAAATTTCCTCTTTGTTATGGAACAATTTCTCCCCGTCATTTGGTGATTTTTGACAGCTTAGCTCTCCAGAATGCACCCATAGGGAAATCCCCTTTCACTGAACCAAACTCAATTTTCCCGACCACAAACTCAGCTTCGTTGACATTGAGCAGTTGTAGCCAATTAAATTTTGAAATATAATTTTAAGTCGCACGCTTAAGCGTTTCACCACGCGTTAATTGAATTCATTACGGCGAACCTTTGCGGAAACAGTTTTATATTTATTCGGGCTGTTGTGGCTTCATTGAAATTTAACAGATCGATTTTTGTTGTATAAAAGCAACTATCTAGTATGTAATATTGTATATTGTATAAGCATTTGTGAATCAACCAGAATGCTTATAAATTCATTTCGGTTTGTCGGAAGGATGAACTGATTGACAATATTTGATAAAAATTGATCTAACTGAATAAATTGATTGGGAAAAACAACGATAAAGAAATATTGTTCATAGACGATTGAATGGGGTGAATTTCAGAATCCCTGGGGCCTGGATTCCTATAAATTAAGGTTAAGCTGCTCCATAAGAGTTGCGAGCTCCAGTTGTGCGGAACTGAAGGATTATCAAAATCATGGGCTGGTATCAGTTGTTTGTATAGTGATTAGTTTTGTTCGATCGAACGGTCTTGTGCTGTTCTGCAATCTCCACTCCTGTTGTCTATAGCACAGGGTACCGTTATTTCTTATTGGATATTAAATCACAATTTTGAAAAACCTCAGTTTCAAATGTCTTTCAAATTGTAATGTGATAAAAGTTATTAAATAAAATTTGGTATTGGACATTTTTTAATAAGTGTCATTAGTTCCAACAAAAATATTTATTGTTTATGAAGATTCTGATCAGTGTTTGTCAAAGTTTTCTTAATTGCGATATTTTTGATACTGATATATATTTGAACATGAAAAGAATTTATTATTTAAATTAACTGGAAGGAATTTTGATGAATAAAATTATGTAAAAAATAAATAATATTAGGTACTATTTGTAAATGAAGCGAGGCGTTATTTGAATACCTACATAACTCACGTATAGCAGGACTCTTATCACTTATTTGAAATGGGTCGGATAAAATCCTTTCATATGATGCAAAATAATTTATCATCGCTGCATATCATGTCACATAATGTAGAAACCTGGTAATAATTCATCCCTATGGAGGTAGCTTACCGAATCCTCCTGGGCACACATTTTCCGGTTCCAAAAATCTAGAGCAATAATTTATCTGATTTTCTCCTTTACAACATGTTTCGTCGGTATCCTTTCCAAAAAGCTTGACTCAATATTGACGTAACGAAATTTTCTTCCTTTTAGAGGACATCATTTTTAAATTAATTGTAAAGAAGGTCAAAATCGTTCTCCTCTTCAAACGTATCTGGCAAACAAAACTTCACAAATAAGCTTTTGGTTAGCAGAGTAATAAACATCGTTGCAAATTGCAAAAAATACTGCACTAGAAACATGACTGCAGAAAGGATGCGAAATGGCGCCTTTCGGACGATAACAGAAACGACAACAAGACCAGAAGCGACCCAACGAGCAGAGATCCTTAGCGCTAAGGCACCACATTCACGTCCCACATGCTGTAGTAGCACTGCTCGTACGTGCCATCGTTTTACGTTTTGAGGACATCAATTGTAAAAGTGTGCCACAAAAAATAGAACATTAAAACAGCCGAGACAGGAAAATATGTCCACAGTTTTCGTTGCGTTTTTCTACAATTGAAGTGCACTTGAACTTGACAAGTTAATTTTAGGACGTCTCTGGAGTAAGAACTATCTGTTTTTTTTTTTAAATAGCGAAAGTGCCGTACTGAATTGTGTTCGGCATAGTTAAAAATATTGCATCAACATAAAATATCTTTGCATCATAAACAATTCGATTTGGTATAAAATTTTCAAAGATGGCGTTCGCAGCCGCTCGTATGATTCTAAAGGACAAACGGCGAAAATCGAAGGAGGAATTTTCTACGCCGCAACGCACCAGGAGTAAGGTATTTAGCAATTGTTTTTACTTTTGTTCATTTATGTTTTACATTTATCGAAATTGTTGGTAGAGGAGACCTCATTACCATATCATGGCAAAAAGGACATGTATAATATTATGTATATTGGCTACTCATTCCTCGAACCATTTCCGTCTGCCAAGGGAGTATTTGCGGCGTCTGCAAACTGCAAAGGTAAAATGTCATTCGGTTATGTAAAATGTATGCCTACTGGAAGCCATCAAGGAGACACCCGCGTACCCATAATGCATTTTCTTCAGCTGCTCCAAGTTGGAAAAAGACAAATGTGGAAGACGAGAAAGAAAATTCGTCGTCGTAAGCCACCGTCAGAAATACATCATCGCCATTATTTTCATATCGATCATCGTTTTTGGTCCTCACTGGGAGATCTTTTGCATCGTCACAAAAAATCGAAGCATTGCTGCACGAACTGCAAGATAAATGCATTCGATCGCGGCAGGTGCATCCTTTGGCTTCGTCCATCCAAATTCCGCGGCGTCTTATTAATTACGATTAATTGGCATATCGCTCCTTCTCTCTGTATACACCGAAAAGTAGCTAGATTTCGCGGGGCATTAAAATTAAGTGAGCCGCGAAATTGTGCATTTCACAAGAATTATTTACAAACATTTCTCGCAGCATCATTTACTCACAGAGGTTTATAATCGATCGCTTCGGTTTTCTTTTAGGGTTCTGCATTCGGACAATCAAGTTTTTGTTTTGTTTTATTTTTGAAATAAGCCAACATATTTTCTAAAAATTGTGCCTAATTATTTTAAGATTGTTCACGTTGCTATTTACAAAAAATATATATATATATATATCACATAATTTCAGTTCATGGTATTCTTAATTTGGTCAGAAATGGAAACGATTCCTTCCGCATCTTTGAATGTCCTTTTTTAAATCCATTGACCGAAAATTGGCGTTTAGTGCTAAATTCATCAGTTCGTAATCATCAAGTACTACATAATGAATTATTTAATATAACAAACAACAACATGAAAATTACATTGCAAAATTTTCAGCGAACGTATTTTGGTACTATAATGGTATAATATTTTGTATTAAAACATTTATATAATAATTCTATTTTGTCTATAACCAACAAAATTTTAATACTTTGCTGCACGGTTTTTTTATTATATTTTCGTGTTTGAAGAAACAAGGAACGATGGCAAACAGAATTTATGTTTTATAACGTATATAATATTTTGACAGTGCAATCCATTTTTCATACGTGTTCTATGTTCATATTATATATTGTGTACTAATATTTGTGTACTACTTATTTTATATATTTTTAGTGTCAATCAATGTAGCTAAATTAACAGTAGATTTGATATTAAAATTAGACAATATTTTCATCTGCACATAACAATGATGACTTGATGTCTCTTCTCCACGTCTTCGTACATAACATGACAATTATTAAATACTAATGTAATTTTATTTAATCATTAACTAATTTCTACATTTCTACAGTTCAAAACATGTTACAATTTTAGTTTTGAAGCATTTCTGTATTTTTTTAAAGGTGAAAATGTTTTTATGTGGTATTAGAATCAGCGTTATGCACTCGCATTATTATCATTTTTTTGTACATAACGTTTAAGTGTTGTGATTGCACTTTTTTTTTTTTGTGTCTGTCAATTTTCATAAAAGTTAGCTTTTTATTTCACTGTCAATTTAATTCAAACGGTAAGTTTATACGTTGTTCGATGAAAAGTTGAGCAACACCTGGAATCTGACAAAACAACAAATCTTTTTTGAGTTAAATAAAAAGAGGTGTGCTGTGACTACTGACTGCTCTAGAAGCAATAAAATATCCCTGTTGATAAGACTTTCCGAGAACCGGCGCATGAAGTAAACGGAAAAATTTTTCATTAACCCCTCCTCCGGAAGCGATTCATTTTGCTCTGGCATGAAAACAGTTGAAAATCGGGAAACTTTAAAAACTTCCAATTTTGTTAGTAAATGAAATAATAAACTTATTCAGAGAATGTAAAAATTGCAGAGATGTGAAATAATTAATGCAGAATTAATTTACAGATCATCATTTAACTGGAAAACTCTCTTAATAAGTCCCGATCTCCGTGAATGGCTGCCGTATTCCGTTCCTCTACAGATATTTGTCAGTATTCCAGGAATTATAGGAATCATGTTATCGTTGTGTGAAATACAGTTTTATTGAGAATAATTTTTCATTTATTGTAATAAAACATGGTAAAATTACTAATAACCCTTCGCATTATTGTAATACCAAAAAATTTCAATTAGTAAATGTCGGATTAAGGAGAAATTATAAAACGTAGGAACATCAAAAATTCAAACTGAATTACAGCACATCAATAAAAAGTTCAAACACTTCATTTCTATTTATTCACAGGAAATTTTTTATAAATCACAACTATATTTAAAACTTTCGTTTTTTTTAGTTGAAAGCCACATTCGATATTGTCCTTTGTAAATGTTTCTTACTTTGTAATATTCATGAATAATACAGAAATAAAAATAAAATAACACATAACTTCATTCATGTCGCATTTCTCAATATTGAATATTACTTAAAATTTGTTTTATTTCATATTGCCTTCTTTTCCGTTTATAGACTTCCAGTTTCACTTATGTTTTTACTTTCTACTATCCTTTAACTCTATCATTTATAATATTTCCGTCTCTTTCAGGCCAGAAGTGTCAGCACAAGTAGCTTTAGGAGTCTCAGTCAGGTACTGAATCCGTAACTAAAGAAGCTCTGCTGATTTGCTGCCATGCCATTTTGTACTTGTTTTGAGTACAAACTCTTTTTTTAATGTTTCTGTTTTCATTTAAATTTTCTGCTTTTTTACTTTACAAATAACCTTTTTTTTTTATTTCGATTATTTTATTTTATTATTATTTTTTTTCATACGAGAAATGTCTGACATTTTAGGAAACACTTTAGAAAAACTTGTTCTCTATAGAGTTTTTCGTAGAACTAGGACTTAGAATATTTAGAACTTGAGTGATTTTCAGAGCGCATGAACAAAATACAAATTTTAATAGAATAGTGATAGTAACTAGACGAATTTTCGTTCCATTATTCCAATAAATCTTGAACTTTGCATGATGTTGTATGAGTCGCACGTGATCAACATTACTTGTCCAAAGTAGTGTACAATTGATTTCTTCAATTGAAACTGTTCCAAAATGTTCTTCAAAATTTAATTACTTTGATTCATAGTATGTAGACTAGAAATGAACTAGAAATGAATGAATGAATGACTAGAAATGATATATATTTAACAATTTTTCCGATATTTACTCGCAACCGTGGACTATTGATTTTAACATTCTTTCTTGAAAATATAATGAAATAAATAATTCCATTCGTCCATACAATAATAACCATATTTAATTATTGACCCACAAAATCATGAAATGTTATTTTTGTAATTGTCATTGTTCGCAAAATCTGAAAACCAAAAATCCTCCCTTCGTTTGACAATTTCGTAAATAATATCCAAGTGTTTTACATAAAATTCGACAGCAACCTCAAACAAAATCATAAAAAAATTAATTTATTCACATTTTGGCTATTTACGTGTCAACGTTTTTGTGTTCGTGCAATTCCAACCACATTTTCACTCGCAATAATCTAAAATATGAAAAGTGACGGCGGTGATTTCGTTGATTCAGTCCAGTTAAACGAATTCAATAAGGTTTTCGAATCGCGTCAAAAAGGATTAAATTTAATGAGTGCACACGAAGGATGGAATTTTGTACGTTGGCTAGCATCGATGCATTTACATGAATTTAATCACGTAAATTTTATGTCGGGCGGGCCTCAGATTGACAATAGCGGATCCTGGGAATTTATTATATTCCTGAGGGCAATTAACTGTCACGAAATGAATTTAATTGGAGTACGCGACGCCAGCAGGACCTGAGGAAAAATTCACATAATTTATGAATTCTTTCCTTTTTATGAAGATTTATGTTTAGGAATGTTCATTTTTTTCGGCATTTTCTCTTTAAAACACTTTGTGAGAAGGAAACTTTTATTTCTTACAAATATTGTGTATAAAGAGGATAAAAACATTTAACCTATTTGAATTGATGTCGCCATAGTCGCGGCATCCAAAATCAGTGCTGCCACCATACCGGCTACAGTTCTATTTCACAATCCATTCCATCTATCATTGCATGATCAATAGGAATATAGAAATCTTTACTATCCCTTTGTAGGGATTTTTAGTACTAGCAGATTATTTCTTACACACTATAAGCCATAAACCAAAATCTACACTGAGATGATTAGAACCACTGGTTCACATTCACTTTACCCCTAGAAAAATATGAAGACGGTAAAGGATTAATGATACATGTTTTACTGCAGACAAAATTACAATGTTAATTGTTCAATAAAAACAACCTTTACAAATTGCGAAATTGCAAATTAAATAGAAGATCAAGAAAATTTATATGTTTCCAGTATTTTTTTGATTTATTTTAAAATTCCGAGGTTTAAATAGAAAACAAGTCACACTTCTTAATCGAAATTAGAATTTCTGATGCATTTGTGTAATTCACAACATTTATTGAATTATGACATACAAAATTTTTGTCTAAATTTTATTTGTTTTGGTGGGCTAGCAAATTAGCAATTGAAATTTTCCTGGACACAGAATCAGAGTAGTCAATTGTATTCCACTACACATACACACACTAAGGCGAAATCAACAAAATTGGAGTTGTACTTTAGTCACCCGTCATCATTTCCATGAATTCTGTTAAAACCAGCAGGAACAATAATTGAATAAGAATTGAAATCAACAGAATGGAATAAACATACCATCAAAATCAACAGTACCAGATCCATCTGTATCGATTTCTGCAATCATCTCATTCAATTGATCATTATTAAGTTGGTCGTCCAGAGCAGCAAGAATTTCCCTAAGGGATGATATCGGGATGTATCCGTTTCCAGCTTTGTCATATAATCTGAATGCTTCTTTCAATTCCTGCTGAATCGTTTCATCGTCCTCTTCCTGGAAGTGAAGTGCAACTCGACAAAATGAATCGAAGTCCAAAAGACCAGTACCTGAAACAGTTGCGTAATTCCTAATTACTTGTCACACCCAACCACTTAAAGAACGTTAATCAATTTATTTGCAACGGTGCAGTGGGAGGATGGGGGCAGGTATTCGAACAAACACACATGACAACAATGAGACTTGCTGTTTTTAATCAACTTGAAAGTTAGATATTTTCCATTTTCTTTCACTCACAATTATTCCAAGTGCATTGAAATGCTGGAAAGTTTCACTTTTCCAACGGTGAACTTTAACATATTGAAAAATTGTGGTGTCATGCAGTATTTGTTGGAAAAACATAACAAAAACAATTGTCGATCCGAATATCTAAATATTCAGTATACAGTTGCTAAGTTCTTGAACTGTGAATTGTGAATTCTTCTTTAGAATATACAATAGGAAAACCAAAAAGTGTAAAAAATGAGTCAGGTGAAAAATGATAAAAATTCAAAAGTAAATCAAAAGCGGTGGGAAATGTTGCAAATCGAATTCAAACAAATCTTTAAAATTCTTGTTTTTGTTATGTGTAAAGTTTATGGGAGCAATTCAAATAAATTCATTCAACAATCTTTCATTCAAAACAAAGCAAATATAAAAAACAATTCCCTAATATTAATTGTTTTTATGCTTAATTATTTCTCATAGTTGCATATTTAAATTTAACAAATTAATGAAATTTAAGTATACAAAATAAGCCAACATCAGAATTTCTTATTTCGTTTTGTTACAATATTGTACTAAAATGTGTTTGTACGTACTCTATTATGAAGTCATGTGCTCTTTATTTAATTATAGGAACAATTAATTTGGAATTTTATAATTATTAATTTTTGATTCTTATATATTTTCTATTATAAGCTCATTTTTATGTTCGCTATAAACTAATTCATGGTTTAGGTATTATTTTCGATAAAAAACGAGGTGTTATAATGTTCTTTGTGCAAATGTGATATTTAAATGTGTGCATTAATGTTGGTCAGAAATAAATGTTATATGTAATCTTATTGAATATGCTGCCAAGGCCACGTCACGAAAAACTTCTAGATTTTGCTGGTTGATTTTCGGGTATTTGGGAACGTGCACAAACAACATTCAAACACTGCACCCATTCATAAATGTTCATTCCATCAATTAGTTTCAAAATAAGTGTCTCATCTGCTTTGAAAATGTCAAAAGCTTCCGCTATATTTCCTAATCCACGAGACACTCTCATTGATCGAATTTGATTCACTTCGAAATTTTGAACATCATTCAATCCTTTGAAGATAAGTGAGTGTCTGTTAATGTAAAATCTTTGATCCGCCATCTTTTACAAAACGCAATTTTCCTTTCTTCTCTCTGAATTGCCCTTCCATCATTGGTTGATTTGTATCTCTCCGAATGGCAACAGCCTTCTCCAGATGATTACAAAAAAATTCACCCCACACCCACTTATATTTGAATTCGTTGGTTTTCGGGTCCGTTTGATTAGTTTTTATCATTTCGAATATGTCCAGGAATCCCAAGTTGAGGGGCTCCTTAATAAGAACCTTACGATCGTTCTCCAAAGGAAAGTGGCTACTGGCTAGAAATGAGTTGAGTAAAGGTACTACTCTTGCAAGTGAGAGTTTGGCACAGTTTTTTAAGTCGATTATCCCAGCTTCTCTGGAGCGTAGAGCGCATTTCTCCTTCATATAATCAAAGAATATCTGATTGGGGTGTGTACTTTCCCAAAGTACTAGTGGAGCGCCGAAAAGCATTAGGTCCTTGAGAAAAAGGCCTTTTTTTTATGAAGGCGTTACTGTGAATTTTCCAGCAGTTCTTGTCATTGAGGAAATTCCCCATTTTCTATGTCCGATTATTATCCGGTTACTTCTTAAGGCCCGTACAGACGATCATTTTGGCGTGTCAAGTAAAACTGATCACACCAAACTGATCAGTTTGGCGTGAGCGCTGTCATCGCATACAGACGGTCAGTTTAATGTGATCACTTTGACGTGAGCGCTGTCATCAAACACCTTTTTATCCCTCGGGTATTATTGCTTAAATATTTTCTTAATAATTTCTATGTAATTTATGTCTCCCCTAGCATTTGCCTAAAAATACAAGAAATACTTTTCAATGTAAATACTTCCAATACCTATGGTAATGAATACCACACCATATATCAATAAAACTTTAATTAGTCTGCCTTCAAAGAGACGTAAATCGGGCAACGGGATAGTCGCGCCAATAATTTTTATTCATGTCTTTCACCCGATGAGTGATTTTTCTGCGACAGTGAGGGTCAGATACGGAAGTATTTGATAAATTTCAATGGCAAGAAAAGGATAATTACTATTTTCAATCTGAAAACTGCATATTTCAACAAAACTTTGTCTAGAAACTGGTTCATAAAATATCCTGCGGGTTCATAGACATAAAGTAATTGAAGAATACCATATGTTTCCCCGGGTTAGTCCGAAATGATCAGTGTGGTGTGATCAGTTCGATGTGAAGTACTGATGAATTATCATCAGTCCATCAGTTGTCAGTTTGGCGTGAGCTCACATCAGTTTTAGCATATAGACGATCAGTTCGGCCTGTCAGTTCGGTGTGATCACACCAAACTGACACGCCAAACTGATCGTCTGTATGGGGCTTTAAAGGCGGGCACGGGATAAGATATGATGACCTGGAAGGATTATTAGAACTCCACAGCGATTGTTGTTGTGCCAGATTTGCAGTGGAATGAGATTTCACCAGTTTCAAATTATATCTGTTCGCATTGATTTGTTGATATAAACGAAAATTGATTACACTTTTCTGTAGACCTCCAACGGATCCAGTAACAATTTCCCATCATTTTATATAAGGCCCGCTACTCGGACGAAGAGTTCCTGTACTTCGGGAATCCTCTCAATTTAACTTGCACGTATCGAATATGGGCTTTTAGAGGTAAATTACGAATTGAGTTTACCATCGATTTCTTTATTATAAAAGATTGAAAAAATATTTGAAATATACCGATACGAAAAGTCGGAAACAAATAATCAAACATTCAACATAGAACACGAAATGATGTACTGTGAATTTTATTTGTTAAATTTAAATAAAAATATCATTTATTGAGCAAAACAGAAACCAAAGTGGTCAGTTGGGACGTCATTGGCATCGAAAAAATTTCAATCATTTATAGTCTAGTTTATTATCATGCATTAATTATTCGAAAAATCCCGTATTGACATTCTAAATTTATTCCCCTGACACACAATTATGTATTTAATTGTCCTTTCACTTTTGCTAAATTTAACAATTTAATAGTACATCAGTTTAATCATGACAGGAAACCACATTATTTCGTCCATTGGGAATTCCTTTTCAACGTCCCGTATAGCGACCCTGCAGTAAATGTCTGTAAGCCCTTGATAACTGCAAAATATTGTGCAGTTAGGACATGAATGTCCTGCTCTATCAGTTTAATTGCACCCGAAATAGCTTCCATGAAAAAGGAATAAAAATGGAGAAGTAAACAAGAACCGAATTACGAAGGATCAGTGCACTGCTTCGAAAGTTCCATTTGGACAACTTTCACAAAGCCACTGGAAAGTGCCATAAAACTCGAGAAAGAAAAATCTCTCTAATTAAGTTCTAAATAAAGGACATTTTGTTTATTTAACTGGGAGCGATCATTAGCCAACACCCAAATTTTATGTGCCTACATAGCAAGTCCCAAGAGCAATAAAATCCTTTTCCAAATGTGCTCAATGGGAGTCTCTATGGAATCTACCCCAAGTGAAATGAAATTTGCATAACATGAGCTTTAATGCAAAAAGCAAGCGGACGGAAGTAATGTTCAGTGATTTATTTGAATGAGGGCAGCGGGCACATTGAAGAAAATTCAAGTGCGAAATATAATATTGTAAGGATCATATTTAGAAGCGAATGTGACTTAACGTAATGATAAAGTAGTGGGGTGTGAAGACACTTACCGTCGATGTCTTCCTCGTCCAAGAGTTTGTCCAATTCAGTATCATCAAATCTGTGCCCCAAAGTGTTCAAAATTGTACGAACCTTCTCCCTCTCAATTTTGCCCTGTTTGCGGGAATCAAACATCTGGAACGCCTTGCGAAGAACTTGAAATACAGAGGGATCCTCAGTCTGGATGGAAACTTAAAAAAAAAAAACCCAAAACTCACCAGCTTCTGTCTCGTCAGCCTGGAATTTGAAAAAAAAGGAACGTATATTAAGGAAACAATTATACAGAAAAAGATTAATCTACAATTTCCATTCGAACACTCACACACACATTGATATTCTCACTGGTCGAGAGTCCTTTAATATCCTGTTGTTTTTGTTAATTCGCTTCACAAAAATATTGGATTGATTTGTGTAACAGCAACTAATCCATAACGATTTGCCTCTTGGAATCCTTTTAAGCTGCATGGAGGACGATAATATTTTCGTATTAATCAGGACTAACAGGATTAAACTTCACGAATTTGTGAACTTCCAACACCTATCTTATATACTAACATGCACTCAAGTGTCTTATTCCACTATCAATCGTCCTTAATCACACTCATTGTTATTGACGAACAAACTGACCATTTTGTCAAGCCACTGGATGCGTTTGGACCAACGGTCGACCACGAAATACTTAAGCGAGCTCACATCGCGCCGCTTTTATACGCCGCTCAACAATTTTCCAGTGGATTACAGAGACACATCGGTGAAAAGTTTTCAAAAATAAATTTTCATCTGTGAACAGTCGCTTTTCCAATGTTCTCCGAAATTCACAAGTGTATGTCGTGGGCCGGCGCGCGTCTCCCCCGAGTCACGGAAAATTAGTCTGCGCCGTTCGCGATCTCTCAGGAATTTCCGTGCAATAGTTTCTCTAGTTGCGGTTAAAATAGTGCACCAAAACTGAGTCACATATCATTATACGGTCATTGTACAGGTGTCGATTATTTACTTGCCCTTAGCAACTGTTAGGATATTTTAAACAATAGTAAAGCAATTTCCGATTTTTCGATACACTTTAAGGAAGTATTTAAGCCCATGAAATTAAACATTGCACAAAAGTAATAAAATGACTTCTATTGTTCTTAGGTTTTCATTATTTTTTACTGATATTAGACTCTCCTTTGATTTGTATTTGCTGCAGATATGAGACTTCTATTCCCTTCAGAAATAACTCTGGAATGTAGAACAAAGATTTATGAAATCCTCATTTCTGACTTCCTTTAACGATGAATAACCATATCCTTGCCTTTAAGATATGTTAAAAATAATTATAACTTATTGAGCAAATTTATTGTAATAACATGAAAAGGATGATGAATTCACTTTTAAAACAGTTTGCTTCAAACTTTTCCGATTTATGGAACCCCAATGACCATTAAAATATTTCACGGAACCCTTCCTCAAAATAATCAATCTATATATTATGTGTTATGTATATGAAATCCAAAATCCGTACTGACTGACAGACTGACTGACTCACTGATCACTGTTTCTCCGGAACCGGAAGTTATATGAAATTTGGCATACTTCTACTGCAACTTACCTCATACTTAGAACCGGTTTTTTGACATTCAATTTTAAGGATAAAAAAGGATGAAAACTGTCAAAATAGATATTAAGGGCAGTACTACCAGCATACAAAAGAATATATTTTCTTTCACAATCGCCGGAAAGTTTAAATTAAAAAACCGCCTTACTTTCTAGACACAGTATAATATGCCCAACCTACCTTTTATAAATCAAAACGAAAAATAAACATAATAGAAATATTTTAAGTTTAATAACCCAAACACAAAAATATTGCTCTCAATTGCTTCTACTTGTCTGCTTGGTAAACAAATTTCTGAAAGTTCTACCTGTATCTTGCAAATAATCTTCGACTAAATATATAATATTTCATAATTGGCTCATTTGCAACAACAATTTTAGGAAATTCAACTCTTATAGAATAATATATAGTTCCCTGAATATGGAAAATAGGAATATTATTATTTTGGGATGAAAGATAAAGTCAATGGAAAGCGTCCACCAGGACGCTCATATTAGAATACTGTTTTCATTCGAAATCAAAAATACCGTCTTTTATATCATAATGTAATTTCAGTTTCTAGTTATTTTAAACAAATCGATTTAAAAATCAACAAGAAGCAGACGTAATAAATAAAATATTATACAATAAATAATAGAGTTTCTATAAAGCCTTGGATTTATATAAATGTGGTAAAAAAAAACGAAATATGGTTAAAAGTGTAATTCACTATAAATATAGCAAAATATGTGTTTCTTACATTTATAATCCTGATTTCTATCCTTTCTAACAATTTTCTATTCGAATTTAAGTAGTTCCTTAGTTTATTTATAAAGAAAATTCAAGTTCTTTCTGGATTTTGCAGATGAAATGCAGATCTGATTTCGAGTACAAAGGACTGTTTCTGCGAATATCGTTGAATAATTGAAAATTGAAGTATAATTCATTTAGAATATCTCACTGTTTTCAAAGTGTCTATTGTTTACAACTAATTTATCGCCTCTAAAATTCATATTAGAATAAATACAGGACTCAGCATCAGTACTCATTCGGCGAGGTAAAAACTAACTCCATCTTTAGTGAAACAAACCTTATTTTATTCAGTACTAGAACAAAAAAAACACTTCTAGGTTAGGTTATTTAATTTAACAAACTGGTACACGCCTTTTCCATAAAACAGAAGAACTAAATAATTTTCTACGCCTTGTGAACCAGCTACCCCGATGGTTTTCTATGCAAACCACTTTAATTACCATACAAAAGTAAGCAAATTAAATAAACGAAGAGAAATTCGCGGAAGCTACGCGGTAAAATAGCATGAAAATGATGTTAAGTATTTTAACATTAGCTTTTAGTTGCGTTCATTGAGATTTTCATTTTTGCCATCAAGAATGAGGAGGGAAGAAACAAAGTCAAGGCACTTGGGAATTGTCCAAACAAAAGAATATAAGAGCCCTGGAATAAAAATGGAGAAGGATGAATGATACTGAATAACTGCCACTACTTCCTTTTGTACTCTGCGGGAAAAATTACTCAACGAAAATGAGTGAAATTTATCTCGCAGGCACTTCGTACATGCGTATAATCGTCGCATATTTCTTTCGCAATGCACCAGCCGTTGTCGGGGTGGTTCGGGGTTGGCATCAGGAGTTCCCCAATGGTGGGAAAATGTGATTAAAAAAATAAACTAGAAACACTCGTTAGTGTACGATAATTTTGAATCCTTCTTTTGTCAGTCCTACACAATTTAGATATTTTGTTTAGAAGACATAGCAGAAGCTGGACTCTCCAAAATTATGGTCAATTACTCAATCTTAACAAAGTTAGAAGGAACAGGGAAAACGTTTTATAATTAAAAACAAAACCCTAAAATCCGTTTGGAAAATTAACGATCAAAAAAATGAATTTTTAATAGTCAAAGTTGGTTTGGAAATGCCGTTCTAAAAGTGAGAGATTACAAAAGTTGTTCAAAGTCAGTCAGTATTAATTAAAAACAATTCCATTAACTTTAATATTTCCGGAAACGCGTTTCTGTTCTATCATTTAAATTTTATAATGCTATTCACCGAATGAATAAACTTTTGCATTATTTCGTGTTCTTTATTTTTTATTTTTTTATAATTTTTGCCAAAAAAACAACTTGGAAAATTATTATAAAGTTGAATCGAAAAAAAACATAAATTTCTAAAAAGTATAAACTATATTTAAAACATGATTTAAGGTCGCGAACAATAAAAACATTTCATTGTATATTCTTTTCTTCGGATATTTTTGTTTTCAAAAATAAAAAGGTGGACGCCATTCAAGGACTAATGAACATTATCACTTGGCGCTCTTCGGATTAGCGAAAATTTGAAAACTTTCTCACGTCAATAATTTTGGTTTTCAAATTTTCATCACTGAAAAACACAAACAAGTTTTATGCGAATATTTTCCATTTTCATTATTCAACCGATTTTATTTTCGCTTTGAAGTGACAACCATTACTAATCGAAAAATAATTGCTTTGCTTTTGTACATATTTTAATCCATGTGGAGAACAACATCATCTAATAACAATTATAGGGGAATACTTTGAAGACACAGTTAACAACCGTTTTGGTAATTACTCAATAATTTAGTAGTACAATTTTCGTGTACTATGCAATTTAGTGCAGTAACTGCGAGCATCGAAGTACAAACTATGCTAAAAATAATTTTCTTGTCAACATACTCTTAGGTATGAAAAAAAATAAAAATTTGGATAATTGCTTCCCACTAAATTTCATGCCCATCAGCATCCCCAAAATGAGACTCCAGATGACACCGATGCAGCCTCCAAAGCCTCTGAGTAGTTCTTTCATCGGCACGTGAACTTCACCCGTTTGCGTATTTATTAATACAATCATTGTTCTTTTCGTCTCGATGGACGCTCTAAATATAAATTTAGCGGAAAATTGTTATGAAAATTGGATATCGTCACTTTGCAGCCAATTTATATTTCTATGTGGGTGGATTAATGATCACATTATTACGGACACTTGACACAAATAAAAATACCATCTGGTGTATCTTGGACAATTGTGGTTTTACCAACGTCGAACTATTATATAAATTGCTTATTTAAATAATATTGAGAAGAATGACGATTGACTCAAAAGAGTCGTGGAAGATGGAATGCCGAACTAATTTTATTTTAAGCCAAAAGAATTTTCAACACTAGAAAATCCCATGTGTATCGGGGAAAAAAACATACAAAGCTGCTTTACCTATTCTAAACCGAAGCAATTAGCGATGGTGAATGTTGCTGTAGGGGAAAACTTTTAGCTTTGGTGAGACAATTTCCTGAAACAAGGTCAGTTCACGGTGTATTTTTTTCTTGCTCATAGATTTATAAGCGTTGGAGTTAGTTCTCGAAAGTAAAATATTGCAATAATTTTCCTAAGAGTAGAACTAACTATACGATTTTTTAGATCAACAATATATTTGAGAGTTTTAAAAATCATTGATACTATTGATTAGAATTTTATGATTTAATATAAACTCACAATAAATCAGGTAAAATTTGATATGTTAAAAATTATTTATTTGTGACTTTAATTTTAATTAGTAATTTGCAATGCAAAGTCACTTGGTTAATTACTAAAATATTCCAAAGAGTGGTCTGGAATGATGATGACAAGTGTGCCATATAATAACTAAATGCAAGTGCGCACATTAATATTCGCAAGCAGATGGAAGTAAATCAGTCTTCCATTTACTTCCTTTGAAACTACTTAGCTCACATCTGTCGCATGCAGATTAGAAATTGATAATCCGGCTCCTTGATTTCTCAAGGACTCATTTTGAAATGAAGGTGTCTCAACATTATGAAATTAAAAAAAGATGAAGACATTTTCTTTGCTGTGCAAGAGAATCTGTTTGGCTCAGACAACCAACGCTCAGCACATCAACAGTACACATATTACTAACTATATATATATATATATATATATATATATATATATATATATATATATATATATATATATCATAACTCTTTTGGATAGAGAAGCACAACTAAAAATTGCTTTCAAAATAATATATTATGGACGAGGGCGAATCCTTGTAAACATTCCATTGCAAGGATTATTACATCAATGCACCTTTTCGCGTCCTGCCAACTTTAACTATTCCTTTTGAATTAAAAAAAATGCTTCAACAAATCTGAAGTGCATTATTCAACGCCTCTTCGAAAAACCACGCTATTTGCATTGGAAATTCCGTTGTAAATTGCGATACTTGAAACTGGTATTGCGCAACACTTCAACTTTTCGGAATTTCCAAAAACAGTTCAGGAAAATCAGGAACAATAACAAAACGTGAACTGGTTAAATAAACATAGGGAGCACGTCCCATATGGACTGCGGTCAAGGGATTGTTATGCCAACTATGTACGTTGCACGTTGTCGAAAGAGAATAATTAATATGGGAACTAAAGGGGAGTTAACAGCACTGGCACAAGGTAATTATAATCGAAAACAAAATTACTAATTACGTGGGTATGTTATGCCGGTCGATATTGATTTTGAATTAACAAAAGATTCGACAACAATACAACATACGGCATACTAAACTTTAAACTAACGTTAGGTAAAATACAAAAATTCTCTATAGCGAATATTTGAAAAACTTTTTTATCAAAAAACATAAAACCAAAAATTTATTCTGCATGAAATTTTGTAGCAGTTCGTCGGGAAATCAACCCTGTTTTAAATTGCACAGTGAAAATCCTTTATAGCAATTTTTGCAGTACAATGACATAAAAATAGATATTATGGTAAAACACTTTCAATAACTCTTAAATCACCGTTATATTTTTAAATTTTACCACAACTTTTATGTTAAAAATTTCATCATTTTTATGGGAAAAATGTTTCAGTTTACGTAAGGCTATAAAAAAAACTAAAAAATTATGCTAACGTAAAAATACATGTTGACCATTTTAGTGTGCCTTTTGTGATTCACTTTGTTTTATAACAGTTATGTAAAAATATTTCGAGAACAACTAAAATGAATGCTACTATATGTTTAGTCAGATACTTTAAATTTCAAATCCTACAATATTATTGCAACAAAATAACATTAATTGAAGAAGCTTTAACCAAAAACATTCAAATGGCAAACAAGAGAAAAGTTTGTTTTTCGTCAATGCCGTCAACTCTGAGTGTTCCGCGGCTTCAATTACAGTGTCCCAGATTCGTTCAGGAAACCAATGTAAACACTATAGACGGAAAGGGAGCGTCTTCGCTGTAGCGGTTCGGGCCTTCGGGGTGGACGGAAAATGCCCTGAATCTTACCACGCTGTAGTATCCGTTTGTTTTATTTATTCCCCGACCTTGTGTGCAACGAGTGCGCCAAAGGTGAATTGACGTTTGCCACGTGACGACTGACGAGTTCCAACACGCCCCATCCAGCTTCACTGCTACGATACGCTCTACAGTTTCATATAATATGTTAAATCAGTTCCCTTCATGATTTCCCCTCCAGGACCACGATCCCAACATAAAAAGGAATCCCGGTTGTGTTGTCGCTCACTTTGACTATGGAAAATTCTACTGGCATCGGAACACAGCATTTGCACCGAGAATTCTTCAACTCATGCAAAAAATATTTGCACCAAATTAATTCTCTTACGTAAAAAGTGCATTTTAACGTCAAGGAGTCATTCTAATTCAACTGACTGCAAAAGATCGTCCTTGCTGAGCGTCCGGCACGAGAAATGCTTTGGTTTCCATTGGCATTTTTATAGCTGCTTAAAGATTCATCGGCTGAACACGAGGATGAGGTCACAACGCGCACGGGACTCCCCCGCGACGACGGCTAGCAGCCGACCGTGTGGTGAAGAACTTGTCGTCGTCATGAATCATTTGCTCATCGGGTTAATGATGCGTTGAATTTTCCTCAGTAGCTCAGTCGCAACTGTAAGATCTTGGAGAATGTCTTTACAACAGCAATTGATGACACCTTGTCCGGAAATAAATTGCCGATGCTAGGCAAAGACAGCACGACGCACGGGGGTGTGTATTTATTCCACCAGGATGCAGTACTCTTCTATGCTAATTGTAGAATGCCTAGCTCAAGCATGTTAGTGAAAGTTTAAAAAACATCTTGTGACTTCACAAGGATGAATTTGTATTCGTCCCATTTACACTTATTTCAATTTTACATACACTTTCGCTGCGGCCATGTTCTTGTGCAGAACTCAAAATATACATATCTCCCAAAATGGCCGATTTATTTTGAATCGGTGTTGCTTTTGTTTTGAATGAAAAGTGAAATGTTCAATTTGATTTAGGAGTAACAATTTACCGTGTGATTGGAAGCAAGCAAAATGTCCTTTTTGTGCGAAAACACGAAATTTGATTTTCTTTCAGCAACACAATGCTATAATAGTTGTAACTCTTGATGTTTTGAAGCATGCCAAAACCCTTTCATCTTCTGCATTTTTGCACGGGGTGAGCCAGTGTTATTACTTAAAAATTCTCGTCTGTCGTAGGCGTTTATTGAGTTCTATTTTTGCACGAGATTTCTAAGTGAAATTCCCCAAAATAATTACTTTTCTCAGCTTCGTTTCTTGTTAATGAGTGGAACAAGAATATGTCTCGCAACTAATGAATTCACAACAGACAAGTACAGTATGATTGGCAACATTAAAATGTTGATCGACATGAATGATTTTGAGTTGTTTTTCCACATACTTTCTTACACAATGTGCGTGCATATGAATGTGTGAAAAATTGTTTTTAATTACATAACAAATTCAAAAAAAAATTTAGATTGGATTTCAAAAAGGATGATTTGTTTATGTTGCACTCTTAACAGGAGTTTAGGTACGTCAGTGAATAAAACATTCTTTAGTATTTATTTACTGAACTAAATTTTAAAAAAAAATTAGAATTTTCAATTTCATTGCTATGATTTTCATTGAACTTAAATTCTATCTGTATTTTTTTATTAAACGGTTTTAATGTTGCAAGTTGCAACATGTGTTCATTACACAAAGGAGTTTATTAATTTTAAAGAAAGTTTCAAATTATGCACTTAAGTTTAATAAGAAAGTTTAGTTGCATATAAAAATTATTATGGTAAAGAGGAGAACAAACATTAAAATATGATTTCAGCTGCCCATGTATCAAATTAAAACAAAAAGTGTAAAAACACAGAACAACGGACAGTAATGCGAAACACTTTTATAATTTAAGTGCTAAGGGTTAGACCAATGTTAATTTCAACAATGAAGTAATTTATGTAGTTTCCTTGAAACTTTATAAATATGCAACACCGGGCTTACAGAACGATATGCTCGCAAACATTACATAGAATGTTATTGCATAATTCATTTATTTGAAAGTTTGAACATTGAACATAAAATATTATAAGAACTGTAACTGATCATGGCAAGGAAATACGGACATAAAACATGGAAAATGTCTGTTGTCGGCAACCCACAGAAATGGTAAGCTTCCTTAATTCCCCGGATCTGGAATGCTCCTTTGAATTTGTCTCTGCTCAATCTTAAATCTAATTATCAACTCTGGGAAGCTGTGAAAGGATTAAGAAGCTTTATTTAAAAGTGCAAACAAATAAAGCAAGATAAAAAATAGTTTTGTGTTTTTTACAATCATGTGGAATTTTCCTCTTGTCCAATGTAATGTCTGGAAAATACTAAAAATATCCTGCACTCTTAGAAATTCCCACAAAAATATGTATATTTAATATGGAATACAGTTACATCAACTTTTCATTGCAATTCAAATCATGATTCTTATAATTTGTTATGTTTTCAGGCTCGCAACAAGCCAGCTGATGGAAGTGGTCATCTGAATCCTAAATCTGGTCAACGGGATAAGACTCCCGGACCTGGCCAGAAGGGGGGTGCTCCTGCAAAGGCTACTGCACATACTGCAAAACAACCCGCACCAGCGAAGCAGCAAGCTGGTGGCAATAACAAGCAGAGCTCGACTCCCAAACAATCGGGGCAGCCCACCCCGAAGCCGGTCGCCTCCACAAAACTGCAAAAGAAACCAAAAAAGAAGCATCAACAACATGACCTGGTCGTCACGATAGATCTGGTAAGTTTTAGCACTATGTTTGATTTTCCATCTATTTTCCAGTAAAATTACAACAGCACAAAAAATAATGACGTAATGGAATAGTCGGTCAAAATGCGAATCCAAATCTAATGCATCAGTTGCAGCACCAAAGGATTTAAATAGAATTTTGAAAATTTGAGAAATATGCGCAAATTGCAAAGAGCATACACAATTAGATAATTATACAATCAAAATTGTTTCTGCTGTTTTACTTAACTACGAGACGAAAAATCCCTGGATTGCAATGCTTACCAATAGCAGAGTTATGTCCTCTCGTTTTTTTTAGCAAAAATGGAAGGAACATATATAATTAATATTATATTATTGCACTTATGGCACTATGACATTTAAATCTATCGTCTTTAGGCGCAATAAATTGAATCCATTGTTTTTGAATGCAGAAGTAATGAAAAATATCATTCGCATATGATTAGGCGCGCATTAATTCTTCTTTCAAATGATTTTATTACAACTTTTCACAGAAAGACAATTGAATGAATAAATGACTTAAATGTAGAATGTATGAAAAGAATCGTTCAATCCAAAATATTGTAATTTAAAATACAATTAGACATAAAAAATGTTTTGTATTTTGTTTTTCTTACAGCATACCAGTGTAGGTGTTACGATTGTTTATTGAACTCGTGAAATTTAAATCTATACGCATACGTGCAATATATATTATCGAAATTTTTTATAACTGAAAAATATATTGCAATACTTTTTGTAAGTAAGTAAGTAAAACAGAGCTGAAGAAAATCTAAGATGTCCTGGGATAGCCATGCTTTTTACTGTTGTCCACCTTCCCGCAACTTGATATCATCGTACCGAAAGGTACACATATAGGTCAGGATCTCTTTTCAGTCAAACCTTTTTGTTCCATTTGAGGGGTTTCAAAACGATTTCCTCATAAAAAGCCCTTGAAAGTAGCTTTCAAGTTTGCGGAACAAAGAACACAGAAAGATATAAACAAAATAAACAAGCCTTTACACAAAACTGAAAGAGTTTTTGAATATTTTGCACTTAGCATACAACACTCAGTATCCTCTACCTAGCTTTACCGCAAACGAATGCCATAAAAAACCGTGAGAAGAAACCTCCGGGCTCTGATAGAATTGACGATCCTGTTCAGTGTTGTCCATTGTGCAGTTATTCATGCAATTTCATGCACAACATACTCGTATCTTAACATCAATACACTTACATAAGAGCTGCGAGTACTAACTGCATAGGGAAAAAGGAAACTGTGTTTCGCCCATAGTTAAAAACAATCTTACTGTTTCCACAGCCTTGCTGTATCTTTTTGTTATTTTATGGTTGCTGTCAAGGAAACAAACAAAACCATTCCTTTAACCACATTTCAAGGCTGTGGACAAAACTAAATTAAATTTCGTCTTGTTGTCGTTCTTTAAAGTTTTGTTTCTTAAAATTTTCCACTAAGTTTCTCAGTAAATTTTCCACAAAAATAAACAAACTGTGTGTTCCTTGCAGAATTGTTACCAGTTATACGAAAATAAATAACAATACTTTTAAATCTACACATACTTTTAAACGCCATTGCAAATTCCGTAAACTTATCTATTTGTTATTTGCTGAATTCAATTTTAGCAGGAGCTCTGCATGGCAAAAAAAAACTACTCTGGCTCGCAGCTATATACTTCCAAGCAAGATGGGAAAGAGTTTTTGAAGTTACGTATAAAAATTTATTATACATAAATAAAAGTAAAGCTTACATGCTTTACGTGTAAAAGAAGTGTAATTTTATTTTGCAATGAAAACTCTCTAGGTGCGATAGTAATACAATGCAATTTTGAAAAGGGAAAAGCGACGGTTTTTCCTGAACGATTGGTTTTTGTTTTTAAATATTCTGTACTTTAAATTTCCTGTACTTTCGAAACGTAAAAATACCGATTATACACTTTAACAAAAAAAGGACCCCAGAAAATTTTCATTCACAACTTCAGAATTTTCGCTTTTATGAATTTCTATTACCAATTTAATTATTTTAAACTGTTCTACTTAACTTACTATGTGATTACGTCATGATCGAATTCGCCAATGCAATTTAAGCGCATTTATAAATATTCTAGAAACCTGAAACTTTGTCAGCAAATGAATTTCTGCTGACAGTAAATGTATTTGTAATTTTGATTATCAACATCTTCGCAGATTAGTAGGATTTTTCGGTAAGTAAAGTTTTGCATATACTAAGGCGTTTTTCGTTCGAAATTTCAATAACCCAAAAACTAGATTTCTAGTGAATCAAATATCAATTTGAGGGATGCGTGAAAGCAGAGAGAATATCTCTTTACAGTTTCGGCTACTGCAAGCATTTTTGACGTAGGCTCTGGGCGAGGGATGACTTGTGCTGATTTGAGCAAGCTGTGGATTACTTGAGGAAATAACAAATAATTGATGAATGCGTTATACCTAAGCTACGTGAGGTCTTCTTCGACTTACTCCTTTTATAATTATATGATCAAGATTTATGAGGTCTTTTAGACATGGAACGAAAAGGCAACTTATAAATAAAGTTTAGTAAATTTTATTCTAAATTACGAGTGCAAAATATTTGTTGCATTGTTTCTATTTTCTTCTTTTATTTTATAAATTTTTGTAAATTTTTTACAGCATTTTTGTTGCTTTCTTTATTTCGTCAAAATTGTATTTTTACAACTATGATATGCATTTATTTGTTTTTCATTTAAATAATTTCCATCTTCAATTTTTTATACTGAATGAATACAATTGACAGTTGTTTTTATTATTGAAATTATCAAAAATTTCTAATATTTCTTTGGTGGTAGAAAAATATTTTTTCATGCTGTCAACTGTTAATTTTTTTTTATATTTCAAATTATTTCTGCACATTGCTTTATTACTTCATTTCATAATTTTTTGTTACTCCATTCTACATTGAAATTTACAATTTTCTTCTAGAAGTTTTTGAAACGAGAAATTCAAATTAAGCAGTAAAGGCTAACATATTTCGACATCAATTTTAAAATTTCTTTTCTGCTTTCATTTATTATAATTTTTTTTTCATTTTATTTAGTATCATTTTGATATGTTTTAGTAGAAATGCTGCTTTTGCGAAAGTGTTATTTTGAATTGCATTTTAAATTAAAGAAAATAAAAAATAATAACAATAAGGAAACAGTCTAACGAAAGCATTGCTTCCCCACTTCAGACCTTATTAGTTATAATATGTATATTAAATAAACAATTTGGAAATTGTTTGGTGATTTTCATTATCGCCTACACTTCTACAGTATGTATGAGCAAAACGGTCATTTTGTTTATTAGAGCCGTGAGCTTTTCTTGCACCAAAAGCAATTTGAATTTTGTGAATTTTCTCACGTCCTCTAAAGGAGAGATGATCATATTGTCCAATCTTCGAAAATCTCTGGATTATTGAGGAAGTTATTGATGCGCAAATACTACGATGGAAAAGTTTTATTCCACTTTTCCGCAATGCATGAGATCAGCATCACCCTCTGACACAACAGATTTATTTTCGGAAGGCATTCAAAATCAACCCCCTCCCAGTTGTTTACGGAGAACACCCTTTTAACTAGTGTGCCTGACACATCCTGTAAATCCCAAAGCGGAGACTAGCGGAATATGCCAAGGAATGTGGTTTTTCGCATATTTTCCCACCTATTTTCATGCCCTCGAATACTGGGAGCATGATTTGCACAAGTAGTCCTTTGACCTCGCATTGATTTAGTGTGCAGCTATAAAACCTGAAATCAGTTCTGCAAGACGATCTCAACCCTTTTAGATCAGAGGGTTCGTATGTTGTGCATGAATGATTCCTCTATTGCTTGAACTTTGACCGGATTTCAATTTCTATATACTTCGGAAGTCGACTAACTCGATTTTTGTTTTCGTTTCTCTTGTTGTTCTGGTTTTATTAATAAGCATTATTGCATTCATTAATCATTATCCAGAGAGAAAGCAAAATTCAGGCTTAATCACTTTTATAATACAAAAAGGGCGTTCTGCTCTAGTTCCGACATCATCTGTTACGGTTTGGAATTGTCGTTATCCGATGCACTTAAAAAATATATTGTTTTAGAATTTACGTCGACACAGATGAGCTTTCACGATGCGCTTATTTTGGACAAGTGCAAGAGGAATTTTTGGGAAATTTAACCCAACGGTGGATGGCAGTACGAGAAGGACAGTGGCTCTGTTCTCAACACATAGGTCCGCTTTGATCATTAATAATGTGCAACATCAAATAAATCATAATGATATTTAAAATAGAATGGGCTCATAATGAACCAGAGCGTTGTGATAAATTATTTTTGCACACTATTATTTTGAATTATAGCTGACGAAAACTTGAATTGATTTTTACGCTTTCGTTCACTTTATTCATAAACTGTAGACTTATCTCGCACAGCTGTACGTTTATAAATCATTTTTAAAATTGAAAAACTTGAGAGTTTTGTAATCAGGAATTTTTTGTTTTTGGCTTTGTCATCATAAAATTGTCGCTTGTTGTATGTAAATCAATGGAAATAAAAATTATTGTGCCACGTCGTTTTATTCCTCTTAAGGAGATTATAAACAGATAGAATTTTGTATCTAATCAAGGACGTTTTACTTTTATAATATATTTGTTATTATGTACTGAGATAGAAAAAAAAAACTTTCAGTTAATATGTTCCAAGTTAGGTACTTTAAATAAAATTGTCAATCTAAAACTTTCATTTTAATATAAAAACTTCGTTTCGTTTCATTGAACGTAATTATATTATTAAATTTTTTTCTAATGTTAATAGATTTCAGTAAAACTTTTATATACCAAAAAAAAATATATATATATATCGTACAATTGTAATTTATATACCTATTATATTAATTTATATTACCTATACTAAAAAGAATAAATCTTAAACACTTTATTTTCGCATAATATTATTAAACATTTTTAAAACAGTCAACAAAACTGTAAGAGAATTAATTAAAAATTTGTATTGGAGAGACATAGCTTGCTGTAAGCATCTGGCAATCTCAAATTGTCGCAGTAATAAAAATAAGTAAAAAGATAAACAGATAAACAGATTTACATGCGCTCACACTCTCCCACGACATATCAGCGGGCGAAGTTTAATTTTAACATTTCAACATTTTGCTCGATCTACCACAAAAGATCTCGTCTGGTATGATTTTATTGTGCAAATAAAAAAATATCAACATAATATCAAACAAGAACTCGCGCAGATCAATGTCGAACTATCTACGATAATCTGATTCGGTCAATCGAAGGCAGAATCGCGATCGCAGTTGTACAGTAAAAAAATTCGGTAGTAAAAGGAAATCGATTTCGGAAGTCAAGTTCCTGCTTCGCGTATACGATGATAAATGGCTTAATTCAGTGCTACCGATCATTAATCTCTCAACGATCAATTAAATCGCGAACGGGCACTTGCTGAAATCGGGTGCGGAAGTCGATTCGGTGCCAGTGCTTGATATCGAATATCCTGGTTTATTGGTGTCGTACTACAGCCAGGATCTTTATGATGTCAGCGAATGACGCAGAAGACTTCTACAACAAGGAGTACCAGCGACTGCGAACGCTGACGAGCAGAGACGAAATTCTTCAAGTGTCTGTGAGTTCTAGAATTTGTTTGGAATGCGATCAGTAAATAGCGCTGCCAGCGACTGCTGAACCTTCATCGATTTCCGAGCAATTATTTGGCAAATAATGGACTTCTGTCTTTCTCGTTTCAGACTGAGTACGGATTGTCCGAGGAGCAAGTTGCGGGTAAGTTGCACTCCACCTACCCTTGTGGTTAATTTTCTGCAGTTATTTATACATACAATATACAAAATTTAAGTTTAAGCTGAAAGTTTTGGGTCGATTTAGTTTCAGCAAATCGGAAAGTCTTTTTAGTGTCTTCCGAATGCCGATATTGACAAATTATCGAGAAACCCTCGAAACAGAATCTCAATATTATGCCATTTTAAATGTTCTAATTGAAAATTTTCATTAACAGTTTTTAAGTTCTTTTCAATATTTACTTAATTAAAAAATGTTTTGTTTGTAACAATATTATTCGTAAATTTAATTTTATTAACAATTAATTTTGAATGAATTAAAAGTAATTATACCGAGAAATTGTTCACTTTTCATGTTGCCAGAAACTTCTGGTATTCAATCACGGACAACATCATTATGTTTTTGTAATATTCATTTTATAAATAAAATGTGTCTGTTTTGAAAACTGATTCAAAAAAAAAATTTTATATAAAACAAATAATTGCAAAATATGATGGGTAAAAGCAAATAAATCAAATAGTGAAATTTAAATCTGTCACTAATTTTACTTTCTGTGTAAAATATTTTTCCATAATTCGGAATTTAAACAATACAAAAACTTAAATTATAAATGACCTACTTTTTTTGAATTATTACTAGTACTTTTTAATTGTTTTTAAGATTATTTAATGCATTATAGGAATTAATAAAACCGCAGTTGACTTTAATAAAGAAAAAAATATTATTTACAGTAAATGGAAAAAGTTCAAAAAGTAATTTGGAGCCGAACAATTGCATAGAATAATACAGAATAAAAAAAAAAAACAACCCGTAAAAACAAAGTTTTTGCATTTATTCATCTATATAGTATTATCAAAATTGCGACAATTAAAATCAATCAAAAAAAAAAAGATGATTTGATTTTATGATAGTTTATTTTTAAGCACAGTGCAGAACCCTGTCATTTTTGCATTATTATTTTAAAGATTTTATTCCTTCGTTCTGTGCTAACTAGATAAAAATTTGGTAAAATACACTGTCCACGACACCGAGCCTATCTGTAAAGTTGTAGCTCAATTGGATGACGCGAAGTATGTTAATTAGTCGCCGCTTGAGAGATTTGCGGTACAAATACACAAATCCACTAATAAACAAACAAGCAAGTTTCCGCGAAGTTAATATAGATTAATTAAAAATAAAATGAGCTACCGTAAAAATTTAGCAATTTAATAGGTAAATATATCCCTATAGCATGTATGTAATATGTAAAAGTTACAAGATTCCGTTAGTGTTTTTTTTTTTTGTTTAAAGAACTGAATTGTGAATGGTCAACGAATTCCCTTAAAAGACGAATTGATTTTCTGTCGGTCGATGAGGAGTGAAATTGCAATCATGCTGAATTTTTCTATAGATTTTGAACTTTGTTTGACGCAGCATTTGCGGCAAATTTCTTATTCAATCGATTGTTTGAACAAAGCTTTGAGGATTGTATTCACTTAATTAAAGGCATTCATTTTTACAGTTCTTAATTTTTCGCAAATTGTAAGGGCAATTAGCACTGAACTTTTATTTCAGTAAGCGTTGCTCAAGGAGCACTAAAAACAAATACACTGGACAGAGGATAATAGAATGAGCTCTTAAATTGTACTCAACACAACAATTAAATGTTCCAACACTTGCATCCCAACAAAAATCGTTTTAAAGTACTTAAACTCCAAAAACAGATAAATGGAAAGGATATTCAACTTATTTTTTTTTTCAAAGTTTTCATTCAATTCATTGACGCTTGACTAAATACTTATTTCTTATGGGATTTTTTAAATCAATTTTTAATTTGTTGGTGATATAAATTTTGCTTAACATTCCCCGATTTTTTTTATCCTGATTGTGATTTCTACATAAAAATTGCATTTCAATGTGGAAAATTTAGAAAAAAATTACTGTCGCCATATTGAAAGGCAATCGTGGATGAAGGTTTCCTTATTTTTTGAAGTCAATAAGTGAGCATATTTAAATTTTCTATTTTCATAATATTATATGTGAAATGTAATCAACAAACTACTTAAATGGTTGTTTAAAGAAGTGGTATTGTTTTGCTATTGAACTTAACACAATTAAAATACAGACATCAACAGCAATTGAAAGACCAACAATGAAAAATTATTGTATACAATCAAAATCAGGATGTGCAAATCCTGGAGAATTAATTAAAGTCGTCCGCCGTTAGACAGGATGCCTGCCTTTCTCTGATGCAAATGTGCTTACATTTATGCATACCTACACGACATATTTGCGTCATTTCATTTTCTCTATTTAGTATTATGACAAATAAAACCACTGGCCTGTATGCCACATTCTTCGGAGGTCCTTTGTGGAGGACCCATGAAGAACAAAGCATCCTCAACAACTCTTGGCTGTCGCATTCTCGACGTTTCAATGTTATTTTGCTGCTTTGTGGCAAGATGGATAAGTTGTTATGAATGGAGTCCGATAATTCATTTTTCCTCCATTTCCAGAATTCAAAGAAGCTTTCATGCTTTTCGACAAGGACGAGGACGGCACAATTACAATGGCTGAGCTCGGGGTTGTTATGAGATCCCTTGGGCAACGACCAAGCGGTATGAAATTTCCGTCAATTGTCAATTCGTTTACAATTACAATTTCGTTAAAAATATTTTATATATTAAAAAAAAAAAAAAAAAAAAATATTTCAACACAGAAACCGAACTGAGGGATATGGTGAATGAGGTTGACCAAGATGGTAACGGGACTATCGAATTTAATGAATTTTTACAGATGATGTCTAAAAAAATGAAAGGTGCCGATGGTGAGGATGAACTTAAGGAAGCATTTCGGTACAGAAATATCCAATCCAAAAATTTGAATTTTTCTCGATTAATTTTTCAATTTAAAGAGTTTTCGATAAAAATAATGATGGCCTGATATCGTCATCGGAACTTCGTCATGTCATGACGAATTTGGGGGAGAAGCTCTCCGAGGAAGAGGTTGATGATATGATAAAGGAAGCTGACTTGGATGGCGACGGCATGGTTAACTATAACGGTAAAGATATTTTAAAATCCATATTTTGATAAGTTATGAGCACTTAGTGTCGTGCAGTAACGATGATCGTTATATTGGACGTTTACTGCATCGCATTTATTTCTATTTCTGTAGATATTTTTAATATTCCTATAAAATAACGCTTTCACTTAAAAACAATTGCATTATAAATGTTTAATTATTTTAATGGTTTTGTTGTTGTGCTCTTTTACGTCTTCTTGATGAGAAAGTTTTGTCACATCCGATTTAACTGATAAATTAATATTATTATAACTTTATCTCTTTACAGAGTTTGTTATGATCCTGACAGCAAAGAACTAGTGCAAACTTTGTAATCGTCGAGGGAAGAAAAAATCATAAATGGATTATGAATGGACAACTCTATAAATTTTACATTTGATTTTATCAAACTGTTGAATTAAATGCAAAGTTTATAGAGCTTACTGCGATGGATTTAACAAAAAGGATATGCTTCACAACCAATGGACCAGAAAAAAATCTATATTGATAAGTATTTTCTAATACTCTTTAGGAGCTCTCGGCGATTATGAAATGAATTTACAAAGTAATAATATACAAAAATGAAACAAGTAAAATGAAATTATAATAAATTGCAACAATGACACAAGATGACACAAAAAATAATATTTACAATGTGAAAAACAACAAAACAACAAATTGCTTATATTGAATGAAATGAAAACAAACCTTATAAAAGTAGCCTAAAGCAACAAAAAACAAATATAGAAAGGCGCAATGAATTTACTGCATATTATACTAGTCCAATTGACAGACTTATATAAATGTAAAGAATATATTATTACTATATATCTGTGAACAAAAGCTTAATTGAGATTTAACATAAAAAAGTTAACTTGAATAACAATTTTACATTAATTTCGAAGTATATATGAAAATAAATGACTTTTCTTTTTAGAAAATTATTATCAATTCAATTAAGAATCGATGTTGTCGAAAATTGTTCACAAAAATAGTTTAATGTGAACATTTTTCCTTGTTGATATTTTTGGTGTATGTTTCTTTTCTTGTTAAGTCTACTATTTAAAATAAATCACTGTCTTCTAATAAATCTTCCTCTGTAAAGTAAGAAAATCCCAAACAATTACTTTAATGTGCTTCAAATATTTGATCAAGTTCTGCCCCATGTTCCTTTTAATCGATTTCTGATGCATATCTAGATAATCAAAACATTTTCAAATTTGTTTATTCAATCTTCTTGATTAAAAATAAAGATGTTATTTTAAAAGATAAAAATTTGATTTCCAAAAAAAAAAAAAAAAAATTCTATTTATTTGATAACCAAAAGTTCTTTTAAGTTTTTCATTATTTTCGGTTTAAGAGTTTCTCTTTAATCGAACAATTTCATTGAATAGGTACATTTACATAATATACAAAATAGATAATATTTATAAATGTAATTGAATGTAGAGATTGAAATGAAACACATAAAACAAGGAAAAAAAGGCAAAGAACAAAAAAGGCTTGATGTATTAGTTAATGTTAAAATGGTAGTATATGTAATTGACAAAAAGTCGAAAAGAACTATTTGATAACAAATGATAATTATAAATAGATGTAAATTGAATCATCATAAATTTTGTAGATGTATTGTGATTGTAATATATTTTTGGAGTGTAATATGCCTTCCTCTATCACTTCATGAGACCAGATAATGAGCTTCACCTTACTAATTTAAGCTCGACTTAATTCTGCTATCGCGCTATTTTAGAGAATCTATCTTTGCTGATTTTTCAAAATACACACACACACACACACTCATTCACAATGTACAAAAATCACATTGTCACAACCGCGCATTTGTTGCGTTAAATTGGGATTATAACCAGTTGGGTTAGGGAGAAGTCCACGACAAATATGGGTGAATCTTATATGGGAACGGATTTTAGATCTTGTTTTTGGAAATTATTTCTTCATTTTGTTTCTCAACTAAAAGTTCAACATAAATTCAAAATAAATTCTCAACTAAAATTCAAAATTCAAACTTTATTTTTCTACTTGAAAGGTTTTTAAATATTGAGAGAGTGTTTCAATTGTTTTTTTTTTTTCAAAATAATTTTATGTTAACAATTTTATCTACAAAATCTATTGATCTATTTGATCTACAAAAACCCAAATTTTTGAATTTGTTGGTTTGCATATAAACAATATATGTTGAGCTCAGTTATAAAAACAAAACAATTAAATACCGCGATTTAAAATTCTTAAATACGGTAGTGGATCTAATTTCGAAGATATGTTCAAAAAGCCATTTCCCTGTATCTAATCACGCAAGTGGAATTTTAAATATTTGATTTTAGGTTTTAAGTACTTCTATTACTATTATAATTTCGAGTCTTCGACATCGAAAGCAAATATATTCGTATACAAAAACAAAGAGCGCAATTGATTGATCAAACTCAAACAGAATTGAGGAAACGTATCGTGTGTAAAAAGGAATCAAAAATCTTCTTTTCTAAGTTTTCTTTTCATACAGCCACGCTAGCTAGATATTCAAATACTATGCAAAAAAAAAAAAAATATACACATACATATATATCTAAAGGAAAATTAAAAAAAAAATACATGTTACGTGTTTCGATGTTAGAAATTCCCAGACCTTTCAAACTAAGATCCATCAATATTATGTGGAAAATAATTTCTTAAATACAAAATACAAATATATATTGTAATTTGTATTCCCCGCAAGTTTTAAAAAATTCCACAGAGATAAATAACTTGTGACGTTGTTAGACAGGGTTACCATTTAATGTTAGTTGTAGCACTCACTTCTAGAGAATCTAAGTAAATTTACTATTAAATGTATCAAGACAGGAAAGCAAAGGAGTGACTATTTTCTGAAAGTTATTTTTCCACTTTATTTTATATGTGACTACTATATGCACAATGTTTATGTGTAGAAGCAGATATAAATATATTATAGATTTATAAACATTTTCCTTTTTGGTCATTTCGTGAAATTTCGACAAATGTCGAAGAAATCAGGGCTACTGAATTCATTGATTTTTTTTTTTTTTTTACTAAAATTACTCGTAGATAGAGTAAATCAGTATTAGTAGCGTTCATTTTCATAGATAATGGAACTTGAAATGCGAAAATTTAAAAATATTTTTCAAAAAAATTGGTTTTCAATGTTCTTGTGACAAAATAATGTACGTATGTCTCATTTTAAAGGACGAGGTTTCTAGCTTTGAAACAGACTAAAACATTAAAACAAAAATAAATATTGCATATTATTTATTATGTACTTTCCACTACAGAAGGTGAATATTTCAGTGAAAGTGAAAATTGATTTGCCCACCAAAAGCACCTGAGGTGGTGTGTAATGAGTTATAAAACAACTACCTTGAACCGAGGTTGAATAATATGCATAATTATTATTGATATTAATATTAAGTTTTCTAACACTGTTACAATAAAAATAATTATGCATTTTGCGAAGTTTAAAAGAAACGGAAAATTTTATTAATTCACCTTTTTGTCCCTTTTATGTTATAACGACTCTTTTACATTGTTGTCTGGGTCTGTTAGCCTTCTCCTTTAAAATTAGAGATCTCTTTATTGACCTAAAAAAACAATTGCAAAGTCTGTAATTTTTTGAAAAATATACGTTGTATAAAATTTTCCCTGTTCAAGTTCCTTCGTATATTAAACAAGGAGATTTTCCAAGAAGCTTTCCATATACTGTTTCACAAAATCATGTACTCTATGGAAAATAAAACAGAATAACACAACTAAAGTAACACAATTTCTTAACTTTGTTCAAAATTTGATGGAATGACACTTTATTAAAATCTACGTAGATAAATTCAACTATTTTAATTAGAGTTATCAAAAAAATCACCAAAGACAAAAACTGATAGTTCAAGAAATTTCACTCACAATAATTATACTACATACATATATCACAAGTAAACAGAGAGCATGAAAATATTTTTGTATTTTTTAAGTCTTTTCAATGGAAGATATTTTTGGAAATACAGATATTTTTTTTTCATATCGGTCAAAGAGAAATGATATAACAAAAATATATTGCTAGAAGATATGAAAGTTCTGTTGCTTGATATTATATTACATTTCGCCCTAGAGCGCTTTTGTAGAGAGCGATATTTAAATAGAAAACAAATATGATACAATGATACTTATTCAAAATGCCACTGAACTTATTTATTACTGCAAACATTTTTAGTAGCATTGGGAAACATTGGCCTGGTTAACCTTGAATGCAATAGCTTTTACAAAAATATTTTAAAATCACTTGATTTCCCTTAATCAACAAATAAATATTCACAAAATTTTAGCGCAATCACAATTTAATAATTAATTTTAAGAAATTTTTCTTATATTGATAGATATGTGCGATCAGCATTTCATCTAAAATTCTGTTAAGCAGTGCAAACATTACAGTGAATATTAATAGACAAAACAAAGGCTTTCTGTGACAATATTTCATTTATTTATATTTCAGAAAGTATCTATAAAAAATAGCTTTTCTTCCAGTTAAACGAAAATAGTTATCACATTACAATAACTCTAAGCAAATTTGACTAGTGTAAGGAAATTATTCCGCCACATTTTAACTATCAATTTCTGATACATGTAGTTTTAAAATGTCATTAATTTTGAATATTTGGATCACTTTGGTAGTTTTCATCGTTCCAACTTGTTTTATTTCGAAATGTAACAATTTTTAGCAAAACTTAATTAATTATTGTAATATACCATGTAATTAGCACACATGTTTTTTTTTACTGGCAATTTGATAAACGTACAGAATTTAGTAAACGTGTAATGAAAACCACATAGCACTCGAGATAACACTAAAAAAAAAAAAAAACAACAATCTCCAATTTTTTACACTTGTTTCAATTTGTTTTAAGGAAAAAACTCTTTAACCTTAAGAGTTGTATAAACAAAAAAAAGAAACGAATTTTGAATATACCCTTTAATTGGAAGAGTTCGCTTATTTTGTAATTATATGAAGTTTGTACTGAATTTTGAAGATTTTTTCGTATTTGTAAACTAACACATGAATGAACAGTTTTCATAGTGTAAGAAAAATAGTAAATAGCCATCCTAACGATTTTATAAACTTTTGAATATTTACAAGAAAATAAAACACAAATAACAGCCACAAGAAAGTGTATTTGTTCAGTTGTAAGCAAAAAAAAAAAAAAAAAACAAAACAAATAACAAAAGTGTTACGATAAATTATGACATTAAACTAAATATAAGATCAGAATAATATAAATGTTTCACACAAAGTCATATTTTTGCTTCACTTAACGAACGAGAACGAATTAAAAACAAGGAAATTATAAATAATAATTTATGTTGTAGTTCAGACAACACCAACACCAAAACTATTTAATGTTGGTGTGGAGAATTGTTCCGTCTTACACATCCATACTTGAGAGCTTTGTCGATACCGTTACTTCTATCTGCAAGAAAATTTTTCGATTTACATAATTATATTTTACTGTACTATTTTGGATTGATTTCTTTACTTGTTTCAAGCACCAAACTATGGATATTTATTTAAAAAAAGGCCTATGCTTGTTAAATAAAAAAAAAGTTTAAAAGAATAAAAAAAAAATTAAAATCAGTTCAAAAATGTGCTATGTTTATTCTAAGTTAAAGATAAAAAGAGAAATTTAACAGCTACTGCAGCTATGTTACCGTTACTGTTAATAACACAGTACTCTAAGATATTTACTAAAAATAATAAAAATTATTAGATTTTATCAGTGTCACAGTGTTATATATATATAAAAACCGGTCGTCCCAAAGAGTATTTACAATCTCTGCATAAAACAGACCACACGATTTACTTAAAATCAATTTCTGTAGTTGTACTTAAAATATATAAACATATATATGTATACATAAGAGTGTATAAAAGACATTTATGTAACTCAAAGGTTATTAACTTATGGCAGTGCATCACATAATGCGTAAACTATATATTGGAAAATGTGTAAACCATTTTTATAATGGGCAACAATAAAAATTTAAAACTATCAAGTGTGAAAACAATTTCTTTTATTCTTCAAATGATATTTTAAAACGTGGATATGGAAGCACCATGTAAGTATTAAAAATATGTTTACTTATATACATTTTGAACCACTTAAACATTATGTACCTATTACATTATACTTACTGCAAGTTTTATTATTAATCGATTTATAAATACTTCATAAAGCTTTCTAGTGACAAAAATTATTTAAAAAAAAAATCAATCCTCAAATTTGTTGTTCAATTGCTGTCCAATTACTTGAGAATGTTTCAACTTATAGATAACAACAAAACTGATTTTTAATCAATATTGCTCATTACTAGCTCGAAATAGATTAAATTTGTTAATTTTATCGGAAACAAGATCTTATTTAACATGACTTAAGTACCGATTTCCATTTCGTAAACAATGGAAAAATATACTTGACATTATTTTGTTTAAAAATGCGATCGCAAAATAATTGTTTTTCGATTGAAATGGTTTAGCGAAATTTTTTTTAAAATTTGATAAGTGTTATTTCCAGTGCGAATGCTTGATAGCTGTTGCCCTTGAATTGTAGCATTGCGCCTTTACCTCAGCCACAGAGGAGATATGAAGAAACCTAAGATATTTCGCTATCTAACTAGAAAAGTGTAACGAGCCGAGGTATCACTGATAACCACGTGCAATTCTTAATTAGGATTTCCGACAGTCACACTTTTCATTATGATACTGATACACATCTGAATATGCGTTAAAGGATCAAGAAATCATTTGCAAACGGTTTTACCATCTCCAATACAAGTTGCGTATGCCATCAAATGTGGAAGGACGTTTTGCTCATAAGCCCCTGTAAAAAGATGAGCAAAAGGACCGCTGGCAAAAACTGCAACGTCTTCACCTCCATGAGTTTCAGTCTTTAGAGGAACTGTTGATGGGAATTGAGCCCTAATATGGCTTCTATCCACCTCTTCTGGGTTTATTCGCCTACCCTTTCTGCTGTCGTAGTATTTATGGAACGCCTTACCGTTGGCATAATTAAGGGTGGCGTATGGCAGTTTGTCCTCGGCACTTTTGCTTGCCATTCCGTAAATGTCGTTACCCCGATTCTGAAATGCCGATTAACACAGAAAATGGTTAGTTGAAATTGAATAAAATAAATTATAATTAAATTACTTACAGGATATCCAGACATACTCATTGTATGCGAATGATCTGAGCTGACTACCACTAAGGTGTCCGAAGAGTTTGTGAGCTGCCGTGCCAACTGGACAGCCTTCGACAACTCCACAGTTTCGTCCAGTGCCAGTTTGGCGTATACACCATGATGAGCCAAATCAATTTTGCCACCTTCAACAAACAGAAAATATCCTCTGCCATTATCGTTAGCTCGCAAAACTTCTATGGCTGTCCTGGTCATTTCAGCAAGTGTTGGCTTTTCACTTGCCAAACCGAGTTCCTCCGCTTCCAAGTGGTAGAGCATATGATCGTTCTGGAACAAACCCAGCAGCTTGTTGGTTTTGTCGGGATTAACTCGGAGAAGCTGATCACGATTGTAGATATACGTTCGATTCTCCGTGCTCACACCATTTTTCCACCATTCCTCAATCAAATCTCTGCCATCAGTTCGGAGTCCTTTTTTACCTTCCTCGGGATCTCGGCGAGTATCGCGAAATTCCTGTCTTCCACCGCCCATGATCACTGTTAACTTGCTGCCCACAGGCCCATGTACCAATTGCTGAGCAATGTCTGCCACCGGCTTATCGCCACAAATTTTTTTCACTTCCGAATCATTCTCCCAATCACGATCAGCGGTGTTCGCGTAAACCCCAGCAGGTGAGGCATGAGTAACTCTGGTAGTTGTTACCAATCCTGCAGCTTTCCCCGAGTCCATGGCCCATTTAGCTATGGAATGGACGTGATTGCGCGAGTCCATCATCGCATCGCAATCCTTCCTTCGGACATGGCCCGTTACACCAATCGTCCCATAGTTGGCCTTGACTCCCCTCAAATAGGCCGTTGCTGTGCTCGCTGAATCAGGAACAGTCTTATCCAAGCAGTAGGTGCGCGCCAGGCCAGTGAAAGGAAACTTTTCAAACGACAAGGACTTCTCCTCTCCCCCGAGAATTAGCCTGGTTGCTGCAAGTGTTGTAATTGACATTCCATCACCGATGAAAAAGATTACATTTTTTGCAACGTTTGTGTTTCGTTCCTTTAGCGTCTGTTGCTGCACAAACGCCCTGCTCCTTTCCAGCCAATATCTCGAACTCTTCTCGACCTCAGGGACATCTTTTGACCACTCGATGTCCATGTCTTGGTGCATCTGCTGATCATAGCATAAGTCCTTGTCGCTGCATGGAGCAGATATTGCAGCTCCCACGTCCAACCAAAAGAACACCAACCACGGAACAACTCCAACCAGCAGCATGATTTTCACAAAGGACAACTGTGTTCGGGTGTTATTCTCCCCTAAATTTATGTGAATTACCTTCCGCTAGATCTTTGGAAATTAATATTGCCGCAGATAACACACTCAGTGATTAGATTACACTGATGGGGTTAACCAGCAGAAGTACTTCGAAAAACGTGGTGAACGCGAGCCATCTTCTGTTCGTCAAAAGTACCCACTTGAACTTTTTTTCATATGCTATCTACACTAATTATATTATTAAGGTTCTGATAGTGTAAGCATTGTTCAGGCTAGATTTAAGTCTTAAGTACACCAAATGATCTATAATCAATAACAGGAAAGCGTTCTTCATCAGCTCGTGTCTACTAATGAAATACTACAAAAACTACTGCTTCCGCGTTGTTTTTATCTCGAAAATTTCCAAACTTTAACAGTTAACTCGGGTTAATGCGACAACAGAATCAATTGTACGATTTTTCGATAAGTTAAAATTAGCCATTGCATGGTATCACTTATTTATCAGTTCTTGGATAATAAGTTCAACGATAGCTATTTCAATATTTTAGTTAAACCGTTAAAAGTTGTACCACAAAAATTATTAAATTGTTGAAAACAAATTGACAAAAATTGTAATGTGGAGATTTCGATAACATTGTGCAATAATTTGCAATCTGTAAAAAGTCCCGGTCGTTCTCGGGGATTTTTTGTGTTTTTCAAATCGCAAACCACGAATCTGAAGCAATGTATTAAGTCCAGTTTAATGATTGTGGACATTCTAATAACGAAACCCCGGATGTTGAAAGTGATTACCACATTTTTGTGGTGTTTTTTACAAATAGTACTTCAGTTCTGTTTTTTAGACTTAGAGGCTATTGCATGCTTTTTCGTGATTACAGATTTCACTGTAGATTTGTTCACAGAGGCTAATAATATAAAACTGTTTAGCATATCAACATAATATAAACAATTCGCATCACGCATGTGTTGGTTTACGACATTAACGAAAGCATTCATTCCTATTATTAGGTTTCTTAAGAAAATGCCTTCAAAGGTAAAGCAGAGTGCGCTATGAAATATTCCCGAACTGAACCTACATATTATTTACATCTGCTTGAAATCGCTAATAAAATGAAAGAAAGATACATACTTTTTCATTTTTTTTATTTCGAAGCTTGAATGTTCCTGTTAAACATGGAATATGACATCGTTGAGATAGCCTCCCCAGCTGGTCTTGCAGTAGCCCCAACCTATCAACCGAATTTTTCAGCACTCGACAACTTGATAACTGACTTTATTGGCCACAAATTGCTGATATTATTTTGGACAACATGTGGTTCCAACAAGATGGTGGAAGGTGGGACATAGCACACTAGCCGCGTAACAATCGTCGTATTGCCCACGAAGTTCGAAAACCGTGTCATCAGCCGTTCTGGCGATGTCAACTTGCCAGCGAAGTGCTGCGATTTGACGCCGTTAGACTATTTTTGTGCAGGGCTGATAAAGAGCGATGCTATACCAACGAGTAGGCAGCGATTGACGACCTTAAGCAGAATATGTCGGCATGTTAAGTTTTCATTACTGAAAACAGGATATAAATAATTAGTCAAAGATTATAACATTTCATAGGAATGGAATAAAAATCAAAATTTTCATGTTCCATAAGCCGACTGCTTTTTTTATTCATATAAGTTATTACAAAATATTATATAAAATTGAAAGTGTAAAGAAAAGAAATTATTTCATTTATTTGATTAACAACAAATGAACAAATAGCATATTTTGGGTTGAATCCTTTTTCAGGTAACTGAAAATTAGACAATTTGCGATTTGTCATCTCTTTAAATTGGTCCTTTGATGAGGCTGTATGGAAGACTCAAAGCCTTGAGGTTTGCGATTTTTATTGCTGAGAACAACGTAAATACATCACGGAGTTTAAGGCGTTTATCATATTTTTGAAATTTTCTTTACTACTATTTCTGAGTGTAGGAAGTTCAGTCAATGAAATAGAATATTCGGAATCATCGAAAATTGTACAAAAACGAAACAAACAATAATTTTTGGAAAGTATTTAACGTTCTAAAAATAAGGGAAAACGAAATTTTAAGCCAAAAACAAAGCATGTTAATATTATTTCAAACAAGATAAAACAATATTAATGATAGGATAAAGGACGATTTAAATAGTGCAAGAGAAAACACAAGTTTTCAAATTATAAAAAACTGTATAAATAATTTAAGCTTACATTTTGAAGTTCTAATCTATTTCTAAACTGGTCCTAAACTCGTTAAAATTACAAAAACCAATCACTGGATAAAATGGATCGAACTTACAGCAACAAGAACAAGATAATGAATCGACTATAATGTAAATGGTAAATAAAGCGATTGCCTATATTTAAGAAATTGTATTATTTTCCAATGATTGTTCAAAAGAACGATTATAAAATATTAAAGAAATGCGGGCAAACATTACTGCAAGAATAAAACATAATAAATAGATTAGAGCATAATAATTATGAAAAATTGCAAAGCTTAGATTGCTTATATTTTCACACAATAAAATTACTTATATAATGTAGATCCTTTTGTAATTATGAACTTTAAAAATATACATAAATATTTACTGTCATCGAGCAACTTTGAACGCGGAAGAGATTTTCGTTGACGAGTTTGATTATAATAATAAACCAGAGTTTTCTTTTAAATAGATACATAATAATATAACACTTATTTTACTTTTACGGCTTCTTTTAACAACAATGGAATATAAAACTGCAAATTGAGATGATTATAATTGCAGATGTAACAACTTCAAATACATAAGACAAACTTTGTCTGCAAATTTGGTAGAAAATTTTTTTAACACGTTTCAAACAAAGTTCACATAAAAAAAAAACAACTTTAATGACTAAAGTCACAAGGTTTCTCGTGAACTTTGAATATGTTTGAGAGTTCGTCCAACAGGGATTCGTAACGGAAGGCCACTCGAATGTCGGGAACATTTGTTCTTGTGATATCGTTGCCAGCTACCCCTTCTCTTGTATAGTTTGGTCCCAACCAGTGTTGCTTCATCTAAATGAAGAGTAATAAGAATTCACTGCTAAGTGTTTGGGTAGTATAATAGTCATTACCTTGTGTGGAAAACCACTCATTAGGACGCTATTGCGAGCCAATTCACACATATCGCATGAGCTCAGTTTCCAAACTTGCGCTGCGATACTGTACTCCTCCATCAGAGGTTCCTGAGAAAGCAAATAATATATTAATATTTTCTGAGCTTAACAGACATCATAACTTAATTTGAAACATAAACATATGCTATGGATTCTCCACATATTTTGCAGTTTCGCTCATAAGAGATCAATCAGAACATGCGTATACCTTTGTAAAGTGAAACTGTAAGGGATCATCTGTACTCAGTGATACAATCAATCCTCTTGCCAAATATTCTGGCAAAGGATTTCGATGATAATTCAAGAAGAGGGAATTATTCGAAAGCGGTGACATTGCGATACCAATTTGCGCTAAATAATACAAATATTGCAGTACGGGAACTTTTCGTAAAAGTAGACCGTGTGAAATATTTTCAGCCATCAAAAAGCCACAGACCAAATGCTGAACAGGACCAGCTTCACCACAATGCGGCCGTAGTACGAAAGTATTTAATCCTTGTTGTCTACAAAAATTTAATTTAAGTAAGAAGTTAAATCATGAAATGGCTTTCTTACTTTCTGAAGTGATTTAGGACAGTCATATTGGCATACATATAATAGATGTAGTATGCGTACGGTGGATTGTCCTCGTCAGTCCATTCCGCTGGCGGTGTAATATCACCATCAAACAATGGATTCTCTGGCTTAGATTCGTCATCTACAGAATCGAATCCGATAACGTATTGCAGGAATCTATGAAGCTCAGGATGTTTTGCCGGATCGTTTGTTGCTTCAAATAATGGCAGAAATATATTGTCGAGAATGTCTTGGAATGACTCCATCATTTTATTTGATTTGAAAATATCACTAAATAACAATTAAATAATAAATTAGTGATGTTCGTGTAATTTAAAAATATTCGCAACGTACTATAATCTTGGAATTTGGATTAACCAGCGAATATTCGTTGAATGAACTCCAAAAGTGATTCCCCACTTGGCTAGTTTTGTCCACTCATCCTTTGATTTACCATAAATTGACAACCTTAACTCTGCATTTTGATATTTGGATTCTTCTAAATCGAACGCTACCTCCTAAAATAAATATTATTGCATAACTGTTCGCAACCAGTTCAAGATGTACAACTAACTCTAATTATTTGAGCAAAATATTTGCCATTTAGATAATTATCTGTTTTCAGGAAGACTTCCCTGAGTCGTGATTCTCCAATGGGATTATATTTGGCATTGAATTTATCAAATCGATGGAAAGTATTCCGATCGGCATGAACATCCAACATATCCACGGTAAGATCATACGTGGTTAAGTTCATCGATTGGAAAACTTGTGCCAATGTCATTTCTTGACCTTTGGTCACTGTTACAACTTCGCCGGCATTATTTTTCAGAGTCTTCTTAATGAAGCGCAGCAAATGTTTTTGATTCATACATGATGCCGCATGAATATGGGTGTCCACTTTCCTAAATGCCGGGAAGTTTGCTTGATTAGTTAAGATTTCTTGTAATAAATTTTCCTTAATTACCTAATGTTATAGAAATCTCTATGAGGTACAGCTTTTTGGGAGGCTAATTCTCTCAATTCGTTGAGTAGAACATGCAATTGAAACTTTGAATACAAATAACTCAAACGTCTGTAACAAAATGATTTTCTGGAAAAAAAAAAAAAACATAAATAAAATTTACAACATTAGGACTTATCTAAAACCAGAGATTTGTACGCGCATTCCTTCTAATGGGACAGATTAATGCAAACGTAAATTCTCATACTCACAATGGTCCATCAGCAATCATACTGCACATAACATGCATATCACTAACAAATTCGTCCAACTTGGGATAGGCGTATGAGAGTTGCTGAGTGCACTCCTACAATAAATTAAAATTAATAAAAATATTGTTTCTGTAAAAAGCATTTCTTCTAGTACCGCATCCTTAAACACATTGAAAACTCCATTAACGGATTTTATTGTATAACCCAAATGATTGTAAAAATCAATATCAAAAGGATCAGCTGTTTCTCTCGGTGGATGAATGGGATGATCTGGAAAATTATCAGGCTTGTATATCTGATTGTAATACATTGTCGACATGTATAAAGACTACAAAAGTCAAACATTTTAATAACTAAATTACACGTGTATGCAAACATTTAGCGTTTCCGTATGCGAATACATTCGAAGCTAATTCGATTTCATAATTTGGTAAATTTCTGAATTCAAAACAATACATTTTCAAATTTGAATTTTGTTCTGCCTTAAATAATAACGAATATATATGAAATATTTTCTAGTTAAATAAATGTAAGCATACCGCAAAGAGCTATGGGAAAAGAGTATTTGCTTATTATTCAATCCACAGTTAGAAAGTAAAGTTTTCAGTGTAGTCATTGGGCTGATTGCTTTTTTAGAATAAGTATTAAACAACGTTCTGTAAAAGTTAGTAACCGTAACAGAAATAATTGAACATGTGTTAAACATTTTTCTAATTTCGGTGACTGTACAAAGCAATTTTAAGATACATATGTTCAACAAATTTTCATCAACACTACGATGAAGAATAAGGTCAGAGAATCTTGCTGCAATGAAATCCAAAATTTTGCAGTTATATGTATGAAAGAAACATAAAAATAATATGCTTAAAAATATTACATCATCCCCATTTTTAAATCTTTCAACTAGACAAACAAAATACTTATTTTGGAAGCAGTTTAATTTCCTGGCAACCAATTTCATTCTTTTTGCAGTAGTTTTATGTCATGATTCATGAACACAATTTCCAATCGCAATATTAAAACAACTCTTTTGAAGATCCCGTAAATTATTTTTTAAAAAATGGAAAAGAATTGGTATTGAAACTCCAATAATAGCGAAAAAGCAAACCGTAACACTCAAATCATTGCAAAAGTAATTCGAATACCTCCTTAAAAAGCTATAATTAAAAAAACAAACAAAAGTTATCAAAATGTTACGAAATCATCGAAAACGTTTTGCTTGTTAAATATTTTGCTTCCATAATATAATTTTAAATATAGAATCAAGTGTTTGGGAAAAATTTACTTAATAACGTCTAAAACGAAATGAAGCCATAAATTTGTTCTATTATAAACAAATCTCAAGAGTTCTTGAGTGCACAAACTCAGCATATTCTTTATGAAACGACGCGTCGTCAGTTATCTGACTATTGGGAGGTGTCTCTGCGGACACGGACCAGGGACTGCTTTGATTGTGACTTGATTGTACCCTTTGATGTAGGGGGAGCCGGAGAAGTGCAAGAAAGCCAAACATGTTCTCCCTAGACGTATGTCTAATTTCAGAAATAAAATGATTTTAGATAATGCTGAAAGGCAACTGTTTGACTAATCAAAATTCCATCCACGGAGGCATACTTCTGCGATGCAATTGATAGCTCATCTTCAATTAGATTTTAAATATATGTATACAATAGTAAGAAACTTGTTAATTCAACAGAAAATACTACTCAGAATCAGAAGTGTTATTGGTAATTTCAATTCAAAGTAGTATTTTGGACATGTACAGGAACTTGGAAGCTGGTCTTAGAGTCATGTGTTACCAACTTGAACATCTGATTAACCACTTACGTTATAAAAATATAAGACGTGTGCGTTTTCTTGTGTTTTCCTTGTCGGGACTGAGTTCCAGAGTTAGACTTTCCAAATTTTAGTTTCACTTTCTATCTTTTGCTGTTTTCTAATTTTATTTATACTCAAAATCATTTCATTTCTAAAAAGGCTACCACGAATCCGATTCTCCGAAATGCAGCGATAATTTTGTAATAGCAAAGATGAACTTGTTACATTATGAAAATTATCTTGTTACCTTTTAATTCTAACCAACAATATTTACAACATCTACATCGACAGATCATTGGGGTTTCAGTTCAACTTTATTCGACGATAAGGAGAATCAAAATTGCGCCTTAAAAGAAAGCAACACTGAAGAGTCGTTGATAAAAAGAAGGAACCGTTCTCAAAACTAATGAATTTCTCAATTCATTTGTCTGTTTATGCAGTTAAAATGCACATTTGATAACTACGAGGAACATAACAGTTCATGGGCGCCCATATAGGGATGGGGGTAAGGTCAGGAAAAATCTCCCGGTACAGTTTTACTATTAAATTTTTTGTAAAAGATAACAGGGGGTCCCCTACAGATTATCATAGGTATGGTCGCCCAAGTTACGGTTTTATAAATATATTGTTAATACCTTCTGGTAGTCGTTTTTGCGAGAATAAAAACAGTCTTCATGTTTACCTTCTTCATTAACAATTATTAAAAAATGAAGTTTGTTTGTTCCCCTATTGCTATTACATCGTCTTGAGGATTGTTCTCCTCCACATTTTCAACATTCACAGTTTTCCGGCAGCGTTTTGAATGTGAAACAAAACACTAATTGTTTTTGGTAAAATAAAAATGAACTGTATTGATTTAGCATAATGAAATCGCCACAATTTAAGCTTGTTAAAACTTTATTCATACAGACTAAATCAAAGTGTAGTGAATCATGTTCCAAAAGCAGAATATCCAAGTCAATGGTTGCCATCGCCAAAGACTATTGAAATCAATTTACTTTTAGTTATTGATTTCAAAGCAGCAAATATATCACAATTATAAATAATATGTAATGGCATAATAATTATACTAAAACATTTTTCATAATATCCTGAATAAAATAAAAACAAGGAAAACCCTATTTTCAACTACTTTATACAGTCAACCGATACAACAATTATGATCACTGTAAGTGACCAAAAATATAATTTAAATGAATATTATAATATATTGATAAATGAAAATCAATGAAATTATATTCGCCCGCTGGAAGCAACGAACGAATTACCTTCTAATTCGGGAAGACTGATCTTGCGGATTAATGCTATAAAATGGGTAGAAAAATAAATGTAAATAAAATTAAAATCAGATCAACAAAGAATAATACGAGTAAATCAATTGCCCTACATTTACCAATAATTCAATTCTACTGTATGTCGTAAATATTGCCTTAATTTATGCTGAATGCATTTTACCTGCAATCGTCTTGCGATCCTCGTGCTCGATGTGATCGAATCTAACCTTCTCATGCACCGACTTCAGGAATCTGGCCGTTGTACTTGGAAAAGATTGATTCGACATTTCCATGTAGCGTTCGCGCATCTCCAGAGCTTGTATGAGAAGTCTGGATGCACGTTCCAAGTCCTCCAAAGGCACTCCGCTCGTGTCCTCCCCGGATATTGAGACGCGTTGGAAATTAGGGACGAAATCATGATCGCTGATCGATGTTTGGTCATCGGTGCAAACTTCTGGTGGTATTGAATGTTTATCGCCCATAACCCTGAAACCACAAGAAAACTTTGGGTCAGTAATTTCTAAACAAAATCTACGCATCCAAAAATATTTCTTATATTCATACTTGTTTTCTATAAATAAATATATTTAAAGTTTTTGCTATAAAATATTTAAAGAATTTTTCAAATGCTAGTCGCTATCTAATAAAACGACTGTTTTTTTCTTATCTTCAGTGTTTGATTGACTTCTATTTACAATTTAAATTAATTTATACCTCTGTAATTCAAAATTATAATCAATAGTGATTTAATTTACAACACAAATCGGCATATATTGAAATTAGAAGAATAAAAAGAACAAAAACGTAGAGATATAACATACGTATAAAAACAAAACGAAAAAAAAAAACAATTAACGAATTCGCAAAAATCAAACAGAGATACTTCATTTTAGAAACAGAAAAACGCAAAAGGAAAATAATATCATCGATTGTTATGTTGTTTCTGTAATAATTCCGAAAAGAGCTTAATGTCGGCTGTCGGTGTTGCAAAAGCAATACTCCTCATAATGGCAGCCACTTTAATTGGTGATAGGAAAAACGCTTTCAGCAAATTAATTTGATTCCGTGCAACACGAAAGCGCTTCGTAAAAGGAAAGGAATCCTAAAGTTTATGGAAAGGGGTTCAACCTTGTTCTGTAACTGGCATAACATTTCTCTTTCAGGTATAAACAAAGGGTCGTTCAAGTGATGTTTTGCGTGTACTATATAAAACACTTCTGCTAAAGAAGCAATGAATATAAAAATAGGGAGCTTTATAATTGTAATTGCTTTTTTTTCAAATACAAAAACTACTTTTAATTGAGAAATGTTTTCTTAATGCGATATATTAAATCAATGATTGAAAAAACAAATTTGAATTTAAGAGGCAACATGAGTATTGGAAATCTCAAAAATTCAAATGTTCAAATGTTCTGTCCCTTATTTAAAAAAAACAACACATTTGCTAAAGCAGTTTTAATTTGCATAAATAAAAGTAGGGGTGCTCTGATTTCACTTAACTGAAAAAACTTTGTGACAGAATATTGATTTCGTGAGAAATCTAAAAGCACCCATTGGAAACCATATCACGAGCACCCAACGAACGAAAGTTGAAGGTCACATTTTCCTAGAATTTTGTTCCTTCATCTGAAAATTTATTCGTTCATAATTCACCTGCTGTGTACCAGGATTTGTGTTTCGCAACGTTGCGGAATGAAGTTATAAAATGAGGACAAACTCAGTGAAGTTCAATGTATTCAACTCTTTCGTACCAACACCACTTTCTGTGAACAAAACACATATCGTCTTGAAAATGTTATTTGAAAAACATTTGAAACATTGAAAACCATTTAATTCAAGTGATTTAAAGACATATTAATTCTGTCATAAATTTTCAGCTACCAAAAATTTTAGGTATTATTTTTATAAAAACTTAAGTATAAAATATTTTCTTTTTATGCTCGCACTTTTGACATAAGGCAAAACTATTTCGATGAACCAATTCGACTTAATTCAATTTGAGTTGTTTGAATTATTGAATTTTTTGTCTAAAAAACACTGTAAATTTTAATTTTGGTTCGGCCGTTTTTAAGTTAATTTTTGCAGCACTTAAAACTTATGCTTTATCACCAACAATGATTTGTACATTTATTTTGGCGCACATGAAATAATGGAAAATATGCAATTATCATTGAACTCTCTCACCACAATAAATCCAAGCTAAGTCGCGATTTTGGTATTAGATAAAAATTCAAACTCATATTGACGCTCGTAACGTTCCACTGTTTTACTGTGTTTTCGGTTTTAATATTTTCACCGGCTTTCGCGAACGTGTCCTTCTTCTACGTGTGCGTACATTAGAATCAAGGATGGTCTCTAGATTTATGAATTCACTTGAATTTTGGAGGGGGGAGGAAGAGGGTCAGAAAATTAGATAAAACCGCTCACTGTCAGCGTGCTACGAAAATCGATATTAAAATAACCCCACAAAAGATTACTGTTCGTTGCACAATTTTTTTAATTGGATTGGTCTGGATTCGATTTCACAGCGATCAATTTAATGAGGATAATTACTCAGTAATTGCATTTTTATCCAGGGACAACCGCCAAGGTGGCTAAGAGTTTTACAAAAAATGACGGATCACCTAAACGGATGACAATATATCATCGAACTGAACTCGACCATTGTTGGCTACTTGCAATTTGTTATTAACATTGCGCAAGAATTCACCACGCGACCCGGGTGTTATTTTTAAACAATTTAACCATGAAGTCTTATATAGGGTTTGCAATATTTTTGATGCAACAGACGAAATAGGGTAGCAAAGCAAAACAAAGATAATATAGGGAACAGAAAGGATCTATAATACTTACTTAACATTGAGTTGCCGTTGGATTTGTAGCTTCTTTTCAATTTGCTCAATGGGGAACTGCGGCACTTCGTACGGAGCGGAGATCTCGTTCGGAAGTTCCGCCGAATCCGCGTCATTGGTCGGGGTTTTATTTTGTCCATTTGCAATACTAACCGCTGATGGAGAATCACTACCTGGAAATTGAAAGAAGTTGTTATAGACACGTGCACAATTTTTTTGATAGTTATATTATTTGTTATTTAGTCAGTGATTTTGTTTTCCACTATTCGATGATCATTTAATTATAAGAAACACCAATCAAAGCAGACTTTTCCATAGCTTTTTTTTTGTTTTGTTTCATGAACATTCTCTTTTAATAATGTTAAGCAGAACCTAATTCTAACTTATATTATTTAATTTATAGCAATCAACTGCAAACATAGAAATAATAAAAGCATAAATATTTGGAAACGCTTCAATTTGCTTGACCATCTTTTTTTTTATTTATAGCAATTTGCAGATGAAGACAGCTATGTTACGAAATCCTAAGATCAGGTAAAATAGGAATTAATAAAAAAAAAAGTATGTACAAAATACTAAAAATAAAGTAATAGTTAAAAAAGTTAAATAAATTAATATTTTCGAATACTTAAAAATATAAATAAGCAATTATAATTTTATGCTCGTTTAAAATGGAAAACTGATTTTCATTCATTAATAGACAATGTTGTTTAGTAACAAAATTAATGAAAATTTCTTACATAATGAAAAAGAAAAACAACCACTGTTCACGGAAGATGATTTTTTAAAAATATCCATTACTCATAATAATGAATAAAATTAACGTATTTTTTGACTGGTAACAAATTAACTCGTGTAAGCAGTTGCATTATCTATTTCTATTTATCAAACCCAGAGCAACATATTATGTAGAATATTCTACAAGCCTTGTCCATCGTATTTAGTTTATTAGATATTAAACAAAAATACCTTTCTTGGAATTCAAGTTTTTATAAAAAAATTTTAGTAGCACAAAAATATCAACCATTGCACATTCCGGTGACATTAGAAGTTTGCTGTGTAAAATTGCCGGTCAACAATGTATTTGTTAATATAGGAAATTGTTGAAATTTTCTGGCACCAAAATGAAGAACTACTTTTGTGTTACATTGTGTATAAGTTTTTAATATAAAAGTTAAAATTTACTTTCGTAGGCTTTCGATTACTGGACTAAAAAAAATGTTTCCAGAATTGTCTATTCGAAAATGATTGTAAAAATTATAAACTACAATGTATACATCGCTAATTGTAATGTACTACTACTATTATTCCTTAAGAAACTTTATTATTAACATATAAGGTTAAATTTAAAAGCTCTAAAAACACTCTTAAGCTTCAAGCCGCTAAAGTTCCAAAAAAAGCACAAAGATTAGTTTTTTTTTGTATTCACAGTTTGTAACGCAATTTCTTAACTATTTCAAATCATGTTTAGACCAAAATTATTAGACCATTTTACTGTTTGATGTTTGAACTTAACCGACAATATCATTGCAAATCACAATTTTTTGAAAGCATCCACATTCCACAACAAAATTAATCGCCCGCACTATTTGGTACAGTTCTTCAACGATTGAACTAGATTTGGAATAAATAAAGGTAGTGATGAAGCGGCACTGAATCCAGCGCCCACAGAGGCAACTTGACGCAGGTGCGCCTGACTTCCATGCCGTGTTCCATTTCGGGTTATCCACACAAGTGGCATCTGAGTTATAATTGTATTTAAGTGAACGCGAAGACTAAGGATTTTCTACAGAAAACACAACAGATTACAAAAGCAGGTGTCATTGCAATAAACACGAAGATTATAAGAAATAAATAAATTAAGAAGGTTGCTCCTTCAAGGTAATATCAACAAAAACCCTAAAAAGTATTTTGAAAGTACATCTAACGGTAACAGCGCATACAAGGCTCAGTCAGGTAGAATTCAATAGGAATATCAAATGTTTTTTTTTAATAAAACTTGGCAATTTGAATTACTTAAGATGGATTCGAAAACTCACTGCTGCTCTTTCGTTTCCGAAACAATCTTTCATCATTCAGCAGGCGTTGAGATAAATCCAAAGTGTTGAAACTCATCATCTTGTCATCAGACGAAAAATAACTACAAGAAATTCACGTAGCAAACACTACAAATCAATAAACAACAGTAGGAAGAAAATTTGTCGGAAGCGTATCAGTTCGAATAATGATTACTAGTTACCGTCTAGAGTGCGACTGAATGCCGTCCAATGATTGAATGCGACCCCCTCGCGAACCAAGGAACATAGAGCATATGGTTGACAACTAGTTTGAAGTCTGCTGATTCAAAAATAATCAAATCTTATTTATGGAAATCCGAAAAGTGCAAAACAACGGTAGCGCTGAATTATTATCACTGGAGAATTTGTGCAATATTTCGTATATTTGCATCTTCTAGAGTTTTGTCAACGATCCAAAATGATCTGGTCAAAATAAATTGGTGGCAAATCAACAAAGTATATACAGTGACCTACAATATTTAGCTTTGAAATTTGTGTCAAGAAAAAAATAAATAAAAAAGAATTATTGGAAACCATTGAAACTTATTTATAGATTTATTTGCAGATATTAAGGTATGTGATGTACTGTTGGCACGCACAGTGGCAGGTAAGTACGGTCGATTGGCGAACCCGAAAATAGCAATCGGAGGCCAGAGTGTGACATTGACTACCTCCCGATATTGCTCCCGATTGCCTTCGTCAATCAACAGTTCCAGTTATGATAGCCACAAGCAAGCATCTATCGCGATTAAGTTCAATCACGCATGGCGGCTCCTCCATTAGTGATAACCTCTGGGTTCGATATTCTTCTTTTATCACAATCAAGCTGCGTCATTGTAAATAATTTCACTTGCTTTTTATTAAATTGTAAAAAAGTTGAAATTCAACTAAATTTAATTTTAATCTTTCCACATGGAAAAGTTTTATAGGTTGCAACAATCCTGAAATACTTCAAACAAGATAAAGCAAGCCAAAAATATCATCAAATTGGGTGAATATATTTGTTTACACTATCAGCGACGAGATAATGGCCTATACTGCGGCATATTTGCAAAATTATCATAAAAGCGAAACGAAAAAATCAATATGTCTAATGAAGGCTTCGAAAAAGTCATTGTGTGACAACTTTACATGTTTACAAGTGGTTAAACACGTTTGGAAGAAATTGTTGAATATTTAAATAATGCGAACAGCTCACTTTTGACTTACATTTCAAGTAAAATTCAAATTTTTCTGTAGTTTTGTTGGGCGGAAATATTCAGCCGCAATTCCACTGGTTGTTCGCATTAAAGGGTAAGGACCTTGCTTGTTGAATATATATAGATGTACTAATAACCGATCAAGGAACACCACTTGTTTCACCTTAAAATTCAAGATTTCCTTAAATATGTACCTATGTAATTTCTAAAAACTATTAAACATTTACATTTTCAGAATAGTATGTAACTAAGTGTTTTTATTTTAGCAAACCATTCACAACAATATTTCACAATTATCGTATTGTAATGTTTAAACACAAAATCAACTTAATGAATAGAAGCGAAATATGCATAAACAACGGATCAACATTCGTCAAGCACTTCACTTGAAAGCAATGTGGCGATAAAAATCACATAAAGCAACGAGTATCTATGAATAAATTTACAAGCAATAAATAAACGTTTTTGCAAGGCACGAGAGCATAGTTCAGAATGTCCAGAATGATGTCATTCACAATTTTAAAAAAGAATACACATAGGAAAATCAGTCGTATATTAATTTTTAGTAATTTTCACGATTATTTCAAATTTTCCCATTATGGAAATATGTTTTGAATTCCAATAAAGGAAAATTAACTTTTACAAACATTTCGTAAACAAACATTCATATTCAGCATTTGCTGAATTTCTAGAAGAACTGCTGTTTATATAATCGATGATGTCAGTCTTTGTTATTGTTTTATTATTGTTACTGTGTAAATTTTATCTAGAAACATGCATACACGGTGGAGGAAATTCCATTTCATCCACCACACCGGTTACCCTTCCAAAGGAAAAGGGTTAATATGAAATCAGAATGTTCGACTTTAATACTATTAATAATTTTGTATGTTATTAAATTATTAATATGTGTGGTGCATAGCAACAACTTAAGCGTGCTCTAGACGAAACACCTTCCAGCTGCTCTTTGGTATAAACAAATATCCTTTCCTTGGAAATAGTTCACATTTCCCGTTTAGATTCTTTAGACGTTTCGTCTCAAAAGCAACTCACACTTCATTTGAAATCCAACTAACAATAATTGTAATCGTCGATCTTTATACTTCTCTTTATACTATCAATATGTACTTTAAAATTGGTTTTATAACTTTGCTAAGAAGCTTTTCCTATGTTTCTGGAACGTAGTTTTCTGACTGTCCGTCTTAGAATGATAACGTTTTGTAAATCATCATCAATAAAATGTGTTTGCTGTGAATTATCTACTTTTTAATAGTAAGCAATCTATGACGTGATGTTCGATAGGTACATCCCGAGGCATAGTACATCGCCAAATTGTCTAATTATTTTCTCACAGTTTGGAAGACAATACTGATACCATTGACACAGTATACCATCATCAGAACGATAAGTGTCATTATGTTCACAAACCCTACCATCAGCACGAAAAGATATGTCCGAAAACTAGGCATCATTAGGTAGATACCTCAAAATGACGAAAAGTAGATGTGTCATACTGTCATTTGCGTTTTTGTCACAATGACACTTTTCGTTCTAATGATGGTATAGTATGACAATGGTATAAATGACGATAGTAATGCTTATTTCTATAGTCATAATATAGCCTGACAAATAAATCATTGATCATTTTAATGAAAGTGATCGGAGTATTACGCTACTGTGTGCAATGTGCTTTGGTCTAATGTACATTTTAACTAGACATGTGAAAGCACAAATTTTGCAATTAATAACTAAAATTTGCGCACTTTTTTCAAATACAAAGTCTTAAAATTGCTCATAATAAAAGTTCGATAACTGCTGTGAAAATAGCAATTTGGTGTTTTCCTGATCCTGTTTCATTAATAACAAAAGTTGATTACAAGCCAAAGACGCAAATATTTGCAATTATCAGATATCAAAACAACGATAAACCTTAATATTATTTACATTTATGATAATTATTCAAAAAGAATTGGTTTCGCCTTGAAGAGATCAGATGCGATTTTGCTATACCCAAACACCTCTCAAAAATCTTTTATTAAAGTGAAAAGTCTGATGTGATGGCAACAACTGTGACGACAACAATTAATCATTAATAATTAATTGATAATTTCCCTTGGCAAAGGCAGAGCTTATTTGCAGAGCAAAAGATGCGCTGTTGTATTTATTTATTTTCATGGCCGTAATTTTCCCAATTCAAAATTGGTTGCTAAGGATTAAAAACTGCAACTCGAAATGAAATCATTTGAATTTGCTATTTTAGGCGGATTTAGTTAGCGTAGTGACGAATGCTTTATGTGTTCTACTTAAAGCTACACCTGCTCTGTGCTATTAGTGCTAAATCGTTTCGAATGCGTTCCAAGTGTTGCGAAGTCCAGATGAAGCTTACCTGCCGGATCGAAGTTGAATTCAGAGTTCATGATTCGCGGACTTTTGGGTATGGGGGTGCGGGGTTTGGCCTCCGCGGCGATGGATTCCGTAGAGTCCAGGCTGATCAGCACACCACGCACACTCATTTTGATTAACTAGTATTCTTTTTATTTTCTTCCTACACAAATTAATTTAATAAAAGATCAATCAAAATTTCAATTGATTCAATTGATTTCAATTCGATTTTGAACCAATCTACAAAAAACTGTTAATCACTGATGTCCAAGAAAATTATTTAAATTAAAACACACGAGATATCAGAGAATTTTGTTTATATATTGCGAGTTCCACTTTATCAAGTGGAAGTTCGTAAGAATTACATTAAATCACTGTCAGTTTTGTTACGTAAAGCCTTTGTTTATCGCAGAGACTAAAATGGCGATGGATCGCGTTATCACTAGCGGTGAGCCACTAAACAGAACTATGAATGCGATGCACGAAAACACCGAGGTCTTTTGAAGTTGCAGCCAGAGAATTTACGTGCTCGACTGCGGCAATTGCTTGCTAAAATAGTTATCATATTTTATCGCAAACATTGACCATTTAGGTGTGAATTTTTGGAACGGAAGGGTGCGAAACGATAATGAGTATACGACGATGTTTAAGGGAAGTAAACCAAGCTTACGTTCATTGCAAAGAAATGGTAAAATTTATATGAAGGCTTCACACCCACATCTTTTTGCGTTGCTATTTTTAGAATTACAACGTCATTTAAAAATCTGTCTATTAATTTACGAGTAAACATCAAAGAAATAAAAATGAGCAAACAAATGCCCATTGCGAAAGTGAAAACCAGGTCGCTTGGCTGCTCAGCTGTTTTCACGAAATTTTAAAAAGATGGAATATAGGAATTGCCACTTTAGTGGATGATTGGCATGCATCGGTATCTACATCATCATTTATTAATTTTAAATCTCCTTCTACAAAATTCACTTTCATATAATCCCAAGAGCGAAGTGCATTGATATCTGCAAGGACAGGATTTAATCATGGATATGGAAATGATAATGAAATGGAACATTTTATTTTGAATATAAAATTTTTTTAATTATTCGAGTCAATTCTAACTAAATATTTTTGCATTTAATTTAATTTACGCTGTTTGATTTTTATAAATGTCTAAAAACGAGGTCGGGTTACATGATCAAAACATCCAAATTCAACTTCATTGAACCCAAAAACTATAAGTTTTTTGAAAGTCAAAAGATTTATAAACAAGCATTTTAATCAAATTATCCAAAATTACATTACAAACGTTTTGTTGACTCTCGTTCGTAAAAACAAACATTTGGTACAAATAATGCATGCCCACTTATTACTTTTTGATTTTCGGTTTTTTTGATCGGAATCTGTCGATGTGGCGACTCTTCATATAACAATCAAAAATAGTGTTGTACAATTTGTAAAATTTAAACAAAGGAATTGAAAATAAAATATCTGTATGAGTTAAATTGCTGAATTTCATTGTTCCCTCCCCATATGTATTGTAGTGGCTTGTGACTCCAAACGAAAGTTCAAGTTAGTAACCAAAAATGCGTTCACAGTGGACTTTAGTAATTTAGAGGCTTGACGTTTGTTTGCTTACATTGAACTTTGAGATTAAACTTAGACTGACTGGCGAGCTGTGCCCAAATTATTGAACAATGAGTCGGATTTTAACTGTTTATCGTGTCCTTAACATGATCAATAAAATTATGGAGTTAAGACAAATGAGGAGGAGAAATATCCAACTACTGAATTGCTGAATTGCATTTATCGAAGAAAACTACGTAAAATTGAATAATTAATAACCATTTCGATGTATGGGAAACCAGCAGAAATTAAGCAGTTATCATCGATAATCGCTTATAAGAGGTTACTAACCTCGATTTTGAGCTACTATTATGGAGATAATAATTAACATTCATCCTACTTCATTTGCTTTGTGAGAAAGAATATTAAGCCAAAACCTTTTTAATTTGCAGTATCATCATAAGGTGATAAGACAGGACGATAACTTTCACCGAGTGTTGATACAAATCGAAAATTTGTTCCGTTGCCAAACATGCTGAGATTTCTTGCATGTTAGAGCAGTTGCCGCAATCGGTCGCAAAAGGGAGAAACCCTGGCGCCACGCGGCATGGAATTCAAAAAAGGCTGCGATAAACAAATAGGTGTTAAAAATAGCCGAAACTGGGGCACTTCTTGTCGGTGATGCCTCAATTATGAGCATCGATTTGAAAGTCAGTCCCAGTGGCTTGCACTTATCCATGAACTTCACCCACCAATAACTAAATCACAACAGTTGTCTGTGATGCACCAATTGTTAATTTCTGAAAGTGCACTTAGAAAACCATGGGCAATAAAGTGCACAATTTAAATAACACCTGGACGTGTTACTTTTGATTTATACTGGATGGAATTATATAACAGAACTGCACTAGTTTTTCACCCACAACCGATTACTGTGGAATGACCGAACTGGTAATGGTGACACTTGAACTGATGCGTCTCCGCGGCAAGAAAACTAAATTTAAAAACGAAAAAGAAAAGTTGAAAGTATTTTGAGAATAGCCAAACAAAACCGTTTGTCCTCCCGATTTGTTTGTACAACAAAAACTGTCTCATTTGATAAAAAGAACGAGGAGCTCACAAAGAGTTCTCGTCCGTTGTGTTGTGTTCTGTGGTTTTTGGTTCCTTTTTCTAGTAGAGAGTACGAGTATGGTACTAAAAATAACGTGGAAAGTGGAAACGTGGGTACCAGCCAGAAACCTGCATTTCATTCATATCGAGATCTATGGCCGAATTTCGCCGGTTATGCTTGTGGAATGTGGACGTTTGTGTTTCGTTATTGATTTCTGCAGGAAGGATTCGATTCCCCCGAGACTGAATCCCTCAAGGATTCATCGACAGTCATGGCGATTTTATTCGGTTTCATTTCGGAATGAAATATTTTACTGTAAAAATTCGACCTAGTTGTCGTTTTGAAGCTATTGCACGTGTCTTGTTTTTCATCATTTATTTATTGTTTTATACGCAAAATATTAGACACGCAGTTGGCACGATACATAGCCACTGAAGGAAACTTAGTGGGGGGAAAAGGATATAAATCTTCCACTTGCTTTTATTTAAGGAAAATATTTTAGGATACCATGAAATGTTAGTGCATATTGTTTGACTATAAATTTCCACGATTTTTGGAAAATTGTTACTATAGGATTTTAACGCAAATCGATTGTTAGAGTTTGCGAAATTTTATACTCCCTTTTCAAATATCGGTCTTATTCGAATTTATGGCACTTCCGATTTCATTATTTTGGAAAGCGCCATAAGTACGGTTTTATGTGAATAGTCGGGCTGTTGTTGGCTCGGATTGAGCCGTCCACACAAACGATGTAATATAATGTAGTGCGATATGTCCAGCTATTTGAATATAGCAATCATATCATTAACTCCTTTATTTCCCTTAACGAAGTTCGATATTATACAATAAGTTAAATAGGCTGTTTAATGTGTTTTATATGTCTATTATATTTGATAGGCGTACACTTGACCGATATAATTATGTAGTAAGACTGACAGCGTCGTCTATGAGTAAGTGGAATACTCTAAGTTTATTTCCGTTAATTTTCATTAGTTGTAGTTATAGTGAAACAAATAAGGAGCTTCAAGACAATGATATAATTACCTTTTTTTTTTTATAAAAGACGCACTTGCTTTACTTAAGAAAAATCGATTAAGAGGGATATTAAATTTTTGAATTACAACTTGCAGTTATTGTAGTATAATCTCGAGTATAATGATGTGTTGATTTTGAATAAAAATGCTAAATCTTTACAGAAAAATATATTATACAAAAGGAACGAAGTGCATAATTAATTGACCATTATTTTGCAATTGTAAAATCAACATTATAGAGTGACTATCGACAAATCCAAAAGTATAATATGCAATCATTAGATTCAAAGTAATAGTAACCGATTCCTGTTCTAGCTACCTTAGCTACCTAAAAGTTAGGAAAAAGTTACGAAATCACAATTTATTGTTGGTGAAGAAATTAAAACAAGGAAGTTTAAAGAGATAAAAAACGAAACGAAGTCATTGAACTAATGACGCTGACTGAAAAAACTACAACATTCAAAAACAAAAAGCTAAAAGAGATGCAGCGAGGTATCAGTTTACTTCGACAATAAATCTTTTATTTTTAAGTGTTTATGGTATCATTAAAATTCTTTTAACATTCATTTTCCATCAAACAATAGTTTTATTTCATTTGTCTTTCCTTTTGAAAGGAGAATGGGCAAATTGGTTCTCATGACCAATACGAACAAGACATATGTCATTAAATAGCTCTTATAAAGTACTCCAATAGTTGATATGGCGGCTCATTTCAATTCAATGGGGGAAAAAAGTTATAGCGGTTCTAAATGTTGAATTTCACCTGTGATTGGGTATGTAGGCACAATACCCATAACTGCGTAAGTTCACTTTGTTTATGATTCCCGAAGGATTTTTGAGCGCTGATCATGGGAAAAATAATTACAAAATTCTAAACCATACCGTTTACGAGATATCCTTCGTAAAAGAGTTGGTTAATGGGCAAAAATGTATGGCAGCTGGTCCTGAAACCAATACGGATGAAACCTATGTCATTCGATAGATCTTACAAACTACTCCAATAGTTACTATGGCGGCTCATTTCAATTCGATGCAGGAAAAAAGTTATGGCGGTTCTAAGTGCTGAATTTCACCTGTGATTGACTATGAAATTCAGCACTTAGAACCGCTATAACTTTTTTCCTCCATCGAATTGAAATGAGCCGCCATATTAACTATTGGAGTAATTTGTAAGAGCTATCGAATGACATAGGTTTCGTCCGTATTGGTTCCAGGACCAGCTCCCATACATTTTTGCCCATTCTCCTTTGTTTAAAAAATTTCAAATTGTTGAGCGTGACAGTTTTTGTAAACTTTAAATATCACTATTACTTTGAAATTCAAAGAAAAAGTATACAGTTTAATATTAACAAGGATATTTTATATAAAATACTGAAGTGAACATTATTTGAAAAGTTTTAAAGCTGGAATATTACAAGGGAAAAAATCGATCAGAAAAATTTACTAAACTTATCGAGCATTTTGTAAATTTTTCAGTATAGCAACTATTGGATATATATACTTAAAAAATTGTATGGTAAGGAATTCGTGTTGAACGAAAGGACAGCAGAAGAGGAGAATGGACATCGTCGCATCGATTTGCCTAACGAAGTACCATAAATATGCCGAAAACCCTCCCCATTCTCCCCGAGATCGTTACTTTTTTCACCTTCTACTGCCAAATTAGGCATTAGTACCGAAGGACCTCTCTATTGCCGTGTACCCCACCCAGCAGGAGTTTGCAATGTGCTGTAACTCCAAGCAAGGATACGTTCGTTCTAATTTTCCTCCTCGTTAAGCGAGTTTTATAATGTAATTTTCGTGCATGTGCACACACCCAGAGTTTTTTCTGGGCCAGGGACAATGGTCTTGGGATACAAAAGGATCTTTAATCGATAATTCTGGCAATACTTTAAAATGGCGGTATTTTTTTAAAGAAATGAGCTTTGACTTTAATTATTTTTATTTTCAACGTTTTTTAAGCAGTATTTTTGTATCGATTTTATTAAAATTTTGTTTCCTTTATGTACTCATTCTAATTATTACTCATATTTGTTGTTAATAATAATATAATATACTTATATGTATAATGTATATGTAGGTATAACTATGAATCAACGACGTACAGTTGATTTTTAAAAACAATAAATAGGGAAATTTATCTTGCAATCGGTTTTGCTTGTTGTATTTATGTTCAATACTTAAAATTTAAGCACAAAACCAAACGGAAAATTAAGTATTTCTATATTGCCAAGCCGAAAGTAGGAGCAAAAATTGATCCGGTTTTGATATCAAGGAACTTTCAACACAATACTTTTTTCCAATACTTTTTTCGGATCGCTTATAAAAAGAACATAATACTAAAAGTGTTTAGAATTGAAATAATGATTTTAGATGAAATGCAAATTAAATAAACCAACAAGAGCAACAATTTTTTGCAGTTCTTGCAAGAAATTAAAGTGCCGTATGCCCGTATATAAAATTTCGTAATTGATTTCGATTTTCATATCACATTCCGATGACCGAAGACGAGTCTTAAACTGTATTTCACATTGTAAGTATGCACCAAGATTTACTTTGAAGAGAAACTAAATTATTGCTCGGAACTTTTTAAATGATGTGGAATTGCGGGGCAAGGGTCGATAACTCTGGAGTCAAGCGCGGTTTGAATTGAATTGCTACTGGTTAATTAACATGACTAATGAGTAATGAATTCACCAGCAAAAACTATTTTTACACAACGCTTTATTATTTGGTCTTTGTCATTATTCCCATAGAGGTCCTGAGGGGTGGCACTGCGGATTTGTGGGAGCACAGAAAAACTAAAGACGTGGCTTTGACTTTGGCAACACTAGGCTAGAGTCTAGAGAATGTGAGATAAGCTTCCGCGCCGTTGTAAAAGTCTAATAGCCATGGTTTTCATTGCAAAATATATACATAGATATAATTGCCATATAAATGAAAAGTAGAAATGGGGACAGCGCACAGGATATGGTACATCTGCAACCTCTCCTTATTTCTCTGGCGATTGTTGTAAACCGGACTCCAGTGGCAAAACGCCTCATTGCCTCAATTCAGTGCCATGTTCTAAATGAGGGCACGAAGGTCGAACGCTTAAAATAATTCAAGATTTTCTCATGACGACGTTATGCCAGGATTGATCCATGAATGCCAGGAATGGTCCATGAGAGCTGGATGCTTGGGAATGGGGTCAGATTTAATTGCACCGGAGAGACGAATTTTTACAAATTCCTCCACAAAAACCGTCTGCAATTATTGTGTTAAAGATCACTTACCTGTCTTCGAGTTGAGGTCGGTGAAGTCCATCTCCATATCAATGTCGAACGCAAAGTTCCGTGACATATAGTCCTCCGGCGGTAATGTTCCTGGCGCCACGGGAACCTGATTGGGAACGGGAAAACTGCGATGTGGAACCTTGCACAGAATGGCTTCAAAACTATTTAACTAAATAGTTAATTAATTTACACGTACACTCGCGAAGAATTCGTTTTGCGTACTATTCAGAGATAGTTGCGAATAATCCGCCAATTTTAATATGAAACACTCTCGACACAACACTTTCCTTCCACTCGTTCCGTGTGAATGCCTTCAGGTTCTGCCCACAAACTTCACATCGCGCTCTCCGTGCACTGGTCCAACTTCCTTGCGTTTGTTTTGGTCAGACAGCTGATGTCTCAATATGGACAATATGGTGGGGTCGGAGCAGGCGGTTTGTGCGCGTTGCCAGGGAAATTACAACAATTAATTACCGCTTATGTTGTGCGTAAGACCAATTGAAGCAGAAGTAAAATAACAAAATGCGCACGATGTGCAGTTCACGACAGACATTTTGCACATTCTCAGAATGCCATGAGCCCTAGCGAATGGGAAAATCGCATTACAAAAAGCATTACAAATGTCGATGAAATTAACTGTAGTACTTCTGTGAAAAACAAAATATTTAAACGAAATCATTTAACTTTTAATGCTTTGCAGAGCACCATAAAATGATTTAAATTTAAGTTTCTTAAAAAAATATTCTCTTCACTTGAAAAAAGGATGAGATATTTACCTTAGTTAAAACTCAAAAGTTTTTATTGTGATAAAATTCAAAGCATATATGTTTAATAAATACATCATATAAATTACAAGTCTTTTATGAAATACTGCATTTGTAAAATGGAAGATTTCCAAATAAATTACACATGCCTGCACCGAATTCTAGAATCATCCTGTGTATTTCCACTTTGATACCGCCAAGTGGAGCTGTGCTCTATAAAATTGTCCTTACTTGAGCGGCTTCCTTTAACGTTTTCATCATTGAACAGCCATTCCCGATTGTGTGTAAGACGGGAAATATTTAGCAGAAGGAATTCCTTGTCCTTGGCCTCCATATAGAGCATGTCTTTGAGCAGTTTCACCATGGCTTGTCTACCGTGTGACTTTGATCTAAGGTAATAAACAATAACAGCCATTGTTAGGAGTAATCCGCCCATCACTGCTGGTCGAGCAATTGCAGTTATTGCCCTCCATATCCAGTGATGCGATTTTAGCTCCAGTACACCTTCAATGAAGATCTGAAACATGAAGTCATGATTACGAAACGGTCCACATTTTTGGCTGACTGGTTTTCTGAAAAAGAGAGCAACAGCTACTTATGGGGAACGGCAAATTGAAAATTAAAAATATTACTGAGTCATAATGTAGCCCAGAGCAACGACGACTCCCAGTAGTGATAAGAACGTCATAACGAGGTAGAGCGTTTGTGTTTGAGCAGATCTCCACACTTGACTTGGAGCCTTGCAGAGGTATATAAGGGTGGTTTTCTTTATATAAAACGTAAGAATCATTTTTATCACCACTACCAATGCAAGTAAGGGCGAAAAAATTACTCCGACCCACAGAATTGTTTGATTTAATACCAATCCTAAACTTTTTCTCGATATATCGAACTCCGGCTTTCCGATGCCTGGCCAAAATTTTCTAAATATTTGGTAGATATAAAATATGGAAACCAATGAAAAACAGCAAACTTACAGGCAAACGTGAACTCGTATGAACTGAACTAGAGTCGAAACTATAACCGTTATGAAGAAGTCTACGAGAACCAAGCGATAAACTTCCTGTCCAATTGAATTTTCCCAGCACTGTAAGAAGTAGCACTAAGTTTGTGATCTTGCATTTATAAAACAGACATTATTTACCTCAGCGTGGTCCTTGTTGAGCCAAAAAACGATGAGCACTCCAACAATAACGCCCTCCAACATGAAATTGCGCATTAATGTGATGTGAAGGCTCCGTTCTGTAGACTTGTAATCCTCTATTCTACATAAAATATTGTAAAATTATGTAATTGCAACACTTGTTTTGTTTTGGAAATGAAGTAACAAAAACTTTAGGCTTGGAGTATTTAATGCAGTTGTTCAAATAGATTTCTTTATGTTGCTTTCTATTTTGCATTTTATAAGTCCTGCGGCACAACAAGGCCACTTACCTGGCGATCCATGAAAAGAACATCTGAAAAATTAAAATTGTGATGATCACAGACACTGGAAGATACAAAGTTTGCCAGGAAGACGTTTCTTTTGTTTCTCCAAAAAACTATAAGATGTGAAAACTTGTTAGCCGCGGTAAATTAAGAAAATTACCACATTACTTGTAAAATGATCCACATGGCTGCTCCCAGGCCTGCTAGCATCGCCGCAACTAGAAGATTTGCAGTTACCTGCGAGCAAAAAGTCCACACTCGCCACATTTTAGAGAGCTTCGGCTTATAGCCAGCGATTTCATGGAGGTAGTCTTTCAAATCGACAAATATGCTTGCCTGCTTCATTTTCGCGGCGTTTGCATTTGATATGCTGTAGTCCCAGCTGCAGAAGATCTTGTGTGCGCACATATGTCGGACACCTCCAGATGTCTCGATAAAACTCTTGCGATACGAGCGCGCCATGCTGCAACAAAACTATCAGTTTCGTTCCGACTTAAAACTAGAAGAGCTTTACCTGACTGAAATGACGACGAAGGTAAAAATGTAAAGACACATCATTGTCATGAAATAGGCTTGCGGAAGGCTGTACTGCCGAGGGGAGCCGATGGGAAAAGAATCATTCGTGTAGGCTCCATAGAAGAGAATAGAGTCTTTTAGATATCCCTGAAAAATGAAGCAATTGAAAGTCGAACAAGAGCGACTGATCAAATGAACTTGCCTCTCCTGTAATCATGTCCATCAACCTGAAACTAGATTGAAGATTTGTAGGATTCTTGAGCTGTGGCACTTCCTCTCCAACAGCACTGTAAATCATTTGCGGGAAAGCAATAAAAAAAAATGTGAATACAAGTAAAACGAAATCCAAAATAAATAGCCAACGGAGGAATTTGAAGTAGGCACCGACACTGCTTCCGAAGTGGCCCTCGATTTCCTTCATGGCGTTGTACCACAGCTCCACGTTGGTGAACGAATTCTTGTAACTTCTCGTCAAGTATGAGACGGCAACCGACACATTACGTGAGACGCGCCTAAAGAATCCTGACGCGTCCGTGACCGAATTCTGCGATACTGACACCGAGAGTATCTCTTTCAGTCGTTTTTTTGTTGCCAGGGAATGCGGCAAGGCCCGAATGGTACTCCTAAAAGGGTTGCAGGTAATGCCAATATTTTGCATAATATATGATATGAAATTACATTCTCAGATTTTCTCCGGAAGCATTGTCTTGCATCAAGTAATCATTTCGCCCAATTTCTTTAGCCAATTGCTGTACTTCATCGTCCGAAGATACAGGCTGATCGTCTCCGGCAAACACTGAAAACAAAGCGTTTAACGAGTTCCACAGAAAAGCATAGCAGTAAAAAGCACCTGTAGATGTAGGAGACGAACGTTCAGTCTTTTCGTGGCCACTTTTTCGTCCTCGACCGAGTTTTGAGACATTTTGGGACCATCTTCGCATCTGGGAAAGTACAATTTCTTGCTTAACATTTTACTACCGTACTCAATATTAATTACCATATTGCTGGGTGTGCTAACCCGACTCCGATTCTCAGGAGTCTCCGGTTGGGTGAATCGGAAATTTGTGTGGACATCGGTCAGCACACTCTGTGATCCCATAGAGTTCAAGTCACTATGCGAGGAGTTCGAGGCAACCACCTCAATTTTGTCAATATCTATATGAAAAGAGCCGTTTACATGTCCTTGTCGATTCATTATCACAATTAATGAACATTTGAAAACTCAAGAAAATTAAATTTAGGAAACTTAAGACGATAAAACAAAAGAAAAATGAGAAACTCAAAACAAAAAAAAATTGTCTTTCAACAGCTGTTGTCAATGACAAACTGTAAGTATTACAGTCTGACAGCAAATTATTTCTACAAATGTTCTTGTCAAACACCGCAACTGTTTACAAAGATTATTTGTAGGAACTTACCGGTAATATCCTAGCAGAAGGTCCCCCTAAACTTGTCAACAGTAATTAGAGCTGTCATTTCAAGTAAAAGTGAGTGCTTCTATTCTTTTGCATATCGACAAGCACGCATATGCATTATTATATGAATTAATATTCTAATGTCAAGTCAAAGTGCGTGCTTTTACTTTAATTCGCATGTCGGTAAGCACGCATTCACATGTTTTTAGTGTAAACTCCGCCTATCAAATGTCTACAACTGTCAAGCCTCTGCTAGGATCCAACCGAACTTACCATACTTCATTTTTAGTTGAATTTTAGTACAAAGTACCAACAATTTTAGGAACAATGCCTCTGACGTCACAATCCGATCAAATCAGGGACAAATCAGGAGAAATCAGGAGAGAAAGAGAAAGAGAACCAGAGGAAAAATTGGTATGTATTTTGAATATGGAATAGAAATATAGAAAATATGTGTAGAAAAAATGCAATTTATCATATCATAATTTATAATATTTATAATATCATAAACGTTACCATGGGTCTAGCTCTAGACAAGTGGTTTTCAAACTTTTTCGAGTCACGGAACTCTTACATATTATTATAGATATAGCGGGCTACCAGGTTTCATCCGAGACGTTGAAAATCATAATATAATGTACGTACATAACCCCCAAACGCGACGTATTTTAAATATAACCGATGCCCGTACGTCGGGTTGCAATAATAGTTGGTTAGTTTTTATCAGTCAAGCTTGGTTTTGGGGATTAAGTTAGCATAGAGATTGGTAGTTCTCATTCGCCTTTTTTCTAATCGAAAAACCAAATATCAATTTTTTGAATTTTTTACTTTAACAATGGCGAATTTCCATACAAAGTTGCATCCCCTATTTTACCTCCTTAAGGGTGGAATTTCAAAAAAACCGTTTCTTAGTGAGCACCTATGAGGTAATTTGTACAAATATTCGAAATTTTATTGAAATTGGTTATAGGTTCAGTGGTTTCGGAAATACTCTGATATATGAGTTAGTGGTATTTGGCTTTTATTATACAAATATTAATAGAACCATTTTCCGTAGGTCGGGCTACGCTACAATAATAGTCGGTTAGTTTTTTCCAGTCAAGGGTGGTTTTGACAAGTTGAATGAGAATAGATATTAGCATAGTTCTTTATCTGTTTTTTTATCTGTCATGGAACTGTTTTATATATATAAGATATAAGTTTATCCGGCGAATCCCAATCTAACCTTAGAAGAATATAGGTATTTTAAAATCAATAGATTTATATACATAGTACTTATCTAAAGACAATTAAAGAAAAGTATTGCATTTTGGTTTAGTTTTTGTATTTCCAATAATTAACCTTTGGAATCGAGCACAAAAAAAAATTATAGCCCCCCAGAAAACGTAACAGTTTTCGTAGATGTAGATTTCCAAAAATTAAAACAAAAATCCGTCCGTCTGCCGACTAGGCTATTTCTGGGAAACTGCTGGAGAAAAACACTGCAAATTTTACACAACGGTTTATTATTTCCAAAAAATGTGACATTTTTCAAGTGACGGCTAGATGGCAGTAGTGATCATGTGAAATGATTTCACGTTTTTTGATCCACCAAGAAATGGAATAATTTATGGAGTTTAAAAATTTCAAAATTCTATTACTCAAAAACCAATTGATATAAATTCACACAATAAAATGTGTTCTATTGAGTAATATTAGAGCATTGTATATTCCGAGTTTTATGAAAAAAGCTTGAACGGTTTCGGAAATATGATTTTTTCAATATTTGGTTCCTCAATTTCCCCCCCTCAAAATACGTCGATCGGACCCACGAGCTGTTAGGACCGTTGTCAGATGTCACTTGATTTTTGAACCAAATTTAATTAATTTATCTCCAGTAGTTTCCGAGAAAAAGCCTGGACGGCGGACGGCGGACGGGGGACGGCGGACGGCGGACGGACGGATTTTTTTTTATTCGTTTTTTGAAATCTACATATCTCAAAACGTAAACTGACAAAATTTCAGGGGGGGTTATAATTTTTTTTTTCGTGTTCGATTACATAGGTTTATTATTGAAAATAATAAACCAAAATCAGTGAAATTTGGAAAAGGATCGATTTTGTGAAATGAGTGACCAGAAGGATATCTCATAAACGGTGTAGTTTAGAATTTTTTATTATGTTTCTCGTGATCAGCGCCGCAAAATCATTCGGAAATCGTCAACAAATTGAATTGACGCAGTTATCGATATCGTGGCTATATAGCCAATCACAGGTGAAATTCAGCACTTAGAACCGCTATAACCTTTTTCCCCCATCGAATCGAAATGAGCAGTCATATTGTTGGAGTACATTGTAAGAGCTATCGATTGACATATGTCTCGTTCGTATTGGTCATGAGGACCATTTAGCCCATTGTTCTTTCTCTTCCAAATTGTGAGATGAAATTCTACAAAAATGAAATTGTGGGACAGAAAGGATGGCGAGGAAATTAAAAAAACATAACTTTTGTACATATATAAACTCCATGTATATTTAATTTAACATTCATACAACAAGAATTGTTCTTCATTTCTGATAAAGCAGAATATTCTCAATTTTGCTTTAATATTTTGTATTGTTTTGAAAAGAATTTTATGTATATTGACATTTGACTGTTCTCATTTTATTTATTCATGTTAATGTTGATCGTATTATTAAATAAAATATATTCAAAATTATGTTGCTCACAGTTAACATAAATTTGGTCCTTAAACGCAGTGAAAATGGGCGAATTGCGCAAAATGGTGCGATCAATGTTTCTTTGATTAATTATTGTTCAATATACTGTACAATTATTTATATTTTGAGTTCGTTTTTTAAAATAGGAATTTGTTTACCTGAGTTTGCTGCTGTAGTGAAAATTGATTAACATTAAAAAATTGAATAAGAAAAATAACGAAAAATTCATTTCATTTTACTTCTGTTTTTTTAAATTTGTTATATGTAACGACTTAACAAAAAAAAAAATTTAATGGTCAAAACACAGACAATATTGTCTGTGGTCAAAAAAACAAAAACGATTGAAATGAAATAAACATAGTGATAAAAGTTGACAGAAATTTTTTCACAATAGCAAATAAAATGAACAAAAACATCAACTCATTAAATCAAATAAAATCACTTTAAAACTATTCAAGAAAATAGGAATTTCATAGAAACTAACAAATGTATTATGGTTAATATGAAGATAATAATAAAGTAAAGCAAAATCATACAGACAAATATAATATATGTTGAAATATCTTATTGTAATTGGCACTGCGAGTCTTGTTTTTAATATCAGAACCTCACAAGGGAATTCACGCAGCAGAACTATTTTCAATTGTATAAATACCAAATAATTCAATTAGCTATGTTTTATATTTTTTGTAACATTGTTACTAACAGAATTATAAGTACTATTTCATTATTCCCCGATTCAATGTATGAAAAAACCGATTTTAAAAAAAAAACACATAGTGGCTAAAAGATTTATTTTGAAAACATGTTTCCAATTATTAATTTATTAAAACTAATTATTTAAATTGAAAGTTTTGAAATTATATTATTGAGAAAATTTACTGGTATTGTTCAAAGTAAATTTGAAAACCAGACTTTAATCAGGGAGAAAGGACTTTTTATATATATTGAAATAGCAACATTTAATAATATTTAAAGCATTATTTCCCAATAAATGTTGAATTAAACTTTGCTTGTTGCATATAAGAGTGCTGCAGAGGCAACATAACCAAAAAATAGCTTCGGTTGCTTTACTTAACAAATTGCGTGAGTTTCCATTGTGAGCATTGAAGACCATGTTGCGCAATTCGGCACTGTATTTATTGTAATATCTATTGTTTCGTAAATATGATTGCTTTGCATGTGTTCTTTACTTGTATATGAAAATCATTTTAAAATATTTGTAAAAGATTCTTAAAAATATTTGTATCAATAAATATTTAAAATACATTATGTTGCATTTCTTGACTGCATTCTGTATTGGACTATTGCAATTAAGGTGAACTGCTTAGAAATATATCTCTGTGTTGTTGGACATTTAAAAATATTTTCGGTATCCGTCTCGGCCTCTCTATTGTACATTTATGGACAAAATAAATTACTGATTTTGTGCTTAAAGTCAGAGGACGTGTTTATTATTATTACTTTGTAATTTTCTTTCTTTTGTCGATATGAGAAATTAAACATTTTATAAAGTCAAATGTTAAAACTATGTGGTATGACATATAATCGAAATTGATTAAAATTATGCTTTATATTAAAATTCGGAATATTTCATTTTGTATATTTGATTTTTTGCTTAGCTTTTGGTACGGTTTTCATTGGCAGGCATCTTGTTCTATTACCATTTTGATTTTCATTTCAAAACTCCTTTTTTTTTGCAAGAAGCTTTTTTCTATTTGTGTTTGTGAAATTATTAAATTTAAGAATAAAATTTCGAAAAAACTACTGAAGTCAATTAATTTTTATGTTTAATTTTTTTTCTTTAAGTTTTATTTTCATGTAAACTCTATTGACGATTTACCGGACGCGCTTGAATGTGTTCTTTAGTTGTGAAACATTTTCATTACATTTAAAATTGTAAATTTTAACTTATTGTAGAACAAAATAATTGCTTTTACTTACTTTTAGATTTTTTTTTCTTAATTAATTTTAACTTAATGCGTCTAATTTCCTTAAAGATATGAGGTTCTTATTTGCAAGTAATTCAAACGTGTTATTCATTCTATTTTCAAAAATTTTCTTTTAATCCAATTTTCAATAATTTTTTATACGTTTTTAAAGTTTTCTTTTATGTTCAATGAAATGTTTGCTCACATATTTTACAAATCCAAGCAAGTGGTGCCAATTCTTCCAGACAGTTGCAGCAGGCAATTAAATCTTACGAAATTCTAACTAAATTAAATAGCAACAATTTAATAACAATACTTAAAATGCAGAACAAAATTTACTGTTTGGCAGAGTTTTGAGTTTGGATTGAAGATTATTTTGAAATCAATAAGTGAGGATAATTTTCATTTTACATCGAAAAGATTTTATTAACAAACATTTGAAGTATTAAAATTGATTTGATTGTTGATTTACATTGAACAACAATTTCATTGTCATATCATTCTATTACTCCAAATATAAACTTTGAAAATGCATTTTGAGAAGCTCAAAAGTCTGCTTTAATATTGTATTTTTACAAAACAAATAAAATTTATTCAAAACATATGGATTACTTTTTCTGCATAAAAATTTAATAGAATTCTGTTGCGAATGTGATTCAAAGTTAACCCTTTAGTGAAGAAGAATTGCACATTAGAACATTCTGTTCCTTTCGTTGATCGTTCTGAATAGTTGTTTTGAATATTTAAAGGAATAACAATGTTGCTAAAATTTCTATCCAGCAATCTACAGAACTCGGTGCAATTGTGTAAGCATGAAAACGATTTCAAATCACTAAATAGAAAATGTTATGTCTAATTTTCTTACTACAAACTTTCTTAATTGTTACTTAAATGTATACTTCTTCTTTTTTAAGTTTTGTGCAAATCTTTGAATTAATGCAAATTTTCTCGAATAATTGCCATATTTAGGATTTTAGACATTTACAAAATTCGGAAACAATTTTATTTTAATCCCAATAAGTACTTTCAACTTTTGGGTACTAAAGAAACACATCCAACGTGACTGCTGACGTTGATTCTGGTCTGTCAAATTAACTCTTACCAAAATAGTTAATCTAAATCGTTGATTGTGTGCCTTTTATCGTTCAATATTTTTCAAAATTAATCAATCATCTACATAATATCAAGAGAGATAGAGAGATTTAGATAGTTTTAGAAGAGAGAAATAGGAGTGATACAACACATACATTCACATCAATATTTTTTGTGTATTTATAATGGTTTGCATTTTTTTAATTTTCTTACTTAATTTTAAGAAATTTAATTTTAATTTTGCTGTGCTATCAAAAATGTTTTAATGCTTTTTTGCTTGCTTACAAAGACACGAAAGTGAAAGAGCATCGTTTCGTTAATATTAAGTGCCTAAAATGTCATTTTATTTTTAAAAACACCGAGAAATTAAGTAAATTTTTTTTTTGTATAGTTTTTTGTTTTATAATTTTTACACCCAAAGCTTAAATTTAAATTTTGTATGTGTGTGAATTTTGCCTAAAATTTACAATTTATAGTTAAATGTTTTTTTTTCTTCTTAATGGATTTGATTTTCCTTTTTTTCCCCTTAAATATAATAATATTACTTTTATACACATTTCTCTTCCTGTTCAAAACAATATTACATTCAAAAATGAGGAGAGTGCATTTTTGGAAAAGTATGTATTACAAAATGAGATATTTTTTGTATCCTTTTTGTTGTTTTGCAAATATGTTTGTGTTTGTTGAACAATGGGAAACTTAGTAATGGAGTTTTTATGGTTGTTTTGCACTTTAAGATGGAATTAACTAAAATCCGTATAGGTAAAAAAGTTTTGTTTATATATTTTTACAGTATATCACATTGTTACGTTTTATTTTAGCACCTCACTGATTTCTTAACTTCTGCGGACTGAGACAAGAATTGATGATCTATTTGAAGTTTATCCTTTTGTTTAAACCAATTCAGTTTCAAGTCGTTGTAAGCTGTTGTTTCGAACCCAGAATAAAAGAAAAACTTTAAATAAGTCATCAAGACTTGTCTGACGAGTCCTTCTACAAACCTTATTTTTCTTAATCCTACCTAATCACAAAAATATTTCTTATCCTTACCAGCCTTACTCACTCGCACGATTTCTTTCTGTATTCCCATTTATTGATTTTTTTTTGTTTAACTTCTATTATTAAATTGTGAGGTCAGGATAAACAGAAATTGTCTGATAAAGCATTGGTTTAGAATTGTGTTCAATAAATAATTTCATAGTAAAATATATAAAATTGCTTTTGTTCTTAACTAAGTTCATATTAACATTATACTGCTCAAAGCAACATTTTAAAATATTTCACTGAATTAATTCCGAACATCACAATTCAATAATCATATGTTAAATCGGGAATAACCATCTGAAGAAATAAAACATAGTCTATTGTTTGCCAAAAAGGCGGACACTATTTTATAAACTATATAAATTGTCAACTGCAATATTCTGTTAACAACAAAGGCCGGGTCTATTTCGATAGAATCCATTAAGGTATCCAATAATGAGTCTGTCGGTCGTAATTCATCGGTTGGTTACGTTTAAAACTGTCATACATTTGTTGCTCTATATTTGTTCTTATTAATTCGTAGATAAAAATCAGTCTCTATGGCAAAATTACTTATTCATTACTATGGTTCATGTAAAAAACAAATCTCATTTTTTTTATTTTCACTTTGTTTTCTGTTATGCTTAAACTTTTTATTTATATTTTTTGTTTATTTTTTTTTTTTTATTCATTTTAGTTCTTTGGTTTTTGTATTAAACTGCTTTAATTATTTATTGTGTGCACTAGAAAAATATCACATTCTGTCTTCGTTCGATCGAGAAACAACTAGTTTACTTTACTTATGTCTAGAAATAAAATAAATTTCACTTTGTTTATATTTAAATTTTGTTTGTTTGTTCTTTTTAAAAAATAATTATTTTGTTAAAAAGTCATTTGTGTGCTTGTTTTATAATATTTGCAAATAAAACATTCACGTATCCTTACGCGCTTCTATATACATATTTTCTCATTAATTTTTGTTTTCCGTTTGCTTTTTATATAATTGTAGTGGTGAGTTCTCAATTTAACTTACATCGATTTCACGATATTCTTCTTAATCATTTTGATTGAGGTCGTTTTTAGAATTATTGCTAATATTCGCCATCATCCTTATCTAATTTGTAAAGTAATTGCAGTAAAACATCTTTAGAGAAGTATAAATTAAGGGACACTCTTCAATTTTAAATTGTTGTCCGTTCGACTACTTAAAATGCATTTTGAAAATATTTTTACCTTAAATTTTTGGTAGACACTAAAATTGTAACTTCTTACTTGCAGAACATTTGTGTGTGTGTGTGTGTGTGTGTGTATGTATTTTTAAAATTTTGTTTTAAATGTTTTTGTATTTTTTTTTTTGCTCACAACACCAAAGTGAATAATTTTGCTTAATCTGAATTATTAATATTTTTTTTAAATTTTTTTTAATTTTTATTTAAAATACATCTAACACCAAAAGTATAGAATTTTGCTTGTCCTAAATTTCTAATAAAAATTAGTTATTTCGATCACGATTGAATTTTTACACGTTGATTAAATTGTTTTTCTGAATTTCATTTTCTTTTTAAAGGTTAAAATAACTTTTGCAATGTTCTCAAATATTCGGTTCTATACAATCGCTTTGTTGATTTTCTTGTTTTTCACTTCTGAAACCTGTGTTTTTTTTATGCATCCTTTGTGGATGAAACTAGTCTCACCTAACCATCTATCTATTCCCAATCTTTTAGAGTTTAGTCTATAGTATTCGCACAACACATACATTTGATTCGTTGATCGAAGTTTTTGCCACTCCTTCATTTGTTTATTCGCTATTCACGTAATTTTGATAAAATGCTTTGAAAACATTTTATCACAAGAAAATTTACATCAAAAATTTATTTAACTACCAAGTCTATGTCCCTCCAGAAGATTTTTTTAATTGCTTGTTTTACATATAATAAATTAGTATCCATACAAGTGTATTTTATTGACGATCCATTTCGCAATATTAATTGTGACACAAAAAACCAACTAAAAAACCCAAATTATGATATATGAAAACAAAAACAAGTTTTGAATCTTAGAATTTGTTCCACGTTTTCAAAATTATGGTTAGAAATTATTCGTGCACAGTTCTATCAATTCTTTAACATTTATATAGTTGGTGTAGCCAGAATTAAAAATTATTTCATAGTTAGGAACATTTGTACATAATAAAAAAATTATTTAAAAATCATTCTATTAAAAATTATAATGGAAAACTGTTCATTTACAGTTGTCCATTATTGTTCGGATTTATCATTGCTCTCCTTTCAACTATTCCGTGTACCCCTTCACAATATTTGATAAATTTTAAAAATTTTCTACAATGAGGAAAGCTAATTTTGCTTAAAAGTTGTTACGTTTTAAAAGTAGACATCAAGAGTATTATTGATAATATATGTATGTATGTATATATATATATATATATAGAAGATTTTATTGCTTTATTTTATTATTTATTAATTATTTTATCTAACTCGTTTCGCTAGTTCACTTTTAAAATAATAGTTTGTACAATTTCATCTGCTACATACTTTAAAATAAAAATAGTAATAATGATATTAATAATAAAAAACTGCATGATTTATCATTAATATAATTAAAATAATTATTTTTTTCAGAAAAATTTTGAAAAATTTTCCATAAAATTGCTGCCTGGGTGGAAGCTGTTTGTATGTTGCGTTTTAACAAATAAAAACTATATCTTCATACTTAAAAAATAACAATAATAATAGCAATAATAAAAACGATTATAAGTTTAAAAGAATAATAAGTGTTTGTAAAGAAATGATTTAATGCTACTTGCTTGTTTACTGCGCTAAATGTTTAATTGTAAGAATTTAGGAAATGTTTTCGATGCTTGGACCTTTTGGAATATTGTTGGATTCATTAAAATAGTGAACTTAATAAGTTTTATGTTTTTAAAAAGGCATACTTATGTAATGTATAAATTATGTTTAAGTAATTAGAAGTTTTAATTTTGTTCCATGCGAAAGCTGTGAAAGGAAATGAAATGACCAAATTAATAATATTTACATTGACAGTGGCAGTGTTTCATTTCGATTATTTTGACGGTCGGATTTAAAAAATAGACGAACATATTTTACTACATATTACTTGTTAGCTGGTACGCACTATGTATGCAATTATGCATATAAGCTACGGCGCAATCACACTCAAATGCAATTGAAATTAAGGACGAATTTTTGTGCTACTTCATCTCCTGATTTTGTCAACCTTAAGTTAAATTTTTGATTAGTAATATTATGCTCATTTTTATATAATATATCTCAGAAAATTATATGAAATATTAATATTATTATTGCTATGAGGTTTTTCGTTGTTTTTGTTTTTGAGAGAAACTTTTCATTTGCAATAAAATTCATCACATATATTTAACATGAAATCTAAAATTTGGTCATACATTGAAGTTTCGTTTAACGGTTTTTCACGTTTTGTTTTTAAATGTTGTTCATCATTGTCTTACTCGTAAGTTCATTACTATTAACAAAATTGAATGTAATTCCACTCGTTGATTTGGTGGAGAACTTTAATTGTTTGTTGATGTTTTATAAGATTAATTGTTTGAAAGTAATTTGAAATTTTAAAATCGAAAAGTACGGATTGGATTGTTCACCCTTCTGCAACAATTGCATTTTTATTAAACAACAAACGGTTAGGAGGAATTGATTTGTTACCATGTCCAGAAACATATGGAATGTGCATCATTATTGTATTCCTACAAATTGATTGCAAAAGAGATCAACCCCCCTCGCCCCCTCCCGCAATTCTCACGTGAATTGTAATTGACTTGCCATGACAGAAACATATCAATTACGATAGCACAAGCCAACCAGAAAAAGTGCTGCAAAAAGGGTGTGAAAAACGTGTCTAATGAGTGTTTTTATTTCCAGGAATCATTCTTGCCTATGCTCCGCTAATAAACTCGATAGCTAGTTGCTCAACACCTCTCCTCCGTAATTAGACATTCCTGTTGCGAGCTAATTGAAAATAAGTAAGTGGCATCGAGATCAAACTTGTGATGAGATCGTAATTTATGACGCCATATTTAATGAGCACTCGGAATCTTACAATTATTAGTTGCATAATAACTTCATACATGAAGACTGAAGAGCAAAAGGAGAAGGGCGTTTTGCGTTTTTGTATGAAACAAGTTATTAATAAATATAAACAAGTCACGGATTGGACAAACAACCGTGTTAAATGTTTATATCTTTTTTTCTAAAATATTTATTTTTTCTATATAAAAATTAGCAGAAATAACTACTCCTCTGTGGAGATCGTGTCACACAATTTCAGTTACTTGCAACCGGGCTTTATGAATTAGTTAGTGGCGCGGCATTAATTAAATAAACTTGGGCAGCAAAAAAAATTGCTAAGGATTTGGTTTTTATAATGTATGAGATGTTAATGTAGAACTGGTGATCAGTTTCAAGTTTCTTGTTATTAGAAGAAAATGCTGAGATTTTTAACTACCTTGCTGCTTTCAGCGACTTCCACAGAAGCAAAATAATAATATTTTATGGTTCAAAGTAAATCAGAACAAACATTACATTAAACAATATTAGCTCTGTTAAACTTAAAATAAATCAAATGACGGAAATAAAACAAAAAAATGTGATAAAAAGGCAAAAAAAATATGTATATTAAAACAAAGTATACGTACAACATTTCACAGCTTCTTAATTAAAACTAAACTATTATATAAAACAAAAGTAAAACATCCCGAAAATTACAGAAATTAAAAGTAATTTTTAGGTATAACAATAAAAACTAACTACGAAGAAAAACTTGAATTAACTGTTTGAAAATAATGTGAAATAAAAAATAATAATAATAGTTATTGTTATAAAAACATAATTCCGTACCCTATAGCCTATTTTCTCTAAACTACGTAACCGTGATATACGATCCCCGCGAGTTACAATTACGTCTCTCAGAGTTGCTTTCGTCACAATCCTTTTGTATATATTAATAGCTATAATATTTCTGCTAATTAGATTATGAGGTACATATATTTTGGCACAGTGAAAGTTTTGTTGTTCATTATTCATTTACTCTTTAAAATCCTTATTGTTTGTAATTTATTTAAATTTATTAAAAATATTGGTACAGCTGTTCGAATTTTTAAAACTCTCTCAATTTGTTTGCATGTATTTCGATGTTTTGGTTATTTTGTGGTTTTTGTTTTATCATTTTTTATATTAATTGAAACGTTTCCGGTTCAGATATCTTCGAAAATAAATCTTTGCCGTTGATTTATTTCAGTTTAAATTAATTATACGTTAAAAAAAAATTCCATTATAATGGCAAAAATTTTCAATGGATTTGGATGATTTCTTTTAATTATTAACATAGTATAAAAAACAAGACTTCTTTTGAACAAGACTGTCGTAAAACATTAAAACAGAATTATAAGAAAAAAAAACAATAACTACTTATATCTAATAGAAAACATCTCAAAAATGGACTTTGTTGATTGAAGAGAATTTTTCACCAGTCTCCGTAATATAATAAAGTGATCGGAATTTACACAAACCTGTGCTAAATTATATTATTATGAAATTATTACGACCAAAATTTTTATATTAGAAGATATTGCGGAACATTTGGATTTCTAATTTAGTAAACATAATTCAAAAGAACTAGAAAAAAGTATTTATAGGACCAATTCATTATGAATGGCTTGAATTTTCCATAACAGATGTTTACTCAAAAATACATAAAAGCAAATCTTGAACAAAAATCACAACTTATTTACTCGAAAATGACGGGATCGATGGATATTGTCCTCATTGAAACTACAGATGTGGATTAAGAGATTTCTAAATTGGATCACATGTGCTAGGACAGTCTTGACGAGGGACGACAATAAAACCCCAATTCAAACAAAGTTACCATAATTTTCTAATCACGTGTTTTTTAACACCAAAAACAGAAAAATTTTAATGTTCAAAAGTGACACTATTATCACTATTTAAATCATCTTAAGTATGTACTATTTTTGCCATAATTTTAGCAACAATTTTGTTTGTTTCTATCGGATAATGTAAAAATCACAGATGTAAATTTATATGGATGGAAAAGTTATTAACAATATCGCTGTAAAATATTAAAAACAAACAAATCTCAAATCCAACTAGTTAAAATATATACGAAAAACCGTTATTGTTCGCTATGGTTTCAAAAATATACACCTGTTAACAATTGTCGCACCTGGTTTTAAAAAATTTACGATCATATGGTTTCATTTTATTAAATCCTACATTTGTTGTAACTATTTGTTGTTTTATTTTCTTTTGTATTAAAATTGTGTAAATAGTTTAAATATATTTGTAAAAAATATTAGTAGAAATCACTTTGAGTAGAAAATAGTACGTGAAACCAAAATTATTACTATTTTAATTTACGCCTTAGTCTGCAGTTTATTTTTAATTACTTTTATTTCCATTTGTCAGTGTCTTAGTTGTCTCAATAACACTGAAGAGCTAAAGGACTTCTGTGCTATCACTTCAATAGATGCTTATGTACTTATTGCTTTTATTTTATATATCCTGGAAAATACGGTGGCATTATTTTTTCATTTGCTACCGATTAATGTCAATCGCTATACGATTTCGGGCAGAAAATGGCTTACAATTGAATCGAACGAATTCTAGAGAAAGTAAAGAGAATATTTTAACGAAATATTATACATTCTCCATTGGTAACATCAACTCTTTCAAAAGGAACCTCTTTCGCTGTGTATACTCACATTCAAAATTACTAGGATGTACATAAAGGTACGACTTAGATAAAGGATAGTTCTAACCGAGATTTACGAGTAACGTATTGAATCAACTTGTACTAGACTTTAAAACGATTAATTAAATCTAACGAACAACCAAAAATAGTTAACTTTAAGAGCTGAAAAACCTTTTGTAGGACTCCATTGCATCGTTGACATATGGATTGTTACATTACCTGCGGAGGAGTCGTCTCCTCCGCGCCTCATCTCAGCGTGGAGCATTGTGAATGTGGGTGGTCAGGTGCTTGGAGAGGTAGTCGGCTCGTGCGAAGCACTTGCCACAGGACTCGCAATGGTAAGGACGCTCTCCAGTGTGAATGCGTAAGTGTCTAGTGAGATCTGATTTACCGCCAAAGGCTCGACCGCAGAATAGGCAGACGAATGGTCGCTCCCCAGTGTGCTTCCGGACGTGCAGCTTTAGATTTTCCTTCGATCGAACACACTTTCCGCAGAAAGGACAAGCAAATCTGGAGGCAGGAGGCCTACAATAGATCAACGTGAAAAATTATTAAGGAATCGAGAGTTGATTACCTTTTGTCTCTTTGCCGTTCCGCAGCGTCCACACGCAAAAAATTCAGTATAGAAGCTTCCTGGGGATTCAGTCCCAATACCTGATCGCTTGGAATTCGTTCAGCATTGATCAAACTGTTGATGGAGGTCGTTGGATGTGACGATTCGGGTTCCGCGGGCGAAATGAGTCGAGGCTGAAAAATTATGGCGGATATTGTTAGCTATCAATCAGAGACAGCAATTGCAATGTAATGTACTCACTCTCTTGTTTGTACTATGAATTCCTTCAGAACTTGAAATGTTGGGCTCACCGCCGGAATTCGATTCGGAGAAGAGTCCACCAGCTGAATCCACAGTGTTGTCCTGATCTTCATCATCTCGTTCCTTTTTTATGCTGAGTCTTAGATCAGTGCTCTCATCAAGTACGGTCTCATTTGAACTAGTTACCACATCCTGGCTTTGGTTGTCGATGCTCCGACGATCCTTTTTACCATGCAATCTCTCCAATGCGTGATTCAGCCGATGCTTCTTAAAGGACTTCAAGTATCTGAATTGCATTCCGCAAACATCACAAGTGAAAAGCTTATCAGCTGGCAATCGGGCCCTGTGATTTTGCTCCTTGTGCTTCGCGTAGGCAGATCGGTAGCGATAGGACTGTCCGCATTGCTCGCAGATGAAGGGCTTCTCCTCGTTCGGGCCCAGATTGGCGTGCTGAAGAGCCGCATGCTGTTCCAGTAGCCAAACATTTGGGAAGTTTGCGTTACAAACGACGCAGCGTGTCTCTTCCTCGATCGGCTCAGAAAAGAGGACTGAGTCTGACACGGGCTTAATTAGTGGGGGCGGCGTAGACGAGGTAGATGAAGAGGAACTTTTTTCTTTGCTGCTGGACGTTTCCGTGCTGGACAGAGGATTGTAACGGAGGCCATCAGCGAGTGATGAGCTTGATCTGCGTCTCAGAAAATTGCCAAGGGATTCTTTCGAGCTTTTTCCGTTCTCATTTAGTTCAACTTCTTCTTCTTTTTGGACGGTTTCTTCCGATTTCTTCTTGAGCTCTTCCAACAGGCTGTCTTTTTGGTATAGGTTTGGTTCCTGGTAACTACTGCCAACAGAATATCTATTACTTTGTTTGTACAGTACTGAACGATTGCATAGCATTTCTTGCTCCTTGGATAAAATATCACTAATTGAACCGTAACGGAGAGGATCCTTAGGCGAAAAAATCAATCCACGATATCTGTAACAACATTAAATCGATTTCTTAATTGTTGTATCAAGTGATTTATGCAATTTGTGTTTACCTCAAAGCTTCTTCGGCCAACAGAGTTTGATGATGTAACATACTCAAAATTCTGGACGGATCAGTGTCGAATAAACTAAGACCAAGTGGTGAGAAAGGGAAAGCAAATGGAGTCTGGCATCTTGCTGAAGGATTTGCTGAAATCGTTCTGCTGAAATTAGGAATGACGTGCTCTTCAACCTGGAATGTTACAAAGAATAATGATTTTTGTTAGTCAACATTCACAAGAAACTATACATAAGATTCAAATAATATTTTACCTTCATAATTGGAATAAAATTCTGTCATGCTTTTCTTGAATTCATATTTACCATTTTATTTACGATACACTTTAATATAATTTTAAATAAACTGACATAAATTTTGTTGAAATTCTTCTTCATTCATTCATTTTATTAAAAATGCAACTTTGAAAGTTTTTTACATTTAGCATTAAAAAATATAAAAAATCACAACACTTTTTCAATAAGAAGGAAAATGCATTACTGCTTCAAATACAGAATATTTGAAGTTAGGATGTGAAACCATTCGAAAAAATATTTGAAGACATAATAATGATTTAATGATTATAACTAAGTTAAAATTAGTTATAATAGCATTTGCCCCTAAGATTATTAATTCAAGGATTCAACAGATTATTGTATTGCAGAACGCAATCACTTCTTGCTTGAGTTGAGGTCGAAATTAATTTAATGTTGAGCATCGCGTAATAAAACTGGAAATCAATTTTTTTAAATTACAATCAAAATTCATTGAATTAGTGAAGATCAAAACAGAAATGTTCAAAAAATGTTTAAAAACATTTAATAAATCGACTCTTTTAAAAAAATTTTATTAGTTTTTCTAGCACTAAATAACTTTTTATAGAAATGTTTTTATGAAATAGTTACAGGATGGGAGTCAAATCAAATGTTGAATAAATAGATATTAGGTGTATCAAATAAAACGCGTCCAATTTTTTTTTTTTTTATTTTTTAAATTTTTTACAGCATTTTTGTTGCTTTCTTTATTTCGTCAAAATTGTATTTTTACAACTATGATATGCATTTATTTGTTTTTCATTTAAATAATTTCCATCTTCAATTTTTTATACTGAATGAACACAATTGACAGTTGTTTTATTATTGAAATTATCAAAAATTTCTAATATTTCTTTGGTGGTAGAAAAATATTTTCTCATGCTGTCAACTGTTAATTTTTTTTATAATTCAAATTATTTCTGCACATTGCTTTATTACTTCATTTCATCATTTTTTTTTTACTCCATTCTACATCGAAATTTACAATTTTCTTCTAGAAGTTTTTGAAATGAGAAATTCAAGTTAAGCAGTAAAGGCTAACAAATTTCGATATCAATTTCAAAATTTATTTTTGTTGTTTTTTTTTATTTTCATTTTTTTTTTCATTTTGTTTAGTATCATTTTGTTATGTTTTAGTACAAATGCTGCTGTTGCGAAAGTGTTGTTTTGTTGCATGTTAAATTAAAGAAAATAAAAAAATAATAGTAATAGGGAAACAGTCTAATGAAAGCATTGCTTCCCCACTTCAGACCTTATTTGTTATATTATGTAAATTAAATAAATAACTTGCTACTGTTGCTTATCGTCGCTTTCGCTTAGCTCTGGTATAAATATTAGACGCTTTCTGCTCGCATAAATACATCATTACGTGTTCTTCGTATATAATGAAATATATATTTCTTTGAGTTTCTTTGTTTAAAATTATATATTATAAATTATTTATATAGTTTAACAAAAAAGACGTAATGTTAAATATCTGTTATCTGTGTATACAATTAATCGAGTCCTGTTTTCATTTATCCTTAATCACTTATTCCCTTACGTTGAATTAAAATACTCGAACTTTGCTTAGTTGAATTAAATATTTTTATACGGTTTTTTTTTTATGTTTTTATATAAAATACAAATTATTTACTTATTCGGTCTATTTCTTTATTTTATAACTGTAGGAACATATAACAATGACATATTGCATCTATTTCATTTTGTAGTTCTGTAACACAATTTTACACTTATGGGGCTGGCAGAAGACTGACGTGTAAGACGGGAAGGTGATGTAAGAACGTAAGAAAGTGAGTGGTCCTGGAAAAGATTTTGTGCTTTTTTGGATGTTCTTTTTAAAGATTAAACGTTGTGAGTTTGTGCCTTTGTTCAGAGAGTGCAATGCTTGTTTGGTTGCCTTGTTCAATTGTAATGTTTAGTAATATATTATGTAGTTTAATAAATTAATAAACGAATGATTTATAGCTTAAATTTGAAATTCATATCTTCATAATACAGCAAACTGTAAAGAATAAAGATAAGTAGTGGCAAGAGGAAACCTCTAAATGCCTCTGTTTCAAATCCCTATTGTATATAATATAAAGTAGGTATTTCACTTAGAGTACAAGCAGCTGAAAGTAGTTGAGAAACAATCAGAAACAGTGTTTGTTGTTGAGAGTTACGCATTTCAAAAAACTTTCAATGCCTTGAGAACAGAGAGACGAACAACTTCTTCAGTTGTAAGTCTAAAAAATTGGGAATTCTTTCAACGCGGATTGGCTGCATAAGAATAAATGACATGTTGTAAAATTTTAAATCGCTGGTAAAATTCCTATATACCTATAGGTCCAGTTCCTTCAGTGGTCGTATAGTGTATACTGCTGGAACATACTGTACAACAAAATCACTCTCCTCCATGAAATACATTTTTTGGGTGTTCTTAAAATAAGATTTGTTGTTCACAAAGCAAAAAAACTCAGCACTGATTTAAAGTAGATACCTTAAAAAATTAATACACAAATTCATGTTCAGTTTTGCTTTGAAAAATTAAGAAATTTGATTTATAAACAAAATTTTGTTATCAATAAAATTGTATCAATAAAATTAATTCAACAAATTCTGAATTTATATTTTCAAGAAGATGTTCGATGTTTGATTAAAATTTAATGTATGTAGAAAGTTCAATGTTGTATCAGAAAGTTAAAAAAAAAAACGTAAAAATAAAATATATATTGCAAATCCAGAATTTTCTGAAAAACATTCGACAGAAAACTCTAATAATTCAAATTGTATTAATTTTTGACTTAAATGTCATACAAAATTATGGAAAAAATTAATATTAATGAACAGTTAATTGTATTGCATTGCACCCGATGAAAATGACCTCACCACAACAATGAGAATTAAGGATGATTTCTAACCTTAAAATTACAAAATAAATTAGTTTGTGTGAACTAAATCGATTACTTCCGATGGTTTATAAAATACAATCGTTACAAAACTTAAAAAAAGCCTCATAGGAAACTTAAAGATTCAACCAGGTATTCAAAACGTTTCATAAAGGAACAATAATTACAACTAGAACTAAAGGAATCATAAAATAACGCCTATATTTAATTGAACATTATAACTAAAACATTACTTGGCTAATGGAGAAAAATAATTAAAAAATAATAAAATTACGGAAGTATTTAACACTTCTTGGAAGGTTCGCTGTCTCATATAGGGAATGTATCTTCTTCCCTCTCATCTCTCTCTTTTTTTTATCTCATTAACTTCTACAGTGATGGGTTTTAAATAAATGATTTCATTTTAGATTGCATTTTAATTAATTCTTTGCTCGTTATTACTCTTATTAAATCTGTCTTACTCAGGGGATTAGGCACTACAGTGTATTTTTAATAATTGTTTTACTTACAGTTTTACGATATTTTCACTTCGTTAAATAATTGTTTTTTTTTTCCCAAATATGTACGATTTGTTTTAAGCGTCGGAAAGTTCAAACTCAACTCGGGTGTGTTCGATATTTCGTGGGTAACACATTTACGAAATTCTGATATTAGATTACCTCAGAAATTAAAGTTAAGTTTAGCTTGGTACTCATGCTTCTCCGCGGCCCCCCGACTTCTCTAACGCTTACTTATTACAAATACTTCTTTAAAATACACTTTTATAATGATTTTATATAAAAATTAACTACAAAATTGGTTCTATACTTCTTCATCTTTAAATCATTATTTATTGTATATACATATTGCATTATTTGTCTGCTGACATTCTCGCATCTCCTTATTTTTTAACTCGTATAATTATTATTATTTATTATTCTTTTTTTTACGTTTTCATTTAAAACATAAGTTTTGCGTTCTTGTTTTTATGAAAATCTTCATATTTTTGGATTTCAAAATTTCGATATAATCTTGAGAATGGTTTTGGAAAATTCTGATAACAAAACTGAATTTTTTTTAACACCTTCGTTTGAAATAAAATAATAATTAATTAAGTTTCAGTAAAAAAAAGTATTCTTAAATTAACTTTGTTGAAAACAACTGTTGTTTTATGATAATCCTTTGAAAAAAAGTGAACGAAACTGAAAAATTTTGTACAAGAAAATCACAAAATATAAATTGAAGTTGTTTCAACAAATTTTCCGTACAATATCGATACACAATTAAATTGATTTAAAGTTTGTTTCGATAAAACGAAGGACATTCGAACTTTAAATTTTCTTGCAATTAGGAATATTCATATTTATATTGTAGTTGTATTAATTCGAAATTTCGGAACGCGTTACAAAATGGTTTTGCAAATACATACAATGAAGAATGTTTCTCAGATTCTTATAAGCATTGAGAATGTGCGAATCTTTTGATTCATCGATGAAGTCGAAACTATTTGAAAATATATGAAAAGATGTTTACAGAATTTCCTAAAACATTTCTTAAGATTATTAAAATTGTTTTTCTGAAAATCATATCGAAAGTCCATTGATGTGTGTCAAAATTTTTCTGGTATTTTTGTTTCATTTATTTTTTTATAGATATTATTTTTTGTATGTAGCTTGGCACTCAAATTATTTTTTTTTTAAATTATTTCTCGTTATTATAAAAGTTCTGTAAAATACTCTATTGCATTTGCATCCTGTTGGGACAAGGGCGCAAGTATACTGCGGTTTAAACAACTTAAAATAATCTTGAGATCGATTGTATGTCATCACTCTTAACAGTTGTGGCATTTTGTAAATATATTAGTTATTTTCTTTATGTACTCTTCTATAGTTGTTCTGTAAAAAATTCAATCCTATTTCAGTATGTATCTACAGAAAAATGAAACCAACATAAGCAGATAGTTTGTGTGGCTTTGTAACAAAAACAAAGGAGTCCTGTGAGTTAGCTGCTTACAGTGAGGCAACTTTCTGTCTATTGTTTATAATTATTTATAATCATTTATATTACGGCAATAAATATTCGTAAAAAACTCTATTTCTGTAAATAAAAATATAAATTTGTTCTGTTTCAATTTTCTGCTTATATTTAATTTCAATCCATTGTCAATTAACAAATATTGCGCTATTGTGTATTTTTTTTACTGAATTGTAATTGTGTATCATTTAATTCCACATTTGGAATAGATAAAAATGCTTCGTTCAATTTCAAATAAATAATTCAATTATTTATTCTGCGTTTATTAAAAACTTTGAACTGTTTTGTGTGTCGGTTACCTGCTATTTTTTTTTTATTTAAAAAATTTAATTTTTTTTATTATTATTTTCTTTTGTTAAAAAATTATCTATTTTGTTTAATTTCATTAAATATGGTTCTATTGCATGTTTTCTTTTGTATATTGTATAATTGTGGAAGAATTTGAGTTGCCCTGAGCCATTTATTTATTTACTTATATCATTTCTTTGCTTAAATATTTTGTTTGCTATTCGAATCAATATTTATGCGAAAATAAATACAAATAACGATCTGTAACAAAATACCGTGCTATTATTTATTTTCATGTATGCTGCGTATAATGTTTTGTGGGTGTATTGTAATTTTGTGTGTTCATTACATTTATAAATGTTTTTTTTTTCCTTTTTTATTTAAATAAGATTATTTTTATTGTACAACAAAATTGACTTCAATTTTGATGTAGACCAAAACATTTTCATATAATTTAAAAAATATTATGGTTAAATATCGAATTTGTAAAATCAAGGAACTTTGTATTGTTTATACTTTTTTATGTATCTTGGTTACAAAATAAAATACATTTCAACATAAACTTTGGATTATTGAAATTTTTTTATCTGATTTTATATATCATTTGTAATCAAATTAATAGAAATTAGTAATTAGACTTCAAGTTCTTAAAAAATGCCATAAATGCGTTTTGAACTTTAATCTACATCAACCTGGAAGCCATTTTGTTTTATTAAGTGCCAAGAGAATTGTTCAATTTTGATACACTGAATGTTTCTCGTCTGCATTAACGCAGTAGAGTTATGTTTTGTTTATAATTTAATTTTTGCCCTTATACATTAAACTTGTATTTTTTTTTTAATATGCTGCCAGCCATAAAATTTCGCGTTCAGAAACAGTACATTTTGTTTGATTTATTAAAAGTACATAAAAATGTTTGAGATTACTGAATATGTAATTTACCTTGTTTGTGTTGAGTTTTGCTTTCATTATGCTTATTACATTTGAAATTTGAAAAATGTCATTTATCTGAAAATTATCAGTGTTTATTTTTGTTTTGTCTAGTTAAATCTGTTCAAAATCGTTTTTTTTCTGAATGTTTTTTTTTTAGCTGTAATGCAAAAAACAACGATTCGGTATCGCGTATTCTTGTTTATCATCAAATGATTTGTATAATATACCTCATTACTATATATACCTTTATTCAAATATATATCTTTTTTGTGTTTACATTAAATTTAGTCTTATGGTTTTGTTACTATTTCTTTAATTTTATTAATAAATTTAACTTTAAGAGGCACTCTAAGCTACAATTGGTCGTAACGAGAAGTTATTTTTTTTTTCTTCTGTATACGGAACTATTTCCAACAGATTTTAATCATTTTTTTCTGGAATTAATGCAATTCATACAAAGCAATATATTTTACTTTATTTATCATGAACAAATACCATTTATTCGAGTGCATAAAAATAATTTTTCGTTTTCGACCATTGCTGGGAAATATTTATTTGCAAAAAATGTGTTCTCTTCACTTACATGTGTGATATTACTGATATTAATATGTTGATGGTTGTTTTAAATAACACTTTCGTGATTTATTTTTAAGTAATTTGCCAGGTTTTAGAAGTTTGTTTTTTTATTCTAATGATATTGTGTGAGTGTGTGGTTTCGTAGATTTCTAAGTTCTAGAGCTTATGTTTCTTCTTCAATTTATTTTTTTTTCCTTCTCCGACTTACTAAACCATTAAATGATTACCGCCTTAAATGAACTGATTGAAATTAATTGGTTTTAAATTCCAAGGATTACAAATAGAAACTACATTTTTCGTCATTTACATTTAAATGTTCCGTTTTCATAACGTTTCACTTGCGAATGTTGTTAACGCCACTCAAATACCTAAAACTCGTTTGGATAGTCCAAATATGCACTTTTGATACTAATAACAATGCAAGTAAATTAGTCTAAATAAAAGAATTAGAAGTTTTGCAATTATCTAGTTCTGTTCTGTTTTGTTTTTTTTTTTATAATTTTCAAAAATTATTCCTCGAAATGTAAAACCAATGGACCACCAAATGTCCTAAAATTTTCATTTTTTTTTTTTTTTTTTTTTTTTTTTGTTATTTTGATAAATGTTATGTGATAAATTACTTATAGCCTACAAAAAAATTCTTATTAAATTTAATTATTGCTATGTCAATTAATCTCCCTCTAAAATCTACGTATGAATAATAGAACAAGGTTACCTATTTAAAAATTAAACTAAACAAATACAGTTCAAGTAGATCGTAAATTTTCCTAACAGAATTACATTCCCAGTTGTTGCCCTCCTTGTAAGATCTTAATGTTTTTTTTTTTTTATATATATATATATATATATATAATATATATGAAATATGTATATATTAAATATATACTTTTCACATTTTTGCTCTGAAATCTAATCTGCGACTGTGGAAAATCCTTGTACTTTTGATAATGGAACATCACCTTATACAGAAAAAAAAACATACAATGCAAAATGTTTGTTTTTTAAATGGCTTAATGATTTTTGGTAGATGAAATAAGCAAAAATAGTTAACAGAAAAGGAACTTAAGTGTTACTGTAACGGAACTCTAAAAAGCATTTACTAATATAGGAACTAAAAATAGTATAACTGTAACATTCTCGGAAGTTTTATTTTCACATGTTTTTCGTTTTATTTCAATTAGTTAAATACTTTCGAAGATGTCGTTCTTAGATGTTTTTAACTGTTTTTTGTTTTTCTTTTTGTTTTAAATAAAATGATGTTTTTTTTAGAATTTAGAATTGAATTTTGAACAAATAAAACTATTTCTGTGGTAAACCAAGAAAAACAATAGTGGAAATGACTCCGTATAGCAATAACAATTACAGTTAAGGATTAAATTAATATAATTAATATATTCAAACTTCCGAGAGAGTCTTACAAAAACAAATTACGTAAAACTATTTGCCAACAAAATGGTTTCAATAAATTACAAAAGCTGATGAATTTAACAGAGAACATGAAATGAGTGATTTATTATTGCCAGATGATTTTGATTTGGATGAATGATTTTTGTATATTGTTTATACAATATTTTTTGTTTTTTTTTTTAAATAAAGCATGCCAAAATAATAAAATCCAGATACGAAAACAATTTTTTTATTTTTTCTAAAATAATAAGGTATTTTTCATTAAAACATATTAAATTCATCAACATAATTACTTAATTAATAAGAAAAAAAATCATTTTTTTTTTCACGGAAATAATATTCCGTTTAAAAACACAAATATATATTAAGCCTAAACAAAACTAAGCCTTCATTGTATTCTTAATTAAATAGTATAATTAAATCAAACTATATTTTTAAATTTCGGTAAACAAATCTTTAAAAATTATTTTTCTTTAAAACAAAAACATTTTTGTTCACTTTCTTCAATAATCAAAATTTCAAATCAATACGATCTAAAACCGAGGATCAAAATTCTCTTAATAATTATTCAGCTGATTATTTTTATAAGCATTAATTGGGATTAGTAAATATTTCTTTATTTGTCGAATGGAATGTCAAATTAAATTCGTACAATTTTGAATAATATAAAAAGTAATAAGCTGAATATTATTGGGATTGTGCTAAAACTGTTTCATTAGTTCTTCAATTTTAGAATAATTCTTTTAAAAAAAAAAAAAAATAATAACGAAAGTTATTCATTTGCCATAAAATCATTACCTTCTAGAATCAATCTTAAAATCCATAAAAAGGCAGAAAACTATAAAAATGAGTTATAAAAATAAGTATAGAAAATCACAATAATTTCAATATTCATTTGAGATCCAATTGTTAAGTAAAATTAAATTTAAAGAGTTTTCGACTCAAATTTTTACAATAATAAATATTTTCACAGAGCCAAAAAAAAGTTGCCAAATTTCGAATTTGAACGCGATTATGAAAGAAAAATGTAAAATATCTACTAATACTGATCACTTTTTCTTTTAATTATAAATATATAAAGCATATAACAGGAATTTTGTAACTTCAACGCTTTTTTTTCGATTACGATTAGAATAGAAAAATTTTATAGCTATCACAGCCAATTTCGTATTAAGTTTTCATTTACTTCGTACAAAAAATACTCTCCGATTAACATTACTAGAATAGACGTAGCATAAATTTAGAATTTGATTATAAAAACAAAATAACACAACAAAATTTGTCATGACTATATGATTAAGTGACGTCACTTTAGTGGTGGAAGGAGTATTCGAAAGTACAAAATATCCACCCCACATCTAAGTATATTAAAAGGACATCGCAGTTAAGATGACTACACACATTTTGTTTGCTCTTGTTTTTTTTTTGTTCTCTTCTCATGAAATGCGCTTAACGTAACTTATCCTTAAAAGGAAATGAACTTTTCGTTATCATTTTCTTTTCTATCCTAAAAGAAATCTATCTATCTATTGTAAAAGAAATAACAATTTTCAAATATAAATGGCAAAAATTTTCACGTTGATCACAAATTTCAATCACCATCCCAGAAATTAAAAATAATCATTCCTTCATAACAAAAATAAATAATGTTATTAATTTTTATAGAGAAAGAAAGTACCATTAAAATTTGCTACGGAAACTTTGAAAGTTGTTAAGTAGCAAATATAAAATAAAAAAGTTGCGTTATTTTTATATTATTTATAAAGTATTTTGAATACTTGTTTTTTTTTCGGCACAGCCAAACGAAAATAATAAAATATACTTAAATATTTTTAATTATTATTTAAAATTGTTTGATATGTTGTTGTTGAAATATCAACAAAGAAGAAAAATATAAGTAAAAATAAATATGAATTAGAAAAAATCATGTTTTTGGCTAATGGTAAAACAACTATATTAAGAAAATAACCAAAAGAACGACAAACTAACAATGAAATTCCATAGTTGAAGTTAAGGATCTACAATTAACGGAAGTTTTCGTCCTTTAAAAAGTCTTTCATTCTACTATTTGTGGTGATCACAAATTATTTTTTAAATAAATGAAATGAAATTTCGATTAAGTAATTTGTTCAAAAATTATATAAAAATGAAATTTTTAATTTAAATTATCTTATCTACAATATTTAAACAATAAATAATTAATTAATGGAAGAAAAAGGAATGAATTATTTTTATTATGATCCTTGGCACTAGATCCATTGTAAACTATGCAATAATTAGTTTACTTCTGAAACAAAATAAAATTTTTAAACATTTTCTAATCGCCAAATTGAAATTAAAAAAAAGAAACTTACGTAAGTGTAAAATAAAGTGAAATTATAAATATGAAAACGAAAATTATATCAGATAACAAAACCGTCCCTCACTTATAAAACACATAAAAAAGGATTTCCCATGTTTAGTTTGAAATATTTCAGACCGTTTTGTTTGTTTCTTACGATTTAGATTTACTCGCTCTGATAAACTTTTCTAAATAAGTTGCTTCCGTTTTAATAATTAATACATTCTTAATCAAAGACAAAAAAGTTTAAATAGTCAACTAGTTTAATTTTAAATATTGATAAGATCACAGATATCTATTTCTCTTTATTCTCATATATATTTACTTTAAATTAATTTTTATACACTTTGTTTACCTCTTGCTTTATTATTTAAACTTTTACGTTTTTTTATTGTGGCTTCTTTTTTTTTGTTTCTTATATATTACATCCGCACGTAGTGTTTTTCTTTATTTCTTTTTCTGTTGAATTAAATTCATTTATTAAACTCATTTAGGTGGAAAATAAACAACAATGAAACTGTCCAGCTCAAAGAAGGACAGCGTTAACGATAAAAGTTGAAAAAAAAGGATGAAAATTTAAAACGATAATTGTTAATATTAATAACTATTGTATAAAATATAATTCGAACTGAAACATTCGATTCGTTTTATCATGGTTGTAATTGTACTATTCAATTGTGTGAAGTATAAAAATAATTAAAAAAAAGTGGTCAAATGTATATTTAAGGTTTTGTTGAATAATTTTTTTACCAATAATATGTAAAATGTAAACGTAGCTGTAAACGGACAACATCTTAACAAACTAAAAGAAATTCTCTGTCCTGTGTTCAAAGTGTGAAGGGAAACAAAATATTTGTTAGTCTATGTAAACAAACAAATAAAAAAAAATTATATATTATTTAGCACCAATTGAAGAATGAATTCTTCGTGTTCCTGTTTTTAGTTTATCTATTGTATAAGTGGTTAAAAATAAGCTTAAAAATGTGAATAAAATTCAACAACCAAATGATCACGAGATCTCCAAAAAAAAACTGTTTTTTTATATTGCTCTTTGTATCGCCAAGAATCCGTTGGCGTTTCGTTTTTGATGGAATTTCTTCCATCGTTTGCTTTTAATGTTTTTAATTTATTTTAAAATCAAACTTTAGTTCTCTAAGAGAACATTTTTAAAAAAATATATCTATGTAATTTAAATTATTGCCATTATATCGGATTGGTTAATGAACAAAAAAAGCTACTTTGAATAACTGCGGTATAAGCTCTTAACTTAGTCATTTTCCTTTGCAATAACAATGAGAAAATCATCCATTTAAAACAAATAATGTTTATGGTATGCAGGTATTATTTACGTGTGTATAATTTCTTAAGTTTAACTTTCTATAATAAAATTCTATTATCTTTGTTTACTCTAATTGTTTTACTATTGTGGTAATTCGTCCTTGGTATCGACAGGACTCGGTGATAAAAATTTTCGAACATATTTTGGGAAATGTGTTTTCTCGTGAGCTTTTAATATTGTCGATCGAGAAAATGTTTTCCCGCACATGCTACACCGAAATGGTCGCTCTCCTGAAATAATTGATTTGTTGTTTTTTTAGTAATTCATGCCATTCTATTGCACTATCGGTGGGGAAGGGCATCATTGAATACAGTATAAATTATACGTTATTAGTTGCTTTCTTGACATTCATCATGACAGAATTGATTTCCGTTTAATAAAATTAGTTGCATTTTCTTGTGGACCCTTAATTAAAACAGTTGAAAACTTGAATATATTGGAACTTGAAAAGGGGGTTTGCATTCAGTTCGTTCGGTTAAACATAGATCGGTTCATTAATAAACCATAAATTCATGGCAGATTGGGATTGCAAGAAATGCATCCTTGCATGGTGAAATGTTCGTCATTATTTTGTTCGTGTGACGCCAATAGAACTGCATGGGAGTAAATTCAGCTGTTGTAAATAATAATTTCAAGGGTGCCTAATTGCATTTCGGAAATTTATTATGCTTCGATGTTCATTAAAGACAAAGACAAACATGGCATTAAATGCAATCGATAGTGGTGAGGGAAGTTTGGGGAGGAAGACATACCAGTATTTAAGACAATTATACTGCAACAATTTTCATTTTAAATCAACCACAAAATGTCGTCGAAGTTTTCATTTATTATTTTTCACATTGCAAGAAGGCAATGTCCTTTTTAATACATAAATGTAACTGGTAAACCTGGTAAGTATTTAAGGAATTTGAGAATCGAACTCAACTATATCGTTTGTATTTGTGTTATGGTTTTCTACTAGTATTATTAAAAATTCCTTGAAGGGGATGATAAATAGTATTAAAATGACATTAGTACTCGAAGAAAGAGAAAATGCTACTGTACAAGATGGATTTATAAAGGAAATTTGAAATGCCGCCACAGTGGCGACAATGATTGCAACTGGTTAAAAATGTTGATTTCCAATGTTCAAATGCAACCTTCTTGGTCCCGAACGAGAGCCCCAACTGCCCATCCCCACCGATCGTTTGATCCTGTGCGGATCCCTATACTGATCCCCATACTTACCGGTATGCACGCGACAGTGGTCCTTCATGTGGTGCCGCAACTTGAACGCTTTCCCACAAAACTCACATTTGAACGGCCGATCGCCAGTGTGAACCGGCAAATGTGTGATGAGGGAGGCAACATCGGGAAAACTTTTACCACAGAACTTACACAGTACAACGCTATTCGGATCACTTGTCGAGGATCCGCCACCGGTATTTATGCCTCCGGTCGCTGATATGCTACCCGCCGGGTTACCGCCACCGCTGCCGCCAATGTTAGCCGCGGCCGCGACTGCAGCTGCCGCGAACTCAATGTCCATGGGGCCGCCGTCGGGCGGCTCAAGGGGCTCCAGCGGTGGCGGTACCTGCCTATGGGAAAAATGTTGCGCCATCGGTGGCAAATCGGGCGGTAATATATTCGCTAAATGACTATGATGCAGGAGATGAGCCGTTTCCCGGTATTTCAACGTTTCCAGCGAATGGGACAGAATGTGCCTTGTCAGCTTGCTCTGGTGGGGGAATGTGGCGCCACAATACATGCAGGGATATACCGGTCCCCCCTGCTCTAGTGGCGGGCCACTACCACTGCCGCCACCACCCAAACCGTGTGGCGATTCGGACGTTTCCTGCAAACCAAACAAAAATCCACATCAACTTCTTTTTCGTCTTGCAACATTTCTTGGCTTTTGGCATTTCTTTCCTTTAATTTTGTGACTTTTCTTCAACAAGCTTCACCTAGCGCTTTTATTTATTTAATTTTAGCAATTTATTTACTTATATTTTCTTTTATTATTCAATTATTTTTAAAATTTACTGTCATCATAAAGTGAAGAAAATAAGCACAGAAAAATGATTTACAACTTCACAACTTTATTTATGACAAAATTACGATGCCGAAACAAGAGGGGCAGAGCTTTCTTCGTTCGATCAAATACTCTATCTTTCTCGAAATTTATTAAAATAACACAACGTCTTAAAAATAAAATAAAACACACTGTTTACCAGGGTGGAAGATGTTCCGCGGCAAACGGTGTACGATAGATAAAAAGAAAAAAAAACATTAATTTTGCTAATAGCTATGAAACTGCTTTACTCAACAATTACGGATTTTTTAAATTTTTATTGTAATTCCTTTTTTAAATATTTGTTTTGGATCCATTCAACTAGAAAAGTTAAGGCTTTTAGTGAGAAGATTACTTTTTTGGTTTATTAATTTATATATTTTTTCTTATTTTGTATTTATTTGTATTTTTTGTTTTTGTATTTTTTTTTCAAGAAGTTGAGGTTCGATTTTTGTTTGGGCGCTGGATGTACGTCTTTCTGTACTAGTAATGTATCCGATTGAGCAGAGCTGTCGTTATTTACTAATTTCAGTCCATTTGGCTTTCTTGCAATTAGTCTCAGAAAAAAGAAGAATTTTGCTTTCTTTTGTTATGTTTGTTTAAAAAAAAACAAAAGATAAAATTTGAATGAAAAAAGAGCGAATTATTGGAATTTGGATTTAGCTAATTTTTTTCGATATTATCTTTTTTTTTAAATTTATGATTGAATTCAAAAGAAAAATAACAAATGTCGCTTTAAAATCATCAAAAATATTTAATTGTTTTTTTTTTTTTTTTACTTTTACAGTATTTTCAAGAAGTTTTTCCACTTAGTACAAAACACTCTTTTTTCACTTAATTTCAAAATATTTGAACAAGTGCGAATCGTGATTCTTACAGTACTTTAGTAATTAAATGTCCAATTGGCTTCATCTTATACATATTAAAAAATTACAAATACAATCAATTTATGCTGGTTTAACTCAGTTATAAATTATTTAGTTATAATATATGTAAATATAATTAATATATAGCACAGCCATTTCCAAAAAACGTAGATCAACTTCTTGACAATAATTAAATAAGTAAATTTATAAGTAAACAGTTATTTAAATAAAATATCCATATTTATGAGTACTTAGAAAAAAATTGCGACTGTTTCAAAATTACATTTTTTCGTAAACAACATTTTGTGGATATACAGTTTTGTTTTAAATAATTATTCTTCTTGACAATCAACCATATTTTTGAGCAATTACTTTCTTAATTGCATCAATGACAAATTGTTTTTCAAAATTTCTTTCAACATTTTTGAAAAATAAATTGATGTATAACTTGTTTTGTAGAACCTCCTCCATTTTAACAATTTTTACAAATAATATAAATATTGATTACTATGAAAATCACATTCGTTTCAGAATTTTTATGAACAATTGGATATAATAAAAACCGATACCGTTAAAACCTATTTGACCTACAAAAATCAACAGCAATTTCAAAATTCTGTTACATAAACATTCGCAACAATATCAAGTCGTATATGTTTGGAAGAAAGAATTAAAACAAATGTGTTATGGGAACACTGCTGCTTGAAACGTTCATGAAAACACTTTGATTTGTACTTTTAAGCAGGTCAATTTATATTTTCAATAAACAATGACCACAAAACATACAAATGTTTAAAGGGATGTTTTTTGCGTATTGCTTTTGGATTGTATAATGCAGCAAAAAGGAAGGACAAATTTCTAGAAATAATGCAGTGAAGTTTGATAAATTGACATGTTGTTACAAATTGGAAATCCTTATGAAATTCCTGTTGTCAGTCATTAATGTTCGTGTGTTGTTTGTTTACTACTAAAAGCTTTCAAAGTTTCCCAAAAGTTGTAAAAACAAAACCTTGTTTAACGTTTGAAAATTGTTCATTACACTTTTCTCGTTTCTTTGGACAGCATTTTTGTGTGTTAAAATAACATTACCAACGGTTTCAAATTATTTGTTTTAATATTGCATCAATATTTTGCGTATGTTGCTTTTGTTTTAAGCAACCTTTGAATTCTTTAAAGTTGATCACGTTTTAATCGTAGTTATATCAATATCGTGTATAAGATAACGAATACAAGCAACAAACGGATGTTAGGATCGAGGTCTAATTTATCTAATTATTTTCTAATTACCAACAATGTATTAAAAACCGTAATTGCCATAATCCTTACTGAAAAATCAACCTATACTGGATTCAAGTAATAATAAGTAATTGTTTACTAGAGCAATTTCTGTGTAGAAGTGTTTCTTAACACAAAATCGTGTCTTGTATGGTGGTAAAATTTAGATTCGCTAAGAAAATTTTATTGTGGAAATTATTCATGCATGAATATTAGAAATCGTCTCAGTTTATTTGCATAACTAAATTCACCTAATTCCAATTAATGATGTCTCGAAAGAAATCAATTTGGTTGCTGCAGATACAGGAAACATTCAATACTGCAATAGGTTTGAGTGTCACAAAATAGTATGTAATAAAATTCTCTGAAGATTTTAAATGCAGAAGACACGCAAACCAGAAATCAGTACATTAAAAAAGAATGAACAAGTGATAAAATTTATTTATATTCGATTGGCACAGAAGCGACTGAGTTCCTTTTCATCATACAAAATACGAAAATAGTTGTTATTTTTGTCAATTTTTCTGGAATCGTTTTTATTACTTTGATACAATACGCAATTACTATGATCATTTTTTTTGAGACTTAGACGTTCTAATTCTAATTCAATTATTGATCCAGAATAATTTTTTTTGTCTTTTTGGTATGTTTTATGTAATCAAATCATTCGGCAGATTTGTTTGTGATTTATGAATTTAATTTACTAAAAGATAGTTTGGTTATATATGAAATCATCGTAGATTCGTAGACGTAGCAAATTGCGAGTATAACAACAATCATTTTTGATTTTTATTGTAATTAATAAACATCGTTGTTCTTATGATCTCAATTCAATACTTATTAAATACTTTAAAACATTACTGTATATCCACAAAATGTAAATGTAAATTTGTTTTTTATTTTTTGAAGAATTTCATTTAAAATCTAATAAAAATCACATCAACAAATACATATAGATAATTAATAAAAAATACACATAGATAGTTTAAAATTCAAAATATAAATACCCATAAATATCATCGTAATGTAAAACGATAAATGTAACAAAAGTGAAAATGAAATGAAAACACTTAAGTTAAAGCAATCCACAAAGAGCAAATTCAAAAAATATTCTCTCAAATGTTGCTCCTTTTCCAATAATAATCATAATTATCAAATAATTAATAATAATTAGATAATTTGCATGGAGAAAGAGAAAGAAAATATAAAACATCGAAAGCTCCATATGCGCGCGCATCTAAAAACGTCAATCGATGAGACTTTAGGTCCGAGGAGCTATTGCTTTCAACTCCGAAATAAATTCCTTTATGTTTATTTGAATTTGTTTTTATTGATTCTTTTTTTTTTGAAATTATTTCTTCCACAAACTTTACCCCTCTTGTTTTAACGATTTGTCTTTCACAAAATTTCAATTATATCGTATGAAAATTTGTTAAAAAAACTGCATTGTAAATATTTTTTTTTTTTTTAGACTAACAAAAAAGCTTTTTTTTTATTTGCAAGGACAGGTGAGTTGGGCAAAACAAAATTCACCAAAATATTGGGAACAGCTTTAACGGATAAATAACTAACAGCTCGAAACAATAAATAGGATAATTTGTTTAATATTGGATTAATTTGGGAATTATCTAAATTACATTAAGGTGGAACTTAAATTAAAGGAATCTAGTTGCTAATCAAAATATATTCAAATGTTTTTGAGCAGGGGTAAGCTTTTCTTGTCTCGTGGTTGTTTCTTCGAAGGAATTTCAACAAAATGCATAAGCGGTAACTGAAGAACGCTATCAACTTCGAAATAATATTAAATATTGCTTTATAGCCATTCTCAAAAGCTCTCCATTTCTATTTTTGGAAATTTGCTGTTGTTCATTTATATATATATTTTTAATGCATTTGTGAATTGATCTGAGAATTTTTCCGTTTTTGGATAATTGCATATAATAGTTGAATATTATTATTTATTGGAAGGATGTGAGATTTTCGAAAATAAACTATTACAAAATAAGGAAAAAACAAAAAAATAAGAAAAATGAAAATTTTCTAACATTCAATATTGATAGTGAATATAAAAATAGGGGTTTTTTTAGTTAACTCTATTTTAATAAATATGCACGGACAAAGACAAACTTATTCCATACAAGTAAGTAGGCTTAAAGATACTGTATTTGAGTGTTTTTACTATACATAATTTGAGAAACGTTGTTGCTTTATCGTAAACAAGAACAGGATGTCAGAATCTGATATACTTTTACCTGAAGAATTTAATTATCTGGGGATTAAAAATCAACCACAATATGTTTAATTATTTAAAAAGAGAAGGAGCAATGCACCGAGAAGTCATTGGGATCTAACGAGATTGAAATGAGGTTTTTGCACAGCTGAATAGATTGAAAAGTTTTACCAAATCCAGCTGATGAAAAAAGGGGTGAAACACTTTGAATGCGTATCCTTGCAATGAGAAGCGAATCCGAATACGGAATAAAGCTGGATAAAATGCACAGGTTCTTTGAACTTTTCTCACATTCCCAATTCAGTATTATATATTTTATGTATTCTTTACCATAGATAATCGCGTGTAGCTTATTTATTTATTTATTTATTTTTTGCTCTATCGAAATTCGGAATAAACGAAATCAGCAAACCCGATTTTCGAGCAACAATCTACCTCCCGTTCCAGACATCCTTTTCGGAGATTGTGTTCATCCAGGCAGACATCAACCATCAAACTACGTTCTTCGAGGTTCCAGCCGAAAAAAAAAATACTCGGGTAAAAGCAACAACAGCAGGAGCAGTACCAGTGGCAGAAAATCCTGCGAAGGTTGAAGAAGAAAATAACTAAAATGGAAGAGAATGGAAAAATGTATGTGGTATGTACCACCCTGGTGGGTATTCGGTGGCGGAGGGCCGGGGAGTGACAGTCCCTCCTGTTCACCCTTGCTAATTAAACCAGAGTGCAAATTCGTGATATTTTAATTAATCCACCGACGCACCCGACTAGCAAAAAGAAGAAAAAAATTTTGCAAGCCTTTTACCACTCGTTGGAGTTCGCGTTTTTTCTGTGTCGACGGTTCTATTTGAAATGAGCCCATCAAGAGTCGCGGGCCTCTACTACATCAATCCTCAAGTCCTGTGCAGCCACCCATGCGGCGTTCTGTCTATTTCACTACCTATATAAATATCTACGGCGTTCATTATATTTTCTATCTTTTATTTTATTTTTTTTTTTTTTCAGCTTTTGTATATTTGGCAGAAATGTCAGCCGCACGCCCACCGCGCTTCGCAGCTCGCACAGCGCCATTGCCTTCCGGCCAGGCTGGTGCAGGGCTCCAGAAAAAAACAACATACAAGTTGCTGCCATCGTCGCAGTGTTTCCTTTTGAATAAATCCTGATCGAAGGTCGTAAAAGCGTAAAGTGTGCGTGCGATGGATGAGAACGTTGAGTTCAACGAACTATTTTGACAAAAGGGGTTAGCACCCCCGCTCACCAAATGCACCATTCAGTTCGCATTGCTCACCCCACCTGCTTGGCTTGGGGCAAAAAGGCTCTTTCATAAACAGCCATAAATGCAGATTTCGTGGGCTTCCGGTGCTGTGAGCGACGGCGATGTGTCTATGTCTAATGCCGGTGCACTAAATTCATCTCAAAAAATTTTAAAATGAAAATCTGCGATGAATTTCGGCGGTGGAGAACATCTTTTTTTTTTTTTTGCTTCTCCATGTTTTTTTCAATTCAAGCTCCGAACTCTAGAGGCATCAAAGGATCTAGAATGCTTTGACTCACAGATGTGGGCCGTTCGGACAATGCAAACCTGGATCAAGAATAAATTAACAAGACTCGGTGGTGGAAATCCTACAATATATTCCACAAAACAAAAATACATACAAAGTACACGGCTAAGGAGCAGGACATCAAATCGAATTGAGATTTTACTGCACGGTATTAATCTTGTTCAGTGTCTGACATTATTTAGATGGAAGAAGAAAAAGAAGTAAATCGATTTCGAATGGGAATTCGGAAATAAACTGTAATAATTCACTTAAACAATATCGAAACGACGAAATACAAAATGTTTAGTTTATTGCTTGCATATTTTTTTTTGGGGAAATTTTTAATATCAAAATGAATTTGGAAAACATATATAATATGTTTATGATTTATTTTCAAATCGTTAATATTAATCAAGTAATTTCAAAATCACTAACATTTAATGACATAGGTATTTTCGTTTATATCGAGAGTAATGCTAAACACCAGAATTGTAAAATCTAGAATATTAACATAACTGAAAGCAATTTGGGAAGTTTTCCGCCCACTTATTGCAGGAGCCTCAATGAATTCAGCTAATAAAACGAATTTGCACCCGTTGGCCAGAAATTGGAAATTTTAGGTCCTGAACATGGAAACTTCATCTGCATTAGTTGCCCAAAAAGTGTTAAAAGTTTCATGAACTCGACAGGATTGTGTAATTGTTGCAGATGGACAAAGTTCCCTGGAAGGGACGATGCAAGGCAACAAAAGTTATCAAATTGCAAATTTCCAATATATTTGCATTGCCACTGGACACAAGTATGCATTTCTGGTGGAAAAAAAATAAAATAAAAAAAATGGCATGAATCCCAAAGGTAAGGGGGAAGTGTAAAGAATTTGTCGTTCTATCCTGGTATTCAATTTAATCATCCTGAATTACGTAGAATTCATTCGTCGGTTAAGTCTATTTTCACAAAAAAAAAAAGAAGATAAAAGTAGAAAATTCAATTTCAAACTGAAATCGATTTTATTTGCAGTTTCACGATAAATTTCAAAAAATTTAGTCCAAAGGCAGCCACCTACACAGCGAATATAAATTTTGTGCGATGTGATGTGCAATAAATTGATACAGTTCGAAAAGTTAGAAAAGCAGGATGTTCCGTTTGGTGGAGGGCATTATGACTTTTACAAATAATAGACGGGGGATGGGGAATGAGTCTTGGGAAAACATGTGCCGAAAATCGCAATATCCGTGACAGGTAAAATGCAAACGATGCATAAAATATTTCATTTACTCAACCGGGTACAACAATTCAGGAGAAGTGCTCCTTTGATGCAGCGGGAAGGGCTCGAACCGACCGCGACTATCATTTCGTTTTGAAATTTTCATGAATTTTATATTTTTCTATTTGAAGTTCCTTTTTATGCGTTTTTGTTACCTAAAATGTCATGTAAGGTCCAAATGTGTGGAGCTGAGCACCAGCAGAGCCATCCTCTATTGAGCTATAGTGCAGTATCAGTGCTGCCCGCACATCCCCAGTGGACGTCTAATGACAAAGCACAGAGCACGTCGAACAGAACAGCAGGGTGGACAGGCGGAGATAAAGAGATGGGGTCGGGTGCACATTCGCAAATAAGTTTCCAATTTAAATTTCTAAAAATTCGTAGGAATGAGATTGGCTAAAGTTGGCTAGTGAGCGTCGAATTGTGCTCGAGTGGGAGGGGTTGAAAGAAGAAATGGTTACTCCGGAATCGCCTAGAGAAATCCACAGACAGGACTTATCGGTGGAACGCAGCTCCTCGACGTAACGCAACGTCCTGGAGACTTGAATACCACCCGGAACAGCCAACAATCTGGCTAAATTACTCATCAGGCATCCAATTTGATTCTCCCGACTCCTCCATCCAAAATCCGATGGCCGCCCCGGCCCCAACTCCGCCGATTTTGTGTTGTGTATTGCAAGGCTTTGAAAGTGGCAAAACGTCGCATATTCGTTAGTATCGATCCTGTCTGGCCGAATTCATGATACTGGGACATTTACAAGCGCATACGACGAGTCTGCCGCCGTCTGCCCCCGCCATATCGCCCCGGCTGCCCACCAGCAAACTCAGTGTGTTATTTTTTTTTTCAATATCGAACAGAAACAAAAACAGGACCGAATGCAAGTAGCTGCGGAGAATAACAAGAAGACGAAGGACACAAACAGCCGTGCACACTATCCTTAAATTGAAGACCAGACATTATACGTGCCTCTTGTAGCTTCGAAATCATCTGCTGTGTGTGCATTAAGCCACCTCTTCCACCTTTCTGTTTTGTGCCTGGGTGCCTCGTCTTTCTTCATGCCGGCTATTTCATCAAACAGCAGAGCATTGCCGAGCCACCCCCAAAACTAGCCCGTCATACGTCGTAGCCATGGAGCACCGGCCTTGCTAGGCAGCACCGGCACCGGCTCCGCTCGAAGGAGTAATCGCCTCCTGCTATGCACACGATGATTTCTGGGCACCCCAACCGCTCCACCATTGCCATCTGATCGTGTGCTTTTTTGAGCTTTCGCCCCCCACATCGAAAGGCGTACTTTACACACAATGTGCCGCCCGCCGGCTCGCCCGCCCCAATTCACCTTTTCCATGAGTACCAGCACACCTGTTTGTCTGCCGGAGAATACCGCGCTAGACTCGATGTTACTTGCACGCTTACTTACAATTACCTGCCACGTACCCGGCCCGGGGGTGAGGCCCCGGTTGTCTTTGTCTGTTACGGATGACAGAATTATTAAGGAGCTGGGTTTTTGGATGGCCCAAACCGCCCGGGCGAGTTCAACAACCTGTCTTTGGGTGGATTCGTGTGCTGCTCTAATACACTTCGACGGCTGTGGTAAGTGAACGTTCAAAATCTTGCAGGACTTTCGATGGTGGGTGGGTGTCGGACGTTGTGCCGATGCCGGCCGACACTGGAATGGGGGGCGGGGGCTTCGAATGGGGGTTGCGACGGCTTTGTTTTTTTGCCGCAAATTGAAATGGTGAAAATTTTGCTGCAGGATCTTCTGGACCTTTACAGCCGGGAATCCATTACACATCGGAAACGAAATATGATATCTCGAACGTCGTTGACATGCAGCAACCTCCGTTGGTACGTGGCCGGCGCGGCGTTTCAATATCCCACAGGATGAGATTACAAAACCATGCTTCTAACTGAGTTTCCAGTATTGTCCTCATGATTGACCCCATTATTGACGAGGGGTTCATTAAACAGGTTGCAAGCCTGGCATTTGGATCGCCTCCGGCTCACCATACAGCGAAATCCATTGGTACGGCAAATGAATATGTGATTTGAAATACGACAGAACCATGTTCGCCCGCCCGGTTTACAAAAGTGGGTTAGAAAGGATGCACCCGTGCACTTCTGCCCTGTCCTGGTCATTATGAGCCACCACCCTGCACACAGTCGATTTATGGATATAATTTAGGCCAACTCTCATCTCCATAATGGATTCCTGCAGTGGCTTTATATTTCGTATTAGCATTGTAGCGTGCCCTTCACCAGGACTACCCGTAAGCCCTCAACTCCCACCACCCTGCAATGACCTCTCTTTTTCCATTAGAGAGATGATTGTTGGCGTATCGTGATGCAGTTTTTCGACAGCATCTAATATTATTATTTCGTGCACTTTGTCTATTCTGGACAGGCTCTTCTAATTGGATGCCTCAGAACTTAATGAATTTTTTTTTTTTTAGTAATGTCATGCTTCAAGTCCATTGATCCCAGAAATTTGTTCACAATGAAAGTCCCTTGGATGTTACTAAACAATTTTTATTTGTTTGTTCATATCACTCTGACAACAAATGCGTTGCACAAAAAATCATGACAAAAATAAAGAAAAGTTCTTTGAACTTTGTTTGCAAATTAATATTGTCGGTCATTGTTTGGTATTATTGCAGATAAGAATGCTTTTGTAAAATTTTATTAAACTATTTTAATACTTTGATCGAAAACAGAGTGACCAACAGAGTGAGTTTGGGAAATATCACTTTTGTGAAGAGACTTATCATTGTTTGTTTTGCCGGCTTGATTATTAAACAATGATATTGAAATGGAGAAAATGATATTGACTAAAAATTTTAATCCAAAAATATGTGACTGTTGGATGAGCTCCAGGAAGCGTTAATAATTCTAGACTATGTACATTAACATTACGATGTGTTTGACTAAAATAAAAGTTAGATCGTTATAAGTTCAATTAAATTTTTGTATTCAGTCATTGCAATAAAAGTGCTAAAAGAAGTTTGTTCTTGGTAAAGATATGATTTCAGAGAAATTCTTTCATCAGCCATTTTAAAAGACAGGAGATAATGTAACAGCTCATCGGTAAAATTTACAAATAGAGGATAGCTGATATTTTGTAGCTGGATATGAACCAAGATAATAACTTTCCTCGAACACCGGACAAACGAGAGCACTTAGTTGAGTTAAGAACATCATATCTGTTGACATTTGGCGCAAAGTAAAGACAAAATGGATTCGCGAAAGCGGTCACTTTATTTACTTGCAAGAAAGCAAAGAAAAAGAAAATGTGTACTGTTTATATACTTATATTGTTTTGCATTAAATTCGCTGTAAAAAAATATTTTCTCCAAAAACACGAAAAACAACAAAATGACATTTCACAACTGATTGCTTTTTAGTACAACTACTCACTACTATGTACCACGTACAGCGCTGACAGCAGTATATCGAGTCTAATCGAGTTACTGCAGGTAGATTTGTAAATCGACTTCATGTAAAAAATTTACATGGGCTACGTCATTAACTCGACTAAGTGTTCTCCCCTATCCGGCGTATAGACTAAATAGTGTATAATATAGAGGTAATATCTTCTATCGTTTCGTATGAGAAGGGATAGTGTATGGAATTTTCAAGGTGCTATTCGAAATCCTTATTGCCCAGAAATCGTCAAAAGTAATTCAAATTTCGTGAAAGTGTGTTCATTACGTAATGTTCGCCTCGTTGCGTGATAATCAGGTCACAGAAAAAAAGATAATATTTGGAAAAACGGAAAAATGAAAATAAAAAGAAGAGATTAAAACACATTGTCTTCTCGAAGGAAAAAATTGTTTTGTCGTTTTTTTTTTATATGCAGTTACCCAATTAGGAAAAAATTCTCAGTTTCCACGTCGTTAATCACAAAATTTTCTTGTCCGATTATAATGGATTCATTAGCGTAAATATAAAAGGTGCATGCAACACTGAGGCATGCTCAAAAGTTGTAAAAATGTTCGCAGATCTAAATTAAATTGGTTCCTTAAAAATGGCGCCGGAAACGTAAGCGCCTCTACGTTTGCATGACATGCAACTTAAGTCTAGGCATAGAAAGAAGTCACAAAAATTAAAAATTAAAAAAAAATAATGAAAAAGAAGAGTAACATCAAAAGCCAATTAGATAGTTAAGAATGTCTTACCGAATCATGCGAGTGGCGGTATTCCATAGCGTCACCTGCCGACTTATCATCGTTCCTCTCCCAGTCGATTTCCTTTTTCAATGACTGCAAGAAGTGGGACTGATTAAAGGTTGATTGCAGTTTCGAGAATTGAAGTATTACCAATGGCACTGACTGCACCGGTCCAAGTCCCGAGGGTCCAGCCATCGGCTCTGACGATATTATTGGGCTAGAGATTCCGCTACTTGTTGCCGTATGCGTAAGATTAGCTGACAGACCGCCACCGCCCCTAGATGATGGTCTAACGAGGTCTGAGGGTACTGATGATGAACTAGATGAATTCGCAGGTGGAACAACAACTGATTGTGGTACAGATTGTACACCGCCACCCCCGCTTGATGAGGCCGAACATGATGGATTTATGGTCATATTTAAACCGATATCATTTGATGTTGCCAGATCTTCGGCTGAGTTGGGCCTTTCACCCGGTGAGTCTTGTTCATCATTGGTAGGTGTTCGGGCTGTTTCTAGTTCACGATTACTGTTGCTTGGACATCTTCTCTGATACAGATCTAAGGGAGCTGGGGATGTTTGTTGCAGTCTTTTAGGTGGTGACGGGCTGCACCGATCAGTTTCACGTTTCAATATTGAACTTGTATTTAATGTTGTTGTCGAACTTGAGGATTGTGCCACTATTGAACCCGAGACTCCAGTCGCTTCTAGAGGTGTTTCACATGATGTTGGTTTTGGCTGCGAATGTGGTCTTAATCTATCTGGCTCCCTCTCTGGCTCTCGCAGCGCTGTACTTTGATTTGTCATTTCTGCTAAGCCTTTCACCTGTTAATGGAGAAGAGTATCCTTAAGTAAATAATACCAACACTTCATTGTTCTATTAGTAACATATGTACGAATATAAATTTCAACGTAAACGGTGTTGAAAATGGCGTTAATGAACACTAATTAATTTGGATATTTTGTTAATAAAAAAATTAGTTCGTACCTTCAACGACTCTGCCGTTTTCAATAGGGCAGAGAGTTGGCAATATTGCACGTTCACCTCGCCTTTATACATGAATTCAACTAAAGTTTGCAGTTCGGAGAAACGGACGTCCTTTAATATCACAATTGGATGTCGCGAGGGGTGGTCCAGGAACAGACTCTGGAAATATGATGAACAGGCCGAGAGAACCACCTGAAAGAGGGAGAAATAGAAATCTCATTAATATTCTTGGCGTTTAAAATCAATAAATTATTACAAACAAATTAAGAAAATTTCAACGCTGAAATGATTTATTTGTTGTTAAATCACAGAAGGCAAATAGTGTCTAACTCCAGGTAAATCAAAGTGTTTGTTTGCAATAAAGAAGGCATTCTTTCTAGTCCTTTAAAATGCAGAACGACTATGAGTTTATTTTCAGGTAAAATAGTAAAAATATGTTCACGACTGCTTGAACCAAAACGTTGTTCGGAAAGTACTTTCTAATGCAGGATGACAACCGAATAAACACAATCAATGATTTATAACAAAACGATTAAGCAATGAGGAGTAAGCACTTCCGTCAAGTACTCGAATTCCGCATTTTCGCAGCTCCTTGCCGATGCGTGAGACCTCTTAAGTCTTAACCATTAAACTCCTTTGCGGGTGTATACACTTTAGGATGATGAATTTGCCCAACCGTTAACTTTAATCGATTTTTTATGGTCATATTTCCTCCATATGCTTTGTATTACCTCGTTACGTCCCGCAAATCTCCTCGTCTTTGTTCCGATAGAGGCTAAAACATTCGACAGGTTAAAACTTCGCAACGCTTTTTGTCGCATCCATGCTAGAAATGATTGAACACGCCAACGACTATTGATGACTCGAAAGGTTCCGGCGTAAGAGCCCCACATGGAAAAATCTTGCAACTAACAAGTTTCTTACTGGCATCGTTGAGTTATTAACGACAACACAAGCAGTTAATCACTTTTTTGCCCTAAACCAATTTTAAAAGTAATTGCTGGGTAGTCATCAGCATACGTCGTAATGCCAAACAATAAATTCATTTTAATAGGCAGCAATTCAGCGAAAAAAAATCAAACGGTTACCAGGCTGCCGCGTCAAGGATAATGAATTTATTAAAAATACTTCGGGTTGGTGTTGGCAAGAGATTCGTTTTATTTTGTTTGGCAAAAACTGTAGCCTCTAGTTTTGAATAGAGCTCTATTCTCGAAATGAATTGTAGAGCCGCGACCGCTATTGGTAGAAGCAACCCTTTTGCCACACTACACTGCAGAAACTTCTTCAGACTGAGCGACGACTCTCTTTAACACCTCCATGTGCTTTAACAAAAACAAAAAGAAGAAGAAAATTTTAAAGAACTTGGACATAGACCCCACCACTTGTCGCGATAATCGCGACCTAACCTTTTCAAGCTTGATGTAAAAATCCACTTATGAAAGTTTCTTCTTCTTCGCTTTCACATATGTGCTCCGAGGCCCTCCTCATGCATGTATCCTGCCAAGATTTAATTTCACCAACAGGAAGCAACTTCAAGAGAGGTGAGAGATTCATTAGGGAAAGTTTTGCAAATTTTGCTGACGCGTGCTAAGTTATACTATGTTTGGTGATTATATTGGTGTGGGTCCGCCCAATGCACTGATCCACCATCTTAGGTGTGTATGCGTCCGTGTTTTGCGAGTACAACTTTTCACAACAAGCATTGCAATTTACTCCGGACTCTGTTGTTCCGGTACAAAAATTTAGACAATAGTTTTTCGTGCAATCCGAATATGTATGGCTGCCTATATGATGGTTGTTCATGAAGTTCCTTCGCACAACAAGAAAAAAACAAAACCAAAAAATTATGGTAAAATTCTTTTTAGTTTTTGTAAATTGATGATTGACTTGTAACATGGACGTATTTTAATGATGTTTAAACGGTTTTAACATATTGCAAAAAAATGTTTTGCTTTAGTTTGAAAAAGAGACATTTTTGTTAGCACTTGTGTTCGCATCATTTGATTGCATCTGTACAAATTAATTATGTTTTTAAAAGAGCACAGAGGAAAATTGCTTTTCACAAGTGTATGCTAGAATAATTCCCATTAGTTTTGCAGGTCCTATTCCTGTATATAAGGAAAGCGAATGTGTACTTCAATAATTTTGGAATGTGCTCATACAAATACTCATATTTCTTTTACTTTCGAGTCGTGAAGGAAATCCAGAAATTCCTATTAAAAAACATGACTGAAATGTTGAGTTCTTCTAAAAAAAAGAAACGTGCCCCATGGTTTTCTGGAGTTTCTAACTTTTTACATTAACGCTACTCACTTTACAGAGCGATAAGAGTATTTGCTTGGAAAAGAGTGTATTCAGCCGAATACCCTGAGCTAGCACAACCCTCCGCCCCTGCAAGGGCTGCTTTCAAGCTAGCGACGCAAATGAACTCTACTGAATGTGAATCTACTTCGGATGAGATTCCCATTTAATAAGTGCCATAAACGATTTGACTGAATTCAGTTAACACCTCCACATACCGACCACCGAAACCACCCCAAACCATTGTCCCTTCTGGCCTCCCGTCACTTATTGCTCCTAGTCTAGCAAATTACTGTATGATTATACGTCTTTGTTCGCCGAGTTGCCCTTCACCTAAAAGAGAGCTTCCATGCTTCTCTAAAAATTCTTTCACCTCACCGCCACGCCGCCCGCAATGTTTCCTCATCTAAAAAGAGTGCACACAGGCTTTCACTCGCCACAACATTAGCTTTGATATGAAAACTCTTTGGAAAATTTCATGATTCGCATAATTATGTCAAAGGAACAGTAGTAAAAGTTCCTCATTATACGGAGTGCTTAGAGACACAGAAATGACTGAGCGGTCCTTGTGAGATCTGTTTAGGCTCACAAAGAGAGTGTGAGTTCAAAACCCCATCGAACTCCCTCTTGGCCCACATTGAGCCTTGTGCCCTGTGCCTGATGTCTGACTCCCAAGCAGCACCGTAGTTTCGATAATTCAAACGGGGTACAGAATGCAGCTTAACTGCCCCCACCCCCTCTCCCTCCGGATTTTTTAGACGTTAGCAGTAATTTCTCACACGTTTGCTTCTGGATTATACCAAAAGAAAAGCCGCATTAGGACCATATGTACCGCCATTAGCAGCAGTGCCCTTGAGTGGCGGAGCTCACCCCAATGCATCCGAATGCATCCTAATGCATCTAATGCAGCCGATTGCGTTGAATATGTGGGGATTTAGTTGGGTGGCAGAGAGCATTTCTGTAGCATAGCACGCAGGAGACCAGGAACGTCTTATTAAGTTTCATGGCTGCAGAAGAAGGAGGACATGCCTTCTCCGCATGCATCTTACATGACATTTCTAACTGCTTATTACCATAAAATCAAGCGAGCCACATCAATTTCAATTGGCCTCAACTTGTGACATCGTCCGATGTGAGAGCACACTAAATCGCTGCTCGCCCGGGGGCGGGGGATCTGCTCCAGCGGCCTGACTCCGATACGACTCCGAGTCGAAAATTTATGGTGAATCGTGACAAGTCCACAACCTTCTTCCTGTGTAATTTCCCTGCGGTATCTAGGCACTGAACATCTTCTTCAGCGGGGAAAAACTGCTAAACAAACAGAATGAAGTTGGCCGGAATACCGCAATCGGAATCCGACATGAAATCGATTAAACTAAACGCGGACACACTTTGCCTCAAATTAGAGCCTGCCTGGGACCGTTGCACGGCCAAGGCTCAGCCCGAGGAGGGATTGTACCTGTTGAGAGTCGCGGCTTGGGTCGCAAATGCTATCAACGCCAACGTGAAATTTGTGTGGTCAACTGCACAAATGTACCGAATGCATGGGATGCGGCAATGCGCCTAGGCGCGATAATCGTCCCCAAGGCCTTATAAATGTAAAACGTAACCGCTGCCGTTGCCGAGCCTTTCTCCAGTTGCCTCATAAACATCTTTATTACGAGCACGCTAAAAGGACGCACAGAGGGGTGATTAATATGTTTTTAATTGGACACGTTTAATTGTTCATCAATCTCGCGCGCATTCATTAGAAGTGAGAGGTTCGACGCTGCTGCTGGCGGGATTGGGGTAAGTGACGATCTCCTCTGCACACGGAACTCGCTGCTTATCAATGAAGCTGAAAGACGGCTTGCAGTGATTGCAATCCGATCGACGGCGTCCGACAGTTATCCACGGTGATATTGAGTGATGCATAAGTGCATCAAATGCGGCACCGTTCCAGGTGCACATTACAAAACAATCCAGTGACACGTTTGCGTTGATCCGCACAGATCCACGCGCGCATCCAAGGTCACCTGCACCACGATCTGCACTCGCGACCGCGCATAAGAACTCAGTGCTGTGGTATCGCGCCACCGCAGCCACAAGCAATGCACCGCTTTTGCGAATAACGAATATATTTTTTAAAAAAAATTTCTTGTCTCTAATCAATTCAGTTGTGCGCTATTTGTTCTGCTGCAGTGCTGCGGTTTGCAATTTTTTATGCGCTTGACTAGGACAAGTCTAAATGCACCATAAGCATCTCATCGGGAAGGCAAAAAAAAAAAAAAACACTGCAGAACTAATTATTTGAGTCATGCAAAAGGCAATTACACAACGGAAAACTGACGCAGACAGGTGTAAAACGCTCCTTTATTGTCCACCAGTTAATGCTAATACAAATTACGTGCGATTAATGGTAGTTGCGATGGAAACGGGAAAAACTTAACCAACGCTCAACTCCGGCCGCAGCCAATTGCACAGAGATTTAGATTAGATGCTGAATTCAATTGCAATGCAATTATGTGGGAATTACGCAGTGTTGTTTGGCCAAAGGGTGCAAGGTTGCCCCGGAAGGTGTAAAGGCGGCTAAATGTTGAACAACTTATGCAGGCGTGGATGGTGATTGGTTTGGGTTCAGAATGCGTTATGATATTTAAATAATGTTGTAGAATTAACCAACAACACACATTCATCGAAAATGCAGCAACAAGACATTGAGTGTAAGTTGCAATTATTGGGCAATGATTAAAAATGTATTGAAGCTGTAAAGTACTTTCAATAGTTCAAATCTAAAGCATAAAATTAAATGGGAAAACATTCAAACCATTGATTGTTATTACGAAAATACAGAATTATTCTCTAATTTTGACTAGTATGAAAAGTATAATAATTATATTTATGAAAGTACTTATAGCTGTTATAAGTATATAAACCCTAGCTGTACAACAAAACGGCACAGTTGTAACACAGAAACAACATTTGTTAAAAAATCGAGTAAAAAATCCAAAAATCGTTTTGCCATCGAAAAAAGAGAAAATCCTTCTCAATTAATTATTGAAAACGCATGTGAAAAAGCGAAAAGTTTTGGTACCTATCTGGAAAATTTCAAAATCGTGTAAAAGAAACCGCTTAAAAACATTTCGTTCAATACCGAAATAAATTCAAAATGTAAATATTCAGTAAACAAAATCAATATTTTTGTATAAAAACGATTCAAGTTTAAAACTACGAAGGAGTTGCCCGAATTTCGCTCATCTTCGAACTTGACTTTATCATTTTAACGAAGTATGTTATTACTGTACCAAATTTCAATCCTCTAGTTATAAGCGTAATTATAATTATAATTGTATTAATAAGAAGATCGGTGGATTGAGTTGGAAAGGAAGGAAAGAATAACGAAAGTGACAAAAGATTCATTCAACAGAAAGCATAAATGGAGCAGAAGAGGGGGGGGGGGATACTATAGCGAAATTCGCGATGGGGAATTGTATAAATATGCGAGACCGCAGACTTGCGCTGCGCCATCGACTGGAACTATTTCCTGCAGATCGAGAAATTCATGGTTGATTTTGTGGCCAAATTGTGGAATTGAAATCCTATAAACGTAGATCAGCGGGAGGCGTACAGAAGGGTACTGGGAGCAAGCGAAGGAGCGGGTGAGATTTGTACCGGTAAAACAGCAAAAAACTTCGGCCTGCACAACAGGGCTACAGCAGGTATCGTCTGTAAGCGCAACAAGAGGATCGTCGAGGACGACGACGGTTCACGAAATCACAATTTACATATAGTGATCACAAGCAACAGGAATCAAAGGGTCCATCCAGGCCAAATATTGGTCATCCCATTCCCATCCGCGATGTTCATCAGATCGTTGATCCTTGTTCGGCTGGCTCCCACCGCCTTCCGGGGTTGCATTTTTGGTCCTTACCGCTGAGCTATTCAACTAGAGCAGACCAATGATTTTTTTCATTTTATTTAACTGTTTTGTTTATTTTTTTACTGAGCGGTTTCTTGTGTAGCTCCCATCTCCAACGCGGAATACTGCTAAATCTCGCGTCGATCGGAGTTCCGCGTCCCTTCAAAAGTGGAAATTTTACAATTGATAGCCTGGGACATCGGTGAAGGTCAAATGTGATCCAGTCGCCGTCGTCTGTTTCTGCTTGCCCGTGCAGCCACCGTTCTCTCCACTTGTAGACAATTCTGACCGCAATTATTGTGCGGGCGTAAATTTTCGGTTTTTTTTGTTACCTGACGGAAACGTCATGGCTGCTGCAGTTTTTGTCCGTCTCAACGATGTCGTCCAAGGAGGCAAGAGGAAGGCCTGCTGCTGCTGCCTCGGAATGTTATTAGGAAAAGGCGGCGGACTGGAACATTATCCCGTCCGCGAGCGGCTGGCGAACTTATCGGAAGTCGCTGCTCTTAGCGGCGGTTATTGCGCCCATTTGTCACATTAACGACGGCAGACCCAAAAACAAATTGACGTAATTAGCGTGGAACGTTCCTTCATTTTGGGGGAAAGCAGTGAAAACTGTGGCGACTTTAATTGATTTCCGCCAACAAAAAACAACACATTCAACCCCTTTCCATTTTGCCTTGGTCCGCACTGATTTCCTTCAATTTCAGACTGCAAAGCAATCTTAGATCTAAGATAAATTTCTCATTTTAGTTCTTTTTTATCTTTTCGCTGTTTTGTGGTGCTACGTTCGATGCACATTCACCTTTAAAGGACTTGGGGAGTTATTCTTAGATAACATCTCTAGGAGTTGGTGGTGTGCAGCTTTGGGGGTTCAGCTTCATGGTGCATAACTCGCTTTTGTGGACTTTAGTCGAAAACCAAACTGGGAGGGGTTAATGCAAGAAACGGACTTTCTGCCCTCTATTTACCACCTTGAGTACAACATTTGTATGCTCCAACTTGAAAATTGTTTACCTTTGTTTTGCTTTTTGGAAAATGTAACAGTATTGCACGATTTCAGAGTTCAGAGTCGTCTAGCACAAGGTGGTTGCATAACATTGATTTTCGGCAATAGAACGACCCAGGAATATTCAAATGCGAAGGACATTTTATTAAATGGGGTCGTGCTTTGATGGAGAACATTTTGGCAGAGACACGCTCAAGGAGGACAGAAAACTTAACTAAATACACAAGCTTTCATAATTTGCTACATGAAATGAAATTAACACAATTTTTTTATGATCACTTTGTTGTAAATTCAAAATGTAATCTGATGTACATTATATTTGGATTTTCACCGACCAGGGTGTAACCGGTTACACACTTGCTAGTTTATAATAATTTAATGCTTTATAAAAATGGAATTCTATGTAAGTTAAAAAAAAAACTAATTGCCAATGAATGTTTAATGAAATATTATGTTTGCAGCAATTTTTTGAAGACGATTTTCAACAAAATTCACAAAAATGACAGTTTTTTAAATTTATCCTGAAGTTGTCCACATTCTCAACAATGGGAATTTTAAAAATTTCCCATGATCTATATAATTATCCAGATAGATAGCAGGATCAACGCTTTGTATGGAGAAGATCTGTATAGGTCCTTAAAAAAACGCACCTATAGACAAACAGAGAGACAGAAAATCACCATAAAGTTAGTTCGAAATTAATTGTGTTCCACTTTTTGAACAAATCAATTGCATCTGCAAATTTTAAATTAATCGAAAGTATAAATATATCTAAACCCCTTTTTAAAAATAAAATAAATTAAGAAAGGAAACACCATTAAATCCTTCCTGTGAAATCAATCTACACTAATCAATTGACGTTTTTTCTATTGCAACTGATTCCTTTCACTTTATAAATGTTAACTTGGCCTGGATGGTTAAGTGAACTCCTGTGGGAACTGTTTGCACAAAGTAATATAAATCAGTGAATGCGATTTTATCACAGCAACTAGCTTTGAAGTTAGTTCAAGTTCAAGTGGAGTTGAGCAATTGTTAATATCCATGCACAAGGGCGAAGGATTCATATCATCCAGCTTCCCAGTTGTCGTCTCATTCTCATATTCAACCAACTGTCATCACGTGCTGGCAAGTGTTAAATTAGAAAAAAAAAAACTTTTGAGACCTGGTATCTGTTGATAGCTCTGATAAAGTCCATAGAGAACCGGAAGTGCAATGTGCACTCTTTGTGCAATGAGCATTCCATTTTTATAATCAAGCACAGCGGCTGTGAATGACATACCAGCAACCAGCCGCGTATGTACATCAGAAATAGCTTCCAATTGAAAGAGGAAATTACGAGTTCTAGCTTCAGCAAGGGCAGGTGTTGGAGGGTTTCGTTCCCTTTGGCCTCATCCCAGCTGTGAGTGATGTGACAGGCCGCAAATGCATCCCCCGCAACGGTAAGTTATTAAAGGCATTTCGAGCCCGAAGAAACGCTGTAGGATGGCAATTGCTAATCTACACTAACCCTTCTGCCGTTAAGCAGGGCCGAAAGCTCGGTCGCAATTGCCGTTATCTGGTATACAAAAGCCTCCCTCTTCTCATACCATCAGCATAAATAGGTGAATGTCAGAACATATCGGTTAGCAGACCCCGGGGCCGGTGCGGCTGTAAAGCTGACCGTTGCGTCCCACCCCGCCGCCATACCACAGAAAAAGCTCGCCAGCACCCGAGAACGCTCACTTAGGCGGGAAAGATTGCTCAGACATGTCGATACACTTGACAAGTGCCAGTGTTTTCGATCAGGCTCCCTGTGTTCAATTACGCAAATTAAATCCAACCGACAATGGGGCCAGAAGGGATGCTGCCGGGGCTAGTCCTGGCGGGACTCAGTGCCACGCATCGCTGCTATGCAAGATCAAAAGTGCAAACCAAACCTGATTGTTGTTGCTGTGATTTGCCTTTGAATTTTTTCCTGTTCACTTGGTCTCCGTTGGTGCACCTCGAAATTCCCCGGAAGGAGTCCTTCTGCTCCAGGCAGAGGAACTGCCGGTATGACCAAAGGTTGCAACATTCACTGTGAGCCGGTGTCGTAAGAGCTCTCACTTCGTCCGTCCGGGATTTTGTGGCCTGACCATTACAGCATTCAGAAGCTAGGAACCGGGACGAGTGAACCGAGTGAATCCTTCACAGATTCTAGTGTATTTCAATGTCAAATGAAGGTGCGGGCACAGATTGCTCTTCTGATGTCATGCACAATTACCCTTAGAGCGGATGCGGTGGAGATGTCTGAGGTGTAAGCAGTGGGGAGGAGGAATCGATGATTATTTTCCCGATCTTCATCGCGTTTAATATAGGTGGAGGAATTCTGGAAGGAGTCACCACTTGCAACGTGATGCATCCTACACAATGTAGCAGGATTTTTTCGTCTCATAACAGAGTCACTGAAGTGTTGCAAATGTCAGCAAACTAATGCTGTAAAATTGAAAAATTGACAGCAAAGAAGGATTTAAAAAAGGATATGCATCGGATCTATGACAGAAGCAGGCGGAACTCACTTTTCGTACTAGAAATTTGATTTTTGAATTTTAAATAAAGGAGTTTTTGAAATAAGTTTTTTCTAAACATTGAACTGTAAAATGCATATTGCTTTATTCCGATTTTCAAATTGCTTTTCATAATGTATTGAAAGCAAAAACAAAAAATAAACATAATTATAAGTAGTAATATTATAAATGTTAAACTTTGAATGTTTGTTACTCAATCGCGCTTAAGCACTCAATTCCACATTTTTAATTTTTTCCCAAAGGTATTACCTATATATATAAATGGCGGTCGAAAATTTTTGAACTCAACCCTCAAACTGTCGAACTTTTATATTTCGTTCGTTAATTTTTTAGAAAATGGGATCGTTCGTAAATAGGCCCAAATTCGGAATGGTATGTGCAAATGTGGGACGAACAAGAATTTTTAATGAAAAATGGGTTAATCTTGACCCAATTAGGACAAAGTGGCAGCATTGGTTTTAAGTGATACTTGATTGAAAATACTTTATTGAAAAAGACTTGGCTTACTTTATGGATTTAGTTGGTATTTTTATCTCTATTTATATTACGAGTACATCGTAACGTAATACCAATTTTCATCGCACCGAGTGAAACCGGGTAACAGAACTAGTAAAATGAAAAACTGAAAATGAAATATAATTTATTATGAATAGATACACTAGTACGTGTTTGAAGATTTCTGCTTGTAATTTTTATAAATAAAATCTTTATTTAAATTCATTCCATCGTCGTTTCAAAAAAGGCTAACAATACAGCCAATACAGGTCAATATGAATTGGTTAGCCACAAAAACTTGTATTAAAAACAAACATGATATTATATAATATGATATTGTAAATCATGTGCTACAGCCTACGTAACGTTAATCAAAAATGTACTATACTTTATTAACACTTTAAATGCAATCATTTTATTACTTAAAATGGAATTGATGCCAATCCCTAAGAAGCGCGTCCTGGAAGGAGATTCCGCCACTGCAATTGCCGCATCCAGTGCTGCGTCACGTTTCCGTGCAGGAGAGAAATTTCCGCGCAAATTGCGTTTCTAGGTCATTTATGTAAACGAGTTAAAGTGCTCGAGAATTTAATCAGCACCGAAGAAGGAAAGCAGACTTCCTCAGTATATCGTCTTTTGAAAAATACACGACATCCGTGTCGAACACTGTGGACAAGGGCAGCTGGAAGAGTGCATTCTTAAAATGTGCGAAGCTTAAAGATCGGCTCGTTTGGGGGTGGTGGACCCCGCCGAGAGCTCAATAATTAACCAAACGTCAGCTGCAATTGTGGAACTGAAATTTTAGCATCATTGCAGTCCTGAACTGAGAATGACCCGGTGTGAGACAGTTGGAGTCGCCATTCGCGAAATCTAAGATTCACATTCGTTGAGGTTTTCAGTGCGGATAAAAAGGCAGTTGCCGGCTGTGAACAGTTCCTTTACATGCAACTAATTGCAACGTCATCTTAATTGCATAGTGGACTCGATACGTTGTCAATAAGGCGCGTTCAGTGTGCTACAAAGCCATAAAATTATTACGAGGCTGGGGCAAGTCTCATTATCCACTGCATGGACTGATCTAATAATAAAAGTGATGAAAACTGGTGGAAGTATTTCATAAAGAAGTGCGAAAGGCAGCTCAGCCGTCAGCGCGGTGTTTTTGTCTTCATGCGCGTTTCAGTTTTAGTATTCTCGTTGAATGCAACCATAAAAATGGTTAAGGAGATCATTTGTCCGCTGAACTCCTTCGACAACGGCTGGCCATTACTATTGCTAGACACTGCACTGCATTCGACAAAACGTAATAGCATACGGCAAAAAAGGAGAGCTAATTTTTACTGAGGACAAGAGCGTATCTAATTAGATCAAGGATCCCATGGTTAATCGATACATCTATTATGACAGAGCATTTAAGTCTTAGCATTGGACGAGACCAAAATGGCGGAAGGGTCTTCAAAATGCTGAGAGACGCGATCAGCTCAAAACCCATTGATACCGTGATGATTCCCTCTTGTCTGCGTTGCCGCTGAAATCGATTTTAATGGTGGAAATTATACACAGCACTCCAAAGCAGTCTGTCCGTCATAGTGCAGTTAATTACTAATTGCAGCAACAGTTAACACATTCGCTACACCAGAAATTGCAATAATCCAACTGTGCGCATCTGGTTTTATGTTAACTTGCGAGCTGCGTAACTAAGTTCATTGCAGAGATTTGCACAATTTTTGCAGCCTTTATTCGGTTTCACATTTTCTAAGGTCTTCGATTTGTTTCGGAATTGCATCACATTTAGGGGTTTCAACGTTTGCCATATACGTAACATGCCTTAAGCCAGACTGATGACAGGCTTTCAAAGCGTTTGCGGAGGAAGGAAAACCATTCAAGGACTTTCAACAGTATGTCGAAGGTGCATATGTTTCTCACAATTAAATTTTTAATTATACATTTGAATCACGAACGACGACGGCTTTAAGCGTTTTTTATGAGTTTCCCGAACTCGTAACTAACAGTATGCAAGATTTTAAGTGTCATACTTTTGTGAAATATTCGTAAGAAGTAATAGTTTTCAAAATATTAAAAAAAATAAAAATAATAATAATAAAAAAAAAAACAAAAAAAAACTAAATAATATTCTTAAATTTGTCCATACTGACATTTAACAGACATATATTACAACAAACTTCAAAACGCAAAAAAAACACTTAATATAGTTCATTTTTGTTTGGTTTTTTGTTAAAATATTGATATTATAAACAATGAACGATTTATTTACTACTATATTATAAATGAAAAATATGACAATTTTTTTTGGTTGTGTTTCACAATGCTTGTTTTCCAAAATCATCGGAAAGCTAAACCAATGTTTGGAGCTCATTCAAGCTTCGCATCGAAATGCATTATTAGCAGAAAACTTTGAATGGACCTTTGGACGTTCCAAGGAGCCACAAAAAACTCATGATTTTTTAATTAGATTTTCATGCCACTGACAGTGAATAGCGATAAATTTAATTCTACTGAATCTAATGACAAAAAGTATTTTCATTTATGTGAAACACTGTAATTATATTATTAAACAAATCTATTGCTTTTCTTTCAAAATAAATCTCGATAATTGATTTTTTTTCGCATGTTTATTGACGTAACGCAGGTAACATTAAAAAGTTCATTACAATTGCAATATTAGAAAAAAAGTAATTGGAAAAAAAACCTGAGCCAAAGAAGTCAACAAATTTGATGTGTTATTGCATTTCTGTTCATTACATCACTGAGCAATGAACATGTATGTTTTTCTATTTTATTTTTTTTTTTTAAATATCCTTGCTTTTTGTTTACTCAAATGCTGTTAAAATTTCAAGTTAATTATAATTCAGAAAAATAAACCAAAACAATAAAAGAAACCGACTAACGAGGATTATTTGTTCTGCTAAAGGATTCATATCTCGGTTTTTTATAATCTAATTTTAGTAATTAATATTAAAAGAAAAACTCACCTTATGGGCTCTGATGGAAGCGCCCTCAGAACAAGCTAATGTGACGTCCACCAGACTCTCGTCCTGCAATAATTGACTAAACACCCCTAACAGGTTGGATTGATGATTGTTCCACCTCAAGCAGTAGTGCTCACTGCCCATGTCGGTGACAGCTTACGCTGCTGCAAATAGAAAGAAAAGGATCCAAGTTAGTGCGCTGGAATCAAGGAATTCAATTAAAGACTAGAAAATCAACATGGCTCTTGGGGGCGGCCGGGTTCCACGGCCCGTGTCCACTTCCGAGCCGAGCTTCGTTTTCAGTGTGCGCGCAAAAGATCGTCGTCCGAATTTGTATTCCGAGCGCGGTACGACTGGAAAGTGCATGCGCCGCTCACTCCGTGTTATTACTCGTTACGTGGAGAGGCGTTGCGCACGCGGTTTACATTTTACATAAATGCGCACATGCGTTAATTAACGAAATTAGTATCCCACGCTTGATTTATGAATTAACGGACTGCAACCTGGGGTACCAGATCGCACACTCGGTGCATGTTAATCGGTGCAGGAAGGCAGCCATCTCGGCACTCGGCAGACCGAACATTGTTGTCGTTTTGGTGCCCCCCACGTAAATCGGCCGAGGTTCATCATCTTTTGCGAGTTGCGCCAATCTTTGGCCGAGGTGTTAGAGCAGTGGTCCGCACGGCTCCAGAATTGATGTTCTTTGATACAGCCGGACCTGGTCGATTGCACTTTTCAGCACCTCGTCGTCCGTTGGCTGATCGCGGTGTGACGGTTTCTCCCGCGCGCCGTTTTGTACTTCAATATTTAATGCCATAAATAAATAAACAGTGGGATTGCTCCCTGGCCAGATATTGTGGGTCTATTCGAGAACCTCTGGTCCACCTCGCGCCCTGTGCTACTGGAACATTTACCGCGCGAATTGGACCCAAGCCATCCCGGCAGCCAAGGAGCGCAGCATGGCCGCTCAGAAGGCCGCGCAAAGCCTTCACCTTGCCTGATTTATGTTTTGTTTATCTGCTCAAGTTGAGGTTATGTAAATTGGGCCTTAAATCAATTTGAGCTGTTCAAGTATCCAATGTGCGCACAGTCTTCGCGGCCGTTAGGTGAAAAGTGTTAATTTAACATTTTTCTTTTCCTTTTTTTTTTAATGCGGGGTTATATTTGCACATTCCACTGCAGAGCAGTTGAGTGCCGGAGTGAATGCGTGTATTATGAATTGCAGGGACCACAGTTGGGCCCGCTGATTCATTTGATTTCGCGGAAACACCAATGTAATAATTGACTGGATCTCGACATTGTGGGCAAAAGTAGCATAACCTGTCAGGTTAGCGCTATTAATTATCCGCTCGTGTTGTGTCATTTCTTCTCCAGGCGGGACTGCGATCGGGGCTGGGCAGCTCTCCTCGAAAGTCGTATCATTTGCACCATCCCACTTACTCCGCGAGATGATCTGAAAACAACGCCCGCAACTCTTAAAAACGTTTTGTTTGGTTAATTAAATAGACGAACATATTGTTGCTATTACAGATTTAAACTGATTGTTTCGATTGATATTCAACAACCAATTCGAAAAGATGAATACTTTCGAGCATCTGAGAGCAAGTGCTAATTAAAAGTATGTTGGTGAAATTTTACCGGGAGATTGTTTAGTTGAACAATCGGCAAGCTTAAAACACACACCTTTTCTGTTTATTGTTACATTTTGTAGTAAATAAAAAACATTTTTTTTTCAAGAGTCAATTAAGTTTTTTATGAATCCATTCCATATTGCTTAATTTGAAAGTGAGCATAAAGTAATTATTGTAAAATTTACTTTTCATACATATTATTTACTTTTATAGATTTGAATGGAAACAATAAAAATATATGGAAATAAATAAGAATGTTTTCCGAGACAAGGAGGTAGAACGTAACCCTGTGGCACACCATCACTTCGGAAACACAAAGAGTTTACACATGTCAATTAGTGTAATTTCGATATAAAATTATTACGAAATTTATTGCTGCCGCGGATAATAAGTGCTCAAATAAACCAGAACCAGCGTTGTTAATAATAGTTTGTGGAACTCAACTGGCGCAAGTTTGTTGTCAAGTGTACATTTTCTACTAGTAAATCAGGGTAGGTAGATACTGGCATATCATATCTTGGTTGCGTTCAAAAACAGTTGATCGGGGTCGACAGGAGTTCAGCACGACCAGTTCAGAAGTGTTTTGGTCCAGGAACTGGACTTGCATTAGTGGATTTGACATTCGCTCTGACAGGTTAACTGCGGCATTTTGAACGGATTCATGTGCGCCAACAGAGGCAATTTTTATGCACCTGGGGACGCCAGTCGAGCCTGGATTTCCACACGAAAGTTCACATCGTATGCGTCTCTTGTAGTGCACAGGTTTCAGTATCTCATTAGGCTTAGACGCCCAGATTTATCGTGGCACGATAAGTCTGCAACTTCTGCTGGAAACGATAAAGGTGGAGACCGAATTAGGAATGCTGGAAAATTCATGGGACTTCCGCGTCCGACCGTAGTAATGAGGCCGGACCGCGACGTATTTATTTATCAGGGGCACAAAGCCGATACTAGAAAATGAAATTACGCAGCGGCCTTATCTTAATGAAAACTATTAGTTAGGCAATGGAGAGCTGTTATCGGGGAGACTCGGTGATCCAGCCTCCGACGCCACCTGGACCGGACCGGATCAGGACGGGGATGTCGTCACATTTGCGAATTCCCACGGCGCTTGACTATTTTTCAATTACAGTTAGCTCCTTTTAGAGGTGTAATCATACCCCCTTTGGCAGGAGAAACAAATAGCGATATGTGCGCACAGCGCCCGTCCAGTTAACAAAAATTCACCGCCAGGTGGACCCTGAGAAGGTTCGTATCAATCGCGGCACAACTCAACCAAAAGAGACGCAGACTAATTCCAGCACAATGAGAGCTCACCTTAATTACTGTAATTTCGCGGGTGCATAAAGCGTTATTGGTCCCGTTGCACCGTTGAATCATCACAATATCTTGGGGCATTGGTGCAAGGTGGTTCATCCCATTGGCAGGCGCTCTTCTGCACAGCGCCATTGCAATGCAATTACAGCGAGCTCACCAAATTGACCATTCGCTCTCTTTTGTTCAGCATCGGATGCATTGAGGTGTATGCAATTAAGAAATCTCGTAATGAATTATGATTAAGACACCTCCGCCCCCTGTACGGCCGCACCACAGTCGCGAACAGTAATTTCAATCATCATCTCGCCATTATTTGATTCATGGAAATTGATTAGACTTGTAAGTAGTGTTGGTAATTGCGGGGCATGCTCGTCGTCGTCATTGAGGCTTTGCGGCGCTGGGTGACATACGTGGGACTGCGTGCTGCACACGGCTAATTACTGTCAGGGGCAGGAGTGATAGGGCGCCAGGGCGGATGAAGTGGCGCTGTTCGGGAGTATATTGATGCATGACAAGCAGCCGGGGGTAGCGAAACCGATGCATTTCGAACCAGCCGAATTTATCTAAATTTGTTCCCCCGAGATGAGAATTAGGAAATTCATGTTGCTCAACCAACCTTTGCATATTATGCATATCCGAATTTCAGTTAGTTCCGCGGCATTTGATCGCTGCAATAAGCTGCAACTGATAAAATACACTCGACCTGAACCCGGTGTCAGCCTTCAGCCGGCATGCAGTGATATCTAGCTAGCGAGCAGCCGTGTTTTCCAATTTGAGGCCGCAGCGAAAAATCCAAGGCCTGTCACAATAAATTTTCATAATTCAACACGATTCTGAAAATTATAATCACCAATGTCGAACTGAGAGCGGTGCCTCACAACAGATCTGCCGCAGCAGCCGCTGGACCCGGAGATCACGTCAAATTGTGAAACTTTTCAACATGCGAAAATTAGTAGCCAATAAATTCCCACTGCAGACAATGGTGGCCTCCTTTTTCTGGAGCCATTATTATGTCCGAATGCGTAGATAATTTTATGGTGATTCCTAGAAAGGTTTGGCAGCAAAACTCTTGTGGCAATAGTTGCAATGTAGAATGCGATTGCGCACTTTTTGCGCAGGTGTGTAAAGTTATAATAAACTATAAAAAAAACGGTGCAACTCGCATTATGCAACTGAAAGTATTTTCAGTATACGGAAAAACAAATAAGCGTAGACTATTTGCAAAAGGATAATTGTTACAAAACATTTCCGAATGTTCTTTTGAAAGCATTCCATGAGGGTTGCAAAATGACTGTGTGAAATAATTTTTTTTTTTTTCACTTTTATTTATAACTTTCACTAATGTCAATAACGTTTGTTCATGCGGCTTAATTAATTTGGTTTGTTTGCTTCTATATTTTCAATCCGATATTCGGTAAAACTGTTACAAGCTTATCTGCGATTTCTCAGCACACTATCAAAATTAATAAAAAAAACTAATACAGAAAGTATAATTATTAGGTAATTTGTTTACGCCAATTATGACATATCCTCGATGTAGAACGACCCAGTCTGAACACAGAAGAAACAATTTTTATATATAGAAATGGAGTAAAATACTGCGATAATATAATTAATTTTAATAAGTATTAATAAGAACAATATTCAACGAAAGAAAGTTAATTCAGTAAACAAAATCCAAATTTTTGTATAAAAAACTATTGAGCTTTCTATGGCAACACTAAGAAGGTGTTGCCCCATTTTATTCATTTTAGCAGTGTACCAAATTGTAATCCTCTAGCTGCAAGCGTTCTCGAGTTATCGTCTGGAGCGACAGACAGACATCCACTTGAAACGTTTTCTTTTCATTTCCCAATAACGAATATATAGTTTTTTTTTTCTATCACCATTACTTCATGGCGTTACAAACGTTCGCTCAGAAGTCACTACTACATAATAGGTACCCTACTTCTACAATTTTGAAATCCTACCCACCCCCAAAAAAACGAATTTTGGATCCGCCACTGCTTTACATGCACGGTCAACATTTTCAGAAGCTTCAAGAGTCTCTTCATTATAGCGTTAGGAAAATATTTCTGGGGAACCAATGCCCAGTATATCGAAAGTCACATTTTCGATAAACCAAATAAGGGAAACTTTTAATTATTTATTTTTATTCGCTTAGTACAAATTACAGTAAATTAATAACACATAAAAAAAAATTACAACAAAACTGTAAATAAAAACCACCCACCACTCATAACCCCCACTCCAACATTCAACAATATTGACATATTTGCTTTTCTTTAGAAATAAATGAGAAAATGTGTATCATTTAACATCCTTCCGTTTTACGTTAAAGATTTGTGGTGTCAATATACCGTAAGAGCAGCTTTGGATATGCATAGTAAATTAATTTTTGGAAACAAATTGACCTTGTCAATTTAATTCGCACTCTCCGAAAAAAATTGTTTTACCTATTGTTATCTTTCATCCGTAATGAAGGAATTATTGATTTAATGCAATTGTGTGCACATTGAACAGTGTGAATATGAGCAGGAAGTAAATTATAAAAGAGCATCCGTTTATATTATAATATTTCAATACATAAACAATTGAAATATTTGAAAAGGTAAACAAATATGCCTGAATGAAACAGAAAATCAGCGCAAGTATGAACTATGACGTCCCAGCATTTCACAGGAATTTTCACACACACAAAGTAACGGACGTGAAACGTATTTGCCATGAACAGAACGGGATCGTTTTGAGAGGAGCTCACTGCGCGAGTTGGGATTCATTGCAGGAGAACCGTTGAACGAGTTCGGGCGGATATTGGAAGTTCAAATAGTTTCAGAAATTATACCCAAGAAATGGAAGAGGATTCGAAGCGTATAAAGATTGGAGTGGTTGAAGTAGACGAGAAAACAAGGGTGGATTTTATAATCAAGTATGATTGCACATTGCAGAAATTAATGCATAAATATCGAGAGAGAATGGTGAGTTTATTTTTTCGTTACCTTAAATCAGAGAGATTCTGAACATTTTTATTTCCCAGAATGTCGACGATTGCTTAGGACGTTTTTTTTACCGAGGAATGCGTATAAGCGGATATTGTACTCCTGCCATAATGGGAATGAAAAATGGAAGCACTATTATCATGGATCGTTTGCCGATTGAGAATCAAAACCCAACAACAGATGTGTATGATAACCCACTAGATCCCGGTTCGTCGTCTTCTTCATACGAAGATTAAGATATTGTAAGTCTTAAAAAATATTTTTCAACAAAAATTTTGTAATAAATTTATGAAATTTATTTGCAGGAACATTTTGAATCCGCTGGACTTTTGGATGCTAATATGTATATAATATATGTATGAATAATAAAAATGTATGTAATTTAAAATAGCGTTTTCGATGTGTTGAGAAAATTGAATAAATGTCTTAACGTTTAAATTTGAAATGTGTACATAATGTATTTTAAATTTCTGACTTGTATTCCTCCTTAATTTTACCATTTACAGGTAATTTGTTTGATAACAGAATATAATATTATTTCGAATAACAATAACTTGATTGTTGTTGTTTCCAGTGGAAAATGTTTGGTAAAAAATTGCAGTTTATTGCTCACTCCTAATTAATTTTGTTATACTTTCTTGTTGGTTGAATGCGTATCCGTTAGATACGACTGTGATGCTTGTGGAAAATAATTGCATTGTTGCAATTTACGATATTACTACATTATTGCAGGAATTGTGAATAAAAGAGTCTCTATTTACTTTTATTTTCCTTTTACGAAATTCGTATAATCGGAAAATGTGTGCATAGATGGTTTTCGTTAATGGCGGACAAAGAGATTATGTGCGCCTGTCTGGTATAAGGAGTTTCTTCGGGTGGAGAAAAATGCACTGTAGCGGGGAAATGCTCACATCTCCAGTTCATTAATCTGCGAAACGCAGCCACTACTCATGCAATTCTGATTGCCATGCTCAACAATTTGACTATTTTTTATGAATTTTCTATCAATCACCAATACGGATGAAAAGTAATTTAGAATATACGAAGAGAACGGGGTGGAGGTTTGCACGCAACTGATGTGCCGATTCACATTGCAAAATTAGAAGTTCCGTTGTCTCCCTTAGATTGTAATATTCCTAATACATATTGCAACATCGAAAGCTTTGGGCTGTTCGGTGTATTTTTCAAACCCAAGGTCACGTTGCATTTTCAGTTTTCAGTTGTTGCTTTCAGAGTCTTCAGAGAAATCAAAGAGAAAGAAATCATGCAGATTGTTTGTTCAGTGTTTTTAGACGCTTTTTATATATACCTACAATATAAAAGCAAACAACCATTTCAACAAATTTTTTTCGAGGAAGTTTTACTGTATTTGTACATAGAAGTAATGCCACTAAGTGCATCTATCTATATAATAAATTATTATGCCGAAGTTAACATTACCGGGATTGCATAAACATAACCAACTGATAACCTTTGTCCGCGAGAATTGTTCAAATTTGATTTAAACTGATAAACGATATTATAATCGCGTTAGTTTGGAAAACAGCAGCATAAAAATTGTTTGTTGTGTGTTGTCAATCTTTTGTCTAGTGGGTGGAAAATTAAGAAAATTTGGTCAGTTACAAATACATAAAAAAAAATTTTTCGCTAATAAAAGACAAACACTAAAAAGTTGCCAGAGTATAATACAATCAGGTGAATGGCGGCAATTCCAGATCCTGATGAGGAATGCAATGAAATTAAACTCATCACCCCATAAGAACGCGTTTGACGTCAGTTCGCGGAGGAACATTATCCAGTGCAGTGGTTGCAGGCCGGAGATAAAGTGCAGTTCGTATGCTGGCAGAAATATAGTACGAGTAGTGCCGGGAAGAGTCTTAGAAACTATCATCGGTTTGTGCAATTACTTCTGCGGCAGTCCGGCACGGTTCATTTGCGCTCAGATTTTTTATTTTCCAAATGCTCGTTCCGCTCTGCATATTCAGACCAATGCGGTTCTCGTAGCGCGTTTCCAGCTTTCGAGGCGCTCGACGGAGTTCTGCAGTGGTGCCCGCTGCTCAGCATCATCCATTCCTGTTCCGTGCAGAAAAAATTGGACAAAGCAGTTTACTACTTTGTTGTGGATATTGGTCTCTTAAGCCGCTGATTCACGCCATCGGGCCGCGGATCAGAGCCGAAGGCCTCCATTGAACAATTATTGCCATTTCCGAAGTTTACCAATCATTTCTTCTTACAATTTCTCTGCAACATTTGCAATGCACGTTTATTATTTTGCTGTTTAATTGCAGTGTTAAAAAACGGACGACCTATGATGGAAGTAGTTTACGTTTGATCAAATGGTACGTAGGGGAAGTAGGGAAGGTTCAGATGGCTACTGGTCACCAGTCATCCAGTCAGAAGTCGTGCCATACAAACTTTTCGGATGATTTGTGTCGCATTGTCTCGGATGACTTGTGACCAAAAAAATGCGACACAATTCATCGGATGAATTGTGACCAAGAACTCCGATGACTTGTGACCGGATGACTGTTGACCAGACCCTGGTTCAGATCACTTGATTTAAATAAATTATTCCAATGTGATTACAAGCAGACCCCACGCATGGGCTTTCGATTTTTACTGCAAACAAACCTTCGAAAGCAGCTCCCACTTAAGAACATTTTACTAAATAGAAAGGATCTTGTTGTTGTTAACAAAGTTACATAAGCAAATAGGAATAATCTCCAACTATTTGCGACTACAAATTATATTCCATAATTGTAGTAAATAAATATTCCAATTTTTTAAAACAAAATTCTGAGTTTTGGCTTCTTTCTTGAAATTTTGCAATTTATCTGACTTAATGAAGCGTTTTGTTGAGGTAAAAGTGAAGAGCTATTAATCATTTATTCTTCACGGTAATGCATTACTTATGCATGCTTATTTTTTTCGATTACGGAATGCAGATGTGTGTAATGAATCATAAATGGTAGTTATTTTTAATGATGACATGAAATGAAGGTGTTATTAAAACAAATGGAAAAATTGCTTATTTCAAATTATTGAAACTGGTATTTACTTTTTTTATTAAGTTCATCATTTTTGTTTTCAGTTAGTTTCAGAGGGATTTTAAAAATAATTTGTATACTAAATTTTTCAATTCAGAAATGCCTGAGTTTGAAAGTTCAAAATGAACTCAGGTTCATGTTTTTCTCAGTTATAATTTTCAAATAAAAAACGGCACCTTGACAAAAGTTGGAAACAAATGAAACAAAATATCGCAAAAAGAAATGATTTTGTAATAACTATTCATATTTTCAGTGATGCTGTTCTTCACTTTGTGCAAATCGGCAAGCAGGAATCTCAAGGATTAGGTGCATAGATAGCATAATAATTCTGCTTTCTGTATTGTGTAAGCTTTTAGCTTCCGTTGGTCAGTGAAAAAGGCGAGAAGGGAAAAAAACAGATGGAATCGAAAGTCCCTCGAATTACTTGTGGCAATTTCTTGTGCTTGATTTAATTCCACTGCTCCTTTGGTAGCGGTGTTCAAAACGGCCGCCGCCGCTGCTGATGCGATCGAGGGTACGGTGGGTCGGTTGATGGGGGTTACTGGGGTGGGCAGAGGGGGACTCGAAAGGCAATAAATAAAAATTTATTTACATAGCTGCAGTGGAATAATCATGAATTGCGTATTAATCACATACCAGAGGCAGAGAGGTAGAGGTCATGCGGGCAGAGCGGCGAGCCTGCCCTGAAACAATGTGAAAGTTCCGGGCTGTGTGTGCATACGTGTGCGCCGCGATTATGCAACTCAATTGAAGCACAATTAGCTGCAATCGCACTGGAAATTGCTGTAATTACAGACGCATACACGGCGACATGCAATCAGCTCGCCAATTGCCGGAATCTGTAAGAACGCGCAACAGCATCAGATACAGATACTCCCGTGGTTTGTGGAAGCAAAGAATCTGATAAAGGCTGGGGATATAAGAATCGACGGGTGAGCCCAAGGCCGCCGCGCTGCACGCATAGTGGCGAGTGAGATGCGGTATTTGGTGCACACCCGCGGAACTCGTTATGGATTGCATAACCAGCGGTCAGCTGACATCCATATTGAGCGCAAAAATACCTGTAACAGAATGGAAGGAAGGAGTGCACTGAAGCTGGGAGCCGCCGGAGGAGCGCGACTCGAGGAGCCTGCTGCACCGGTATCCACCCACTCTATTCAAGGAGATCGCGAACAAAAGAAAATAAGGCTGCTCGCTTGCAGGTGATAACGGGAAAATGCCAACACCGCTATTCGGGAGCATTCCAAACGGACAGAGCGTGTGCATGCTGTGCCATTGTTCACGTGTTGCTGGAACCCTTTTTCGATGTACTCCTACTGGAATTTTGTGGTACCAGTGCAGCGGCACACTGTCCGCTGTCGTCACCCCATCCCGCCCACTCGCGGGCAACCTGTAAATTTGTCCACGAAACGCGGACACATGTTAACAGTAGCCAACCTGGTCAAGATATTAGCCATACATCTCTGGCGCACAGCTGCTGTCAAGGTGAGTGGTTACCACGTATGGATTGGGAATCGGTTCCTTTTTTGCATCGATCGCAGATACCGCGCACCACGGAAGGATGTGTGCCGTGCATCATTCCAATCGGGTCCATTGCTGGGAGGTGGCAAGAGGTGCAGTGTGCACCGCGGACAAGGTGCTGTTGCTGCTGATGCTGGATGGTAGTGGCCATTTGGCCGCTGCTGGATCTTCCAAGCGACAAAATTGAAGCCGCAATGATAATGCGGCACACGTTCTCCACGGGCTGCAGTTGCTGCAGCTTGGACAACTGTGTGACTGGCATGCGTTGCAATTTTGGCACGCTTTTACGCGTTTTTCCTGGTCGTATAGGATTCTAACGCGGAATTCGCGACAGTCGCAATCGCGGTGAATAATCAGCTTGACAGCTGTGGAAATTCGGTGACAGCTCCCCGAAGTTTCTGCAGTGCCGGACATCGCACTCTTGTTCCCAGTTCAGTGGACGCCGCGGGCAGAATGTGGGGAAATACCAACAAAGACCAATTTCACGCCACGTAACCCGCAACCCATATTTGTTTTTATTTTGGTCTTGGTATTATTGTTATTTCTTCTTGGTTTTTTTTTTGGAAAAAGTACACGTGTTAAAAAATCATTTTTTGCACGTCACACCTGTAGTCTGTAATCAGGATGTTTCGTACATTGCCGTTTTTCCAATTTGCTGTCCTTGAAGGGTTTCTTGTCGGAGCAAAATCACATCGCTTCGTGAGCCTTCACTCTTTTTAATTTTTGTCACAAACAGCACCCTATCCGCAATCTGCAATCTGCATGCTGCACGTAGTGCTGTTTGTTTTTGCCATCATTACTCAACTTGCATGCGTTTAAATCACCTATATAAAATAGCCTCCAGTTTGGGGTAATTATCCTTCATTTTTTCCGCGTGAAAATTTAAGGGTGGGTTGGCAGTTGTACTGGAATGCATCCAAACTTTGTCCGTTCCGTGGTGTGTTCAGTGCGGCTAACTTAGTTGCAGTAAAAAAAAACCCAAAAAAAATAGTTCCTTCCTTTCCGTCTGCAGTGACGGTCTTTAAATTTTCCGCTAAAACTCTTAAGATTTTGTGATATGCGAAAACTGTGGAAAACTTTTTCGCTTGGCCCATCCCTAACTGCCTAGATGCGAGTCGGATATGCACTCTATAAGCAGTATATAATTGGAACCGGAGCGTAAGGGGATATGTAGAAAAAGGGGCGAGGGCGGGAAATTTGTTTTTCAAAGGCCATATTGCAACACCTTCCCTTGCCTCCTGAACCCGTAAAAGCAGTCTTTAAAATCCGATTACATTTAAGGTTCTTGGGAACACTCACAAACAGAAGGACACGCCTTGCACGACGAAATATTTTGAAATTTTCCTTGCATACTTTTAATGCATAGTTTCAACCCTATTTGAAAATCAATTATTAACATAACGAATAATTATAGTGCTGCAAATTACTTGTGTTGTTTACTGATGTCCTCGAATCGATATTAACAAACACGTATATAGTGCAGTTGTACTTTGATTTCTTGGTTTTCCAACTTCTGAACACCATTAAAAATGCATGACAGAAATTTTGTAATTTCTTGGAAGGGGAATTTTGACTTACTTCGATTAACGTCCAGTGACCGACAAATTGTTCGTTGCATTAGGATTTGAATTTGAATTTGGTTAGAAAAAAATAAGACAAGTGTAATCAGAATAAAATGCATTCATTCAATCAGAATCCTTTTCCTGCAGGAATGAAACTCAAAAAATATTTTATTTTTGTGACAAATTTATTGATGAGAGAAAATCTTGTCACTTTTTTGTATTCGACTGTAAGACACATGCGATACATTTGTCGTTGCAACTTGCACTTTACAAATGCAAAACGGCAAAAACATTTTTATTTTTAGTTTCGGAGGTGGTGGTGTATGAATTTTGTGCTAGCTCAGAGAAAGTTCGTTGCGTAATCATCGGAACTGCACAAGAGCTCTACTTCAGGCATATCAGACCGGAGAACACCCCCACATTCGACCACCCTGTGCAATGATTGTGTGTATAGTTGGCTTCTGATTGCAATTCGTCGCTGTTGCTGCGTTTTCTTGCATTTATTTTTTTCTTCTATATAAATATATATGTATATATAAATAGTTATATGCTTCTCACGCTTTTCACTCGGATGGCGACACCAGCGCATCAGATAACAAGCACCAGAACAGGTACATGACAGATATAGGGGAGATACGCGGAAACGTAGTTTCTGGTGGATGCTGCAGGCAGTCACAAAAAAAATATATATATATATATATATATATAAAAAAAATCACCGTGACATGTGCATTCCATTGATTAAAATTGTTCTGCTGTTGTTTCATGCGGGTGGGTTGATGATGGCCGGGGGTTGGTGGGTGAGTGGAGGGAAATTAATGCTAGCAGGCGCTTTTTCCTAAAGACCTCAAAGCTCCGCTATGCTCCGATATACGAGTGGCAACGAAGCACCCTGTGCAATACCTCGGGGTGCTGTCAGTTGCGAACGCACTCCGGATGCACGTGTAAATAAATACGTAAAAACATTCGAGATTCACCTGAAAGAATCTGACAATTTGTGCACCGGCACCGCGGGGGAATGGGGGATGGGGTTGTGATGGTAGCGAGCTTCTTTTGTTTATTTTTAATATGGGGAAGTATTTTTTATTTTTGTTTTTCAAGTGCATTCGAGAAGCCTTTTCAGCGACAACGAAAAATCCAAACGACGAAAATCCGCTCGCCACCGCCGCGCCGCACCGCACAACCCACATCACCAACAGCACCAGCCCCGGCGACTTGACGGACTGTGACCAATAGATGACCGGCACGGAATTCATCTCGATTCGGCCGCGAATACAGCATCCCATTACAGCCGGGTCAGTCTGGGTATCTAGGGCGATAGCTTGGTCTCGCCTATGGTGCGGGTTCCCTGCAACTCTATACCAAGCTTGTGTATTTTTGGTTTTTACGTGATTCCCCGCATATATGCCAGCTATGCCTGTGATGCTAATTTGATTCAAGTGAATTTGAACATGAACTTGAATTACTACTGAGCCAGAGGCAACAACAGCAGCAGCAATGGTGGCGGCTGCAGCAGCGGCATCTGCCTTGTTTTTTCGTTTCGATTGTGAACTTGCCGAGCTTTCACTGCACGAGTCAAGGTTAATTAGATTTGGTCGTAATATTTTACAAGTTAACTGTGAATGTGAAATGCAGGTTGTGGGCAAATTTTCGGAAATTCCTGGGGCGGAATGGACGTAATTGAACCCGTTGTCAGTTAATTCTGGACGCCGCAGGAGGAAGCCTTTTTGACGGCCTGCGACTGCTGCTCCGTTGGAGGATGTTTAATATTGTTTATTTACATTGCATCCCATTTTTCTGGTAAAGATGTATATATAAACATTCAATATATTGCACTAGACAGTCGAATTTCAGTTTGGAATATGATTGACTCCGTGAAATTAATAAGGAACGAAAAACCTATCCGAATGGAAGCGAGGAATTCAAGAAGGATAGATCTTAAGTTAAATAACTCCGAAATTTACAAGACTTAATTATAAAAGAAGAATACTGTTTTTTTTTTAAATTTGCTTTTAGAAACTACTTTTGAATGTTTTAATAAAATGAACCGAAAGGCTTCAATTTTAATAAAATTTACCTTAATTTTTTAAGTAAATTTATAAACAGCCAATCATTAATACTTTTCTTATAATTGAATTTACATTTATTAGTATATTACTAGAAAAATATATCAATTTAAGACACCGTTAAAGCAGGACTATAACATTTTGTATTTCCTTAGTTTAAGGCGTTTCATATATAATACATTTAAAAGTATTTTCTCTATTGCTAAATTAGAAAATAAAAAAATTAATGATGCAATTCATATTCCATTACAATTCAACCAAAAAGAAAATAACGGTACTCCTATAAACATCAGCAGGAATCACCGTATTTCGCACAAAGGAAGCAACATTCTGAGAATTTGAACTTAAGTAGAAATTAGTTCGTCCCATCAAGTATCCTGTAATGGTTTGTATCTATCCAGAGTGTCTTCCTGGGGATGGTGAACACGCATCGGCGAGATAAATACACTTTGCTATTTGCACTACTTACCATATTGCATTTAGTGAAAGGGAAAAACGCATTCACAAAATGCAAAGACAATCAGATAAAGTGCCTCGAGAAGTCGAGACACAACAAAAGCAGTTCTCTTTAATGTCAAAGGGTATCTACCCTCATAGTAACGAGTCTATTATCTGGGCTCATTTCGCGTAATGGGGCAACTTGCACCCCCAGCCCACAAACCCACTCTGGTATTTTGTTTACTTTCTGCATAAACTTTCATAGTTGTTGGGTACTGACTACACTCATTTTTCATTGCAGCGCTGTCATCAGAAGGGCTCAATGCATGGTGCAGCTCTTGTGGTTCTGGGTACTTTATAGTATGACTTCCGCCCCAGCGCCGGGCAGTGTGACGGTGGGAATGGGTTTTCAAACATGCAAAAACACATGCATTCTGGTGGCTCGTACAGCACCGAAACAATTAGAAATGCAAATTTGCAACAAGTTGCATTTGAATTTCTTTTTTTCCAATGTTTTTTTCTTTATTCAGGAATACGGGCACTAGTATCACTGGATGCAGTTGATTCCCAGCATACACTAAGAGTTGTGTCGCCCGCGTTCAATGCAAACCTAAACACAGATTCATCCCCGGTTGGGGCGCGAGTTTTAAGAATTTCCCACCGGTTGGCAATATGCAGCCGTGTTCGGTCGAACTTATACCAAATTCTCTGAAATAATTGCATAAAAGTGTTTCCATGTTTATGCGGCTGAGCTTCGTCACCTTCGTCGTGTACATGCCACAATAGTTCAGCATGTTGTTATTCGATGCTCCCCCGTGTTCTCCTTTCAATTAAAAATTGTAATTTAATCAAATTACGCAATGGAGATTATTTACGAGTACACCCAGCAGGGATGACATATTCGCTAGAATTTGCAATGGAACGTGATCGTGGCGAAGGTCACTGCCGCCCCCACCTCAGTTAGGTCATGATTTCACACATTGATTTGTGCGGTGCGGTTCATCAACGCTTTGTTATATTGCTCTGACTCAAGTTACGTAAACTGATGAGATTTTCAGCACAAAAGTGAAAAAAACACAACAAATGTAAATGTATTCAGACAAGATTTAAATTCATCATTCATTACATAGTTAAGCTTGAGCGTGGGAAAATCGGCACGAGCTCTGTTCTGGGGGAGTCGCGGGATGGCGGATCCTTACGCTCTGCCAGCCAACTGTGATCATTCACCTCTGTGCGAATTGTGGGTGATCAGTGGACAATGTCATTTGTCCCAGCGGAAATTAGACGAGATGGAAATAACTTTTCCTTCCAATTGAACATTTGGTGTCATTATTGATGCATGTCCTTGGAATGACATTTTCTAACCCAACTCAGTGACGAAGGGGAGAGGGGGAGGGGGGGGGGGCGTGAAAGAACAAAAATTTCATTTGGAATAATTGCTGATCAATTTGGTGACCGCCAACATAATAGTTGTGTTAATTATTTAACTTTGAAATAATTTCTTTACTGTTTCAGTTCAGTGGGTTGAGTTAAAGGGTTTCCTGTGTTTTTATTATTTCCTATATTTAGCCATATAGGTTATATTAACTTTGAGCGAAACTTTGCTATACCAAGGACAAATGGTGGCAGAAAAAAAAACTATATATTCATGATTGGAAAGAGAAAAGAAACCGTTTTATGAATGTCCGTCTGTTATCTGTCTGTCCAGACGATAACTCGACAACACTTGTAGCTGGACGATTGAAATGTTTTACAATAATATTTCGTTGAGATGGTAAGAACAATTTCGAAGATGAGCAAAATCGGGCAAATCCTTCTTATTGTGGCCAAATTAGCCTGAATTATTTTTGTACAGTAATGTTGATTTTGTTTACTGAATATTTCCGTATTAATTTTCGTTAAATATTTTTGTAATTGTAAACATGTAATACAATTAATTAGTTGCTTCACACGGTCTTTTTGTCACAGGATCTTGAAATGTTACATATACCAAAAGACTTCCGTTTTTCCATGCTTTTTCAATAATTTGGAAAGAATTTCTATTTTTACGATGGAACAACTGTTTTTGCACTGCTTTTTACACGACTTCTTAACTAAGGTTTCTTGTGTGTTAAAACTGTGCCGTTTTACATCTAGGCTATTTCTTAATTGGTTTAAACCAATTATACTTTCATACTAATTTTTTATCATTTGATGCATGGTGTAACAGTTTTTATTCCTCGTCAAAAGAGGTTACAATTACCCATTCTCATACAGTGTACCTATAGTATACAATAAATATTAAATAACATAAATAAACTTTGCAAAAAAAAAAAAAAATAGTTACTAATTCATAAATTTAACAAAATTAGTGAAACACACTGAAAACTGTCACACTCCGTGCTGCACTTTTCAAGTAAGTACTTTTAAAAGCGCGATAATTTGATCTTGTATTTACATATGTTAATCATGTTGCACCATTTGACAAGACAGTTCCGGACTGTAAGACGATGTGAGCATGTTAAACGTGGTCAACAGAGTGTTAATCGCCGCGTCGCTGCCGGTGAATATTACCAGAAGCAACTCGAGTTGCAGTCGACAAACGAAATCACAAAACCTGCACCTGACACCGCTGCATACAATTAAACTGTTAAGTTGCATTTGACGAAAATTCGAATCGTCGATTGTTGTGGGAACCGTTTTTTATTTGTTTTTATGTTTTGTTGCCACTTTTAGTTTCCGCCATTCCCATCATTCTACTTCCAGAGATATGGTAACAGTATTCCATTAATGTTTGTCTTTTTTATTTGTCAAACTCTTCTTTATTTTATGACACATTTTGCTGCAGCAAACCGTGGAAGTTTTCAATGGTGAAAAACTTTTTCTGCCAGCATATAGAAGTGTTGCGGTTACTTTAATGAACACGGAGATTTGGGCGTCTAATTGTTCGTAACATAGCTCCACTTAATTAGTTTAATACTGAGCGGTAAAAGCACATTTGGTATGGAACAAGAATTCCTGCCGAAAATGCGGAGAGAATGGCCACAGGAGGGAAGGACCAACTTTGTAAATAGAAGTTTAAATTTATCTAGTAGGTGTGTATAACCTTTGCGTGATAACAGGGTGCAGCAAAAAGTTTCGAGGAATTCTAAAACATTGAAAGTAGGCTGAAAAATAGTTATTTTTCTCCCATGTGAAATATATTTTTTAAACAGATTTGTTCAAGTTGAATTTAAATGATCTTTCAACCCAATGCAATGCGATGGGAGTAGAAATAGAAATTAAGTAAACCAAAACAGATGAAGTATTTAGATAGCACAAGTTTTGAAGAAGTCTATTGGTATTAAAATGAAAATTTCAGTCCTCCATAATCTCTACTTATGTTATATAATAAATGTGAAAGTTTCTGTTTTTTACTCAATCATGATATTTTAAATTGTTTGTCCAATGGTCAATATGTCACCTTAACTGATGTGCTACTTATTTTCGGTTTTAAAATGGCTGACCCAAAATGGCGCTCAAAATTTTAAATTTGAAAGTTAAAAGTTGAAAATGAAAATTTGGAGTTAAAAGTTTTTGGTGATGTTGACTTCAAATCTGCTGTCCGAATTCAGAAATTAAATATTTAATGAAAATTAATACAACGACTATTTTGAGGCCACTTATTTCGAATGTTATCAAAATCCAAGATGGCGGACCAACAATTTTCAAATTCAAGTGATTTTTATGAAAATTAGAACAAAGGGGATTTTGAGGACACTAATTTCGAATCCACTATCTAAATTTGTAAAATTAATATGGTGAATCAAATAGACCGACGCGAATTTTTCAAAATTAGGAGATTGTATCATAATTAAAATTAGTACAAAACATATATTGAGGCCACTGATTTCGATTCAAATACTATCCTGATCCAAAAATTTTAGAAATGCTTAATTCGTAAGTAGTTACTATAGGCCGTTTCAAAGCGGTTAACTCACCTAATTTTCTATATTTTTGGATCATAATTGAAGGACGTATAAATGTAAAAGTCTAAATTTCTTGTCTGATAACTTTATTATGTAGTCAAATGTCAATATGCAATTAATAATTCCCAACTATTCCTTATTCCTTCTGTTTAAACTGTCCAGAACGCATCACACAATTTGCAGGTCCCGTTCAACAGTGCGACCTTCTCAATTCACCGGCTCCGACAATCATCGAATGTGACTCTCAAATCGGTCGAACAACAAACGACCAGAAGCAGGTTGATTTTTAACTTGTGGAATTGACAACGTTTAACTTTTCCATTTGATACAAAAAGTTATCCATGCATTGCATCGTAATAAAAACTACCCTCAGTCAGTGCATTAAGTGCGTCGTATAATGCACTGGAGTTGTGGATGAAAGCTGACAAGTGTATCCCCTAGTGCACGCACTCAGAACCCCTGCGCTTTTTTCCAAGGGCAATCAGTGCTTTGAATGCGCCGTTTAAGGTTTGAATATGACAGCAAAAGTGCCACTAATGAAGGAAATTGATTCGGTGGCTGAGGCCTAATTAAAGTTGCTCACTGTTGTTAAATGCAATATCGTATGTACATTGTACGCATATGGGATTCTTGGTTTACAACACAACAATACAGAAGGGATGTGCGTTTCCCAGATGCATTAGAGATTCTGATTTGTGTCTTTGAAATTATGTGGATGCGTGGATTCTTCAATAATCGGAAATAGGTAAAAATCGTGATACTGAAAAATGTTTAATAAACTTAATTGAATACTTTCAATTTTATTTCAGATAAATATAATCAACGTAAGAAAAGAAAAATAATCCAGAAACATTTCAAATTCCTTCAAAGAAATTATTTTAATTGATTGGCAGCATTTGAAAAAGGATAAATGCACGTACGTGATTTAATTGATCGTAAGTGATCTTGATCACAGTGAATTATATAAGATTTATCACGATTGCTACCAACATTGAAAACCAATTGATCAATACTAAACAGGAATAACTGGATCTGTTTTATTACCCACTGATCACGGTCAATAAAACAACTGATCTGTCCATTGATTCCTGAGTGCGCCTGCTTCAGCATGCTTGATAAGGGAAAAGTATGTAATGCTATTAACATTGTCATATTTAGCATCATTCAATTTTAATGCGTATTAAAAAAAAAAAAAAAAAAAAAAAAAAAAAAAAAGAAATTGTTTCTTTGGAGTTCATGAGTTTTAGATAACTATAAATATTCACCAAATTGTTAATATGTGATAACCAACATTTAGAAAATGTTTAACATAAAAGTCTTGACATTAATAAAAGCAAAAGAAGTGTTGCCATTGCAAAATGATAAAATCATAACACAATAACTAGTACGAAAGTATAATTGATTTAAGCCAATTATGAAATATCCTATTCCTAGCTGTAGAGCGATACACTTTTAACACAGAATAAACGTTTGTTTAGACTTTAGAAATCGTGTAAAAAAACCCTGACAAACCAGTTTTCCCATCGTAAAAAGGGAATTTCATTCTAAATTATCGAAAACGCATTGTAAAAAAGGAAAACTCTTAGTATCTGTAAAATAATTAAAAATTACAATACGTATTTAACGAAAGAAAGTTAATTTCTAATAGCCTTACATAGCAACAATAAAAAAGAGTTGCCCGATTTCATTCATCATCAAACTTGACCTTATAATTTTAACAAAGTTTTATTGCACCAAATTTCAAGTCTATAGCTACAAGCGTTCAGACAGATAGATGGACAAACAGACAGACATCTATAAACCGGTTTCTTTTTATTTCCAAACATGAATATATAATTCTTTTTTTTTCTGTCACCGTTGTTTCTTGACTTTGGAAATGTTCGCTAAAAACTAATATACTCTACCATAAGGGTATACAAAGGTTTAGCAGAAAATTCCTGCAACTAATCGAAAAAGGATGTTGCCATTACAAACGATAAAATCAGCAGCCCAGGAAACAATAAACAAAAGCATAGAAAAACATTTACGACATTAACAAGAGTCAAGAAGTAATGGAAAAATATTGAGATCAGGTTGGTTAAGATAAAAAGGATTGGGTCAGAAATATAGCATTCCCAACCGTGACTTACTAAATAAAATCTTAGAGAAAGTTGTTCCCAGTGGTTTTGTTAACATTTGTGACTATACGAAATACTTTAGTTGTGAATGCATTTGCGATAAGATGCTTTTGAAATATTCTGCAGCAACTCCTCAATAAAGCGTTATGTCAACCCAGAAAGCTCCACATCATACGCAGCTACACGCTGCGGCCGTTAAGACAAATTGTAATGTTAAAATTACTGAGCCAATATTCAATACAAAAAAGAATAAATTTTTAAAAAAAAATGGCAACAAATATTTTTAAAAAAACCTATCCCATGTGCAACTATGTACATTGCTGAGATTGGTGGGCTGGACCGAAGCACTACTGCAGATACAAAAATACCAAATGTTCGGTTCGTGTGACTTATTAAGTGCACGATAGAAGTTTTCGCCGATGCGAAAGTCTCGGTGAATGCCATTAGAAGTGACACTTAGTATGCATGAGGAAATTTTGCGAAAACCCCAGAGCAGAGAGAGTTTATGTAACACAATTATGTAGCCACTCGGAAGTGCGGGCTTGTTCGAAATTTTTCCCTTTCTTACTGTCTTTACGCAACGGGAACAGAAACTTTGGTACTTGTCGGAAGTTAAAGGGAACAGAACCACTGAAAAAGTAAGCACTCATTTTTTCGGGAAGGATCGCACTGCAGATCTTGAAACAAATTGATTTAAGAACTTTTACGTGGCGTGACGAGCAAAAGGGTAGGTAAACTTCGAGATGGCAGTAGATAAGATATCACTAGACTGAAAAAAATTTTAAAAAAAAAAAACCAGAACTAGTTATTGTGTTGTAGTAAAGTAGGGTGGCACGGCTGTCGTCAACGGTGTCTTTAGCTCCCGAACGGCGAAAGACAGACTGTCGCCGGGTAGGACATGGAGCTGCAGGTTCGCCCCTATACCTGTGGAATCGGTGCCAAACTTTTTTAGGAAGAATAAAAATGTCGTGTGGAATATCTCAATTCTTACCCTTCTAGCTTTCGAAAATACACGTACGCAAACTGCCTCCAAGGAGCGTCCTGAGATCAGCTGATCGGTGCGAACGGTTCGCACGTTGATTGGCCACCTGGTGATGATCGCGCTGATGGTTCCGCGCGACGGTGCTGCCAATTCCTGGTTAAATTGCGATTCCTCTACCTTGGACGAGGATTTTGTTCAGGGACTTCCTTTCTTGAAGTTGTTTTTTTTTTGCTATTTTTTTAAACGGAAACGGAAACGCAACCGACCGGACTTAAGTGAAAGCTCGACACCTTTCACTGTGTTTTTATCGCGGCGGCCGTTCCTTAGAAGCGTTTTGCACAAATTAAAATCGCCAAATTAATTTTAGCACTTGAAAGTTGATTCGTTTGCCATGAAAAGCTTCGGCTGTAAAAAGTAACGGTTGCACCACCCTGCACCCTCGAGCTACCTTTGCACAGTCCACTTGGGCCCCAACAACTGAAACTTTTCGAACGAGCACTATCGACGCCCGAGCGGTGTGCTGATGTACCCGAGTGGAGATTGCGATGCATATGCGCGCGTAGCTTAACTATCGCACCGCGCAATCAGGTTTTTCAGCGTCGCCGTGTAATGAACAACGATCGACCTTGGCAATGAATTTTTCGAGTTCCGCAATAAACAGTGCACCATCACCGATGTGTTGGTGCACCTATTTTTACGCCACTCGAAGTGCATCCACTGTGCATAGATAACCCCGCATCGTTTTTGCTTGCACGGGCATCCAGTGTGCGTGGCTATTGCGTTCGCGAAAGCTTCAGGAGGGCCGCTAGCAGTGTGGTGCAACGCAACGCTGTCCCAAAGCTCTCCCCCAGTGCATCGGTGCTCAACTGCATAATATGATCGTGGCCCGCACACGCGCTCCCCGCCCACCAACCCCGCCAAAGGCGGTTGCAGTGAGCCTCGCAGGCGCGTGATAAGCTGCCAACTGTACTCGCTTTCAGCTTTTCGCATATATTCGATGGATTTTTTGTTCGATTACGTAAATCCGCAGCAAATGCGACTATCTTACGGATGCTGCATAGATGCAGTAACACGTAGGCGTATTTGCAACCAAGTGTGCAACTGTTCGACAGCTGTGGAATGGGTTAACTGAAACATGCGTCCACTGTCTTTATTTGGCATTGGTAGCGGTCTCCTGACCACCCCCCGCCGGTCGATCGGCAGCGGCCACTGACAGTCATCGTTTTCCGCCGCCAATTGATCAAAGTAATTGCGCACTGCACTTGCAGCGCCTACGCAACAGTTAGTCGCTGCTGTTGCCCTGTTGGACGGATCCGGCACTGTGTGCCTGCCAAATCCTCTTCCACGCCACTTGATTAAGCCTTGACAGATGACGGATGAACCGCACGGGAATTTTAATGCACTCATTGCAGCAGCATCTCAGGTGGACCCCGGATGCGTGCCAGTTTTCTTGGCTATTCCAAAAGCATTTTTCACGGTGCATTTTTAACTGCATTCAGTTCAAGTTTTGGCAAACTGATCGGACAATAATTGATAGCAAATGTCAAGACAGAGATGAAAGCCAGTTTTAGTTTTGTAAATATAATGCTTACATAAAATGTTTCAATTTCGCTAATTTATAAGTCTTTATATTCCAAAGTGCTTTAAGGATGCGTTTCAAACTAGCTGTCTAAAAACTCAAGAATTTTTTGTATTATGTGCAAAAGTTCATGTTCCAATTTTCATCCATCATCGGCGATAATTTCAATATTGTTTTAATAGATTATTACAGAAAATAATTTAAATTTGTTTGCCAAAAAAGCAATCGATGCAGCCGTTTAAAATGTCTCTCTCTTTGGTCAACAATGGAAGGACACAAAAAGGCGTTGGAAAGCGAAAATGAAGAAAAAAGTGTAAGTAGGGGAAGATTGGCTAGAATCGGACAAGAGGAGCGTTTCAATTTTTTTTTTTAGTTGGTAGCAGTGTATATTTATTCGAAACCGTGTACTGTCTACATTGAATGCCAGACGGTCAATGCAAGCAGATTTACTATCAAATGATATTTTCAATATGAAATATACAGAAGTCAGAACCCAAACGCTTAAACATGACATTAAATGAAGCTGTCACCATATTAGACCGAGCGTTTTACGAGCAAAAGTTTACTTCTCTAAAAAGTTAAATCCATATGTTTCTTTTGTTTTATTGTAGAATGAGTAAAATACACCTTACGTCTTGTTAGTTGGGATGAAAATCGAATGAAGGAAGTTATAAAAAAAAGTCAAACTTCATAAACTGACAATCGGGGAAGATAGTGAAAGATTTTGTTATATATTTTTGTATACTAATAAAAAAATGTGGTAATAATAATTTGCGAATTAATTTTCCATGTTGGAAACAACCCTTCACAAATCAGAGAGGGCAAAATAGAAGACTTACGAAAAGTCAACGAACACCCAATAAGGCTGATTCCAAGAGAAATGAGATTTTTAAAGTATAGAAATAACATGTTAAAGTTTTTATTAGAATAGAAACTATTCAAAAACCAGAAACAAAATTAAAAATTCGAAAGAGCTTGAGCGTCCGCTACTACCTTTCACTATATATTGGATGGACAACAGTTAAAATTTGTCAAAGTGCAGCTCATTAGTGAGCTTCTGAGAATTTGAAATTTACTTTCGCAATAACAAATATGATTCCGAAACTACAATATGTTAATAAAATATTCAACAGAATTCACATTTTGAGCTGTTGAGATTAAAAATAGGGGACGATCCAATTCTGATTATTTTTCCAATCCAATCAAATAAAAAGAATTTATTTTAAGGGTTGTTTTTTAAGTATCACGATCATTCGATGACACCAAACTTTCTTCAAAAACTTCAATACATAAAATAAAGAATGTGTAGTTTTTATGCTGTTATTTTTCAAATTGAAGAGTGGCAAAAAAGATATACATACATTCTTAAGCTGCATAATAATAAAACATGTTCCCATTTCGTCGCCAGTAGTTTGTTCCGTATTCTGCTGTTTTTTATGGAGAACCAATGAAAAAGACATTTTCAACGTTGGCGCAAGAAGAAAATACTTTCAACAGCAAAACCCTAATGTTCAACAACATTCCTGATTATTTGAGAGCAAGTTTTATATGATATTTTTTATGTAAAAAATTTAAGTTTTTGGTATCGTTCTGATGCTGCGCCATTCTGGCGCGCTCGATCACAGTCTGGCTACTGGAGTTTTTTTAAGACTCAATAAAAATTTCAAATTGGTTTTAGCTTTTCACGAACGTAAGGAAGCACGAAAGTGTAATTACTACTTTATTTCGCCATGAGGACTGCACTGCAATCGTAACAAAGCAACTGAAACGATTTATGTAAAAAATAACCGACTACGAATGGTTTATATTGGAATTACGTTTCAAAATGGTGTGTTTATAAACGGTTATGACAGAGTAAGGGCTCAATTAACCACTTCTGTTCTGATTCTTTAGCAGGCTCATTCCATTGCTTTTCCCAGACAATTAAGATTTCTACGTTAATTCCCATAGATATAAATTGTTAATCAATTCATCATTTCACCTTTCAGCACGACTTGCGTGCTGGAACAACTGACCGCGAAAACACCTCGCAAACTGCAGCCGTAAAAGGAGTCGTAAAACATCAGCAAAAGTCTGGCATCTCCTCGAAATTAGCTCTTGAAGAAAACCCAGAGACTCGCCTCCAAGGGACATGCACACCTGGTCTAATTCAATCGCGGTTTTTTTGCATTTGATTTCCCCCTGTACCCCCCTACACCTGACAAACTTGCATCATGATACCAAATAGCAGCGGCAAAAAATATTTTTCGATGCCATCACGCCCGCCGCACTTCAGCCCCGGGGTTCCAATGCACAACATCCCGTTGGAATCCCTTCTGGCCGGGAGCCCTTAATTTATGTGCGTTCACTACAAATTTGGTCAGGACCGGGGCACTTCCGGTTACCATTGTTTCACTTTTCTTCTTTTTTGTTGCTTCAGTTTTTATTCTTTGGCAGTTTTTTGTGTGAAAACAACGCCCCAAGTGGCGTAATCGGGAGCCCCCTTATGAGGAGCCAGGAATGCAGTTGCTCGGGCTGTGGCGCCTTTGATTTTTTGCACCTACAGAGTGTGCGGATACTGCTAACGATGTTTTGCAGCACTCAGTGCAGATATCGCGGGGCCTTATTTATGGACCAGGATTTACCGCACTTTTGCAATCGCACCCAATGCACCGAGTCGTTTGCGGCTGATAAATCAATGAGAGCGCACTCGGTGCAGTCCTGCCTTGCGGACACCAGGAGATCGGTCACGTTCGAATTGGTGGGTCCACCGAAATTCGAAATTCTGGCTCTGGCATCGACATCCAGAGGCAGTAGTGACAACAGGGAGGGGGGATGGTATCACGAATTCGGCGGATCCAGGAGTCATCACTTGTAGCACTTGCTCCAGGTTAACTATCCCCAAGTCCCCCACGAGACCCCGAACGCTATGCACTCACGGTAATTGCTGTCAGGGTTTTCGTGTGATTACTGTCATTTATTTAAGGCGAATTAAGAGAGAACATTCGAGGAGAATTAATATTTATATCCAGCGAACGGCGCACTGTGGATACTCGCTGCCATTGTCGGGATTAATTTCATGAATATAACATTTCACTTAGCCAAAGAGGAGCACGGTCAACGCCGGGGTCTGGTAAATCAGAGCCCTGGCGGAGGCTCGTCAGGCGAGTGCGTTACAAGGGAATTGCGTGAGTGCATAATTTCTTTTTTTTTTTCACTGCGCAGTGAGCATGCTAAACCAAAACGAAATGCTCATTATGCCCACGACCACCATAATTTGCTGATTTTTATATGAAAATCCGGGACTCTGGACATAGGCACTAGGCATTCGCCAAGATTGCGTCTAAACTCGTCCCAGGGTTTCGCACTACTCTGAACCCCGTAGGCATTCGCGGAACCCCGCTTGTCGGTGCCGTGATTGTGTTGCTCAACTGTCATTCGACGGTTTCGCCGCGAACGAATTATAAACACAATTTCGAGAGAGCGGACAAAAAAAAATTACAATGGAAACAGCCAAAGTACATTGCTGAACACCTCACGTTGCTGCACTTAATGCAATCACGCATGGGCACGGACGGCACTAAACGCTCACGCAAATCGTCCCAGCAGTAGAGGAAGAGACGGCAGGCGTTTGGGAGGGGGGAGGGGGTATGTTTGTTGCGTTCGCGTTACGATTTCGCATCAGTTTTTGCCCAAGAAAATAATAAATAACGCTGTCATGTGCGTGCGCAGATAATTTTCATCCGCGCTCGGCCTGCGCGCCCCCGCGGTAATTCACGATCCCATCCACCACACCACACCGTCCACCGTTTACAAAAGGGATAAACAGCAAACACGCTGTTTGTGGCTGTGGCTTATGCAATTTCTACCTATTTTTCGGTTAGTTATCTTTTACACAATTTTCAAGCACAACTCGAGGAAAATCCGCTGTTATCGAGCCACGAAGATGGCTTACAGTGATTGATTGATGGGGGAGAGAAGAAAATTACGGGCAGAGGTGGAGAGAAAATTGGGCGAACACCAACGTTTGCGTTATGTTGCAGTGTTTAAAGGATAATGACCTTAAAAGGCCCTAACACGGCATTTCTAATATCTATACTTGTCTAAATTGCTGCCCAGTTCGGTTAAAATGGCGGCACCGCACTAAATGCATTGCTCTACGAAGGATGCATTGCAGAGAGACTTCAATATCGCTAGGAAATAATTAAATCTAAGCAAATTCAAATCTGACAGAAAGTCTAGTCTTAAATCATGGTTTATGCAAAAAGAGAAATTAAATTAAATAGAATCCTGCAATGGCTTGCACTCCTTGGCATATAAGCTTTGTTTTAAGGAGGATTTGCTTTCTGCATTTTGGACGGCAGCCATTTTAAAAACATAATGATGCATGGTGGAGGACCACGAACGACCTCTGAAGTGGGGCTAAAGCTAAGTCCTGCAAGTCTGAAGTACATATCTACATTCTACGAGAAGTGATTAGACTTGCATTTTTAGCTAAGGTTTCAAAATTCACCCTTGCTGGAGATGAGTTACCGAAATTTTGAAAGTATGTTGTCAAGAAAATTTTGTGGAATTGCCGGAAAAACAAATGACAATATATATTTCGAGAAATTTGTTTTTAAGCCGACGACTTTTTTTAATCTATATTACTTACTTTCTCAGTTACTAGAAATTATGATATGAAGGCGGAAATTACGAACCTGGAAGATAAAAGAAAGGAAATTTATGAATAACATAACATATTTGAAATTTAAAGAAATTGTGAAAAGTTAATACGAAATATTTCCTGTATTTCTTAAGTCATGATTTAGTTAAATGACTTTAATGCTTCGATATCTATTTTACTTATGCCTATAGCCCTATAACGCCTTTTATCACACTCTCGATGCATTCAATGTGCACAATAACTTCCACCCTTTCATAGTAGTTTTCCGTTTAAATTTCAAATAACACAAAAGCATGGGATTATATTGAAAAAGTACAATAGAACAAAGAGCTTTAAAAGTGTGTATAAGAAAAAATGTTTCCGTTTAATTGACTTTAGTAGAAAGTGCAATTTAGAATTAGAAATGTGCAACTGTGTTTTATGGAATGCAAACAATCAAGAAACAAAAACAAGAGCCGATTTTTATTCGATCAGAAAATAGAAATTGTTACAAAACGATGGAGAGCGTAAAGTTTGCGTAAAATTCTAAACGAACGCAGCCATAAACAGCCGAAAAAAGGAACGACATCTGTTGACACTACATTGCATCAAGGATCATTTAAATTAAAAATTGATCAGATACTCCAATGAACTCAAATGTTGCATTTGACTGATGACTGTTGTAACAGGGAAAGGATAACGGGTTGAGGGTCAGCGAAAGCCGCCGCGAATTCTACCTTATCAAGACTAATTAGCTTCGACACTTTCCCTAATTCCGGTGCAATTCGCGCTTAGTTTAGTTTCGCGAGTCCTGCATCAGGCATGCTGGAGCACCGCCCTGTGCCACCTCCTCTTGAGTTCGGTGGTTGAAAGCGTAAATGCATTTTTTTTTTTTTTTTTTTGGTTTTTTGCCGTTCATTTTTCATTTGCTCAGCCAGAGAAATGCAATTACAGTTGGGAAAGTACGATTAAGCTCGGCTCCTCAATCCAAAGCTCGCATAACGAGGCGTTGAATCACAGAAGTAGGAAAGCTCCATCAAGGCGTTTAAGCCTGAAAAAAAATATAACTATAAAAAATTGGCTAAAGTCAAACACTGGGGATCTACGTCGCGGCTGAACATTAGCCGATTGCATTATGGCACGGCACCAACACACCTCCCGGCGCTAGAAATTGTTTACTCGGCTGCTCCTTTCACACGTTTGCACAAAAAGGTGCAGCTACATGGGAAAGGAGAATCCACCACCGACGCCCGGCTTGGCTCGGCACCGGCAGGACGACTTAAAAAAAAACTAAAAAAAAAATGGGGAAACAAAAAAATCGGAAAAAAGAATATAGGAACAAATAAAAACAAAACTTAAGTTTATTTAACGTTTGTTGCTATAATTTTCCTCGATTTTCCATTGTTATTCGTGTTTCCCTTTATTCAGTGCCTTTTTCTATTTTCCGGTAAAACTTTCGCCCTGGCCGGAGGGGGCGGTAGACGAGGTGCGGCCCATTTTTGTCCAGTTAATGTCGCGTTACTTTGCGTGTGCAACTAATTCCTGAAACGTTGGAGAACGATGGTGCATGTGGGGGGAGGGAAGAGGGAGTGGCGCACAAGGCGAATGCACTTTGCAGTGGAATCACTACTGCTTTCCCACCACCTCCGCATCGCACCCCAAACCACTCGACATGTCTAAAATTCAGCCCATTCGCGTGAAGTGATGGGCTCCTTTTCTTTCTCTCCCCCACCACCCTAGTAAATATTATCGTGCGCCCACAGTGTCGGAGAAAACTTTCGACACCAAAATTTTCAGACAGAACTTTGCTGTTTGGATCCTTTGTGGTCGTTTTTGTTAGGTTTTGCGCGTTTTCCTCGTGTTTATTTTTTACTTTCTTCTTTTTCAGAAAGTCTCCTCCAAATTCACTGTGAACTTTTTGCTTTGCAGCTAAAATACTTGTCCCTAGTTCATAGTTTTCTAGTGCAAAGTTGCAAGGAAGTGCAATTGATTGCAGAAAAAAATGAAAATCACAATAAATTTTTAGAAAAGATAGCCTTCATTCAGCATATCGAAACATTTGCATAAATTTAGTGCATTAAATCGAATAAAAGCAAAACTGTAAAAAGCATAAAAACGTAGCTGTTTTACGAAACAAACTGATTTCTAACAAAAGAAAGGATATTAGCCCCATAACCATAAGTACAGCCAGAAATCGATCTACATTGAGACAGTATTCAAGTCGCATGCATTTTCACAATAATGATGCATGCAATGCAATTTGTTTATTGATCAAATAAAATGTTGAAACTTTCGAGAATGATTTGAACTATTTTTTCTTATCTTCAATAATTTTCCCATGCCACAGCCAAATAGAATGTTTAAAACATCGAAAAGGTTGGGCAACTTAGAAATCAAGGAAATATTTTGGTTGCGCCCCATTTGCCCAAAAAACTGCTGGCCGATCTTCAGCCAGGCTCCCTCTGCAACCGGGCGACGATATGCGTCATTTTCGGTGCGTGCATGCGTGGGCCGCGGTTTTCGAGTGAACACGAAGTTCATTTTCTCGGGGCCAACCTTCTGATTAGATGGCGACAAATGCCGCCGGCAAACTGTGCAATGACAAATCTGCAAATTGGGGGCCCCGGGCGCGATAAGGCGTACCGCACTGTACGCACCGCGACCACGCCGACAAACCGACACGATCAGGACCGTTCGGAGTCGCGCTGCAGTGAACGGGCGGAGCCCTGCACTCGGGCACAATTCAACAATCAACTGCGATCGCGAGAGCCACACCAAGCTTTCGATGTCTCGCGCCCCCCGTGATCGTGAGCTTTCGCCGCTCACTTTTGGCAACCGAACGCAGATTCACACATATGTGATCCGCTCAATTCTGTACAAGGGGGTGAGTAGCGGTCTCCCCATTAAATTCGCAGTAATTTTTTTTAGTTATACATTTCGCTTAAGAGTTCTGCAGCTGTGTGAATTTTGTGCGATCGTGCTCCAACGCGAGAGCAGCCTTGGGAAATTAGCGCTGTCAATGTCAGTGTCAAGTTTAGTGCTGGTAACTGGGTGAGATCAAGAGTACGCGGACCGCGGGGCACGTTTATTTCTTTCGACTTCCATTTTCCCTTGGCCTTCGTGCGGACGATCCAATGCACTACTCGCATATTTATTGAAATCCGCGAATCTGTTGATCATATGGGATTGCAAATTTTTATTTTTAGCCGCCTTTCACCGTGTGGCGTGTCGGGGCCTGGGGAACAGCAGCTGAGAGAAACGGGCAACTCTGAAGTCTGAACGCACTCACAATCAGTCTGGAAGAAAGTATCGGAAGTATTTATGAGAGCAAGGTCATTGTGGAAATATTCTCCAGCAGTAGAGTTTCGATACTTCAAAACATCATGTCTCCATTCCACGAAGTAAAGATATTGAAAGTATGTCATATATAGTTACCGGCTAGAGAGAACTTTTCTCACACTTCTCAAATTTCCGATAATTTTTTGGAAGCTTAGCGAAGATGTTCTCTTGGGTTTTTTCTTCATTTTGTTAAAGTTATCAGTTTTTAAAAATTATCTGAACTTATTCAAAATGGTTTCGCTGTGTGAAAATACAAAGTAGGATTTATGATGGCGTTTTCTGAATTCCATCGGCATAAACGTAGGCATCTGAACCGAGCTTTACAAAATTTTTTTTAAAACTGCGATAGATCAGCGCTTTACCGGCTGCGGCTGCTGAGCCAGTACAATGCAAGGTCAACTGTGATGACGCCATTGCGAATAAGATGAGTTGCCTTGTCTAGTTACTGCACGCAAAAGTTTAGCGACTGTTAGGTGTCATAAAAAAAAATTGTTGATGAATGATTAACAATGTGTGTTAAATGTAATTGATCGATAGAAGAAATTCATCTAGAACCGCGAATCGGAAATGCTTCAGCAAGTGAATTAGACTATGGAGGATCCTGATCATAAGGACTACTCTCATTGGTATTGTAAATGGCGCATAAAAACATGATGTTGTCTCTTTCACGGTTAAATTTAATAATGAGGAATAATAATTCAAAAATAAAAAAAACAAATTTTCCAACAAACAATTCCAACAATTTCATCACTTCTCAATATAGTAAATTTGCAAAAGTGAATTTTTTTATAATAATAAGAAATTGTTGTTTGTGAATGCATCGACACAAAACGAAAATGGATTTCGATAAGACACTACTGCAATGATATTAAAACAAACGCGACTGGTACAGAATATTGTCCTTGCGTGACAAGCAACACTTTTCAAAGATATACAAGAAGCAAATATTTTGTTGGAAAAATTGAAACTCTGTAAATTTTCCACGTGCTTTAGATAAAAAGTATTAGTGAAGGATTGAGATCATGGAAAGGAAATGTCACACGAACATTTCTTTTTGCATCCAAACGTGCATTGGAAACTTTTTGAGGAATTAAGTGATAATCCAAAGTTTTTACGGATCAGCAACTGATGTGTTTTGAACAAGCGGATTTTGGGCGTGGAAAAAGAACTGCAAAATTGTGTTTATCTCACGAAATCTCAACAAACATTTTAAGTAATTGTATTTATTGAAATTATTTATTGTACTTATTTATCTGGGCATTGATACAATGTTACGTACCACTCTTTTACTCTAAATTAGTTTGTTAAAACATTATAAAATCACAATGGAAAACTTCAAATATGACGTGAATGTTGTTGTTGTAATTTTGCAACTTACTGCACACGCAAAATTTAAAACAAAGTTTCATTTTTAGTTCTCAATTATTAATTAAAATAAACTAGAAAATTGCATTGCTTTGAATTTATCGAAATTCATTTCAGAAAGAATGTATAAATCATAATTCCAGTTGCAATTTGAAAAATGTACGAAATTTCGTAGAATCCCATTTTGAAAACAGAAAAAAATTTGTACAATTTTAACTTGGAAACATTGTGGGGGTCATGGACAGATGGACTACAACTATAGTAATAATATTTAAAGATTATAATAATAGTTATAAAATCTGTTTTCATTCAAATGAATTGCCCTTGTACAACCTTTCAGCGGAACAGTGTTAAACCGCTTGCAATGACCTGGAATAGTTAAATATCCTTCTGCTTTTCTAGGTCTCTTCAGGTGAACTCCTTTAGCATAATACCAGAAAAGTGCATATATGAGAATGATTCTTTTATGAAATTTTGTCCGCATCAAGAAATCGCATCCTGAGAAATGTTTCAATGCGATTGGGAATTGCATTCAAGCACTGAAAATTGTTGTGATTTCTGCTTGAAATCATTTCTCCGTACTCCATCAAATTCCGAAAATTCCTTTTCCGCAAATCGTTAGCAATCATTTCCAAATACTTTCTATCAGCACTTTATTTATTTTTTTTTTGCATATTTTCGTCCCTCAGGATTTTAGGCAGGAGGTAGTGGTTTTTTTTTTTTTTGTGCAAAAATTCGAAAGTTCAGTCCAATGATATGAAACTGATTCCGATACGTTCCTCCACGATTCGATATTCGGCGTTTTTGCGTGGGCTCCATGGCCGGAAACCAATTTGTCGGCAGTTGGAATTTGTGCAGCCAGATTCGAGGATATTAGCTGCCTATTAGCGATTTACTCGGTTTACCACTTTCGGTTGCAGCAGCAGCAGCAAAAGGCGTGACAACAAATGGCCAGATAATGTCGCCGGAGCGTCAATGACGGACTGCAATTTGGCCCGCTCCGTTAGAAACGCGATTTAAATAACTTGCTGGCAGCCAAAAAAAAAGCCTTTGGAGCTCGAAATAACTTTTTAATCGGGCACTGAGCACACAGAAAATGTCAAAAAAAAGAACTGAAAAATACATTTGTTATCTCTCAAGGTTGAATTGCTTGAAATTGCATTTGAACAGCGGCGAGCGATATCGCGCGAGCGTGTGCGATAGCATCGGCCAGATACTGGCCACCAGTTCGGAAAAGGACACAGGATCCATGAAAAGGCGCTGGGAACAATGGGGTTAAAAATTGCCAAAGGTCTAATTGTAATGCATTCGGCGCCCCGTAATTTCAGCGAATGGAGAAAAATTACAACTTGGCCAATCGAATGCTCTATGCCACGAAACGCACACACCCACGTACGCGGAGCGGCCGGGGTACGTGCGTGTCCAGCGTGCTCTATTAAGCCGCCCACGATAGCATCGCGGAGATGTGACCTTACGGCAATGGCATCGAAAATACGAAAATTTGCTGGCAAGGGAATCAACACAAATGCAGCGCACATATTTAATTGCGGTGGTTATCAGCTATCAGCTGGAAAAATGACACTTTTTCCCACAGGACAAGCGCCCCATTTATTGGATAATTGCGCGAGGGGTGCGGGCATGGATGTGGCATTTGGTGCACACGTCACGATGTTAAGCGCATTTTTACTAGATTGTTCCCAGGGTCGGAAATCGACACGGCCGGCAGCCGTTGCCGCTGGAAATAGACCCCGGTTTGTGCCGAAATGCAACTACCGGTTGCATTGCTGCAACAACTGTCATCGAATGACGCATGCACTCCGCGATATGCGGAAACTTTTCAATTTCGCATTCGGGGAGCGGTGGAGACTTTCCCGCAGGCCGGCAGCGGCGGTGCTCGACAGTATTTTTAGCCGGCAAACGCACTTTAACGCGATCATACGCGATTACGCAATTGAGCAGCATGTGCGATGCTCGATTTGCCCTTGACACGGTTCCCGTGAGCGAATTTCACTGTGGAAAGTGCGCGAACACATTTCGACTATTTTCGCTCTTTCGCTACCCGAAATGGCAATTTTACAATACGTTGGGAATTTTCGTATGAATAACGGTGGGCGGCAGGGCATGCTGGGCGGCGGCCGATTGGACTGGGTAATGTCTTTTCGCTGTTCGCAGAAATTCTGAAATTGCGGTGGGAGGAGAAAGCACTCGAACCGTTTTGAGAAATTGCATTCACTTTTGCGTTGACAGTCCAAACATGCTCAAACAACGACAACACCTTCGCCTTATCGCCGCACAACAACGATCGGTGATTTTGTTTTGCTTTTTTGAAGCTCTCTTTTTATCACATTTGTGAGTGACTCTTCTATTTTGGCAGCTGCATAATTCGCTTCACTTTTAATGAATGCATTATTTTTCAAAAAAGCTTACATAATTTAGGATAATTTTGGTTACTTTCAGACAAACTTTGATCCGCAAATATTTATTACAAGTAATAGAAACACCAAAAAGTTATTGTATTTTAGCAGCTCTTAGATCTCATATATGAATTCCTAAATAAAAAAAAACTTATCATAATTACTCATTTACGAAAAATATGTGCTTCAAATTGTTGACGACAGGTAAAAAATAAATAAATAAATTCTCAACGCAATTCGTTCAAAAGTATTCTACAAAAATTGTATTTCGTATTTTATAAATTGCGTACAATAAACAATTTCTAGAATTACTTTGTTTATGTAACACAAAACGAAAATATCGCTCACGGAAAATACTGTTTTTGTCAATTCTACAACAGTTGTACATCCGGCATATTAATATAATAGGTATTTTTAATAAATAATAAATTTTTTTTAAAAAACTTTTCGAAGTTCATTTGCATTTTGTTTTACAGAATTTAATGATTTTAGAACATGCTTTGGCGATCTCCATCTTTGATTAAAACTTTTTTTTTGGATAATAGATAATGTTTTTAAAAAAAATATTTGCTTAAAATTATGATTCAGATAATCGGTCAATTATTTTAATTTGATTGTTATAAGAATTTTTTTGAATTTAATCTCTTGTCCTAAATCTATCCAAAAAAAAGCGATTATATTTATTTTGGAAAAAAATGTAAACTTGTGAAATGTTGATATAATATTTTAATGCAAAGTGAAATGATCAACTTTTAGCAATATATTTGAGGGCGTTGAACTCTCCGATTAGCACAATTTTTGTCACAAAAATTCACCATTGGATCCGGCTGCCGATTTCCAAAATTCGTGCGTAATTACACAACAACTGACGCACAAAGTAATCTAAAAACTGCAAATTGGAACGAACACTGGTTGAGGAGTGTCTGTGGAGTGTTCAATGTTCATCTATGGCAATTTGAAGATGAGAGCCGACCTCCAGGATTTCGGACTCTTTGGTCGAAAATGTCTTCAGTTTCGCGACGGTAATAAAAAAAAATCATCAAATAGTTGCCATCCCAAAATGTCGGCTTACATGGTCAATCAATGACCCCGGATTCCTGGTCCCCCGTTTCGCGATGAGAAATCCAGAAAATTGCCTAATCCGTTTCTTGGAAGCTTCGTGACCGCGAAGACGCACCACCCCCGCTACCCGATATTATTTTTGTCTATTAAATTAGCTGGAAACAAGCTGCTAATGGTTTCGCCACTCGTTTTGAAATTTGCACGCATTAAAATGGATTCGCGTCGTTTTCAGCGAGATCAATCGGCGAGGTACAACAATGCACGCGTAACTTTGCACCGGTGTCGCCTTGAATTTTAAATGGATTTCACAATTTCGGCTCTGCGCCGGGAATACTAAGCGAAGGGGTTTCATGCATTCGACGGGGGTGGAACACAACTTCTTCTGTAGAACAACTTCACGATTCCCAGGCGTTCTGATTTTATTTTCTAATTCAGTTTCGGGTCAACGCAAGTGAGAAAAAAAAATAAATCCAAATCAAAAGTGGTTTTCTGTCGGAATTTTTATTGGTTTCCATTATAGTTTTTATTTGACTGATTGGAGCGAGGGCAGCAGGCACCGAATGCTATCTCGACTGCAGGAAGTAAGGTCGCCAGGTGGTTTTACTCTTATACGGATTTTAATTGCTCACGAAGTGGAATAATATATTTTGCAACTTTGCTAATGTCAACAACATTTTCTTACGCAAATTTGTTCAGCACAAAATTCTTCATTGAAGTAAAAATACATATTTTTAAAATACAATTCAAAATGGTTTCCCGTTCTCAAAATTCTGCAATCTTAAAATACGTCGCTCGCATTGCCAATCCACTCTATTATTTTGTGCACTAATGCAAATGGTCGATGCATGAATAATGAATTCATATAATAAAAACTGAATCTCATGATTTACGTAAACCCCTCGAACAAGATGAAAAAAAAAACACACAAAAAAAAACCGGCAACTGGGAAACGAAATTTCGCATTATGCAGAGAGGTCAGAAGGGGAGAATCTGTCTGGCCAAAATTCGCGAATTCACCTGGCATTAAGCTTCGAGATCAGCTAATATAGTTCACAGCCGCAATAATTCTCCGACATCCGCTGACAGACAGCGACGGTCAACGCTTAGACTTCGTGTCTTTACGCAGGAAGTTCGCGCACTCCAGCGCCGCCGATCGCGAAAAAGATCTGCGCGCACACATCTCAAAAATGGCAATTAAAGGCGGACACGGACGCGTATTTTTGTGCGGCGCGAATCTTCTCGGCTGGGAAGAGTTTTTTATTTTGATCTTTTTTTTTCTGTCATTTGCCCGCCAAAATCTTTAAAAAGCCACGAAAAAACTAACATCAATGATGGACGGATGGTGCGGGGAAAGGGAGCTATTCGTGTCGGCTGTAGTTTGTTTAGTTGCTTGTTTCGTGGTATTTTGCAAATTCTTCAGGAAATAAAAAAATTTACAATAAAATAAATGTGAGGGAGAAAAAAACCGGCAATTTTTGGGGTACATTTTAGTACCTCTGCTAACCATCGGACCGAAATAGCAAGTTTTTGGGCTTAGGTGAAAGTCATTTGCTTGCAAAATAGCCACGGATGATTAACTAAAGCCGTGGGGTCCCAAAACGGCAGACAGGTTCCACCTCCTCATGGCAATTCGTCAAGACAGTTGACTGACATTGACCAGTTTGAAAAAATGACACGCATGATCCCATAAAAAAACCATTTTGCAGTTCATTGAATTGCACTCAACCGAAATAATTTCAACGTAGACTCACTTTTTTAGGGTCCTAGACAACAAGCAATTTTTCATTTGTCTCTGATTTTTAATTCAAAGTCCACCGAAAAAAGGTGTTTTTTTTTTTTTTTTTTTTTAACATTTGGTAAACGTTTTCTTTTTATGAGAGAAAATAAGAATCATGAAATTGAAATGAAGATCAAATGAAGGACGTTGAAAACGGTGAAATTTGTTTAATTAACAACAAGAAATCCACTTCGTGAAATCTATATATCGCGGCATCTTTTTAAAGTTGGATGCGATTGCAAAACATAAACAGGGGTGGTCAAACCATTAAACTCATAAAACGAGCTCTTAAATTGGCACATCTAATCAATATATTCTTGGTTAACAAAAAGTATAATCAAATTTAATGTTATAAATATTTAATGTCAATGTTTTCTTTATGGAAAAACATAAAATATAGTTTTTCGTAATGTTAAACCATAAATCATGAACCTTTTCAAGTACTCTACGCAGTTCATCGAAACAATACCAACAGGCTAAACGAAATTTAAACATAATTTTTAATGGCTAATATTATGTCGTGTAACCCTTCCTGACGTTTTGCAATTACACTACAGTTCGGGACATTGACTCTATTAGAACTATTATTATTTCTTGTGCAGCATTTTACGAGTCCCTACAGTAATGATAGTCCTTTCTTTTCTTTCTGTTTTATTGTCACTTACGCATTTACCTCTTAACTAATCCCCATAAAATATTTATAGCGTCAAGCATTTGTACATTATGGTCCTTAACTCACTCTTTGACGAGTTTTGATTAATGTTTTGTATTGTTATCGTGTTGAAATGTCCACCGAAGGAGCCTACAAAACATTATGGATGAGATTAATTCCACCTCCTTTATGCTCTGTTTTAACTTTGACAATGTACTAAATCACTTTCTTTCTTATTATGAACCCCTCCCTCTTCTTAATTGTGACAGAATCAGGGACGCAATCGCAATAGCGAAACCAAGTTTACCGTTAACAGTTACTTAATTAAAGAAGCGTCAATTGTAAATTACAATTACCCAGTTGCTATCGTTTTTAGGGTTTCATTTGTATAAAATTACTAAAAAATAAGTTTATGATAAGGCATTTGAAATATTTATATAATTTAACCAACAATAAATGAAATGGCGGTTTTAGTTTATAATGTTTTGATCATTATGGTTATGCATAAAACGTTGTTTGATTTTGTTGCAAACTTCAAATATATAAATAAGGTCAATGTTGAGTTGAATCAATATTAAAATATTAATTGTTTCTTTATATTAATTATTTCTTTGTATTATTTAAAAAAAATAATCCTGGTTGACGAAAGATTACGCGCCAACATATTTTTATACTGTTTGTATATATGATATTTTGTATAGTAGTTTTGACTTTTTTAGCGAATGTTTGCAACGCCAAGAAACAACGGTGACAGAAAAAATATCTATGTATTCATGATTGGAAAGAGGAAAGAAACCGTTTTATGCATGTTCGTCTATTTGTTTGTCTGTCCAGACCAAAACTCGCGAACTCTTGTAAGCTAGGCTAGAAGATTGAAATTTGATTCTGTAATATTTCGTTGAAATCGTAAGATCAAATAGAAAGATTAGCAAAATCGGGCAAGTCCGCCTTAGTGTTGTCATATAAGGTTGAATAATTTTTATACAAAAATCTTGATTTTGTTTACTAAATATTTGCATACTAACCTTCTTCTTTCGTTAAATATTGTTATAAACACGTATTACAATTAATTATTTGCACGATACTTTTTTTTACACGATCATGAAATTTTAGAGATGCCAAAAACTTTCCTTTTTTACATGCCTTTCCAATAATTTAGATCGAATTTCTTTCTTTAAGATGGGAACATTGTTTTTGCACGGTTTTTTACACGATTGTTTAACAAACGTTACTTATTCATTATTCTTAATTTAGTAACACAACTTTTTGGTTGGAAAGTTTCAACACATAAATATGTTTTTCATAATCGAAAAATATATATGAAATTCTGAGAACTTCCTGAACCCTTTTATTTGTTTCGCCTTACGGCGATTGAGACAATGAGATACTCACTTGCATGTATTAAGCGTAAATAAATAAACCTTACCTCCTACGAGAGGCTTGATTGGGAATTTTCATTTGTCGCACGTCTTCAAGAATTTCTGTTGCAGCTAATTGTGAACGGAAATGAAAATCGGAAGTTATTACAAAATACAAGTGCACACAATTATAAACAGTCAGAACAACATACGATCATTGCAAAAACCGCAGATGGCAAACAAAAATGAGTTTTTTTTGCAGTTGGGCATTTTTTTGTTTTTAAAAACGGTGGAAATCGGAAATTGTAGATTAATAAACTCTTCTGACAAATTTAAAATTCGTCACATCTTCCCACAAATCGCAACACATTTGTTACACGTGCATGACAAAAGATTAAAGGTGATTGGAGTATTCGCAGGCATAAGTAATGCATTATTATCATTGCCATATGTATGGATGTCGAAAATTTTATGAAATTTTTATTAAAAAAAAAGGAGCCAAGAATTGTTTCAAAAGTGGAATCTGTGAAGAAGAAATAAACAATCCAGATGAAATGTGGTTATGGAATTCTGGTTTTACGTCATTGTAATTATCAACGAATGTCTGGATTGTTTTAAAATCAAAGTGTCGTTAATTAAGTAAGTACTAAAAGAATTTTAGTAGAAGGAATCAATAAGTATAAACAAGCAACTTTTCTAGAAACTTATCCTTTTTTCAAAAGTGGAAATCGATTTTGCCAAACAATTGCAAGTTACTGTATGTATACACACTCTAGCCAGTAAAATCAACATCACATTAACTTTAACAATTTAGCATTATATATCCTGATTGTGAGTTTTGGTGTCACTTGAAGCATGTTTTATAAAGTAACGTGACGCGTGACATCAAACATGGAGCAAACCATGACTTGACACATGTCAGCACATTACGTAACGTCAAATGTGAAATAGATCATGACGCTAAATCCAACCACACTATGCAGTATACTGTATACAAATTTGGCGCAAAAAATACGTAAGTAAATATGTGAGAAAATTGAACTGAATATAATTAAAAATGCGACTTAAAAAATCGTGTTTTTTTATTTATTAAGAAACAGATCTCATCCGATGGAATGACGTCATGAATTTTGACTTTCCAATTCTGTTGGAGATAGTCAATCCCTATCTTTACAGCAATAAAACAGCATAGAACTGAGTTTGTTGTTAAGTTATTCTGCTTCTTGAATGCATTCGATTTATCAACCCAAAAATTTTTTGGCTTGACTAATGCAATGAATTAATTTATGTTATTTTCATATTTTCCCTGGGTGTGTTTTTTTTAATTAGAAATTTTAAAATGAAATGTATGCCTTTGCTCTATTACTATAAAACTAAACTCAATACTATTAATTAATGACAAAATCATTCCATTCCACTTTCCAGACAACTTAATCGGCTCAAACACCATTCATGTTAGCTGGCAACAGAGGTTTCTCAGTATCGATCGTGATTGAATGAAAAGCAACAACACACAATTAAAAGTTCATTAGATTTATTATCACTGGCCACAATCACAGATTACAACAGAAAACATTGCGAATTACCGGTGAATTCAATCATCGTTTACTGCGTCTATTAAAACGTTTACTTCTCAAAAGCCATTACTGAAAGGGTTTCAAGAATTACCAACAGAGTGCAGTTTCGCAGATATTCTCATAACATTGTGAATTAATTGACACACCAAAGAATGTTGAACTTCTTATATGTTAAAACATTTTCAATCACAATTTCATAAACACCTTCGGGAAATTTCACAAACATTTTATTGGATATAAAACACAATTTTGCGACTCCCAACTCTACTAGACTCCTTCCACTAGTCCATCAAATCACCTGGTTGACCGTTAGTTGTATCGCGGTAACAAAGCCATAACCGTTGGTCGAATTCACCCAAAAACTTGTTAACGGACTTGATGTTTTTTATTTTTTCAAAAATTGTTTCTTTTTAGTTTAATCTTATTTCGCGTTCCCTTTTTGCGAATCACAAAGCTCTCTTGCACAAAAGCCGTCGGTGAATTTACCTTTTAAGTTTCGCTTAATTATCTGCGGAGCTAGAAGAAACCTCCCGGATCTGTTTTTCTACCATTCTTAGCCAACTCCGCAAATTATATGCACATAGTTACTGGAGTAATTTGTTTGAGAACAGATTAATTAGAGGTGAGTAAGGAAAATGCGGGTGAATTGCAACAGTGGCTTTTTGCGCAACTGAATCGCGTAAAACTGATTTTGTGCTCAGTGTGCGAAGAATTGATTGTAATGGAGGAAAATGGTTTTTGTTCAACTTTATGAGTCAAAACTAATTTAATTGCAAACATGTGACATCGAAGAATAGAACTTCCAGTGCATAATTTTTTATGTATATATAGAACGAAAAGGAAACAATTTTAGATAGAATAACACTATTTTTGGCGATGATTACGTCAACCCTTTCGAAGGACAAAACTAGTAAATTAGTTGAAAAACGCTTTTCTTTTGCAAGAAACGGGGTTCTAATTTATTCATGTTATTATAAACATAAGTGATTGCATAATCGTATATCTTTTACATAAGATTACTTGGGATTTGTTATGGAATTTTCCCTAGAATTAATAACAACATGCGTATTTTTCATTTAATGAATAAATACTTTCTATTAGTAGCAGTGGCAATTTGCATAAATTGAATTCTAATTTTTTTTTTTTTCATCAGGACCAGACAATTGCATCACGTTTTTTCCGCATTTATTTATCTCCGGTGCGTGGCAATGACAAGCAGAAACGCACGCCACATGCCGTAATTACAGCGCCGCGTGCCCGAGGTCCATACCCATACCTCATTTTGCTAAATAGTTTAGGAACGCAATTACGCCGGACTGCAACAACAGATGAAATAGGATTTTGCTCAATTAAATTCTTAAAAGTTTCACTGAACGCAAAAAGAACTTGTTGGCAATTTTATTTTTTATGTATCAATGTTGTCTTTTTTTCCCCTGTGTTTATTGTTCTTTTTGTTTTGTTTTTCGCCAAAAAATTTTAATACGAAGCTTTAATGTGAATTCCTGGTTTTGGTTGTGTTCAAAATTCGTCGTTTGGTCAAACAGAGGTCGATCGAGGCAAAAATAAAGCCCAAAATGAGAGATAGAAAAAGTAAAACAACGATCAGACACAGCCGCCGAAACGCAAAGGCCAAACTTTTTTGCAGAAAAAAGCCGAAAAAACGATTGCCTCGCACCAAGGCCAAAGATTCATCCGTTTTGTCGGGGGAAAGCTCCCGCAGCTAACGTTCGTGCGTTACCATGCGTCAGAGGAGCACGTATTTACATAGTATATGGTGGTGGCGTGCGGGGACCCATCATGCACGATCGCATTGCCCGCAGACATGGCATCCCCCTGCCAGCCGGCAACTTTGACGATCTGGGGCTGCTGCGTGCCCGACGATTCTGATTGCTTGAGCAACATCGCGGGTTCATCCGGATCGGCCGGGACCACGGCTGACGGCAGCTGTGATTGATGCGATTCTCAATTTCGGGCGGCCGATCAAAATGCTCGTCAACCGCCCTGTAACGCAATCACACACCCCCCCCTGTCGATTATGGTAACGGTGGTGATGCCACATCTTGCAGCAGCCTCTGGAGCAGCCACTCACGAGGAGATCCGAACTTGTGAGTGTGTGCGTGTGGGGATGGGAATCTGTGCAATGGGATTTGGCTCGATCGAACAATTTTATCTGGTGCGGGGCACGGGGGCCCCCCAAGGCACCTTTGGGTCACATCAAAATGTGCAACGTTGTGCGGCGCTGATTACATAATCAGGCCAAATCGCGCTTGATGAAGAATTCCTGGGCGAACGTGCTCGGCAAATATGCTGTTTCCTCTTCCTTGCATCGTTCTCTGGTCTTCTTCAATGAGGAGTGCTATTTCAAGGTGCTCTTGACATGACAACGGGTGTCCTTCACAAAAATCTTCTTTTTTTTTTTATCTTCGATTTGCCGGTTTTTTATTTATTTTGTAAATTTTGTATTCTTCTTTATTTGATTTTGTAGGTATCGCACATTTTGGCAACGGTTTTTCAATTACTCGGGCGTGAAATTTTGATTGAGATTATTACATAATTGGCGACACTTCGCGGACATCTTCGTCAAAAAAGGTGTGCAATTAAAGTTAAGCGATGGAAAACAAGCAGTAAACAACTTACCTTAAACTAGAACACTCGCCAGTCGGGCGTAACCCGTCCAGCAATCCATAAGACAAAAGTTTTTTGGCCGTGCTGCCAGAATGGATGACACGGCGAACTGAATCGGAATTTTGAAGTTTTTCTTCTCCTTTTTTGGTACAACTAACACGAAACCTCGAATAAATATTTTTAACAGCGACTTTCTCTATCTTCTTCGTTACCTTTTCCTCTACTTCTTCTTCTTCTTCTTTTTATTTATTTATTTCTTTTATTTTATTTTGTACACTTTTGCATTCGATCCAGCACTTTTTTGCTCACGGTCAAGCTCACACGAAATTTCTCTTCTCTTTTTATATATATATAATTTTTTTTTATTTTATATTTAAATTTTCGTATTTTGTCCAAAATTTCAGTAAATCACTAAAACACATTTCGATGACATCACCAGTTTGATATCCTTTGCCTCTCCCGGATCTTTTGCTTATCTATTTTTATGTATATACGTATATACAATACAATATATATTTTTTGAGCTGTCAAGGTGGTACACAGAGTAACACAAAATCACTGGTTAACAAAAGGATCCATTGAACATCATTGCTTTTGTATCAAAACATTCCTGCAAAGAAATAGAAAAAACAATTGGAATTTTATAATATGTTATAATTTAGTCTAGAAACAATATCGTAAAATGTTTTATGTAATTTTTGTTCTTAAATTTTTTTTTATTAATTTTGTTTCTATTATATATTCAGAATGGTAAAAAAAATGGCTCAGTTCCGCACTAATTTACACGGTTGTGGTTTAATGAAATCATTTTAAAAGAAATACATAAAATATCTTCTGGTTAATAACTTCCAGAGCATTATTATCTAAAACAGGTGTATTTACGGCCGCTTTTATTACACTTTACCATTGCAACGAAATTTGCACTTAGCATTAATTGGACGCTATCTTAAGTGCCGCTGTCGAAATGGGACACGAAAATGACTCAGAGATAACGTCAAAAGTTGATAAAAAGAGGATTTGAGAGTACAAGAGAAACCATGAACAGCATACCAACAAAATCTCTCTGAAGAGATGCAATTGACAATTGTAGCGACTTAAATACGTGTAATAAACGCTTTAACTTTTTCTAATAGCGAAAAATAAAAAAAAAAAAAAAACACAAGATTTGTTTTACTTAGAGTCAAAAAATTTTTGAAAATCGTTCGCCGACTGTTTCCAAGGGGAAATTTGAATGTTTAACAAAAACCCAAAGAAAAAATGAAAAAATCTCTTCCTATTATTCTTATTATTATATTTTTAGCCGTGAACTGGAGATAAGACGCGGATACCTGGAGATTACTTTATATAACAGGATTTTTATTGATGTATAGTGAACCGAACATTTTTGGCTATCAACGAACTGATTTTGTTAATAAAACTAACAGAATACAGGAAGACAAGAAATCGCGATATCTACGAAATTTTTCAGGTCCGCTGAGTACTTTCGCTGTTTTAGACCCGTTGACGCGGTTGACTTATTTCGCAACAGCCGGCGACGCACGCGCGTTTTCAGTTTTATATTGTTGGACTGAAGAGGTTAATAACTCCCTTTTAATGTGTGTACTGTGACTTGTAATTATTTCGATTTTTTTATTAATATGTCTAAGTTTTTTTAAACAATCCATTATTAGAGCACAGTTTGGAGGTCAACTAAAAGACTTTTGCAAATCAAGAACTTATTTAAATATTTGTTTTTCAAACGAAGGCTGCTCAAAGAGTCAAACATCACCGTTATCATTTATCTACAAGAAAAATTTAGCATAAAAAATTCTTCGTTTCTTGTGATTAAAATTGATCAGAAATATCCGACATTTTGTCATGGAATTTTTGATAAAATTTATTTTATTTTATCATTATACCAATAACATTTATTATAATATTTTATATATCTTCTTCTTATTTACTGGTTGATGTCTGTATCATACTTTTTCGTATTAACTATATTTGCAAACATAGAAACACCACAAATATTTTGCTGTGATTTATTGATCAGGGCTTACCCAATTGGTTTTAGCTAGAACAGCTGAACTAGAATCTCAAACAGTGCATACTGTACATCCTGTAACTTGAAACCAAATTGAGTCCTTTTTGCTAGGACCAGTCAATTACTTCCATGACTGGACTGTGCAAATTGCATCCGATTGCATTTGTCGGTGGCGAACGATGACAAAACTCAAAGAAATTGCAAAATGAAAATCAACAAAATTTGAAGAAAGCCAAACCAGAAGCATCCATTCCTTGTTGATGACAGATGTTCTCCAATCGAAGTCAACTTCTCCTCCACTGGATCCTGATCGAGGATTCTGGTGCATTAATTATTTGCTATCTGTTTGTCTCCTGTTGGCAGATGAGGGAGGTGCTTTGAAGGAGCTCCAACAAAGATGTCAAGGGACGCAAGACTTTTCTCACGTAGAGATTATACAGTAACTTTACCAAACATGGCTGTGTTCCTTTCAATTTTATTTGCCGGCAATGCCTCGTCCTTGAGCCGCCAACTTTTAAATAAAATTGAAAGAGTGAAAGTTTTGTGTAGAGTTTTCCAATTATATGTTTGCATCTGGGGCGGCTGCACCAACTTTAAAGGTCGTTTCCTGCTGTTTTGCACTTTCTACTGTGGGACAAGAGAATTGGGCGACTTCCGGCAAAATATTTGTGTGCATGTATGTGTGCGTGTGAATGCAAAAGATTAAAACTTTCCCGAAGCGGCCACTGTTTGACGGGGGGTCTGTGTCAACGGCGACCACCTGTACTGCACCACTGCCGCCACCGATATCAACCTGCAGGACAGGCTTAACGCGGGGGCGATTATGCTCTCTGAGGAATTTGTGCCCCGTACTATGCACAATGCAACCGTTCACTGCCGCATATGGATGTAATTTCTGAATGCAAGCAATCCGCCCGCGCATGCGATCTGAGAGCAACAAAAGCCGATGGCGACAAGGAGCAACCAATTTGCAGTGAGCCACTTTAAATCCTTCTGAATCGATTGCGGTGCATGTGCCTGCTTTTTTTTTTATCGCATGCGAAATTCCGCAAATTGGTCAATGTCTGACCGGAGATTAGTACAATTTTCCGGGATACTTCTGGTTCGGATGCGGGACCACATTTTGGAAATTGCTAATTGCTAGTTTTCCTGGGCAAATACACCACAGCTTGTCCAGTTCATCGCGCGGCCTCTCACTGAAAGTAGCCGTGATTAGTTGGATTCTGTCATTCTGGTCTCGCTCTTCATGTCCTTTGCATTTGGTTGGGTAGATTCCCTGATTGTTTATGAATGAACGCGACAAAAGTAGCAAAGGCCGTACATGCGGAATAATTGTCCCCAGTCACGGCCTGTATGCTAGTCCCGATAATCTCCATACGCGAGCTTTTTGCTAACGCCATAAAAAACTTCATGTTGAAGAAAAAAAGCAAAAAACAAAAACCAAACGCAAAAAAAAAAAACATACAAAATAAAAAAAAATATATGCAGGGAAAGTAGTTGGAATGCAAGTAGATGCGTGCTTAAGTAGGAAGCTTTTTTGTTCGTACAGTGCCACGACACCCCATTTGCACCTCCCGCTGTCCCCTTTCTGCCATGCCCCTCTGTTATCCAGCACAGCCACCACCCCGTGGTACGCCTCCCGGGGGAAAGGATGAAGGCATCTTGTGAATGTTTGATTAGTTGCAGCTTGCCAACTTTTGATTCCCCTCACAACCGATGGAAATATTACTACCGAGTTTTCAGATTTTCTTGGGCACAAGTAAGAACTCAGTGACAAAGAAGTTGCCAACTCCTCGCAGTCGAATGAAGGGGCCTACATAAGTATGACCTTGCAGCCGTCAGAGATACGTCACGTCGTGTGAATGCGTTGGATCATGCTTTGAAGTTGCTTTGGAATTTCAGCATAAAAAAAATACCAAGAATAAAAAACCAACAAACGACAACAGCAGCAGCACCACCAGCAACAACAACAACATACAAACTTGCGTTCATTAAAGAAGAGGTGCTTACCTGCGAGCACAAGATCGCGGAAAGCAACATATGAATACGACGGCTTTAAAGCGGAGTTCTTCATATTTCCTGTATTTGAGATTATGTCGAGTAACTAATTAGGTCCATGTTCATAACTTTGTTCCGCTAAACGAAATTGCCGCGCCTATTAATCTCTGGATTTAGCTTGAAGGATGCGAAGTGGATCGAGCCGCTTATCGGCACTGAAACTGATTGTAAATGGGTGGCATTTTTATGTTGGTGTCACTTTGCTGGAAAGTTAGAGCGCAATTGGCATGAAAGTGAAAACGATTTACTTTTTCATGTTCTGAATATCCTCGTTTATTTTATGTTTTTTCCATTATTTCAGTGCCTTCAGTTACAGAAGCAAGACGGACGTAACGGAGAATTTTGAAAAATAAAAAGAAAACACGAGGAAAACAGAAGTGAATAATTAACCAATACTATAAACTACCAAAATATGAAGTATTTTGTACAACGAAAATGATGAAGAAAATTGTTTTAAATATATTTCGCAATTATAATTCTTTGTCTTAAATTTTAAATAGATTGGAATGACTATCATCATGACTATTCCCGAATTCAAAGCACAATGTTTCTTTATTTATTTATTTTTCGATTTTATTTTTTTTTTGGGCTTAAATCAAAAGCAATAAATAGTACCTATAATATTTTTTTAAATTTTTCTCAGAGATCAATTTCTGAACTGTCTTCCGAGCAGTTTAGAACAGTCTTAAAACTTAGAACGCATTTTTCCCAAATCCACGTTTTCAAGATCAGGCGGAAACACAACTTCTTCAATTTTCATCCAATTTGCTCGAAATCTCAACCGCACCTTCCTAAGTAGATTCTCTAGAGAAATACACTCGATTTTTAAGATTGGTCAACAATATTTTTTTATATAAACAAATTGCGAAGGATTTTTCGGCCGAAATAAAACATTTGTATTCAAACTGCTGGTATTTTATGAAAAATTAATATTTTTTAATAAGCGTGTGTATTTGTCTCGCAAATCTAATGCAGTAAATAAAAAACATTTTTGTATTGTCCTACATGCTGATATTGGTCATTTACGTATCTACCTACCGCTAAGACGGCATTTGGTTTTCTTTTTTAAATTGTGTAGTACACCTGATAATATGTGTAATAAACCGTCCAATCCGTATATTGGTGGTTTTATTAGGAGAGCCTACAAAAATACGCAAAAATGTTCAAGATCAAAGATATTTTGATTGCAAAAAATGTAATTTGAATACCATTATTTTTCGATCTATAATTTGTGCCTGATGAGTCAAAATGCAATTCATCTTTCATTCTTGCAATTATAACAATTTGGATACATTTAATGCTGTGAAAACTTAATAAACAAAACACAAACTCGGAGTTTGTTTTGCTGCCGTTTCGAAGCCTACCAAAAATGCACTCAAATTTTTCCACTTTTGATTTCTGTGGCAGTTTGGCTCTTGTTTTTTTCGGATCCATTTGCATTCGAAAGGCAGCAAACTGCGTTGCGAAGGATCGCAAGAAAACGTCTCAAGTACGCTCATTTCCCAGGCATCGCAATTGACATGAATAAATCTGCTGCCGAGAGCAGTTCTCAAAAAGTCACTTTTCGTGGAATTCATTCAGTTTGAATTTCAAATATTGGACACTGGCGGCGGCGGCGAGTGGGCAACCGTTCATTCGTCCGATTAGATTTGGAAATCCATCGCAGAGCGTTTGAGACGGCCTCGGCAAATTTATATCAGCTTAACGCCGTCGGTCATTGAATGCATTAAGCGATTGCAGTTGAATTTGCATCTGAGGTTCTGCCGTTAAGCAACAACGGTTGGGAAATCTCCCCGGTGCGGCCGCCCGAATTTCGGCTGGGCAAGGTCAGGGCATGTGCCACCTCCACCGCCACCCGATACGGGACACTGCGGCAGAGACACCAAAAAACCTTGTAGTAGGTACTCGTGTAAAGGGTAGAGTCGAATTCGCTGAATGACGAGGAATTTTTGGTGTCGTTTCCAATTACTGCGTCGCCCTGTATTTGGCAGTCATTCCCGAAAAAATCAATCACCCCCGTGTTAAGCCCAGGGCGGCGCTCCGCAGACGTGAGGAGTCTTACCAAACGGAATCCAAATTCGAGGCAAGAGTATGTGACACCATCTGTAGTCTGGCCCAGTTGCATGAGTCACCTGCCTGCATTCGTGCACTCCTGCAATCAATAAGGGCTACCTGAGCGCAAAACGAATTCAGACGGAAGGACGTTCAAAACAAACCGGAGTGCGTCCCGCCCGATGGCTGCGACCTGCCGCCTCTGCCTCGTCCGTCTTGGTCCCCCGAAAGCGCCTAATTTAAAATTTGCCCCGAAGCAATCGGAAATGCAAAAATGCATCGTCTGCTTGACTGAAATTCAGGACGCGAACTTACTCAGGACCCACCGCGGCCGGCTGGCTCCTTGGACCGCCGCGGTTTACCGTGCGACATACCACCGAGTCCGAATAAAAAAAAACTGCGTGCTCAGCGAGTCCGCAATGCATTTTACCGTGACCGTAACTGCAATTACAGCGAAAGTGGCGTTCGGAGAATTCCACCGGAGAATGCACGGGGGCTACTCATTTCGTGACATGACAAAAATCGCACTTGTTGTGATATGTGTACCGAGCCGGTGGGCACTTGTAAAATAAACATTTTCTCAGGTTTCACCATCGCCACTAGAGAAGCGCCTCACTTCCAGGAAAAACGGCGCTGATGGACACCGTCGACGCGGACCCAGCACTTTGGGCTGCACGGCCAGAGATCCCGTTATAATGCATCTCGCAACGAGGAAATCGCCCTGCATTAATTGGGTCCTTGCACTCTGATTCACGGATTCGCGACCGAAGCTCGGCAATACACGGTGGTCCCGCGGTGCAAACGTAAGGGACACCGGATGCAGGTTGCCCTCGCACCGCCGATGGAAGAGATTTTTGGTGGAGGACTGTTCCGGGTGTGAAACTTTTCGTCGGATTTTCGGATCAGCAATGATTTTTTTCATTTTGGTTTTGTTTTTGGGGATTCAAGATCGAAGGATTCCCCACACAACAGTGGAGAAAAAACAACTATACATTCTCCTTCCGTTTGTTTATTCATTCATCATTGAACTCATTGCGGTGAAGTTTTAGGTACAATTTCAATTTTCAAACAACTATTTTGCGGCAGTTCAACCGAAGTTTATTAAGTTAGAAATATCTGAAGGAAATCTTCTGAAAGAAATATCTGAAGGAAATCTGTTGTAAGAAACATTTGTTTTCTGCAACTCGCGGTCTTTTAACTGATCCAGTGTTCTTTTAAAAAGTGATATCATAAATCTGGTAAAAACCCTTCGAACAACAAAAACTGTATAAATTTCCGATACTAAATTTCTGAACGAACAACAGATAAAATGAAATGAAATAAAATTTTGAAATAAATTTTTTATATAAATGAGTTTTGTAAACTTTTGAAATAGCACTCCTGAAAATTTATTTTTGTTTTTTTATCGTTGTATCCTTTCTAAATATTCGGTTCTAAGACTAGAAAAAAATTTTATTCTTTTAAACATATTTCAAATTAATATTTAATATAAAATTGTAATTCGAATTTCATAAAAGAAACAAATATCAATTCTATGCTGTAATAAATAAATTGATGGACCTGCATTCTGCAACTTAGAAGTATTGCAATTTAATTTTCAAATCATTTACACAATTTTCAGAGATCCGCATTTTTCCAAAATGCATGCAAAAATTTTGCAAATAATCATCAAACAAAAACAAAAAACTTAAACACGAATGTGTTTCTCATTTTTAAAATCCGTGGACCAGTTAGCGATATCAATTGAGTGATAAGAAAAATCTGCACTTTCTTCCAACTGATAAGAAGCCCTTGGCAACTGCAACGGTAGCTTTTGAAATATTATAAAAAAAATATTTAAAAAAATGTGTAAAAAATGTTTGAACGAATTTAATTAAAATTTGAAAAATTTAAATAGCGTCAAGATTAATTTAACTGGTCTGTAGGGATCCGGTTTTGCGGCATGACGAAGGTCAGGAATTATGTGCGAATATCATTGAGGCGGTGATGAAAGTCAAAAGGCCGGCGCCCCAAAAAATCTAAAACTGGTTCCTGCACAAAATTCTAATAATTATTGATCGTTTTGAGTTCATTTCGACAAAAAATAAAGAAGAAAATCAAAAACTAGAAGAAATGCGAAAAAATTTTTAGTTTCATTTAGAAATGTTTAAGCGTGATTAGCGGCAAAAAAATTGCAATTGCAAAACGTGCAATTTTCAATTCCATTTTCAATAATTGGTGCTGCCCCCGCTAAGGAATAAATTGCAAATGAAACGATTTCCGTTGTGGGATTAAGAAACTGAGTTTAAATAGGGAATGATCTGAATAAAGCATTTCAGGAATTAACATAATGAGGTAAATATTTTCTGAAATTGACTCAAATATTTACTCCAGCTTCAGCAGTTCTTGGCATTTTGTTAACGAAATTTATTGCAAACTGTTTGTAAAAAAAAAATGTATTAAAAAAAAAAAAGAATGATATCAAATTGCTAAAATTTTTAAATATAAAAGAGAAAAATGAGATGAAACGGAGGAAAGTGGGAAAAAAAAGACAATCTGGAAAAGATTCTTCTTCAAATATTTTAATTGAAATATTCACGTAGATAAAACAAACCGCGATTAAAAAATATTTTATTATGAAAGTGGAATATTTATACTGTTTTATGTATTTGTTAAAATGTTAACTAACTAAAACGAGATACTTCGAAAAAACTTCTAAAAATTTAATTGCATAAGTATAGTACGTAGAACGCAATAACACAACAAAATCAGCAAGATAAGTTACAATGTATGAACTTTGCTCACTGGTCTTTATGATATGTGAATTTGTAACATTTTCCCATAATTCGCAAATATTCATAAAACGTTGTTAACATGAAAACGACAATCACTTGAAGTTTTGTGGCACTCTCACATTTAAGATTTCCATCTTATAACATTATACTGAAATAAATTAGAATTATGCACATATTTTAACATTTTCAATTTCACTACAGCCCCTCAAAAAAGGCATAAAACTCTTCACGGCAATAAGAAATCGCATTCTGTTGATTTCTATTAAATCCCTTCACCCCACCCCACCCCATATATGTTAAGACTACTTGCAACGTTCTGCAATTAACGCAATTTTCGTACGAGCCAAAAACTCATTAACATTTAAAAATCAAAGATTTATTGTACAACTGAAGAAGTGGCGAAAAAAAATTTTTGTTAAATGACGAGAATTGATTCGGATCTTGAGTAATGATCAAGTGTTTAGTAATCAACTGTATCATTTCGTGTTTTATAGGCTTATAATTATTAATCGTAGCGGAAAATTAAAGAAGCATCTTTTGAAAAAAAATATATAATAATAATAAGTCTTGAGGAGGAAAAGGTGGAAGACGAACTCAACGAAGGCCTACCAGAGCACGGCTCACTTTGCGCACAACTCCGACGCTGCGCCGCGACTCCCGTCATAAAAGTAATGGAAGCGACTGCAACGAGCGCATCTAATAACTCCGTACAGAAGTTATATTGTTTTAGTTTCTTAATTTTTGTTTTCATTGTTTTTTTGGCAGAGAGGAAAGCGAATTAATTAAGGCTGATCGACTCTGCCAGCAAAAGGAGAAGATGCAAGGTTTTTGTGAAAACTGAAAATTATCAATTTACATCTTGCACTTTGTGGAAATGAGGAGCTGGCACCTGGGGAAGGTCTTCTCTGTGGTCATTACGTGCATTTCACTCTTATGCAACTGCAACGGAATGGGGTGGCGGGCGGGTGCAGCGGACAATGAAAGGATTCTTTAGCATTTTGTGTAGTTCCTGCTATACATAGACCAGAATGGCGGGAAGAAGGGGTCTGTAGAATCGTAGACTGCGTGATAATTGAAAACTTATTAAGAGACTGCTGCACATTGGCGGAAAATCGTGCGGAGGATAGACACAATGTGGCTAATTGATACTCCTCTGCTCCTGCTATCCAGTAGTAACTAGCAGTTCTGTGGAGTCCATAAGAAACCCTTCAGTTAATCTTGCCGTAAATGACTTTCATTCCGCCACATTCCCTCCACCGGGGTGGGGTGGCAGTGGGGCAGCAAAACTCCATAAAAACCGAAATGAAAAACATATTCAACTCGAACGTTTCGAGTTTTTGGGATGAGCTGCAGTAAATTCCTGAGGATATAACTATATAAGGACGACTGACCGGTTGCAGATTTATTCTTTTGTCATTACTATTGATTATATTGTTCGTTACTAAAATTACTGATTCCATTGTAACCGGCCAGAAATTTTGTTAAAGACAGACAAACTGAAATTGTCGCTTGTCCTGCCATCAGATGGGAATGAGAATCCCAATCAGCTACGCAAAGTGAACTCCAGTCCAAGGATATTAAATTTTGTCAATCGGAAATTCGTTTATGTAGAACATAACAACATTATCTTGATGTTTATAATGAATAAACTTTATTTCGGTGTATTTTTTTACTTGTATTTAGCAAAAAGTAATTCTTATTGATATTTGAATTTTTTTGGAATTATTCGAACAAATTAATACAAACATTATATTGTAATTAATTATTAATTATTTAACTGTGCAAATTATGAAGGAATATTTTGTTTTCATTTTAATTTAATAAAAATTGTTGTTCATTTCATTATAGGTAAATTTCGAAGAAAAATCTAATTATTTGGAATTCTTGTTGAAATTGCCTGAGTATAATGAAAGGAATTACAATTAAACAATGTTGAAAATGCTATAAGAATTTTAATTATTAAAAAATGAAGTCTTAACTTTTTAATGAAATTTTTGCAGTCCTTTTGATTTAAAACTTTTCATTGTGAATTTTTTGATTTCTGATTTGGTTTTGTGAGCAAAAATGAAATATATTCCAGTTTGTTGAAAACATTGCAATGTTTCTTGTTTACGTGGTTTGGTACTTTTTTGTTTGCAGTACCGCACACGAATTTTTTTATAATTAATAAAATTGTGGAATTGGCACAAACTTTCATGCAAAAACTGTATTTCCTTGCAAACAATTGTCCATTGTTTTGTGGAATTTATAAGGATATAATGTTGTATTTCAATAAAATATAGGTGTTTTAAAAGTATAAATCGTTTGGAAATAATTTCATAAATTTTACAACAAAAAAATTCATTCGTTTATCTCTTCTTTTAAGAGTTAATTCATGGTTTTCCTAGTGAATGCACAAATGTATACATCCATCCCCATCATCCTTCTGGGGCATTGGAGCAGATGGGACAAGTTTCGCCCACCTACTTCAGGTCGTTTAAAGACTTCCGCGATGCAAAAACTTAGCCTCTTTTTGGGTGAACATTTTTTTCTATCTGACAGGGGTAGTCTTGCCAGCTCAATTAGCATTTCTGCACCACAACTTGAGCCACCACCACCGGGGGCCAAATATCGCAAAGAAGCGCACAATGCCAGAGGGGAAAAATGAAACACATTGCTTGTCCCCTTTAACGGCTAAAAAGATATTGCCAAAAAATTTTGCTGCTTGATCCTTTGTGTTACTTTGTTTGTCCGTCCGTGTACGCTTGCTGCAAACAGGGACCTACCTAAAGTGCATACATGCAATTTTCCCTACCCTAAATTTTATAATTTTTTTTCTTTTCGATTCGTTTTTTCCTCCCTGGTTTGTGGAATTTTTTTTTTTTATTATTATTATTTCAGATATTTTATTTTGTATGTCGCTGTCGTTTGTGTAAGTACACCGCGTATATTCAACCCCAAAATGTAATCGCTTTTGAACCCCCTCGGCTCTCATCATCATCATCATTCCTTGTGTCACAAGTCTGGTATGCAGGCAAAGGCATATGATGTTTCGGCAAGTACCTACTATCGTCAGTCAGGAACCCCCTTTCGATATGCAGCCAAAAAACGCAAAAAACGAAAAAGCCCAAAAAAAGAATGAGAAAAAAACGATTTTTTTTTTTTTTTTTTGAAACAGCGAAATTCTGGCTCACTTTTCAGCGTAACCAGAACACAACACCACCATTCCAGGTTTCTTTTTAATTTTTTCCCATTTTCTTTCCTTTTATTTTGCATTTGGTCTTGCTCAACCCCCGAAAAAAATATATATATATATATATGTTTTCTGCGGAATTTTTGTTTACGGCTGCAGTTCGGCTGCCCTCATTTTTTGGACTGGGCCCTTTTTGTTGCACGGTACCAAATCCTCGGTGCGTTCGTTGTGCGTGTTCAGTTGTGCGGATTCAGTTGCAATTTTCGTCAGTGGCCCCGGTTTGCATTCACTTGCAGTTTGCATTGTAATCAGCCAGATCTTGAGCAACCCCTGCCGAGTTGTCCCCTGGCCCCCCTCTACGGTTTGCCGATGTGCGTCGCCGAATTTCTGTAGGAACGCGAACACGGTTTAAATAATGAGGAGTATGTAACAATGTGAAGTGCACTTTTGCAACTCGTTTTTGGGGTTTTTCTCGATCCAGACAACCCTTTCCAGACAGAGGAACTGGACGCGGTGTTTTTGGGAGGCGCAGTTGCGCTCAACGAACTGAATTTCTGAATGCTTACGACGACGCCGACCCCGAACTCAACAGCACGCACTTTCGCCTTTTTGCTCCCGTTTTTTTCCCTTCTGCATTACTCTTCATCATATTTTTTTGGTTTTTTGTTTTTCGGTTTTTGGTTGTTCTGTGTTTTTTTTACTCCGTTTTGTGTTAATATCTCAGGTGAATAAAATGCCGAATTTTCTCATCCAGAGACTTGGGCTTCACATGTTCCTTTCGCGCTACTGCGGATGTCATTAATTTACCGGCGGTGAACAGCCGCCGTAAACGAGCTTTTTTGACCTCTTGTTAAGACGTCAGGCAGGGGCGCAATTATGCACTGTGACGCGCTCCTTATTTTTTACCTTAAGTTTCCGTTATTGTTTGATTATCTAATTAATCTCGAGAGGATTTCACTGCGAATCACTCAAGGATAACGTATGCTCATCCAAAGTATCCAAATAATCCCACCATTCGTCGATGCTCAGCGAGTTTTACATATTTTGAAATTATTGCATTGTTTTCATATTATCATTATTGTTTTGAGATGGTTCTACGTTTTGTCTTTTTTCGAAAAAGTTTCAATTTAAATGTTTGTTCTATTTACATAAACATCAAATAATTATAAACTCTTTATAGTAATAAAAATTGACGATCGTAGCTGCTGTTTTCGAAAATGCATTTTTTAAAAAAATAACTAAATTCGTGTGATTATGGAAGTGATAACGACCCTTTTATACATTCAAAAAATTGGGAATATTTTGCATTAAATTAATTGGAGCATGACAAAAGTTGGACAGCATGAAATTTTCTCGTGTCTTCATTTTATTAAAAAAAATTATGCGTACAAATAAAATGATGACGTCATGCCCACAACCCTAAAAATTTTGCACCTGTCCAAATATGGTACTTTTGTAACTGAAGAGCGAAAGTCTTTAAAGTAAGCCCAGGGGTGATCTACCGTAGATAAAAATGCGAAAAATGCATAAAAAAAGAACCAACATTGCAAAAGAAATCGACAAAATTCAAATTTTCTACTAATTTTGACTTTGTGAAAAACATCAAGGATGTCATCCAGAACACTTGAATTTAATACTTGTTTTGATACGGTTTTTTCATTTTTTTTTAGCGCTATAACACATCAACAAATATCCGTACACAAATATAAGTACGTTGGTGTAAGATAATTTGAAATTTTAATTATTTTTAATTGATATAAACCGAAGGTTGGTTTGATTTTATAAGATTCTAGAAAAAATTCAAACGAGGGTTGACAGAATGTTGAAATTTACAGTAGGGTTTAAAGTAGGTTTATGCATAAATCACATTAATATCATTCAAAATTACAGTATCTTCTTCACTTGGTTTACCCATGACAGAAAAAAACAAAAAAAATTTCAATCGTATATATTGTGACAGGATCTCCACAATGTTCATCAGCATTCCAATCCCCTAAAACAAGAATTTTTCTGAAGGGATTTCAACAGCCGTTTTTACCGCATAATATTTAAAATGAAATACTATCAAAAAGATACAACAAAAAAGTAAACGAAATTTGAAGAGGAATTATACTTTTGATGTACGCAATTTCAACATCCAGAAACTCAACGAAAATCAACGGAATTCAACGTTGTTGTTTGATGAGTTTCATCAACCAAAGGTTTAAAATATGCTAAAGATGTATTTTTTATTATACAAATAATTATCTGAGGGTTGATATTTAATGAGACGCAAAAGGTGATTATGCGTGAACACGAAAACCAATAGTATCTTTATTTAGATACACGACCAATTGAAATACAACAAAATATCGTTCAACATTGGTTTGAGTTAGACAATATCCCATGAAAAAATTAATTTGCAGAAGAATTGCACTTTTCAGTTGTTTTAAATACAGGAAAATGTTAAATACCTTCAAATTACAATTCGATCACTTCTTCAAAATTCATTGGTTAAGGAAAATTCATAACATTAAATAATTCAAATATTTGAACAAATAATAAAAAAAAAATCATATTAATAAAATAATTAACAACGATCTTCATCTGTTACTGAAAACATAAATTTTACTTACTGCAATATTTCACCAATTTGAAGGAATTGTTTGCGTCAAATTCGAACAAGCAAATACTTAACAATAATTAATGTTTCAATCCAACCAATCAACGTTAAAATGCCGCAACAAAAAGACGAAGTAATGTACAAGATCAAAACGTTTTCCAACAAATTATCTCTATCAGTGCCTCGCAACTTCAACAAAAGATCATCTAGTGACAATGTATGAAAAGCAACAATAATAAAACCAGAACAAAAATTACAGAAATGAAACACAGTAATTAACTTTCATTTGTTTACTCTGTTCACTGACACAAAATGTTAATTATTCTATAATAAAAGAACAAATACAATTTTTCCTGTCACATTTTAATTTATCATTTTTTTTTTCACAACAATTTTGTGTCAATTTGCAAAACCAAAATCCAAAAAAACAGACAAAAAAAAATACACAAAACAAAACACGAACAGAGAATAGAGCCTTGGGGCCAAGTGTTTCTATCCCAAATGGCACTATAATTTCGAGCAAAAAAGAACAACTAAAAATGAAATTATTGTGAATCACTTAATTATCAGCGAATTGCAATTTTTGAAAAGACTGATCAAGCTCCGTGTCAACAAAATTTGATGATATTCGGAATGCAGCTGATAACCCGCGTGACACCTCAAACGTATTTCAACCGACTTCGGGAAGGGGCGATAGTCCCGTGCAATGGCGAGCTTGTTTCCAGTGGGATGCGAGGACAAAACTGTTGCACTCGGATGCAATTGTGCATTTTATACGAAAATTTCATGAGTTCAGGTTCACTTTGCGCAGGAACACAACACTTGAACCAGTGGAGATCCTGTTTCAAAAATTTCAAATTTCGTCACAGCGTTCATAAAACTATTTTTAAAAATATCCTTTTCGCTATAAAATATAAGGAAGATCTTCGATGCACGATCGACGAATGCAATTTTGAATGCTGAATGTAAATTTTAATTGATTTGCAACGAGTTGAAAAGCAATATTTGGTCGAACATCACTTGAAGGAAAAAGAATTAGCACCATTTGTTGTAAGGAGAGCAATGGGTGAGTTCCCATACTTTACGATCTCGAAAATTGTTATAGCATAATCGCAATTGGATTACAAGAAGTGTGAAGACCACCATCGAATGTTTAAATCGAATTGGTTTTAGAGCTTTGCAATAAATTTCGAAATTGTTCAATGTAGAATTGCATGAGAAGATTTTCTCCATAGATTGAAAAATCATTTTGGAATTGTTATTTTTTGTTAATGAAGTCAACACTTAACACAACATCAGAGATTTTTTAAATAACTTTTGTGCATTTATATTAAAATAAAGAACAAGTATTGTTTTTACCATTTTTCACAGTTTTTTTTTCAGAAGTTTTCCCAAATTTAGAAAACTTCTGAAATTTTTCGGTTTTTCGTAAAAGTTTTTGAATTTCTTTTGATAGTTAAAAAACCAAAAACACTACCTTAATTGCCAATAAAACCAAAGTTTTGTTGATCCTACTTTTATTTTAAAAATAATATTATTTAAATCAAACTCAGAATTTCCGTCTTACGTGGAAAAACAGGACCTCGTTAGCAACGCGAATTTAAGATGAAAGTGCAAAAAAAGCGAATTTCAAAAGAGTACAAAACACAACAAAAAGAAGTCTAGACAAATTGTAATTGAAAAATTTGTCTATGCAATTAAAATCTAAATCTCATGTTGTGCAGTGAAGAAACAATTTAAAAATAATTGATTTAACTCTTTTATTTTGACAACTTAAATGTTTAATTAAAGTGACGTAGCACTTATTTTAATTCACATTGGTGGAAGGAGAATATTTTTTCAACTTGGCTCAATGGGTTAACTTAATTTTTTGTTCATTGTTAATAAATAAAAAAAATTGGTACCTATATTGAAAACTGTTTTAATGTTAGTTTATTTGTTTGGCTTGCATTTGTGACTCTGCATTATTAAACATTTAAAAGCTTTTCTAATGCTTTTAATACTCAACAAAAAAATGTTGAACAAATTTTGCCCTTTTGATAAAATAATTTTTTGTGTTATTTTCTATTTTAGATTTATTGCAATGATAATTCAAATAAGTCGGAGAAAAAACCCTACTGCCTTTTTAGCATTATATAAATAGTCATAAACAATAAGATAATATTTAATATAAATGGTTTTTTTTAATGGGCAAAAACGAAGTGATCAAAAGGACACTTTTATCAATTTAAAAGTGATAGAATTTTCTGTAGCAAAACAAAATTGAACAGTAAATCAAGAAAATTTGGAACATAATTAAATACAAAAAAAAATACGGATTAATGAAAAATGGAAATGTATTATGAAAAAAAAAATTAACCTGCTAATTTAAATAACGAAATCAAAGGATATAAAATTGCTAATTGCACATTTTGCAATGTAAATATTGTTAAAAGAAAATTGAGTGTACTTTTAAGGAATAGTTGGAATTTTTAGAATTCCTTTGAAATGAGTTTAATAAATAAATTACTAGGAGAATAGTGTTATTTATTTTGCTAATGTATGTATACTTTTAATTTGTTTAACAAATAATTTTTAAATAATCTTGACTGTGTTTGCGAATTTTTGCCAAAAGATTAAAACAACTTCAACTTTCAAACAACTTCATAATTTGCAATTTTGTTTAGTACTTTGTTTCTAGAATTTCAGAATTAATTTTTAATTTCTTGTTCCATAAACACTATTGTTACTAACCAACGCATTCAATTTCAAGGCGGAGCAAATGAAAAGCAGCATTTTACACGAAAATATTAAAAAATTTCAATGTTTTCTTGGAATATAAAAACAAATAGGAAATAAAACCAAAAGAACACATTAGTAACTGCTTTAGGAATGTTAATAAGTAATTGGACTTGGCTTGGAAGAGTTAATCGTTTGATATACATCTTTTGATTCAATGAAAATTTTTTGATTGATTTTGAAAAATTATTAAAATATAAAAAAAGAATAAATTTTCGCAAATATCGCTTGAAACAGAAACAATTTACAGTTAAAATCATTATTTTAATATTAACAAATCTAAAGTTTTTATTCATCAAATTTATCTGAACAAGAAATTAGTGTAATTTAGTGATTATTGTTTCTAAACAAAATTGACGAAATAATATTTTGAACTTGTATTTTTCTAATTTGTAACCGAAATAACAAAAAAATAATGTTTTGAAAATTAAAAACAGAAATCAAAATTGTAATAAGTTAAAGTTGTTAAAAAATTTATTTAAAATATAAGTTGCTTTTATCATTTGTTTATCGTTCAAAAAACGGTTAACCATTTTGAACAGATAAAAAACTTTCTTTTAAGTATTTTTACTTATTTGAGTTTTGATAATAACAAACTTTTTATAATGTCTTTCTTTTAAATTGAACAAATGAAATCAAATTTCTTTTTAACAGTTTCAAATATCTTTTAAACTTCCAACGCAACAACTAAACTCTATAGATGTTTAAATTAGCGTTAAGTTTAAAAAAAAAATAAATGTATTCATTAGAAAATTATTTGTATCAACAAAAACTGTTAATTAGAAATACGACCAAAGCTAAAATAACTTTTAAAAAAATTTAAAGTGAAAAAAGTCAATTGCGAAGAATGAAAAGTTATTAACAATGACAACCGGATTAACTTCATAAGATTCGTTTGGAAATGTTTTTTACACTGTTTAAATTTTTTATAAGCAAATTGCTAACATAAAATTGTTACATTTTTGTTAATTACATTGAAATTACAAAAAATATAACAATTATAAATATTATTTTTGGTTTAGTTAAATTCCAAGGTTTTTTCGTTTTTGTTTTGCTTTTTTTTTTGAAAAAATTAAAATTTACAGAACAGAACATCAAAACGGAAAACCATTGCAATATCAACAAATGAAAAATCTGTTGAAATTACTACAACAAATCGAAACATTCTTCATTGCAGTTGTTTGCAGAAGTCTACTGTAGAATTTTGATTTTAGTCAGGAGAAGATTTTCAAAAATCTGCTTCCCGAATGTAAAAATGTGAAAAGAAGGTGATTTACAATACGCGGAAAAACTGAACTATTTTGTTGCTAAGCCAAAATAACATAAGGGCAGAAAAGTGTAGTAACACTTGTTGGTGAATTTGTTTACACTGTCACTAATGTTGAAGTAATTGAAAAATATTATTTTTTAATCATATAAAATGAAAGTAAAAATGAACATGAAGTAATGCAGAAAATCCGTCGCTAACGCAATACACAAAAACAAAATTTACAAAAAAAAAAACAGAATTCGTGAAAATTGGAATACTTTTTTGGGGAAATAAAAATCATTTGAAAAATGTGTGTGTGTGTGTGTATTTTTGTTACAAATCCTTAATTGCTAATAGAAAATTAAAATTTGTAGAAAGTTTGTAGAAATGGGCAAAGATTGATCAAGTTGGGAAAGTGTCCAAATCCACAAACCAATTTAAGGCGTTCGGTATTATTATAAATTGTTTAAAAGCAGTTTTTGTTTTAGGAAAGTAAAATTCAAATTCTCTCACGAATATTTGAGTCGCGTCAATTGTTCACACTTTCAGCAAAATAATTGCAAATTACTTGAAATTGTTAAAACAAATCGCATCTACACTGAGTTTTGAGAGTGTCACATCGATTGGAATTTTACTTATTTTGTATGTTTTTGTTTTTATAAATGTTAATTAGCGTGGGAAATTTACTTACAGTATGTCATTGCAGGATCACGGCTGAATTCTGGATGTCTCTGTCTGGTGGCTGTTGATGGAGACTTTATCCGTGCTTCAAAAAACACACTTCACTTAATTATTTCTCAAAAACAAAAACAAGAAGAAAATCAAATAATATTTTCTGATGCTTTTGACCAAAAATTAAACTTCACTCTTGCGGAACATGTAATTTGCATCTATGTTTCAAATAGCACTTTATTTTAAATATTTTACAGAACTGCGTTTTTTCTTATTATTTGTTGTTATTATTAAATAATTTTCATGATTTGTTTACTCAAACGGGAACTCTTTCGATTAGTGTGTTTCAAATTATAAAATAAAAAATTGGTTTTCCTTTTTTGGAGTTTTAGCAAATGTACGAAACAAAACAAACTGTGTATTTTTTTTTAAAAATAAATTAAAATAAAACTAAATTTTTCACGCACTAAAAGAATTCACAAGTTTTATTTATTTACTTTTTGTTTCTGGCTCTTCTCGTTTGTCTCCAGTTTCCGTAACAAATTTTTGAAAATTACGCCTTCCGGGTTCGTTTGCCACCAAAAACCAAACTGAACAAGGACTCGATGTTCGACTCAGAATGTATTTTGCACAACAAAACGAATATTATTTGGTTTTATTCAAATATACGTTTACGGTTGAAAATCAACAAATTTCCTCGGTGTATTTCACGATTTTGTTTTTGGATCTCAAACCAGGATGTTTTCACATAATTTTATCCAATTTTGGATGTTTTTACTGGATTTTTCTGTTTTTTTTTTTTATTATGGTTATTACTTTAATATTATTTTTGTGTTTTTTTATAAATTTTTCTGCAGATCCTTGTCGGAGCACAATTGTCAATGCTAGTTGAACCGCAAATGGACTTTTATTAAATACTTTTTTTTAAATAACAACACTGACAAAATGTTTCAATGCAAGAAATCACTTGTATTTGCTCATATCACGAATGAAACGGTTTTCGTATGTTTTCAAAAAACGCCATCTACTTCCCGTTGTTGAACCGTGCTTACTAACTTCATGCGAATGTTGTTTACTGCGTTCCTCAGTGGTTGTTACTTCATTTACTTTGTTGTTTTTATTATTATTGTTATTTTATTATGAATATTTATTACTTTTTTTTTAAATTTCAAATCAAAATTAGATAAAAGAAAATATTGTCCCGATATGCCGCTCAGTTGTTGTTGCAAAAACTGCCTGAACAAAGATTTTTTGTTTAGAATTATTTTTATAAAAAATTGTTTCAAAACTTAAAAAAATTTACGTTTCAAAAAATGAATGTTTTTTTTTTAAATCAAACTTATAAGATGTTCGTTAAACTTCAAAAATAAAAAAAATGGAAAAAAATACGAATTAAAATTAAACGGAATAATTTTGATAAAATTTCGTTTTATATCGTTAATTAAATTCGGACAACAAGCAAAAAAACGTGAGACTATATCGCGGAACCTCAGTGCCAATTACTCGACTTGAACAATTTTGAATCTCAGGAAATGATTGGAAATTTTCAAAGTATCTTGTTAACCGAAAATATTAGAGAGCAGGCAGCAGCGACTTGTATCGAACTGACGACACTACTGACGTTCCGTTTTGGATTAGAACGCAGCACTGTGTTTCGGTTTTCCAACACAAGCCATAGGCGGCGAATAAGCCGAACGGAACGATGGAAGCGGGGCGGAGTGCGGTAGGCGGCTGTTGCCGGGCAGGGTAAAGGGGAAGGGTGGCACAGCGAAGAGGCAGAAAGTGTAAAAAGAGCACTTAATCGCTGAGATGCACCGGCCTTCCACATGAGCCGGGCGCACTGTCGCCACACATGTGCTCCGATGCGAATGTGTGCACGTTCCGTTGTCCAACACGAGCGGACGATTCAACCCCACCTCACCACTTCTGGAATGCACTCGTCCGTCGCTGCATCGTCCCGCAACTCAAACCGATGCTCCCCAAAAGCTCTCTTAATAATAGTGGAACAGCGTCGCACACTACCACCATTACCAACCCACCACCTTGCCAGCCAGCCGTCTATGCCGTCTGCACTCTGCAAACCGCGATGGAGTTCCAAGCAAGCATGTGGTTGTGCCATGACCGTCAAAAGTTAGTTTCGCGAAAAAGCTTGCAAAAACAAAAGAAGCAAAACAAAATCAGACGAAAGAGAAGTAGAGGCAGAGGAAAAAAACAAATCATCTGAAAGTCAATCACAGTTCGCAAATTCCCCCATCTCTTTCGTCAATGCATCCGGCATCGATGCAGCAAATGCACCTGAGGGAGACAAGCTGCATCGTCGCACTCTCGTACGCTGTACGCTACCCGCTCGCACACACCACCCCACCGAAAGAGGAGAATCGTGGGAGCACCCATGCTACTTGCATCCTTATAGCGCGGCAATTCCCAAACGAGCCGCCACGAAGCAACGTGGTCAGCGGTGCATGTGTCGTTCCGTGACGCAGCCAGAGAGCGGCGCACACAAACGCACACGGCCGCCGCGGGGATGGAGATTGCAAGAATTTGCAAATTCGCGAATCCGCTGGCAGCGAAAGAGTTGCAAAAGCTCTCTCGCCGCAGCCGACCCCAACAAATCCTGACTTGTGTGCATGCAATTATTGAGACAGGGTCTCTGTATGCGAGGGCGTAAGCTCTATACCCCCCTCATTTCCTTAGGATACGAATAACGAAATCAGAAAGGGAAGAACTTCTGGCCGTGATGACAACGATGACGGTGATGTGACGGCCTCTCGTAATCATATCATAGGCTTCGAAGAGAGCTTCGGAATTGGCAAAGTTTCTTTGCTGGCTACGAGCAGTGTTGGGAGATCGTGGGAATTCCACCTTTTCGTGGGAATTTTCGAAATTCAAAACTAGAGAAAGGGAAAAGGGAATAATTTTGCTTTGGCAAAATATGTGAAAAAATATACTTTCTAATTTACTTTTCCAATGCTTTAGATTGATTTGTTAATTTTACTTAATTCTTATTTTCATGTTATTTAAAAGTTGGGTTATTTGCAAAGGATTGAGGAAATGTCCCACCTCAAAATGTTTATTATTAATTTCCTTCTCAACTTTCTTTTAGCTTTAAAATACATCTGCTGAAAAACATTTATAAATAAAAAACTTAACTTAACTGTTTCGTTCTGTTTCATTTTATTAAAGTGTTTATTTGCAAGAATGATATTCGTAACGGAATTTAAACGGTAAATTAAAAGCTTCATTTATACTATTTACGAAATGAAAACTGTTTTGTTGAATTTATTTTATGAAACTAACATTCATGAAGCGTTTTTACTTTTGAAATTAAATCTGCAATCAATAAATTTTTGCAATAAAGTAAAAATAAATCAAATATATTAAATTCATGTCCTTTTATAATTAAACAATGTCTTTTGTGCAAAGTTAATTGATTTGTTGTTTTCAAGTTATAAAAGCAGTTTTTTTTAATAAATTTATTGCAAGTTAAAATCAAACTAACATCAACATATTTCACTATATTTTGCAATGATTATTGTTATTTTTAAAATACTTCAGTCTAATAAGGAATGTTTTAACAATTTCAATCAGAAGGAAATGAAATTTCGAAACTCAATTATGACCTTGAGAGTTGTTTAATTGCAACGCAAATTGTTGTTCTTCTGGAAACTAATATTGCATTAAATTTACACAAATTGAAAAATAACAAATGGAACAACCAATTTTAAAAATTCTAGGATTTTAAAAAACCAACTTACTTTGTTTCAGTGATGTTGACTATATTACTAAAAATAGTTTTATTTCCTTTTTTAAATTCGCAGCGCTTGTTTATATGTTTTTCTATGTAAAAACATACATATATATGTGATTTTGAGCAGCTTTATTTATTATGTACTGTTCTTTCTGCATCGTATCCGTATATAAGACTTTTTAGAGAACTGTTTAATTATATTCAGGTGTTTATTTCAGGTGTTCCATGTTTAATTCTTTGTTCTAACAAATGTTGCTAAACTGACAGGCGACAGCTATGCAATCGAATTATTAACACCGTTTATAGTTGTTCCTGTTCCAAGAATGAAACTCGAAATTATCAATGAGAAAAAAAAATCTCCAAAGTGGCAAGCTTTTAAAAGTATTGAAAGCTTTTGATTCTAACGGTCCGCACTGCATTTGTCTTGTTCCTTTGGAACTCTGTTGTTGCACAACAAAAGTCCTGCAGCCAGAAATTTCACTTGGTTCTCGTCCTCGCTGATCTGATTGTGAGATCCCTTGTGTCGCATTCTGATACGACTGATAAATTGCATGCGTGCAATGCCAATATGATTGCATTTCCGTAACACTCCTAATTCAGTTCTGGTAACACGAGCAATTAGTTGATCAAAATGCGATTGGTGACAACGAAAAAGAACATCAGAAAGCGAAGGTGCGAAAGAGGATAATTCGCAGCGAAATGATGTTGCGTATCGCACCAAAACACTTCGCGTACTGCAAGCATTCGATGACGTAACGGGCGAATTCCGGAGTGCATCTGAATGCAGCGGCGAAGAGAATTATCACAGAGAGAGGGCTAAGAGATGAATTGATGCACGTTCGCAGCAGTGCAAGAGAAGTGCACGAGCACGAGTGCGCTGTAAGTGCAAATAAATAAAAGTGCGTCCAGTATATGTCACCCTCCCCCCCAGCCACTGCCTCCGGCCACGCTTTCACTTTGTAGTTGTGTTACAAATTTCTTGGGCGAGTGTGCATTGTGCACGGGAATTGAACGCGATACCATCGATGCACCTCCAGATGGGGTTGCATTCGAGGGGTCCATGCGGTCCCGCGCCCATCGGGCGGCATTGGGTTGGGTATCGCTTGTATTTTTCGATTTCTAATACTAACCTCCGAGTAAATACACACGAACAATGACGCAACGGCCTTAATGCGCTTGGTGGGTGGGAGCTACTTAGGATTTCGTGATGAGCACCAATACAACAATGACGATGCATTTTTAAGAAATCGCGAGCCATTTGCACAAACACATCGCCAATTCGATTATTCCAAAAGTTTTTCTCAAGCTCTTACCCACTCGGAGGGCACTTTCGTCAAAGATGCACAGGTGATAGTGCATTGTTTCGCCATGGGGTGGGGGTTGGCTGGTTTACGTTTCGTGAAAGGACGCCTGCTAGCGTGAACTTCAGAAAGCATTCTTCTGAAGTGAAGTTTCCTAATCATCGTGTAAATGCATTCGACGAAGGGTGATGTGCGCGGGTTGGAGCCTAGCTGGGTGTAAATGTGAGGGTGCCAGGTTAGTATGCCGCCCTGCTTACCCTTCTGCCAAATCTATTCCCACGTCCGGTCCGCCTCTTGCTCCGTCCCTGCGCGATGGGTGCAATGTGCCCGGTGCAAGGAGATCACATTTTCGGGAAAAGTCGCCCTAACTGTGTGCGTTTCTTGTCCTTTTTGGTGGTGAAAAGCTCTTGTAGCTACTATACTCAGGGATCTTAAAAAGTTTTTTTGACGCTTACCCCACCGTCCGTCTGCTCCAAATCGTGGTCACCCAACCGCACTTCTTTCGGTCGCCTTCTCAGAAATCTTCTTCTTTCGTGCATTTTTCGATTTCTCGAGTATTAAAGTCGGTCAAAACTTTTGGAATTTGCACAGGATTTATGCGATTTCGATAATAGGCCAAGCGCACTGATAGCTAGTAGCTACCCAGTCTATAGGTCTCTCTGGTGCATCTGAAGATTTGTAACTCGCTGGGATTAGGGGGATAACGGCTTTTGGCTTGAGTGTAGAAAAATCTTTTGCTTCCTTCGCATCGCTCAAGCGAACCTCGGCAGCACTATTAAACTGGGATGGGAAGGGATAAGAAGCGTACACACAGTCATCAGTGTATGTGCACGGATAATAAGGTAAAGATGTCACTGGAGCACTTATCAAGTTTCCGAGGACTCACAAATCTTTGCATACTTCGGTGCTCCTTTGTTCCCACGTAGGAGCCAAGTTTTCGGGCTCCCAGAACAAACTGTTCAGTTTTCCTGCACGAATTTGATAAAATGGATCCTGTTTTGCACTGTTCACTAATTCCAGGACTTTCTTTTCTTCCTTTCTCATCGTTCTACCTGCTTTTCGTATAAACCCAGTAAAAGAATTTTTGCTATAAAAAAAACATGGCGGTTGTATATGGGAAAATAGCTCAAATCATTTAAAAATACCGCTAGCTGTAGTCGTTCAAGTAACGGTATTTTACTCCAAGAAATTTTCAAGAGGTCTTTCAGTCCGTTTGAAGATTTTCAACCATAAACCTGAAAAATAATTTACTACTTCAAAACTGAAATAAATAAAATAAGTACTAATCGAAACGGAGTGAAGTTGGCAACAAAGAAAATTGAAATTGAAGACTGGATTCTCAATCGGAGAGAATCAATTTCTTTATTCCTTCGATGGATACAATTGCTTCGTTTATTCCTTGTATGCATTTTACTTGAGGTACATCATATAGTAAAAGGTTTCATCTGCTCAAACGATCCCATGTTTCTCCAGATAGTTCAAGGATAAACGAACAAAGGAGAACAAATTTTATTAGTAAATCATTTTATCTTTCAATGCATTGAGTTCGAAGGATGATGCGTTTTTCCTTCCTTGAAAAATATATTATGGGGTTTCCAGGGATTAGGTAAATATATTTTGATCCCAGTGAAGATACCTTTTCAGTGTATAATACATTTTTCAGTATTGATAACTCTGTTTAATATTTGTATCGGATTATCAACAGTCTTACTTTTAACAAAAGAGAATTTATATACAGCGACTACAAAGGACTATTTTCTTTATCATTTATATAATAATAATGAGAGAGCCTTTTTTTTAAAAAAAATTTGTTTTGATCTCAAAAAAATTTTCCATTGTTTAAATAAAGTGCTCAAATATGAAAAAGGATTTCTATGGGATTGCCGTTATCGAATTCTTAAGAGAACTACTTTACACCACTTCTTATAAAGTATTTTTGATTCACAAACGAATTGAACACTTCTTGGCAAACGCATGAATACTTATCAAACCGGAAAAAAAGCACTTGCTGTTCCTTATTCGCAAGGATATGCAAAAGCATTGCACAAGTCGCGACGAGGCTGCATTGCGTCCAAGGCGCATTTCCACACCACTCAAATTGCAGGTGGCGGAGTTCCTGAAATTTAACATTTCCCCCAAATATTGTTACTGGGGAAAAAAAGTTTTCAATCGTTGAATTGGTTGATGGAGTTTCGCTTTCTCTGCAAGTGGAAAGTCAATGGCGAAACTTTTGCATATAGTCAAACAATAAAACCGCAGAAGCTAGAAACGAGCTCAGAAAAGTTTTTACGCTATACTTTCAAATTATCTCTTTGATGTAAAAGTCGGGGAACCTCTCTGCTCCAATGAATATTATAATTTGTTGTTTTTTATATCTACATATTTACTATATATAAAAATAAATATAAAGTATTTGCGGCCTCTAGAAGACGTCCGACATCAACTCTCCAAAACTTCAAAGTAACTCTGCGATAATTCCGAGGCAAACGAGTCGTGCTCGACCGAGATGTCCTTTTAATTAATGTTTGAAAAGAGGTGCCAACTACTATAAATCCTGTCAAAGGTTCTTTCGAGCACGCAGTACTCCTAGAAAAAAAAAATAAAACAAATTTAAACAAAAGAAATTTTTGGAGAGTTTGGTTCATAAGTTTAAAATCCAGATTTGCTACCGACCGACGTAATTTGAGTCCCGACAAACTATTTCTGCAGTCGCTGGTGATTATTTGCTGGAATAAAGGATTGCTCCAGACGAGAGACAGACGCCTTTGGTCATCGACTGTAAACAGCACTTGGTATTAGAGCAGCAAGTTTCCGGCCTCTATTCAGGAACTTTATTAAAAATAATAATAATGAAACAAAGCCAAAAGTATCGTTGTAAAAGGACAATGTTTGTTTACTGGACTGTTATGTGAAGGGATCAATCAGAATTCAGGACTTTAGGAGCAATCGCAACCTTCATTACTTTGGTGCAACAGTTTACCTTTGAGATTTTTATTTTAATTGTAACAAGAACAAAAATAAAAATTTGTCCGGATTTATTTTCATTAATCGTTATTATTTTTTGTTTATTAAGTGTGGTTACAAAAACGCAATATATTCGCATTACTTTGAAGGAAATTCTTTTGTTTATGAAGCGGCAGCAAAATTTATTAAAGCAGAAAAAACCGTGAGACAGACACAATACCGAAAACCTTTATTTTACATGGAGTTGATCTAGATGTCTCTTATATCCTAGACAGACGACAGCACTTAATTAAGTTAGTGATGTCATAATGAGGTAGTCCATGTGAATTTTCCATAAGAATTCAAGTTAGTAGTCTACCTCCTGCAAGTGGATTAGACTCGATATACTGCTGCCAGCGCCATACGTCAGTACGTGGTACATAGTAGTGAATAGTTGTACTAAAATGTAATGGGGTATAAAATGTCATTTTGTTGTTTTTCGTGGTTTTGAACAAAATTTTCTTGATCTTTGCTTTCTTGCAAGAAAAAAAGTGATGGTTTTAGAGAATCCTATATTTATGTTTACTTCGCGCTAAATGTCAACAACTTATAATTCCGTTCGTTGACACACGACAAATCTAACTCGATTACGTGACATCATTAACTCGATTAAGTGCTCCATCTGTCCGGGTGTTTAAAAATTTTTCATACAAGAAAATAAAGGTAAATAACAATCCAATACTAAAGTAAAGACAAAATGGTTGACATTATAAAATGGGTGATGAATTGTTTACACTTTTTAACGAAGTTGAGTATTTCATTTCTGAAATTAATATAAACAATAGTAATAATGAAATGGACGAGATTAGATCATTTCATTGTTCATTTTTTTAGAGTTAATTGATATAAAGTTTAACGCATGTTACTTAATTTTTTACTTATTTTATGTCAACTGCAAAATATTGTTCAAAAATCTGTTCGGGAGAGCTTCGATTGAAATTTACAAATTTTCCAACTTATCTTGGAATTGTTCACTTTTATTACTAATTTTCGGTCATCGTTTCTTAAGTATTCACACATTGTTTCAAAATTTTTGGCAAAGTGTTGCAAACACACTTCCATCCAAGCCACTAAAGTACCATTTTTTTTTAGTGACTTGCTGGAATACTCGTCAAAAACCGTACAGGACCTTCCTGGTTTGTTGGCTTTCTCCTCTTTGTTAGCTACTCCTGCCATTGACATCAATTCTATGATGTTGTTTTTTTATGCTTTATTTCTATTCCTCAGAAAAATTTTATGAAGTCTAGTGTTTACCGCTGAAACTTTATTTCTAGCCAGATGGGAAATATTCGTGCTGAAATTAGCATATCTCGGCAGGAGTGTTGTGTCAGGAAACATATTTTCAAGTGGTTAAAAGTACTCGTTCTATCTGCCCTTTTGGCCATCGTATAGTGACGCTTGCGGCCACAATTAAAAAGTTTGCAACAATTAAAAAAAAAAGAAGAAATTTCCAAAATAATTTCTACTGCACGTGAAACTGGATATGGAAGAAAAGAAAAGATGAAACGAAACGGTAACAGAAACAACAACAAATGTCCTGGATAATGTTAAAGTTTTCCAGCAATTTGTGCATTTTCGTATACACATTATATTTTGTTTCATTCACAAAACAAAATGCGGAGTGTAGACAGTGGTTGCAATCAAATAAAATGTGCGGCGGGAAAACTGATGCTGAAATGCTGTAGGGGTGGGTGGTGACAGGGAGGAATTGTGTGACATATTTTCGGCTATAAACGTCGTATTACTTGCAATTTCACAAGAAACGTAAATTGCTGAAGACGAAGCCCCAGAGGATGGCCATTGCCCGCCCAAAATGCCGAAAAATATTTGCAACCGACGACGGAGCCAACCATCAGCCCGAGGCGCCCGCCGCCGCCGCCGTGTCCTGTCCCGCACAATGGAATGCACCTCCATCTAGCCTCAGGCATACAATTTCAATGTGCCCACTCGTCCGCCCGTTCTCAAGTCGAAAAACGGCTAAACGAACTTATCCGGGTCTCCACACTATCGACCCTCGAACGTTCCACAGGAAATTTTCCTTTTTTAGCCCACCCTTAAAGTCTGAACCCACTTATTGATCTGGTCCGCAGCCTAGAAAAACAGCTTAAACTGTTATACGAACTCTTCCTTCTTACTGAGGCTAGCTTAGCGGTGAGTTAGACCTTTTCTCAGCAGCTTCCCATCCCCCCACCCGCTGTCCATCTGTCACGTAACACTTTTTGGCGGATATAACCTCTGCGAGTTGCCTTCACAATCCATCCCCCCACCTCCGCTCCTTACATTTCACATTGCATCAACCGCCCAAAAGCACCCACAATGACTTATATTAAACGAGCTGGTGTTCGACAATCCACAGCATATAATAGAGGGAAGACAACAAAACAGTGGCCACCCCCTGGCGCCCGCTTACGATTCCCAAGGGGTGGGAAAGGGGTGGTCACCCACACCGCCCGATTGAGTATTCGCCTTACGCTTCAATAAATTTCTGTCTTGTTCGTTCGTAGTGTGTGCTTGTCGCTGTTTTTTTGGGTATCCTCAGTGCATGGCTCCTTCCACCTGATTCTTTGTCCTCCGAAAAGGGGGCGGAATACTGGGCTCCACAAAATTTTCTCCGAGGATATGTATGCGCCCTGGTGCATAGCTTTTGTACGAAGTTGGAGGCGGTTTTGTTTTCCGTTTTGGCCGTTTTTTAATGACAACGGATCTAAAGGTGAAAAGGATATCAGGTCGAAGGGTTTAAGAGGATGATGTTGTTTAATGATTTTTGCTCAGGCAAGAGTGGTCCGAGGATATATTTTTTAATTAGAAGTGTTCTCTTGAAAAAAGAAAATTGTTCGTTTCCCTTATGCCCGTTCTCGTTCTTTTATACTATATATATATATATATTTTTTTTTATTTTTTTGTAACAAGAAAAACACAAAATTACTTCCAGTTGAGAGTTCTCGCCTATTGTTTGAATTTGGGTACCGGGGGGTGGTTCTACAGGACTAGTGACAACCACGATTAAAAAATATTTTGGTAATAAAAAAAAACAACAAGCGCCAGGTTCTGACAGCTAACGACAATCTCCTGCGGTCCATGATGGATGGAGGGGGCGGATTTGTTGGCAACGAGAATTACTGAATGCTTGCATGCAATTTTCGGACAACTTGAAACAAGTCCTTGAAAGAGCATTTACAAAAACCACAGGAGCCGTCCGATTGCTTTGATTATTTCTGAACACTTCTCAGACTTATCTTGTCTTGGTTGTTTTCCTTATTTTTGTTTTTCAGTCCTTTCTTTCCGTCCTGCATTCGAAATCGTTAAGTTGGTCTGGCATAGTTTTCCGGCTTCCGAAAGTTTCCTTTACATTGCCAACGTTAATAATCGCGTCGCGCCGGACGACATGTGCCATCCGCGACGAAGGGACGCTTCTGTTTAGAAAACATTCCCATTCACAGGTGTCTGGAGCTGGCAGAGGCGAAAGTAAAAGGCAAATGTAATTGGACGGCATTTATATTCTAATTAGGTTCGTGCTCCGCCTAAGCAGTCTGACACGGTTTGAGTTGCTGAGAAGGGGGGAGGGAGCTTCCGGCTTTGCTGCCGGATTATTTTATGAACGTGCAACTGGTTTTTTTTTTCTAATTAACCACGTGAATTGTAAAAAGTAGGTACTAATCAGGACATGACGAAAATGACTGTAACGATGTGTGAATAATCCTTTGAATTGCAAAAAATTCGTCCTTAATTAATCACTAACTAAAATTTATAAAAAAATTCATTATTTGCTCCTTTTCCATTTAACATGTATTTATGTGAGGATATTCTCTAACAATTATTGTTAATAATCCTGATTGTGTGAGCATCAAGGACTCTACTCAAAACTTTCAGGGATATTTACTAAATCGAGGACGTAATTTCATCATACAAGGACTTTTGAGGGATGTAATAATGAATTAGAGACGATATTGTTGAGAGAATATTTCTGCGTGATAAAGTCACATTTAGTTTTCAAGGACATGGACACTTTTTGTCTGAAATCAATTTCAGAAAGGATAACAAGAATCACCTTGTGAGTTTTCAAGAGCGCCCCTGAATTTGAGTGTTTTTGTGGGGATGAATTGCTTTTTGCTGGCGAAAATAAAAGTTGGGTGATAAAAGTAAAACATTGGAAGACGTTTGAAGGAAATGCTATTTTAATCTGTGTCCTTTTGACAATATTGGAATCGTCAGGAAAAATTGAGGAAAATTAACAACACTAAATGAAATTATTATAACGTTCAAACAATTATACTAAATATAACAATGTATATAAATTGTTTATATCAATATTTTATTTTCGATGCTTTTCATATTATGTTTTATATTTTTTTCTTTTTTACTTTCAAAACTAACTCAGTAATTGTATTTTAGGGTTAAATTTTAGAAATTATTTTACTAAAAAGCTCGCCATTTTGTGTTAAATTCTTAAATCAAAATGATGAAATTTTCTGTTTAAATTCATGCAATCTTTTGAATGTCCATTAATAATTCTAATTTTTTTTTTTATAAATTTCCTACAATACCTTTACAATATTACTGATTAATTGATTGCGAAAGTTCCTATTCGGTCCACGTTGTGTTAAAATAAAACTATTTTTTTGTTACATATTGTGCGTAAACTAAAATAAGATATCTATATATAGGAAGTGATTCAGTACATTGTACAATAAAAGGAAAAGAGTCGTAGTTTGTATAAAGTGAAATAAATAAAGAAATACATAAATATATAAATAAAAAAATAAATAGATCCGTAGTATCAATAATAATTGATATATTGACATGAAAGTCAACTAGGTAAATATTGAACTATTGAAACTTACAAATCATGGGTGTTGGAAGTTGAGGTGGGGTGGGAGGGCCTATGGAGGGATCGAGCACGGGCCTGCCTTTACCTAAAATTTGAGATTCTATAAAACTCTATGTTGCAAATTAAATAACTTACAACTCTTTGTTTGTTTCATGTAGGAAAAAATGTTCCCCTGTTTCTATTTTTTCCTGCTGATCCCGGGTGGCCATGTTACCGAGATTTTCTTTTCATTTTAAACCAGTAACCATATTTCGCATAAATCAACTAATTACTGGAATATTTTTTAAGTAGGTTGTTACTTGCTGTTTATGTAAATCGGTACATGAATAACAACAATCAGCTTAATCAGATTAAATAAACTAATACAATGAATATTAATAAAAACCAAATATGCATTATTTCTAAATATAGAAAAACCAAAATTCATCCAAAAAGAAAATTAAAAATAATATATACGAACAAAGTTTATTACAAATACAAATGTATATTCAAAAGAAAATGATTAAATCGGCAGAACACAGTTTTAATATTTTTCATTTATTTCATTGATGTACCAAAAATTTTAAAATGTTTCTGATTTATAATAGTTGTTTTCACGACAAAAAATTATTGGACAAATGCATTGAATGTTTGATCACTCAAACTTGTTCGAATTTTTATACATATTGCAGCCACTGCAGAAGAAGACGCTATTTTTATTTCTGCATCATGCCCGTAGTTTCACTGTAAGAAGGTACATAGTTTTGTAAGTCAGTGTTAAATCCTCCTAACGCCAACAATTTTTCATTTTTTTAGTTTTCATTAATTTGTGTTTTTAGTGGTTTTGCTCAATGTTTCTTCTCAAAGGAAAAAGAATTCTCTTTCAATGTCCATTGTTGCGTTTATAGTTTTATACAATTTCTGAGGCGTTTGGTTTTTCAGTATCACCCTCACCTCTCACGTAGTCGTGTCTTGCTAATTAATGAAATTAATTATACCAATTCTATTCATATATCTTCCAACAATCGAACAAAATCAGAGAAATCAAGAAATTTAATTTAAGAATAGGCATAAACTTAACGGAAATACTAGAAAGTTTTTGTTGAAAATTAAAATCAGTTTAATCTGTGAACTGCGGATTAATATAAGTACTATAAAAATTATAGTAAATATTTAAAGCAAATTCGTAAGCAACGCCGCGACGCCGCCCCGAAAAAAAAATAACGCACTCAGTCGCAACTGTTAGGAAAGCGAAAGATTACATGACACAATAAATAGTAACAATTAATAACAACTATTTAAGTATAGGTAGGTACTCATGATTTTGTTTACCAAGTTTATAATTTGCTGGCCATAAATGCATTTTAGAAGAATTAAAAAATATGTTCACCAGAAGATCAGAAGCAGAGATACACAATTGATGAAATATCACTTGTTTATCTTTAAAAAGAAACAAAACAATATAAACAAATACTGAATTGACGTTATATTAGTGTCAAATAAGTAACAGATAAATTAAAGTAAACTTTTTTTAAACAAACGAATTCAAATATTACTTATGGGATTTTATGGTAGATTTGGATATTTTGTAATTAGCCTCGATTCCAAATTCGAGTATTTTTTTAATCCAAATTTTCCTAATCTATCCATGAACATTTTAACAATAACTATAATGACTTCGTGTTTTTCCCCTACAATTTGCAATTGAAGCCTTCTCACTGTATCTCGTGAATCCTGCATCTAATCTCGAACCCTGGCCTAATTAATTACAACAACCGAGCATCCTTTGTCGCCACAGTGATTACATTTTGAATACCTTGTAACGCCAAACAAAGTTCACAACGATAATTATTGCTAATTATGTACATAATGGCGGGAGCATTGCGACCACAATTATTGGATGCCGCGAACTTTCTAATTTGGCATGAGCGTGAGTTCGCAAGCATCGTCGCGCCATTTCCGCATTACAAATTCCGGAAGTGTGCCTCAATGTTCTAAAGGTTGAATTTATAAAGCGGTAAAAAGGAAGAATAAAGACTTCGGATTAAGTTATTTAATGCTTGTGGTTGAGTGGCTCGTAAAATGTTGCTTTTGATCGCCAGCGGTGTCAAGCTGTCATTATGCTAAAAGGCTTCTTCTTTTGCCGCCCCTCGATTGGGTCCTCATGATGTATGTAACCAACACTTTCGAAATCAGGAATTTCCATTAATTATTCATAATATATCTTTGTCGAAAGTCTGCGTAGGGTTGGGTAAATGTATGATAGAATCTCAAAGTTAATAACGGTATAATTAATTACGAAAGCATCCAAAAAATTTATGAATATGACAACTTTTGAGAAAGTATTAAAAAGTTTTGATGCAATTTTGATGTTATGCGGTTTGTCTTTCATCCAAACTATATTACTTCTTTAATTTTACCCTGTTTGCCACCATAAATCCTTTCCTAACCGTTAGCAACAATTTACGCAGTTCTTCCTGTTTTGCTCGCTATTTGTCGTGATCTTATATGGATGCCAAACACGGAACTGTAATTCTCTCTGTCTGATTTATTAGAAGAATGAGCTTTTCCGATTAGGGAATTTTCTTTTGTAAAAATGCAATAAGTTTCAGCATAATAAAATGAATAAAGTTTGAATACAAGCTTATTGTAAGTTTTCATTTGAATTTATTTTAGACCTTCGAGAAAATTGATTACGCAGCCTATTTTTTAAAATTTGTGTAAAATTTTTATACGTTTTTGGATTAGCTTCAGCTAGTTGCATTTTCGAAAATTGTGGTTTTTTAAAGGAAGCTATTTTATATATTCAAGCAATATAATCAAAAATAAAGATGACACAAAACATTTTTGAAGTTATGCTATTGTTCTTAAATAATTTATGACAGCTTTTCTTGTGTACCTAAAGTTTATTATAAATGTAAAAATTATTGGTTTATTTAATTTGCCACTATATTGTAACTGTATTTTAACAGTTTTCATTTTTGATTTGGTGAAAAAGTTTATATTATGTCAATTCAAAACGAAATTTAATTGCGAATAAAACTGTAAGTGTAGTTGTGCAATAAAGAAAAAAATAATAAAGTATACTTTGTTGCATATGCTTTTGTTGAATTGTCTTTAAGTGCTCAAATTAAAATTGTCAAAATTAATGAAATTATAACAAACTTTTCAAAAGGATTCCATCGTTGAGTTCTTTGAGTTTTATTTTCACAATCACATAAAAAGACACAACAAGTGAAAATTAACTTGAATTGAATAAATTTGCAATTGTTACAAATTTCGAAACTGTTGGAGCCCTCAAAATGCATCGATCAATTTCCAAGCAATTTCATCGAGGGCAATTCGCCCGTCACCTGTAAGTCTCGTTTGTTAACATGCACTTAAGAACGCAAAAGCTTATTCGCTCCTTTAAGTGGCTGCTTTACTTCTGGGGCACTAATCACGTAAAAATTCCAGCGTCTCCGATACTGTGCCAAAGAGCTTGAACATGGCGCCTATGCAGGAAACAATTGAAAGGGCTTCGCTGAGTTTGCTGGAAAGATATTTGCATTTCAAATGGTGACTTGGAGCTTAGCAGGTGAGGCCTGGGCTTTATTTAATTTAATAAGTTCTCACCAGAAAACATAAATAAAACTAAACAAAATACGACATACGAAATACAAACAAAATTGAAAGTGGAAACTTAATTTGGAATCAGTTTGTAATTGTTACCACTTCCAATGGACATGTGAAGGAACTGTTTTTTGTTTGTGGTTGGAGAATTGAAGATATGAAAATCAAAAAGACGATTGCATTGCAGAAATATGCAAAGAATTTGCACGAAGGCGTTTCTTTTCGTTTTGTCTGTGTTTCACGGGAATTTTAAAAATTGTTGGAGGAATCAGGAATAAGAATTGAAATATCAAGAATTGGTTTAACTCTGACATTTCAATTGATTTACTTATATCTTTTATTGTACTCGTGGAAATTGCATTCATGTTTTAATATACTACATTTCGACAAGTATAATTCAACAGCATGGTACAAAGAGCTAAAGGTATATTTAAGATTTTGCATCCGCGCCATCTTTCACACGAATTTGTAAACAACAAACAGTCAAACCATCAAAATATCCAAGGGTGAACGCGAAGACACAAAAACGTTGAACATAGTAACATCATACAACTGTCAAAAAAATTGTAGGCATGCTTTTTGTTTTTTATATCATGGTTGAGCAAGATCGGCTTGAAGCTTGAGGAGTTCTGAACTTCTGAACCGCAGTTTTGAATAAAAAAATGTCCTCAACATAATATAATTTTTTATTTTGAAAGCTTAAAATGCCATCACTTGAAATTTGAATTATGGTTTACTTTTGTCCGCCATCTGCAAAGGACTCCTTTCTGTGTCATCGATAACCATAGTCTCTTGATCGTCATTGCATTCTCTTATACATAAAGGATCTTCTGACGTCATTGTGTTACCCCTACGATGAACAAAGTGCATTGTGTTTTGAAAATTCACCTTGAGCTGAAATAAATAAGTAAATATGATAAGCCAGAAAAATAGTTGAACATTATATAAAATGATACAACATTTTGTATATATAAGCTCTTCACATGGATAACTGTAGCTATTTGCTTTGATACACAGAACACATCAAATACAAGGAGGACAAGGATAATTAACAAGACCAAGTTGTAGAACAACATGGGATTTTAAGAGAACATTGTAAAAGTATGTGTGTATGTCAAACTTCAATATTAGTGGCGTTGACTCCACCTGCATGTCCAACAGGAGTCTAGGAGACAGACCTATTAATGGACACGGATCCTTTTTTCTGTCGTTTAAACATTAACCGGCGGTGGTGCATGAATGTTTGATCAGCTACATCCACATACGCATATACATATATGTACAAGCGCTCGAAAAATGAATACATCCCTTTTAGTTTTTGCTTTTTTTTTACAAAAACAAAACAAACAAAAAAATAATCGAAAAATAAGATCAGAACACCTTCACATCAAATTTTCAGGAACATTCCATACAGTAACTTTGTTTCAGCTCGAAAGCCCCCAAAATCCCTAGACTTAACTTGTGGTATGACCTTATGCAAATCCGAGCTAGAGCTTCATCCAGCGGCAGGGAGCAGAATCGTCCTTTCTATCTTGTATTCCTGCCGTGTTATTACAGCGAAACTAATAATTTTGTTAAAATGTCTTAAGTCAGTCCACAGCGTCGTTTACGACCCCCGAACACTGTAGCATTTCCCTGACCAATTTATCAAGTTGAACTTGCATTTGATGGGCGGCCAACAGGAATAATAAATCTCACGGCGTACATGAAGAATAATTAATAAAGGACATGTGCACAAGATCCCAGAGGAAAATGCACTCTAGACCGGGGTACCGGGTGCGCTCCGTGCCTGCATCGGTATCCGCTCGTGCATCGTTGAACCATCCAGACGGTAAAAATAAGAAAATTTCTGTGCACGAACAGCATCTACAAGGACGACGGAGGCTATCTTTTCGGTTGTGAAATATTTATAAATATTGCAATATTCGTAAGGTTGCAGTGCACTTTTATATTCTCGTTTTACTGCCCGCCTCCGGTGTCGCTCTTCTTTTAAGACATTTTTCTGTTATGAGGATTCTCGTTCTACCGAAACGGAAGCCCATCTACGGTGAGTCCCCTACAGGGCCTTGACGTGTACTGGATTATTTATGAAGTTCACAAAAATTTTTCTTTCTGGTGATTCGCGCTAGATGTGCAAGCTTCATCCTTACATCGTGCATCCTTACATGCATCCCCGGCTTATTCCATTACAACCATTTCACACACAAACGTGGAGCCAGAACAATCGACAAGAACCAGCATTTCTCTGGATAGCAAAAGGATATGGCAATGGCTAAAACAAAATACGAAAAACTAAAAACTAAAAACGTAAAATGAAAAACGAAAAAAAAAAAGTTGCCAACATTCATGCAGGACTCCGGTCGGACACTTATAGAACGAAACTGCCCGTCCTTACGTAAAGAACCACACAAAATCTCCAGGCCCTTGCAGATGCCGTGATGTTACTGTTGTTGTTGTTGTTGTTGCCAGAGCAGATGGCCAAAAGGTAAACACAACCGGGACAGGATGTTGGCAAAAACTTGAGCCTTAAAGGATATACCAAGCTCCAGTTACGTTTCTTTTTTGCTGAGTGAAATATCCTTTTCATGGACGGGGGGGTTATATCCCCCCGCAGGGGCACCAAAGCTCTTTGCTTCCTCGAATTTCTTCTGTTTGTGATTGGAGTTAGTGGACTCCGAATGTGGGCGGCGGCGGTGGTCCGGCAGTGTGAGTTGCATGAGGGTGGGGGATGGCTGGGATTTGTATGGGGTGGACTTGGGTGGGATAGGAGGAGATGGAGGACGCCTATACACGATAAAGGTACGTGCAAAGCTCATTTCTTCTCCTTGATGTTTTGCAAGTGTTTGGAATGCTGCACGAAAATACCCCAGCGAACACTATCGAACAAACATACACACAACCGAACAGATTGGCAAAACGGACGAAATCCTCGTCCGGCCTGGAACGCCACGGATTTTCATTCACCCACCCAAGCCCCCCACCTGCACCCCCTCGTTAACTGCACTTTGAGTGGATTTTCCTTATTTGTGGCTGGTACTGGTTTTTCTTTGCGGCTTATATAAGATCCATTTGCCAACTGTCGAGGTAAAGATATCGAGCCCTGGACCCGACTAAAGCCCAGCCAGGCGTGGTACAGTTTCCACATTTCATCCACTTTTTTGCGGATATCGGCAAATGCAAGCGACTGGCCTCAGCTAACAAATTGGACGACATTTAAAAATATTTTCTTGCCGGAAAACTTTTCACTGCTCGGGAATGCGGTATCTGTCCTTAAAAGATTTTTCATCCTTTTGTACAGTAATCCGAGGTGAAATATTCGACTTAATACAAGATTACGTCCGGAAACGGTGACATTTTTTTTGGTTTTGTTTTTAGATTTTGGGGATATTCCCCTTCGTCCCCATGAGAAATGTTTCCTATCAAGTGTGAGCGATCGCCATCATGCAACTCTTGTTGGGGACTATTTTTCTTGTGCTGGTCTCAACAAACATTTTGCGATACTTTCATTCAGTCCAACAATTTCATTCAGCGCCAGGGTAATTTGTTTCCGGTTCCACCGAAATGGTTGCGATGTTTCCGAACAATGTTGATTTCTTTTTGAACAATATTGCAAATATTTACTTCAGTTTTCCATCTTCTATCCTTTGTTTTGTGCTTCAAGGAGCCATTAAATAAAAAGTGCAATTTTGAGTTTCTAGGTAAATTTCTTGTGATTGCATTCATCATAATATTTCTCGTGGCTATTTAGAATCAGATCATTATCAACAAAAAAAAGTTTGTAATAAACTTAAAAACATTACAAAAACTTAACAAATATGTTATACAAAAACTTGTTTAAATACACGTGAAATAATTTAATTCTTTTTCCTTGATATCCAAACGATTTTTCAATTTGAGAACATAACAACCAACATTACATGATATCTAAAAATAAATAAAAATTTCACATTACTTTTTTTATTATTTGAAGATTGTTCTCTACTCAATCATGTCTAAATTACAATTTTACAATTTGTACAACTTTTGTAAAATATCAATTTGAAAATTATTATCCTTTGTTTTTAAATATTTCTGTATATGACACGGGATACCTAACTTTTATATGTAAATTGAAAAGTTCTACTTAGGTAATTTCAGTAAACAAAATAATTAATTTATCAAACACTCTAAAATTTGTTAAACCCATTAAGCAAAACCAGAAGTTCTGGAACCTGGCGGAAATTTTAAAGTCTCTACTTTATAAATTATTTTTTCTAATAAATATTTAAGAAATTTTGACAAATTTCAAGCGACATCCCAATAAACCAAAGGACATTTTTGAAGGTCATACCAACTACTTTCACGTAGTTCTAATTATATAGTGAGGATTAAGTGTTTCATTGTACTAAAAATACTGCATTCTAAACTGATAATAGTTTGCAACATTGCCAACAATCAATTAAGAACATTTACAGCTGTATGTATATAATTAATTAATTCTTAAAAATTCATAAACATTTCCTCAGATGAAACTAAAGGCATTAACGATTTTAATAAGAATATTAATAACAATAGCCATGAACATTCAAATCTCAGTTCAACATGTGTGTTATTTGAAACGCATTTGTTCATCCTTAAACTCAAACAGCAGAAACTTGTTCAACCAAAGTGAATGTTGAGAAACCAACAAAAATTTTGAAACATTTTTGATGAACATAAATTTCGCACAGGCTTCAGTTCCATTAGAGATAAAATTTCACTTTAATGAATTTATTTTGAACGAGACAACATTTTAGAGACATTTGTTAATATTAGATGATTTACGTGAATTTGAAACAAGTTTAAGTGTAGCAAACTGTTAATAACAAAACAACTTTGGCTGCTTTTAATCCAAATGTAAGGATAATTGTGTAATACAATAAATCCTTGCAACGCTTCCGTAAATTATCAAATAGGTTTATAAATGAAATTAATTTAAAGTGAAGGAATTTCTGTGAGTAATCAGAGTAAAGTTGAATACTTTGTTTAATGTTTTTAAATGCAAAAGATTGTTTTTACTTACGGTTTCAACAAATTGTTGAGTGTAAACAGAAGTCAATAAGTTAAAATCGACTGTTGTTGTACTAATTAAGTAAATATTATTGTAAATTTTTTTAAGAAGTTCATTTGTATAATGCAAGTGTTTTGAAATAAGGTTGATTTTCAAATATTATTAAATTCATTTATTTATAATAAATCAAACTTGTTATTTTTGTTCATTGTATTTTGAAATATTATATATTAAACTAAATGATTATCAAAAAAGAAATACAATTGGCAAGAATAACAGAATGAAAAAGTATTAATTAATTAATTATTTCTAATGTTTTTAATTTAATTTAATTTAATGGTATAATTATTGTTTTCATGTAAAAAAAAACTACTCAACAGGAAGGGGAGGAAAAACGAGAGAACTTTTTTATGACTCCTTACAAGAGTTTTTTGTTGAATTTACACTGCAATAGTTTATATTGCCCAGTGATATTTACAAATTTGTTCTGTGATTGATTGTGATTGATATTTATATTTTTATGGTTTATGGAATAAAATAATTGTTGAAAATATCAAACCAAAAAAGGATCAATAACAGATGTTATTTTTGTGCCGAATTTTATTTGTAAAAAATGCAGTGTTTTTATGAATTTAAAATCCTTCGACTAAAACTGTAAATTTTATTAAAGTCTTCTTTTGATTAAATTATTCATTTCGCGCTATTAATAATAATTAATAATCTATAATAATTTAGCATAATTTTCCAAGACCAATTTTTTCACAATAACAAAATTGAAACTACTGCAGTCAGTCTTCCCTCCTATGTGGACGAAAACATCCTTCAGTCCTAGGAATAGGAGGAAACTTATGGTGATAACAAATTGCGTATATCCTTTGGCCTTCACGAAATCACGCCATTGTTTCGCTTTCTTGAACATAGATGAAGCAAGTTTTCCTTGTGCTATTACTGAATAAAAGAAATTTAAATCGAATTAATACAGGAAATAAAACAACGCAATAATAAATGATGTCATTAAGTATGTTTTATGCACCGTTATATGTTATTATTCTTCTAATGTTATAAGTTTGCACCTCGACTGTTAAGTTTTTCAGTGCTTCCGAATTGTTATTAACATTTATATTGTTGAAATCTGTAGAAAATGAATTAATTAATGTTTCGGTAGGAATTTAGAGTTAAGTTTTTCCGTAGTAATGAAGTTGTTAGTATATGTAAATTGTTTAGGAAAATATATGTACTATATATTTAATAATAATTTATTGGTCATAAAAGTATTGTAAAAGGCCAATTATAAATAACTAACTAAGAATATAGGTGAGTACAAATTTTATGGTTATGATTGTTCAGAAACTTAATTAATTATTGTTATGTTTATTTTGATGCCGACAAAAAAACGGATCAATCAAATTCCGGGAAAAAACCAAAAAAAAAAAAAAAAAATAAATGAACAATACATTTCTGGCAAGGACAATAATATTTGTATCCCCTAAAATTCTTGTCTGATTTTTTTTTCATTAATTGATATAATGTACAGAAACTAAAAGAAATACAATATCCTGATATTTACGGAATCCGCCTAAAGTGCTACAATCCTGCTACTTTATTATAAAGTTTGAAGTTAAGTGGGTGGAATGTGTTAACACCCAGTCAAGGTTACATCCACTTTACGTGTCCTTGAAATCAAGATACCTTCACAGAACACAAATTTGATACAAGGAAAAATTAAGAAAACACCAACAAAATCTTCTTCCATTGTTAATCTCAGTTAATTGGTTAAGTTATTGTGCAAATGGAGATCAAAATCATATCCTGTTATGAGTAGAAGATTTACGCATACTTTGAGGACAATTCTTAAAGAATTACAAGTGAAAACTTAAGAAACTTGAAAACATCAGTAAAGTTTTCTTAAAAGCGTGGAGAACAATTTACGCAAACTTCTACAAAGAAAGTTGCACACGTCCTTGAACAAACTTCAGGAAGACGTTACAAAACTACAACTAAACCGCCCTCTTCGCTCACTCCCAATGCCTTAACTCTGCCGCCCGTCGCAACGTTCTATCTCTGAGGATCCTTCGTACCACTCTTGAAAAAGTTTTCTTGAAAAGCTCCTTTTCCATTTCCTACCGATGCCATCCGGGTGCAACGTAAATCGAGACATTCTTGAGTTGTTCTTCATGTTATTACTACAGCATTGGGATAATCGGAAAAGAAATGATATGATTTTGGGATGGTATGACTTTGGGGCGATGGCAGGGGTGGGGACGATGAGACGAGGAGCGGATTTCGTTCAGTGGATATTACCAAATTTAATTTTAAGTTTTATTTGTTTTTGGTTTCAAGGTTGCCCGCTTGTGTTTCACATGCTTAATGAAATGGGGGCAGACATTGTTCCCGACTTTAAGGATTTGAAATGAAAGTGAAATTGCGGTGGAAGGTGTGAGATTTTGTAAGACTCCAAATTGCTTTATAGCGGGCAAGGTGCTTTTTGAGTATCCCTTGAAATATAAAACAACACTCGTTATTGTGGACAAAGGGAGGTCATTTACTGAAGAACATATTTTGGCAGTAATTTTCCCAATTACTGGATATAAAGAAGTGAAACACGAAATTCACAAAATTTAATATTGTAAGAATGACCATCAAAATAAAATGTTTGTGGAGAGGACTCGTGAAAAAGTTTCCAAGAAAGATATTAATTTTATACGTTCTATAGAAAATCAATAATATCTTTTAATTATAATTAATAATAATTATTAATTTTTTAACTCACATTATTACATTTTGTTCTAGAGTAATGATACCTAAACAAAAAAAATGTTTATACAAAATGGATCATAGCATCGATAAAATTAAGAAATAGCTTTACTTCTTTGACTGTGAACGTCTCCAGGACAACTTTCCCCACTGTGCAAATATCCTTATGAGATATTTCCATCAAAGAAAAACTCCGCATGCCGTCTGTCCACAAAGGATTTGAATGCACATCCTTTGGATAGCAAGTCAACTGAATAAATGTAAGTACTAAGTGCACCCGAAAAATATATTAGAAAAAGAAAATATATAAACAAAAATAAAGTTTTTGGTAAAACATGTCCCTACAACCGAGAAGCATTATGTTTATGCAAATAGACGAAAGGCTTAACTTAATTGTGGTCCTGATCAAACGCATGCCTAAAGTAAAAAGTTGGAAAACTTTTCCATATGAAAACATGAAATTTCCTCGAAAAACATCACAATGAAGGATTTCCATCTGTCAGAACGTGAGGAAACTCTTATTGTTCATAAGGACATATACAAAACTGAGATTCACTTGGTGTCCTGATATTCTATGGAATTTTTGGCATCATTCAGAGATAGAATTATTTACGGAAAACAGAAGAATTCACACGTCAACAATTCATATGAAGATGTGAAACAACAAATTTATTGCATTGTTTAAGCAATTTTGGCAGTCGTTCTAGGTTCCGATGTGATTTTCCACCCCACAATATAATTTGCTTTGTGTATTACTTGTGACGGGCTGCTCAGGGTCAGAGGTACTGAATCGATATTATTTAAATTACTTAAATTCCACTGGCTTTCAATGAATTCTGGAATAATGGAGATGGAAAATATAAAGAACGTACAAAAATTAAATTCTAAACTCAAGTGTGATGGAAATCTGTAAATAAATTATTAGTAAACAAATATGTTTTTCAGCAGGATTTTGTGACATAAACATTTTGGGCAACTTATTGACATAAAAGCGAATAATCTTAGTAATAGTTTTTTAATGTTGCTAAACTATTGTATATTTATTTTGCATATCTCTGACTTGTAATTTAAGTTTCTTGCACTTTTTTTTAAAAAAAATATCGATTTTAACAATTTTTTTCTGATCCAAATTGAATTTTAGAATATAAAAAACACATTAGAACAAATATGCTTGAAAAAATACGGTAAAAACAAGATAGCCAAATTTTGCTATTAGCAATGCTTAATTTGTTTTTAGCAATATCAATTATCTTTTAAATCTTAATTAATTAAAATTTAGTGGTAATACATAATTAGATTATATTATAGTGATAAACCAAACTTTTGTAATTTTACAAAAGTTTATGAAAAAGTATCTCAAAAAAATATTTAACATAAATTGCAAAGGTCATTGGAGAACAGGTTGAAAACGAATCAAAACAAATTATTAGTGACATTAGTAATAGGTTCAGTATTTGTTGAAACTATGTTAAGAATGTTTATTAAATATTAATAAAAAAAAAAAACAGAGGAAGAAACTTTCATATTCAAAGTATTTTTTGTACACAAAATACATTGCTATTCCAACATATTTTAATCTGTTTACTAAATTATATTATATAGACTATAGGTATATTGTAATATAAAATGGGAAAAAGTTATATTAAAAAAACAAATTCTACTTCAAATATTTCGAAAGAACTACAATTAAAAACTCAAGCAGAAGTGAATTTCAAGCTGTTACTTTTGAATTCTAATTTCACAGTCACAAACCAGAGTGCTTAACTAGAATATACAGTTTCTTGACACAATAAGGATTAAATACAAACAATCACGCTTTTTCTGACACTTACGACACACCTCCGCCGTAAATAAACAATGCCAAAACTTCTTTGAAAAACACCGTAATCTCCTTCTTGTTTTATATTTATTGCACAATTATGTGAACGTAAGCAACGTTGTTAGAAAATGTCCTTCATGTTTTCACTAAAATCTATTTTTCATAATGTATGATTGCTTTTATTGCTACCAAATATGTACAAACACGCAGCAATAATTAAAAACAAAAACTTCAATTTTATTTAACGAATATAAACTCTCAAAAAGGATTCATTCTATAAAATTCAATTCAAAGCTATCATTTCATAAGGTCAAAAATCTTTTCATGTGCACAAAATATTCACAATTATTGTAAAATCCAAAACTTAAAAACCAAATTGTTCATAATTCCATCTTTTCGCAGCTAACCACCATGGATTATTCATAAAAGGATATTTGGACTATGTCATTTTACGTGTTCTTTCTCACATGACATGGAAAAAAAAAATCCAATTCAAACTTCACTCGTCTAACAGCGGTGTCCATTTTCATATAACATTTATGAATCCCTTCGGAGTCGTCGCCTGAAAACGAAGGACATTCAATTTGCTTCTCGGTCATTGATAGAAAAGAGAAGAACAAGCACTTCAAGCACTACAACAAAATTAATTTGTTTCCTTTATCCGTTAATTAAAGGAATTGGTTCGAATCAGTTAAAATCTTTACTTCAAGGTAAAGGAATTTCATTTAATTACTTCTTTTTGTATTCATCTTTGCTTAATGTATATTGTACACTTTTCATATAATACATATTCAATTTTGTCCTTTACTTCTAACGACAAAGAAATTTCTACGAAAGTATTTGTTAATAATAATTATGATTCTGTAAGTGGAAAATAATTTTAAATCACTAAATTTAACTTTTTGGTCCTTTTTGTTATAACAAAAAAAAATACTGACGTGTTAAAGATATTTTTACTGGAACGACGAAACTTTTCAGAACAATATCAATAGGAATTTGCATTTTATAGTTTTCGTTGAAAGGAAAAAAGACAATACCAATCAATAGTTTAAGAAAAACATTCCATTTTATTTTACAGCAAAATTTTTTCGAAAATTCTATTCTGTTAAATTATAAAGCCAAGAAATCAGTTACTATAAACTTTGAAAACTCTCCCTCATCAAGAATAAAATATCAAGTACCTAGTGTATAACAATAATAATTATAATAATAATAACTTTCAAAGGATAGTTTAAGGTCGAGGTCCTGTATGAGTTTTGACATTTGTCGCTCCGCAGAGTCCAGCATTTTGTTCTATAATTGTCTTCCTTTGTTCATACACATTAAATTTAATGTTCCTCCCATCATTTTCAAGGATCCTCTGTACAAGGAACTCACTTCACTCCCAAAACTCTCTCTATGCAGTGCCTAAAAGTTATATTTCTAGCACTGCGATCACACGAACATTATTTAACTGAACAAAAGTGAGCAAAAAATACACCCTTTTCGATGTTTCGTTCCCAAAAAGTTTCCGGTTGTATTTGAACATCCCCCGTATCAATTACATATGCCCTTTTGGGAGCAATATGAAAGATAAAAGTTAACGAGAATATAAGAATGTACAGTGGACAATTTTAACCTGCCGCATTTAGCCAAAGCATCTGGACCCGTCCTTTAATTAACAATTTGGAACGATGACAAAATCAGATACGAGGGGCAGGCAAAAATTTAAATAGAACCCAAAATTGTGGTCAACTAAACAGAAGGGTGGCTAAAAGCCACCTATTTCCCAAACCCTGCATTTCCGGTTAAACTTTACAATTTAATTCGTTTCTTGGTCTTATGAAGGGAAAATATTTTGGGCCAAAAGAGGTTTCCTATGTCGTGGAATTTATTACGTTTGCCTAAAAATTTTGGAACATTGGCAATAATAAATGCTGGGGAGGAGGAGGGTGAGATACAGTTTTGGGTTAACTGATAGGAATCCACAGTTTGGTGTTGCACTCAGGAATTTATGGAGACATTTATTACTGTCCTCTGCCAAATTCAAATGAATAAAAATTTTTTCCATCTTCCATTTATGATTGATTTTTTGGTACGTTTGCATGATGCAATCGCTCTAAAAGAGCATCCTTCAAAAAGTCCTGGTCACCATAGTGTTCTGAAGTCGTTCAATTTGGTTAACTAAAAAAGACAAAAATAAACAAGAAATTGTGGAAGAAAGAAGAAGAATTTCGAAAACTGCTTTTCAACTCCCACAGTTCGTCCCACTCATCAATTTTTCGTACAGCAACATGAAACCTCCTCAACGGGTAAAAATACCAAAAAAATATAATGAAAAAAAGACGAATCCTGGGAAACAGGCGTTCGAAATGCGCGCGGCCATTGTTGAACCGATACTTGCAGCCATTCGTGAAAATTGCACACTGCATGAACTCCCATTCCACATTGCCGTTTTTTCGTACCCTCCTGGATTTTATCCCCTCACATAGAGAGGAGCCTCCTATCCATCTCGCGTTGAAAATCCTTTGTTTGTTTCCTTCCCGCCCTTCCTAATACAGCTTGTTCGGTTTGAGCATTTCCCCAATGAAAAATTGGCCTTAATGAAATAAAAAGCTAAAAAAGTGCAGCAACAGCAGCGGCATCAGGGCAAGATGACGTCTGGACTAAAAAGGATATCCCTTATCCATCTATCAGCGAGAAAGGATTAACGAACAGAATTTCTGCGCGTTTTCCTTTCCTTTTGAATTTGAACAAATTTTAAAGGAGAAGGATAAGTTTGAATGCCCTTCGACTATCGTTTGTGAAACTTTACCCCAGTTTCCAAAGAAGTAAGACAAACAAGGGTGGCCATCTATTCACCGCCAACCCCTTCTCGATGGGTTGCATCCGCTGCATCCTCAACATCCATGGCACACACACTCTATGCGCCTAGTGTTAATTCTTGGTACGCGTACACCCACATGTCCGTTCTCGGATGCTTTTATCCTTGTTTTGGGAGTTTTTAATTTATTTTGGCCATTTTGAAGCTCCTTTGGCCGCCCGATTCGTTCATTTGACTGGCAGGGGCTGGTGCAGCAATGAGGCAAAACAGCAGCAAATAGGACTATTACCACCATCAGCAGCAACGTCACTGGTCAAAGACACATGCACCACGCAGTCCCCACAACGGCAAAACAAAGGCCGAAGAGAAAATCAATACATCGGCAAATCGAAGGGTGATAGCTGTGATAGGCAGGCTGCGCCGCACAGGCCCGGCCAGCAGCAGGAGCAGCAGCAGCACCTAACAATGGATCCGGTGCAGCAGCGGCAGGGCCGGCTGCCGCGCTGCCGCCGCTGGCAGGCGTATGCACGACAAAAGCAAAATGAAACGAAATGACTTTGAAAGGGCATATCAAAGGGTAGCGAGGCCACACAAACAAGCTACTCCAGTGCACTGCCAATGTGCACCCACATCGCCGCATAATCGCCCGTCCATTGATGCGATAAGCTTCCACCTAAGGCTGGAAGAAGTGCATGCGGCCCACCCCCACACCCTTCTTTACCCCACCAGCCTCCTGCCCCAAATTGGCGGGGGTTGTTGTTGACGATGCGGTGCGTTCGTGTGTGCCAGTGTGGATGCGTCGAGTGTATTACATCCACTTGGACTTACGTCGCATTCAAGTGGTGAGAGTGTGGGTGCGCGCACTAAGGGTAGTTAGGTTGCATACGGTCTCCCTTCAAGCACAAAACTACGGGCTAGTGCTAGACGAAGGACAACCAATCACAGCTGTTTAGGGGTGTGGCCTAATAACAACCCCTTGCACTTTATAAAATACAAAAACAACATTTTTTCCCTCGTTGCATATTGTTGTTGCTGCCGCTGACATCCCGGCGAGGTGGCAGCCACCACCACCACCATCGGCATTGCCCTGCTCCCTGCTGTGCTGTACAGCGAAATGCATTGCTCAGAATATTGCCCTCTTTTGCCAACCCTTATCGTGGCTGCCATTACTAGCGTGCACCCTTTGACGTGAGGAATTGCATAGTTATATGTGCATCCACGCTAGTCACCTTTAGGGCTATAAACAAACGCCACCCGTTACCCCAAGTAAATTGCATTAAGGAACCCCGTTTTCAAAAATATGCACTACGCCGCTGATCTATTGGAGGTGGTGATTTTTAACCCTCTTCTAGATTGCGCGTACTTCATCCCCTAGTGCCCTTCGCAATCAGTCGACGTACACTCGAATGTGCACCGCTCTTACATGCAGCGGGACGAGAGTCGTACGTACGTAGTCGGGCTGTCCATGCATCCCCCGTGCACACTTGGGGGTGGTCGCAGTGGTCGATCTTGGGGTGAAGGTTATGTGTGCAGGCTCCTACCCTATACGTTCAATTTCATAAACAGTGGCGGCTGCTGGATTATTGGTGCATTTTTTTGTTTTACCAAACTTAATGCAGCATTTCTCCGAGTCATGTTTAACTCCATTTTGTGTTTGCCTCTTATGTGGCCTCCGCGGCGATTTCCAACCCGGGAGCGACTGAGAATTATGAATGGAAATAAATTTCACAAGGGAGAACCGAGCAACTGTGTCCCCCACACACTCGTCACCCGTTGCGATATTGTCCTTGCAGACCATTTCCAAAGGAATCTGTGCGTGCCCCTGATTGCAGTAATCTTGAAAGAAACTGCTCCCAAGGATGACACCGAACTCATTAGTCCTTAGAGATTTCTCACTTTTTGTTTCTCCTGGAACTTGTGTGAGCTTATACTGGTCCTTTTTATCGTTTTCCACCCCCACTTCGGAGGTCGTTTGTTTTTTTTTCTCTTCATTGGGGGATTAGTTTTAAAGCAAGCTTCCTTAAGTCTGTGCTAGCGTGAGAAAATTTCCATGAAAACTCAATTAGAATTTGACCCAGATTTTGACATTTCGGGGATGGATTAAAGGAGAATTTTAATGTGACCAGCTCTGGAGAAGGATTTTCACAGGTAAGCGCACTGGAACTGGCAAATCAAGCGAGCAACGATTTTAACATTAGTATTCTTTTCGAGCAGCACGAAAATGTTATCGAACTGCTAATTGGTTAGGCAACTTCATAACGGTCCTGAATGACTTCACCCCCTGCATTCGAAATTATTTTGTGGAAAATTTGTGAAAGATTTACAGATAATTTTTCAGAATCCATTTGCAGTATTTATTCCAACTGAAACAAATGTGCTAAGTTTTGCACAAACAGTACATAAAATTTTTTATGTAAAATACAAGAATAACACAAACACATGCCCATGTAGAAAAATGAATAAAGCAAACCTTTTCGATGCAGTAACATTCTGTCGATTATCGGAAGGATCACTCAAATGCCTTACAATAAAACTTCCATTTATTGTTGTTTAAAAGAAGTGAAAGTTACTGGCGTGAAAGCGTCTGTAATTGTTAACGTCTAGTGTCAAGAGTATTCCATGAAATGTTCCCGAATTGCATTCGAGAATTTCATCGTTCCAAAAACTAAGTGCTTCGGGATATGTAATTGTCAATTTTGCAAAAGTCATCGCCCTTGGAATTCTTTAAAATTCCATGCTTACATTATAATAATACCAACAGTTGTGACAAACAGTTTTTGTCAATATGTCGCATTCACAATTACACTACAATGATTTCTTAGAATTTTGAAGAATGCATTTGTTTTCTTCTTCTCTTTCTCTGTTCATTTTCTTGATTACAATCTGCGAAATGTTTAAATATATTTTTTCTTTCTCAAAACCAAACATATGTATTGAGAGCAATGTGAATTTCAAACACAAATTGATTATTTGGATACAATTGCCGTTTACAAGACAATAACAATTGATTTTGTTGATTTATAAATATGAAATATTTCTCAGTGTTATCAATACGTTTTTTAAGGACGAATATTTTTAAGTTATAAATATTGCTTAAGAAAAAAATATTTTACCAGGACGTTGAAATTGTAGAAATTATGAAATTATTCTAAAACAAAATGGAAAGATTTGCAAAATAATATTTCAATTATATTTTTTAATGAAAATTGCATTTGCAATGAATTAAATTTTGTTAACGATAATATTAAAAAATATTACCAAACGAAAATTCTCTTCTCTTCGAAGTGTGTTCGATCGAACTTTTACTTTTGATTTATGTTGATGCTGTCCCTACAGTTATCCTTACAGTGCTGTCCCACAGCTCACATCCCCAGGTATTGTATAGCATTAAGATATTTATAAATAAAACAGGTCAGTTTTGTTACAAATTTTCATTGATTTTTAATAATTTTTTAATTTTAAGTAGTAGGTACAGGAATAAAATTTAAAATATTCTGAAATATATAAACAGAACTCTTAACAAAATAAAAATTTTAATAAATAAGGACTTGAAAAAGTGGAAATTCGTTAAATAATTTTCAAAATATTTCCCACGGCATTAAACGTGGCTTAAACGATATTTTTGTTTTCTAATACATATACTACATATTTCAATATCATTTAGGTACTTCTCCTTAAAAACAATTACCGCAACATGTGGAAAATTCCAAAAGATTACTGCCCTTAAAATATATAAAACGGTTCAAGTAGTCGCAAACCGAAGAGAAAATATATTTGAATTTCTAACAAAAATTAAAATGGTATTATTTTTATTTACAAGGAAGCTTTGATCAACTATTAGCAACTATAATAATATTTAATAAAAGTACTCAATTGTTATTTTACTACCCTAATAAAGTTATCCGGGTGCTTCAAATTGTTTCCATACTGTGTCTATAGCATACTGAACATAATAAAAATATTGTTTACAGAATATTCAATACGTTGCACATTTCCAATCAATTGTTCAAAAACAAGTTATTTACATAAACAATTGCAACTAGTAACTACGACTACTGCAGTTGAAAACAAAATAAAAATACTGCTAAATTAAAAAATATGTTAAGCTGGTTTTATTTAAGTTGAAAGAGGTCCTTATTGATATTAATTAAACAAAAGAAACCTCACTGAAATAGATCCGATTATAAACACCGCTCAATCTTTTTTGAAATTTGTGTAAAACTTTGATGAGAATGGGTTTTCCTAATCTCTTTAGTCAGGTTGTCCTTGACCTTGCACCCATCTTTATTGTTTTAAAATATCATATTTCAAGCTCGTTGGCTAGCAAAAGTTTTTACCAAAGTAGAAGTAATTAAATTTTTCAGTGTACTCTGAAAGTTTTGCACTGACATTTTGTAACAATTCTGTAGAAATATTTCTTTTAATTAATGTAGTTCAGCATCATTCAGAAAATAACGAAATTCGAATCCCCCAGGAGTCCGTCATTTCAATAATTTGTTTCGCATCCACACAGAAGGATTTCGTCCTGTGCTGAAATATTCAAGATGTTGTTGATTAAAGTCGGCTGACCACGTATTGAATAAGTGGGTTAATGTCAATCCTACCAATTGCCTTCGGGGTAGACTCCACCATCGGAAATTTATGACTGCCGTAGGTTCGGGGAACAAGACATAAATCGATATAAGTCGCGTTGGAATTCCAACAACAGATACCGAATATTTCTCGGGATTAAATATTTGAGCAATATTCCTCCCGAACCCTTTATTCCGTTTTCACCTTATCCCTGCAGCTGCGGTACAGTTGGATTTGGCTAGATACCGGGATTATGAGGTAGCTTTCGCGTCTGCTTCATTTTGCAGGAAAGTTCTTTCAAAACTAAAACTCTCGCAGGACATGTTAATGAAATTCAAAGGACGAAATAGTTAGTGCGTGAGAAATTTTGAATAAACTTTTTTTAGCATGTTCTGACCGAAAATTCGTGCTGAATTTTATTGTAATCAACAGCTATCATAATTTTATTGAATCCGGTTGAATGTGGCAGCCGTTGAGAACAGAATTTCAAAATTGTCTTTTCAAATAAAACGAAAGTAATTTTATTAATGTCTGTTCTGTAATTCTAATTGAATTATTTCCAGAATGTTTTCTTATTGCAATAACTACAACTAAACGTAAAGCATTTGTTCGTTATCCAACGACTCAGCTCAATTAATTCTCCACGGTTGATTGCGATGGAAACACATTTTCCCATCGCCTAATTGCTCGGACCACAATATCAGAACTCAGGAGTGAACCCTTTCTCAAGGATAAAATGCCATAAGTTCATTGATTTATTGAACGCGATTACCAAATTGACTGGTTCCAATCGCCTCTGTTTGGGTTCTCATGTTATACAGATATTAATGTACTAAAGCAAACGTTTTCTTAAATCCTTTCTGTACTCGAACAGCATCTCCGAAAAATCTCCTTTGAGTTAATTATGGTAAATATGAACTTTTGTAAGTTAATAATGAATTCAACTTTAATATCATTCATAAATATTATAATATCTATCATATTAATTTTTAATTTTCAAACTTATATTTTGGAATGTAAATCTACATTTTTATTTATAAAAGATGTGCATTACATTATGTGGAATGTTTTATAAAAATTTCTGTAAATAAAAATTTAGTTATTGCAGTTGGAATTACGTAATCTAATAATTATTAATTCTAATTAATAAAATGACATACAAAAACAACTTCACAAAAAAATGTTTAAAAATCGAAATCTTCGAAAAAATCGAAAAATTAGGACGCCATTTTATAAATACTAATCGATAGTTATCAAGCAGTTTCTCTATTTAAAGTATTCAATTTAGATTTCGAAAATTAGGTAATCTACGAATTTTTAGAATCTTAGATCCGGAAATCGTTTAGAATTTTAATTTTTTTGCCATATCTTCAAACAAATTGAAAAAATTTGAAACTTGGGGAAATTGTTGGCAGTCCTCAGGGCAAAAACCATAACTTAAACATCTGAAAATGTGGAAAAAACATTCAAAATTATCCAATCGTTTTCAATTCAAATTTGTTTTCAGAAATTAGTTAATGAAATCTTTAAAAGGACATTTAAAATTCAAAATATGCTCTTCACCATTTCAAAAGATTATTTTATTTTAATTCTCTATTTTATTTTTATCTCATTGAGTTTTTACTTCCTGTGCAAATTTACTTTAGTAAATTTGTACATTTTTTAGTTTTCAAGCAATATTATAAATAAAAAACTATTTATTTATGATGCTAAAAAAAAACTTTTCACTGAAAAATACAATCCAGAAGGAATGTTATTGATGTGAATTTAATTGAAATTGTAAAATTCAATCATATAACAAATTAATATGTTCATCAAATGAATTGAAAATTAGTTTCAAAACGGTTGAATATCAAATTCATTTATAATAATTTTTGAAAAATTTTTTCTTAGAATCTGAAACACTAATATTTTACGCTCTTTCAAAAAAATTTATCCCATTATATTTTAATTACATATTTATTTTATTTGAGATGAAAAAAAATTAATGGATTTAATGGATATATATAAGAAGCCAGCAGCTTCTGCCTTCATTGGGCAGCTAGACAAACTGGACGATTTATATGAGTTATAAGATTATGACTTTATTATTGATTGATGTCCTTGAATTCTTCTTATTCACATGCGAATTTCTCAATCGGATTTTTGAATATAATTACATTAGAAATAAATTTTATTCGCATAGCTCTATTGAAAAAGTTTGTGATTTATTTGATGGGATTTTTTAGTATTTGGCGGGTGAAGGAACTCCTTGTTTTGTATTCATTCTATGGTAATTTTGACCCAAATTTTAAGTACATGTAAAAATTATCAAATATGGTGGGAATGTTAAAAGGATTTAATTATTTTTATTTCAATAATGAGTTTTAAAACCGAATTTTCAGCATATTCAATGCAATGGTAGATTTTTAAAGGAAAATTTACAGCAAAAGAAATCGATTAATGGAATTTACATTTCTTGTAAAGAGATACACACACACCAACATGATGAACTCACGTTGAAATATCTGTGCATCTCTAATTTACTTAATGGACCTTCCCCGCTTGTGAGTTTTATTTTTTGTGCTTTATTACTGAGCATTTGTTACTGATAATACTCAAAAATGATTCTCAGCGTCAAATAGTTAAAAATAAAACAAATGAAATAAAATAAAATAAAGATAAACCCAATTGACTTAAAGTTCAAAAGCTAAGACGACATTTTAAGTTGTCTTCAAAACGGACAGTTTAAAACTCATCAGTTGATGGGCGCTTGTAATTTGTTATATTATTGCTAATGTTAGCAAATTAATAGAAGACAATCTCCCACAATAGTTCTCTCCAAAAACCGTTCATAGTATGATAGTTGTGAGTTTGGCTACGCATGCATTGTACGGAAATGGCGTCCAGCAAATGGGCATTCGGCTCCGATAACTCACTGTTCGTTGGTGGGTGTAGCTGCTGGTGTCATTCCAGGACTGCGATTGCAACTATGAATCGGCGGAAGTCCTCCACGGCGGGATTCCGACAGGCTGGATGGATGCAAAGCGTGCCGCCAAATCTAATGACGCGACTATTCAAAAAGCACAATTGACAAAAAGCCCCCATTAAAACGGGGCAAAGGAGATCCATTGAGGAGTCGAATTTGCTGAAAACAATGCCAGACACGTATGCTGAGCAGGTAAAATCGATCCCAGTTCTGCTCCATGGCTGATTGCCTTTGCCCCGAGGCCGGGCATAAAAAGTAATCGTCGAGTGCAGGCTGCAATAAGTCAAGGCCCGGCATATAGGCACCCAGCACCCAGCCAGCGCAGCCGAGCTCCACCAATCAAGCGGCTAATGGAGCTCCGGCCGGCCGATCTGTGTGATACAATCGCGGAGAAAGGGCGCACTGCATCTACTAGATACAACAATAAATGCTACTTACCCCTTTCGGTCTTGACTATCACCTGGATAGACATTAGTTAAAATTATTTATGGCCGCCATAGTCACCCATTGTCTCAAGTTTCAAGCGCCGTTCATGTGCTTTTCACCGGGCTCTGCCCCGGCTTGGTGGCCGACAGTCCTCACCCCCCACACCATTCGACGTAACATTTTCACAAACGGATTTCCACTCGAAAATCGGATGACATATGGCGCGATGAAAATTTATTGTTTGATGGATATAAGCAGTCTAATGAGGGGTGGCCGGCATTTATCACCGCGCGCTTATTAGGCGCCCTGTGTGCTGTCAACTATGATGCACGGGCCAGAGTGCGGCTGTGATTGCGTTCCCGTTCGGATTCCGCATCGGCGAACTGCAATGGGTCTGCTGCGAGTGAGCTCCGGTTTTTCCGTTGGACTGCTGCGTCTCCCTGGGGTGGATGCAGTTTCCTGTCGAAATGTGATTGGTTTGCTAACTGAACTCGTTCATAACAAATTTCTGTGTCGTTCTTACTCATAGGCTTGTGGCGGAACTGCACCGAGCTGCAAAGATTTTAGGGTCATACAGTGGGGTGGGCGGTGCGGTGCGGCCGGCGTTTGATTGGTGCGCACCCTCGATGTGTTGTGAAGGGTTTTTTGTCTTTCATCGGATTAGAAAATCGTTTTTCCCACTTTCGACATGTGTTAATGGCCATCACCGGTGAATCGTTATCGGTTTCGAAAAAGGACCCTTATTCGTCTGATGGCTGTACACTGCACAATGTACAGCAAGGTGGACGAATGCACTTCAAGAGTCTTCTTCATTAATTTTAATTGTGCTACGTGAAGCACAAAGTTCAATCATCTATGATTTGCTGGACGAAGAATCTGATTTGGGTTTTATTAAGCATGAGTCCTTGTTCTGATACGATTAACTTCATCTTCAGAAATACCTTTAAATTGTCAATACAATGTGTCCCTTTGTTTCCCTTAATTTTAGTCACAGTAAGCACATTAACATTAATTCTTCTAACTGGGAATATATTTCGAAGTTCAGCTATTTTAAGGATACTAAAAAGTCAAAGGACAATACATCGCTGTCGTCGAAATTATAGTTTTTTGCTCCATTGGCGAAGAAAGTGGTAAGAAGATTTCGACATAGATTGTGAACAAAGTAGTTCGTGGTATTCAAGGAATACAGGATAAAGCAGTCAAAGTTAATACGTCGTATTTTAACTTTTAATAATTGCTATAAATGCAAAATCCAATTAAAATGTCTCGAATATTCAGTAATGCTTGCAGAAAGGATTATTTAAGGATTTCACTGTTAAACATAAAAGAAACTCGTCATGTGAGCACGGAACGTGAATTGATTCAAAAGCGGTAGAAGTTTCATTAACAGAAAGAAAGCCACATAAGAAGAAAACATCACATTTAATTAAAACACTTTTAAAAAAAAATAAACAAAAACAGAATTTGAGTTTGGATTTTTGTCGCTTTTCCCTGTATTTAATTCATTAAAAAAAGCAATTTCAATTTAAAAACTATTTTGCTAAATTTTTTAGAAATTTCCATTCAAACTTAAAAAATTTGAACTGCAATAGCCTGTTCACACTGCGCCAAAATCACTTGTTTTTGGAAAGCGATTTAATTAATTATTATCAACGACAACCGCTTTCACTGATTTCGGAGATGATTTTTTGTATCAATTCGTTTGATTTTGCTATTTCCAAATCTCTATAAACATATCTTTCTCCAGAAGCGACCAACACAATACAAATGGGAAACATTGTGATTTTGACTCAGTGTGAACAGGCCATAAGGTTTTTTAAGTCTTTTTTAAATCAAACGCATATGAACATAATTTTAGGATATTTTGAAAGCTTTTCTAGGTATATAAAAAAATATTTTCTAGGTAACATTGTTGTAAAAACATTTACGTAGAGTGACTATAAATTTTAGAAAAATGCGCAAAAATTGTTTTTGATTTATAACAAGAAAATAAACATGATTCATTTATTCACAATTATTAGTTAATTTGAAACTGTTGGAATGTTTCAAAATTTGCTTTGCTTAAAAAAATTATCGTAAACATTATTTGTGAATTAAGTAAAAATGGCGCAGTAGAAATTGGGCTGTACGAGTTCACTTCCATCTCTCCATTAGCTGATTACTTGCCAAATTAGATGTATTACGAAATTGGCCAATTGGGCTAATGTTCAAATTTGCGAAGCAGTGATTATAAGAAATCCGCAGGACATTTGCAGATAGTGAAAAAAGCAAAGTCGATCAAAATGACCCGAATGTACGTCTCCACTTGATCACATCCGAGTCGCAGTTAGTACGCGAGACCAATGGTTAATTGAATCATGAGTGTTGCTCATAGCGAAAAATTAGCTCGAAAAGCGAAATTAATACTTGGCGAGCCTAATGCAAAGTAACGAGCTCATTTTATGTATATTTTTTCTTTTAGCTGAAAATCTCCTTAAGGTACCCGTCGAAAAGTTCCCATTGCCCATAACTTGTCCGAAGTCGTGCGTTCACTATTACCGTCCACAGCAAGAAATCCCCATATGCCTGATTACAGTCGCTCTCGTAAATTCATTTTCCATAACTGCACACTCACATGTCGACGTAAATAACTGATAGCGCGCCTAATCGCGATCTTGCATTGTTTCCCGGCTGCCTTATTACATTCCGATTACCTAATCTACCTGAATCACATCTGACCGTTCAACGCGCATGTGTAGGTAACCTGCGTGCCCGATACGGCCGATGTTGATCGCTTATTGAGCGCATCGTGGTAACAATCGATTTCTTCTCAGAGTCCGGCGATCTTGTTAAAATTGTTCCACTCCAACAAAACAGGGAAACAGTGAAGTTGCAAAAGGAGCACCATGCGATCAGCAAAAAAAAAAAAGTCGGGATCGGGCGATGGAATTGTTGGCAGAGGCTTCACAGCCCTCACAATCTCTGCCCATGGCTGATGGTGATCATGCAACTGATCATGGAGGTCGATGTTTATATATCTAATATGGGGCCGTTATCATAATCAGAATTGATTGGTGGCTTAGTGGCTAGCTCAAGTGAGGGTGTTTATGTTGTTTCGCCTTATCGCCGGACTGTACAGTTGAGTACTTGGCAACATGACCGCGTTTAGATATCGGCGAATCGGCCGCAATACGGTCGGATATCCTCCATGCAGGAAGCATGGATCTGGTCTGGTTAGCATTGGCAAAGTGAAAATTATTAGGCCGTCTTAAGTAGATAATCGATTCGTGTTCCGCGTTGATCGGTTAACTAAAATTTTAGTGCTTTGGATGTACCCAGAGAATCATGGATTTTCTCTCAAGGTTGTGTGGGAAATTGAAATAGGAAATTGCTGGATAACGGACGTAGAACATAAATTGCAGTCATGCACCGAACTATCGATCACCAGTGATAATTCACCAGATTAAGTTTTTCGAGGCGATAACCACCTGAGAGTCTGTGTTACGTAGGTAAATTAGGAAATGCAAGAAAATAGTGATCAACACTAGAGATCCAGTGCACACTCAATCTGTATGTGACTACCTTCGGAGAGTAATGAAAGGGAACGATCTTTGAGCGCGACATGGTCGGGGTCATATCATGAATTACATCTGGGGATAGGGTTGACTAACTTCAAAATGGGTTCATAGTCGAAAGACAATAAAATCGCGAACACGCTGCTTTTACCGATTTTCCTCTCCTGCCTTTAGCTTCATGTCTTCGCTTCTAATCTAGACAAAAAGGGGAGCAGTGCTCAATATTAAAATGTGATCGTGAGGTTTACCTGGGTCATGCGATACCTGTGGAATTTCTATTGGCAGTCATAATTCCAGGTACGAGTGTCTGCTCGACTTTTTCATCTGACGTTTCAAATTTTCAACTTTGTTTGTTTGTTGTAATTTTCAGACATTACAGCTACTCACCGGTTTGTTGTAAATATTCCCAGAAAACAGAAATTGGTAATTTTCGCAATTTTCTACCGTATGAAAACAATAGCATTGCTATTTTGTGTACAAAATAAGTAACCATGATAACTTGCTTTACTTATTAGCAAAACAACAACAGATTTTAGATAAATTCAATGCTGCCATTGCAATTGGTGCAGTTAAACCGCACATTGTTGGAGTAATTCCGCATCTGGATATGTTCCAGTCCCGTGTATGGACAACTTGAAGTTGTTTTCGCCAAATGAAAAATCACCGGCAACTTCAATTGATTCGTTTTACTGAGATTCCATTAATTCTAACAATTATGTTAATGTTGCTCCGTGATGACTTAGAACTATATTTAAACGATATATATTTAGAATTCAGCAGGATAATTGTATACTTTGAAGAAGTTTAAATAATCAAATTAACGTCATTCATCTAATTTTTTTCTAACATGGCGGAGTTCAGTCGTAACAATACTTACGACTTAGGGGGTTACATTTGTTTGAAGTTTTTGAAAAATGGTTTTGGTTTAAATCATTTTAACCATCTTAAGAACGACATCCAAAAGTAACAAATAGAAAAATATTTTTTTAAATGCTTCTCAGAGCATAGAGCTCAATTTCTGAAATGTCTTCCGCGCAGTTTAGAACAGTTTTATAACTTTAAACGCATTTTTCTTAAATTCATGTTTTAAAGATCGGGCGAAAACACGACTTCTTCAATTTTCATCAAATTTACTTGAAATTTTCACTGTAGCTTCTTAAATAGATTCTCTAGAGAAAGACATACGATTTTCAGTTGTGTTAACAATACTTTTATATATAAACAAATTACGATCGATAACTCGATGAAAATTGAAAACTTTTATTCAAGCTGCTGCCATTTTGTGAAAAATTAATATTTTTTAATAATCGTGTGTCCTCTCGTAAATTTAATGTAGGTAATAAAAAAATATTTTTGTATTGTCCTAGATGCTGATGTTCATGCCTTACATTTCCTCCAGCGGAAGACCGAAAAAGTGCGGTCGATGTACTATCGCTGGGACGACATCTTTTTTTATTTTTTTAAATTATGGTTTACACCTCATAACATGTGCAATGAACCATCCGAACCGTATATTTTTTGAAAGCAAAAATATAAGGTCAAAAATTGCGCTTTCAAAATCCATAAAACATTTTTATGTATGTATATAATTTCGAGATCAGTGCACATGCATAAAAAACCTCACGAAGATTTTTTTGTTCCTATGAAAAAAAAAAATATTGAAATAAATTTACATTGAAAATCTGAAGGTAGGAAGAATCCTTGCAATTCATTTATTCTGAACATCCATAATAGAATAAGGACTCTAACTTATTTCCGTTGTTCTAGTTTTTGATACTTTCAGTGCCAATTCAGTGTGATAGAAATTGTATTTTGCTTCTACAAATTAATTATTGAAGCTATAAATGAAAAAAAAGTTATCTATAAAAATGTATTAGAGTTTGTGCATTTCTCGTTATGGTAGTCAACAATAGAAAAATTTTTCGTTTAGTAATCCATGAAATTCAATGGCAGAACATCCCCGCAATCCCTGTTGCTAAGCTCCGGCATCCTCGGTATGGCTCGCCGCTAAATATATTGCATCCCTTGACGGGTTTCGCACTCATTGATGTAAAGGAACTTAACGTCCAAAGATTACCCCCTAGCTTCTGATTTCTTCAGCAGCAGGTGCAATAAAGTGTTCAACGAAAAATAATATTTCTTCCTACAGCATCCGCCAACTTTAAAATATTCCAGACAAATCCGCTCACTTATTTCCCCATGATGGCGTACAAAATCACGGCCAGCGAATCCGCATGCAACTTGTCTACATCCATTGACGATCCAGTGCAGCCTTTTTTCGTCACTCATGAAAACCCAATCCATTGTTATGCGAGTTCGCAAATAACCTTAAAATTGAGTGGAAATCATCACTTCACCCTGAACTGCAGTGCTCACTGGTACCCACCGGACGGTCGCACATCCAGCGATGGAGCAGTAATTAATTTAATTACGACCGAGTACAGATTGAAGATGCAAGTGCAATAGAGAGGATGGCGGTTAGTTCGCTGATCTTAGCCAATGCTCACCCGATGTCTAATTACACGGATATTCAGTGAGAATCCGAGGCGGGAAATTAAAAGACGAAAAACCTGCCAACCAGCAACAAAATAGCACCAGAAACCAAATTAGAAAATTGAAAAAATTATAAAAAAGCCAGCAGCAATTAAAACAAAATCGTGGCGATTGTCGAGAGCGGAGGAGGGGGGAGAGGGGGACGATCTGGCGGGGGTCAGATACCGCTCACGTCAATACGTCGGATAGAAATGATCGCGAGTGCACTTAATTGCCATCCGACTTCACCAGTAATTGCATACTGAAAATTTTAATTAGCCGATTAACATATTTCGTGCATCGCGCAGCAGTGATGGATCTGACATTCTATGCACCCCGGTTTCATACAAAATTGCACGGATGTTATATAAAAATGTGTAATTTTCCGGGGTTCGAACCAAGGGCAGATGGTGCTGAGGGATGGGATTCAAATGGCGGGCATTTCGGGGTGGTGCACCTGATTTGCATGGCATCGGCATGCATGCTGAGGGCTAATTGCACAACACAATCCGATAATGTGGCACACAATTGTCGGTTCCAGTGGTCTCCTGAAGGAGCCCGGATGGAGTCAAGGATGCACGCACAGTCGCACACCCGAACCTGCGTTTCGTGCACCATCAACCTGGTCAACCCTCAGATTCCTTTCCTGCACTTTTGGCAGTTCGTTAGAGCGCGTCACATATTCAAATTGTGGTAGAAATGCGGCTGTGATCATTCCTGGCTCCATTTCGATTACGAATTCCCTCCGAGGCACCACCGTGGGAAATTACCACAGTCACTCGGCCGCGCTGGAAAATTTCACTCGAAAGGGCGGCGACATTGTCTTTGGGAATTTCATAATATCAAATTTCGCTTTGGCCACAATTTCAAATTCGAATTCGCAAAATTTCACCTTGCACTTGGTTGGGGCGGGTGAAGGTGGATGAATCATCGAAGAGTTGCTTGCAATCGCAAATTTAGTGGTCGCAAGCCTGGATTGGGAACAGAGGCGCTTGTGGTAAGGAGAGGAGAAGATCTTCTGGGCCAGCAAGTGCATATTCCACAAAAATACATACACCCATTAAAAAAAACGATCATTGCAGAAATTAATTTTCCGCACAACTCAAATTACAGCTGTAATAACTAATATAAGTTTTCACTGGTCGATGGCGATTTAAAATGAATTAAAAACAATTAAGAAAAACCATTAACTCTGGTTTTTAAAGATGGAATTTCAGCCATTTTCTCTGCAGTGCTTGTTAATTTGCATTGTTACCATATAACATGACAATTTTTTATTATTTTCATGTGTTCACGGAGAGAATAGGGAATTAAACTACATGACATGAACTTTTAGATAGTGGAAGGGAATTTTCATTTCTGCAAGGATTTTTGTTTTTTAGATGTAATGTTTACTGAACAGTGCTCCTTTTAAAAAATAGTACGTAGATTTTGAAGTGTTTTGATTGCATTTACTGGGATAATTTATTTCAAAATCAAGAAGCTAGTTATGGATTTATAAACTACTCATTAAGAGCTTTTCAACGATACCCCACAGGACGTGGTTTAGAAAAATTCGAATGTCCACCCTCACCCCCAGTCGTACCCCACCAACCCTTAATTCGGTGGTGTCACCGTTAACCTCATAGAGAGTACTCTAATTTATGCAAATAAAGTTTTGCTCTAAACTTATAGAGGCCGACATATAATTTTTTTAAAAATTTCAACCTAGTTCAATTTCAGTTGTTACTAAAGTTTGAAATTAAACAAAAGCTCAAGTTTAATAACACCCGAAAATAATCGATTAACTTCGATAAAATGCATTCTCGATGGTAATTATAGATATATTTTTTTGCACAATCTTTTGACTTATTTTAGTTTGAGTTCATTGTTTAATACTATTAAAAGTTTAATACTAATATAAGTTCCTTTATGGATCCTTTTTGTTGCTGTAGATTATTTTTTGTCTTCAATTTGGTGTTCTTGTCATTTTTAAAATTCGAATAAAATGGCATTATATTTATCATACCGAAATTTTTCCATTTTTATTTTAAAATCTGTCGAATTTGAGCAATTTTCACAGGATAACCGGGTTTTGCTGTTCATTGGATGATGTAACTCGGATCTGGAGGGCATAATCCTGCTACCTGAAAGTAAAGCGGTTGCGCATGTTTAATAGGCGTATCCAGATTAGGCTCTCGGAATGCGATGGTGAGCACGAAAATATTAAAATCAAAGCAAAGGTATGCGATAATGTTCGGGCTGAATTGATGTTCCTCCAGTGCCCACCCCCCTTGATCCAAGCACAACAACCGGGGAATTTGTAAAATCAGCAACAATTTAGACGAGTATCCGCGCCAGTGTGAGTAAACAGTTAAATGTCGTGTTGCTAAGCACGTTTCCTCCCTAATTATCTACAATTTCTCCCATGATATAGATTTTCCGAATTTGCACGCTTACGAGCTCTTGCGACTCCGAGAAAAAGTCGAGCAGACATGAAACTGGGAATTGGGATCCGTAGCGGGAAAATGGCGCGAACAGGCAGATGGTTGGGGAGGGGGAGGGTAGAGCATCAGTTTTCCTGGGAAGATCAGTTGAGGTTTAGAAGAAAGCGAAGGCGAAGAATGTAATTACACAACGATTGTGTAGATAGGTATCCCGGGATGGTTGGGAATGGCGCGGAAAGATCGAAATTCATGAGGATCTGAAAAATACGGAAAACTGCGGAATCTTGTTGAAGTTGCACGATTTGAGGCCTTCTAGGTTGCAGCAATAACGAGAAATGCGTTTAAAATTGGTCAATTACATAAGCAGCAGTCCATCGAAAAACCAACAGCGAATGCATCCTGGAGTGCATTAGACCGTCTGTGGCGACGACGGGTGCAGTTGCAGCGAGTGTCTCTCTCCCTGGTAATGTCAAGAGGTCAACTGTGACGAGCGCATTACTAACGGTGCAGACCACTAAGATGCAAACGCAAACAACATCAACATCCTTACGTGAAGCTTTTGAGCCACTGACAGCCGCCATCGCGTAACGGACCAGAGGGAGCACAGCACCAATTCCCAGATTAATTAGGCTTCGGTGGTGGCGGGGGATGCGAGAACCGATATTCCAACAAGGGCAAATACACATTTTCCAATTTGCATTTCTGCAATTTTCATCGGGGGGTGAATCAGAAATTGCACTTAAGCCGAACTGTTGTTGTCATGTACTGTTGGTCCTGACGCATCCATCTTACCCCGGACGTATAAGTGCTGGTATTATGGCTACCTGCCCTCTCCAAAAAGGACCTCATTAAGTATCGATATATTGGGATTAATTTCCCTACCTAAAGTGGGGTGGTGTAAGTGAGAGAAATCAGCTTAATGGACTTCTGTGTAGTCTCGATGCAGGCCAGTGACATAACATTCAACAAACCCATTAACGTGTCCACGCCAAAGGATTATCCACCGACACCGAGCGGGGATAATGTATTTAAGTAGCTGTCTTTATTAACAATTTCGTGTGTTATGCAACATAATGGGATAGTGGCATAGTGCAAATAAACGATGCTCGTTTATGCATAAATTTGCACATGGTTTCCAGTCAACAAATTATACTGTGTTAATTGTTTCTAGACTGACTTTTCCAACTGCAAAATGTCATCATTTATTATTGCAAAATATCAGACAGTTGATATTGAATTGCTTTTAATTCATTTTGAAACATTAAAACTGTTATTTATTCGTATTTATCGTAATTATCTGATTTTAATAAGAGAATTATGTCTTTTACTACAACTTCCGCAATTCACCAGTCAAAATGGCGCATCAGGGTTTTTTTAAAGTAATACATTTTGATTAACAACAATTAAGCATATTTGTAAATTTGGTCAGATATTTTATACTATATCTTAATATTTATTATATATTTTATTCTTTGTTTTCTCTAACAAGGGATAATTTGTTTATAATACAAACGAAACGAGAGCAAATAATTAAGTTAATGACGTCAAGTAATCTAGTCGGGTTTGTTGTCTGCCAGTTAACTGAATTAGTTGACATATCTGTTGACATTGGCGTAAAGTAAACATAAAATGGATTCACGACGCAGTGGTCTGCTTATTTTCTTGCAAAAAAGCAAAGAAAAAAAAAATTTTTTATTTACGTAACTTTGTATTAAATTTGATGTAAAGAAGTATTTTGTCCAACAACATGAAAACCAACAAAATGACATTTCACAGCTGATTCATTTTAGTACGACTATTGTCTCTCTTCTTCATTACCAGTACGGAGCTGACAGAAATATATAGAGTCTAATCGAGTTAAAGCAGGTAGATGTTACACATCGTCAAGTTGATATACGAAATTTACATGGGCTACGTCATTGTGATGTCATAACTCGATTAAGTGCTCTCGTCTGACCGGGGTAAAAATTCTAAATCTTCAGCTAAATCACCTTCTCAAACAATTTCAACACTTCGATGTAAAAAACACAATTGGAACAGTCTTTAAACTATTAAAAGAAATTTAATTGATAGTTTAACATGTCGAATTTGTTTGAAAGGATGTTTTGTAAAAAAGAACTTTTGTTATTCTGTTTCTAAAACAAAAAACAGATTTTCAGCATAATTTCATTCAAATAAAATATCACTATGGACCCTTCTTTAATTAGAAATTTTTAACATAATTTGATTAAGTTCTGGAATTCGCTGTTAAATTTTTCGGAACATTTCCTCATTGTTCATTTAGAAGCTTTCAAAGTTTCCATAGTCCTGCGAAACATTCTACTTTTTCAATTTATTTTGCAAAGTAAGTGCCGCACATGTTCTCCAATAGATACAGGAATCAGGATGAGGATCTGAAGTTCGTGAAAGACTTTCAACGAGTTTAAAATAGAAATACAGTATCGATCAGTATCGAAGACTTTCTACCTTATTAAAATGGATCGTTATAAAAAGATTGTAAAATTACTTCAGACCAAGAGAACTTCTGACTTTTGAGTACTAAGAATATGGTTAATCCTTTCTAACTAATGTTTTAAAAAATTTAGGTTTTTTTGTGTCTTGTTAAAATAATTCAAAACGAAAAGTCAAATCATTCAAAAAATAAAAGTGTTTTTCTTTGATTACAAAACTATTTTTACTGTACGAATTCCACCTCAGTGCTTCTAAATAATTATTATCGTTAATATCCTGGAACGAAGGATATTAAACTTTTATCGATAAGAACAGAGGAAGACGCTTCACCCTGACGACCAGTTCTTCGTTGAACATAGCCAAAATCATAGAAGCACATCTCGTTCCTCACGCTGAAGCCATGGTTCATTTCCTTCCGGAAGATATAATCATCCATTTAGCTTTATATTCCCTAACAGGACTCTGCAATCTACCGAGAATAACTCGATTTCCTGCTGGTGCTGCCAACTAAAGCAGCGTAAATTTGTAAACTGGCAGATTACGTTCTCTGCCAGCAGCATGGGACTCATAATAGTCCGCAACAATTTTTCTGAATATCCTTGAATAAATTTTCTAACATGATTTTTTTTTTTTTTTTGAGCACAACGAATGAATTTTCTTCATACTAGCTGACTTTCTTGAAAGCTGCATTTTGTGGAGAATGTGAAAGGCGCCATCAATCCTTCGATTAATCCGGCTTAGTTGCCTTCAGGTGCGAGGAAAGTCTTAGTTGTATCCTGATGACAAACTTCTATTCCAGAAGTAATATGAAAAATGGCGCTCACCGGAGAAAAACTGGTAAATGCGTTCCGTTTTCTTGCCCACCCACTTCGAAGCCCTCGGCAGTGGTAAACAATAACTTGAGAAAGGAAGGCCCGACCTACCACAACGCGCCAAATATTGCGAGGAGACGACCGACGACGGTGCGAAGTCCTTTTCCCTTCGAATTGTGGCCCGACCGACTAGACTCCATTCTGTATTCAGTTTAGGCGACAAACCACCCCGTTTTGTCCCACCTTGTGGCCCCATTTTTCCCCTGAAGCATGTCTTCTGCTGTTTCTTTTGCGCTTCTTCCTTGATGTTGTTCCATTCTATTTTTCGTCCTTTGAGGGGGTTCCGTCGTTGGTGCCATATCCACATACGTTCAGATATGAAACCGAATCTAATTCGAATGTGGGATTTTGGTTCGGCGAAAGGAGCTTTTCGTGCTCACCTCACGGACTTCAATTTGCTCCTTGGTGCAGTGCCGTTCAACTTGAAATCCCTGCAGGGCGCTAATTGTGCGAAGGATTCCATGGAAAGTTATTCCATATTGATTTGTTTTCGTCGACTTTGTTTGAAACCCTTTCGCAGTAGTGCACGCCCACGCTGTTAATCAGGACTATCTGTTTGAATTTTTAGGGATATACTTTTTTAAAAAAGAGAAAGAGTTTTGATTTTCAGTGCGATCAGGGAAGTCATTTTATACAATATAAATTCAGTGGCGTTTTTTCTACGCAACCACTTTGCAGAATTTTGTTGTATTATTTTTAAATTAAATTGACATCAAAAGCAGGATTTAGCAAATTTCAAAGTTAAATTAAATATTAAATTTACCCAAAGGATGCTCGATTTCATGAATGGGAAATTTACCCCATTGTCTTTTGATTGGCGACGCGTAAGTTAATTTGGCGTACATCCAGGAATTCAATGTTAGTTCTGTAGAAGAAAATTTCAATGAGTTGGGAAGAATTTGCTCTGTTGCACACCCAAAGGAATGGAAGGATGTTGAAGAATCTTGGAATATTCGATATTAAAATATTGAAAATATTGAAGCAGTAATTGCACGAAGTCTGCAAGCGAATTTCAAAGAGGCAAGCAAATAAGGATATTTACGGAATATTTACTTTTACAACGTGAAGTTAGCCGCTATTGTTGCATATTTTATTTATAACATCTGTTATGTTAAGGCATGTGCAGCCCTGTTTGATGTTTTCTATAAAAAGTGATGAGAAGAGAGCTCTTTTTTAAATTTATGCATAATTATATTCGAATTAGTTCCATTAGAGAAAATCGTAGTTCTTTGTGAAACCTTCAGTTTATTTTTAGGTTCAAAGTAATCCTTTCGCTGTTATGTTGATGTTCTGTAGACTTGAACTATTGTGCTGGGAAGTGTCTGCTGCATCTGAAAACACGTAACCCATGTTCGCGTCTGACTCTCTCTAGCGCTCATGTCCGCGGCGGGAAAAACATTGACCTTCCCTCGGATCGGATGTCCCAAGGGGCGACTTCCCAATTCGAAGTTCTTTTTTTCCTGAATTGCGAGCGAAAGACAATAGGATCGAGGTGATCTGCTGTTACAGTGCCTTAACCTCTGGACGGTAAGTCTCCTCCCAGTTGATAGAACTGTGCAGATTGCTGCATTCACGGGGGGGGGGGGGGGGCTAGGAATTCCGTCGGGCGGTCTGTCACTGGACTCCGGCGGCCACAAAACAAATGAAAACGTCAAAACGGCACTGCCGCCGCAACGGCATCTCGCTCATACGAAAATGCCCCGCACGGCCCTAATGCGGCAAATTTATTCCGCCTCATCGTCCAATTTGTACGTCACCGCGGCTGCGTGGCCATCTGGCACCTTACGAGGGCCGCGACGGTCAAATGGGCGCACCATGGCGCGCGTGAAGGCAACTTCTGGAGCGAAGAGCGCCTTTCACGATTTCTGGTAGCCTCGAGGTGATCGCGGCCGGTAATCGCGGTCTCCTCGCGCTCGTGCACCGCCGTGATCCGCTCTGGTCAGACGCGGATGGGTACACGTGTTAGTGGATTACAAAGTCATAGTCCGTCAGATCCATTTCACTCGGAAGACTCTTTTGGGCCCCCCCAACGATCCTTGCCTGGGCGGGAGGACGAGAGGATCCATTGTAGTCATAGGCATTGCGACTAGCGTCGCCTTGTTTCGGTTGTTGCGATCCTAGGAATTGCTTTGCGGGAGTAATCGCAACGCTTGATGCTGTTTAGATCCGAGTTGGCCTGTGATCACGGCTCACGCAAAATAGTCGTGCGCGGATGATATTCGTGATTCCAGGCAAGAGGCATCGTTTTTGTCTTGAGCTTGTCTTTTTCTGGATGTGCACCTATTCCTCTTCTATTTGGCTCATCCCGAGGGACCGGGGAGCACACAATTCGTGCCTTGTAAGTTGCGATACCCATCCCCTTGCCATTAAAAGTAGGCTGAAAGCGATGTTGCAGAAAAAAATAGTTCGTCAAGACGTGAAGTGATTTACGTGTACAAGTCTGCTCTACGCCAGGTAGTGCAGGATTACATGCTATCGTTGGCAGATTTACATGAAATCTGCCGTCGAATTCCTTTGTTCGACACAATCCGGCCGAAGAGATGCACGGGAAGAGCTCCTTTCTCCGATGACAGACAGGTTTTTTGGACATCCGCGGATGTGCTTCGCGTGCAGAACTGTCGCGATATCTAAGATTTACCAGGCGGACTTCATAGGACGCGACTTTCTACAAATGATTTATGGACAGTCTTGCCCAGGTGAGGTGCCTCAGTGCAGCCTCATTCTTGATAGCATTCTTTCGCCTGGTCGATCGCAGTTCCGTTGCCATTTTTGTTTATTTTGCGTGAGTTGTGGGTGTTCGACGTCGATCCCCATGGCAAAATGCAAGCACACCTAATGACTATGGGCGCTCCAGGTTGTGCTCTCCTCTGCGACGCAACATTCAGCCGTGCGGGACTAAAATGATTTCCTTAAACGAGACATGACTTAAATTACATTGCGAACGCTGCGAACTTGTTTTAATTATTTCCAATGATGGACTTTAGATTACTCTCCCCTTGTAGCAATTTAATGAATTTTGGATTTCGTGCAATTAGGTACGATGCTCGTTGCACTGCGCATCTTTTATTTTCACTTGTTTGCGAAGAGCGTCAGTGTGATCGGGCATCTATTATATCGCGGAAGATAATTCACGATATTGCTGATGTTCATTCGTATCAATATTCTGAGACTTAATAAGTCAAACCCTTTTCTCGTACGATGGTTATCAACAAACTTTCCCAAGGATGATAGAATTTAATAGCAGTTGTAGCTGGAGATTTCTTTAATCCAAGTCAGCTTTCCAGTGATGTGAACTTCAAGTTAATGACGTCACGAAATATAGTCGACTTTGCCGTCTGACCTGAATTAGTTGTTGACATATCGGTTGACGATTTGACATTTGGCGTAAAGTAAACATAAAATGAATTCGCAACAGCGCGAGCGGTCAATTTATTTTCTTGCCAGAAAGATTACATTACATTTATTGCTGTAAAGAAGTATTTCGTCCAAAAACACAAAATGACATTTCAGCTGATTACTCTTTAGTGCATATATTTACCACTATATGTAGCATGTACGGAACGGACAGTAGTATATCGAATCAAAGCAAGTTGGAGCAGGTAGATTGGTAAGTCCAGTTCATATAGGAAATTTAGTACGTCATTATGACATTACTAACTCGAGTAAGCCCTCTCCTCTGTCCGGGGTATTTTTTACCTCTAAACGAAGGTTTTAACTGAAGAAATCAAACACCACAAAATATATTACATGAGCGTAGAATATCTTCCTTAAAAACAAAATAAGAGTACAATGTTGATTTGTAATTACTAAAATGCCAAATGAATACAGAAATTCGTGCTGAATGATAATAAGAAATTAAAATTGTTCATGGTCGCCACAATATGCCATTCATACTGACGACATTGCTTCTGTGTGTTAGTGAGCCGCATTATTGTTAAGGCATAAATCGAAATAAAAGAAAGTAGAATGAGAAGCTATTTCTGTAGCATTTCAGCGTCCTAAAAAATTTTTTCCGTGCCTTAAATTTTCCATTGTATAAAAAAAATGAAGCAACGAAATAAAAGAAATTCTTGATGATGTAACACGGACAATGAGCAGAAATGAAGAAAAACTTAAGTCCTAAGCCAAGCTCCTTTTAAGGCTATCTGAATGGCTTATATTTGCCAGGACGGGATGGGCAACCTGAATGAATAAAACGTGCTGGAAACGTCGTATTTCTCGTCAAAACTTAATTGAATGCAGTCAATACGACGTAATAGCTGCACTATAAGAGGAACTGTGTAAATTCATGTAGCAAGGAGAAATTTTTAGGTTGAACATGAACGAGTTGAGAGGATCTTCATTCGCAGATACACATTTTGCCAACGTACACCGATGCAGAACACGAACATGATATGCACCGAAAATTGCGAATGCCGTGAAGTGAATCCTTGTGCAGTACACCTATCTGAGGAGCTGATGTGTCCAAAAGCGTTCAAATCCCAAAGCTGTCACATCTTCGTCTTGAGAACGTGATTCTGGGGCACCATCTAAATGACTAGGAAGTGCATGAGGATACGTCTTGCATGTCACTACTGCTGTGTCGTCTTAGCCAACTGCAATTTATCGCTCCTAAGGGAAATAGATGACGTGACTCAAGGATCTAAATGAGCCCGGCTTTACGTGTTGGCGTTTTCTCAAAAGGACCAGAACCCACCGTTACAGCTGCAAGTAACCATCTCTGTGGGCCAGCATTTGTGGGTGGTGCAGCTATTGACGCGGTGGCATTTTCTTCTTCAACACCATCCACCACCCCCCAATCTCATTCTGTCCGACGTCTGCCCACTTCTACCCTCCGACCAGCACGAAAAAGTAACTACTTTGGGTTATTTTCTATCTGCAGCCGTATCCCTGCTCCGGGTGTCATTTAGAGTGTTTTTGTTCCTGGGCTGGATAGAGAAAAATAGAAATGAGGAAAACTCGACATCCGCATTTACCCATTTTGCTTCATCTACGAAAATTTTTCACTTACCCCCCCCCCCCCCCCCCCCCCCCCACACCCACACCCACACAGATATACTACCCCCATCAGGGATCCCCATCACATTGTGGGCCTGTGCACTGGAGTCGAGAACTGCAAGTGATGAATTTGATGTCTGGATGCGATAATTTGTCATTTAAGATGGATTTTAAGGGAGTTTTAAATGATGGAAAATTAACGACAAGAATCCCAAGATCCCTGGCTGCCATCGCCGTTCAGGAGCGTCTTTCATTCGCCCGGTGGCAAGCGATCAAGCAAGGAGATGTCGTGTCATATACAATATATAATGCGAAGCTCTCAGAGCTTAGCTTCTAAAATTTCTTGGAGGCGAGCTTTTAGGTGTGTGGCCTCGCCTAAAGATGAACGCGAGAGATAAATTAAGGCTCCTGCTCATAAGTGCCTGAGCAACTGACTGCAGGTGGAGTTGCACGATACGTGGCGCCGATGCTCGTGCTGTGATAAGACATCCTTTTTTGGGCTTTAATTAAATTCTGGATGTTTTTCATTGTTTTTTTTTCTTCTCCATTTTTCAATTCTTTTCTTTTTTATATTTCTCCCAAGGCTCCTCATCCTGTCACAGAGCACTGAATTAACCTCCATTGCATTCAGAAAACGATACGTTGTCTGATTTTATCGAATGCCACACAATTCGCTAGTAATTGCGAAATTTTTAACACTTTCACGACAAGATCGCAGAAGATTGAAGAAAATGTCCTTAAGTCAAGAGTATGACACTCAACTGCATTAGCACAAACACAAACATGCACATAGCGTGCTGCAGTTATTGTTTTCAGAAATAATTATTTGAATTACTTGCAGGTATTGTTGTGCAAATTTTAAACTAATTCGTAATTTTTAATCAGATTGTTTCTTGAATCATAATTTTTGATTTGATTTAAATGAATTATTTTATTTTTCATTTATATTATTAATTCAATTATTTTTTTTTTATTTTTTTTTTTCAACGTACGCAGATTTTGATGCGAATATTTTTTAAAATGAATATCAGATTATTTCAAAAGTTTTGTAAAATGTCAATATTTTATAGAAGTTTTGATGTTTTAAACGTAAATATGATTCTACAGGGTGACTAGAAATTAAATACATTATGTAATTCTTAATGTCCATTTTAAATTTAACATATATGGCACATCTAATATGAATTATTTTGACATTTCAATTCCATTACGTGTATTAGCATGATGGGCGCGAAGCGCGAGCTTGTTATCAATTTGTTTTTAGAAGATAACTTGGAGTAAAAATTACTGTAGAATTATTAAATTGTTACGCTTTTTAAAACCGTTTACTTATGCCATGGTGCAGCTTTGTATGGAACAATGTTCAACAAGATTCACCATCATGCCATAAGTGAAAACGCACTGAAGAGTGGTGTCAAGCAAGTTTAACGTGTTTTAAGCGTTTACATCTCACAATTAAAAAAAAAAGGGAGCAGTTTGAGCTTTCTTTGAAATTTACAAATTTTGATATGCTTTTACTTGAAACATGAAAAGTAAAACATATAATACATTTCGTCTGTCATTTTGGCTTTAATTGCAATATAGTTTACTGATAATTATTTCTGGGCACTCTGCAAAACCACTGAAATAATACAAATCGAAATCCTGTTTTTTTTTTTTTTTTTTTTTTTGTAGATATTGCATATGCAATGAAATATTTTAAAAATAATTACAAAAAGTTATAAATAAAACTACCAATCGATCAGAATTTCCAGAAATCAATCCAAACGTAGATTTGTTAATTGTTAATCAAAAATGTTTTATAAAAATATTTCACCAACTATAAAAAGTACTAAAGCAACAATTTAATTAGATTTTAACCACAAACTTCTTCTCAATGTATAATTATACTGTATTTTGGGGTTTGATGATATTCGGGTTGAAAATAATTGAATCAAGTAGGTTTAACGTAAAAATGTTTCTAAATTGCATTTGTTGACGAAGGTGATTACGTAATATACATTAAACCAAAACATTTTGTGTTGCACCTAATTTAAAATTTAGTTGCGTTTTTTAGCTTGAAATTGTGACAGACATAAATAATGTCTTATATTGCATGTCCTTTCTACCTTTAAAAAAAGCACTTCTTGTAATGAACATTTTCGTAATTGTAGACAATGGAATGTCCTTCAGAACGGATTACGTGCTATGTATAGATACATATACGTTGCTGAAACAGCTGTTCGATTCTTTCAAATGTGATTGAAATGTTGTCAGAGACATAAGTCTTAGCAGTAGTACCAAATCAGCACCGTTGTCGAATCTATACACCCGTAGACAGACGAGAGCACTTAATCGAGTTAGTGATATCATAATGATGTAGCCCAAGTAAATTTGCCTTATAAACTGTACTTGCAAATCTAACTCGATTAGACTCGACATACTGCTGGCGGTACGTGCTACAAAGTAATCAGGAATGAAATGTTATATTGTTCGTTTTCGTGTTTTTTGAACGAAATATTTCTCTACAGCAAATTTAATACAAAATAAGGTAAGTATAAACAAATTTTCTTTTTCTTTGCTTTTTGGCAAAATAAAAACAAACTGACTGCTTTTACGAATCCATTTTATATTTAATTTGCGCCAAAAGTCAACCAATATGTCAAACAACTAATTCAGTTCTACGAAAACCCGACTAGATTACGTGACGTCATTAACTCGATTAAGTGCTCTCGTCTGTCCGCATATGAGCCCGTGTTACTGATTGCTTTTGATTCCTACGCAACGGAACTTTTGTTTTTGCATAGAAATACATTAGAAGCCGGAATATTCTAATGCATGTAATCGACACGAGTACACGGGGCACTCACCGTGATCCAGACACGCTAACATTTCGTGCCAATTATTAATATGTTAGTATCGTCGCCAAAACTGCAGCTAATTTAACCACTCAGAATTTTCCGGTATGTATTCGATAATCGATGGTAAACTAATGCCAATTATGAGGCGAATGTATTCGCGCAGAATCTTAACCTTTCATCAACTCGTCATTGTGAAAATATTCCTAATCAGCAGCACGATCACCTTTGATACCACTGGGGCTATATCTTATACATGGAGCAGTTACCGTGATCTGTCGACAGTGAATTTTCTTCCCCCTCTTCATACAGCAAAACATCGCGAACCCAAATCATGTACACTATGATCGTAGCTCAAAGATCGCGATCGATATGTGGGTACCTAGCACGCCACCTCTGATGGGAAAATCCCGATTTGGCTGTTGATGTCTTCAGAATCTGGCATAGCACAACGGATGGTGGTGCTCTAATGTGTGGTGATCTCATGATGAAGATCACTTTTCACAGTGCCTCGAACTTATCGAATATATGCAATTAGTACCGGGTAAGTGCAGTTGTGCGCTTCAAGGAGCATCAGGTCAGAAAAAGCAGCGATTCACCGAAGATCATAAGGTCGTTTATGTTAAATTATCGATCGTTAAGTAGTGGGCCAGGTAGTTTTTCCCCTCTAGTTAAGCGGCATTAGAGGCGGGAAAAACAATTGTCCATAGGTCTTCCTGGTATCCTTTCTGGTATGTACTTGAATAATTGGAACGAAATAAAATTCCATTTATGGTTACTAACTCGTATACTCCATGTAGCTACATAACTGGGATGATGTTAATTCTTATACCTCGTCATATGCCTATTTTAAGCGGGTGTTTTTGTTACTCTCCTCTAACGGTTCTAATGGCTTATCCGCGGAAGTTAGAGCCTACGTATGAAATCTTCACACAAACATCATTCTCGGCCATCGCAATGTGCAAACAATCACGTTAATTACTGCGTATCGAGACCACTAATTAAATAGACGGGCAATGTGTTAATTATGAGCTCAGAATTTTTATCCATTTTCACCAAAGGATCAGCGTAACTGGCAATATAAAAAAAACTACCAACCTGCGAGATCGCTGCCGCCGTGCCACGTAAAAAGTGCAACTGCAACAGCAGCATCAAGTGGGCTTGCAGGGCAAAAAGACCACTCGAGTTGACTCGAATTAAGATATAAAGGAGATATCACGATCGCTTATGGATCTCGCGAAAGATCATTTTTCGTGCCACACATGTGTGTACGGGCTTTGTGAGTGGCACGTTTCGAGTTTTTACCCATCGCAGATTAATTTGTTGCTGCATCTACAAGAGTGCAGTGCGGCAACATACGCCACACGGGCGCGCTTGCTCTGATCTTGACGTGATGAAGATCAAGTTTATCGGCGATTAGAGTGCACTCATAGCTGAACTTTGCGTGATAAATTATGTTATTAGTTGGGGAACACCATCGGAATATTGATCAGCGGTGATCGCCATGATAAGTGATAATATGATGGAGCACTTTTGCCAGCCCTGTTAACCGGCGCAAGGTATTCAGATGAAAATTAATGAGATGGCAAATGCTCGTCTCCACGCTGCGACTGGCACGATTACAACCGATAAAACACGTGTGCCGTAGCTTATTAATTTTTTCACCTACTTTTCGGTATTTTTTACTTATTGCCGTTTTGTTTTTTGTGCACATGCTTAAAATATAGTTATGTTTAATTTCGCATTTGGTTGTGCAGACATATGGTATTATTAACCATTGAAAAATGCTTGTTACACTTTCCAAGTTTCATGTCAAGGCGTCAGTTATTGCAATATTTACAGAAATTGCGTTGTTTAGAAAAGTCTAATAAATTATTTTTGGTAAAATTTACAATCTTCTTGCACTAAAATAAGATCTCGAGTGTGAAAATTAGTTAAAGTAATTGCACAATTTCATATGTTTTTAATGGTTCGTGACGAATAGGCATTCACAATTCTTAGCGTTCGCACCGACTTATGCGGCTGCACCAGAAAACTGAGGATAAAAGTTTAGAAAGATCACCACGCCATCCATCCCGAGGCGAAGCAGAGACAATTTTTTTTGCAGTACTTTCGTACTTTCTATTCAAAAATATAAAATATTCATTGTCGATTCGAATGAAAATCTAACGCAAAATATCAACAATGAATTTATATTATTGAAATACAATAAGTTCATAACTAACAACAAAGTCCAATATTCCCTTAAACTGACATTTCAGCAACAAACGAATTGTCCTTAAATTTATGCATGTATCGTGCATCGAAATCCGCACTTATCGGAACCGAGTGATTATCGAAAAGGACTTTCTCTCCATTACTGCTCGTCTATATCGAGCCAAAGATGTGGAACGCTGTGAATGCACTATTTACCGATATTGCATTAAACCCCTTCAAAGCCCATTTGGAAAAATCAGCAATTTTTTTATTTGTTTGTATTTTTCCGGAACACAGTGACGCAGATAAGGGATGAATCACCACTAGCCACTACTTGAGAAGATCCGAAAGGAAATTCGTAGCTATTTGCAGCTCATAGCATCATCTATCTATCCCTCGTGTTCCTGCAGTCGTTGGTATCCATTTGGCTGCGCTAAATAATTCCATCATGCCCGGCCTTATTTCATCCATCGCTGAAGAAATCTAAAAAGATTTCCAGAAACCCAAGACCGGCAATTTTTCATCGTCAACTAAAGGGCAAAAAGAAATACCAAAAGACAAAAATAGTAAAAGGCAAAATTAAAGCATTTGAGGGTGTATCAGCCGAGGGCTGGGACACAAAAGTGCCCAGGACTGCGCCAAAAAGTCTGGAGCAGGATAAGAGGGCATCGATCAATGTCGCCTCGGAAGGATTATTTCGGGTCGTGGCCTTTAGCACAAAACATATAAATGCACTACGGCGGAAGCTGCACATAGCCGGCTGCTAAGGGAAAGAGTGGCGGGGACCGAGTGGCGCTGCAAAGAATCACATGATCGGGCTGCAGGAGAACCAAGGAGATTGAGCATGGTTGCTTGGTCATAGGGCGAGGGCGGTGGGTGGCGGGGGATGAGTAACAAGACTGAAGCCACTGTGCGTTTGTCTATTCCACTCACAAGGCGACATCAGTTTTTGTGGGCCACGTTACATCGTTTCGTTCTCCAGTCAGCCACCCACTTCTCGGCTTTATCATCGCCTCAGGATAAGCGACATCTCCGATATTCCTTCAAGTTTCTTGTGGGTAGAAGGTGGAGTGTAAGGGGGGTAAGTAATGGTGCCTCGAGTTCCACCCCGTGCAAGTTTTCGTGCTTTTTGTGTGCACTCAGTGACTGAAAACATTTTTAACTCCCCCTCTACTTCGCCATCAACTCATCCCTTGTTTGAAGGACAAATAAAGGTCGAGTTTTGGCTGCAGATGCATTCTATCCCCCCCCCCCCAACGACCGTATTCGTTTTGTTTCTTGGAGCATGGCCCGCCTGCACTCTCATATTACCCTGATAGATGCGAAGCAGTAGTTTACTTCAGCCCTTCGACATTACACAAGTTCAGCTGTAGAAATGTATTTGTCCCGAGTTATCGTGAATATTTTACAGGAACAAACAATCGGAAGTACACCCCCACACCAATGCGGCCGCCCGCACTCTAATCGAGTATCCTTGATTCTACTAAACATAGAACTTGGCAGCGATGACGATTCCATTCAGTTGTCTAGTGTCACCAAGCCCCAACAAAATCCTCATCCTCCACCCCCTTTCGTAACCACTATTCATCCTGCTCCCCTCCCCCAATCTAGTCTCACTCATCACACCATCATCCCCACCCAAAACTTCAGCGCCTTCTATAAGGCTTGCAACACATGCACACATGTCAACCGACTAAATAACGACCACTGGGTTGCTGCGCCCCTCGTCACTATTAGCAGGAAGGCGACCCCACACCCTTCACCCGAGTTCCTTGCCATGGCCTTACGTTGCACATTGTGTTTTCTTGGGACACACAAAAAAATGACGAAGGACTCTGGAGCTCCGGAGCGTGATAAATTACGTTACGTTATGTGCACGGAATTTTCTTTTCGAGGATGTCGACGAGAAAGACGTTTGTTGATGATGCTGCCGAGATGCCGTCCTGCGTCTTGTGTTCTTGTGCGATTTTACCATCTTTTGTTCGTCCTAATGCCAGAATTCAGGAGATGTTGTAAGCAGAGCGCATTGTCTAAGGGTAAAGTCGCGCGAAGGACTCATTCATCAAGGTTCTTGCAAAGATGTAATCGCCCATTTCCATATCTTTCACTAATCCTTTTAAATCACCAAAATCAAAGCGATGAAATATTGCCCAATCCATCCGAAATCCTGATTGGTTGAAATTCCATGGTTGACGTTCCAGGAGGACATTCAGAGTTGCGGTCAGGCTGCTATGAACTTTGTCCTGAACTTATGCAATCTTTCGCCGCATGCAACGAATTGTGAACACCTTAAATCCTGGAATGTTACTACAACCGAATCACACGAACAAATCCTAAAAATGTTCTGTAAAAAAAAACACGAACCAAAATTGAATAAATTGTGACACCAATAATTTGTGGCCCCCGCATATTTTCAGCATTTTATCCTTACAACTATAAAATATTTTACATATTTGACAAAGAGAAATTGTCCTTCCTCCGCAACGAACTCCTGTTTTCCATCATGAGCACATTCAAGATCCTCCTCCGACGTACGACACAATTCTTCTGCACAATTCACAATTTCGGATTGTAAGCATTACATTTTATATTATATAGTGTAATATGCACGAAGTTTGTTTTGCTTTCCCACTGGTATTTTTTTGTGTTGGTCTCAACAAAAAGTTTTGTGTATTTTTTTGCTTTTCTTTTTTTGAGAAGTAAATTTGCATTGCTTTTGATGGTTGTTGAAACTCATTCAAAAGGTTCAGAACCGTGCAATTGAGATTCGAAGGGATCAAATTTAGCAGTTGTAAAATAGATTAATAGAATAGTTTTTGAAGACCCGAAAAATGCTTGGAGTTTAGATAAATTAGCAGGACTCAGGTGTTATGAGAATGTACGTTAAGACATTTTTGTCAAATGGCCAAATTGATTTGAAGATGTTCACTCATACATATTCAAAATGGAATTCTGCAACAGAAGTAATTTGGAATTGCATAAATTATATTGTAGCACATGTCAACTTATATTAACTATTGCTCTTTTCTAAAAAAAATACTTTTTTGTTTTGTACAAATAACATCTTTTTTATAATTTACAACAACTGAAAGTATTTTCAAAACAAACCGTAAAATTCCTTACCTAATTTTTAATTGTTATATATATATTTCAGGTTTTTTTTGTTTTAAATTACATCTCTGAAATTTCGTTTGGGTGATTTGAATATAAAAAAGTGGCTTCTGGAATTTTTTACTTGATACTATAGAACAAAAAATGTAATAATTACAATCATGCGTGAAATTATTTTATCTTGAATAATAATATAATAATATTTTTAAAAAAATGGTGTCAGTATAGTGTTGATGACAGTTAAAAACCATGTGGTGCATACATCAGCTAATAGGATTGCTTTAAGCAAAACTCTTTATCCTATCTTTCTATACATATATAGCATTGGTTCTCAAGCTTTTCTTCTTTCTTGCGTGGAGGTTTTATAGAAACCATTTTAAAAGGAATTTGTAAATTACATTTACTAAAATTAACCATATTTACCTACCAGTGGACTTCAAAGTCCTTGGGGAAATATCTCGAGAAAAAAATCCCCTCCCGCTCCCCTTGAAAATGAGGTCCTATAATTCGACACATTCTTTGTAAGACATCAACACTATGCTAACATCATTTTTTTAAATTTATTATTATTTTAATCTAAATTTATATTTTTTTTAAATATATTTTTCGCTCTATAGATATAGCATATTGTGACTAAGGATGCCGAAACTGCATGGACTTAACGGAGTGATTTTTGGAAAGTGAGTTATAAGTCCTGAAAGCAACAATTAATTATCAATCACTCAGTAAATAAGAAAACAATTTGTTAACACGATGAGAATAATTTTTTTTCTTCCCAAACAAATTTATAATCTATATTAAGATTTAGTTTCAAAAATTAAAATCCATGTAGAAAAATAAATATACGAAAATGAAAATGGAAAATACAAAAGGGAAAATATTTGAACAGTCATAAATAAAATTCTTACGTTCTACTTTTGCCATTAAAATGTCCTGACATAGCATTAAAACAATTGTTAAAATGAAAGTGTATCATCAATGAAATGTCGCCGCGATGATTAACGCAAAGAGTGCTCCAGCAATTATTGTAGAATCATAGAATATGTCCCTCAAATAATGACAGTCACCGTTGAACGGTTAATTTTGTGCATAGCTCTAAAGTATACAGTGCAAGGACCAGTCCATTTGTACTGTTACATCAATATGCAAGAATTGTTAATGAAAAAGTAAAAACTGAATCTAGTTGAACAAAATGAACTGACCTACTTAACTCGAAAGGATATGGCTCCCTTGCCCCCTTGTTCGGTGCCTTCGTGTGCATAAAATGGTAAAAATTCTGACATTTTTGTTGCAAGTTTTTCCCCGAAAGTAAACTCGGACCATTTTTAATGCTTCTTTTCTCATACAGCATCCTAGTCCCAGTGAAAACTGTGGCGTGAATAATAAAAGAAGGCAGATGAGCAGCGAAAAAAGTCTTGACATTCCCCAGGACACTGGGAGGGCATCTGATGTGGTCGTAAAACTCGACAAAATGAAAACTTAACGACCACTGTCGTACTCTCGTCAGCCAAATGAAAATGTCTTCGAGTCCTTTTGGTGACTCTAGGGCTATCCTAGAACGGGGAATAAGATAAAGGAACCAAAAATGTAAAGAGGAAAAAGAAAATGATATCGACTCCTTTTACGCTCGACTCGTGCCTTTTTCTACTCATTTCAGTTTCACTGTTCCCATAATTCCCTATGGAAGACCCCGTCACGTCCGCTAGAAATTTTTTGTATGACTGCACTTGAGCTTCTGTCTCTTCTCATCTCATTCAGGACTTTTACGGCATTATCAGATGCACATGCCTCGACACATTGCATCATGGCAAAAAGCACGGCAAGGGCTACACAGGGATCTCCAAATATAACCGAAAACCATAAAAATTTCAGGAAAATGGAAGTGGAAAGGACGACGGAAGACATGAAAGAACTTACACAGGAGCGTTTTCCACCAAAAACCACACTCGTTCTGCGATCTAAAATTCTATTTCGAGGGTATGAAGGATGCAACTTGAATGCTATCGGTGCACCGAGACGTCTCCATGCACCCCAACGTCATACCAACAGCATTGGTAGCTTCCTTTACACGTTCCAATTGAACCACCCCCTCCGCCCCCGCCCCCCAGTCAATTTACAAACGTCCCCAACACATGATGCCGAAGGAAGCTGCAATAATAATTTCGTTGTTCTAAGTAACATCATCAAGTTTTATGCTCCGTCTCGACGACGAATAACAATTTACCATCCTTGACCGAGTTTCCCACTAAAGTTATTGCGCCCCTCCCCCACCAGTACAGCATACTTTGCGACTGCTGCACCATTTCGAATGCTCCTTTTGCCGCGTGCCAACGCCAACTTTATCCTGATGTTCGGAATGCATATATAGGAGCAGGAGATCAGAGAAGGGGGGGAGGATCAAGTTATCCATCGTGTAGAACTGCGGACAGTGGTGAGGCAGTGCAGTGATGACTGCAAAAATTCCATTTATTTTGTTGAGTTTTTTTTTAAATATCCTGATTTCGATATTAAGGACATTGTATGTAGAGCAAAGTGTACACCAGCGATTGCAGTCGTGTCCCTGAACACTCCGATGGTTCGTTATTATTTCACGTACATATTTTCTCGGGAAAGTAATCTGCATGAAAGTATGTACGTTTTTGTTTCCGAAAAACAAAATAAATAAAATAGCAAACGGTTTTTTTAAAAATCCTTCTAATCCAGGAAATGGACAAACTTTATAGCTTCTGGTGAAAAACACTCCTCTTGGGGTAAAACTGCTCCGGCAGTCCCTCTTAAATGCACCAGTTACGTTATACGATCGCCTCACTTTACACTTTTATCAACGCCAACGTCCTTGAAGTTGCATCGAGGTCCTTGAAGCACACCTCGAACCACACAGTAAGCATGTCAGGCATCCTCAATTTTTAAAAAGGTAAAAACAATGAAGAGAAATGCTAGTTTTTTTTTTTCAATTTTTACAACGATAATATTTTTATCACTGTCATAACAAAAATAGTAAAATGTGATACATTGAAATATGTGAAATATTAACAAACTTGAGGAGAGTTTCTTAAATGCAGTTTTTTGGACTTTTTTCAAAACAGATACACCGCATATAAACATATTTACCATTAACAATTTCAATTACAAAACCAATCGGGTATTTAAAATTTTTCATAATAAAAACGTGTTTTGATACGTAGTTATTATATAAATAAAAAAAATCATTCAATTAATGCGACTTAATATATTAAAATAAACTTTTGGATTTTCTGGTCCATTCCTGTTTAATTTCGAAAATGTTTTGATATGTTGGTCTTTTTCTAATAATTTCCATTGTACAACATTGTTCCATGCATTTGTACTAAGATTCTTGTTTTTTTTTTTTTTAGTATTCTAAAAATATTGTGCTACATGACAAAGATGAATACTTAAAAGGGATGAATTAAAATTTTTTTATTAGAATTTTTAGATTGACTAGAATGGAAATTCTAATTGGTTTAAATCAGTTATATGGAATATCTCAGAGGTAGTACAGATAATTTTAACATATTTGTGTATAATACCTACATTGAATTTTGTTTTTTTAAAACGAAAGAAACTTTAATCAAAAAATTGTGTAAAAAACAGTTACAAAACATTTTTCAATTTTACCATGAAAAAACTTTCAAAGTTATTAAAATACAAGTGAGAAAGGAAGATTATTTTGTATCTCAATAACTTCAACATTTTTAACACTAAAACGAAAACTTGTAAAAAAAATGAAGTACATACATATCATAAATTATTATATATGTATTTAATACTTACAATATTTAAAGATAGAAAATTAGTATATATGCATTTATAAAAGAAATCGTAATGCATGAAAATAATTCCGTCTTATATGGCAACACTAAAAAGTTGCTGCCTTAGCGTATCAATTATACTAAATTTCAATCCTGTAGTTATCGTTTGGACAGACAGATGGATATTCATAAATCAGTTTCCTTTCACCTTTCAATAATGGATACACGATATTATTGTTTTTTAAAAGTAAAGTATAAACAAAATTGTATTATAATATCATTATATAATACAAGAAAAAAAATTCATTTGTATAAAAATACAAAGTTTATTATCGATATTTTAAAAAAACGATATGAATAGTCAAATAACAAATAACGTACAAAAGGCGATTGTGTAAAAATAACCCAGAACCAACAGTAACAAATTAAGGGTAGGTTTATTATTATTAGGCTTGATATAAGAAACAATTACGTATACACATTTATTTTTTCTGTAAGTGCTGGGAATCAGGTAAAATCATACATACATATTAAGAACGATTATTATTATTAACATTGTCTGCATGTCGATCGTCGATGTCAATTCAGTTAGCCTAACCGATTCTGAACTGATTTCTCTTTTAAATTTTACAATTAGTGTAATTAGCGGAAAACTTTAATTGTTTAATAGCCAAGTTGGTTATTTAATAGGATAGATTTGCTTTCAGGATACATTTTGATTTGTGATATTAGTTAATAGTTACTTTTGTTTAGAGCCAATGAGTTGCTTTTCATTCGAAAGAATTTCAGATTTCAACATAATGGTTCAGCACAATACATACCGCTTTTAGAATTTTCTTGGAATATTGATTAATGATGTAGAAAACTTAAAAAATAAACTTTCCAGATTACAGTAACCCCAGAAAACGAGACCTAATCACCAACTAACTAGCCACAAAATCGACGACGTTTGGTTCGGCTAAAGTGACCTATCACAATTCGAGCGGAATTGAAGCAGCATTAGGGGAAGCCCTGACTTTTCGACCGTTTTATAGAGTTATTATCGTTTCAAATGTAAAACGACCTTCATGATTGGACGAACTCCTCCCTCTGTGGGACGCGAAAAGCAAAACAAATTCATACTTTTAACCTATCCCAATGCAAAGCATGTTAACTGCCACTGAAGTAGCTTATATGAGCGTAAAATTGTAACTTACCCCATTGTCCAACAGTAGCAACCCTACCTGGGTAAATCAAGAAAAGGCACCCACTTTACGATTTGTGGGAATAAATTTTGCGTTTTATACGATGCACCCCCACGCGTTCTTTGTCCTCTTTCGGATCACTGCATCCCCTGCTTAAGTGCTAATACCAGAAATATATAGGGACTATGTTGAGGGTAGATTGGGGGACAAGGGGAAATTTTCTCAAAAACATTTGCCATCCCATTCAATATCTAGAGCATGAAATACCAACCCGAACCTACCCCAATAGAACCTTTAATGGGGTTGTTTCGTGTTCTTATGACCCTTCTTCTCTTTCCATTCACTGGAAACGTGATTGTCCCTGAGTCGTTCTTGTGGGAGGGAATTTCTGAAGTGTGCGTGAGGATGGAGGACGAAGAGAAGCGCACGAAAGTACAAAAATTGGCTTCGTGACCCATTTTCATATTTAGCTGTGGTTGCGTTTCGGGGTTGTTGAATTAACGAGCAGACCTCAAGTAACTGTAGTTATTTTTGCAGCTCCTTGGCACCCGAACGTTGCCCGTTGGGGGTGCAGTGCCTAAGATTAATGAAATTAGGGCCCTCACGAAACAAGTACCACTCTTCCCCGTGCTTTCCCCCTCACGGACCCATCAAATTAATTACGGTCAATTAAACACCCTAAGTGGCCCCATCTAGTCTGACCGCTGGATTGCATTCAAAATTTTCAGATGTATGCGAACTGGACGAAATCGCAACCGTGCGAAGCCGACTCCTCTGATCGCCCTGAATATGATCATCTTGCCATGACTGTTTTGTGCTGCCCTCGGATAACCCCCGGCCCGGTACAGCCTACCCCCGTCAGCCCCCGCCCAAATGCAGCAGCAACCTCCTCTGTTTCTCTTACTAATTGAAATGCACTTCACCTTGCGTTGTGAAGTGCTCAGGTGGAAAATAGTTTCCTACAATAAAATGCGAACACTTCGAAAAATGCAGTGGGAAATCGCTTCAGACTTAAACGGCAATTTAAAAAGTGCAATTTTTTCTTGCCCTTAGTACATGGGATGGGGGCCTATGCTTCGTTTTTTTTTATTTCGTTTTCCACTCACAGTTCGTTTTTCTTTTGCTCTTTTTTGAATTTTGCACTCTGGAAATTCCACTGAAGTTTTGCCCACATGCAATGTGGATAGAATTCACTTTCACAAGTCCAAAACGCCTTCAAGTGGGTAATTACGGAAATGCAATGACTTTATTAATTAACCACATACCAGCGCGAAGATGTGCCAGTTTTTGTGTCCTGTTCCAAGCAATCGTTTGTTTAAGAACTAGAGGATTTGCGGGAGAGAAACGAAGAAACGGCAACAACTTCACAAAGATCCTTAAGAAGTGTTAGAAAACTTACTTCCAAGCATTCGTATCGATTTTAACGTTTTCTTGGTTCTCATTGCACAACAAAAAAAAATTATAAAAAGTGGGGTCGGGGAACGTTTAATTATAAATAAGGATCTGTTGAATTCTGAAAAAACCTAAGAGGTCGTTACAATGCTTAAAGCCTATCCAAATATTAATATTCTTGAAGAAAAAAATTGTTTTGTTTCATTATTTTCTCTGCGATGGAAAATCATTTAAATAATTTGATGAAATTTTCAGTGATAATTTATTATAGTCCCAGATGGATCGTTAGATGAAGATCGAAGAAAAAGCAATAATATAACAATAAATTTTTGGAACTCTCATAAGAAATAGGTAAGGTGCCTTGCAGGTACATTGAGGTGACTCAGTCATCAACGGCCCTGCCTAACCCTCGAAGTGGAGAAATTTTGCACAGGAGTTCCCTTTTTGAAATTATAGTAAATTAGGGGATGAAGATATCCCTCTTCTTTGAACTTCTAGATGTTTCAACTTAGAGCAAGCATTCTTGCACTTTTAGATAAAGCTCAATGAGAACTACCAACCACTATCCTAATTTCCCACCCTCGAACCCCAGACCACTCTTAACTGAAATACACTTACCGATTATTATTATTATTGTAACTCGACCTAGGGGAAACGGTTATATGTAATGAAGGCCGCGTTTGCGGGTAGCTTTTTTTCAGTGAAGAATGATGCTCTGCAAAATATACAGATAGTGTACACTTACACAAGAAAACAGAGAATAATAACAAACTGTTTGTTTTAGATGCAACACTAAGTAAATACTAAGAATCATATAATTTCAAATAGAAAGCGTAGGAACGTAGGTGGGGACGGGCGGAGAAACGCACGCAGGGTATTTGCTTTTAGATTTAAAAATATTAAGCGTTGAATCCATTTTAATATACACTATATATTATTGCACAACTATAATTACAAAATAAATAAAATAAATAATTACATGACTGATTTGACTATTATTAATATTACGAGTTACTATGAATTGTCTTATCGTACCTTAAAAAATTCCAATTCGATCGGAATGTATTTTTCAAAACCATTTGTCATTATCGTCGAATTAAAAAATTTTCACTTTTCCAAAAGACTTTCTCTAATATCCTTAACTGTTTCCTCCTTCCATATTCCAATAATTTTCATCACATGACTTAAATTTCAGTTAGTAATTGCAATGTTACCGTAAGTTTTATTTGCGAACAGATATCTGCTCTCGTGGCGCACGAAGCGAAGCCAAGAAGTCATTAAAATTCACTGGTGGATCTATAACTCATTTCGTCAACAGATCACCGATCGATCAAATTAAATCGGACTCAAGTCCGAATGCGGCCAAAGGATGATCTGCTTAATTTGATTGACATTTGTATTCAGCGTGTTGACATAATGACAGCCGCACTGTCAGCTAGGACGAACTTATTGGCTTAGTGCGGGATTTTATTGTGATCGCGCGCTTTCCACCACGTTCAAAAGATGCTGCAAGGAGATCTCCTTGGATTTTCTGAGTATATGGACTCTATTGGATAAACGAAACCACATTGCTGTTCAGGTTCATCTCCAGAGATTGCGATGAGCTGATTTGGTGGTAAATGATCTCGAAGATGATCCACGATCGAGATGACGACTAGTACAGAATGGCAGTATCCTTTCGAGCGGCTCTTCATTGCACTTGAGAAGTGTTTTTGTCAATGTGGATGCGAGCTAGAAGAGAGAATTTGAGATACTCACGTCATCAATGAGGAAGGTTGGTTTACGATTCCCGTGGACATAATGGACCAATTACCTTATCTTTGATCGCGCGTTGATTCTTTATTACCGTGATCTGTGGAGTATAGCTCGGATGGTGGGTACCTCATACGCATTGAGACAACAAAAAGAAGCCCCAGCCGCGTACTGATGCCGCAGCCAACGCTGTTTTTGCAATTTCCCCTCTCTAACCCCCGATCATGTTTCAATGGTGCATCGGCGCTGTTATTATTTTCGTCATTAGTGGATGTATGATTGCCTATTGAATGCTCCGCTACATATGCAGGGTTAAGTACACCTTTTCTGTCTTCTAGGCAGAAAATATTTATTGGCTTGGTGACAGTTGGATGCTCTGTGTGCGGCTGATCCTGGCCCCAGATAATCAGTCCTGCCAATAGGATGGAGGTCTATTTCGATGCTTTTCAAGTTTGAGTTATGTGACTTGAAGCCCAGCGAGCTTCTCGCTCGTTTAATCTATTAAAAATGCCTGCCAATTCACCACCGGCAGTCGTGCGGATTACATATAGTCGGAAGAACAATTTACGATAAAATATGATATCGCGCGATCGTTTGAACTGAACTAGCTTCACATGGCCGTATCTCATCTCCGCGGAGTGTCCGCGAAGCAGACCAATTTAATTGCAGATATCACCAATGACAATACATGAAATTTATAAACGCTATTAAGGCAAGGGGATAGAATGAGATTTCAGATATGATAAGACAACGTATAGATTGCGGTGGTAATATTATAGCCGCGGGAGGAGTGTGGGAGACGATGGAACTACCGCAGCGCGAGCAAAGACTCCCATTATCACTTCGCCTGAATATCGATATTTGATTTTATCGCAGGAGGGAATGTAACAGACAGGACAATGCCACGAACTGCTTGAGTAAATTGAAATCTGTTGAAAAACACTTAACACATGTCATCACGTGTATGCGCTACGCTGTGATCTTCAGAAAGCGCTGGCGTCACTGGACGCTTCTGAGGAAATTGCTCCCCTACAACAAAAATAAAACAATAATAAAGAAGAATTAAAAATAAATACATTATTGAAGTAACTCTCGACTGTGATTTCCCAATCGTTTATTGCATATACCCCCGTTTCCTAAGAGCACAAGTTGCATGTCAGTTGAGGTTGCCTCACAAGAGGTTGGGCAATAAAGGCTCAAATGTCCACACAGATTCCCACACATTGACGATTCCAAAAACGCAATAGGACCCGCACATGATCGTTCTCAGGAAGACAATCATGCTGGGCTTAATGTACGCGGAAAAAAATTAGATCATCGTGAAGTGAAATTGATGATCACAGGTTCCACGAACTTCCGTCAAAGTTTTCGTTCACTGTTTTCTGGTCTGCTTTCGTGTTAAAATATTGTCATGAGCTCAATAATTTGTTTCTGATGCATTAGAAAATCAGTTAGCGAATTTTCTATACTTGCTTGTTGTTATGAAGAAATTATAAACAATATTCTTTGGCGGAAATTATTTTGAGTAGCGCAAACAATTGTGGAAATATTGAAGAGAATTTTAATTGACATTTTGAGGGACATTTCAAAACAGTTTAACAATTATTTGGCGTTCGAAAATTGTATAATATTATTGACGTGATTATGTTATAAACAATTATATTTCCAGTAGTTGCAGTTTTATATTTATGTAACCATTACATAGATTTGGCTCAATCAAAGTATTTCAGAAATTTTTGGTTAAATGCCCCATTTAAGCGACATTCTGCTATGTCATATGTCGCATGTATGGCGACAAATTTAATTATTTATTTCTTGCTCATAAACGTAAATTATTTAATTAAAATCGTTTTATAATAATAAAAATAAGAATAACTAAAATTAAACTGATGAGTATCCTGTTTAAATATTATCGCACAAACCGATTTATCATTATTTTTCATGTTACTTTACTCATATGTATTTATTTATTAAATTATTCAAAATTTTATTTTAAATATTTTTATGCGAAACCGAAATTGTTTGCAAGAACGATTTTCTCTGGAATAATAAATCATTGCTTCATGCAATCCTTTAATGAAAATTCTAATTGCATTTCAGTATCGTTAATAATAAAATGTAAGTCTAAGCCACATTCAATTGTTAATATGAATCGCAACAATCTCAGCAACGTGTGTTGGCAAAAAAACTCATATAAGCGTAAAATTTGATATCCATTCTTTACTCTAATTAAACGGGTACGACGAATTTATTAACATTGCTTAACTAATAATTTAATTAATTCCCGTCGGCGGGAGAAGTTTTTCGCTGCAACACCTCCGATATTCCCTCCCGGTCGCGTCACACATTCGTCGTCAAGGTAAAAAAAAAAAAAAAATAATAATAATAATATTCGCGACGATGTTGGCTTTGCACAGTGCCGCAATTTATTGCACTCACCTGTTGCGTGTCCGCGTTAAGTGTTCACAGAAAACAAAGATTGCGCACTGAAACTGCTCATAATTTAAAATATTTCCCATTTACTTTGGAGTGCTTGGGGTCCGTTCGTTTACTGGGACCTTCGTCGACGTCATATGAAATTTAATAGTGGCTCGCAAAACGATAGAAGTCTTTGGGCTCGAATTAGAATCGAGTGAAGTGAAAAGAATTGCCGGATCGACTAACAACTATTTGTTTATTTATATATTTATTTTATTATTTTTAACGATCATTTTATTTTTAGTTATTTTTAATTAGCATGACAACGCTCCAAACGATACTTGGACTAAATTGCTAACTGGGGGCCAACTCTAGGTGAGCTGAAGAACACGACTGTTGGCCTGACAGGACGAATACCTATAGTTGTTTGGTATGCGTTTGAATGCCGATTCGTGCATGCATTTCAAATTTGTGTGACATTGCAGATGAGAATTGCGTGCAGATTTGCAAGAACAGCCAATAATTGGACGGGGCCCGATCAATTTATGCGCGCCCAGGACATTTATATCAAATCGTAAGTTGTTCGACTTTCCGGCTTGGCTAATGGACAGACTTCTATCACTACAAAACTTTCAGAGGATTCCAAAACCAAATGATGGCCTACGTGAATACGTAATCACTGATCCACTCGAGCGGCAAAATTTATGTTTATACCCATGTAATGGATATGAGCGCTCGACTTGAGAAGTCAGCTTAAAATCAGATCTGTTGCACTGCGAGGTCCTCAAAACCGAAAGTACCTTCTCCCTTCCTCCTTCCCCCTCCTGCCCCTTCCACCATACAGATTCAATTTTGATTCGACCCTCCTTATTTCATTGTCGGTCAAGACAATTAATTCCCAATGCCCGTAACCCTCTCGCCCAACGAGAACATCTAGGGCCCCGCCACAGAGATCAAGATTGCAAAAGCGTCTGGCAATGTAACATGGCACGGGAAGTGGCTGGAGAAAGGGGCGTCCGTCCAGACAATTATATATTTCGAAATTAATTGGATTTTAATTGTCATGAATGCGAGAAAAGGTGGAGAGTCCAACAGTAGCGCTGCGGGCTACAGAAAGCTGCTGCTGCTGTTGCTTTTGTTGTTGTTCTTATTGTCGATTGTCAATTGTGTCAAGATGACCCCAGTACTGCAACCCTGCCCCCTCCTCTTGCATACATAGTCGCATCATTTGCTAGGTGTTTTTTCACGCTCGACTTCTTTGCGGACATAATTGAATGCGTTTTGCAGGTACAAAATAGCATCATTTCAAATGGTTGCTCTGCACGCAAATGCGTTTCATGAAGATTGTGAACGCACGCACTTGAATCTTTCGAACGCCTCCAGTTGCGTTTGATTGCATCATTTAAGTCGATTAATGATCGAAACTAACTGCAAATGTAAATAAGGGTTTCAAATAGTCTGTAATAACCTGAAATTATTTCCGTTCCTGTGCGAGTCAAGGATGCACCACATCTGCCATCTTTCGCAACGCAATTACAGCCAACACACGAAATACTTTGTTGTGAACAATTTAATAACTTTCTCTTGTGGAACAATGCAATCCCAATGCCTCCTCAGTTATGTTACTTATTAAAAACGATTTCCCTACAAAAAATCCTAATTGTCAGAATTCCTCAAAGGAATTGCACTTTTCAGATTCCGGCTGTCAAATCTTCTGACCAAATATGCAAATCTGATGATGAATTGAAAATGTCGTTGTACCAAGCCGCATCCAGTCCAAACTTGGCGAATGGCAGACAAAGTAACCATATAAGTTATTGGGGTCCAACATGCAAACTACCACTTGATAAGAAATCGTGATTTGTTATGGAAATTCCTCCTCATGCACATCTTCCTCGATTTCCATATCAAGAACCTTACGCAGTTCTCTCTATTCGCAGTTGAGTTCGGTCCATCAACTCCAAAGTGGAATTTCCAAATGTGTGCACTCTGCAAATCCAGCACAGTTGGGAAAACAATTTTCGGAGTAATTAAGACGGAAGCAAAGCAGAAGCTTTTTAAAAAAAAATTCGTATTATAATTACTACTACGTGCATTCGGGCATTCGTTACAGGAACTTAGGGGATTAAAGCTAAGCTTTATTTTGCACTAAATATTCATTATTGGGAGGTGAAAATCAATCGTTTTACGGCTGTCTACCTGTCGTCTGTCTGTCTGTATTTTAATCAAAGCGATAAATTCAGACCACTTTGTTTAAATTTCGTTCAATGATACTTTGACAAAATTGTTGGTTCAAATTTTGAAAATAAACTGAATCGGGCAATACTTTATTACTGATACCTTATAATACCGACTCTTTAAAACATTGACTTGCACACTGAATACATGCGTTTTAGTGTTTTTTCGTTAAATATTCTCACAATTACATACAGTAATTAATTTTATACATTTAAATTTGTTTTTTATTTATTATTATTTTATTTTTTTTTTGTACACAATTTATATGCTTATATGCATTCCTTTCTTACATGCATCTATATATATAAAAGCCAGAACCCACTGACTGTCATTGATCACTGTTTCTCCGGAACTACTGAAACAACTTCCATGAATTTTAGCTTACCTTTCTACCTTTCTACAACTTACCTCATAAGTCATAGGTGCTCCCTATAACCGGTTTTTTGAAATTCAACTTTTAGGAGGGTGAAAACTGTCAAAATGGGTAATGAAGTCAATAGTGGTAGCCTAAAAACAAACAGCTATCAAGAACTAATACATATAATGATGTAAATTTGGCAAAGATGTCAAGGAGAGTACTACCAACTTAAAAAAAATTTATTTGATATCACAATTACCGCGAGGTTTAAATTAAAAAGTCACCTAACTTTTTGGACACAGTAATATCTATACAATATGCCCAAACAATCAATAGCAAAACATTGTCCGATCAACTTGTTTTTAATAATTTGAAGTGAATTTTTAGTTTTGATTTTACAAAAAAAAAAAAAAAAAAAAAAAAAAAAAGAATTTGAATATACAATACTTTGAAAATAAATCCGTTCATATATTCAAAATAATGAAATTCATAAATTTTTGTAGTGAAATCAGTGAGATAGCGTTAAATTTTTTTCTATACAAAAGCGAATAGCATTCTCTAAAAAAACATTTCGCAAACAACGTAAGTAAATTAAAATTAATATTGAGATAATAGGTACCTACAAAAAAATACTTGAAAACTTTTTCGAATTTCATCGATAATAATGCCGAAAACTTCTTTCAGTAGGTAAGTTTTATTTCTTTCTTCAAATATCTAAATGTTTTTTTTATGTTTTGCTTGTCTCAGTTATCAAAACAATTCCAATGTTGTTTAATTTTCAACAAAAAATGCATCAAACTGTGAAACTACGTTTCGCAAAGGGGCATGATATTAAAGTTTAATTTAAAACAAGTAAAACTGGGGCACTGCATATTATGCATGGTGTTAATAATTAAGTACTTTGCTATCGAATCGAAACCGTTATCCTTTTCCCCCTTACTCCTTGTTGCGATTAGAAGACAGTGAACTGAGAAGAAAATGACTTGTTCGACATCACTTTGAGCAAAACTAATTGGGGCGCTGAACTGATCTCGAACTTATGCTCCTCCATACAACACAATATATCGCTGCTCGCAAATTGCATGTTTCAATGGGGTTGCTCCTGCACTCCAATTCCAGGAGTCGAATGCATGATGACGCCAGTTGGGGGATGCTATAGAACGTCTTCTTGAGTATTTGGGAAGTTAACTAAAAATTCGCTCGATCCTCATTCCTATCCTGGTCCCCGGCTACGACGCCCTCCGCACTCTTGGGTTCCATTCGATCCATCTAATTATAACGGCATCGGTGAAATATGCCTGAATGTAACCAGTCGGTTCTACCAATTACACACCGCCAACTCTGGCTGCAGGAGCTCCAGCGTAGCCCTCGCAAGTAGCGTTCATGTGGAGCATCTTGGGTGACGTATTTGTCTTGGATGTGACTCACAACAAACGCTGTACATTTATAATAAGTATCGCCAGGATGCACAAAAGCTCTTAAATAATCAACGACAGGGGCTTCATCGCTGGCACTGTTGGTTTGATGAGCGTAAACAGTTTGCTGGAGCAGACGGGGGGGTTGACAGGATCTTCTCCAGTTCGTATCCAATGACGGTAGAAGCATCGAAGGCATAAATTTTGAAATAATCCGAATCCCACCAGGATGATAACAGACGTCCTTCCAACCTCTTGGACGAACTGGAGGATTCGAATGCTACATAGTCACGAAACAAAACAAAACTTGTGGACCTTAGCTTGTGTTTGTCGTTTGTGTACGTGTGGCCCCTCATTGGAGTTCAGTTTCTCTAAAATGACTGCGGGGGTGGGTGGTAACGGGGGCCACCGGATAAAGGTGGAATGGGGATGAAACATTTCGATGAATTTTCATGTTTAGGTCGGCAAAAGTCTCCAAGGTTCCCAAACTACAGCCAAATCCCGAAAATCCCAATCTGGTTTGAATTCCCTTCGCCTGGTAGATGTCTTACATGCCCACTCGTTCACCCACCCACCGCTACCCTATGGCAATGATTGTACATTTGGCGGCGGGGGGAGGGAGGGCAGCTGCGTCTTTCGTAGTTAGGTGAGTCGGTGTTTGCCTCTGCACGGGCAGCCCTGAAAGAACTTTTGCTAAGAGCGCGCATATACGGCCATTATACGCACACAGCGGCATAGAAAACAGCATCGATCTGAGCTGAATTGGATTGGATGCAAGGTGCCGGGTGTGGGTTCGAGACCCGTTCCCGTAGGTGCCCGGAGGGTGGCGGTAATTGGGTAGCCGAACGAAGTTGCCTTCAATCATTCCGCTGGAAGACGGAATTACGGCAACTCGCACACCCGCACACCTCCCACTCCCAAGAACTTCCACTTGCATGCGGTTTTAATGCATGACTTGCGTTCGTCCATGTGTGCTTTTGAGTTTCACGTCACGAAGAAGACTTTCAGAGATCATGTGCTTGGCAGTCGTTTAGGACCCGATTCCTTTTTTCCTCCTTCCTTTCTTTGATGAGTTCACATTCATACTGTAATGCGCCCCGACATTTATTAGATCCCACAGTAGCTGCTCCAGGAAAGTGGGAATTTTCGATAGTTCCATTCAAATGGGAACGGGGCCAGAATCAGAGCGGAGCAGTCGTCTCCGGTTCGGGTTCATCGGTCCATTGCCGTGCGGCTTAATGGGAGTGGGAGGAGGATGGAAAATTGAAGTTGGAGATGTAATGGCTGCAGTAGAAACCCCGGTGCTATTCGAAAGTGGTGGAAGAGAGCTAATCATGGCATTGGGCGCGGGTTGGTTCTTATCGGAGCTTTAGATTTGATTAAGCATTCACTTCCGACCAGGAGGTCAGGCGGGAATTGCTACAGTAGAAGGTCTTCATGGACCGTTGTATAATTTACACTAGGCTTTCTGCCAACCTGGAGCAAGGACATCCGCAAAGAAGACGGCTGCGCAGGTCAATAGCTTTCACATTGCTCCCCCTGACGGAAATGACTGCGAACACGACCATGGAACATCATTAACTTGCCCACTGTGACTCATCGTCCACTGCGAAAACTGACCAAAAACCGTGACGTGAAGAACGCACCTCACAGAAGTGCAAAATGCGGAATTCAGGCCAATTAAACATTCGGCGCCCAAGACAGATATTTGAAGGAGGATGGGCCACAGAGAAGCTAAAATCGCGGCCGCACTCCCCCTCCCCGCTACTAATGTACAAGGTGCACAGACAGCTTCCTCACGCACTTTGACAGAACGTGGAAAAGCAAATCTGTGCCGTGCCGCTAAAGGGGCGACAGACGCCACAATCTATAGAAGGAACAAGTCGCATATTATGCACCATGTCACGGCTTATAAAGAACCAAAGGCAGCGCCAGGAGATTAGTAGTCATTTATCCACCTGGTTGTCTATGAAGCTACAATTGTAATTACCTACCTGTGCCACTGTTCACCCATTGTAACTGCCGTCGGGCCCCACCTACCCCAAGGTCTGGTTGCGGCCATCTGTGGCCTCCCTGTCGCCCTCCTGGTCGATCGAGGGTCTCATGTTGCAGAGCGGGCGCGATAAGTGGAATGCGCATGCGAATGTCGTCAATTTACCGTGACATCTCGTTAATACAATTAAAAATCACTTAAAAATTTAAATGACACTAATTAGAGTTTGTGGATGATTATTTTTTGCGTCCACCGATTAATTTTGTATTTTAATTGTATTTGCGAGGAACAACAATTGGGGGGGGGGGGGGGGGGAGGAGCTTGGAGAGGGACCAACGGCTGCTAGAGATAGGAGTCGTGCGACAGAACGGACATTTCTTGGTTTGTCGGGCTCCTGCCCGAACTCAGGATTACTGACAGAACATTGAGGCAGTACAGCTATCCCCCACCGAACACAAATAAGGCATTGCGCAATTCATAAGGGTAAGACACAAAACAAACATCGAAACTATTGCTATGAAATTGTTTTTATTTTATTGAACGACTTTTTCTTGGTCTGCAATCTCACAAAACGCATCTAACCCGGTGGCATGTTGGAAATGTTCGCTTTGGCAGGTGAGCACATTTCTTTTGAATCTTGGAGTAGTTCAATAGCTGGAAGACTTCCAGGATGGCTAAGGGATAATGTATCTCGAAAAATAACAGAAAAACTTTTATCTTATTGCTATTCGAATACAAACAGGGTGTTCCAGAAATAAACTTTGCGACAGTCGAATTTATGAACTGTTTTGATCAAAGTATATTCTAATTTCCTGGATAACTGTAATTAATTTCATACGTCACTTTTCTTAATTTGACATTTATAACTTTAAATTGTAATTGTGGTTTACAGTATTGCGAAATATTATCATAAAACAATCAAATGTTTGCAAGTAACAATTAAAGAATACTCGTGTTGACAAAAAATCCATAACAAAAAAATATTTTGAACCAATTTCTGCCGCAAGTTGAGGCAAGAAACGGATTTGAAGGAAACTGTCTGAAACAGAAGACGCCAATAATTATTTCGGATCAATTCTGTTTTCAGTTCAAATCAATGTTCGCTTCTTCCCAATCGAACTGCTAAGAGGTTTGACCCAAGGTAACCCTCGCAGACTAATAACTTTCACCGCCCACTTTTCCTTGCAGACAGGCCGGATTGAGGTGGTAAAAGCTCACCATCATCCATTTGCTAACTTGGTTAATCAAAAAATTGCGAAGCTCCTCGCGACAGTGTCGCGGCCAAAAAGTCAACAGCCGTCTCAATCTGTCGGAACATCGCGCATAAAAAAAATCGTGGAAGAGGCAGAAAATGACGCGGGGGAATTTTAACGGCACCGGCCGACAAACTCTAGCGCCGCGAATTTCGTCAGCTCAGGTGGACATGGCCGAAGGTCAAGAAACTCACTCATCACCGTTTTTTTCCTCCGAAAGCAAAAAACTCAAGAAACAGAATAAGTTCACAAACTGTGTGGTGATTTGAGGTCGGTTCTTACATCGTGGTGGTGGTGAGGTGTTGGGCTAGGTCCGCGGTCGGCAAGGTCCATTTGCGCCGCCCTGCACCCGCTGTCGAACGACCGAGATCCCGAGGCGGATCGCCGCGGACTATTTTGCACGTAGAATTCCACGCCTTACCCCACAGGTGCCAGTAATTATGATGAACTTCTCAAGCCATTTTAGTCACAGAACGGCCACTTGCGGTAATGGGAAATTTATGGGCGTTTATTTTCGAAACGGCTGGGAAAGTGGTAGACGCGACCAGTAGACACAGGTAAAGGGTTTAAGAAGCCTATTACGTTGCGGTTTTATCGCTGAGTCTCGTGAGGAACGCAGGAACTTCGGTACTTCGATCACACTTCTGTCAAACAAAAGAGTTAATTCGAATATAATATATTATTATTAATGTTGCGGTGTTCATGAACCTCAATCATTCGATGTCCATTCTTACGAGAATAACTCAGAAGGAGAAGACGTTTGTTTATGTTCAGCGCCATAGAAACTGAGAAAGAGTAACCAAAGAAACAATTACTTTTTATTATTAGCATATTGTTTGAGACATGTTTGCACCACAATTAATAAAATATTGCACAAGAATAACAAAATCGTGAGTTAGGAATTTGATATGTTATATTATTAAACGTATTTGAAAAAGATCAGCATTGTGATCCTGAATTAACTCTTTATCAAAAAACAAAAAAAAAACAAACAAACAAATAAGACAGGGCTTCTCAAAACATTTCTTCATTTATTCACTATAAATAATATATTTTTGAAACAAAAATTCGTTTCAACTCAACTAAACATTTGAACTCAAATTTGAAAAACAAAAAAAAACTTAATTCTGGCTACTAAGCCGAGAAACCATTATTTTTTCTTGCAAATAGTTTATTAAAAACAAAAAACCAATTCAAATGTTTATTTTAATATATCAATTAATTATTTCCACAAATTACAGTTTTCGCTAATTATGAGTGAAATTCGAGTCACTTTCCAGCATAACTTTCCAACTAAAAAATAAAAGTTCTGCAGAACGACTTCACCAAAAAACAAAACAAGAGGAAACGAAAAATGGGAATAATTTGCGAAAAAAAAATTTTAAATTCATTTGACAGATGAACGAAGTTATTCATTCAAATCACAGCTATTAGACCGACCGTCCCAAGGTGAATAGCAAGCCCGAAATTTAATGTTAGTCAAGTCAATTCTAATAAATTTCAAACTTTATTGTATCCACCCGAAACCTGCGCCCACAAATATTCCATGCGATCTGGGGAATCCCGTCCTACATACAATAGACGAGCCAGCAAGAGGTAAATGATCGAGTCGTCGCATCTGCGGCGAAAATCGATCGCGGATAATAAGTTGCCCAAATTCTGAAACGTTCCCAAGACGAGCCGCTGTTTTTATGTAACCACGCACCGCACTCCCCCGAAGGTGACCAGGGGCGCGACCTGACTCAATACGAAACGTATTAGAAACAAAAGTTCGAACTCGCAGCGACCGTGTTCGGATCCCATCATGCCGCTCGATCGTCGGCCACGAAGGTGCAACGGTCTTTTGACTTTGAGGCCATTATTCGGAGTGGCCAAAGTCAGTTGGCTAGCTGAATTTTTTTCCCATCGAGCTGCGTTTGTGTGTGCATTTGGAAGCGGAATTGACGGTGATTTTGCCAATTTCGAGGGCATTTCGTTCAAAATTTTGGCATTTTGACAAGTTCGCGAAACTATTATATTTATTCAGTTAGAAATTTCAGTATTTTAAACGTCAGTTGCGCACAAATTATTTTAACGGGAATGAGACGCATTTAACAAAATTAGGTGCGGTCGAAAAAACTTTGAACAAGACTTTTGATTTTTTTCATACGTTGAAGACATTCAACATAATATCATAACTACTGCATAATTTTCTATTTCACCTAATATTAATTCATTAAATTTGAATTACCAAATACATTTACTACAAAAGTACAAACGAAGGAAACATTTAGCTCATTTATCAAATTCTTCTTTAACATTAATTTTTTGTGATCGAAAACGGAAAAATGTTTTACGCCTCAAAAATAATTTAATTTGTTACAGAAAGAATATTAATTTTTCAAAACCTAACAACTAAATTTTACAAAATGTTGAACAAATTAACAACACGTTGGAAAATACATTTTGAAAAAGTTTGGGAAACATTGTTAACCCAAAATATGACCCAATTTGTAACAATAATTTTGTAGGTATTTTACTCGTATAAAAACTACAAATGGTTTTTGGTATTACTTAATTTTTTTTAATATATTAAAATTGACGTTTAGTCACTTTGTTTTCAAATCGAGAATATTTTAAGGTTTTGTGTTTGAATGTGTCTTAAAATATTTATGCAAACTTTTGAAAACATTTGTTACGTCAAATATTAATATTTTTGTCAGAATGAACAACTTTTTATGGGACATTGTAAAATTCCCCATTGTTGTTTGCAATGGTATTTTCTAAATATATAAACTAATTAAAAATAACTCTTATTAATTTGTATTCATTTTGCACTTTGTAAGTTTGCATTTTAACCACTATTCAGCAAGACGTAAACAATATAAGTGCATAAGTGTTTAAATAAAAAACTTACTGTTTATTAAATTTAAGAATTTTAATATAGTTAAAAATTCTTTAATCATTTAATTATAATAATGCTAATAATGTATTAGATACTATTATAAAACTACATAGTTGGTTCTCATGTGATATTTGTTTAGTCTTAGTCTTAAGTTGCTCGCTTGTATTAACCGAAAATAAATAACCCTGAACGACTTCTAAATATTATGTTTTAATATATTGATTACTTCCTTTTTTGTTATTCTATCTTGGGGTTTCAGTTGCACCACAAGTACCCATTTTCAGCAACGTGATATTTTTTGGAAAAATTTCTAACAGAATTTCCGAATTATGTACAAACGAAAAAGCTTTTTTTTCTTCCTATTGGCGGATTTTAAGATGTGAAAATTTTGAAATTGGAAATGTTCAAAAAAAAGTTATATCAATTATAGAAACACACACACCGAAAATACACTTAGTACTATTATTGAAGTTATTTAAGAACGTTTTTATTTAAAAAAATACTGACGGATATTATTAATAGTGTGGGAAAAACAACACAATTCGCATTGTAATTATTTGAAGAGATTGCGAATCGCACACCATTAGCCGAAATATTCGTCAAAGTTGATAGGTTTTTTGCTGGTAACTCTCATTGAATGAACCATTACTCTTCCAAGTGAAGGACACGAATGTTATTCACCTCGAATCAAGTGTCGATGTTTGGTTGAACGCAAAGGAATTACTTGAAGCTGTCTTACGTAACTCTTTTGCGATATTAATAAGAATTCGTTCTGGTGATTGGGAATGTTCTTTTAAAATTGCCGCATTCAAAAGAGAGCAAAGCAAATTGGATAAAGTTCCAGCACCTACAAAAGGTCAAATTGTTCAGGATCAAACAACGTCACGCTAGGCAAGCGACCTCTGTAGAAGGAAGAGACACGAGGACATCTCTGAGGGCAACTGGGATGCATAAAGCAGCCATAGACCCCGTCGGCTTCATCTGCTATGCCGTCGGCGTTGTTCCTGCCATGCCAATCTAATTAGCAGAAAGTCAGAGCTGGCCAAGCCTTATCGAATATACACATGTATAAAAACGTGAAAAAAATTAAAAAAAAAAAATAGAATAACGGGAGAATTCACTACGCTCAAGGAAATCCCTAGACGACCTCCAGTAAACGAATAACTAGAACCGCTCCCACCCACCCCAATTGGTCCTTTCACAGTCAAAACATTTGTTGGGTCGGTCGTTCATCTTGGACGAACTCCGTCAAGTTCAGTGCACGGGGATTGCGTGAGTACAACGGAATCGGATAGGAACGCACACAAATGCCGTGCCGCACCGTCTGTAAGATAAAATTCGTAAGGACAACTCGAGGCTGGAGCACTCGCAGGCGGGCAAGTGTGTGCAGTGTGCGAAGGGTGAACCCTTCATCATGCGACGAGGAGCAGCAGACAAGTAACATACAAAAGCCCTGCTAGGACTCGTCAGCAGGAAAAGCGAAGAAAATTTACAGCCGGACAGGGCAAGAACCTTTTCTTTTTCCAAATGGGACCTGCCTGTGCGGATTGAAGTTTGGCTGCGGCTGCTGCTCCTGCTGTCGAACTTTTCGTTTTTTCTTTGTCATTTTATTACGGTAGTTGGTAGGGGATTTCAATCCCCCCCCCCCCCCCCCCCCTTCCCCTTGAAAACAAGGAACGACAGAGAGCCGATGGACCGCTATGCGAGCTCTGACGACACTTACCTGCCGAGTTTTAGCTTCTGGACCCATTCCATTCGCCTGCATCCATTGCAGAATTCGATCAAGGTGGTGGGAGTCGATTTTGTCTTGCAATCAGGAAACCAAGACCGTATTACATTGACGAAACCGCGAGGGAGCCGTTAAACCCCTATCGAGCGATCTCTTGCCTTTGTACATCATTGACTGCATAGGCGCCAACTGAAACAGAGCAACAAGAATCGAGCTGAGAACGTCGACATCGACTGAAAGTCCAAAAATAAAATCTCCGAGTCAAAGACCAGAAAAAGGAAAAGAAAACGAAAACGAACAGCGCCCGGGGGAGCAACAAAATTCCCAAAGGATATTGAGGTAGGTCTAGGAACGAAATTTTTGCGGATCGATATGTTTCGTCTGTAAGTCCATGCGTGTGTGGGTGAAAGGTGGGAGGTGTGTGCTCATGCAAACCCAGTCCAACCACCCACCCATTAATCCCCCTTCTTGGCTCAAGAACCAACACCATAGAAAACGCAATTCGCACCAGCCCTACGCACACTCCCGCACTTCATAAGCTTATTAGAAAAATGTGTACGAGCGGGTACAACTCCGGTGTGTTGGGGCAAAATGCTAAGGCTGCACAACCCCCCCAAATCGGGGTGGGTTTGGGGTGGCAGCTGCGGTTGATATTGTTATGCTTCAGGGCTGGTGGGACGAGGATAGGGAGGGCCTGCGACATTTCTTGTGTTTACCCTCCGTCGTAGAAACGTGCTGAGGTAGGCAACGCACCAGACTGTCGTTATGACAGAAGGCATACACAAAACACAACGGGAACGAGTGGAGAGACCACGACCGGTCGGATTGTGATGGGCACCCGGTGGTGGGGGCGTGGGGATCGGTCTGGGCGTTCGGGTAGATCGGGGTTGGGAAGACGTCGGGAAAGGAACTGTCAAGAAGTGGTTGACCGGGCAAATTTGGGTATTTCTGGTCCTTTCCCATGCCTTTACAGTTATTTTGGTCGTTTTTCGGCTTAAAGGATAAAGAGGTCGTTCACACGTCTTACGTAAAGGACAAATCGATTCCGTTTGTCTGGAGTTTTTGGATAAACGTACGACGATGACGGTTATTATTGGGGAAGCGTTGCGTGACAGAAATGTTGTTGATTGGATAATAGAAGAAAATTTTCCTCCCTTGATTTGTGCATGATATTTAAATTCGGTTGCATTGTAATAATGCTGAATGGGGATGGGGGTGGGTGATGTTGCAACGCCTCGCCAAATTGACTACTGCCTGAGCCACCTGACAGTGTAACAGCTGTCATATCGCATTATTATTGCATTTTAATTGCTGTCACAAGAGAAATTTTCCCACAATTATTCTCAACTTCTAATCTTAATTGATCCATGTTACAGTAAAACGAGTGCACTCCTCCGCCGCTCAGTGATAAGTCCGCGATTTGTATTTGTTTTGCAATCCAACCCACCGCAAGAGCAATGCGAGGCCTAAATGAGATTCGCATTAGAGTAATTATCCGGATGCACACATCTCACGTCTTGTAACGGCACAAATGAGTGCTCGCTGCACGGTCGAAGATAGTGATGCTGCACATCCCCTCCCCAGAGCACACCGACCGACATATCATATCTACTCCCCTTCCCCCAGGCCGTTCCTCTGATTGCTCCTGTTGCAATTCAGCCAACGCAAATTAATTGTTTGCACTAAATTATGCGATTCGCATGGCGAGTAAATCAGTAAATTTCGCATAAAATCTCTTCGCTGAACGTTTTGATTGCACAACAATTGGAGACCGTTAATTGCAAACGAGCGCCATCGCCACCGAAACCGAGCGATCGTCCTTCACTCCCCCCTGTGCGTCGTCGTCCTGCCGTACGACCGCTCGGTGCCTTTTGCAGCACCATTGTGGATCCAGGACAGCAGCACCGGCCGGCAGGTGGCGGGGCAGCAAGCGAGTGGCCGTTGCAAGACGCCTGCGAATAATGTACGCCAATTTGTTATCAAAGCACGGGTATTAATTGGTGATAACAGGCGGCATTTACAGCTGGTGACTGCGTTCATGTCGCATTTCATTACAGCTATGACAGGCCATAAGTGGACATGATTGCCTCCAATGATGTATCGCTGCACCCAGGCTGGGCAGAAAATTGAGTCGTCAGGTGGGTTGGTGCTGCAGCGCTGGCAGAACAGGTAAGCGAAGACGTCGATTTCAGACGAAATTCGTATCAAGTTTCGCTTGCATCTCAGATGACAGTTTAATGCGCCTCCCGGGCTCCGATTTTCACGGTCCAGGCGAGAACATTAAAAACCAATTTCATTATGTTAAATCACCGACAATCAGATCTCTGTGCCTGTGTTCAAGGATGGAATTATTTTCCACAAAAAATGAACATACGAGCCGCGTTTTGGCAGGACCACTGCGCATCGTTCTCTCGATTTTTCAACATAATTTCAAGAAATTGAAAACCAAAACCAATCGGGCTCAAGTCACAGACCATTCAATGGCTTGCGTAATCGTTTATCTTCAAAATATGCCTAAATATCAAGGCATAAGATTCAATAACAGGGATTTTTGATTTTTAAAGTTTTTAGGATTGCTGCACAATTCACATTAGTTGGTTTTGTGAAAGGAGTTTGGTACGACTTTGGGGATAAAATAGGGGAAATTGTTGCAATTAAATTAAAAGTTTTTGTAGTTATTTAAGGGGATTGTCCCGCCCCTTTTTCAGAATTTCGTAGTAAAAAAATGGTTGACTGAATTTTGATGAAACTCTTTTTATATCCTAGATGTAGTTTACATTAGTTTTAAGCGAACGCTTGCAACGCCAAGAACTAATCGTCACCGAAAAAAAGGAACTATATTTTCATGATTGGGAAGTGAAAAGAAACCGTTTTATGCATGTCCGTCTGTATATCTGTCTGTCCATAACTCGATAACTCGAGAACACTTGTAGCTAGAATTTGGTACAATAATATTTGATTAAAATTGCAAGGTCAAGTTCGAAGATGAGCCAAATCGGACAACTCCTTCTTAGTGTTGCCATATAAGCCTGAGTCGTTTTTATACAAAAATTTTGATTTTGTTGACTGAATGTTTACATTTTGAATTTTTTACGTTAAATATTGTTATAAATACGGATTATAATTAATTATTTGTCAGAAATTTTTTTGCAATATATATTCAAGTAAAAATTTCTGATAAAAATCTAATTTTTTTAATGTTTTATTTTGCATATAGAACAAAACCAGAAGTGAGGTGAAAAATTCAGCTCTATCTCAAGAACTATTGCGAATTTCATTACAGCATTTTATGAGCATATTTGAAAGACTATAGCTCATCGATTTTCAGTAAAAAAAATAAAAAGGATTTTTAAAAACCGAATAGCGGGAAAGTCCCCTTAAACAGTTGCAAGTTGAACCAGTGATACAATTCACCAGAACAAAGCGAAAAGATTTTGAACCGAGAAAAATGCGATTTTCATGTACAATTACAGTCACAATACATTTTTTTTATCAGTTGTTACATAAAACTGTCATTACTGTTAGAAACAGCACAAACAAGTTTTGTGTCATTAACCAGGTATCGAGCGTTTGAAAATTTGCGTAGAAATCGGTTATGGATGCGTGAATTACATGTTAACTGTTCTCAAATGACCAAAGCAAATTGTTATATTAATAATTATTATGATAAAAACTAAGTCTCAAGTACACTTATCCGTATTTAGTAAATACTTATTTCTAATTGGCAGTGTTTCATGAAAAAAACATTTGCAAAGATTTTTTTGTGACCAATCCGTAACTCAGAAATCCAAGAAAAATTATCTCGAAGTTGCTTCCCTGCGGATGGCTAAATTGCTCCGAGTGCAAAGGGTTAATGAACATATATGTATGTAAGCTTCGTCTCCCAAATATACACATAACTCTTTTTTACACGATTTTGAAATAGATTTTTGCGCTATGGGAAAAAAGCGTTCTTGTTGTTTTACTTTTATTTTTCTTATTCTCTCTGGTGCGATTTAAAAATGTTTGCATAGTTTTTTGTTCAAGTATTTCGAAGAACGAGAACTTCAAAAATTTTTTAGAACGCTGAGATAAAAATAAATTAGGAAACGAATTTATAGCAGCACCTGTTTCCCCAAAAATTTGCAGCTTTAATGATGACAGTGATTCGGCAAGAGAGCTATATAATTTTTCGGATGCCAATGTTGAACGCTGTATATGTTTTTGTGGACATTTGCTCAAATTATATAATAAAAGGAAAAGGTTTCGATGCACTAGAATTATCAGCTCTTCGAAAAAAAAACCAGTTCGAGTGACTATACAAAAGGTTCTCACAGGTAAGCAAGTAATTCCACTGCAGTTCAGCAATAAATTAGCAAATACCGCCTCGACTACGCCTCACAGGTAAAAAACACTTGAGCAGTGAATTGACACGACACGAAGAAAAACAAAACACTAAATTCTAGTTATTTGATCAAATTTGCATAATTGACCATCGTCATCCCGCGATTATAGCAATCAGATGCCCCTGGGTAGAGTAATTTATCCAAACGAGAGGATCTCGATCAGCTTGGCAACCACATCGTTCCTTATCTCACCCTATCAGCCGGTGACCGACAGGAACATTACCATTCAACGTCACAACGTCTATGCAGTCTCATCTTGAAATTTATCAAATGCTGATGTATGCATTTCAATGATGAAATTACGGGATATGACTTCACCTTAGAATTCTAATATGACCCCGATCGATGCGATCGGGATGATCGAAGTGGGAAAAAAATGGAGAGGTCTCTCGCCAAAAAGTGCAATAAACCCACACGGAGTCAATTCACGAATTCACCAATCGACTGAATTTGATTTCCTGTCTAAAATCGAAACTAAACCGGAAGCGAGAGTCAACGATCGTCCAGACATTGGTTTTGAATTTTCATAATCGCTGTTTTTTGTTCTCTGAGGAGATCCCTCCTTAAGCCAATGCACTGAACTTTGTTTAAGGACTCATTGTTGTTAAGAGAGCATTAACATAGCATTCCGCCGCCATACCGGACCAAAAAGTCAATTATTCTAATATGCCTTTAATTAATTATAAAGTGTTTTCTAGTCAACACATTACATTTGTCGTTCGTATGGCCGCAATTACGGAATAAATACTGTCATTTGCTGCACTCGCCTTTCAGAATTCCTCTCCTGTAATTTGAATTACGATTTAATTCTAACTTTGTATGATTCTAATCAGAGGAATTTTGCATAAAAAATCTTCCCACGCGAAAACAGTAATTTTATCGTTCGGCAATTAAAACTGTCAGTTTTATTGTGGGGGTGCCTCAAAATAAATTTCAATGGAGTATTTGTATTTACCCCAATGGAGTTTTGATTAACTTATGTCTGTTAATTGCAGTTGAAGCATCTCCAAATGTTGCTATCTTCTCCTTTCGATCTGAAAAATCACACTAAATCAATTTTCTTCAATCATGTATTGTATCAATAAATAAATCCATCTCTTTGTTTGTCGTGCACCCCACTCTGACCATGATCTTTTTCTACCAACTTTATTCATATTTATTTGTATCGCTAAACATTACTCATTTAAGAAATAAACTAGTTTTTATTTATTTCGAATATTCAATCGCTCAATGGCGCTGAAGAATGCATTCCAATAGCTGCGTTTGCATGTTACGCGTTCAGCGCCTTAAATTCATTTGTAGTAGACAAAATCAACCGAAAAAAACTCTCCAAAAAACTCTATAAAAGACTTCTGGATCAGAAGATCTGGTATACAAGAAGTTAGATTACACTTACCTATATAAAACAATTTGTCTAATAGCATAATTGATTGTTAAAGAACAACATTTTATTTATTTAAGCTTAATACAACTTAAATATAATAATAATAACAACAAAAATAGAAAACATAATATGTATAAATTCAGATAAAAAATTAAAGATCAAATAAAAGCAAGACCGAACGATAGGACTGGATTTGTTGAGGAAGCAGCTTTTATGACAGGCGGGTGACTTTTTTATTGAGTGCTCTACTGCGATGGAAGTCAAATAAGGTAGATGGGGGGAGGGGGGCTAGTGTTGACCTGCGTAGCATCCTAGTGATTGATTAAGAGACGCCATAATTGATACGGTAAAAATGATGAAAAGGATGATATAAGATATCATTTGTAAAATTGATGAGCAATATTTCAACGGACAACAGCTGTAGGATGTAAAGTTAATGGTAATATAAGTAAAAGTCGTAAACTATTTTTATAAGGTCAACCCATATCAAGTAGTCAAAAAAAAAAATAAAGAAATGGTTACCCGACCATTTTAGTTAATAGTTAGGCGTCCATTTTTGTTTTCTAAGTCATACTGACACTTGTGTTTGAAAACTTTAACGCCAATGCACATATTGCAGAAACTATTTATCCAAAATAAATGAAACAAGAACCATTTTAAAGGTAATGATTTTCCTTTCAAATTAGGTTATGTTCATATTTTGCCTATTCCCTCCCTTTCCACAAGAAAATTTCAATTTACATTAATCAGACATTATTTTCTCATAGAAGCAGTGGTATATATGACGTGGATTTTTTATGGAAATAGTTACATATATATGCTATTACCAAAAAAACTGACTAAATGACTGTTGTTATTTTGGCTTTTGTTGTTTTAAATCACAAGCAATGTCACCTCTTTGTTATCGATTTAACAAAATAGTAGTCTATTTAGCAATATTTTAGTGTATGACAATGACGAATTACCCATCGTAATATGTAAATTGCCGATTATGCTCGGAATAACGAAAAAAAACAAAAATAAAAAAAAAACAAATAAACTCTTACGCAGAAGAGACCACGGTAAGAAAAATTGTTAATTAAATTTCGAGCTTGCAACGAGAACAACATCGCAAAGTTGAGGCAATTTAGAAACGAAATCAAGCAATGTGATCAGTTTTGAGGCTCATTCTCGCGGCAATAAGGCTCTCATTAGGCTTCCAAATCGGTTCCAGGCAGCACGAAACGCTTAACGGCCATGAAATATAATAAAATTATAATAACGAGCATGGCGCGGACATAGAGTTGCACGAAAACACCTCATTACTTTTTAAACAAATTTCATTTTGCATTTTGTTTACTTCGACTTTAACCTGTCAACACTCAATTAAAGCATGAAATTTTCGCAGAAATTTACATTTTGCCCATTAGCAGTGGCCAGCGGTCAAGCGGGACGGCCGTCCCATTCTAATCTACCTTTTGTACATTTGGCGGAGTTGATACGTGCGAAGAGACAATTAAGCGCGATGCACTTAATTAGGACGGAATTAAAAGATGAAATGCAAAAGAGCCCGGCTCCTCCAGTGCTCGTCCCACCACCGTCAAATGCAATTAAATCAAATTACGGCTAATTACGGCGGCAGGGGCAAGGGCCCAAACCAGACAGAGCACCTTCACCTCCTTGGATGCAATACCGCCACCGCTTCAGACCCCAGCGAAAATAATCTGGAAGAGTGAGCGTGATTCCGAACTGAAATCTACACGTGATGTTTCCGAAATCGCTCTTTTCAAATGTCCGAAAACAAAAATATTGCACACGATTGACCATCGTTTCCCGTACTCCCCATGATTCAAGGTCATCTTCATGCCATTTTAAACTCCTTATTTAACCGAATTTCGAGATCATTAATACAATTAAACAACAATCACAAAAATTACATAAGAAATTCGAAAAGAATTTCCGAAATTTCTGCAACTTTATCGCTAAAGTTTGTAGAAAAAATAACTCTTGATTTTTACTATATATTTAATTGCATGAAATTACTTCGCTCTTGCCACCCCATTGTATTTCAATTTTCCAAAAGATTTATGCATTTTCTGAATTTTTTCTTTTCTTATCTCATCGACGAAGAAACTTCTCACCGTCAAGGTGTAGTTTTGAAAAGGGTTAACACTAATTTCATTCCCTATATTTGATTTATGGCACGAAACGAAAGGGCGAAATGCTGCTGGCAGAAATTTCGATTCGCTTTGTGGTGAAAATTAGCCCTAAAATCAATGGGAAATTACTACATATAGTTTGCTGATTACTGCACAATAATAAATACTGAAAATTGCTACTACTTGGCAGAAAGTAGTTCGCAACTTTGGAAAATGTAATACCTCGCCCCTCCCCCGCCTGCATCAGACAAAATCATCCGTCTTCCGGCTGTTCACCACCAGCAGCTGTCGTTTGGCCGCCGAGATTTGACTTTAATAGCTTTTATGACAACTTTTATCGCCATCGAATGAGCGTTTAAGTGCAAATAAAATGAAATTTGTAATCGCGAATCGAATCGAGGTGTTAAAACGGTTCCATTTGCGCTGGAAAGGAGTGCAGATGTATAACAGTCGCCCAGAGGGTATCAATGGGGATCTGTGGTGTGACCGAAAGACCATTTTTATTCTTCATTAAAATCGTGTTGTGTGCGATTGAATTAGTTTGAATACTCTTTTTTTTACTTTAGAAGAAAGAAACAATCCTCTAATACCCCGGAGAGACGAGAGAATTTAATCAAGTTAATGACGTCACGTTATCTAATCGGGTTTGTCGTGTACCGTCAAACGGCATTAGTTGTTGACATATCTGTTAACATTTGGCATAAATATAAATGTAAATATAAAATGCTTTAGCGAAAGCTGAAAGCTGATTTTTACCAGAAAGCAAAGAAAAATATACTGAAATTATTTCGCATTAAATTTGCTGTTAAAAAGTATTTCCCCGGAAAACACTAAAAACAAAAAAAAAATTACATTTTATACCTGATTAAATTTTAGTACAACTATTCCCTACTATGAAGCAGTAGCAGATACGGCGCTGACAGCAGTATATCGAGTCTATATTCGAGTTACAGAAGGTAGATTTGTAAGTCGAGTTCATATAGGAAAATTACATTGGCTACCTCATTATGACACCATTAACTCGATTAAGTGCTCTCATCTATCAGGGATATAAAAGTTATTGATAACAAATATATAAGAACATGTCAAATATCCATGCGAATGCAAATAGGTCGTTCCAATCATGTCAAAGTAGGTATGTACGAGTACTACGAAAACAAATATATATGCATACCAATGACATACTATACCGTCACTAGTAACGGTAATTTTCTGGAATTAATTAGAAAATCTATTATAGTTTGTTGTAAGTACCCAACAGAATTGAAAGTGTCAAAATTCCTCTGAGAGTTGATTTAGTAAAATTCAAAAAAGGTCATTCAGGATGTCATGTCAAAAAAAAAAAATGAATTAGAACAGCGCACGCAATAGTTCCTATGGAGGAAGTAGACGACATGGCTTTGTACGGATGTCAATGGTTTTAGAAAGGAACTATAGAAATTTATTACACAATTAGTAAATTCAAATAAAACTCATCACTGCAAACGCCACCATTCTCTCCTTTTACATAATTCGCGCTTATTAGGAGGCAAGAAATTATTAATACAAGAAATCGGACACCATCCCGAATTCTCCTTGTTGAAGTAGACAGGAATAATGGGGTCCTGTCCGAACAAGATCCAAGATGCAATGTGCTCTTCTGTGAAATTTTCGGAAAATAATTGTAAAATTGTAAGCCCCTTCGATGGTGGGGTGGTGGTGGTGGGTGGGGGGGGGGGGGGGTGTTAGGGGAAGAGCTGTTTTCGGACTGAGGTATTATTCATGAATACAATGCACATCCGGTCGAAGAGGCATACAACGGAAGCACTATAAAAACAAAACAAAACAAGAGAAGAAAAAGGAAATAATGCTAGACTGTAAAATGGCCTCCTTCTCGTCACTAGAGGTGAGTCTCATTCTCATCCTGCATCCTTAAGCTTTCACCCGGTCGACATTCCTTTACATGGATGGATAGTGAAATCCCAAAACACCACACGAAAGCGAAAATGGTGCCACGAATTGTGCACACATATCTAAAGAAGATTGCTATTCGTATGTATCCATGCTGAACAGTTTGGTCGTTCCTGAGGTCCACAGGGAATATGGAGGGATAGTTAAACTCACCTTGCCAGGACTACACCTTGCCTCCGGTGCATCAATTATCTGTAGGAACCATCTCCCCCGAACATGATTATAGACCTGCATATACCTAAGTGGAGCACCGTACGAAATAATAACCTTCGCTAGATGAACGCCAGGACGGATTTGGACCAACAAAGATCGATCCTGGATCTTCTTTGCAGTTGCCGCTCCCACAGCTTTCCAGTATCGCTCGCCCGCTGCTCACCGCTCCTTGTCGTCACTGGCTCAAGTTTACGTCTCCCACCCACCACTCACATCAATACTCTTCCGGGGACTCTAGCAAATGTAATTATTGACGTAAACGTCAGGTCGAGGACCGACACATGAAGCGGGGGCTCAGGGTTTTTTTTATTTTTTTTTTTTATATCTTTTTACTAGACAGTGGTATACTTGGCATTCCATGGAAGCAGGACAGAAAGCCTAAAGGATGACTGTTAAGGCGAATAAAAATCTCTGAAATATATCTCACGGATACTGAGGGCATTTCTCTGCAATCCAAATACCTATAGTAAAAGGACGCAGTCGATTGCTGCAGAAATTCATTTTGGCAACCATCACACCCCGATTTCAAGCATCATGAGTCATCGTGGTATTAGCAAAGCTCTCTTTGTCTCCAAGACGGCTAGATGTATGCCTATGAGTATATTCGGAAATTGCTGCAGATGTAAAGATATACGTTGGACAAATATGAAATATTCTGAATTCCCCCTCCCTACCTCCTCCTCACTCATTCCTATGGGAGTTGCCCGAAAGGTCTCCGTTTGGCGTCGAAATTTCTCTGCAATCAGGATATGTGATTGAACGGATCCGTTCGATGATTGAATTAAGCGCTTCTCCTGTTTTTGCTTCGTTTTTGTTTTTGTTTCTTTTTAGTTTGTTTTTTTTTTTTTACCTGAGGGAAATTCGGTTTGAACAAGTCTCAGAAAAACATACAAAGTGTAGAAAAAATTTGTGAAAACTTCAAAAACTGCTTTTCGTGATGAGTTTTTTGGAGTCTTCTTCAAGAGCCCTGCCGAACGACCATGAATCGTTGTTGTTGTTTTAGTATTGTGTTGACGAAATTAAAGTTTGGAAACTGACACAGCAGCTGCAAAATAGAAAGCAGAAACAAGAGCTCTTCATTGAATTGTGTTTTAAAAATGGTTGTACTATATGTTGAGAAAGGGTTATCTTGTAAAAAAAATTTTGTTTTTACAATTTTGACAGATTTTTTACGTATTCGCGCTACAAACTGGATTTGTCTGATAAATGCTTTAATTTCACATGAGTAAAAATATTTTAAAGATTGTGTATTGTGTGAAAACATTCATAAACAGTATAGTCTGCGATTTCAGGAAACAAATTAAATCCAATTCTCTGAAAGAGTAGAATGTAGGGAAGTAGTGGAGATTCTCATGAATGAAGCAATTTTCTGAACAAATACTCAAATGCATATTACATAAAATTGGTGGTCTGGGGAAAAGGTAAAATAATTGTTGTAAATCTTCGCATATTATATTGCACAACGTGGATATGATAGTCTCTTTATCAACACCAATTATGTAAAATCTAAATCAAGTACAGACGCTTAACATGACGTAACGCTTGTAATATTTGGATAGTTCATAACAGAAAACAAATATCTCTAGTTAAGTGTTCTTCCTGCATTTGTTATATCTTTTGGGAAATTTCGAAAGATTTCGCGATATTTCTAGTTAGAATATTTAGTTCAAAATCGTTGTCAACCTTTCAGTAAAATAATTATGATATCTATAAACTCTGTACGATATACAGAAACGTATTTAAATGAGAAACAATGGCGTATTTTATGTGTGTTTGCATTAACATTGCAATTTCTAGCACATTAACTACGATAAAGGAAATTCGTTTTTCCGAGTAATTCAATTATAAGGTCTCTTTATTACTTTATTTTTAAATTTTTTTCATGTCTCTTTTTTTTTAAATTCTTACACTGGATGAAATTGATTTAAGACGTTAATTATTGCCTGAATGAAGCACGCTAAGAATCCGTTCCACGGCTGCACTCCGTCGTAAAAAATCCCGACGGACAATCCATCAATAATCGCGATCTCACACTTGCTGTTTGCAATTTAATTTGAAATTGAATTTTTGATTTCATAGGACTAAAATGAAAAACTAATCATGCGGTCACACGTTGCAGGGACTGCAGGTGGCATCGCATCAAACAGCAGGCAGGCAAGCAGATCGCTCGTAAAGTAGCCCCCTCCCCTCCCCCTTCTCCGGCGGACACCCTTGGACCGCGCTAGCACTTAGAATTGCTGTGGTCCCAGCACCACAACTGAACCATCTATGAGAACAACAGGTCGTCCCGTCAAATTCAATTAATTTCCTAATTCTGTTTGCCTAAAGACCGTGCCAACTATGGAAATTGAAAATTTTCCTGAGGGCTTTGGTAGCAAAGGTTAAGCAGAGTTTTCTTTGCACTTAATGAAATTTGCAAAGAAAGCGAATGCAGCAAGTGATGTGCCGCTCTGGACGGAAAGGTTACTGCATCGGGCCCTCCTCAACAGCAGGTATATCATTTTCCACTTTGTTGATAAATTTTCCACGCACCATAGGAGTGTCTTCAGGTGGAATAGGTCTAGCTCTTGTTTTGCATACGGGAGAACATCCGCCGGAGGATGTCGATGAAGATGCGGCACTGGCAAAAGTGCGGCAAGCTAATTAATACAGAGAAACTGATCTAGCTGACGTGAAAGGTACACTTTCAGCGTCGATTAAGTTTTAACCTTTGCTTAGGAAAATAAGAAAAACAACAACAAAAACAATTGCACACACATTTCCCATGTATAAAATGACTGCGTGATCAAAATCCATCAAAAGGTGCGATTCGCATTGGCAATCTCTGGTGGCGGTGAAAATAATAAACTCGCACTCGGACAACAGCAACACCAACAAGGAAAGTGCGCGCACAATGGAAAACGCTGCTCATCATGCGCATTCGTTATGGCTTTTAATTGAATTGAATCCCCTAATTAGTCGCATGTGTATAGTTCCTAATGACCCATAATTGGGCCGCGACTACGCCCGGGGTCCGCTCCCATTCACTATCCGATAGCCACGCTTATTTACCTTGAGATGTGCTGCGAACTGTTATTACCAATGCGTCTACAATCTCACCAGTGATTATGTACCGTTATTTTTCCATGGTGAACTGGACGCGATTTGCATAAGGACTGATGAAAATTATGTAATGATTATGCAGCTTAGCTCGCAGATTCATTAAGTTCAACTGAAAGGCTTCATGCTCCTTTCACGCATCCTCCCTAATGATAGTCTTACACTGGGCAATTTTTCTATCACAAAACAGATATTCGCACGACCAGGTGAGCAAAATTAATAAAGTTGTAAACAACAATTTAGTACTTTTCTACAAAATGTTTCTAGACTTCATCAAGCGAATCGTGATGGGAATACGATTGAACTGAATTGGAGGAAAATTCACGCCAAAGTGCCTGAATGCAGGACGTGATAGGGGTTTTTGATTTAAAAATGGAAACATGCAAAAATTCTTAATACGAACAAATAAAAACTAACTAAACAAATATTTGACTATTTGCTTGAAGAAATGCGTTTGATGTACGTTCCAAAATTATTGATCTCAAAAATGCGGAACATTGAAAACAATAGTGAACAAAATTTTGAGTCTTTTTGAAGATTATTAAGCAGAATATTTTAGAAATAATACAAAATGTATTACAGGGTGGCTAGAAATAACTGTCAGTAAAGTATATTGGAAAAAAACGAAAATAACGGATGGCATTCAGGGTATGTTTTATTTTCCAATTAAATTTCTAAGTGAACTCAAAATCGGTCCCCTTGCTGTTTACTTGTGAGACGTAAATATTTAAAAACAATTCGCAAGCGGCCGTATGATGTCTTGTTCCAGTTCCATTTCATTCCAAATGTGTAGCAAACGCTGCTTGAATTGACACCTTGTTCAAAACAATAATAAAATCGTTTTTATATAGCATTGCAGCATGGCAGAAGTAAATGGTTTTGCAAATAGTGTCTAATTTACGAGATTTTCAGTAATTTTTACTACAAGTTATCTTTTAAAAAACCAATTAATTGCAAGCTTGCGCTTCGCGTTCACCATTCTAATGCATGTAACGGAATTTAAATGTCAAAATCATTCATATGAAGAGTGTTGCCAGAAGTAATTTCATAAATTTCCTTAAAAATTTCAGTTCAAGAAACAATGACAGTTATATTTGGCCAACTTGTCTGTACAAATGTACCTACCTATCTGTATTTTAAATACATTTTTACAAAAAGAAACAACAGTTTGAGATCTTGATATACTAGGAAAAGTTTTTTAAAAAAAATAAATACATCTATACAATATAGATAAATGCTAAGATGAATTTCGGTTATAAACTCAGGTATATAAAAAAAGTAATTTAAAGTTTACTAACACTTTCTCAATTGATTTAACCAAGGATAAAGGATTTGAACCTTTTTTCGATCAAAACTATACTTTACAGAAAGTACTATAAAGTCTATTTAGTTTTTAATTTAAGAGTAAAGTTTAATTTGTTGATAAATATTAAAATATTACGTGTAAATGCAAAATCAATAAAGCACTTAGTTTGTTATTGCACGGTTTAAAATGTTTGCAAAATTTTCTATTATAAAACAAGACGAGTCTGACCTAAAAAAAAGCCGCAAATGGAATACGAAAATGGAAGAATTCCATTGAAGAGATTGAATCGTTTGGAAAAGCGAAACAAAGCAAATGGGTATCAATATCATTAGAAAAGTTTTAAAATTAAAAACAGCAAGTATTTATTAGTTTTTCTTTCGTTTGCCCTAAAAACCGATTGCAGTTTGACGTCCTTTGTTTGATTGTGAAACTAATACACAGAATCGACCCCGTACTTCCTTCATGTGTGGCCTGGCAGTTTTATTCATTCGACCCCCAAAATGGTCTGGTTTCCTGTCGTTGTTTAACAAAGTATAGAGATTTTCAACGTTAATTTTCTGTGCTTTAGTAATACGAACGATTTGTACGTTCTCTGCAGAACTAATCACACTCGTGCGAAATCCAAGCAATGCGGATGCACTTAGCGAAGCGAAAGAAAAAGTTTCTCCATTCCAAGTAACGTCGTTCCTTTAGTCCGTCCGGGCATTGCTACATACAACAGTGGAAAATCTCATGCACCCCCTGCAACGGTTCCACTTGCACCTGCACAAGACGAGATATATCAGACCGTTTGAAGGAAGAAATGGACTCCGAAATGCGGGTGTTAACACATTTCACCTCACGGAAAGTTTTTCATACCCTTCTGTGATTCGCGCTTTCCGTCTCGATTGCTTTTAATCGTTACCGAAAGTTCTCATTAAAATTGTCCAATACATCCGACATGTTCATTTTCATTAAGAGGCTCGATAATTTTAAGGCTCACCTTAAATGAACGACAAGCGCTCCCAATCCCCCCCTTGCACACAAAATCCCTCCAAAATCACAATCGAAATCGAAAAAACATTTCAAGTGGTATAAATCACGTCTAAGTCCATTACAATCAGGACGTCAATTGAATTAGCACCGAACCGAATTCCAGGATTTACAATGCAGTGGCGCACACAAATTTTCCATACCGTTCTACCATCCCCAACAACCACCACCCCCGCCCCACCAATATTCTGTAGGTGCGACTACACATTCGAAAGAGTGAAATACCACTTAAGCCGCATAGGGGTGCAACAACATCGCAATTGACGTAATCGCTGCCTTATGAAGATGACTGTACTGTATATATATAAACATGGTGCACACTGCAGTCCCCACAGTTGTCGGTTGCATTTCTAAACAGGCCGGGTGCATTGTGCAATTGATATGTCGGTGAATTCCTGCTCTGCATTAGAATTGCGTAAATTGCATTAATGGAGTCGAAACAAGGCTGCCTCAACGAACGGGAAGAAGGTGTTAAGGCGTTAGAAGATCGAGAGGAGGTTGTTTTTTCTGTTTAATTTTTGTTTGGTTTTGTTTTGCATTTTGTATGCATGTTTTTTTTCGTTGTTAGTTTTACTGAAGGGTGTTAGCTTGTTAAGACTTTTGTTGCAATTAATCCGGGGTGCAACGATTACTGGATCCCATCCAGCTCATGGGCGACAAACAGAAAGCGATTCCTCCGTACGTTGAGGATTACAAATTTGAGTTCAACTAGGAACTGTTAGCGAGTACATTATTAAAAGCATAGATAAAGCCGCCATAAGCCGCTTTTTAACGCAGTTGGTAATGTTATCCGGGTACTGATTCCACCCACATATGATGGCTCGTCGTTTCGAGTCGTTGAATCCAGTTAAGTGCACAAGGTTATCTGCATCGAATAATCCACTCCTGGCGCTTGGTGAACTCGCTTCAGTAACTAATTAGTGTCTTTGACATGACATGGCGATATACACGCCCATAAGGTCTTTTTAGACACTTAGAAGACCTCAACTTCTTTTTTAATACTACCAGCTTTTTATGCTGAAAATTACCATCAATGTTTTCCCACTGCTGTCATGGCACTCACAAGGCGGAGTAATGTTTGACATTCGATCGATTATTTGTAAAGCAAATTTCTTGAACGAGTTATAAATAATGTTTCAATGTCTATAAAACAGAATTGTCACTTACGCCAATGGACAATTTCCAGTAATTATGCCATCAATTACTGATTTAATTGCACACAACTGAACACAATCTGAATCGACCGTTTCGCTTTAACGACATCATTATATAATAATAATATGATTGCGATTAAAGCTTACTTTTCACTCTTTGGCTTTACCCAACTCAACTAAAAATAGTACCTAAGTATAAATTAATTCCTCTACAATATTTTAGATTTGGGTGAAACGCCTGTGATCCAACTTTCAAAGGATAAACAAACATGAGATAGTGAACTGATTCCTTTTTCTTTTTTTGAGGAGTATGTTTTCAACAAAATTTTAATACACCCAATAGTAACTTTTTACAGAACAGCCTCAGGATTCAGGAATCCTGCAACCTCACCTTCCAATTCTATTTACGTAAGCGTAAATCAACCTCGGTCGAACGGTTATAAAACAAATTAACAAAGAACCCAGGAGTAGTGGCAGCCAGGACTCGACCAACTGAAGTGAGGTCTTTGCCCATTACTAGAAGATTTTCGAACGCCTCGTAGCTCCTTTGGCCACACACCTGAACCGCTATAGACCGATTAATTAAATCTCGTTGGTTCTCCTGTTATTAGTCAATACTTGCAAGTCATTCCACATCCTTTGAAAGCATTTCTTGCAGGATTGCAGCATATCAAGAAAAGTAAATGAGAAAAAAAGTAACTAGAAATGTAAATAATTAGTAGAACGAATAGATTCGTTTGATCTTTCTATTACGATGGACTGGCATTGGGAAAGGGTTAGTGTATCCTAAATGAGTATGCCATTTTTCACCATTTTTCAGGACCCCCCCCCCCCCCCCCCCCCCCCCGACCAAAACGGTAACCACAAGCGTATCCATGTCTGTCAAGCGTGAAAACTTTGACCGCAATCAAATGAGCATCGACAGAAAATGTGGCTGGCCTTGAATTGGGGCACCATTGGTGAAGTGCGCAAATCCGCGGGCTGGAACAAGTGAAACAACAAATGGTCTCCCGGTGCAACAAGTTGCCGGGAAGAAACGCAGCCCAGCAAAATGTCACGTTTCCGTGGTCGATTTGCATGCATAAATTCAGCATGGCCAGTTAATTCGTGACATAACCGTCGCCTTATCAATTTGTAGCTCTCACAGTTTCGCTCTGTCTTTTTAGCGCTCAATTGGCAACGACTCGAAAATCCTCATGTCGCCCTGGCAGCCCACTGCCAGGCACTGGAATTACCGGCGCAGATCAACCAGATATGATTGTCGAGTTGATTCGTTCGCTGAATATAGGTAGAAATGTGGAAATTGATCTGACTCCGTCTTGGGGGTGCTCCAGCCGAACGATGCATCAGATCCCGAACCGATACATCTAGAAGCTCTATGCAAATGAGGCCTATAATGAAATCCGTAGTCGGAGCGCACCTCGCCATTATTAGGCGTCTATTTATGTGTGATGACGGCGATGACGACGATTAATTCAGCAACATTCTGAACTGAATCCAATGCAAATGGTTTCCGGATTCATTTTATTAAACATCGGAAGGACCTCGTTTTGGGGGGGAGTACCAGCAATAGAAGCCGAGACAATCAAGAAAGCCAACCGAAAATAGATGTCAGACGGTGACAATGACAAAACGGTAATGCCTGAACGAAAGGATTAAGGAATACATCGAATCGGCTAATGACCTCCGAAATGAGTGACGCTGCGCGTTCCTCGATTTCAATTTTCTCGGCCTTATCCTTTTCGAGTACGTGTCACTTTCAGATTTAACTCAAAAGCTTTGCCGATAAAGCCCCAAATAAGCAAAAAGGACATTTCCTTTTCAGTAAAGACAGGAAAAAAGACGGATGCCGACCTGAAGCTTTTGTTTTTCATGTCCTTGAGGACTTTCCAGCGATTTTTCCGTCTCCTTGCAATTTCGGCAAATGTCAACACACGAATGAGTGATGCCACAGGTAAACACGCGAGGTTACCGACCGACGACCGCCGTATCATCCCGAAAATGTTGCTGGGCCATGCAATATGCAGCATTTTTCTGAGTTTATTTATTGCCCTAAGAAGAGGTCGGATGGGGCTGCCTCGCCGCCATTTAGCCCTCACCATCGTTCTGGCAATGGGCGAACACGATGCGATATCAGGGCTCACGTGATGTCGTCCTATAGCCCCGCCACTGTTGTCGTTTCATATTTTAAGCAGTGTTCATAAATTTCTTAGCATATGCTGCCGCCACAGCTACTGCCACTGTTCGCGCTCACAAAGGACACTTGAAAGTGCATTTCAAGGATTTGGGTTACAACAAAACTTGCCTCAGTTTGGGGTAAAACGAGGGGGATTGTGGTTGACAGAAACGATTCAGGAACCCATCTTGGAAAGTGGAGATTATTGACGCTCTACGAGTTTTCTAATTATTAAAATTCCAATTAATACCGAAACAAAGGTTGTGAGACCTTGGGATTGTGAATGGAAAATTTCCCCCACTATTTGCCCAAGTGGGTTCTTTTATGGCTCCCGGGCAATGAATTCGAATAGATTTTGTAGAAGAACGAAAAGGCAAATTAGGTCCTGGCGAAATATGAAGTGATACCAAAAGAATGCTTGAAGCACCTTCCGCCATCGATGAGCACATCTTTCAGGTCCTTTCGCAGAGGTCAAGACACCCTTCGACGGGATTTTGCTTAGAATTTGCATTGTTTTTCATAATTTCTGCAACTAAAAGATATAAGCTTTGAAAGTTTCTTTTAATACAGATAAAACCGTGGGTATGAATCCCTAATTAAGGACCCTGCCAACATCTTCAAAGAGTTTGTATGATACAGAAAATAAATTACCGATTTTGGAAGAAGACTGAACGTTGTAATTTGCTTTTAAAATGCATATATTTTGAAATTAGTTGTAAGTGTGGATAATAATGCAATAATTGCGGAAATCATTATGCAATAAAAACACCCTAGAAGGATGCGTCCGGAAAATTTTTTTTGCAGCATTTGCGTATCAGAGAAATGTTGATTATCATAATGTGTTTGAGAAGCACGGAAATACCGTTTGCCATCCACGGTCAGCTTAAGTACATTTAGAGCTCATTCGATAGCCATTTCATTCCGGTAAATACCGTCCACAGTACTTTTCGAAATTAAACTGAAATTATGTAAATTATGACAGCCCCGGGGGCTCCCATAACTAGATCGAAGAGGTATTCCCGGTGCTCGAAAATTAAGCCAGTAAATGTGGTCTGTACCCATTCGGATCTCGTCCGCTCTATCGTAGGCAGAGCGAAGGGAGCGGAACTCCGAAGGAAACACAACACCTCCTATTACCGCAGCAGGTCGGACGCGTACCTGGTCCCGGAGTCCCAACAAACCATAACTCACTTCCAACTGGCCATTCTTCCTTGTTGCTGGTGCACTTTCTGGGCTCGCACGGCCCCAGGTAATGTTCACTTTGTTATCAGCGCCATCTCTTACGCAGGCAACCGCAGCAGCTAACAGTTATACGTAAATAGTCAAGCAATCAGGATTCAATGGCTTATGTCCCGAATCATGATTAATACTGATTTATCAATTTCAAGATTGTGGAACAGAGCCGCGTGCGTGGCCGCTTCCCCCGCTTCATCCTGCGGCCGAGTGCGGCGAGCCGAATCCGACATAATATCGTGATTTAATAAAGAATGCTAATCGTGTCATGTCTTCTCATCGCACACTAAACGCGGATCGCGTATTTATAGAAATTATGAAGCGGCCGCCGAGGCTCCAGGCATGCGCCCGCTCTCCTCTGCCATCAGTTGCAATTCTTATCAAACTCATATTTAAGATGTCACTACAATCACAACGAGTACGTGCCCAGAGTTGCACCGATCCGTGCAGAGAACATCCCGACGGAGAAGACACACGAGTCTGGGACACACCTGGAAAATTGCAGATTTGCGATTCTCAGCGGCTTTTTGTTTTTATTTATTCGGTTATTTTTATTTTTTGTTGTTGTTTTCATTTGATTTTGTGACTCGCTTTTTTTTCTCATACGCCACTTTTGCACTTTTTTGCATTTTGGATGGCTTTGTAACGTGTTCTATGATCACGACGTTCGGAAACGCATTCCACATGTGCGCCATTGACCTGTTGCAGGTTTTATTGCCGGGATCCATTTGTTGATTTACTTGTCCCCATGTCCGATGAGATTTGTCCTTAAAGTTTCGTTATTTATGGCCCGGGGTTCTTGTTGTAGGTTGCTGTCCCTCTCTCTGTGCTGCTTCTTCAGCATCCACCGAGCAGATTAGGTAATCGTCCGATCTACCCAAGATAAGTAATTGGAAGTGCCTTCTTCGGAGCCTCTGACTGAGATCTGTTTTCTATTTGCTCTGGAAAACTGATGCATGTCGGCGGGATTTCAGGCCACGAACTTGTGTCTTTGCCTGCAAGTTCAGGATGAGTTTTTCTCACGCTCGCTACGAAGGGAATTTTCCTTGGCGAATACGCGAAGTTGAGTTTTATTTTTTCCAAAGCGTGAACTTTCACCGATTGATATTTTCAATAACAAGGAAATTTATGAAAAAAGCATTCTACATTCTACAGCTATGTTAATTACAGACCATCTTGCACTCTGAACCTTCCCAGAAGTTGTTGGCTACTCTCAAAGGGTCTAACATCATTTCCACTCAACCTAAAATTTTAAAAAACAAAAACACAAAATAAATAGGTCCATTCAAGCGCACAAAAGAACTTTGCAACAAGCATTTTAATACCAATCCACTTCAGAGGACTCTCGTGCGATTTTCTTTTTGATGAAGTTACAAAAAAAAAAAAAAAAAAATTTCAAAAAATATATTAAAAAATAAAAATAGAAATAGAAAAAATTATGAAGAACAAGAACCTTATGAACGGCGCTGTCTCAGCGACCAATTAGTTTTACCTCATAGTTACCTTCGGTGAATTTATTTTGGTTTGCCAGTCAAAGGATACCAGTTTAGTCCTTTTCTGAGCATTTTCTTTGAAGTTGGACGCTTACAAACCAGGGAGTGCATAATCGACAGCTGCAGGTGAAAGAGAAATGATTCAACTGCTTGGACGAGGGCACTTATTATAAATAGGAGGGCTTCAGTTTCTATTCTGTTGCCTTTATCGGAACCTCTTGGTGCTTGCGGACAAGAATAGATCATCGGCAACAGAAAAATGAGAAAGGATAATAGATGGTGCAAGTGTCCCTCGTTAAGTACCTCTTGCTGTAAAAGTTGCAACTATCATATTCATTTTTTTTGTAGAGAATTTCAAAAATGTATCTGAAACAATTTTTACTACAAAATCCAAAAATTTTCATATCTAGCTGTTTACGTTATATGTTCATCTGTTACAACTTAAAAAATATAGTAAGCACACTTTTAGTATAAATAAAAGTTCTCTTTAAATTAGAATTTAGTTTAATAGGAGTTCATATGAGCGCATAGGTACTCTTTTGCAGCGCTACGAGGGTTTTACAGTTTTTTGAGCAATCCACATAGTCGCTAAATTGCAAGTTGCATTAAAATACATTTCTTTTTACAACTTTAGCTTTCTTCATAGTATCTGCACCCTGTATTTGAATACTGTACAATTTGGAGGGCAAGCCGATAAACGCAGTCATAATTTTCCCGTTAAGCTCATGCTTCAACAGTCCTGGAACTTTTTTATTCACCCAAATTTACATTTCTGTTTCCATTTTAGTACGTATACTGCACAGATCTGTTCTTACTTATAATAACTCTCAAACTCTACTGCACATTATGTTTACCTTTTCGCGAGCTGTCAAAATGACTTATACGTTTATGCCATTTCCCATAGATGGCATCTTAGTTACATTAAATTTAACTTTCTTCTCACAACCGTTATAGGACATGTAGACAGATCCTTTCCCACCAGGTGTACAAATGTTTCTCGTATCTCATTTATTTACAACGGAGTACTAAAGTCAAAATTTTAATTTCGATATACCATTCCATACCCTATAAATTGCTATAACTAATAAATTTGTTTGAAGACAGGAATGAAATGCTAACATTCCAAAACGTAATTGTTCGGAAAGTCATTTCGTTTTTTTGGGTGAAAATAGAACACGAATTTCTTAGAGTGTATAAACATTTTATTAAATTATATATTCTCCATTTTGGTCCAATACCTTTTGCCATCTTTCGGGCAGGAGATTGATTCCACGCTCATAAAACTTCTGGTGTTTGCTGGCAAAAAACTGGTCCAAGTGATATTTGACGTCGTGATTTGAAGTGAAGGTCTTCGCGCACAAAAAATTTTGCAGAGACCGGAACAAGTAATAGTCCGAAGGTGCCAAATCTGGAGAATATGGTGGGTGTGGTAATACATCCCATTGAAGCTGTAAAAGCTTTTGGCGAGTTACCAAACTTGTATGAGGTCTCGCATTATCGTGGTGGAACACTATACCTTTTCTATTGATCAATTCTGGCCTTTTCTGTTTGAGTGAATCATTCAATTTGTCCAGTTGATCACAGTACACTTCAGAATTGATCGTGGTATTGTCTGGTAGAAGCTCAAAAAAAAAACGATTCCTTTGAAATCCCACCAAACAGATAGCATAACCTTTTTTTGGTGAATATCGGCTTTCGGAGTGGTTTGAGCTGGTTCATCCTTTTTACTCCATGATCTCTGGCGCTTAACATTATTGTAAACAACCCATTTCTCGTCGCCAGTAATGATTCTCTTCAAAAATGGATCATTTTCTAGACGTTTGAGAAGCAAATCACAGTCGTTAATGCGACGCAGCAAATTTCGTTCTGTAAGAACACGTGGAACCCATATGTCAAGTTTTGAAACTAAACCAAGGCGTTTCATGTGATCATGAACGGTCGAATTTGACAAATTTAACTTCTCAGCAATGTTACGAGTTGTTATTCGCCGGTTTGCATCTATCAGTGCCTTTATTTTGTCTTCATCAGCTCTAACGGGCCTTCCAGAACGTGGTGCATCTTCAACATTGAAATTGCCGGAACGAAATTTTGCAAACCAATTTTGGCATTGTCGTTCGGTCAATACAGCTTCTCCATACACATCGCATAATTTTCGCCTTGCTTGAAGTGCATTTTTACCTTTTCGATAGTAAAAGAGTAAAATATGCCGAAAATGCTGCTTTCGATTTTCCATCTTTGATAGCGCACCAAACAAAAACTATTGCACAGAATCAAACAAAATTCTTAACAAACAAGCCTTTCTTTATCAGCAGTCAAACTGTATTATAACAATCCGGTTTTTGTGTAAAGTAGGCTGTGAAAAATAACAATAAAGACATCTGTTGGGAAAAAACGAAATGACTTTCCGAACAACCCAATATAATCATTCTTAAATGCATTTTAACAGTGGATTTCTGCAAACATATACTTTTTCCATATGCATGGGAATTCGAAAAACAGCTTCCTACTATTTATCGATCACAAATTCACAACAGATAAAACTGGATCACTTTCGATGTAATCAAATCACTCCCACATTTTAAAGCGACATGCACTTCGTCTCGCTGGCACAAATCAACTCAATGGTGTATGCATAATTTCAAATCAAGTACAAATAGCAACAATCGATCGGTACAAATAGTTCTGATTTCGCACAACGATCACTGTTCTTGGCATCTCCTTTTCATCGTGGTTAGATAATGTAGTCAACAGAAGATTCAATTTCCATTTCCATGTGATGTCGGACTACTGCAGAATAGACAGTCACTTTTTGATTAAGACTTGCCTTTTAGAATTTACATAATATTTACGTTATTTCAATACAATGTTTAAATGCATGTTTTTGTAAAAATAAAATGCTGCTATAGCCATCGCCAGCAGCATGTCCTCCGCAATACGAAAGTAATGTCAAGGCACCAGAATTACATGCAATGCACACATGCTGGACCAATCACCTCCCTCAATCCTCACTGAGCTCCCGGTTATCACTTATCTGCATGGATATAAATGTTGAAGATACAACAAATGTAATGTGCACACGTGCCGGCGCCTTAGGATACGGATCGCGCGGTCTCTTATCGCCTCATTTAATATTCCATGTAGTTTCACAGCCGTTCATTTGCCTCACTATTTCTGCAACTGTGCATCCATTTAGATATGCGAATGTTCCGCGTAAAAAAAAACAACTGCAATAACAACAACAAAAATAAGGAGGAAAAATCAAAGGATAATACATACATATGTATGCAGTCCGTGCGCTTTCATCACTCGCATGACTTGCTGGATCACCAATCTGGGCATCGCAAAGGTCGCCCTTCCGCGATTTCATCAATACTGCGGAAACAGGCGAATTCACGCCTTTCTATCGCGCACAACTTCTTAATTTCCTGCACTCGTTGCGGCACGACGTCGCAGTCGCTGCCCGTTCGTCCAGTGCACGCATTTCTATTCAAATCGTCTCTCGCAATCATCTCGTAATTATTGTTGTTTAGCTGCAGGATAATTAATAACGTGCGCAATCGCAATCACATAAAGCTTGAACGGCTTACCACACACGCGATGGAGCATTTAGTGATCATTCGGTGCAGGGCCCCAAAAAACTAAAAAAAAATAAAAAAAAACGCACGCTTGTGCACCACAGAACAAGCAAGCAGAGAAGAAAAATTAAGACGTGGGCTCCTTCCACATCACGACTTTAGCCCTGTGCTTCTTCGCTTAAGATGCGATCGCATTTCTGTGCAACGAGATTCGCTGCAGTTACCAGTTCCAGGTAGAAATGTTCTAGTTCTTAACCAGATTAGAAAATCACAGCTCCACACAGCTCCAGCTTCACCGGGTCAGGCCGTTGTGCAATACGCTCCTAATGGGTTGGGCACATCCCGACATTGAACCACTTCAGACTTGCTAATCGCATCCAACAAAAATTAGCTTGAGTTATTTTTTGGCCGCCATTGCGGAAGTTGAAAACATGTCAACTAAATCTGGTGCACCAATCAAAAATTTAATAACATATCATGAATTTCGTCGGAAAACTTGTTTTTGTTTATATTTCTCGAAGTGGTGAAGAACCACTTGAAAATCTTAATTAGGGTATTCCCTAGACTTTGGATAAGACCACACGATCCAAGAAAAGACAGAAAAGAAATGATTGTTCAAACAATAACCAATTCGAAATAAATATGTCAATATAATAATAACCTGTCATGAATAGTATTTTGTCGCGTACCCTTTCCTGGTGGTCGCACCTTTGCGACTTTATTACGGCAGCCATTGTTCCTACTACAGTCTTCTGCAAGTCCGCGTGTTCACTGCATTAGAGAATTCTTCCTCTTTTTTATGGTGTCACGTACGGATTTCCTATTAATTATTTCCTAGAAAATTTTTATGGCATATTGGTCTGCAGATTAAAACAATCAGTCAAGCATTTGTATATTGTGATGCTAAAGGCTCAAGCCACTTTGACTAGTTTTAATTAATGTTTTGGATCGTTATCGTGCCTGCGAAACGTTTTGGAAATTATGGATTAATTAAAATCTTTTATTATTTCTTAAGATGACTTCAATCACTTTTTTTTTAATATCAATATTTCTAATAAGTTGCCACATCTAATTTCTATTATTCTAACGAATTGAATAGAGGATTGGACACTGTTCGTAATTTATTTTTTCTTCATCCATCATTTATGACAACTAAATTTAGAGTTTTCAGATGCAGAGGTCACTGCTATTATAATTTAATTAGTAAAATGACAGATTGCGTATTAGAAATTGTAATTTACTATCCTTTTCAAACTACAAATACAATACAAAATTCTATACATTTAATTAAGCTTAATTAAAAATTTTAAATTATATAAAAAAAAAATAGCGCTATCGCCAGAAATTTGTTTACAACTAAAAAATCCCATCCCCGAATTCTTTCTCTAACTAACTGTCATGATTTTTTACCTATTCCGAAATGGCGTCCCTTTTAATAAAACCGAATGTTTAACTAATTAAATCCTTACCAAAAGGACAAAAGTCACATCCTGAATTTTTTCTGCTTACTATATTATAGCTCGAAATTCCTGAAGTGGCAGTTGATATTAAATATGTACAAAATCATTTTTAAATAATAATATTAAAATCAGGTGCAACAATTTATGATAATAAAATCCAGAACTTCAACTTACAATTACTGTTTTGCAAATGAAATGTAATTCAAATTGGCCAGTATCTATGATTTATCCATGCTCCCTTACTGTGTACTCGTAGTATTGTAAGCACTATAGAATTCAAGCCCACCTCCCAGCTCCTACCTCCCACCACCAGAATGGAGGGGTCCAGTTCCTTTGTCGAAATATACAAATTTATCACGGATGAGTTATGTCCATTCTTCAGTTTTGTATTGTTGCACAGGGTACATCTGAGGAGTGGTTGGACTGATACGATATAAATTTTTTTTTTCCAAAAAACTCCCAGTGCACCTCTTCCTTCAATGGCTTGATTAAAACATCAAAACATTTGTGGAATACGTAATGCCCCCGCGAGTAACATATGCAAATTTTATGCAACGTCATAAACTTTGCCCCAATGTCCATCGCATCACATAGCATGTGCCATGGATTTGATGTCCTCGGGCCGTGTGTGCTTCCCTTAACTTCTTAGAGTACAACAAAACCTGTAAAAGAGCTTTTTCGTTCGGAAAGAAGTAAAATATATCATTCCCGACAGTATCCATCATTGATAAATAATTCTCGAAAGTTCCTCTCGGATGCCCGCTGCACCGTCCAGATGAATAGCCAGATCCTCCTGTACCAACCCAATCCCAAGCTCCTTTAGTGCTCTCGTTACTTACATTTCACAGCATTCTTATGCTAGGGGAAATTTATTCACGAAAGGTAGGTATCCAGAGGAAAAATGCATTTTCCAGTGGAGGCAAAGAAATGGCGTGCAGGCAGGAAATGTCAGTGGTACACGCTGGGGAATCCGCCTCGTACTCTCAATATCCAGGTCCCCCATGACAATTGTTTTTTACAGCCTCGGGGGCCTGGAGAACCGAATCGCATGGGTATGAGGGGGTCTCATATAAATTTTAAATTGCTTCACCGCAAAATTCCACGGCCATTGTGCCAGAAGACACATAAACTTGGATCGGAAAGTCGAGAGGGTTGATGGAGCACCCCAGTGAAGTTCGTAAAATTTTTGAGTACCATTCTAAAGTTCCTAAGAGGTGTTAAGAACACCTACTAAGATACCAACTAATCCATTCGAGAGATCACTCCGTGAGAGATCATCTGAGCGTCTTCTTTTCAGGGCGTAGAATGCATCTGAATCGCTGTAGGGTATACACATGAATGCCAAGTGCGCTAATTTAATTACATTAATTGGAACTTTAAAAATCACACGAGCGTGAGAGGAATATGCAAGAATTACAAGAATACCGTGCACATCATAGGTATACTCGAAAAGCGATTTTTATTTTTTATTTTCGACAAAGAGACAGTGCAAATAATTGAGCCGCGTATGGAATTTTATTTCAATCTGCTCCCAACAGTGCAGAAAATTTTTGCTGTACACGATTGCGAGGGGTTTTCACATTTTGTAAAAATTCCGCAACAGTAATGAAATTCAATTTCTATGCGCAAAATTCATCTCCGTAATTATGCTTTTTGTTAACTATTAAATCTGTGTTTCTAGTTTTCTTAAAAAATGTAAAGAAAATATTCTCCGTATCCTCATGTCTTGTCTTGTGCAACACGATTTAAATTCGCCCTAAAAACGGAATCTCTTAACAAGTGCTCCACTTCCGTTATGGCTATTTTGCTAGTGGCATTAATGACTTCATTATTCGAACAGAAAATATTAAGAGATTAGAACGTTAAGTGGCACTTTCCTCTTCGACAACTGTCGTTAAACAAACCGAAAAATGTTCTTTCGTGTCAGTTGAAAGGATTTTGGAAAAACCATGAATATCGTATATAACACATTCCCTAACATGTTTATGTGATGAGCATAGTTAAGCATTTGGATTTTACCAGGATAACTAACTTTTGTCTTACAAGAACAGCAGCATTATGCAATCGGTTCGTTCCAGAGAAACAATAAATATTTATTACCAACTCGTAATAATATTCCTTCAGTCGAGATACGTTTGTATTGGCAATAAATGTTTTCTGTTTATGTCCAATTTAATTAGGTGTACAGAGCCACTTGAAAATTTAATTGTTTATATTTTGCTAGCTTTTAATTTAATTTATTACCAAGCTTAATACAAGCTAAACAATAACAATAACAAGTAAATAAACAAGTACACATTTTATGAAAAATTTGATAGGATGTTAAATGTTTTAATACTTTGCGGTTTTATAAGAAATAACACAAATGAAATTTTTAAAGGTACAGATTATGATAAAGTGGTTTTAATTTTCAGTTATGGGAATATGCCACAGAAACACTAATTAAAAGCAAAAGTTGGAAAGTGAAAGAACTACTCATAGCTACTACTACTCTCATATTTTTACAATGTCATTTAAATTATTTAAATTACTTGATCTAGTACTTCATTTTTCTCAATGATGGAACATTAGATGACCTTTTTTAATGACCTATTCTATCCAGATCTTCTTCATATAAAGCGTTAATCCAGCTATCTATACGAATCAATATACAGATCATGGGAAATTTCATAAAATTCCATTTTTATAAAACATCTAATTATTATATTTTAAATTATTTTATTATTTGACACTTCGTATTCTGACATTTGACAGCATTGAACATAGCTTCGATTTGATGGTTCATAAATTTCCCCTGGCGTTTTTTCAATTAAAAACGACATTGAAAAACACATCTTTTATTGGAAAATTGAATGTAATAAAAATATATTACAAATGATATTAATTTTTAATGAATCCAATGAGATGATGCGAAAACGTACCCAACGTTTTTTTTATTTAAATATTTTGCGTTAATAATTTGAAAACTAGGATCGATTCTTCTCCTATGCCTGAAAGAATGAGTTTCGGATAAATTAAGACGCCGCTTAATGCATTTGCAAGTGGAGCAATAAATTAAGACCTGAAGTTCCATTAAAGAATCTGTATTGAATTAATTCACTAATTAACCTGGACTTCAAATCGTCATTCACATCCCCTAGATGAGTACTGTGCAATTGCAGGTGTCACTCAGCTCCAGGTTCCTGGTACGGATCCTTTCAAGTGCACGCAATCGGACGAAGCGCTTCTGGTCATAGTCACCTAAACTGCATCGAGCAAATATTCACGTCCCACAGGCATTTAAAATTATTGTCCCGATGCGTGACTAAAAACTCCTCCGGCTTAATAAACCTGGGAGACTTTTCCGGCAGCTTCACTCGTTAGAGGGGGCCCCATCAGGCGCTCCACAGAACAAAGAGATGAGAAAAATTTGCAAACGATCATGGACAACTTATTCTGCGAAGACGAAAAGAAGAACACGAATGCAACTTCTCCCCGTTCCCCCCTATCCAGAATATAATTCTTGGGAACCCTTAGCTCCTTCCTGTCGGGGAGAGGGATATTGACATTTATTTATCTCCTGTATTATTTATTTATTTAGTTACTTATTTATTTGTTTACTCATTTCGCATACGATATTTTTTATTTTTTTTTTTTTGGTTTTACCTTCCCTTCCTCCACTTTCGGTTGCTCTTTTTGGCTCTCCACCGGGACCGATGTTGCACTGTGTCCGCAGCAATGAAATCGTGCAGCCATCTCGGTGTATCGCACTTCGGGGCACGCACGACTTCACTAGCTGAACAGGAATTACGAGCATTCCCAACACCGCTCGGATGCAGCACTAGGCCCCGGCCCTAGCCAAGTTCAAATTTAGATGCTTCAAATAAATGAAAACGACCGAGTTAAGGTTTTTTTTTTCTCGAATGTTTTCTTTGACCCGAGGTGAGTTGCTTGTGATACGGACGAAACATTTTCCTTTTTCTATTGTGATTGTGGCATCCTGAGCAGAAGTTCGAGCGCCTCAATCCACTGCAATGCAGTTTCGCTTTCAATATTCAAATTGAATTTCAGAAAAGCTTCTCTAGTTTGGGAATGGTAAATTAACAAATACCAGATCCTCCCCATCCTCCAGAACTCTTCTATTTCCAGGTCATAATATTGTATAAACATAGCGAATATTCGCATCTACTGTATACACATCCCATTCTAGTCTGTTCCTGTTTATTAAATTAGAGCAAGTAAAACTACGAAATTTCAATGATTTTTAATAAACGAAATCAAATTATGCAATCGCTTCTGTTTTTATACGTACCAAACATAATTTCACCTAAACTGAACATTGAACAACGAAGCAAAAGTAATAATTTCAACAGAATTCACATTTCCATATTCCATAAGATTATAAGAACATTCAACTTCTCATAATATATGATATATCACCTGGTCTCATTATCCTGAATGCACAATAAGCTAACTAGTTACAAAAAATATGTTCCAGGACATTGTGATAAACAAAAGTAGATTCTTTGGCAGCTCAAATTTCAATCTTACATTCATTAAAAAAAATGTATAAACTGAGACAGCGAAAACCGAAATAAAACCAAATCAACAAATGCAACTCCCAAAAACTTCTACAGAATCACAGTTTTCGAGAATAGCAGAATCTGGGAAATTTTCAGTTTCCGCGGAGAGGTGAATGCATATTATTTGCAATATTCGCGCTAATGTGGCTGCTCGCGTAGAACAACCGCTGGCCCAAGATGAATCTCGGAAAGTCGGAACCTGAATATGACATTCAGGGAAATTATCACAAAATGAGCGACGTGCAGATGACAGTACATAAATGCACAGTATCCGGTCCTCCACCTTTTATCCTTATTGCCCACTAAACCGCAAGAGGATTATAAGACTGCCAGACCCAAACAAAAGGTAATTTTCTTTGCCAAAAAGTCATCCAGGGGCCTACAGACTAAACCTTATGCTTCATGTCCTATGTGGCCCGAATTTATTTCCAAATTACACAATTGGTACCGGTGGAAAAGTTGGGAAAGTTTTTCATTTGGCATTTGTACTTCAGTCCAAGCAGTCGCTCCCGGTTCTCAGTGTGAGGAAATTTCCGTTATACCAACCCCCATCCCCACCCATTAACACACACCCGACTATATCTAGGTGCCCCTTTCCACCTAAGCAACAACAAAGCCAGATGAAGACGAAAACATAACAAAACACAACAAACAGGACCAAAGCGACGAAAACACAAGGAAAAACCCCAGTGGAAAATTGTTGAAAAATATCCAAAATGGCAGCCAAGCGATAATACTCGGAAGAAGTATGAAATGCAAAGTATGTAAAAAAAAAGGAGTTCCGAGGAGACCGGGAGGTAAACAGGATGAGTATTAGGACATCACGGCGGCTCCTGGTCGCGGGATGTGACAAGGGAACAAATGGAATATTCCTCGATATAGAAACTGTTCACCAAAAAACGAAATATAAAAAGAAAATCGTAAAAATTTTCGCATGCCTGGTGAAAATTCGGGGGAGGACGGCAGAGTGATTTTTCAATATGTCGTGGCTGCCAAAGACGAATTGTTTCCGTTCACGACATCCAGAAAGTTGTTACAGCCACAGTCGTAGCCAGACTTTACAATTTCGTGTTTGATTGTGCCGCCATTCGGGAGATCCCCAACCCCCCACGGCCACCAGCCACAATACACTCGGCGAGGGCGCTTGAGAGCGCCATTAAAACTGATGGCCCATTTCAAGTGTTTACGCTGCAAGTTACACGACGAATTTCCGTCCGATTAGAAAATATCGGTTTCGATAGATGCACTCTATTCGGTGTTTCCTTCAGTTGGTAGAAAACAAGGACGTCTCCTCAGTCTGCACACAATTCGCAAAACAAAATGTCTTACGCAAACAAAACAATTTCGGCTCGCAATTCTTCACTGCTGCAGGTCGTGCATATTGCAGTCTCCTACACTTTTGCGTTTTTTGCGAACCGACAGACTTCAATTCAATCACGATAAAAAATTGTGGTCCTCTGCTAAACGACAAGTCTTCGGTATGCAAGATTCTGCTGGATATGCTGGAGATGATCCATTCAACAATGCAAATGAACGCGCTCGAAATATGGCCAGTGCTGAAGGCTCACCTCGCCAGGCTTGATTTTCTCACTCCCACACAATGTGGCGAGATTCGAGGCAATTTTCCGAAGAAATCGCACCACCAGCAACACGTTGATCTGCAAACGTCTTCTGGAAGTCCTGGTGCCCTTTTTGGGCGATGCCCGAACGGTGTCGAGTATATGAGCGTCGCTGTTGACAACGGGCAACAGACGCAGAGAATTGAATTACGTTCGACGGATCGACGTACGTTCCCCGGGCTCCACAGATTGGGGGCTGCGGCCGGCAACGTAGGGGCTCCAGCGGCCGTCCTGTGCCCTCTGCCTCGGCTGCGGTGTGTTAATGAGTCTTGTCTAAGAGCTCAACTGTGAGATTAACGGAGATTACCTAGAAGTCCAGTCTCGATATTAGAGCTGGCCGTGTTTAATTGTTGTGTGTGGATCTGATAGGTTGCTCTTCCGAGTTCGTGCGCATACCCTCCCTTTTGCCTCCCTCCCTTTTTTTGATTCAAGGAGGCATTCGTGCGGGTCTGCGCACTCCGATTAATGGGGAGCTCCTTGGCTCAATCTCCCAGGGATCATTTCTCGTGACAAATGGAAATTACTTGCTGTAGTAGGAGCTTCCAGTGCGTCAGGATCTGTTGGATTACAGTCCCATTAGAACTAATCGCAGTAGTGAAATCGGGCTCCAATTCATTAGTTGGCGAGTCTTTATCTGTTAGTTCTAATGACTGTCCGATGAATCTTGTGTTCCGTGGAAATTGTTTGTTGTCAGAACGTCGCTGGAGTGAATGTCCCATTTAGCTGTATTTATTTTATTTCCACGATTTAACGTGCCGTATTTGTTCCCTCTTAATGAATTCATCTGCAAGTGGGAGAAAACTTGACCCAAAACGTTTTCCAAGCCATTCGCATTTTGAATAAACCGTCAAGGTTCAGTTAATTCTAATTTTACATGTTCACACAAAATTGCCATGTGGTATTATGATTTATTGAGAAACTCTTCAGAAGTGAGAAGCGTGTATTGAAAATTACCTTGAAGCACCTTCACCTCCAACGACACAATCTGAATGTTTTGGACCATCTTACTGAACGCATCCCTTATGAGAAAATCACAAAGTTTTATGCAAACACACGATTTCAATTTAAAATTTGAAAATAATTGAAGTAAGCATTGTTGATTAATGGATAAAAAAAAACTAATCGCATTGTATAATATCTGCGCTTTTGTTCATTTAATTGTTCGCTAATATAGTCTTGGAATTTGGCCAACTTTAACAGGAAACACGACATTTAATTGTTCATACCAATGCCACAAACAAAAATTATAATGTTGCTCAAGTCATTTTATGAAAACTAACGTTTTTTAAATTGCAATAACGATATTTGTTGCTCGTATTTTGATTGAACTATTCACGTTCATTATCTGATACATCTTTAGACTCCAGATTTTTTCGTGTCAACGAAGGATAGCCTCCTGCATAGGATCATTATCCCGGAACAAACGAAATCGCGGCAATTCGCCTTAATCAATATCAATTAAAATTAAAGGGTTCTCTTAAGAAATGAATTATAAAATTCATCTGAAAAATGCACTTCACTCTGCACCCTCCTCCTGCTTCTCCCCACCTGGAAACTGCATCCATCAAAATATAATATCCAAAATTTACTCGCTCTACTAAAGCAAGGTATTCCTTGTACCCATCTAGCTGGCAAGCTCCTTAATTTTTGTTCGTTTTAAATATTCAAAATCAAAAATTGCTTCTTGATTCTAAACTAAAACACTACTTTTTAATTTTTCAAAATTACCTAGAACAAGTCGCAAATTAATTTCACGGTGAAATTAATTTTTTATACAATCAAACGAAGGTAATGAAACTCCATTTTCACCTAGGTACTGCATCATTTTCTTTAGATAGAAATGAAAGTGGTTCCTATGTGGGGGAATTAAATTGAAAATGCAATTAAAAATTAATTACTATTATTTATAGTTCGTATCAATTTCTACTATTTTCTTAACTCAAAAAAAAATATATCCTCTTGATATCGGCAAAAGACTACACAAAATACATTTTTTGTTGTTTTCCTCTTCCAATGTTATAAATTTTACCTGGAAAAACTAGGCGCCGAATACTAGAGGCGGGTGACCGTCGATCGAAAATAGATATTGTTGTTAAATTACAGCAAAACCCAAAGGATTATTTAATATTCTCCATTTCAATTGTTATAACTTTTTTTTATTCACAAACAGTGACAACAGGACAAAAATCTTAAGCAGAATCAAAAGAACAGTGCAAATTCTATTTTACATCATAAATTACAAAACATAACATTTTCCAGTATCAATTTACAAGAACTAAACCATAAACAATAACAATACCGGCGCATATTACAGCCAGTCAGAGAACCAAGTGAGCTCTTGGACTATCATCGAAATTGCCTACATCCGCTGATTCACTTCCGGAGTCCTCGTTGGTCCTGCCGGATGCCCCATCCAAAGCAGTGATGTTTTGGAATGCATCCTGAAACATTTAATATAATTTCAATATAATGTACTTATTTCGGTAATTGGTAAAGACCACTGAAAACAAGTCAAAAATACTCACGTCCTTTTTCGAGTCCATCAAAATTTCGCATCCTTTTCCGGTGTGAAACAGTCGATGTATTGGTCTGCTCAGCTTGCTAATATGGCTCTCACTGTCCATATTTTGAGCTAAGTCTGTTCGCGATATCGGATTTTGGAAATGCATGTTGACGTTGAATTTTCCACAATTGGTTTTCCGTCGGTAGATAAAATATCCAACCACAGCCGCAAATAGTAAGAAAAATAGACTCAAGCAAACGGCGAGTGCCGTATTAGACGAAGACGGCTCCTGTGCCGAATTCGTTGGCTCCTTCACCATCTTCATCAGGGGCGTAGGTGTCGTAGAGCATCTCATTCCTTCGTCAACGTATTCTCCACTATGGCAAACACATCTCGGACCAAGCTCTCCCTGAACACACAGCAAGGAGCAATTGTTCACTTTGCAAGGATTATCCATCAATCTCTGATTCGATGCGGCAACCACTATAATATTTTCCGAATTGTAAACATTCAAATTAAACGCTTGACACTGGAACTCTCCATACAACTGGCACTTGACAGCTTCCGGTGATCCGGTATTGATTATATAAGCGGTGTTTTCGAAGATTGTCAGTCCGGAAGGATTCTTGATGGCATTTTCCATTTTAATTAGAGCCGTTGGTGATCCACCCCCGTATCCCACTACTTGAAGCGACCTCGTATGCAAATCCACAAAGTACAATTCCTTCTTGTACGGATCACATTCAAGGGATGTTAGAAATCCTGACACAGATGTGACTACATCCTTCTTAACGCCATCGAGTCCTGTCTTGTAAATCACACTCTTCGGATCTCCAAACGTATGGAAATGGACAACAACATAGAACAAGTGTTTGTTCACGGCGTCCACAGCCAGTGCCTTCACCACATCGCGCGGGGTGAACTGCACCAGCGGGATGCACAGGTACTTGGTGAAGAAGTCGCAAGCCTTAATCGAGTATCGACGCGAGTAGTCAATAACGTACACCAAGTTCGTAATCCAATCAACAGAGATTTGGCGTTTCGATCCCTCATCAACCACACTTCGGATGCTGCCATCGGTCAAATCGTATTCGAAGACATCCTCGGACTCCGCCACCGTGTAGTAGGCCCTCTTTTTGTGCACATTGACGCCCAGCCCACTGATTCTAGTGTCATTTAACGACCAAAGGACTTTCAGTGAAATTGGATTCTCACTTAGTTTTCGCACTTGATTGGACGACGTGTATAAGAGGTAGTGCTCACTTTCAATGGATTTGCAGCTAGTTTTTTCTGTCTTCAGCATAAATCCAGCGTAACAACTGCACCGGTACGAGCCAAATTCGTTTTCGCAAATTTGTGCACACGGCTTCCTCTCCACACACTCGTTGATATCGGAGCAGCTCTTTTTGTCGCCGTCCAGCCTAAAGCCATCGTTGCAACTGCAAATTGCCCCATATGGTGATGGGGTACATTTTTGCTGGCAGGCATGATTTACGCAGGCTGTTTTGCAGGTGGGACCCTCATCCTCGCCATCTTCGCAGTTCTCGAAGCCGTCACAAACCCTCAATTGGTCAATGCATGTACCATCTTTGCAATGGAACATTCCATCGTGGCAGAGGGTGGCAAAGTGGTGGTGTAAACTAGAGTTGTGGTTTTGGCAATCAAGTTCATCACTTCCGTCGCCGCAGTCCTTGTCACCATCGCACTTAAACTCCTTCCGGATACACTCTCTACTGTTTTTGCACTGGAACTCGTGGATGCTGCAGCCGTTACAACCGAATTCGTCCTCACCTCGAGGGCATTCAGCAGTTCCATTGCATTTCGCTCTTATGTCAAGGCATATGTTGGGATCTGAGCTGCATTGGAATTTTATTGGATCACCGAAACTGTCCAATTCGTTATCACAGCTAAATTGGTTGGCGTTGGAATTGCAATTCATCTCGTCGGAATTATCACCGCAGTCATCATTTCCATCGCATATTAATCTCTCATCAATGCACTGTCCAAATTTACATCGCGTAGATCCTTCTGGACACTCGTAAGACGCTAAAAAGGATTTAATTGAACTGGAGTAAAGAAAAATATATTGCAAGGAATTTACAGCATTTATCGTGTTCATCAGAGCCATCCGCACAATCCAAAGTGCCGTCGCACTCCCAGCTTTTCGGGATACAGGTTCCAATGGAACACTTGAACGTGTCCTTTTTGCAAGCTGAACTCTTGTGCTCGTTCAGTTTTTCACAGTTCAATTCATCGGACCTATCTCCACAGTCATCCACTCCGTCGCATATTCCAGTCAAATCAATGCAGCGGCCATTGTCGCACATATGCTGGTAATTGTGGCACTTAGTTTTTCGATCTGGAATTGCAAATAGTAGGCATAGTAAATAGGTGCAGGAAAAGCATAACAATCCCCAAAAATCTTACCGAAGAGATCGCAGTGCTCTTCATCGGACTTGTCCTTGCAGTGCACTACACGATCGCACCTATTTGCGCTGTCTATACACTGAGTTCCATCATGGCAGGCGAATTCGTTGAAGGAGCATATTTTGTGGGCGCGCTCCAAGGAACTGGCATCACAATCTTTTTCGTCCAGCCCATCTGCGCAATCCTTGTGTCCGTTGCATCGACGAGATGCCGTCAAACACTCTCCGGAGCCACATTTGAACTCGCAATCGATTTCCTCAATGCACGTTGTGTTCATGTTGTCCTTAAACACCATTCCAACAGGACATAGGCAAGCAGAAGCATATTGTCCGAGTGACACGCAAATGTCCGAGCAACCACCGTTATTGTGTTGACAGCGGTGCCTTGTCAAAACCAAGGGTTGCGTAGCTACTAAGGGAATTTCATGTGGAAGTTCCGCATTATTTGGAACATCAATGTCGACCTTTTTAATTGCCGCCAAATTGCTTTTGTGAGTGTAAAAAAGCGTTTTGGATCCGTAAATTGACCATGCCACGTCATCATCTACGATCGCCATAGACACAGGCGTCTTCAAGCCTGTTCGGAACAAGTGCCGGAAGGAACCCTCGTAATTAGAGAACTCAATTTTTCCACCCTGAGTGTCCAGCCAGAAGACAGTCTGTGTGGATGAATCAACGAAAAGTTGCATGGCTCCTTTTCCCAGGCTCTCTTCAACAATGTGAGTATGATGACCGCGTCCATGGAGTGGTTGAATATCAATGTGAGTATTTTGAGCGGAGTGCAGTGTTATGAACATATTTCTACAATAAATGCAATAAATAACTACAATGGCTTTGTTGATTGTGAATGTTGACTTACCCCTGTTCGGGAATTAAGGCCAAAGCGATGGGAATATCAGCTCCAGTGAAGTGATGAACGATTGCCCGGACTTTTGTTTGTAAGGACAAAACCTCTACAGTATGTCGTTGAACATCCGTCCAGTAAAGGTTATTGGCCAAATGATCTATAAAAAAATCGTTGTAAAATTACTTTTTTAAGTTTTAAAATTAGACTAATTACCGAAAGCGAGCGCAGTTACATTCCCAATATTATTTTCGACTATTTTCGATATCGATTTTTCTACAGGATGGACCTCATAAATTGCTCGTTGAATATTGTCAGCAATGAAAACAGTTCCTTTCAGCGTGTTGAAAACGATCTTGTTGATAAACATTGGTAGGGGGTGGACCTCATTTATTTTGTGCCTGCCAAATGTGGAATGATCCATGTGAATTAAATAGTTGCCAACACCTAAATACAGACGTTGTTTCTTCTGGAAATTCTTGCAAGATCGATGGTCGACACCGAGGATCATGCCTTCTGGGCAAGCACAGCTGGACGAATTGTTTGGACTCAATAAGCAAATGTGTGAACACTTATGATTTTGGCAGCCATGATTGGTGATCTTTGGTTGCATAGCGGAATGGTGTATAGTGATGTCGTAGATGTGTTTGTCTTTCGTAATTATTTCGTGATGTTTTCCAGTAAATTTATGACATGCATGGATACTCTTCGTCCCCCAATCCGACCAGTACAGACGATCCTCGAAAATGGCAATTCCATAGGGGTGTTTCAGTATGTCCTTAAGCACCACTCGCCTGTCGGTGCCGTCCAGCAAAGCACTCTCTATCGTCCCGTATTTAGCATCTGACCAGTAGAGCCTGTTGTTTGGAATGTCCAGCGCTATTCCATTTGGCCAGCGTATATTGTCGCTTATCAGCGCTTCAGCTGCAAGTCCATCCATAGTCGCGCGACCAATCATCGGCTTATCACCCCAATCAGTCCAGTACATGAGTCCATGGAGGGGATTCAGTGCAATTCCTCGCGGCTGATCTACATTTTTCACAATCAAAATCGCACAATGATAGCCGTTACTTGTGCACACTGCTATATGCTTCAGGGAGTTATCTGTGAAATAAATGTTGCCAGTTATCCAATCTATTGCCAAATCCTCCGGCGCTTCCAGTCCGGACGAAACAATAATCTCTTGTTTAGAGCCATCTTCACGCGCTCGTACAATACTCTCCGATTGATGCTTTATATCAGTCCAGTAGACACTCGTACCATCAAAGTCGACGCCGATGACTTGAGACAAATTCGTTGCTATAGGGTAGACGTGCCTATTCTTGAGGTAGATACCCTTAATACTTTTTTGCGTAGTATAAAAAAGCAAGGGCTCTCCCCCGCGCACAGTACAGGTTCTACCATCTCTTTCCATTTTGAATTTATTTGTGCATGTGCAAGTATACGATCCATTTGTGTTTACACAGCCTTGACTGCAAACGCCATATTTTTTGCACTCATCGACATCCTCGCAGATTTTTTTGGTAGAATTGAATAGATATCCCTTCGGGCATATGCAAGACCGCCCCGATGGGAAAGTATGGCACTCACTTTTTTCAGCGCATTCCAATTTCTCGCATTTTTCGCCATCTTCATTGCATTTTCCACCTTCATCACTGGAATCATGACAATCATGGAATCCATCACAAACCTTACTCAATGAAATGCAGGAACTGTTATCCCTGCACAAAAATCTATGATCCTCCAAATTGCAATTCGTCACTACAAACAGAAAACTTAACCTCAAAAAGAAGAATGTACTTGGAAAGGATACTCACCACAGCCCACCTCGTCACTTCCGTCACCGCAATCGTCGTAGCCGTCGCACACCCAATCGTGGCTCTCCAAACAGTGTTTGTTTTTACAAACAAAACCGTGACACCTCTCTTCGATCCCCAAACATCCTATCGTCTCATCCGAATCATCAGCACAGTCCTTGTGTCCATCGCATATCATGTCCAGCGGCACACACATCTTATCAGTGCACGTGAACTCGAACTGCGTGCAGAGTGGGTGATCGTGGGGACGGGCACAGTTCTCCTCATCATCCCCCATGGGGCAATTCTCGAATCCGTCGCACATGAAATCAGCGGCTATGCAAGTCGTGTTGTCGGCACATAAATGCCATTTTGGCAACCTGCACGTTTGCAACTCTGAACGAAAAGATTTTGTGAAAAAGACACGCGGTCGAAAATTTACAGTTCGCATTTACCGCAATCGTCTTCATCGGAACTATCGGGACACTGCGCTCTTCCGTCGCAAACTTCTTCCGTTTTTATGCAGGTTCCGTCGCGGCAGCGAAATTTCTGAGGTCGCGGACAGTCGAGGGCGAAACAGGAACACAGAAAAACACTTAGCACGAGGGACGCCTTAAGACAAAGCGCCGCCCTGGAATCAGATCGCCACGTGGGCAAAAATATATTTTGTTTTAAAATTATAATTACATCACGGAACAGTTTTTTTAGCGCGCAATTACATTATTGTTAATTATTATGAAATATATTGAACACAATACTTACATTTTTGATCTCCAGTTTTAATTTAAAAAATTGGTGTGGTGATTCTGTTTGGGAGATCAAAAGCGGGCAACGAACAAGAAACAACTGAAATAGACAATTGTTGCAGTCGCAGTCAGCAATCGCTATTGAACTCAAACTGTTATTAACTGTTTTCTGCTGTTCAGCGAAGAGATTCGGTATTCCGACGAACGTAAGGAGGCGAATTTAGTGATCTCTCTGTACCTACGCACAGGCCCAGAGCCCGATTTCTACATTCGAATCAGAGAATAAAGTAGATAATAATAAAACAGAAAATTCTGGATCACAATCAACATTTCTCCATTGAGAATCATTTAATAATTTATGAAAACTAAAATTGCCCTCATATTGCCTTCAAATTAGTTGTGGAAATGTTTCAATAGATTCTCTAAAATCTCCACAGTCTGATTTCTAGCTTACTTTTACAAAATCAATCACATTTACTGTTTTAAACCATTTTGAGTGTTGTTAAAACTAACACGACTGAAAACTTTTTATCACCATTCCCAAAATTCCTTTTTGTTGTTCTTGAGTAAATATACAATTTTGCGTAAGTATAGCTCATAATTCCCCATCGCCAATGCATTCATTTTTATGAGGGGCATTTACAAATATAGCATAGGAAATTACAATAAATAATTATATTTCGGAAGGATGTTTGAAAATATTGATCAAAATGCTCTCCATTTACTCTACTGTACTCATTGTAATGATTAAGCAAAGTAATCTCAGCAACTGTTTACTCGAACTGTATTTCTGCAATTGTATAAAGAATGCTTATTGCAAATAAAGATGCTTATTGCCTCGCTGCACCTGCTGGTGCTGACATTCGTTTTGAAAAAGCTTTCCACCCAAGAACTGCCAACATGTGGAACTAGTCAAGATCAATACATTATTATTGAAAAGCAGAAATGGAGTGACCGTGTTTTAAGTAATGATTACTGGCGAACAAATTTTAAGAGCAGTTATAAAAATACTCGTATTTGTCGAATGTTCTTTTTTTAATGCTATTTAATTCTCACAAAATTGCTACTCAGAATTCAGATTCTTCAAACCGGCAAAAATTGTACACGAACCTTTTCACCAAAGGTTCATGTTTTAGGTTAACATAATTAGAACCATAGACAAAGTAAGAATATTCTTACTTTGTCTATGTTAGAACTTAGAACCCCCTAGGAATTGTTGCCAAAATAACCGGTTTTCGGTATTTTTCACCTCCGGTTAAACCGGACGGTTACCGCTCGAAATCCCCGGTTTCTGAAATAACCGATTTTCGGTTTTTGTTACATAAAAACAACGTTTCAGGATAATAATTTTAATTTTTATGAAACCGGTTGTATATGTTTGAGATTATTAAATTAAACTTAATATGTTATGCACCATTTAATTAATTTACACATAAGTTTTAAATGAATCAAGCAATATTGATGATCCAATGTGTTTAGGAAGTCTCTTTCAATAATATGTTGAGCTGTGAGTCGACTGCTATAACATCGGAATCAACAACATTTAAAGACGAAACTAATCTGTCCAAAATTAGGTATTGATAACTACGGCATATGCAACTTTTACTTTGCTACCAATAAACAAAAGGGTCGCTACTTCTGGGTAGCAATGGCTACTCCATAAGTTAAAGCCTCACTTCAGACAACCGACGATAATTGTAGTTGTAAACTATCAACTGAAATTGAGAAACAACGTCTAAGGTAACCAAAATACCGGTTTTCGGTTTAAACCGGTAAGTTTTTCCCTTCCTGGGAACGATCTGAGTATAGTGCACTACGCCACTACGCAGTAGGCCTTATAGCACTTCGTCAGAGGTAAATGCATAATGACTTTGATCAGCATTCTGGGAATTTTCATATTCCAAATAATGAATGTCTTATATATTAATAAATTATTTAATTATAATTAAAATATCTTGTTCCTTACAAAGGCCCTCTAACGAATATTTGAAAAATTAGCAACCTGTGGCAAAAATTGTGACTTAAAGTTAGCACTTCGGATGTGTATATCCTGCTTTCGCAAACCAGATACCAACAGAATTATATTTGAGAGAAAGAGATGTAGTGCTGTGTATATTAATTTACCTAAAAAAATTTTATTTCATAGGTATAATAGCTGTTACATGGCAACTCAAAGAAGTTCCCTAGATTTTTCACGGGATTGCAATAATTTTACTCACGTTTCGTTCTTTGAATAGCATATGAATTTCTATAATGTTTCTCATGAACCGAATTTTTAACGAAGGATACCTCTCAGTCGGTATGGTCTAGAATTTTTTCATTCTTGTTCCCATGATCAGCGTCCCAATATTCTTCAGAAATCACCAACAATACATACACGCAGTTGTTTCCAAAAAACTAAGGGTGAAATCTCAAATTTTCTGTTTAACACTCGATTACCGCTAAACTATAATGTTTGGGAGGAATATCGTAATAACATGTATTTAATAATAATAATGTTTCAAAATTGCTTATAAATGTAGGATTTTTGCTATTGTCTGACTCCCGCTTTAAGCAAAATCTTAACAATCTTAAATAGAGGAAATGGGTGCTAACAATTTTAAGTCGTCAGTATGTAAAAGAGATTTGCCAAATTTAAAATAACGTATGACATCGTCAATAGCTATTAGAAATAGAGCAGTGTTTTTTAGACAAACCGAAGATAAACAAAACCAAAAAAGTTGGAAGCTTTTTAACTTTCGTAGTTACAGCTGTTTTCCTGAAAGACTGTAAATCGTTGTTCAAGAGTTGGTTGGCCGGAAGCCGACATGGGAGACGCGGGGACTTTTGTTTCTGTGTTCTCCTTGACTAATACTTTCTACCTGCCAATTTTCACCTTTACATGAATTACTTCAAGGTCAAAACCTAAAATTCTTGGGCTATTACTCCGTGGACGTAGATACGTGTTGATGCTTTCTGGAAGAATACTATATTCGTATACAACATCGTGAGACACAACAGTTTTTGTTCTAGTTCTGAAATCCTCCCACTGGGGGTAGTGCGTGAGCCTGGCACCCTCACAACGTAAAATTATTTCTTTTGTTTTTTTATTTAATGTGTCCTCTTCGCTTTTTGTTTCACAATCGGGGGGAAAATAAAAGTTCCTGTTCAATGCAAAGTAGTAAAATATACACGACTTAATAGTGATTTTCAGAGTTTCAAATAAAGTGTTCCCTCGGGAAAAAATGCCAAAAGAGCACATTTTCAAAACCTATTTCAATCAACTTCAAATCCTTTCTTTTTTTCGGTTCTCTTCTAAGTATTTTTGAATGAGTTTTGTATGCTTTGAAAACTAATGTCCCCTCAACGAAACGACAAGCTTTTAATAAAGAAAAAAAGTAATATTTTGATAACTTTCAATACTTATTTTTTCCAAGTACAAGTTTTGTGTAAATAATTTTTATGCAATAAGTTACAAGTTTAAGTTCTGAGTGTATTAATTGTTGCAACTGAATCTAGAACTAATAAGTTTAAAATACTAAAGAACCTTAAATCAAAATAGGACATATTTAATAAATTAATCACGTTTGTCGTCAATTCTATTCATAGGGAATATTGAAACCACAACTATTTGCGAGACCAGCTCACTGCGAAGTTTTTACCAAGCGTTGAAGACACTCTCTAAAAGCAATTAGAAGCTCTTCCACATTTTCACTGTTGACAACCATTGGAGGTTTTAGTTTGACGACATTGTCGTCTAGTTCATCAAAGCTGACCGGGGGCTTATGGACGCTCTTCATGCGATTCACCACCCATCCAGCCTCTTCAGTTTCCGGCTCACGACTGGCTTTGTCCTTCACCAATTCAATGTCGATGGAGACTCCAATTCCTCGAACATCACCATCATTATCAAACTCTGGCTTTAGCTGCGTGGTGCACTGCTCCAGCAAATAATTCCCAACTTTAAAGACGTTCTTCTGAAAGTTTTCGCGTATGAAGACATTGCAATCCAGTTCATCACTTCCGTCGCCACAGTCATCTTCACCATCGCACTTAAACTCCTTCCGGATACACTCTCTGCTGTTTTTGCACTGGAACTCGCGGATGCTGCAGCCGTTACAACCGAATTCGTCCTCACCTCGAGGGCATTCAGCAGTTCCATTGCATTTCGCTCTTATGTCAAGGCATATGTTGGGATCTGAGCTGCATTGGAAACTGTCCAATTCGTCAGAGCATCTCATTCCTTCGTCAACGTATTCTCCACTATGGCAAACACATCTCGGACCAAGCTCTCCCTGAACACACAGCAAGGAGCAATTGTTCACTTTGCAAGGATTATCCATCAATCTCTGATTCGATGCGGCAACCACTATAATATTTTCCGAATTGTAAACATTCAAATTAAACGCTTGACACTGGAACTCTCCATACAACTGGCACTTGACAGCTTCCGGTGATCCGGTATTGATTATATAAGCGGTGTTTTCGAAGATTGTCAGTCCGGAAGGATTCTTGATGGCATTTTCCATTTTAATTAGAGCCGTTGGTGATCCACCCCCGTATCCCACTACTTGAAGCGACCTCGTATGCAAATCCACAAAGTACAATTCCTTCTTGTACGGATCACATTCAAGGGATGTTAGAAATCCTGACACAGATGTGACTACATCCTTCTTAACGCCATCGAGTCCTGTCTTGTAAATCACACTCTTCGGATCTCCAAACGTATGGAAATGGACAACAACATAGAACAAGTGTTTGTTCACGGCGTCCACAGCCAGTGCCTTCACCACATCGCGCGGGGTGAACTGCACCAGCGGGATGCACAGGTACTTGGTGAAGAAGTCGCAAGCCTTAATCGAGTATCGACGCGAGTAGTCAATAACGTACACCAAGTTCGTAATCCAATCAACAGAGATTTGGCGTTTCGATCCCTCATCAACCACACTTCGGATGCTGCCATCGGTCAAATCGTACTCGAAGACATCCTCGGACTCCGCCACCGTGTAGTAGGCCCTCTTTTTGTGCACATTGACGCCCAGCCCACTGATTCTAGTGCCATTTAACGACCAAAGGACTTGCAGTGAAATTGGATTATCACTTAGTTTTCGCACTTGATTGGACGAAGTGTATAAGAGGTAGTGCTCACTTTCAATGGATTTGCAGCTAGTTTTGTCTGGCTTCAGCATAAATCCAGCGTAACAACTGCACCGGTACGAGCCAAATTCGTTTTCGCAAATTTGTGCACACGGCTTGCTCTCCACACACTCGTTGATATCCGAGCAGCTCTTTTTGTCGCCGTCCAGCCTAAAGCCATCGTTGCAACTGCAAATTGCCCCATATGGTGATGGGGTACATTTTTGCTGGCAGGCATGATTTACGCAGGCTGTTTTGCAGGTGGGACCCTCATCCTCGCCATCTTCGCAGTTCTCGAGGCCGTCACAAACCCTCAATTGGTCAATGCATGTACCATCTTTGCAATGGAACATTCCATCGTGGCAGAGGGTGGCAAAGTGGTGGTGTAAACTAGAGTTGTGGTTTTGGCAATCAAGTTCATCACTCCCGTCGCCGCAATCCTTGTCACCATCGCACTTTAACTCCTTCCGGATACACTCTCTGCTGTTTTTGCACTGGAACTCGTGGATGCTGCAGCCGTTACAACCGAATTCGTCCTCACCTCGAGGGCATTCAGCAGTTCCATTGCATTTTGCACTTATGTCAAGGCATATGTTGGGATCTGAGCTGCATTGGAAACTGTCCAATTCGTTATCGCAGCTAAATTGGTTGGCGTTGGAATTGCAATTCATCTCGTCGGAATTATCACCACAGTCATCATTTCCATCGCATATTAATCTCTCATCAATGCACTGTCCAAATTTACATCGCATAGATCGTTCTGGACATTCGTAAGACGCTAAAAAGGATTTAATTGAACTGGAGTAAAGAAAAAAATATTGCAAGGAATTTACAGCATTTATCGTGTTCATCAGAGCCATCCGCACAATCCAAAGTGCCGTCGCACTCCCAGCTTTTCGGGATACAGGTTCCAATGGAACACTTGAACGTGTCCTTTTTGCAAGCTGAACTCTTGTGCTCGTTCAGTTTTTCACAGTTCAATTCATCGGACCTATCTCCACAGTCATCCACTCCGTCGCATATTCCAGTCAAATCAATGCAGCGGCCATTGTCGCACATATGCTGGTAATTGTGGCACTTAGTTTTTCGATCTGGAATTGCAAATAGTAGGCATAGTAAATAGGTGCAGGAAAAGCATAACAATCCCCAAAAATCTTACCGAAGAGATCGCAGTGCTCTTCATCGGACTTGTCCTTGCAGTGCACTACACGATCGCACCTATTTGCGCTGTCTATACACTGAGTTCCATCATGGCAGGCGAATTCGTTGAAGGAGCATATTTTGTGGGCGCGCTCCAAGGAACTGGCATCACAATCTTTTTCGTCCAGCCCATCTGCGCAATCCTTGTGTCCGTTGCATCGACGAGATGCCGTCAAACACTCTCCGGAGCCACATTTGAACTCGCAATCGATTTCCTCAATGCACGTTGTGTTCATGTTGTCCTTAAACACCATTCCAACAGGACATAGGCAAGCAGAAGCATATTGTCCGAGTGACACGCAAATGTCCGAGCAACCACCGTTATTGTGTTGACAGCGGTGCCTTGTCAAAACCAAGGGTTGCGTAGCTACTAAGGGAATTTCATGTGGAAGTTCCGCATTATTTGGAACATCAATGTCGACCTTTTTAATTGCCGCCAAATTGCTTTTGTGAGTGTAAAAAAGCGTTTTGGATCCGTAAATTGACCATGCCACGTCATCATCTACGATCGCCATAGACACAGGCGTCTTCAAGCCTGTTCGGAACAAGTGCCGGAAGGAACCCTCGTAATTAGAGAACTCAATTTTTCCACCCTGAGTGTCCAGCCAGAAGACAGTCTGTGTGGATGAATCAACGAAAAGTTGCATGGCTCCTTTTCCCAGGCTCTCTTCAACAATGTGAGTATGATGACCGCGTCCATGGAGTGGTTGAATATCAATGTGAGTATTTTGGGCGGAGTGCAGTGTTACGAACATATTTCTACAATAAATGCAATAAATAACTACAATGGCTTTGTTGATTGTGAATGTTGACTTACCCCTGTTCGGGAATTAAGGCCAAAGCGATGGGAATATCAGCTCCAGTGAAGTGATGAACGATTGCCCGGACTTTTGTTTGTAAGGACAAAACCTCTACAGTATGTCGTTGAACATCCGTCCAGTAAAGGTTATTGGCCAAATGATCTATAAAAAAATCGTTGTAAAATTACTTTTTTAAGTTTTAAAATTAGACTAATTACCGAAAGCGAGCGCAGTTACATTCCCAATATTATTTTCGACTATTTTCGATATCGATTTTTCTACAGGATGGACCTCATAAATTGCTCGTTGAATATTGTCAGCAATGAAAACAGTTCCTTTCAGCGTGTTGAAAACGATCTTGTTGATAAACATTGGCAGGGGGTGGACCTCATTTATTTTGTGCCTGCCAAATGTGGAATGATCCATGTGAATTAAATAGTTGCCAACACCTAAATACAGACGTTGTTTCTTCTGGAAATTCTTGCAAGATCGATGGTCGACGCCGAGGATCATGCCTTCTGGGCAAGCACAGCTGGACGAATTGTTTGGACTCAATAAGCAAATGTGTGAACACTTATGATTTTGGCAGCCATGATTGGTGATCTTTGGTTGCATAGCGGAATGGTGTATAGTGATGTCGTAGATGTGTTTGTCTTTCGTAATTATTTCGTGATGTTTTCCAGTAAATTTATGACATGCATGGATACTCTTCGTCCCCCAATCCGACCAGTACAGACGATCCTCGAAAATGGCAATTCCATAGGGGTGTTTCAGTATGTCCTTAAGCACCACTCGCCTGTCGGTGCCGTCCAGCAAAGCACTCTCTATCGTCCCGTATTTAGCATCTGACCAGTAGAGCCTGTTGTTTGGAATGTCCAGCGCTATTCCATTTGGCCAGCCTATATTGTCGCTTACCAGTGCTTCAGCCGCAAGTCCATCCATAGTCGCGCGACCAATCATCGGCTTATCACCCCAATCAGTCCAGTACATGAGTCCATGGAGGGGATTCAGTGCAATTCCTCGCGGCTTATCTACATTTTTCACAATCAAAATCGCACAATGATAGCCGTTACTTGTGCACACTGCTATATGCTTCAGGAAGTTGTCTGTGAAATAAATGTTGCCAGTTATCCAATCTATTGCCAAATCTTCCGGCGCTTCTAGTCCAGATGAAACAATAATCTCTTGATTTGAGCCATCTTCATGCGCTCGCACAATACTCTCCGATTGATGCTTTATATCAGTCCAGTAGACACTCGTACCATCAAAGTCGACGCCGATGACTTGAGACAAATTCGTTGCTATAGGGTAGACGTGCCTACTCCTGAGGTAGATACTCTTAATACTTTCTTCCGTAGTATAAAAAAGCAAGGGCTCTGCCCCGCGCACAGTACAGGTTCTTCCATCTCTTTCCATTTTAAACATATTTGTGCATGTGCAAGTATACGATCCATTTGTGTTTACACAGCCTTGACTGCAAGCGCCATATTTTTTGCACTCATCGACATCCTCGCAGATTTTTTTAGTAGAATTGAATAGATATCCCTTCGGGCATATGCAAGACCGCCCCGATGGGAAAGTATGGCACTCACTATTTTCAGGGCATTCCAATTTCTCACATTTTTCGCCATCTTCATTGCATTTTCCACCTTCATCACTGGAATCATGACAATCATGGAATCCATCACAAACTTTACTCAATGAAATACAAGAGCTTTTATCCTTGCACAAAAATCTATGATCCTCCAAATTACAATTCGTCCCTAGAAACGAAGATGTATGAAGGGCACAGTTCTCCTCATCATCCCCCATGGGACAATTTTCGAGTCCGTCGCACATCATATAAGCGGCTATGCAAGTCGTGTTGTCGGCACATAAATGCCATTTTGGCAACCTGCACGTTTGCAGCTCTGAAGGAAAAGTTTTTGTGTAAAAGACACGCGGTCGAAAATTTACAGTTCGCATTTACCGCAATCGTCTTCATCGGAACTATCGGGACACTGCGCTCTTCCGTCGCAAACTTCTTCCGTTTTTATGCAGGTTCCGTCGCGGCAGCGAAATTTCTGAGGTCGCGGACAGTCGAGGGCGAAACAGGAACACAGAAAAACACTTAGCACGAGGGACGCCTTAAGACAAAGCGCCGCCCTGGAATCAGATCGCCACGTGGGCAAAAATATATTTTGTTTTAAAATTATAATTACATCACTGAACAGTTTTCTTTAGCGCGCAATTACATTATTGTTAATTATTATGAAATATATTGAACACAATACTTACATTTTTGATCTCCAGGTTTAATTTAAAAATTAGTGTGGTGATTCTGTTTGGGAGATCAAAAACGGGCAACGAACAAGAAACAACTGAAATAGACAATTGTTGCAGTCGCAGTCAGCAATCGCTATTGAACTCAAACTGTTATTAACTGTTTTCTGCTGTTCAGAGAAGAGATTCGGTATTCCGACGAAATTAAGGAGGCGATTTAGTGATCTTTCTGTACCTACGCACAGGCCCAGAGCCCGATTTCTACATTCGAATCAGAAAATAAAATAGAAAATAATAAAACAGAAAATCCTAGATCACAAACAAAATCTCTCCACTGAGCAGAGTAATTAAGTTTTGGCACGAAGAATCATTTTATACAAATAAAATTTGCACACAAATTGTCTCATATTACTACATACTAAATTTTCAGGCAAATCGACTGGGACCACTTTCCCATTTTCCATTTTGTGTGAGGTCCTTTGTCGAAAATGTCGAAATTTTTCGAAAGTTTTCGAAACTACCTTTTGCGTCGTCCTTAGGTCGTGAGAAGTAAGATTAATTAACGCATTTTTGGGATTGCTTTAACTCTTTAAGAACTGCAGGGTCATACTTAAAGTATGTGCAGACTCTACGGAATTATATATAGTATACATAGTTTTATATTATTACATTTTCATATTATTATATTTTTATATTACATTACATTTTTTTACAAACTTAATATTATAAATGTAAGAAGTTCTTAATTACCATCAATTTGATATCCCGCACCATATAAATTGACTCGCTATAATCCTTTCTTGGATAAAAAAAATACGTATGAAAAAATGTTTTGTCCGAGCACTGCTTTCTGATTCGAAAAAATAGAAAGAAAACGCATGTAACATTTGAAGTTTATTGGTGCAGTGGTTTTCCGGTTTTCGCGATATATAGTCGTCACCGATTTTGTGAAGTAGTTTTGAGAAGAACGCGGCGTAAGATCTTCTAACCCTTCTCAGGCGGTCATTATCATTGTCCCACAATTGCTGTTCACAAAACATTAAAATAATTATTTAAAAATACCCTTAGATTTTCAAATCGTATTTCAATCGACTGTAAATCCTCCCTTGTTTTTTGTGGGTCTCTTCTGAGTATTTTTGTATGCTTTCAAAACACCTTTATTCAAAATCCTTTTAAAAAATAGAACAAACCCTTTTATGAAGCAAAAAAGTAATATTTTTGGTAACTTTCAATACTTTATTCCCAGTACGAGTTTTGTGCGAACAATTTTAGTGCAATGAGTTCTGAGTGTGTTATTTGTTGCAATTGAATGCAGAACTAATATGTTCAAAATACTAAAGACAATCTTAAACTAACTTAAAAATAGGTAATTTAAACTGAGATAGGTAGGACAGATTTAATCAACTGATCACGTTTTTCGTGAATTTTATTCACAGGAATGTTGCAAAGCACAACTATCTGTGAGGGTGGCACACTGCAGCCGTGTTTAGCAAGCGTTGAGAGACACTCTCTGAACCCCAGCAGAAACTCGTCCGCGTTCTCACTGTTGAAAACCATTGGAGGTTTTAGTTTGACGACATTGTCGTCTGGTCCATCAGAGCTAACCAGGATCTTATGGACGCTCTTCATGCGATTCACCACCCATCGAGCCTCTTCAGTTGCTGGCTCACGACTGGCTTTGTCCTTTACCAATTCAATGCCGATAAAGAGTCCAAGTCCTCGAACATCTCCAACATGATCAAACTCTTGCTTCAGCTGCGCGCACTGCTCCAGCAGATAGTTCCCGACTTTAAGGGCGTTCTCCCGTAAGTTTTCCTCGTCGATGACGCGCATGACGGCATTAGCAACTGCACAGGACACAGGGTTCCCTCCATATGTGTTGAAGTAGCAGATGCCGGAGGCAGCAAAGCTGTCTGCGATTTCCGGGGTGGTGACCACTGCTCCAACAGGATGTCCGTTGCCCATCGGCTTAGCGATGGTCACGATATCGGGTATAACATCCTGTGTTTCGAAGGCCCAATAGTGAGATCCCACCCGACCGAATCCTACTTGGACTTCATCTGCAATGCAGACGCCACCAGCCTTTCGAACGGCGCTGTAAACTTTCTTCAAGTATCCATCGGGAGGAATTATTTGACCACCACAACTCTGCAAGCTCTCGGCAATAAAACCAGCGATTCCTTTGCCCTTAGCTTTCAAATCGGTAATAATATCATGAACCGGTTTGGCATATAGTTCACCCAAGTCGCTTGCGGAGTTATTCTTGTCGGTATATTGACCACGATAGGTGTCCGGACATGGAGCCACATGCACGTAATCGGGTTTGCGCTCACCACCTGGCTGGTTGAACTTATAGGGAGAAATGTCCATCACCGATGTCAAGTGACCATGATATGCGCTAGAATAGGATACATTAAAAACTGATCGTAATTTTGAATAAAGTGCATTTACTGGTCCAAAGTGATAACGTCTTCCTGCTTGGTATGAGTCTTTGCTAAACGTAAGGCCAAATCATTGGCTTCCGATCCGGAATTCACAAAGAAGCAAATGGATAAATCGCCAGGCATTTTGGAAGACAGTGTTTTGGCACACTGCACCAGTTCATCATGCAGGAAACGGTTGTTCGTTGACAATGTTGCCATTTGGGTGGATCCGGCTTGAACAACCTTCGGATGGCAATGACCAACTGGAAACCAAAAAAATATATATGAATCAGCATTTTTAATATCTAGCATTTCATTTGAGCAATTTGGTCGAATAGAGGTTATCAATCACAAAATAAAAATACATATCTAAAAACAGGTTAAATTGATCACGATCGAAGCATGACACGACGGTCTCAGAAAATGCTACTCAAAATACTCATTTATCAACAAATCGCAAATTAGATAAACAAAGCTAGCTAACTTGTTCTTGTTTGTTCGAATGTTTGTTTGTTCAATTGTTTGTTTATTAATTGATCTAACAACGGTGCAATTAAGTTGAGTCGCACATAGATTAGACATTCAGCAGCGATATCACTCGTCAGAAGTTTTCCACTGACCTGATAAGCATCCATGGAAGACGTCAAGCGATATAATCTCCGCAAATAAGTCTCGTGACTTTACTGCGCCCGATTTGTAACGTGTCCGCAGTTATCGCATGTGAATGAACCAGGACAAAGGGGAGACAATCGTATTTGGTGCGGGGTCAACGTTTTTGGAGGGGTGGAATGGATTATCGATGATCTGTTTCTTTAGATGCGTGATATAATCGGAAAGATTTGTCTTTTGTTGCGGCCGATTGTTGTACGTTTGATTGCTGTCTTATCGTTGGATCTTGGATGTTTTCTACTCTCTTGTTGATTAGAGGATCAATTAGATTACAGATGTGACCACTAACCGGCCTTTCTTCTAACGTAATCTAGTGCGATTATGACATTTATATTGCATTATAATACATATAAGGGAAAAATATTTATAAAAATCTCCCATACTAGATTCTTCGATCCTTAAGTCTAATCTGCAAGTTCATAACTAATCAAAGATCCTCTGTAAATTTTGTTCATAAGACAATCGTGAATATATGTATGTATGCCGTTAATCTATACGTCAGTCAAGCAATTTGCAAACTAATGCAGCTAGAAACAATTGTAGGTCAACGAGATCAAACAGAGATCACGAGGATTATATAAGCGAATTTGTGATTCCGTATCGTCAACGTACAAATCAGTTGAATTTAAGTTCTTCCACTAGCACCAGAGACGCCTAGATAAGGGCGTTTAGCGATAGTGTCTTGTGCTGATAGCTCTCTGAAATTAGGCCGCCACTATCACGCTCATTAAATACGGGAGCAGTCTCTGGCAATATAACTTCCTTTTCCCTGAGCGCGATCGGTGCACGTGAATCTCACGAGTTCCGTCAGTTGGCGGTCAATGTGACTCCGATAAGATTCCGTTGACGAAAAGTGAATGCAACGCAAGTGTTACACAAGAAGTTTCTATTTGCGAATCTCAAGGATAAGACTGTACAGTTTGAGGTGTTTCTGTTTTTGACGCATCACCAGTGTACATAACTAGTGCACTTTATTACTGCAACAAAGCGTTCTCACTAGTCACTACACTTTACTATCGTAATTTAAGTAGAGTAAACAATTCCAAAATATTTTTTTTTATTTTTAAAAAGTAATAATATCTAACGATAAGTCCTTCCCTATTTTCTTTATCTTCACTTTGTAACAAAGTGACAAGCAGAAAAACACTTTGTAGAACTTAAAAGCTCACTTAACATACTGTCATAAACAATACTTCATTTATATAATATATAATTACAAGGATTTTATAATTATTTGTATTAATAGATCACGCGTACACAAGTTCTATATTTAGACAATGAAAAGCCGTAATTAAATGAAATTCTCTTTTCTTTGTCCACTGTTTATTCGAAACATTTTCTGATAATTAATTAAAATCTGTTCTATAAAATAGAAGTTTCATTTTGAAGAATTTTACTGTATTCAACATATTTAAAAAACCACTCCATCCAACAAATTACAATTTCAACAAATGTTTTGCATTTCCTCTAGCCAAAACAAACTGAAAGTGGAAATAATAAGAAGAAAAAAATATTTTTTTTTGCTGTAATCGCAAGAATTTTTTTCTTTTTCTTTAAGATTTAATACAAAATATCGCTACAGTTTGTCTTTAAATATTTACATACGAGTATAATAAGAAAGGAAAATTTCCATCAGCAATAATTTTATTAGAGTGGTTGAAAATTTAATTTATGCTAGAAAAAAAAAACCTATGTGACCCAAAATGATTTTCGATAATCTAAAGTGGACAAGATCAATTGAAGTACTTACAATAAATGTCAAGTGTTTGTTGTTAAATCGGAAAATGCAATTTTCTGATCCTATACACAGTTTCAAATTGAGACCCAAGCAATTTTCTTGTTGACTCAATTGACGCCTTAAGTTTACATGAAATATGATTACGAGTGGAACATCATGTGACACACTTAGGCTAGTTAATAGTTTTGTTTAGTAACAAGTGGGCATCAGTCAACTTACCGTGGGCCACGTTGTTAATGCAGTCCAAGTACCGATTGCCTTCCTCATCGAACATGTATTGGCCCTGTCCTCGGACTATTTTTAAAGGGTCCGACCGATAGAACAGTTGACAGTTTTTACTGCAAAAAAACCACAGTAAATCCATAGTGTTTGCTGTTGAAAACAACATAAACAGCAACATAAAAATATTCACTACTCAAAGGAAAATTAAAAATTTTTAATTATACCGAATGAGAAAAACAAAACATTACTTGAATGTGTTTCATTAATGTACAAATGTTTTTGAAGGCATCCACAATAACCCTTCACTTCTAATTGATTCATTTTTCAGTATTTCTTCTTTTGTTTTTTAACTATTAATAAAATTTTGAAAATATATATATAGAAATTAAAAGACACTTGAAAACTACAACTGCTTGAAAAACATTAGAGAAATTTTTTTTACCAATTTTTCCTGTCATTAATATTTAACAAAAATTGCAATTATTCAAAATTGACTCAAATACTAAATTTAGTTTTCTTTTGGATTGACACAACTTCTAAAATAAATTTTTCTTATATTGTTTCCACAACAAAATTTTTAAATAGAAGATTCGAAAAAAAAAGAAAAACTTTTTGTTGAATATTGACCACTAAAACAGTGCATATTATTTAAAGGAAAAACAAATGCCAAATATACGCAGAAATTGTTGAAACTTCTAATATTACTTGCCAATGAATGTCATCAAAAATGCAAAACAAATAAAATCTGTTTAGTCATTACTTTTGCATTAAATAAAAATAGAAAAAAAATCACCCAATACTACTAAACTGCAAACACAATTCAACATAAATAGGTGTACATTTTTAAGGTCAGCGTTCTAAATGCTTCAATATGAAATTGGAGCCAAACATTCTGATAAGTCACCTCAGCTGCCCCTTTCTCCCCCGACACGAGCAATACCTCATTAATCCAAATCTAGCCAAAAACAAAACACATCAAACGCTCCAATTACCAATTCATCAATAACTCAATTAAAACACCGTCTCAACGTGTCATCGCGCGAAATTACCCTTAACAATTTCAAAATCTTTCGAAGGACACAATGCAATATTGCAATCGTCGTCCTGTTGCCCGGCCCCAACACCCATTGTAAAAGACTGCTTTGGCAAATGATGCGAATAATGGGGATGAATGAGTGGGAGTCTACCCTTGAATTGTTGTTCGAAATAATTAATCAATCTCAATGAAGAAGGATGGTGAGTGGTGAATGTCCCTTTGGGGATCCTGTGGTACTCACCCTATGTACCGGTTCCTCAGCTTTATGGTGTCGGTCTTGCTCATCTGCTCCTTGGCCTCTATATCACGTGTTAGCGGCATTTTGTGTTGATGTCCTTGATCAAATTATCAGTAGCACGTGCAGAACGCAGATGATAACGAACACAAAATATATTATTATATAAATTAGAGTAGCAACAAACAATTTCCGCGAACACTTTGCTGATGAACTGTGAACGTCGAGAAAATAACTGCAGCGAGTTTTCTCGGACTGGTCGGTCCGGTGCTGAGCGTAGCGGACAAGATTGTTTTGTGACGAGTTTTCTTGCAGCTTTTCCCTTTTATGCTCGCTCCACCGCTGATGGCGTCGCGGTCTTACAACGCATGCCTCGCGAGCGATAAGAGGAGCTTTTTGTGCCGCTTGGTCGTTGCACGTCAAGGGTGGCTCGCTCGGGGTGCGGCAGCCAATTCCTCCCCACTGAGATTGTTGCTAACTTTAGCAATCTTATTGCGGCAACTAGTTCGCCAATCGAATGGGGGCTGCTGGTGGGCAGATCGAGTACTGCATCCACCCGTGAAAATTTTCTCGTTCTTTCCTCAAGGTCGTGGTTTTTTCGTTTAACAAATTATTATATTATTAAAAATTAGAAACTTGATTTAAAGTATCTGGTGTACTCCGTTGAAATGCCTTAAGCACTTACAATGACTGATAATGCGATGCAAATTCCTTGAGTTGCGCATGTAAATACATAGATCGAAACCAGCGAATTCTAGATCAACAACACGGAGTGGGTTTCGCAACAAAACAATTATATCTTGGGCCACGGCGTCAGCATTGAAAGGTGAAACAAAACAATTTTTGGTGATTAGTTTGGATCGACACTGAACTCTGGTCACAAATTGCAAATTGCGTAATGCTCCAGCAGCATGATCACGATGTGCAGGATTCAGAACCCTCGATGAAACCGGGATCCACGACGCATTCACCAATGAAATCAATGCGCTTGATCTTCACTGATTAAAATGTTGGCGTCATTGTAAAACTGCGATTGAGATAAATCTGTGATGATAAATGATCGCACTTGAGGAAGCAAATCAAGTGGTGGATCGTGGTTGCCCATCAAATAAATGATAAAAATGCGGGATTTCGTTCTTGATATGGTGACGTAAACGATTTTTGAAGAGCATAGTTTCTACCTCAGATGAAACTCAACAACGGAAAAACTCCAAACAAACTCGATTTATCAGCCTCAATCTGCATTTAGTTGACTAATTTGATGTAAAGGCGTATATTCACCCCTATTTGGGGATGCATGCAACCTTGGCAATGCAATCATCGAATGTCGGCAATTTGTGATTTGTAACAATTATAGAGTTTCAGGTCCTTGACCTTTTGTGGGAAACGTAAACAATCACTTTTCCAATTATATAAATATTACAAATTGGACAATAACATGCTCAATTGAAATACATAAAACAGATTTTGATAGCGAAATCTTGACAAGTAATTGATTCGGTTATACATGAAAGAGACTGCACCGAGTGTTTTTAATTATCTGGCTTTATGCAAGTAACATCCAGAAGTTGTAATATTGTAGATAATTGATGAATAATTTTTTCGAAGATATTAATTAAGCAATCGTGATTAATATTGCTTATAAAAAAGGGAACATGGCTTTCGTTTAATGGAATCAGGACCGTTTCTAGGAGGGTCAAGCGGATCAAATTGACGCGGGCGTCTCTTCTAAATGTTCGCCACCAGTCGCTGCCTCATGGGGTGTAAATAACTATAAATTCCTACAATTTAAACCGAAATATGAATGTATATTATGACGCTATAATATTTACAAGCTTGGTACATTTGTTTTAATGTTAGTGACTTGCCTAACAACAATAAACAATTAATACAAAAAAAAAATTAAAACGTGGGAGGAAGGGGGTCAGGTGCTGCTTCGGCTACTTCAACCCCTAGAGACGGTCCTGAATATAATCATTCAGTATCGACAAATGTTCGTTTAGTGTTGCAGTGTGTTAGCAAAGTAGTTTTAAATGAAACATTGTATCTCTTCATAACACACGGAATATTCATAACAGGGATGCTTTGTAATATTTAACGGTGTTTCCTACAACAGAAATGTTGATACAGGACCTATGACAATACTAATTTGTAATTAATCTCAGGTTGATCTGAAGGACTCTTTCTTGACTTGCACATGTGCAATATTAGTATTACATTTGTTATTAGCACTTATTTAAGTTATTTCTGTAAAAACAACAGAAATGGCATTTTAGTTTTAGAAACTATAAATCCACTAATGTTGCTTTTGCCATTCTTTTTCATAAGCAACTTGCTTTAGTTATTCAGCCGTCTAAAAATTGCTACCAGAAGGATGCACATTCCGGATAACTCCTTGTTTTCAATGTTTTCAAGTTCATCAAAATCATGCACGTTTTACGATCAGATAACAATCTCAATGTTATCAAGTTGTCTGCCTCTCTTGCAGCAAAATAAACAAAACGAATCTATTATCCTTCTCAATAGGTCGAGTAAGATACAAAAAATTGCATTTCTGAGTAATTATTCACAAAAAGAAGGAATAAATTAATTATTGTTGAAGAGCTTGAAGAATTATGTCAATAACATTAAAACGTTGTTAAACATTAAACATTGTTATAAAACAATAACTAATTTCTCGTTTTTGAAAAAAATTACCCCAAAAAATGCAATTAAAAACACTTCGAAATCAACCTCAGCCTGTCGCCTGCCGAAAGAGATTTTTTGGAATTCTTTTACTAAAGTATAAAAGTAATTTACTTTTAATCTCACTATATTTACCAGTATTAATATCAAAAGTAATTAATCAATTAGTATTAATTAATTATCAATTAATTCAATTTATTCTATAAATTTTTTACAACATTTTTACTGCTTTCTTTAAAGCAAATTGGAACACGTACCCCTATGGAAAAGGTGCCTAGGTGTCTCCTACCCCAACAAATAATAGTTTCCTTAAAAAGTCTCGCATCAGTGTTTAATATTGTTGGTATAAGTGGAATAAAGGACAAAAATTCAGACTGGAAAAAATGAAAATACATTCTTATTCTTTTTTTTTTATATATTTTATATGTGTCTGTTTTTCCTTTAAAATCGAAAAAAGTTACACTAAAAACATGTTTGAATGACTTTCTTCTCTGCAAATCAATATAATTTTTTTGAATTGTTTCCGTTTTTTTTTTCATGTTCTTTTTTTAGTTTTGAAGAACACTTTTTTATATTATTTAAATTTTTTTGCCTCTTGCATTCGCCCTAATTTGTGTCAACTAAACTCTAAACTACAACATTTAATAAATAATAACCCTTATTTTTTTGCATCTTTCTTTCAAAATGTACGTGCTTTTATTTATTTATTAATTTTTTTTTCAATAACTTTTGCAGCTAAAATTTTAGTGGAAAGTGTATAAACAAATTAATTAACTTTTAAAGTATCTCGAAGAAGCCAGAGAGATTATTTATCGGACAAAATCTTTACATTCCATTCGACAAAAATAGAAAATTATTTACATAATTGTTATTATGGTTGGTGCATCATGGTCGGATGGCTGAAAAATTCTTTGACTGACAAAAAATTGTTACAAATATTTATATTAGTTTTTATGGAAGTAATCAGTTCGATTTAATTCTTCCGACTTCCGCTAATAAAAATAGTCGGTATGTATAACTGTAATAACGAATTTAGAAAAATTTTAGATGCATTATTATTTTATAAATTATCCTTATTTTGTTGTAAGCAAATTACAAAACGTCTTTAGACAAATTTTATGGAAGTTTTTTTAAGAAAGTTAAAAAACAAATTGATAAGATTTTCATAAAATGTAAGTTGTTTTTTTCAAATTCATTATATTGTTTCAATTTCATGTCGATGCTGAAGTACGAAATATTAAAAAAATTGTTTTATTGAAAATTATATTGTAAAGAAATTCAAATTGCAATTAAATAAGTGTTATGTTTTTAGTTCATAAAGTAGATAGGCCATATAAATTATTCCGTACCAGTTTCAATTTGCAATGTAATTTTAATTTAAATCAGTTAATAACCAATCCGCCAATCAAACCTCAATATTTTGCCAATGGTATTATTTATTTATATATTTATTTTTGCTCAAACTTTGTCACCTATTACTATTTTGGATAATTAAATTTCAGTGGCTGACTCAATAAAAATTGTACAAATTAAATAGTACAGTCTTAGCCAACGAAATCTTAATGAAAATTATTTTCTTTTTTACAACAACTTTGCATTACACTTAACGCATATTTTTCTAAATGTTAGTTTATATTTCTTTAAATGTATTATCAAGAAAATTTACATTTTCTACAGAAGCAAAAATAATTGTTCACAATATGAAGCAATTCTTGTTTATTTTTTTTTTATTTTTTTCTATTTTATTGACACTACAAAAAATATGGAAAACTTTGAAGCAGTATTGTTTTCAACTTGTCTTATATTTGATTTAAACAAAATTGTGAACGATAATCTTTTGCACTCTTTGACAAAAACTTTACATGAATGCACATTGTTTATTTCTTTTTCGTATTTTTGTTTTTTTTTTTAAAATTTTTTTTTATTTTTTGTCAATTAAAACATTTACCTGATTGCATCTTCTGCTTGAGGTAACTTCCTATGTAGAAAAAAAAAAGTTAAAACTCGGAAATAACTATCGCAAGCGTTTCTTCTAAGAGCTAAACTTTTTTTTCTTCTTTTTATATATATTTTACAGTTCCTTAACATTACATTTTGCTGTATTTTATTTATATATTCATTTATTATTTATTTATAATAATTTTTTTTCCCATTTTGCCCAACTCGCGATATACAAATATTTTCTTGTTTTTTATTCATTTCTGAAGTTTTAAAACTATTCTTTCCATACTTACTTAGTTTGCTCCTACTACAACACATATTTTTAAAAGAGAAAGGCAAAAATATTTCCTTTATTGGTTAATATCTTATAATTGCATTAAAATTTTATTTGTATATGTCAAATGTAAAACTGAATACCTGCAGAAGAATATTCAATTTGCTGTACGAAAAGATTATCTCTTGTAAATTTAAGATCTTAAAATCTATTCAATTATAATAATGATGATAATAATGTGTATATTATTTTTATTTATATATATGTAAATATAGCTTACATCTCCACTAAAACAATAACTCGCCAACTGCGAACGATTCAAATCTTAACTTAAGACTCCTTGTAGTCCTGATTTTAACAGTTGTGTTTTTCACAACGAGAAAATATGTATTTACTCCCGAGTTATTCATTTATTTCACTTAACTTTGTCTCAACAACAAATTTTTACCAATTATGATTAATTATTTTATTTATTTTTTTGTTTCATTTTCATTTTATATTTCTTCCTGCATACAGCTTTTATTAATCTTATCTATTGCCTAGTGTATTTAAAATGTTTTTATATCCAAGTAAAAAAACATCTAGTTCGATTTCGTAAACATCATAAAGTATAAATTTTAAAATACTATTGCTTTTCTTACGGTTACCTTAGGAGACTCGGAGCTTGCCTCTGTGTATTTTAATTCTACAATATTTCTTTTTACAATAAAATTAGATTTAAATCTTTGTTTACAGTTGTGTTTATGTTTACATTTTTGAACAAGTGTTTCGTCACAGATGATTTTAATTGTTTTCAACTTTATCTTTCGATTGAATATTTTCAAATGAAAATCCTGAATGTATTATATTATGCTGGTTTAAACTGTGATTGTTTCATGTTTGCAAAATTGATTATTTTTTTTTTTTGCTGTGACTCGCGAGTAATGACATTTTTCAAAATGGTGCTCAACGCACTCATTCAAATTTCACTTTTATTTCAATTAATTAGTGAAACAGAAATTTTAAATATTTTATACGTAATAATAAATAGTTTTATTCGTTATTAATATTAATTGTTCCACAATATTCGTAGAACTCTCGAGAACGGACTGAATACTTAAAATAATAATAACAAAGAACAACGAAAAACAAAATCTGACTTTGTTATGTATCAGTACTAGCATCAAATTTTGTCAAAGGGCAGTGGATAAAACGAGGACAAAGCGTACGCAATTAATGCGGAAATTTCTTTTCAATATTTTGGTCAGTTAAGCAATATCGGGGCATCATATTTCCAATTGCAACTTCTTCAAAAAACCATTTTAATAATATTTATAAATGTCGAAAACCAATGTAGAAATTGATCCTGACCTAAGAATTCTTTTCCTTTCGTTGTAAAGATACAAAACGAACCTTGCCGATGACAACCCTTTCATACATATAAGTAGAATTTCATTTAGAATTGTTAAGTTAATGACTGTGCAACTAAGAGGTGGTCAAAATTCTTGTATACCTTTGTTCTCTTGTTTTTAATGAAAAAATAACATTCCAAAATCGTCAATAGCTGAAAAAAAAAACTATATACAAAAAAATGAAAATAATAAGAGAAATAAAAGGCAAAACTAGCTTTAAAGTATAAATATTATATATTTAAAAAAAAAAAAAAAAAGATAGTAAAAATTAGCTACCTTAAAGTAAAAAATAATATATTTTTTTTAAATATTAGTCTATCTGAATAAAAAAAGGTTCTAAGGTTTTCAATGTTGCAAAATATGTGATTTTGTAAAAGACATGATTTATGTAAATAAGTCGATAATTTTTTTGTTTTTTTTTATAATTTTTTTTTTTTTTTTGTTTTGTAAATATAGATATCTTAAAAGAAATAAACTAATTAAAAATAAGCTATAGTCTTATTGAATTACTGTAAATAAAAAAATATGCTCTATCTAATATATGAACACATCAAACTACTTAGATTTACGTAACAATCGAATAGGCGAAAATATTTAATTTGCAAGGATTTGATCTGAACATAAAAGAGGTAAATTGAATTGACAATGATATTTGACAAGTAATAAATGTACCAACAATTTCGTTTTTAAATGTATTTGAATTCAGAGGTGTACATCCGAAAATCACAATTATCCCAATGATAGAAGTAAACGTCGTATTGTTAAACATTCACTATCACGTCTCACATGTCAGCCACTGTATGCGTATCATGAGACGAAAATTTACTAATGAATTATGTTTGAATTATTACAACTTTTATTGTATTTATTGATTTTAATATAGGAGGCGTGGTGGAGGATTACCCTGTGGGCAAAGGGGATCTTCTGCCAAAAAGAGAGGGACCTTTCGGAGGCCCAGGAGGAGGTGGTTCCGTAAGGGACGAGTCACAAGGCACCACCCCGAAATGATGTCAGTGATGACGGTTCCGGGGTGGTGCTGGGCGAAAAAAGTGGGGTTTTAGCCGGTAGGGCTTCTTCGGAAGGGAGTCAATTTCTGTAGAAATTGTAACTGGCGATCGACTAGGACCAGACCGGACTTAAGAAGTGACTGTGGAGAATTCCGACCAGATATAAGAATTGTAAAAGGATAAAATTTTACTTCAATTTGCTTATCAATATTATTTTAAAAAATGGATATAAAAAACGTTCAGGAAATATATTCCTAAAGTGAAATTGTAAAATCGTCTCAAGTTAGTAACAATACATGTAAAATAAATGTAATATTTTTGCATGTGTCATTTTAAAATCGTGTAAAATTTACGTTAAAAAAGCTTGATGTACTTATAATAAATATTTATATGAGCCTAATAATAATATTTAACAAAAGAAAGTTAAAATATATGTTTTCCGTAAGAAAATCAACATTTTGCCTTGTACCGATTTTGCTCATTTTCTAGTTTTTATTTAAACTAACTATTATTATACAAAATGTTAACCCTCTACAGTATTTTTGAATTATCATCTAGACTCTAGAGAGACAAATATATGCAGAAAATGATTTCTTCTCACCTTCAAAATATTGGATCTTTAGCTCAGTATTTATATCACCACTCGTTAAAAGTGTTGCAACCGTTTGCTCAAATTAAATAAACCCTATATTTAGGATAAAAAAAAAACTGTAACAATGATGGCTGGACCTATTAAATAATCCTTCGCATAGCCTTAAACAAATCAAAAAATATACATGGCAATATGTACCTAGTTGAAAACGCTGAACATTTATTTCTGTTTATCTGATAACTGACCTTAAATAAAGTGAGAGTACTTAAATAAATTTCAAATAAATTTGCAGAAGATAATAATATAAAAATAAGTACATAATATTTTGATCTACGAGCTATTGATTTTGCAGAACACTTTCATGATATTTGCTATAATAAAACATGTCACACGTATTTACTAACTCAGGAAAAATGAACAACAAAACTTATCAATAAAAATAAATTGTGCTATCATGAAAAACAACAGCGATACGACCTATTTGAGCTCAATGATAGATGCAGGTACATTTAATACTTGGTCATATCGGTAATCGTAAGAACAATGATCTAGCGATAATTCGCATAGTATAATTTTTGTGTGACTTCAACAAAGAATCACCCTAGAAAGTTGAGATTTTTCTTAATTTAGTAAATAACAATGACGTGGGATAACTTCTGGTGTAAATTTTTATTTTTACCTAAATTATGAGATCAGAACATTTATCCAGAGATATTTGGGTATATAATTGTTTTTCAAAGTATTTGTCGTTGAATAAGTGTTAATGAATTGACCCAGAAGAAGAGCTCAACAATGATAAAAGGAATTCATTTTTTTTTTGTTTTTTCATATTTGTTATATGTTTTTTTTTTCGATTTCAGTGAAAATCGGGGAGCTAGTACAGTCTACATAATAATACTTTTAAAATTAATTTATAATAAGAAATAAGAAAAAAGAAAACTACACTATCCAGCCGATCCCCAACAAATAGGAAACTATCCGAGCTAAAGTTTTATTTTGATAATAAACAAATTATAAACATAAAGAACCTGCACTCTGTGAAAAACCGTGTTTGACGAGATTGTTATTGAAACTAAATACTGCGATTCTGTGGCTTCTGATTGTTTAGAAATCCATTTTTCGGCTGCTGTGTGCTCAGTTGCGGCCAAGTATATTCAGCGTAACAAAACTCTTTTGATAGTAAAGATCAGGATGCGGAAAAATTCGCTCGATCGAATTTTAAAATTGAATAATTCCTCAGAAAGAGCAAAATACCGCGAATTTTATGAACTCGTTCTATTCGCGAACAAATTAATGTGAAAGAATTTATCTCTCAGGGCAGCAAACGACTGGAATTGATTGGAAAAGAATATTCTCTTAAATTCCCAAGCCGAGACTGCGGCGGTATTTATCGGTCTAGCTTGGTTGATCTTTGTTATGTTCACTATTGGGTGTTTTTTCTTGTAGATGTTTGCTACTGAGGGTTTTCTGTTGCAGGTGGCCCATTGGTGTGACTTGGAAATTTCTAGGAGCGAAAAAGAATGATTTTCTTCGTTCTCAATCGCTTGCGAATTTTAAGCCTGGGAAATGAATTCTTCCAATTCATCCGTTCGCGAACGAGTGAAAGCTAAAAATTCCCCTGCGAAAAATTTTTTTGGAGAACGAATGAATTTCAACATTCTTCTCACCCTCGAAGAGATTCCGCTCAAATTTGGCTTACAGCACATGACTGGGATTCTACGGAGTCGGCCTGAGAAAAGCTCAATGCTGAATTCCGTCACTTGGGATGTTATAAAGAAACCACAGTCACAAATTCTAGTACCGAGTGCACGTACTTTATGCTTATAATTTTTTTGTAAAAACCGACATGAAAAGTTACTTCTGTTTGTCTCGGCTATCCATCATAACCGAGGGCGGTGAATTGTGGGACAAATGGGACGATTGAGCTTGCGTTAATGCTGCAGCAATGGTTGCTTGTGGAGGTGGCGGAGGGGGTGGCAGGCAATTTACTGTAAAATTACCAAAATCGACAACAATCGGAGCTGTTATAACATTCAAATTTTGATTTGATACTGTCGCGGGAGCAGCGATTGCTAGCATTGCGGTTGCCGAATATATTGATGGTTGTGGAGGTGCTAAGCCAGATCCATTTGGTCCTGGGGCCGGCTGCACTGAGGAAATGGTTCCATTTATCGATGATACATTCTGTTGCTGCTTCTGCTGCTGCTGCTGCTCAATGGATTGAGTTTGCTGATGATTCGAATGGGGATGATGATGATGATGTGAATTCTGTACAACAGAAACTACATTGTTCTTATTTGCAGAAACCGAAGCAGATGCAACTGATGTTGCTGATGAAGTGACCGCTGAATGATTGTGATGGTGATGATGAAATATTGCTGATGGCTGATTCGCTCCACTTCCAGAGGAATTACTTGCAATAATTTCGGAGCTGACCGAATCAAGTCTTTGTCATTTGGAATTGCTTTGAAGAGCCGCATTTATTTGTGCCCACAAGTCTTTTTTGCAAGATTTTGATCTAAAAACCAAATATGTGAATATTTTTGAATTAAAAATTGAAAAAAAAAAAAACAAATTAATATTATTTTTGATACAATATTTAGTTCTTCGAAAAAGATAACGAACGGAGGAGCGAATCGTAAATACCAGCTTCATGTTTTTACAGTCAAAGCTACTTGTTACCTTTTGATCGACTGTAACCAATCCTTAAATTGAGCATTCCCTTCGGGTGTGATTTGAAATGCTGCTCTTGCTGCCAAAATTATGCTAGCGAATTCCTCGTAATCAGCTTGGGTCAAATGATACAATTTTTGATGAATGCATTGAATATACCTGGAAGAAATCATTTGAAATTGTTTTCGCACATTATATCAAAGTTCAACACGTACATTTGTTGACATTTTTGAACCAACGGCGTTAGAGCTGACCGTAAATGTTGCATTACTAAGCTAGGATTGTTTCGCCCTAAATAATGAGCCGACTCAATAGCTACGTCATGTAGGACGAAGGGACTGACAATAGAGTTCACGGCACAAACGCAGAACTGATGAAGATATTGTGTCCCAAGTTTCTTGGATATTCGAAGCAACCACTTGACATCCTCCCCATAAGGTGGATTGCGAGCATATTTCGCTTGAGGTCTGTCGTCATGAACTCGTCGGGCCAGAGTCTCCATAGCCAACATACCAACATTATAAGCAGCCAACAAATAGCGTAACTGCGTAGGTCTGAAACAAAATCAACAATTAGTAATGATTGCATTACAGTAAAGGTAAATTGTACGTACGTGTATTGATGAGGATGCCGCTGTCTAACACTCGGCTGCTGTAAAAAAGGATAAACCACTCCATGATGTGTGGGCTGGGTTCGTATGTTACTTGCTGGAGGGGGCGGCGGCGGGACCATTGACATTGGCTGAGTGTAATACTGCATATTTTGCTGTATTTGTTGCGGAGACGGATTCACTTGAACGGGCATCTGTACTCCTGCGTAGGGTTGGGCCGATGGATTTGCATTGCACTGCATCGGTTGGTATGCCTGCGGCGGCACTTGTGGATGAGGTAACGGTTGAAACGTCCCTGGTGGCGCATAGGGCGGAGGAGGCCCTGCCTGTTGTGGAGGCGGCTGTGGTGGCGGTGGATATTGATAGGCTGCTGGAGGAGCTGATATATACATTTGCATTTGATTGGCCGGATAAGTTAAGTTGTGGTGGTGGTAAATTCCTTGACAGAAACTGTATGGTGCATATGGTGCAATTCCAATCGGAGCCAATGTTGTTACCCCTTGCTGGAAGGGTGGTGGAGCTGTTGTGACAACAACTTGCTGATTTGGTGGCGGCGGAGGCTGCGGCTGCTCTTGCGGTTCCATTAACGCATTTAAACTCACGTTATGATCAACATCATTTACGTCGTGGTCATGTTCGCTGTTTGGACTGTTTCGCATATAGAGTTCATACCAATACCTGGCGACTTGGAAGAGCACTTCTGGATAAACTCCTCCACCTTTGGCGGCGTTCTCAACTGTGATGCAGGCCCGTTCTAGCATTTGATCACTTTGCTCTTTACATTGCAAAATGGCCCTTTGAATTTCATTCGGATTGAGAGCAGCTGCATGAGGAAGCACAGATAGAGCTAATTCAGCTGCAGGATAAATCATATTATTGTCCCACCCCCTTGATGCCCTGTCAGCCATGCTAGCTGCCTCGGGTGGGGTCAAATGACCTTCCCATGTATCAATTAGAAATGATATTGCCGGCGCTCCTATTTCCATTGCTTGCCCAATTATCCAGGATACATGGGAAGAATACGTTCTGGATAGCCAATTTGGACTGACGCAATTGTGCAGTCCAAGTGCGTATAGTCCCAACTGGAATGCACACATATGAAGTGCTCGATGAGGTCCGTGATGATTCTGATTGGTGGTGGCTTGAGTGAAAAGGGAAGTAGAACTGGTACCTCCAGCTTTCGTAAGAACGTTCTTCGCCAGCTCAAACATGAAATGAGCACTCGCTTCGGATGGTTGATTGGGGATGGACGGATATGCCCTTTTGCCTTTGTAACGACTGTCCTTGGATCGAGAAGTTGTCCCAGTAACAGAAGGCGTTGCCATATTTTGGCTGGCGGGACATGAAACATTTGTTTGAGAAGAGACACTCAAGGCGCCCATTCCGACTTCCAGTTCGGCACTAGTGCTGCTGTGTGGGCGGCTACTGGCTCCAAAATCTGTTTGAAATATATCAGCATTTGCGCACTGTGCATGAGCAATGGCTTCTTGTTCTTCCCTTCTAGCCTGACTTGCAGGTGTCCTTACGGGTGGATTACTTGAATAGTACGACGGAAGTAAAGGTGTCTTCAGTAATGTATGAATATCGCGATCCAAAAGTTTCTCCATTATTTTTGCAATCTTTCTTGGTTCGTCCTTGTAATAGTATAGCAAGGTCAAGGCCAAATCTCCTCGTTGCCGTCTAGTGCCCTCGCACAACAATGGATGCTCTGCTTCAGAGACATTCGCTTTTAAGCCAAGGGCAGCAACGGCTGCTTCGAAACCCAAATTTTCATCAGTTGGCACTCTATAAGACATGCTCATAACTTTATTTCTGTTTTCTTTTCCGGTGATGGAGGGCATAACAAGTGCATCGAATATGAAACTGGCTAGGTTTATAGGAAGCAGTGCTTCTCCCCGAGATTTGAGCGTGCCATCCTTTAGCTGCTCGGCTCGCTCCCTAATTACCCTAAGTTCTGGCTGGTTTAGAGGTATCTTCTTCAATAAAGCCAAGAGATCAGCCTCTTGATTGGCAAGCTTTACTTCCAATGGTTTTGTGCTGGCCGGAGGTCGAGGCATTTCGAGGGCAAACAAACAAATCCGAAACGCCAAATGAGAGTGCTCTGAGTTTTCAGCTAGAACTGTACACAAAAATGCGCACTTAGCAAGAGTAGCTGAAGCCAGAACGCTGAGTTGATGCGATATCGGATTGATGTTCTGTTTTTTGCCTTTCCTTTTCGGGGGCGGCGGAAGTTCAATCATTAGATTTGGAGGATTCGCTAGCATCTCTTCTGCTAGACGAACTGCTAGTATGCAGGCCTCTCTGCCATGTCCATGGGCATGCAATCCTTCTGCCCGAGCCAATAATATGTCCCAAGCATCCTCTGACGGTCTCAAATTGGAGAATATTTGTCTGTTGGAAGTTTCTGTTGCTTTAGGAACTGTGTGCTGAGAATGAATTGCCTTATTTCTGCTATCTGTGACGTTGGCAGTGTAGTTTCCATCAACAGTGATAGGTCGTTCAGACCCATTTGCGCAGAAATTATACTCATCACTAGAGCTTGAAAAGGATTCATCCTTTGAAGACCTTCTATGTGTATCCAAATTCAATCGTAAATCTTTGTTGCTGCTGCTTATTCCCTTCGACGTTGATGGTTGAGGTTCTTCTTGTTGAATAAAACTAGATGTCGATGAACTTGTAAAACATTTTTGTTCAACATCTGAACTTGTTTCTGTAGGAGGGGATGAAGATGATGTCAAGGACGTTAAACCACCATCATTGGCACTTTTGCTACTTAAATTTAAATTAGTGTTTGTTTTACTTAAGTTTGATAACAATTTACTATCGATCTTGGTTGAATTTGGTTGGCTTTTATCTAACATGGATAATTTACTCGAATCTACCAATGTGTTAGATTTTTCACCTAAAGTACAGCTAGTTCGTATTATACTAACATTATTCGAATTATTTTCACTTATATTATAGCTAAAACTGTTTGAGTTCGTATCGCTAGTACTGTCCTCGATGCGTCTCGCAATATTACCTCCACTACCACTTGGTGAAATTTCTGCCGTTCCTTGAGAATCGGATTCACTCTCTGGTGATTGTGAAATTTTCATTTGTAGTGGAGATGCGGGTAGAATGGGACGACCACCTTCATTTCCCATATTATTTCCACTGCTGTCGCCCCCATAGTCGTCATTTTCACAAAATCCTTCACTACTGGCGCTTGATCTGTTGCCATCGTCACGATTGTCTCGAGGAATATCATTCAATGTGTGTGCTTGAAGTCTTACATTAACACTGTCACTACTACTATTACTACTGTTGTTGCTGCTAGATGCATAGCAGCGATCCCTGAATGGTCGCTCATAGCGATTTTTTAACTGATGATGATGATCCGTACTTATGTAATTATAATGTTTGTTGTTCGCCATCACGGCTTGCGTGGCATTTACCTAGAATGGAAGAACATGAGTACAATCAGGACGTAAGCTTCTTCATGAAGTAAGTTTCAAAAAATTCAATGCGTTTGCAGTAAGTAATCCGGGTATAGAAAAAACAATTTTGTCAACGAATCTCTTTCAGTAAATCGACATTCGACACTTCTGCTGAATAAAGCAAATCCGAACGCGCTGGTCCAGAAACAAATTATCCAACAACGTATTTTTTTTTATTTATTTTCTTCAAGACCATTGACTAAAATTAGCAAAACTTACCTGACTGTTATTTACATCATTTTTAGAGTCTGTGTGTTTGAAACAAGTAAATGGACTATGGTACATCGGATTTGTGTCCTGAGTGTGCGTAATACCAGCAATCGGATAATCTTCCCAGTCCAGATAGCATGCTTCAATAGCTGGCTTAAATCCCACGAACAGCTCCGCATCGGTTCTGTATTTTAAAAAATACCTACACCCCTTGAACCAATCGAATACAAATAGAAATTATCAAACAAACCTTGAATTCTGTTGATGTTTACTACTGTATGATGAAGTTGGCATTCTGCATTTAACAACACGATCCAAAATTTTTAGATGCCATGCAGTAAATTGTGCATGAAGCAAATCCCTTTCATCTGGGGCCAGCCCAGGATTAAGTGCTGCCAAACGCCAGAGAACAACGATTTCATCACACAGTGAACTGCAAGCATGCTGTGATGCATTTGAGTTGCTGTGTGTGTTGCTGTGCTTTCCTCCACTGTGCCCATTTGTACCAACAAGGAGGGACAGCTTGGTGTAGAACCACCAAATTAAGATCTGATCACACGCCATGCATTCTTCAGTTATGATTTCCAGTAATCGCACAGCATTACGATCGCATCTGCGATACATTTCACGGACTATGGATAAAAGATTCCACATCCCCTCGGGCTCCCTGCCGCGCAATGGCCTCAACAATGAGCTCCATTCGGCAGCAGCAGGTGGTGCGGAGTTAGTTAAATAGTTAACATCACTGGAGAACAATAAATTTTATGATGAAAGCAATTATATTTGAATGAAATGGTTTAGAATTATTTACCTAAACACTATTGGGGCTGGTAGACAAAATTTAATCAAAATCCGTTTGATGTTATCATGTAGAGTTTTCTCATCCAAATACCAATTCGTTTGATCGTTTGCGGAAGCACCAGCAGTAGGATCAGGAGCCCCACAGACTGTGTTAATAGCAGTCGGTTGTGAGCTAAGTAATTCATCTAAAAGTCGCTGAGCGGTAGGCAATATTTGCTGAGGTAATTCACTGATTAAATATTGAGCGAATTTCTGCAACTGATCTCGTTGTAATCTAGTCAAGGATTCGGAGACCGGAGCTCTGAGGCAAACTTCATTTGGCTGCAATCATTTACAATAGAATTTTAAGCATCATCTTATATGGAATACATCATTTCACTTACACAATGAATTCGATGTAAGCAGACAGCAACGACATGGGAGCACCAATATGCTGATGACGAACATGTGCAGTTGCATGAAGATATCCTTCGTCTGTCAAATGTTACTGCCACATTGTATTGTGCTCGCGGCTGTAGACTGATTACAGTTGCAGAAAGATGAAATCCTGTAAAATAATGGTTGATATATTAGTATTATCAAATCAAATTCAATAATTTCATAACACTTACCTATCTGAAGAGGATCTTTTACTGCTCTGGTTTTGAATAATTGGTCACCTCGATGGAATTCATCAGCAGAACTATTTGCTAAACATGAGTACAAACGAATGTCCTCCTCGTTATCGGGGAAACTCCAAAAAGCTATACGTAACTGAAGTTGTTCGGGTACAGGCGGATAAACATGTTCCACCAATTCAAAGGGGATGTAAGATGCGACACATTTAGCTGCTAATTCGGTGAGGGTCGCTAATGGATCTGGAATTATGAAATTTTTCATAAGTATTGGGAGTATTCAGTGAGATTTCAAATTATATTAATACATAAAAGAAGTAACCCAAGCTAACAGAGCTAGTCTATGTCAGGCAAGTGTGCCAATACAGACTGTTTTGAAATTCGTGCGATTTCCGAATATTTACATACATTAGTTCAGGCGAGCCCAAATTCTCAAGTTTTTCTTCCTTGGCAATTTTTCAATAAGGACAATAAGGTCCTCATTCTTTAATCAAGCCCGCACCGATCTGAGTAAAGTAAAGTTTACCTTATCCGACCTAAACGGAACGGGCCGAATGTGGGATGAACAAAAATATCGGATAATAAGGAGGTGTTCAGAAAATGAGTATTAAACGTTAAAATATGGTGTAATTTTAAAATAGAGGTAAAATAGAGGTAAAATAGAGGTTTACCTTGAGGTTTGGAACTAATCCAGCCAAAACCCGCAGGTATGTTGTGATACCTCGAGGCTAGTGAACGGCCGAGTGTTCCGTTGAGATAAACCCGCAGGAAGTCTGAAGTCTGTGGGCTACAGGTAAAGCTATATGTAATGTCAGATAAATGAGACGCTATACGACTGTATATTGTTCAAGAAGGCTTATAGACTGTTCATACCGTATCGGAAAACATTTTAGATTCTCGTTTCGTTTTTTTTTTGACATTTGACATTTTCCTATTTTTATGTAGAAAATTGTGCCCCTTTTCACTTTCAATTCATCTTCAATCTATTGTCACGGTACTGAGAAGAATGACAGAATAACAATGCGTTTGACAGCGTATGTGACGTCATTACCTGTAAATGTGAAGTTTTATCAGGTTATTTGAATCAATTTGAGTTGAATCGAGATGGTGGAATGCTGTGCACTAAACGGATGCTCACCCCTCCTAGAGAATGGTAATAGTGGCTCCAGACCGAAGTTAATAACCAGCTCGGGTCACGATAGCCAAAAATGCGTTCGTACCACACATCAGTGGTTTGTTTGTTTACATTGAACTGTGAGTGACTGGCGAGTTGTGCCTAGTGCGACATTGAGTTAAATATTGAAAAATAAATCGGATTTTAACTGTTTATCGTGTCTTTAACATGATCAATAAAATGATGGAGTTAAGAAAAATGAGGAGAAATATTCAATTGCTGAATTGCTGAATTGCAGTTATCGAAGAAAACTACGTAAAAATTAAGTGGTTAATAACCTCGATGTATGGGAAAACCAACTCCGTAACCGCAAAAATTAAGCAGTTAATGTCGATAACCGCTTATAAGAGGTTACTAACCTCAGTCTGGATATTATCAAGCGCAGTGCGCAGGATATCCACTACTCGATTCAATAAAATGACCTAAAAAACAACTTGAAATTTACAGGTTATGACGTCACATTAGCTGTCAAGTTATCTAAGAACACAGTAATTGAATAGGTGAGACGCCATGTTAAAAATCGAACTAAATAATTGATAATTATGATTTATGCACCACTACAGTATTCATTTAAACTAATTATCGTTATTTTTTTCGCATTCCCCAAATTTTTTTTCCATTTTTTGAGTCACTGTACGCTACCTGGCCCATTTAAAAACATCTTTGGTAAATTAATAATTCGAATGGTAAAAGCAATTTCGAATATGAGCAACACCGGGCAACCCCGTGTTAGTGTTACCATATAAGCCTGAGTCGATTTTATAAAAAAGTTTCGTTAAATATTGTAAAAATTACGTATTACAATTAATTATTTGCACGGAACTTTACACGATCTTGAAATTTTATAGATACCAAAAACTTTCCTTTTTTATATGCATTTTCAATAACTTAGAGCAAATTTCTGTTTTTACGACCGGGCAACGGTTTTTGCACAGTTTTTTACACGATTTCTGTGTTAAAAATGCTTAAACGGTGCACATCTAAAGGGCATTTCAAAATTGGCTTAAGCCAATTAGACTTCCGCGCTAGTTACTAGTTCGTGCTCACACTGAACATATATTTTCCTTCAATTTCATTTTTTTTAACGGCAGCTAAAAGGTTAAGGTTTCCCAATCAATAAAACATTGAGGAACTCCAAAACTTTAAATATGCTATTCAGACACTTTACGTGAGCGTCATATTCAATCGAAGCATGAAATGCAAGTCGGTCAAAGGAGAAATGCCTTATCTCCTTGAATTGGTGCTAAAATGAAATTAAAATCCTGGAGATGCCCAAAATTCAAAAACTTGACTCCAAAGAGCAATTTAGATGCAAGTTCATCACGCAAGTTACTGAATACCTTAAAGTCTGTTTTAGAAATGAATTTGGGTCAATGAGGAACCATCGCAACGCACAAGAATTCGTGTCCTGTAAGTTCATCCGAGAATTCTTATTTCTACTGGACGAACTCACGAAAGATGTACGGGAACTTCACAAAGCTGATCAGCCACAATCCCTCAAAGAACTTACTGGAATAACCAATCGACGAATTTCCATGCGTGTTCAGACTACAAATGCGGACATCACCAGCAATCATAAGGGTGGAATATTTAACCCCTGATTGATTTCGTTCAATAGAAGCCCTCAAAGTCGGGTCATTTTTCTCGTTATATTCATCAGAACCCTGAAGTCGTTAATTAGTGGCACTAGAATTCCTTCCTTGAATACGTAGTTACATCCGACTTAGGCAAAACTAATCTGCTCAGCTCACCTCTACACCCCTTTCCTTCTGATTGCATTGTGAGAAGTTATGCAGCTGGTTCTGGTATCGCCACACGACTAGAGTTATCTTTCAATTTCTAAGTAGTCACGTTCAAGTCTTTTGCGGTCATCAGCGAAGATTGCAAGTCAATTGGTATTTCATCAAATCGAGAATATGGCATGCTCTGGCCTGAATTTCCCATGCGAATCGATTGATTCCCGATTTTGGTATTAAATATTAAAACTAATTGTAATTGGCAAAATTTATGATGGCAGAAATTGTAACTTCGTTTTGTTTGTTTCAGTTTTGGAGGTTAGTCTTCAAACACGCGGCAAGGACAACTTCATTACAAATGTCAAACTTTTTATATTTTCCGTTAACAATAATACAATTTAATTTCGATTTAATTGCAATTTGAGAAAATTGGAACATTTTTCTCTTATGTTAAAATAAATAAAAAAATTTTATTCAGATTTTGCGGAAATTATTGCGGAAACCTTGATCCAGTTTTTCTATTTATTTTCCCTATCCATTTAAATTATAACGTTAACCTGTTAACCGAGTATGGCAAAATATTTCGTCATACCACCGAGACTACTTCAATGGGCATGACAATATTTTTCGTCATGGAAATATTTATTTACTTGAGGTGTGAACAAAAATTTCCCCTTTGTGGAACGGGTTGAACAAAAATTTATTCCCCCGGTTATCAGTTCACAAATAGATATTTTACCTACACGATGATTCCAAGAAGGGAACAGGGACGTAGTTATTGTAACAAGGCCCAATATTACAAATCTACAACTGTAACTTAAGTATTGAAGCACAACAAATCAATTAAGCTACAAATCAAATGAAAATTAAAAATGAACAACTTAAATTCCATTGAATATCGATATTCGATTATCGATTGCAGTCAATATCGAAAATAGGGTTGATTGTTAATACAATAATCGAATATTTTGTTATAAACATCTGCTTGTTTGTGCATTACTACAATAAATCGTGAACCACATTAGTATTAAAACATAATAGGGATTCAACTGGGAAGCGTTATTGTTATTAGTCAGTGAATCAACAATACAAAGATTGGTAGCTTGCTTCCTGTTTTTTCTAGTAGTTTCCTATTTAACCACCACCACACCAATTTATATTGTATTTGAATAACCCAACAACCAGGGTGAATAACAGCACCCTCAACAACGTTCTTGATAATTGACTTTATACCAGGCGTAATTAGGACTTAAAATAAACAAACAACAATTATAAAATGAACTATTGATTAATTTTATTTCGAAAACATATTTGAAACCATAAAATACAAAATTACATCAAACCCAAACAAATCAACACGTTTTGAAGCTTACAAACCAAAAAAGAAAACACAAGAAAGGAAACCAAGAGCAATAAAACAATACACAATATCAACAAACAAAGTATAAACACATTACAATAAAACCACTTTATTTTACATAGAAAAATTTTTGGTATAAATAATTTTATAAAATGCGATGGGATTTTTCTCAAAATTCATACACAGAAAAATAAAAATAAAACATCATAGCAAAAAAAAAAAAAAAACAGAAAAAACATTTTTGTTTATTTTGATAAAGTCTTTGAATGGGATTTCTGAAGATGCGAACACCAGATATCCTCAAGTCTGTGACGGAAGGAATAACAATGAAAGAAGAAATCAGGAGAACCTTTGTGGTGAAGTGACCAATCCAGCATCCTGGCTTATCAGGACAATGGGATTAGGTCTACCAACCTGGGAATTTATCAGACAACTCGAACAGATAAATAAAGAAAATGCAAAGCAACGACGATTGGAAAAACGAAATGCTGATAATGTTTCTTTTTTCAGCAGTTTGTTTATGAATGAAATTGCAGATTAATTCATTGGATATTTGCTAATATTGTTTTTAGTTGGAAATGTTAAAAATTATTATTTTTTTCCTCTATTTTCATTAAGTTCTAATGGATTTAGTATGCCCAAGCATGTCCCAGAGATTTGAGCCTTCAGCAGAATCCAGAGTTCTCCCTTTCTGGATTGGTGCTGCTCAAAGGCCACGAATTCTGAGACTGAGGGGCTGACGAAGGCTGCTGAACAGCAACAGGGTCATTCATCGTTTCCAGATTTGAGTGGATTTTTAATTCAAGGACGCTCCTCCATTGATTCAAGATTTGCTGCGACTTGTTAAGAAGCTTTGCTCCTTCACCACTTGCCAGTCCCTTGGCCTTTGTGTCCACTCGAAAAGTGTTTCTTGCAACAAAACGTTGAGGAGCAGCAAGAGAAGAAGGAAACTTGACTTTGAAATTGTCTCGCTAATTAACGAATTTCATAGTATTTGGCCGAGGGCAATGACCCCCGTCCAGGGTTAGTAGGGATACTCTTAACTAAGACCCCCAACCCATTACCTTCTGTGGACTTCCTGGCGATGCCACCAACATACGCACTGTTCGCGATGGGCCTCTTCCAGCCGCGCCAGTTGTTGCAGAGACTTTCTGGCTCTGAACTCCAGCTGCATAGGGAATCCTCCTCGAATCTATCCGAGTCGTCGAAGCTAAATCTGTCGCACTCCTCGGGAGTCCAATCCTGTGCCGCCGCATCATTCCTTTGTGCACCTTGTTGCGCCTGGTGGCTATTAGTGGCGACAGCGGCGGCTGACTGAGCGCCTCCACCTCCGTTGCCTCCGTTCGCCAGATTGAGACAATTTTACCAGGCAAAAACAACTCTATTCCGCAATTATTGTGCGAAACCCGAGCACAAGAAACTGGGCTAAATTTTTATAAAAATCACGTTAACTCAATTACTATACACTTGGACTACAATAATTTTAAAACCAAGTAACACACAATACCAATCAGCTGGGGGCTACTTCAGCTCCCAGCAGATCAAGAAATTCCCTTCACTTTCCCTACAGCCCTTTGTTTTCAATCACCGAACGCTTTTTGTTAGTGCTCATTGTACGAGGTTTTCTCGCATCGTTTTCACGTCAATTTTATCGCCAACAGAATTCATTAAACAAAAATTAAGACTACCACATGATTGTAAATGATTATACGAATTTTATGGAATTTGTCTGATTGTAAAATTTAAAAATAATTTGGGGTTTACACAAAAAAGTCTCCCCGAGTGACGATAACAACAAATATGGCTGACTGACGACTGACTTAACACAACATCGGACAAAGGCGAACATCCCACGAAGTGGAGCGATTACAAATCTGCCAATATGTACAGTGGCCTTCCACCTGCGTTCATCCCTTCTATTGTTTGTAAACAAATACACAATTAATCGGAAATGAATTATCACTTTTATATCGAGTTTAATCAATTAAATTGGGACAGTACTCTTATTTTACATTATGGAAAAAATAAAGTTGATGGCAATAGCATTTCGTAAGAAAAACTCGAATTTTCGGAACATATTGTTCGAATTATCGAATTGTAGAATTTAAGAAAAATTTTTTCTGCATGTATTTTTGGGCAGTATTTATCAAGTAATCATGTATTTTAACTACAAATAATCTCATAAAATTCAATAAAATTAATGTTAGGTGTCAAATTTCTTTTCGAACGCATTTTAAAGTTTCAAAGTGGATTGACAGCCTGTATTGTTAATGCTTGCCACTGCAAGAAAACGGCGCGACTGTTCTTTCTCATACATCCGTCACTAAAGGAGGTAGTTTTTAAGTGGGTGCAATTATGATTTTTTAATAAAATGCAATAAATTTAGCTTTTTTGTCAGAAATATGCATACTAGCTGAAAGTTAATCGTACTTAAAGTGTTGTAAAATAATAAATATTCACATTTCAATGTATACAACTTCGATGATTACGAATTAAATTCCAGTTTGACAGATCGTTGATACATGTTTTCATTCTACCTTCAGCATTATCATGGCACCTAGGAAAAACAAAACCCAAAAAGAAGAAGTTCAAGTGTCGCTTGGTCCACAAGTACGTGCCGGCGAATACGTTTATGGAGTAGCACATATTTTCGCCAGTTTCAATGACACTTTCGTTCATGTTACGGACTTATCTGGACGGGAAACAATTGCCCGTGTCACAGGTGGAATGAAGGTAAAGGCTGATCGTGATGAAGCTTCTCCCTACGCTGCTATGTTGGCTGCACAAGTAAGTGTTTAAATTTTTATTATATCACCACTAAATTTCCAATAATGATTGCTTTCTTAAAGGATGTCGCTGAAAAATGCAAAACGTTAGGCATCACAGCTCTTCATATTAAGTTGCGTGCTACCGGAGGAAACAAAACGAAGACACCTGGACCTGGTGCCCAGCAGGCTCTGAGAGCTCTAGCTCGTTCGTCCATGAAGATTGGGCGGATAGAGGATGTCACGCCGATTCCATCGGACTCTACACGAAGGAAAGGTGGTCGTCGCGGTCGTAGATTGTAGATCATGTTTGGCATCTATGACATTCAATAAAATGTTAAAACTTTACTTGCTGCAGTAATTACTTTGGAAGGCGTTAAAGCGCGGTGATCCACACTTTTTCTATAATACATCATACTGGAATTTCACGAAAAGGACTCGCAGATAAAATATTCTTATAGACTGCATGGGTACTTCGAGCGAAATTCTTGTAGATAGGATAGCTAGTAAACGTGAACAGTAGGTTTCCTCAAGGTCGCCTCTGCAGTGAAGTGCTCAAGACGAAAATTGTGAAACACATCTCGTGCAAAGTGAACGTAATCGAACAGAGTTCCTCATGCGTACCTAGCTATCATTTAGCAAGTGTCCCTAGCCTGTCCCAATGTCTTATTCTAGTTACAGTGAAGCAAGCTCATAATCAAGATCAGTGTTAATCAACTCGACTACGCTGCCTGAGCATTTGGCACAAGCACTTGCAGGGGGAAGGGTGGACCGAACCAAAACTAGCTGCAGGAAATAATGAACCATCGTGCTTAAAGCGGGAGTAATACGAGCACAAATCCTACATTAAGCAATTTTGAAAATTTTCTATCGTGTGACTCCACAATTTGCAATGTGGTACGTCGCTTATAAATGTGCCTAAAATCGCGGCACATTTTCGGCAGATCAAAGAAATTTGAATGGTTTGTCCCGGCCGCCAAAGAAAAGTAGAGATTCGCTTATCGTGTGACTCAATGTCACAAAAATATTTTGCTTATAAATTTGTGAATTTCTCCATCGTCTGACTCCGCCTTCAGCAATGCAGGAGTGCGGCATCACAACCCTTTGCAGGTCAGTGAACCTCAGATCGGATGCAGCTGGATTTCAGAATTTCTTCGTTTAGAGTTCCTATTTATTGCTCTTCCCCATAAGATGCAGATATGGATTCTGTGGGTGATCCTCGGGTATTTGATCTTATCATTTTCAGGAGCTCAAAAACATTTTTAAGTCCGCGGAAAATGTTTAAATTTTGATTGACAAAAATAGTTCGTTATATTCTAGAGACGAGATGAGAACTGGATTTTCTGCAAGGACGAATGCCAATTCTATTAAACCAATATTGTTTTTAGTAGGTTTCGCTGTATTATTTTCAGTAATAAACCTTTAAAATCGAGCATGAAAAACCCCCCACTGAAATTTAAACTGTTTTCGTCCCAAGATTGTATTCAATTTTATTCAGATTTTTCTACAGTGCGACTGATCTGAAAATTTCCCAATGCGCATGTATCTTAATATTTATTTGAAGTGCAGAGTACAGGGTCTTAAGAGAAAACTGCTTGTGAGTCCTTAACAGGGAAACTAGCCGGACGATCATTTTCTAGCTTTTTTGATAACTTGTGAAACTAGAACTGCTCTGAATCGAACCGAACCGAAATAGATCTCACCACGTGAAATGACTAACTACCTTTTCAGGGAAACTGCGAAGTTCTTTATTAAATACGTAAATAAACATTTATGAAATGAACTGCAGAGTTCAGATGTAAAAGTAAAAATATAAATCGCGCTTAAGTATTTCAAATAAATAAAGAGTCATAATGTACCCGTTTTGGAGTAAGAGATGTAAAGGATTAATGGTGATGTCTGTAGCGACTAGTAAAGCTTTAGGTCGAATGCCATTAACCAGGACCAGGAACGCCGAAGAATGCAAAACAAATAAATCTTATATGTTATGACCAAACGTCCCACTTTCGTCCTTGTTAACTGTGATGATGGTGATGGTCGATATCTTCAAGCATTTGGATCGTGAGCAATTGCCGTACTCCGAATTTGCGCTTATCATCGAGTTCAATTCTTTGCTTGCCCCCTTCCTCAGCTCCCGTGGGGCGCATATATCGCGAGACAAACATGGAAAAAAGACTCCTTTGCTCTCCTTTCAAAAACGATGTGCAAGGCAACAACAACATGGAATTTACTTGCATTGATTTCTTTAAGTTTTTAAAAACGCAACCCGTTGTTGAAGCATATTTCAGATCAAGAAAAGTAACGGATTTTACAGGCAAAATGAACGTAATAGAAATGAAGCAAACAGGAACGCAATGTCCCTTGAACAAGATCGCGGGGCCCAGATTAAGCCGATTGAAAGTTGGTCATCTGGATGTGCATAGTTCCTGAAGTTTGGTTTTCTATGTTAATGTAAATGGGTACACAAGAAGAAAAGGCAATTTTAAATGTCTAAATGAATTTATTAATACAGACATAAATAATGAAAAGCGATATATAAACACAGTTGGTCGCCGACTTACGTAACTTTCGTACCTCGAATTTTTACGTAAGTGAAATTTGTAAATGTTTAGCTTCGGAAAAATGCAATTAGATATTTAATAACTACTCACATAATAGTTAATACTTCTACATATATTATCATTTCATTAAATAAAAGAAACATAAAAGTAAAAAGTGCTCATAATAGACAAATGAAATAAAGAAATACAGTTGGCGATCACTTTACTTTAGCATAATGAGTTTCAAGAAATTATTCAAATGTGGCCCACTTTTATGTAAATTCTAGAAGTGAGGGCGTGTTGCTGCGGCTCCTTCTTTTCGGAGGTGTTGGTTACAGTATTCACGTATGTGTACTGCATGGAAAAACCAATGACGACCTCAGTGCCTTGTTCAAGTTCAGCAAAAGGAACGAAGATTAATTTGATCGACGCTTTGTTGGATTTTTGCCAAATAATGAATCTGAAACAAAGCAAATTTAGTAATGACGAGATTTCTATTAAAGTTTTCACCTACTTTGGGTCTGTGCGCTGATCCTGGTTGTCTTCATCGAATTCAGCTGAGTCGTCACGGTGGCTCAGGACAAAGGAAGAGTCTGGCAATTCCAGTGTTGCTGTCGCCTGCTTATCAACGTACCGCGGCTCTTCTGTTAACGACGCTTGTCGGGACAAGCTAACGTTCAGGTTTGATGATGAAATGGCAACCTGACGCTCAACACCCTTCTTCAGCTCCTCTATTATATGGGACTCAACATCCTTCGTTGGTAACTCCATTATGGTAATGATCATATCGTGCATTGTGGGATTCGACAATTTCAAAATAACTTCGGCCGGTTTTCCGGGAACCAGCGGCTTATCGCAGCTAATAAAGCGGACCTCGGGAACGTGATAACTGGCGAATAACTGGATGCGGTACTTAATCGAGCCAGGATGGTATTCGGGTTTGATGACGTTGTGCTCACATTGCCGGCATCGCAAGGACCTCTTGATCCACAAACTCTTTCGCTGCGGATAGAGTTTGCTAACGATGAACGGCTGCTCGGCAGGTTGGCCATGCCTTTGTTTGATCGTAGTAATGTTCTTTAAATTGATTCCTTGAGTGAAAATATCCTGTGGCAGCTCGTCCACTTCCTCACTTGCTACCGAAGGGACCACAGTAGGTGGCTTGGTCTTGGGTGAGCTTTTGTCCGACCATCCGATTTGTCGTCGAATCAATGATACCGTCAGACCAGTTCGATCCTGTTGAAACAATAAAATTCAACTTTAACTCAATAGGATGCTAATGAAATACCGTTAAACTTGGGAACTTGTGCTGCTTGGGACACTTTCGCCTCCAATAGTCTTGTTTCTCTTGCTTTTCCTGGAGCACAACTGACTGGTAATACTCCAAAAGTGCAGCAAACCGTGTCTGGTTCGAATACTCAGAGTCAGGCCAATTACCGGTAGCTGGAAGGAGGCTATTAGTTTAGTTACTCCCGATATTATTGGACAAAGTCTTACCAACTGTCTGATCGGGGATGCCAACATCGTGAGAAGTCCAGCGACATGACAAGCAAGCCAAATAATACATTTTTCGACTGATAACTTTGTCGTCTCCTTCATCCTTCTTTGCCGCGCCATCAGACTTTCTGTTGTGAAATGTTAGTTTGTATATATCAATGAAATTTTCATTGGAAGAAATCTACCTTGGAACTATAACAGTAGCGGCACGGGCTGATAGTGTGTGCTGGCAACTAGGACAATCGAAACAGCTGTTGCACCTGTTCTTCTTCGACTTGGCTTCAGATGAGGGAATGTTCTCCAAGCAGTTGGAGCAAAAATGCGAGTCCACCTGGTATTAAATAGAGTTTTGCATGAGTACACTTTAAAGAATATTAAATATAGACAATTTCCTTTATTTAAAAAAAAAAAACTATCATCAATTGAAATTGTATCATGAAAAATTCTTGATTGAAATATCACCGATTACAAGGCTATCTTGACTTTTTGCAGCAATTTATTTAAGTAGTATGTTGTGAAAGATTTATGTTTTATATCACATCAACTATCTTGCGAAATGTTATTTATTTCAATTTTAGATTGTTTACTAACCTCATGACAAACACAAAATCCGCACCGAAGTCGAAGACAATGACGACAAAAATACAATTTCGTCAGAGGATTTAAAATTCCACACGAGCATGCATAATTAACAATTGGTTCTTGCATAAAATTTGCCATTTTATCTTAAATTACAAAAATCTTTAAATCCACTCTTCTCCAGCTGACGACATTCCCAACAGGACCTGTCATCATTTGAATCAACTAATTCACAATAGCCCAGCAGATCAGCAGACAAGAGTTTCGAAATGGTTTCATTTGAATTCATATCAATTTAATAAAATCATTGTTTCTTTCATTCATCAATTGTATATAAATAATAAGTGCTATTATTATTTTCTGAGCGTACTTATTTAAACGAATGTATAATTTACTCAAATAATACTAGCTGTAAGTAAAATGCGAGAAAACGTAATTATTATATTTACAGAATTCTACTTCGTTCTCGATAATTCGATGACGTTTCTCATCTGGCATTACGAAAGTATTTAAATCCTGGACAAGCGCGGCGCTTATGAAGTTTATTTTCTAATTTATAAAAATTATATTTTTTACCAGTTTACACTATTAAATAACGAATAAAACGTACTAATGGCCAATTTTGAAGTGACTGATTTAATTGATTTAAGTGATGAACAGAAAATAGGTAAGAACAAAAATGAAAAATTTGCAAGTAAAACTCCACTGTTTCAAACAGGAAAAAATGATGTTCCGGGAACTTCAAAGTTCGCCGAAAACAACAACCTTTTTGATCAATTGCTGAATGGACAACAACACGGAGTCAACGATCCATTTAATGCAATGCAAAAACAGCGTCCAAAGTCTCCCTACAAAGAAGTGAAAACAGCGCAATTGCTTCCGTTATTTCATTCAGAGACAGAAGAGTTGAACCAAAATTTAGACGATAATAACATATTCAGTTCTGGCACACACAATATGGACGATATGCCTGTTAATTCTGCCGTCACGCAAGTGTCTGCAGAGCAGCAACCATTCTCGTTTTTAAAGATGCCTCAGCAGGATTCATGCGATGATTTAATGAACATAGAACCGAACTGGATAGAGTCCGATTCCGACATCGACAGTGATTTGGAAATGCTCACAATTCCTGCTTTAGAAAAGTGGAAGGATTATATAGATGAGCGACTTCAAGGAAGCAACACAATTCCAGTGAGCAGCACTAGAGACGTTTCCATGTCGACTCCAGCGGATCGCACCCAAATAAACTTGCGCGCAATCAAGGACCGCTTGGAGCAGATAAAGAGCCAGTTAAAGCCGAATCAGACCACCGTGGAAACTTTGAAGGAAAGCATCAACAAAATAATTTCTGAGTGGTCAAGTGGAGACGGAAAGGTGAAGGAGGTCAACGAACTGCTGGAGAGTTTGTGTGCAACTTTGTCGAAATCAACTGAGAAACAGCTGCTGCAGTTAAATGAGCCAATTACCAGACAAAGTAACTTCACCATGGACGACCAGAGAAGAGAAGTGTTACCTGCAATAAATTCTCCCTCTGTTTCATCATCGGGAGCTGCTCATACCATCGAAAATGCAAACCATGAAAATCCGCAACTAATGCAGAAAATCGAGGAAGTATTCGGCAGCGGCAGTGTAGTCAACGTCGCCTCCGCTGCTGCCGGCAATCCCACGATTATTGTTGTGATGGGTACGCCGGTGCCACCGATTGTCCGGCAAACATCCGAAATATACACCCATGTGGGTGATGGATCCCCTGATTTTACCGGCTCAAAATTGCGACCACGAGCTCAATCGCTAACCGCCCCGAAGCAAACGGATAAATTGCCGCTCAGAAGATCTCCGCTCAAGACTCCTAATACAACCGTACTACAGAAAACGCCTGTTAGATTCGCTACGCCCAATTTAGCAAGCGTGAAGAGATCAATTTACGCAACCAAGCCCTCCGAGAGTTCATTGAGCGTGAATGCAGACAACACAAAGAAGCGTTCGTCCATTGCAGGTGGCATTGAGAATCGCAAAGCGACAAAAGCAGAATCGGATGAACAGCCCGCACTTGCAAAAAAACTTAAAATCAAAACACGCGAAGTGGTCAAGGAATCGAGAGGTCCTCTGAAGGCCACGATCCCCGTGACGAAAATTACTTCTACTCTGCCAACACAATCCAAGCCGAGTCCTAACAAGGACAACACGAAACCATCAAGATCGAGCTTCTGCAGACTGTCTCCGCGTTTCTTGCCCAGTGCCAATCGGCGCCTTTCTGCGACTCCGAGTGCCAGGTCCACAAACGACTTGCAAACATTACCGAGACGGAGAACCATTACTGAAGGGAAGCAATTGAACAAAACCTTGCAGCCTGCGAAAGGATCAAACCTGGGAAGATTACAGAGCAAACCTTCATCTGCGGAGCCGGCGAAGAAGTGGTCCATTGCGAAGGTAGGATTACGAGTATACTTCCTTGATAAAACTTAAAGCTCTTTTTTCAGACTGTCCGTACCATGAACAATTAAAATATCAGCGCGATTAAATTACAAAATTCCTGAGTTCTCCTGCCGTTCATTACGTGATAATATAAGAAAATTGGGATGTGATATTTTGCGTTAATATATATTTCGTAGTATGGTTTTGTATGATGCTATTGCACTAAGTTTGAGACAAATATATTTGGAACTGTAATTCAATCCTTGAAGTTTCGAATCGAAGCTCTTGATAGTTTTCGCTTATCCTGTGCGGCAGTTGATTATTTTATTATAACTGTCTTCACTTAATAAAATCACTGTTGTTGTATATGAATAATACGCGATATTGTCATCTGAACGTAATTATGTAATCGAATATGCATAATATAATTAAATAACCCAGCTCCAAGTTGAATTCGAAAATACGTAATTATTGTATTTACAGAATTCCACTTCGTTTTCAATTCCACCAAATCGAAGGCGGCTGTGCTGTGGCACTACGAAATTATTTAAAGGCGAACAAGGACGCGAATCGAGAAATTTTTTCTAATTTTTATTTTATAAATTATATTTTTGTGACATTTACTGTTATTAATTTGTGAATGAAAAAATATGGCAAATTTCAAAGCGAATGATATAATTGATATATGTGAAGAGCAGAAAATAGGTAAGAGCAATAATGAAAAATTTGCAAATGAAACTCCATTGTTTCAATTTTCAAACAGGGAAAAATGATGTACAGGATATTTCGAAACTCTGCGATCAATTGCAACACCATGAAGAAGTAAACACTGCGTAAGTAATTGCACTATTTTATTGCTAGAAAGAAGAGTTAAGCTGAAATTTAAATGATATAATTTTCAGGCTTGCAAAAAGATCAAGCAGCTTGTCTTTTCGATCAGACTTGGAAATGTTAAGGATTCCCGCTTTAGACAAGTGGAGGGATTATATTGATGAAAAAATTAACAAATACCAGGTAAACGTGAACTTGCCACAACTGAAGGCACGATTAGAAGAAATAAAGAAGCATTGTACTGTGAAAACTCTCAAAGAAAACTCTAACAATTCTGAATGTGTTTCATCTGCTACTAGTAAATTTGAGACAGAATTGACTCGCAAAATCAAAGAAGTACTTGGAAATAACAGTGTGGTTAATATCACCCACAAATCTTCTAAATTCGATGGAACGATTTTTACTATGATAGGTACGCTGGAGGCTTCTATATTTCAGCAAGTTCACAAAGACAAGCATGTTGATGATAGTTCCTCCAATTCCACGCAATCGAACGCGACTTCTAAAAGAGACATCATCAAACCAAAGTCGAAATTTTGCTGGCTGTCCCCGCATCTCTTGCGCAATCAACGCCCTTCTACTTCACCTAACGACTCGCGAATATTACCGAAAGGGAGAACTATTACTCAAGGGAAGCAATTGGAAAAAACCTTGCAGCCTGCGAAAGGATCAAACCTTGGAAGATTACAGATCAAACCTTCTTCTACAGAGGAATCGAGAGGCCGTGTGAAGAAGGCCACGATCCCGGATAAGAAAATTTCTTCTACTCTGCCACCAGAAGCAAAGTCGACTCCTCAAAGGGACAGCATGAAACGAAGGTCGAGTTTTTGCTGGCAGTCCCCGCGGCTCCTGCGTAAACAGCGTCCTTCCCCTACCCTGATTCCTAGCTCAACCAGCGGAACGATAAAACCACCGCCACGAAGAACGTTTCCTAAGACGAGGCCATCTATCAATCCTGCATGCCAGGGAAGAAATCCTTTGCCAAGGTAGGATGCGGATTATACTTCCTTGATCAAATCTAATGGTCTTTTTTCAGACCGTCCCCCCCATCTCTATGAAACTTCATGGTGCAACACTGCAACCTCATTAAGAAAATTCCTGGTGCTCATTCCGGCGTTGAAAACCAAATTTGAATGTGATAATCTATATTCCGTAGTATTGTAATACAAAATTATTATGTGATATTTACTGTAGTATTGTTTTATATTGACAAATATATATTTGGAACTGTAATTCAATCCTTGAAGTTTCGAATCAAAGCTCTTGAAAGTTTCCTATTGTATTATATTATAATAGTCTTTTAGTTGTAAAGGCAAAAACTAAGTTTTGAAATTTATTTCAAAGTAATCTTGCTTCCTTTTTCTAACAATTCGTTAGAAAAGTTTGTTTAACCGCTTATAGAAATTATAAATCATTGATATAATAATTATAACATATTCAACGCCTAGTTAATTTTCATCCAGCAATAACAGCCTAACGGATTCTCGCATTCGTTGGTGGTAATAGTCGTTGTGTTCCTCTAGTGCTAGCTGGGTTTACAATCGTTGAGGGAAACGTCAGAAAAGTGTCAAAGGCCGGCAGCCGCAGGTCACCATGGCATTGCGGGTCTGTGGACGGTCACCAGTGGTTCTTCCATTTAAATATTGTTTTAAACAAAGACTTCACACCAGGTCCAAGAGTCCAGAAAGCGGAGCCAGTAAGGAATCGTTCAGTTCACAATTTTGCGTGAATTTAGTGAGGTAAGTGGAGCACAGAACACAGCTGAAAACTGAAATCCCTTTTAAGGCAGCATGATCATGAGAATTTCCTGTGCACGTTACTTTTGGACGGCGAGAAAAGAAGGCAGGTGTTTGCTCTGCGCGCATTTAATGTTGAAATAGCCAAAGTGCGACCGCTGGTAACTACTCCTTTGACTTTGTCTAATCCACTCCTCAGACCCGTTTACGTAGATTTCCGAAGATATCATAGAGAGGATGCGCCTCCAATTCTGGAACGATTCAATTGAAAAGTGCTTCGACAGCAGCAAATCATTCGTGCCGGACGTTCCTGTCCTCAAGGAGCTCAAGTATGTAAGTTGTTTCGCGGCAGAACGGACTTCTGGAAATTATTCATAACTCTAGGTGGTAGACAACTGCAAGATAACAAAAGTGTACCTGAAGCGACTGGTGAAGGCTCGGGATCGACCTCCGAATGTGCCGTTTCTTACTACCAAGGAACTGGAGGACTACGCAGAGCAGACCACGTCGTCCTTGTATTATTTATTGCTAGAAGTATTCAATATAAGAGATATGAATGTGGATCATGCAGCCTCGCATTTAGGCAAAGCTCAAGGAATCGTCAACATATTGCGGTCGATACCATACCAGGGACGAACCTCACTAGCTAATATCCCTCAGGAGACTCTAATGAAACACGGAGTAACGCAGGAGCGAATCATTCGGGATGTTCCGAACGACAAGGGTGTTGAGGAATGCGTGTTTGAAATTGCAGCATTAGCTCATTCCCATCTTGAAAAGGTTCCAGGAATTTGATTATCGAATACGTAGTTTTGTTTATGGTTCGTATTTCAGTCCAGAAAGCTCCAATCCCAGGTACCTAAGGATGCAAGACCACTCCTCTTGCCCGCGGTTGCTGTAGAGCGGTACTTGACTAGGCTGCGGAAGGCTGGCTTTAGGTGTGAACGTATGAAATACATTCCATGTTATTTTATTATTTTTCGTGCAATTCTAGAGTTTCCGATGAAAAGGTTCTTAAACGGGATCAACTTCTGCCGTTATTCTACTTCTGGCATAAAATTCGAACGAAGTATTGAATAATGATAATTGGAAAAATGTGATTTTCACGTAATTTACTACTGCAAAGAATTGTTTTTATGTAATTTATGAATAAATAAAAATAATTAGTTGAAATGAAAAGAAAAACAAGTTTAAAAATGTGTTTTATTCTTAAGAATTTTTCAGAGCATATTTTAATGTGATAGAATAATAACAACAATGAGAAAATTATTATTACTTTTCGTTTACTCAACAAGAGAAAATAATTTTCAAATAACAACTCAAGAAACTTAGCACCATTATTGATGCAGCAAATTTTCAAAATGGCAAGCAAGATCGAATGCAGCAAATCGTTCTTGTAGTTTATGAAACTGATTTTTTCCAATATCACTGCATAAAACAGAATGTCAGTACTTGTAAGATAAGTAACATTTGTTTTGCAATGTTGTTCAATGCACAGTTTATGAAATTTATGTAATGGCGGTATTCAGCCATGAAACTCAAGAGCTAAATACCCCTTAAAATTAAATCAATTAAAATAATTTGATCTAAAATTTGACCGCTGATGGCGCTTCGCCACAGCCTCCAATAGCTGAATACATCTTACAAAAGAAAATGTTTATGAAGAAGAAGAAAAGCAGCTCAGCACTCAGCACTCAGCAATGTCAGTCAAGTTTTTTTGAGCGGTGTAGTATGTTGATGTCTTCGGCGCGTGCACTATTTTAGTAAATTAGTTGATCTTTAATCAGTGAATTATAATCACAGTGTACTTCAGTAGACTGAAAGAAATTTCTGTTGGTAGACGACAGAAGTAGAGCATTTCTACTGGCGGAACTATTGCATAAACAAATTTGTACAATCATTCAATATTTTCGGGGCAACGCCTCTTGTTTTCACGTTTGAAAGCAATTGCTGTAGTTACAAAGAAGTTTTCCCACGACATAATTCTGTAGTAAAAAAACAATAGAGACGGGAATTCATATAGGGAGCAGTAAATGCCGTAATTCCCAACGTTCAAAGGGGCATTGTGGAGATTTGGAATCATTCAATATTGGTGCTTCACGCGAAAATTCGGGGTGAGTCACTTTTAAACATTACTTGGGCACTTGTTGTGCTCAAGATTAACTAAATGAGTATATGACGTGCTCATCATTGTGAGTTGTAATCGATTTTTTGGAGTTTCTTTTTTCCTCCTTTTGCCTACCCATTAAATGTCAAGCGCTTCGGTTAAGATTTTCGTTCACTATAAATTCTAATCGCATAAAAATGCTAATTTGCTTTTGCCTGTCGTCGTCGGCATTCCTTCGTTTGCAACTATATCAAGACTAAATTTCACCCGCACTGCTAATTAATGAAATTGGCTGATGCTCTGACAGCTGGCATATGTAATTTTCATTAAAAAAAAAAAAAAAATGTCATTAGCCTTTGATTTTCAATTTGTTTGTTTCGGTTCACAATCAAAACAGGACCGCTATCTGTTTGCTATTGCAGGTGATGAGAACAAAGTGATCTGGAAATCTTGATCTATATTCAGTTCATCCTCCTTGCTTAACGGTTCCCGGCAGCCCGTTCATCGAAATATAGCAATTTCTAGTGTCTTCACCTTTATGCACTTCTGCCTACCCCGACAGTAATGCCTAGGCAGACTGCCACCCATCTGGGCTGTGTTTACTTCAGCTATAATCAATGTAAACCTTTTAATTGTTCTGATGAATGCGTGATGGTGTTTACATGTTCCCAAAGCCGACAGGCGTTGAACAAATAAATAGCCGGTTGCAAACGAGCTGCTTACGGAGGAGCATCGCAGCGAAACGCTTTTAACAACTTGTGAAATCGCAGGCAATAAATTTGTTAGAATTATCCGCGTGATTCTGCACTTTAAGCATTTTTCTCTCAGTCAATAGATAAGCGCATGACTAATTTGCAGATAACTGAGTATTTAACTACCATTTTTATTCTGTACTCATGAGTCATTATGTCACCATCAAGTACTTCCAATTAGTGGTTTATCCTCATTGGTTTTATTTCTTTTTCAGATTGAACAAGGGTATTTAAAAACAGACGAAGATGAGTAAGAAACCTGCAGCAGGACCAGCACTCCATAAAGTAATCATGGTTGGCAGCGGAGGAGTCGGCAAATCAGCCCTCACGCTACAGTTTATGTACGACGAGTTCGTTGAGGACTACGAACCAACAAAAGCGGATAGCTATCGCAAAAAGGTACTTTCATTAAACAAGTTCCATATGCCATATGTTAGCACGAATAATTACGTTTCCCCGTTAAATGACCTCTAGGAAATGTCTCCATTCTTTAGAAAGATGCCAACACTAAATGCACTTCCCAAATCAGTACAAAACACTTTCGTCATAATCTGCCGTTTGTTTTCGTGTGTTTATGGTCGCAGCAAGAGGTTTCTTTAACCTCTTCCACTTTCCAGTGTCATTCTGCGCAATTAAGAATCTAGTTTCGGGTTACTCCTACGTTGCTGTAATTACATCACTGTTGAGTGATTCCAGAATTAAAATATCCTCTTCTCTTGCATATATGAATCTCAATTTCTTCAATTAAAGCAATTTTTTAAAATACCATTGCAGTCACAGGATGTTTCATTAAATTCACTGTAATCGTGTTTACGAAAATCCTCATTTTAATTCTCGTTTTGGCGCTGTAAACCTTGAATGCAGATTGCAGAGTTATTTGATCATGAATTATGGGTTTCGTTTTAAAATCGCATTAATGCCGATGCGAAAATAACAAAGAACTTTTCACAAAGTTTTATTTAGCCTCAGTTTACAGCACTCGCAGATATTTACATGATAATGAGAAAAATAAATAGACTGAGAAGAATAACCCGAATGTATCTATTTTTAATATAAAGCAAAGTCTATTTGAAATGAATTTTCAAAATCAGAATGTTAAATGTCCAAAATTATATTTTGGAAAATTAAAATTTATTCGAGAAATCGAAGTTGTGAAATTATTCGAAGGTTTTCCTTCATTCGCGCTCCATTAACTTAAGATCACTGGAAAAAAGAACATGTTTAAATATTTAGCATTTATTTTATAATTTTTTGGTTGAATAACAACACTTTGTTGTAGTTTAATTTATTCTCAAGGTCAACCTCGATTTTGCAATGCAAATTAAAGTTGTATAATGTGTGCAAATGTTGAAAGACAACCCTACTGCTGGAAATAATTTTGGTTTGGTCTAGAGTAGGGAAATTTGGAGCGCAAGTTGCTCTGAAAAGAACTTATGGAGTTTGGAAATTTGAAAAAAAAATAAATTGTAGTATTTTCAGAAAAGGTTCTTGTTGTAAAGGATCAGAATATAGTTGCGTCTAAGGATAAAGTAAACGTTGCATGATTTTGTTTACAACAAAACACTTCGAAGCAATTGTCTTTGATTTTTTTTAAACTTTATTTTTTTTTTTTGTATTTCTTTAAAGGTGGTTTTGGATGGTGAAGAAGTACAGATAGATATTTTAGACACAGCCGGACAGGAAGACTATGCAGCCATTAGAGATAATTATTTTCGGAGCGGAGAAGGATTCTTATGCGTATTTTCTATAACAGACGATGAAAGTTTTCAAGCCACACAGGAATTTAGGTGAATTCAAAATCATTCTCAAAAGTTTTAAACAAGTATAACAATTAACTTTTCCAGGGAGCAAATATTACGTGTGAAAAATGATGAAAGCATACCATTTTTATTAGTCGGCAATAAATGTGATTTAAACGACAAACGTAAAGTACCTCTACAAGAATGCCAGGGTCGGGCACAGCAATGGCAAGTTCCTTACGTAGAAACATCAGCGAAAACAAGGGAAAATGTGGATAAGGTAAATGTTTTTTTTATAAACTAATTTTCATACACGAAAATCGATTTGAATTTTTCATTTGTAACGTTTGAAAATCTCAATCATTTTTGGCTGCGCTGCATCATCAAATCTTTGATCACATAATTATTTAGTTAGTGTTAAATGAAATTTTCTTGTTTAACAAAAAATATATATATTTTTTTTTACTTTTCCATACACAATACACAATGCTTGAATTAGTTGAAATATCTATGCATTTAATTGTGCGTAAAACTCTTCTGTTTCGATGGAAATTAACTTATTTAATTCTTGCTTATTTAAAATGAAAACACAAATATATAAAATCATATTGGAAAGTAAACAAAACAAATTTTTCACTCTTACACAGGTGTTTTTTGATTTGATGCGTGAAATACGATCACGAAAAACTGAAGATTCTAAAACCACGAGTGGGCGAGCTAAAGATAAATGCAAAAGGCGGAAACTTAAGTGTATACTAATTTAGATAGGTGGATAAAACTTTTTAATATATTTTCAATTACTAACATGGTTTACTTTATCTGTTACTGTATAGGCTGTTTAACACGAGTAGGCTATCTTGTGTCTCTTTGTTTTTCTCATACATTTCCAGACAAGGATTAGGTATTATGTTGTGACTTTGTAGTTTATTTCAGTTATGTTGATAAATTTTTTCTGATCACTTGAATCGGAAAGTTTTGCTAAACAGCAGTACAATACGAAATTATAAATTTATCCATTAATGGGATAAAGTCAATGCATGTTGCTCCTAAACATTTGTTGTTATTCTAGCGAAGGCTCGATTCGTGCTGGAAAAATTTGTAATGGCAATATATTTATTTCAGTATTTTTGTGAAGCTATGGTTAGGAAGGCATCATTCTAAGCGTTTTCATTGACTACTCATTACTCAACAAACTGCACATATTTCAAGTATCTTTCGTGAACGGCTAGCGGTCATAAGTCATCTGCTCGGTCCCATGACAAGTCATCCCATACAACTTTTTGTAAATTTTTCGAATGATTTGTGTCGCAGTTGGGTTGAATTGTGTTGCATTTTCTCTGTTAAGTTCTGACCAAAAAAAAATGCGTCACAATTCATCGGATGATTTGTGCCGCAATTGGGATGAATTGTGTCGTTTTGTGATGAATTGTGTCGCATTTTCTCGGATAAGTTCGGACCAGAAAATGCGATATAATTCATCGGATGAGTTTTGTCGCACTTGGGATAAATTGTGTTGTATTCATCGGATGACTTGTGACCGGACCCCTTCGTGAACTTTAATGTCTATGTTTACTTGATATCTACGAGATCTTTCGACAAATCAGAATTGCGCCCTTATATTCGGTATACTCTCAAAATAACTAACTCTTCTCGTTCTTTCTACATTTTAACATTGTTCTTAGCACTAATTAGAAATATTCTTTTGGGTGTATTTATTTATTATTTTTCATTTCAATCACATTAAAACTATCTTACTACTGAGCGTGCATCCTAAAGAATAAATTAAGTAATTTGTCTGGAAATGTTATGTACTGATAAACTATATTGTAGTTTCACACAAAACACGTTTCTAGCTTTTATGCTTTTGGTTTTTCCTTCATTTTTATAAATAAATCTTTAACAAGCAAATGTTATATATTTAAATCTTATATTTCTATGCAAATAGGTTTTTTACGATCTTATCAGGGAAATATCATCACGAAAAAAGCTCCGACAAACCGATGTTCGACAGCCTAAGGAAACCAAATCTCATTGCTGCCAATTGCTGTAAACTGAACAATAAATAAAGAGCGATGATATTCAACAGCCGTAATGAATTAAACAAAAATCGAAGCAACAATTTCTAAAATTCTCAACAAATGACGACTTTTGATTAATTTTATATTCTCATATTTCATTTCTATATGCGATATAATTATATAAGCCAGGATAAGAAAGCAAAAAAAAAAAAAAACTGTAGTAAAATTAACCTGAAAGTATTGTAAATGACATCATATCTTAAGAGTTATTTTTTCCATATTTTCACCATTCCTTTTCCTTGGTCTCTATATTTATTACACATGTGTTCTTCAGATGCATTCTATTTATTACACAGTTCGTGTTATATAACTTTAAAAAAAAAAGAAGGAAGACGTGAACTTTTCCTTATACTCAATTCAAAAACATATTGTTAATTCTCAACAATATTATTTTAAGTTTACTATTTGAACGTACCTTATTTTACGTAAAGTTTCTATTTTAATTTTTGTCATAAGTAGTTAAATTTGGAGAAGTTCACAGTATCTTTGGAAGGTTTTTTGAAATTAAAATACAATTTTTCGTCGTAATATGTATTTCGTTTCACATTACTTACTACTGCATTGCAGCACTATTTCTAGTTCCTCTTAATGTGGGCATTTATTCACGCCTTTTTCTTTATATTTTAATGAATTCAAATCGATTTCAGTGAATTTTATTATTTTTTGTATAGGAAATTATTTGTCATGTCGATAGATAAAAATTTATATACGATATAAATACAATTGCAATGTAAAGCAATTAAACAAAAAAAATAAACAAAATGAAACATTTATATGGTAAAATATGAAATAAAATGGTTTTTTATGAGCTAATTTCTATGTATTTTTGGTTTTCTTTTTCTAAATTTTAAAACATCATGAAAACAGTGTGGTCAAAAATTATTGTTGGACGAGGGTGATTCATGTAAAATAAGAAAAGTAATGCAGTCTATTGAGATTTTGGCAATCAATGGATTCCAATTTTAGATCAGCTAGTTCGTAATAGGAAGCAATCCCAGAGTTGGGAGCTGGAAGCTTGTTCTCCAAGATTCATCAATCATCAAGTCTAATTTAATTCGTTTACCGCCGCCGTATGGGGGAAGATACCGATAATTGTGGCGAGCAACTTTGTTGATGGTTTCCGAAGGATTTTGGGACGCTAATCAGGAGAAAAATAATGTAAAAAAATCTAAACCGTACCATTTACAAGATATCCTTCGTAACAGCTAGAATCATTTCATTCACTTCAAAAAATCATCAAAATCCTTTAGAAAATTGGTTGCTGGTCACCATTTTAAAGACTTAATCAATTTAGGCATTAGGCCACTTTTTACAATAAATAAATCACTAATTAATGCTAATTTGTGTTTAATTTACTAAATTCCACAAAACCAAAATTATTTATTTTGGAAGGGTGTTTTTCTAGTAGAGTTACATCTGCAATAATTTTGATGTTCATAGACCCCATCTAAAATTTAAAAATACCCTAGACAGACAGAAGTTATATCGCGATAAATAGTGATTTTGAGGACTGCTTCTGCGCTTACTAAGTATAGCTGAGTTTAGCACAAAAATGCGATTTAGCTTCTAGGGTATAAGGACTAAGGAGTATTCCGTCCGAAAAAACGTTAGCGCTTCTTCTAACGGTTATTGGCATGCCGTAAGTAGCTTATAGACGGGGAAAGTGGAGACGGCAAGTTACAAGCTGCTAGTGGCACTTTCTGCATACTTACCTTGTGTATATTTATACTTGTTCTTCCAGCGCGGCGGTAAGTATTCGCTGGCGGCAACAAAACTCAAACATATTTGATTTTACTGGCAAACAGCAACTTGCCGTCTCTAGTTTCCTCATCTATAAGCTGCCTTTAGAAATAGTGGTTTGGAAACTAGGAAAAAAGGGTACAGGGTGTGGTATTAAGAAAAAATATTTAGAATTAAATGAACAAATTTTCCTAACGCATTAATTAGATTGGAGTTTAAAATAATAAATCGCTAGTAAGGTCTCTAGTCGATCTGTAAATATCCTACTGGGATTGCAGCTGAAGATTCCAGGAGGAACAATCACCTCGTCCTCATACCCTTGGATGCAAAATGTTTATAATCGATTAATCAAAAAGAAATATATATAGAAAATAATTAATTGAATAGTCAATTCAAATTTCAATTTTTCAATAATCATTTCCATTTCAAAAATTCAAAAATTGACTTTTCTTTGACACTAACAACAAAAATAAATTTTGTTAGGTTGGTATTGAAGCTGCGAACGAAAAATAAATAGAGGGACTAGAAGTCAAGTGAGCTCCAAAAAGTGAAGTTTTTTTTTTACAAGTAGCGGTGTTCAGAATTTTGTAGTTGTTCTGAGTGCAATTGTGCAAAATTATTTGTTATTCTTTTGTGGTGTTTCTAGAAAATTCATTAACCAGTGTTTTTATTTATTAAATTGACGTTTTAATTGTTTAATATGTCTGCGGACGACGTCGTGTTCCTAAAGGAGCTTTTCCGTAAGTTATAAATTACAGAATTTCATATAAATGTAAGTTAATTATAGCATATGTCTTGCGCAAATTTGTGTTACAATGTTTTGTTGCAATTTTTTGCAATTATGCAAATTCATAACGTGTTTCCGATAAGCATATGCACTTTTAGCATCTGAATTCTGATTAAAATTCCAACAGAAAAAACAAACAACACTCGAACAAAATGAGATTGATTAAATCATTGATACGGAAGTTATTTAAACGATTTGTATACATCAAGAAAATGTAATTACAAAATTCAATTCGTTCAAAAATTTTTTTTACAGATTTAATCGAGATCCATAGAGAATACAATATGTTCTTAATATTACAGAAACTATCCTACCTGATTTAACTGATTTAACTTTTGACCTGATTTGGAAATAATTGAGCGCCATCGCGTCCTTCACTTGAATATTTTCTTATCAGAAACCACTTGTACTTGTTGCCAATTTGCGTTCGGTCGATTCACCGGTTGAAATATTATTTAGAATACAAAACTCGCATCATTTAACGTTCTTATCTGCTTTTAAATCTACTTATTTATGTTTGTTTTCGAAATAGCAACATTTTCTTTTTTTATACCTAAAAAAACAATATGAAGAACCGATTTATTTGTATAAGAACAAGCCATAAAAGAATTGCTTTAAGTTCCACGTTCGATGTTTGTTTTAAAATTTTCAACATGCCATATAAGAGTTTATGTTACAGAATTCACTGATTTGAAGTACATTCTCAGGTCGAATTATGTTATCCAATACGAATACAGTGGACGAAGACTTATTCTGCTACCTTGTTCAGAACAATAGTAGTCTGGTGGATGAGTGCATAAAATTGTTTGTCACCGAGATTTCATCAAAAGATGTTAAACAGTCGCTCAGAGCACTGTCTGTAAGTGAGATTAACATTAAACAAATATATGCAATTTATTTTATTATTATTATTTTTATAGTTTTTGGAGGAATGCATGGCGAAATGTGGCCCCGTTTTCCAAAATAAGTTCGCAAAATATCGATTTTTAAATACCCTTGTAAGTTTGGTATCTCAAAAACACAAAGGTTTTGAAACTTCTCAAGAAGTACGAAATAAAATAATGGATTGCTTCCTCCTCTGGACCACACAATATCCGCATCAGACCAAAATTAAAGAAGCCTATGATAATTTATGCAAGCAAGGAGTGCAACATACATCGTCTTCCAAAGAGTACTCAGGTTTGCATCGTTATAGTTTTATGGACGAGGAGGGAGAGAAAGCACTGAAGAAACTTTTACAAAGCAAAGATAAAAATGATATCAAGAAAGCGAATTTGCTTATACAGTTGCATGTTAAAATGGTATTGTTTTGTTAAAGAATTCGATTCGGAGAATTTAATATAGAATGATAATTACAGCATGCAAAAAATGAAGACCGACCAAATGAAGTAAAAAATCGACTGCAAAATATACAGAACACACTTGATGTATTCCGAGAAGTCGTAGAAAAATGGAGCGATGATGATATAAAAGCAAATCAGCAAGAATCCTTGGAAACCTTGAATGAACTCTACAGCACCTGCAAGAAATCCCAGATTGAAATATCAATGATGTTGCAAATTATAGATGAAAGTGATAAGGAATTAATTTGTGAGTATTCCACTTAATTACAGTACATGTGTTGTGCTTTTATTTATTCCAAAACAATTTCGCTAATTTCTGTGCACACATTTCAGCCCAAGCAATTGATTTGAACGACAACATGTTGCCGATTTTCGAAAAATACAACACAATTTGTTCAAATTTGAGTGGCACTAACAATTGTTCTTCTGTGAAAGCAGAATCTGAAACAAATAACTCAAAAGTCGATGATTTGTTGGCGGATTTCCTAATCGAAAGTGGTAGCTCATCTATGGCAACTTCGTCCAACAACCCCTTAAGTGAGTTAACAACCATTTTCAACAACACAACTCAAGAGCCAACGTCTCCGATATTTTCAAATTTGCAACTCCTTGAGCCAACGGTTTTTGCAGAGAGTTCAGCATGCAAAACTGAAAAGCAAGGTATAATACAATATTAATTTTGTTTGTTATTACTCTAAAAATAATTTAGAAAACAATATCGAAACATCAAAGATTGAAAAATCTTTCGACGACATCGATTCAATTAGTGAAAACTTATTAAAGGCTGAACTTGCAACGCCAGAAATCATTGGACATTTTAAAAAGTGAGTTTGTCGATTTGGTAATTCCAAATTATTTTACGATACTTACAAACAATTTTGGTAATTTTAGGATACCCAAAAAGATTTCATTAAATGAACTTAAAAAATCGAGAGCGGAAAGTGCAAACGAACAGAACCATCAAAAAGTTGATTTAACTGGCTTCGATAAAATAATTAGTGAAGCATTACATGATTTGCCCAAGGCAGCTACCAAAGAGCCACAGAATATTACAAATGCCAAAGGTGTTGAACTCTTGGAAGAACTGAAATTGAAACCGATGGAAAATGGTAAGGAAGCAGTCAGCATGCCAGAGGCTTCTTCAAGCAAAAATAATTCTGAACAAGGAATAAAATTCCTGTCGGAAATTTCCTTAAAACTAAGTGATATTGAGGCTAGCAAAGAAAAACCTAGAGAAATTATGGAGATTCAAGACGTTCGACTTGTTTTAAACTTCGGTCTGAATAGGCCCAGTCCGGATGTTTCAGTGCTTGTTATAACTACAACTAACCAAAATGCATGTGCTATGAACGACTATCAACTGCATGCCAGCGTGCGAAAAGTATGTGAACTATATTTTATTATGCAGATCTAGTAGCAGTGATTTTTTTCCTTTCAGCCATGCAAGATACGTTTGCTGGAGCCGTCTTCAACGAAATTGCCTGGCGTGAAACCGTTTCAAATAGCAACAGAATTTATCCACCAAATTTTACTGCTGTTCAATCCTACGAAGAAGCCAGTTGATGTCACTTTCATCACTGAATATACTCTAAATGACGATCCAGATCCCGTGACAGATTCGGTGGTGATAAATATTCCTTACTTCAATTAGAGGCTAATCTCATTTCTGTATGTCTTGTGAAGCGTATACAGTTAGTTGTATGTTGGAGCTATTGCACTTATCATCAGATGTTTGGGTTCTCGAAAAGGCAGCGGCATAACCACCATCCACATGTATTATGCAAACGTTATGTTATAAATTATTTGTAATGTGATTTTGTTTCATTTTTATCAGTACAACGTAAATTGAACATTGAAAAGAGCAGAGAATTCTTTGAATTACGCTTTCAAAGCCAAAATCAAAAACACTATTGCATGGAAAAGAAATTCAATTACAATGAAGTTGAATTAAAACTGCGGGGATTAATTAATTCGATTTAATAAAGCATACAATACAGTAACAAAGTCGCGTTTCCTACACTATAGCTAAGTTGTTAATTGAATTTAAATTATGCCTACTAAAATAAAAAAAAAAAACTTCTGATGCTACTCGAAAAGCACCTGACACGTTATGATACAATTTCGTCCTTAAAGGACAGCGCGGTTGTGGCCTTTTGATGTCCAATGTATTCACGTTCAATTTCTTTGGTATCCAGTTTCCAGAGTCTCGCAACTCCGTCCGAGGAAGCTGTGAACAAGTATTTTGAGTCAGCACTGAATGCAGCGTCCCAGATCCATCGATTGTTTTCCACTCTCAGTTCTCGCCACAAACTGAAGTCAGTTGTCCTCCATATCCTCGCAGAACCGTCTCCCGAAGTGGTCACTAGTAAACTAGAATCGGGACTGAATTTACATCGCAACACATATCGTTTATGCGCTTCTATTTTCAGCTTAGGCTGGAGTACACTCAGCTGATGATTCCCAGAAGCGGCTAAACTCCATATGTAACAGTTTCCTTTGTTATTTACTGCAGCCATGTACATTCCGTCAGGACTAATGGCGATATCATGGACAGAGGCGTCAACTTCTGGAATGAGCTGTTCGTGGAGATCGGATTTAACGTCCCACAGGTACACACCGCCGCCCTGTGATCCAATTGCCATTTCTACTTGATTTGGATGAAGACAGGCACCATTAATTGGCGTTAAGCAATCGAACATCCTCTTGCACTGGGGGCTTGGTGATTTCATGTCCCAGATTCTTACACGGCAATCTTCGCCTGCAGTGAACATCCATTTGCCGTCTTCCTGAAATTAAATTTTCGTTTTCCTGAAACTGTCAACTTCCTGTTTCGTGGCACTCATTTACCTGGAATCCTAAACGTGTGACATTTTTTGATACACCCTCAAAGTTGATCGCAGGACTGTTCGTGTTTGATGCCATGTCGTATAATCTAATGCATTGATAGCCGCAGGCTGCTAACATAGTCTTATCTGGAGTACGGTCTAAAGCGTTTACTTGCTAGAATAATAAAAAATTCAGAGCCCATTGCGGAGAATAAGGTCGACATACCGAGTCGTCATGCTGCATTGTGCGAATGCAGTTACCTGTGTGAGCCTGCCAAAGTTTTATTGTGTGATCGTAACCACCAGTAGCCAAAATTAATTGATCTCCTGTTGCCTCCATTGTCATAGCATATACCCTGCAAGAAGTATTGCAATGTATTGACGAAATTAAGTTCATGTAACTCACATTTTGGCTGGCATACACTCTGATTATAATTCACTGATTAAAGATCAACTAATTTACTAAAATAGTGCACGCGCCGAAGACATCACAACATACCCCGGCAAAATCCTGTAAAACTAAATTTCCCGTAAAATTTCCCTTGGCGTGTGTAATTTGTTCACCTCTTTTCAATCTAGAAAAAAGAAAATGTCCCGAAAAAGGGGAAAGTGTGAAATCTGACAATTATTCCAAATTTCTCGAATCCGGTCGAAATCTTGTTTTTCAGATGGCTTTCGAAGTTTACGAAGTTTACAATTTTACTAACGTCTACTTAGCTAGGCTGTTTTTAATTGATTTAAAGAAAATTTCCCGGTCGGGAGGGGAAAAGAAACAAACAATTGATTTGACACTGACAGCCGCCTTTGACGTTTATGCTATGCCAAACTTTAAAAAAATACAAATGGTATAAATTGTTGAAAAATATTGACAATCCAACTTCAATAACTATTGGTAGCTTAAAAGAAAATAACAAAAATTATATTCATTGTAACTTAACTCGGTGTTCTTTAACACGAACAGAAACAAATTAATTTAGTATTTCTCATTATGAATCGCAAATCTTGCATAACTTTTGGATAGTTAATTTCTGCTTACAAAATTAGCCAATAGATGTCGAAAATCGCAATGTATGCGATGTTTTTCTGTTGCATTTTGAACTAAATTAATTATTTTTTTATTTTATAAGATTAAATGAAAATTTTTAACTATTAAAACTCTATAATTAACAGTTGAAAGTGTTTTTAAGGAATCATGGAGAATTCTGTTTTTTGGAAAGGAAGGAGGGGCGAGAGCTTCAAAAAAACATCACTGCTTTCTATTTGAATTTCAAAGTTTAATAAAATCGGCAAAAAAGAAAATATATTCGTAGCATAGTATGAACTTTTTTTTTAAAATCGGATATTCTAATTTGAATTTGCATCATTTTAGCAATTTTTAATTTTTTCACTTTAAGAAGTTGCAAATAGAAATTATGATTATATATATTTTTTTTAACAATAGCAACATGACAGATTTTCGCAAGTGTTTCGCCACGAACCACCAACGAAAAGAAAAATCAGGAAAAAATTTCGCTCACTTTTTTTTACATTTATCTACTTTATAATTTATATAGGAAGCGAAATTACACACGCACAGCATACCAGGGCTGCATACGTGGGTAAACTGGGTGCCCCGTCTAATGGTAAACCGCGCCCTATGCTTCGGCGATCGGACGAGAACCGCTACTACAAACTACAAAGCATGCTATAAACGTTGGCGATATAATGTTTTAATAACTTAATAACTTAATAATTTAATAACTTTAAATAAGTATTTATCGCATTCATTTACAAGTCTTTTACCTGTTTTTACGGAATTCCGACATTTCTTACTGCACTCGAAACAACCAACAGTTGTGGAAAAATGGCTAGATTTACTAGATTTAGTTAGCAAACCACATCACCGTGTTGTGTGTTATTATTGCACCTTTTCGAAAATAAAATTTCTACCTTAAGAGTGTCAGTTAAGAAGTTGACAACAAAATGCAAAAAGGTTATTGAACAACGACGCGCGGTCTTCCCAAGCGCCCCCCCCCCCCCCCCACCCCCTTTATTATAATTTTCATCTTTTTTAATTAATGTTCATTCAACTGTAATACAGTGATACTGTATGGTCTATTCCATTTGTTTTTATATTTATTATAATGACAGTAAGTGTATACTGTATGGGCCTATAGGGTATAGTGTACAGTTTATTATTATTATTATTTTTTAAATTAACTTAGCCACATTAGCCAGTTAGCCAAATTAAGTTAGCCACCGCCTACCAGTATTTCGTTTTTTCTTTGGTTGATTGTTCGTTGTGTCTATCTGAAATTGTTTTATCAGATCTCCAATTATAATGAATTTTCGATTTTCATTTTGATGAAAAATTTTGAAAATTCTTATATATTATGGTCCATAGCATGTGAACTACATGAACAGATTTGAAAAGAATGTTAAAAGCGATTGTTGGAAATTTGATTACCTTTAATATGATCCATAGAAAAAATTTTCATTTTCGAGTTTAGCGGGCCAAAATACATAGGAAAGATATAATGGTATTGAATGTACATTTTGGCTGTAAACTAGTGTTATTTGTTGTATTTTTTGAGTCGATATTCATAGGTATTTTTATCTTTTTATCTTGTATTCTTCTATATGGACCAGTGATATATTATTGGTATTCCATATTTATCTTCTATTCTATTTGTATTATCTAAGTGTAAAACGGCCTCAGGTGGAGTGTATTTTGTTATTTTCAAGCTATCTTTTTCGGATTATTGTTGGTCCCAATACGTAATATTAGGGTATTGTTATAATTGATCGATGTTCTTAGATAATGATTTCTTATTATTTTGATTATAAAATTGTCTATTTTTATTATTTTTGGTCGGTTATATAGTATTTTATTTAATATATATTGTTTGACTTCTGATTCTGTTTCTTACGTAGTACATGCTCTTAGAAAGTGTCTTTCAAATAGGTACTCTTAATTTTTCCATTTCACTAGGACTTATATATTCCACTAAATATGGCATCCGTATATTATGATTAATCTTATTAATTGTTGGTATGCAATAATATTAATTTTTTTATCTAAATATTTTGAAAAAATTAATCTATTTATTTTCTAGAAGGCTTTTCTTCCTCTTTCTATTTGATTGTTAACGTGCGTTGTGTTACAGAAAAGCTCATCCATTGTTATATACCTAGATATATTACTTTCTTCTTTTGATGCGAATTGTTTATTGTTATCTTTGTTTATTATCTTTAATTCTTTTATGTTCTTCCTATTTGTCCTACCTAACATATTTAATGTCTTTCTGAATAATATCATTTCGCATTTTTCGGTATTTATTTTTATTTTCCAGTTATTACAATATTCTGTTAATAGTTTTATACTTTTCGATTTATATTTAATCATTAATAAATGATTAATTAATGTGTGTCATATCATTTCTTACAAGGCTGTACTACAGCATTAATTTTAGATATTTCATTTTATTAAAATCATTATTAGTATTAAAATCAATTCTCACTTCAGAAATGCACAAAAATGCGGTTTTAAGAAGTCATATTTTCAAAATGTTCGAGGGCGGAACCGCGGTGCCCCTACAGCTTTGGAGATTGAGATATGGAAATATAGAAGACCCCGAAACCATCTTAATGTGCCCCTCCAATAATTAACTGCTGACGTCCATGATTTGATAGTATAAGGATTAAGGATCTACGTCTTATAATAACTAGCGGGACCCGCACCCGGCGTGCTTTGCTACGCCCTTCCGCGCCTACGTTTCTACGCTTTCTCTTTGAAATTATATTATTCTCCGTATTTATACTTATTGTTGCATCTAAAAATGACCGTTTACAATTATTCTCTGTTATACACTGTTGTATAGTTTGCAGAGCACCACCCTTGACTGAAAAAAAACTATTTTCCCCCCTTTGGAGGTGAAATTTTCAAAAGTCTTGGTACACGTGTCTTTATATCTAACCAAAACGACAATTACCAAATTTCATGAATTTTTAACTTCAAAAATTGCTAGAAACTTTCATCCCCAATTTTATCCCCTGGAAGGTGGAATTTCCAAAAATCCTTTTCTGCATATTTTTTATTTCTAACAAAAAGCCCAAATACATATTTTTATGAGTTTTTTACTTTCTAAATGTGAATTTTCATAGAAACGTTCATCACCTGTTTTACCCCCTTAGGGGTCGAATTTTCAAAAATCCTGATATACGTATTCCTTTATTTCTAACGAAAGGCCAAATACCAATTTTTTTGATATTTTTACTTAAAAAATGGCGATATTTCATAGAAACTTACATCCATTTTTTTTACCTTCTTGGGGATATTGATATCCATCAAACTTCACACGATCCATCCCGACACTATGCTACATTATCCCTGAAAATTTCATTAAATTCGGTTAAATGGTTTAGGAGTCTATAGGGAACAGTCACATCCTCTTTTATATATTAAGATATAATATAATTAATAACTTCAAAAAAAAAAAAATACAACAGCTCTTCAATTAATAGCCATTGAATTAAAGGATCAATATCTCTGATTCAGAATTCTGCTTGCAATTAAAAATATCAAGTGGCTTTTTTCCAATCCTCCATTCTACAGAACATTGAGTGATTCTAAAATCTAAGGCGTACAAAAGTTCAACGATTTGCGTCTTCAGAACTGTAGTTCATTATCACTCAAGGACGTTTTTGCTATGTGTTTTTCGACTTAAACAATTGAAATGTGTGATAATTTTAAAAATATGCAAGCATAATACTAGAATTTTTGAGTGAGTAGTATTCTAACTTTCTAAACTTTAGCATACGACAACAAACGCCAAACACATGGAATATTTTTTGGTTGCAATTCAAAACTGTTTCCCGCACTACCGAAGGTGTGGATGCGTTGGCAACCGGCGGCGGCGCACGCGGCGGTTTGATGAACTTTCCCAGCGACTAATTGACGCATAAAGTGACTCCACTGAAGCGTTCTTTATGAGTTACAGGCTCCATATTGTATTTTTTTATATTTGCTGCACGAAAGCCTTTTAACTGTATGAAATGAAGTGAGTGGACGCCCATTCCCCGGAAATGAGCAAATATTCCGACATGAGTGGCACAACTATCAAATGCGCACGTCACGATCTGAAGTAGCTGCATGCGTCAGTGATTAATTACTAATTTGCTCAAACACAATTAATCCCGTTATTAAGCAGGGAGGCCGGCCTCATCAGGCCAACAGCCACCGTCTTAGCACCCAGAGACAGATCCGCAGCTTGCCACTGCCCCCGGCTTAGATGCGGTTTGCTAATTAAGAACAAATGTTTCGCTGTCATGGGGAATCCCGAACTGCAGCTACTGGAAAGTGCAATGATTTTGGCTTATTGCTTACCTGACACGGGATTATTGTCTCAAGGATTCGGTCCATTTACTTGTTCACTCTGGTAGCAGGGTAAATGACGGGAAAATCCACAAATAAACATCATCTGGTAAATTGAAAAGGATCTAGTTATTGTATTATCTGCAGTGTTAATTGTTCGCAAATAAACCTTGAGTTATTTAGATACAGAAATGTACGAGCCCAAACAGAGATAGGATAGGATACACCGGTACTGACCTGGTCATTGTTTACTAGAATGTTGAGAGGATTATTGTTGTTATTTCATTTTTCGATTTCGAAAGGAGTTTTGTTTAAGGAATTTTTGCTCGAACTCAAACATATTCGATTGACCGTATTTTCGGCAGAGGTCAGTGGCGATTTACAGCACCAATTTTCAAATGATATATGCCAACCCAGCAAAAGTTTTTATTTTAAATCGTAATCCCTTTTGTTGTAGATTGGTTTCCTGTGATTTATAGGGCAGGTTCAAAAGTGTACCAACATATGGTTGCTATTTTCGTGTTTTGAGCTGCAAGTGAAAGCGCAATTGTTAACCGAGAATTTGATTCTTTGCTGGTGTTTTATTAGAGGCAAATATTGTGAGCAATCGTTTACGTTTATTACACTGTATATATTCTTAACCAGAAACGTTGGACAATAAATTTCTAAATATTGCAGAGCAATGATGACGAATTTGACCGGTATTTAGTATTTATGCGGTATTTGTGGTTTTTAAGAACAGAAAATATTATTAAAAAAACTAGAAATGTTTTCGTTAATTTTATGAAAAAAATAAATTCCGTAATAAAAGAAATTACCCTGAAACAAGTGAACAAATCTCGAATTACGAAACTTGATATTTCGTATAAACTATAATTTAAATTTAAAAGTATATAATGTAGATACATTTTCATTCTGAAAAGTATTACCAGAGAACCATGAGTTTTGCATAAAGGCTAAATATCCATATTTGTACCTAATTCATAAATTCACTTGTACATTTTATGATTCGTGATTTTATTAGGATCCCAAGGTTTCTGTAATGTTTAGTGCAAAGGAAGTAGACAAATACCCAAAAATGGGTTGAGGATAATTAACAAATAATAATAGATTTTATTTTGAAAATGTGTAATGCTTAACGGAAATCTGATAATTCAAATCAAATTATAAAATTAAAAATTTCGGTCAACTCTATAAACAAAAATTTGTTATAGGTGTAACATGTAGCATAGGTGAATAAACTGCTTAGACGTATTTAATCTTTATTTATTAATTTATAAAATATATAAGTAACAGAGAAAAAATTCCGTTCATTTTTTTGCTTTATTATTTCCAATAATGAAGCTTTGAAATCTAGCAGGAACAAATTTATTAGCCGGGGCGGTCCCGAAATTTGAAAGTTTTCGTTTTGGAACGAATACAAAAATCCATCCGTTCCGCCGCCGTTTACCATCACAGCTCTAGGGTCCAATCGACGGATTTTGAGGGTGGAAAATTGAGGAATAAAACATATTATAAAAAATCATATTTCATATTTATTTGTTTTTGAGTAGGTAATGAAATTTTGACTCTCTTATCCCGATCGATTAAGTAGAGGAAACCAAAATTGTTTTTGAAATGATAAACCTTTGTGGAAAAATTTGCAATGTTTTTTTGATATGTAATCAAAATCATTCCCTTCAATATTGAGCTGAAAGTGGAACTATTTACAAGATTGAGACAATGAAAATTTCAATTGAATACCACTGACAATTTCTCCACTCCTATTCGAATTACATCCTTTGTTACAGGAATTACATATACACATGTAATTCGGATTCGATCGAGCAATCCGAAGTGCAGAGACACGAACATGATGGAAGAAAATGCAATATTTATCATTTGAAGATTGGCTGAAATGCGGTAATTCAAGATCTGCTGCGCTTGAGTGATCGCGGTCGATGTTGAGCACCATTGAGGCCAAATTGTACATCTGACGCGGCGGCGATCTCTGCTAGATGAATAATAGATGTATATGCCGCAGCCTCAGTGATCCTTAACAAATACTACTCTGGGTACTCGATAGAATCTTCTTGTTTTCAAATCCGATCAGTTCGATTCCGATCGACACCTTTATGGCGCATTTGATCAATATTACGGGTGGAATCGAATGTTTATCGAATTTTTGGTGGCGACTGGTAAATTCGGCCGGTGCACTCAGTGCGCAGCAAGCAAACGGAATTGGAAAGTGCTTCGATATCGGCCACTTGAGAGTTTGGCAACAAAAGATCCCGGCTAAGCAGGGCGACAAGCACGGAGGTGGTATTAAATTGATATGAAAGCGCGGTGCAGATATTACGCGCGTCTATCTTGTGGGAAATAGTGGAGTTGTCACAAGCACGCCACACCAGCACTGTGCTACGTACTCGGACGATTTTTATGTATTAAGCCATCGATAAGCGTGCTCTTACCTTGCTTAGTACAAGCAGCACTGCAGATAGTATAAAATAATATAAAAAAAGCAAAATAAAAACGTAAAAATATACGAAAAAAAAAAACGTTAAGAAAATTCTCCTCGTGATGTGTAAGATCGGTGTGAATGTTAAGATAGGTGTAGAAACACTAGTGCACGTCGGTTGTACATTGGCTTGGTACGCCGACGAGATGGTGGTGATGTGATATTAAACTTAGCCAAAGCAGTCAAAGTCAATCCGGCCGCGCAGCGATTTCGTACTTCCACTTCAGTTCAGTTGAGGCGGCGCAAGCGACTTGAGTTCCGCCAACATCCGCTCGACAAATAAACGTGCAACGTCCGCTTTTCGGTAGATTTTTTGAAAAGGTGCGCTTGGGGCCAGAGAGCTACATATTGTTCGCAACTAATTTGCAAGAAGATCAACATTAAATTAATACCTGTGATCACAATTTAACAATCGAGGGTCACCTTGGCCATATTTTGAAATAGGATTAAAGAACCATCTGTGGCCTTCAATTGAAAATATACGTTGACTTGGTAAATTAGAGCGGCAACCGCTTGAAAAATATCTTTCCATTATCCGAACTGTGCAGTTTACAAAGTTGGCCAATCTGTTGATCAAGCAAAACACTTCTAATTCAGGTATACAACAAAAGTTCGTGCAACAATTTTAATGTTACAAAAGGCATTTAAAAACCTCCAAATCGTGATACAAATGTGTACGCGAAACAAGTGAAGAAGTGTAATTCGATCACTCGACAAAAATAATAATCAGAAGTGCTGCGTGAACGTATGTAGAGAGCGTAAATGTTGCAGCGGAAAACTTCAGACCCGCAACAAATTCGCAACAATATCAAGTACGCAGCAGCTGTGCGATCATATTTCATAAAAAATAAGTAAAAAGAGTAACTGTAGTAAACAAACGACTCGAAGATCATTAGTCGTTTACAATAATAACACGTGCGAAAAATAATTGAACGACATCCCTGCGTAGTAAACATCCTTTGGTAGTAAACAAATTGCATTTGTACCCAACCCGCCTTACGGTAGGTCAAGAAACCAAATAGCCGAATTGCAAATAGCAGTAAGGCAAGAAGTTTGCGCGCGCAGGTTACATTTTGTCAGGTTTAATATATAACATTTCTGTCACATTTCAATAAGGTTTACCTGCCTGTATATGTAACATAAAAACATACACAAATATTCAAATGCGAATGCATACATACATATATATAAGGAAACAGTCTCTCCGCTTTTCATTTATTTACTCAACGACCGATCCCGCGTGTGGACACATTTCACGGCGATCTGCGAGCTTAGAGAATTTTAAAAGGAAATTGAGCAAATCCTTTATTTTGTTTAAACAGTTATTGTGAATATTGATATTGAATTTAATTTATATATATTTTTTTAAATAATTTCGTGACAAAATGCGTGAGTTACTTACATCTATAATTTTTGGTTAGTCGTCGTTATAAATTTTTTGATCGAGGACTTGGAAATTTTTGGTGCAGTGATAAATTTTTAGTGCAGTTTTTTTTTTATTGAATTTTTTTATTAACATGGCTTGTGAAAAAAAATCTTATGGCTATGTCCTGTGCGTCACACTTTTGATGATACTATTTGGAAAATGTGCTCAATCCCGCCGACATTCCCCGTTGCTCGTTGAGGACGATGCTGCTCGCCGAAATAACCGGCCTGCAGGTAAGATTTTTTAAATAAGGTTTTCGTTTTTTGGATTCTTATTAAATCGAAATCATTGTCGTTGGTAGCCGCTCTGAATTCTATCGAACTCAATTTAAAATGTATTTATTTGATTTTAAAATTATAGTGTCTTAATTTTAAATAAATCCAGGAATCCAAGGAAGTTTACAAAATTTTGCAACTTTAAACTGCATTAATAAATTTAAACCTAATTTTAATTTAAAGAAGTACTCAATTGGAAAAATGTGAATATATTGCAAAATGGATTTTGTATTGTTAATTAAATGGTCCGTCGTTTAAAAAATGCTTCGCATTTAAACTACCATATTTTCCAACAACATATTTCCAGATATTGTTGGTTCTGGATAATTTTTTACATTTTTTTTCTACGAATTCATTTACATCATATATATCGTTGATATGTTGTCACCTTTAACAACTGTTTTTCATAGGTTCTTCGAATTGCACATTGCTTCTTTATTGTTCAAAACTTGTATTTTTCAACTCTATTGTAGATGTCTCCATTTCCTCTTGAATGTAGTTTAAATGCCAGAACCCTTTCTTCATTGCTCAATAAATATAAAAAGTTTCTTAAAAAACTCAAATGGGAATTGTTATGATGGAAGTAAATTGAAAATGTTTTATATGTGTTTTTTCGGATTTGCTATAGTCTTCAATTTGATTACAATTTTATAAAATTTATGTAAAATTAAAACAATCAATGCAAATTCGTGTAGTGTTTTTGCACAACATCAACTATTAAAAATATACCTAAAACTTGGCTAATCTGAATTAATTGATTTCAAATGTGTTGTTTTTTCAAATGTACGGATTAAGAAAAAATAAACAAAATATTTTTCGTGCAATGTATTTAATCAAAATCGATTATAATATATATAAATTTTTTTATGACATACGGACATTTTTAACAAAGTCTTTTAATACTGTGTATGGCAAGTATTTACGGAAATTATTGAGTTTTTTGTTCTTTGGTCCGTAAAAATCTGCTCAATTACAATAATTTGAGAGTTTTATTTCAAAAATAAGTTTTATTTAAAACGAGTATAAAAGTTTCAAAGTTTTGAACAAATTAACACTATAAAGTTTGTGTGATTCTGAATCGAAATACTTGTAAATGGGCCAGAACTAAAATACTAATTATTTTATAACTTTTTCAATCACAGGATATTTGGAATTCAGACAATGGCATCTATTCATATTAAAATCACGATAGGGTAAAGGAAAAAAAAATATAGTGAAGAATTCAACACTCTAAGCGAAAAATTTTCAATTTTATTTTAGATCTGCGGCAATCGTGACCTTTACAGCCAAGAGATAGTTAGATACAGTGTTCAGCTTGCTGAACAATTAATAATAGCAACTTATTTGTACCATAAATAAAAACTATCGCTGACAGCTGGTAATAACTTCTATGATGTTGGCAGATTTTCTTTCCTTGAGTTGATCTAATCAAATGCAATTAGGGAAACAAGTAAAATGCATCTAAATGAAAGAATACGACGAGAATCACCTAAAAACCGTGAACAATAATGTTAGAAATAATTATTGCTACTTTATAGGCACAAAAAATATTGCAGTGATTACGTTTGATATATCAAAATGTTCTTACGGCGATTGTAACATAACAATTATTATTTCATGCATTTTTAATAACTATTTTTAATGGGATAATTACTATATAGCTTGCGCAATGTTGTTGCATTTTCAACATAGAAATTTATCCCAAATTTTAATAGGTGCAATCTCTCGATTTTTATCAAGTGTCTCTTGCAATCTAATTTAAAGTTTTTGATTGTAAATAAATTTATATTTTCATGGCTGCAAAAGTAATCATTAAAAATTTTATTGTTAATTTTGGCTTCATTCAAAAAAACAAAATCGACTTTAATAAAGACAAAATTAAATAAAAATGCAGGCAGTCGTCGCAGCTTTCGTTTGGAAATGAATTTGATTAACTGAGAAAAAACGAGAGATTTTAATTTTTCACACATAATAAATTATATTGGAATCACTGATTTATGAGGAAGTCATTTCAAATTAAATCTTACCGTTGACGGCTTGACGCTGTTAAATGGATTTTCCTTATTTTCGCAATATATTTATTTATATATAAATACATAATATATTTTGTGAAACTCTAATGATATTTTTACGATTCCAAGAGCAATTAAATTTCAATTGCAGTCATAGGTACTATCAGGTACTAAAAGGAAATAACAAAAAAAGTAAATCCTGCCACAATTTACATAACATTGACTCGGTGCAAAATTCCTGACTTGAAAAAGGACTTTTCACAATGGCCATTCTCAAGTCAAGCCATTTCCGTTTTCGCCTTGAACATAATTCCTTTTAAATAAATCACCGAGAGTCACAAACAATATTTAACAAGTTTTCAACTTGTTTGGTCAACTCATCCATATAAACAATCTCGGATACTTAGGGCAATTAGAACCACATGTCCAGGAGTGTTCGGGAATTCCGCAGATGCCATAAAACGGCGAGAACAAAAAAATGATTTTCGAGAAGGAATTTCGGGTCTTGTATTTTAGTGTTTGTCGCCAGTTTGTCTACCTGTTCTCTAGAAAATAAACATAAACTGGATAGAAAACAAAACAAAACAACAGAAAAAAAAAATCAAAAGTTGCCGGTGCATCGCTGTTTCAGCTCCCGTGAGTACAGGAATAATTGCTTTCTGGTGTTGAGCGGGTGTGCGAGGGCGAAAATATGCCTACAGGGTGTCAAAAATGTGGCGGGCGTGGGAGTCCTTTGGTGCATGCGTATTTCGCACTACACACCGACCTATGTACGCACCTGGGCAGATGTTCGCCCCCGGGAAGAAACCGTTCATCATTCTCAGATTCCTATTTTTTTACCTGGTGCTGAGGACCGCAAGAAAGAGATTCATTCACAAAACTGAGATTTTTCAGGATCCTTGAACGTTTCGGTCTGTGGACCTAAAATGTTATCCTGCTGATCCTTTGTCTATTTTACACTTTGGATAATGCGTTTTAGGTGCACTTACATCGAATTTATATGTCACGGTTGCTGCAGTTGGGATCCATTCAGCACAGGAATTCATCGGGTTCCGTTTGCTTTTCAAAAAATAATATTGTTTTTTTTTCTTCTTTTACCTTAATGAATGTAATTATGTCCTTAAAAAAGGTCCTGACAGAAGTGCCCTTGCAGTACAGATTCATTCATGTTGCAACATTTTCTAGTTGCACCTTACGCACATTTATTGCTTCAAGAATTTTTTGTTTTTTAAAACAGAGGCATTACACAATACTGGACCAAGTTCCGGTCCTCAATTTACAGGTAGCTTTTTTGTTGTTGTTGTTATTGTTGTAGAAACGTGGGATTGCAACTTATTTGATAAGGGCAAAAAATGAATTTATGCATATAAAATCTTCGCTTGGTTTTTGCGAGTTTTGTGAATTCTTCTTTTATTCGTTTTGATATTGGCACAATTAAAAAAAACATATTTAGACATTTGAAAAAAAAGCTTTTCCATTTTCAATTTACACAATTCACATTTGAAGACAATTATATTTCATGTTCAAAAAAGCAATAGAATCTAAGAATCGTAAAAGTATTTCTGTTGCTTTACTATATAATTTTAAGACTCAATCATCACTTCCGATTCTATTTTTAAACATGAAATTACATTAATGATTAGTTATTTTTTCCTTAATTTTAAAATTACGACTTAACAACATATTTTTGGTGTTGAAATATCGCTTGAACGCATTTAAGACATTTTATGGTGTTAAGTGCGTCAAAGTCATTTTAAATGAAATTAATTATGTCAGAATTCAGTGGCTCCGTATTTTTATAAATGCCATTTTATACCCTGCGAAATAAGAAAAATTATTATAATTTTAACAGGAGATTTTTAAACAATTTTATAAGGTGGGTTTTTTTTAATGGCCTATACAAATCTTTTCCATAAAAAGCGTTGATCCTGCTATCTATCTGGATATTTCATAAAATCACCATTGTTGAGAATGTGGGCAACTTCAGAGCAAATTTAATAAACTGTTGTTTTTGATGAACTTTTTTGAAAATCGTCTTCAAAAAATTCCTGCAAAAACATAATATTTCAATAAACATTCGTTGGAAATTAATTTTATCAACTCACATAGAGTTCCATTGTTATACAACATGAAATTATTATAAATTATTATATGACAATTTGTAGTCTGACACTTGAAAGCACTGAACATAGCTTCAATTTGATGTTTTGTAAATTTCCCCTTCCGTTTTTTTTAATGATCGCGATCTGCAGGTCGTTAAAAAACGGATCTATCATTGATTAATTGATTGATTATGGTTTCGATGATTTTGCTAATAATTAAGATAGAAATGTTCTTCCATTGATATTGCCTTACATTCAATCATTTGTTATAGTTTATTATCCTTTAAAAACATAAACGATCTCAGATTAGAATTCAAATGAATTCAATTGAACTTTTAAACTCCCGCCTAAACGCTATTCTCAAATTACCGTAAGAATTTGCCATAAATTAATTCTTCAACATTTACCAAATACGCTCATAAATATATTTCCATTTAATCAGTTCGGATTGTTCCGTTCCCAGAAGTAATAATTGAACGTTTCAGTCGAAATCCGCGACACAGTTTCACTTCTAGAGATGCTGTTGCACTGGCTGGCGCTGTTGCCATATATCACCTGTGTGCAACAAGATCGTTGACCCCCCCTGTTCAGAGTCGCTTAACTCACTCCTAAACTGGTGCATCTCGCCAGCCTGGCTAATATCTTTCATAGTTACGACCTAGCAAAGTAAGAAACGCGGCAATCTACCATCAAGCAGAGGCGTCGGTGCACTCAGCATCTCTAGCTCTCCGCCCCCCTCCGATCTGAAGACGCGATGCATTCGCAAATTGCGTCGTTGGGCGTGTTGGGGCCCACGTAATGCTCACCCACAAGTATTTCGAAACCCATCTCCCTGCTCCTGGCCTGAAATCTGAATCGTGATGGGATTATTCCTTATTGCAGCACATCAGAATGAAATACTTAATGATTTCCTGAATATCTCGGACGCTGTCTACGAAGGAAGTAATAAAATTCAGATGGCCATTTGCATTGCGGATTGCAGACCCACAATGTAATCGTGACATCAGAGAAGTTATGACGAATAATCCGAATCAAATTAGGTGACAAAGTTTACAATTTTTTTTTTTTTCCATATCTCTTGAGTTATCTGCCGTAAACGAACGACGGCTGGTAATTACCAGGAAGGAAATGGGCTGGAGTCGGTCACACTGTGTCGAGGGGCCACTCCCCGTCCGCCCCTCAAATGCTAACTAATTTGTATTCTTTCAGCGCTCATTAATTATTTTGCATATAAATTAATAATAGCGCTGATGTGATGGCAGATAAAAACAAATAACCATGCAGCAAAAAAATAAAGCAAGAAAAAAAATGTGTCAATCCGTTTTGCCCGTGGGAGTTTCCCGCTTGCGACAGCCCTGGCATTTAAATGCACTCACTTCATCCGCACGTAGCTATTTGGGAGTTGCGGGGTAGTGACCACGATCAGGTGGAGTGCAGAACAGGTAGTTTTGGCAAACTAACTACATCCAAAAATTGACAGTATTGTCTTTTTTGCGTCACAATTCATTCCAAATTAACTTCAGCTCTCTCTGTGTTTTTGAAAACCTCTCGCAGTGCTCTGATGACAATTTTTGGCGGCCATTTCGAATTTCAAATTGAAAATAGTTGGGTTGGAAAAATATTTGGGAAATATTCGATAAGAATTGGAAGAGTTTGTTTAAATATACCATTTTTTTGTGGTAAATCATTGCTTTACCATTCACTAACGATTTCATTCATTTGGAAATGCTGAAATAAAAAAAAAAACTTTCTTCGTTAAAAAAGAGACATTATTTTTATTTAATTTTTTTCTTTTAACCATATTTTTGGTATTCAATTTTATACTGGATTTTTCGTCGGCAGAGTCTTTCTACCCACACTTGGTAAGGAAATGGATAAAACCTCTTTTAGGTCGACCGACAAGGATTATAAACATGCAAAGCAGTGAATTATTTTTACCATATTTGTCTTGAATGTTGCATTGTATAAGGAAATGTAAAAGTGATTAAATTAATGCAAATTGGTATCAGTAACGATTTCACAAATGCGACACTAACTAAAACATAGCGTATATAAGAAAAATACCTGAGATCATGTACTTTCACGCTACATACAGGAGCCACTTTTTGCTCACCTGACAAATTATATATGGCGTGGAATTAATATAAATTGTATGTGACTGTAAAACTCGACCCCATGTTGTATGTTGGAAAAACACAGTATACCACAGTTTCGGTGTTGTTTATATTTCTTTGAATTTCTTGTAAGGAGATTAACTGAATAAAGTATTAGTCTTAAATATATAAACACAACATTAAATTTAAATATGTAAATTTGATATCGGTTTGCGAAATAGTTGACAATATTTTATGGATTATGTTTTTATTTGTCACTTGAAGAATGTGGATTTGTGATAAAATATTGTTGCACTTTAGAAGAATTTTAGTTTTCCATAATACATCAATAATCGTAAACATGTTACGAATTTACAACTTATAATCATATTAAGAGATAATAATGTTAAAAACAAGCAATACGTATTGAATACTTACAGTATATATTAAAATATTTGCATGAACCGGAAAATTTCGCCATTTGAACAATTCCTCCATAAAATCATCCGTCATCAATATCCTTTGAATTATGATAAACAAACTTAATAATTTGTTTTTAAGATGTGCAAATAATACCAAATAGTAAATACACCCTCAAACAGTCTGTATACGATGGTTTAATTTGAATGAATGTATTTATATTTAAATCACATACACGATCAGCCATTTAAAAACTCTTCAAAATACCAAAACAATTTTAAACAAACAAATATGAGAACAACAAAACACCAATTTATATATTTGCGGCTGATGTGCTAATTCAGTTGTGTCCGATTATATATTCTAATCTCGTGATTTGACATCATTTGCAAAGAACAACTAAGAACACAAATATTTTGCCAAGGTAAGGAAATCCTGTGCGTTGTGGTTTGCCTTTGACTTAATTTCTTTTTTGTCTTTTGTTGGTATTTATTATTTTTTTTATTGTTATGTTCGAATTGAAAGTAATTTCCATTCAAATTGTTGTAAGTAAAATTTTATTGTGATTCATATAAATATTTGTCAGGATTTCATTGGGTGAATATTAATTTCGAGGAGTTTCTTGGTTTTACCCAATTGATTTAGCCAACAACTAAATAAATAAATATACAAGGAAAAATATAAATAATGTTAGTGAATTTAAGTCTAATGTGCAGACAACCCCTTGTCAGAGGTCCCAAATTTAGCATCTCTAATTATCATCAAATATTTAGATACAAAGATTTCTCAGAATATTTTCATTTTTTTGACCACATGAAAACTGAACAATTTCAGGTTAATTACATTCAACAACCCGCCAAAAAGAACAACAACAAAAAAAAAGTCTCCAACAAATCGTTACACACTCGATGAGCTCATTGTCTTTGAACTAAAATGCCGCACGTGTCCGTGGATTCGGTCATTCATAGAAGAGTTATAGGGGTCGACATTCTAGGATAATTTAATATTCTCGCGGAACTCTTCAATGCCAGCAAAAATAAGAACCATATGTGGTTCAAGTCATACATGAAGTGTTGATGAAGTAAGTGATTTCGATTTTGAGCCAAATGTTTTTATAAAAATATATAAAAAAATTGGCTCGCATTGAGCAGAGTGTCTTAATTGTTGAAAACGGTAGCCAAATTGATTGAATTTGTTTTTTTTTTTTTTTTTTTTTTGTTATACAAAAAACAAACAACTCTTCTGAGTGCTTTCGCAGACAGAATACCATCATTGAATAATATGTAGTAAATTTAAAAATGAACAATTGATTTAGCATTTCGATGAGGGTGTGGTGCGACTTTAGACAGGATGTCGTCTGCCATTTTAGCTCATGCGGCTTCTTCGCAATATTCTCGAAGAAATTTATTTATATGCATTCTGAATATTGGAATAGTACAACCTATGAGAATCTATGAATAAAATGTTTCGGTTTGGCAATGAATGGGACTTATCAATTGCATTCTGTTCAACAACTGTTGATCTTCAGTGAACAACATACACATTTAAATTGGTTACTTGAGAAGAAAAAACAAAATCTCAATAACTTGAAAGTTGCGATTTCTGTGCATTGATTATTATATCAATGTCCTCCAAAACACCAAAAAATTGGGTCATTGTTGCAATAATTGTCCGGGACTGGAAATTTCATTGTCGAAATTTATGTTATACTTATATAAATTATCATGATTTGATCATTGTATATTTCGATTATGAAATGAAAACGTCACAGAAAGTTGTTAATTTGATTGGTTTGAATTTACAAAATTAAAAAAAAAATATAAAACAATTGTGAATTGAATCAATTCAATTAATTACCTGGTTCATTGAAAGTTGATGGTTCTGCAATATCCTCGAATGGTATGACTCATTCAAATTAGCAACTAGAGCAATTTTTACAAAGTTGGAAAGATAATACCATCACTAGACCATAACGTCGAGTTGTCTCAATAGAGGAATACTTATGCAAATGCGCAGTCCTCTGCCAATATACTGTGAGCAAACCACAAAAATGTTCAACAACTTATTTTCAGCATCTCATATTTATTGATCATGAATTATCCGTAATGCGCATAGGTGTAACATTTTGCAGACGGATAAGTGCATATGTTTGTACAAGTGCACTTTGGTGCGTACTGTATTAAAATACTTTTAACTGAATCACGCATGTGTGCATTGCTAAGTGCATTGCACTTTCGGCACATATACATTCAACAGTGGATAGGGTGCCGTGCGTACTGATCTAAAGAAGAATAGAAAAGATAAAGTTCGCCGAAGAGTGCAAATGAATTCAAATCGCCCTGCAATTTCGTGCTATCCCATATTGGCGCACTTAACCGGTCGCTGTTAGACATATATTTTTATATGTACATATATATATATATATATACGCATTGCGGGACTGAAATGGCGGGCAATTGCGACGTCAGATTCCTCGCGGTGATATTTTTGTGTCGCTGCTGTACCACATCGTGGACATGAGAAAATATAAATTCCGCTGTCTACCTCCATATCGCTACAGTCCGATAACATCAACACTCACAGGACAATGTAATTATCTAAAATTGTTTTTAAAAAAATGGTATTCAAAATTTCCTGTATCATCCTTAAAGAAAATCCATTTTCAAAATCCATCAAATCCAAATCTAACTTTCATGATCCTATTCAAATCGTTTCAATGATCATCGAATACAATTATCGTTTTGGTTCGATGCATCTAATTTATTCATGACGCAACTAATCTCTTTCAATTAAGATGATATAAAGCGATCATTGTACAACAAGCTTAAATTTAATGCATGCTCGCAATTTGTACATAGTTTAATCTGTTTGAATGCAAATCACTTATTGTGGGATTGGTACAACATGGATTTTCAGAATTCCCTTCCTAATCAGAAGTTCCAATTTGAACTCGCATATTTTGCTGGTTCGTCTACATTCGCGGATAATTTTGGACCTGGATGCAATGTATTGTAATTAAACACAATTACTGTCTATGGATAACTGGTATTCGGTTTAGAGCTATATTTAAACATTTACAGGAACAGATGGTTGAGTTGTGGCAAACTAAAATAAGATGACATAAGTTCGAAGGAACGAGAAAAACAGAATTCTGTTTGTAGACAGATGAAACATACATTTTTTTTTTTTATATGATAAACAAATGTGCAATTAGTTAGCGGCGAAATAACACTAGAATTGTATAGTAGCTGAAATGGCTGAAATGTTTTTATCTGCCGCGAAAATCTCACATCAGATGCTTGTTCTTTTTTAAATACTAAATATAGAGAGTGGTCGAAAATAAAAACAACCGTGAGGCGAACATTAAAAAAATTCAAAATAAATTTACCTACAGTCGTCGTATATATATTTTAGCGAAGTGACGACATTGTCGCCCCGTTGCTAGACACCCTGACTCTATTACATGAATGTCACCAGGAATCCTCTCTCACACCAACGAATCGCAATTGTTCTTCCATTATTATTTTTGTGAACTCAAAATACTGTGCAATTGATCATATAAATAGTTTTTGTAATTGGAAACATTCCGAGAGATTCGCCACGTGAGGATTAACTTATTGCAGACACAAGTAATGACCTGTTAATTGACTATTTTTATTCGGTTCTCGCGCACAGTCACAAATCTATATAATTTATAAGAGCAATGAGTCAATTGTCCTTACTGCTTCTAAAAGTTTACTTTGCACTCAATCAACTCTATTACATTCTGTTGAAATTTATTTTCAAACAAATTTAAATTGAATTTGATTTGAAGCATTTTTGTTTTTAAACAACAATTGACATTGATTATGAATAATATTGACATCAACATTAATAGTTTAACTTTTAGTGATTTTGAATGAGGGTTTATTGTTGTAAATTATATTTTAACATCACCAAATCATACCAATTTATCATCAAGCCTAAAACATCATGTCGCATTGATGCATAAAATGAACAAAACTCGAGCATAATTTATGCAACAATTAACTGAAATGTCTCATTTAGATTTATGTACTAAAAAAAACCATTATTATTGTTGTTTGTAAATCAACTGTGAGTGTAATTTTTCAAATTATAAAATTCTGGCTTGTCAATCCTAATTGCAGATTTTCATCTTCAAAACCTGCTTTTATACACTATTTAACAAAATCCACATCAATAGAAAATTTATCTATTTTTATTACATTTCGTTATATGTTTTTATATAGAAATTTTCAAAAAGTTTTCTGTTGTCAGTGTGAAAGTCATTCATTTATCCCCGGTGTGTTTGCTTTTAAACACCTTTGATAAAGCTGAAGGGGTAATAAAGATTAAATTAGCTACAATAGATAAAGCAATTCAAACTTAGCGATGTCACACGATTAATTTTTCTTCGAGCAGTGAAAGCTGTTTATGGTGGCCCAGGAAACAGAGTATGTACTTCAATTTTTATTAAGTTAAATGTTTTTTTTTTTTTATAATTTTTTGTCTAAAATTTGAGGATTCTTTAATTATGTAACTGGTGAATTAAAAAAAAACCTCCATTAAGTATTAACTTGTCTTACTTTCATTCACAATCGAGAATATTACCTCTGCTTACTTTCATTCAGAATCAAGAATAAATAGACAAATAGTAGTTGCTAGTTGAACATTAAGTAGACAGAAATACTTGTAGTGTTGTAATTTCTATCGCCACGTTTGCCTTGTTCAAAATTGCCTCTAACCTTTACACATTGCAATTATTTAATGACAATCAATTAAATGTGTCCGGCTGAATTATTGTTTTCCTGGAAATCACCCAGTAGTGCAGATAAAGTGCTTCCTCCAGTTTGCGTGCGCCAATTCCAACGTGAATTGAAGTTAGTTATATTGATTTTAGAGTAAGTTCCACCATTCGGACATTTACTTCCGTGTAGCCTCCTTCAATTAATACTTAATAGTGTACATCGAAGCATTCGCATAATAATTAATAATATAAATGAGAATTATACAAGCTTAACAATTAAGATAGCAGAAATATCGATGATTGTATTAAAGGTTGGGGTGTAGACAAAGTACAGTGTTTATTATTAAACTACTGCACTACTACATATGTGCAAATGACATTGTTCTCTTTTTTTGTTTTATGTGATTCACCATGTTTTTCAATAGAATATGATTATTTGTTGTTAATATTTCAGGAAACTATAATAACTTTAAGTCCATTTATACACGTTACAAGCGCGAATAATGTAGTAAGATGGTCTATAATCCGCCATTTTACAATACAAGAGCATCTTACTACCATTTTTTTAATAACGGTTTGTTTGACGACACTTGCAGCATGATGGAAAACGTTGTTTGTCAAACTCTTGCAATAAGATAGATTGACTTTCATAAAAGTTTTGACATTATCCTGGAAATAATATCTACTCTTGATATTGTTGGTAGAATATGACCGTATGGGACAATGGGATATATGTTTTTCCTCGTCCATAATTTTTTTTGTTGTATTTCACTATGTAGAACTGTAAATTTGCAGGGATAATATACATAATTGAAATCCCTCAAACTTTAGGTACCTTCTTATGCAATATGTTAACACCTTGACACTTCAAATACGGTTTATCTTTGCGGAAATTTTCGCATGTCCCAAATTCACCTGCAAAAGGTCGTGAATGTTGGCTAAACAAAATGAATTAATCATACCTTAATTAGGTACCACAATCTGGGCGTGAGTACATAGACGCTGCCAATTATGTGCGCGCATTCAGGCTCGGCGAGCCGGCGTCAAAGAAAAAGTGCTCATTCACTCAATCATTGTCATAAGATTTAAATTTATGACATCCGATGCAGAGATCTCGGAGATTTCATGACTTCAGGCTCAAAAAATGCACCGATAAATGTCGGAACAATCATCACTTTAGATTTTTTGAGATGACTGATGTGAGCACATTCCTCCTTTCCGGCCCATTCTTAAGAATATTCCGAAAGACATGGCGATCGTAAAAAATGAAACGTGAGAAAAGAGTATTATCCTGTTCAATCGGAACGGTATTTCATTATAACACCTCTTCTCCACTCATGCATTTCTCGTTCTTTTGTGAGGCGGCTGCGTGGTGCGGTGCAATGGTGCTGGTGGCTGGGACTGCTGCTGAGGTTCCATTCCAGGGCCCAGATCGTATTTATAAACTTCTTGGAATAAATAAATACGACCTCGTACACATTGCATATAAATAAGGTGCTAAGCGGATTAAAAAACCTTTTTTTGTCATATAGTGGCATGTTGCATTTAAGGCAAAGAATCTACCGATCTGAACTTACTTTTTGGTGTTTTTACTGCGATTCTTTGTCGCTGGATTCTCATTTCTTTATTTTTGTTGTTATGGTTTTTTTTTTTTATATATATATATATATTTTTATTTTATTTATTTCATCTCCCTAACGTTTCGATTTAAGGAGACCGCACCGCCTTATTTTGTGGCTTAACGCCATAAAGTAAAACCTCATTTGTTCACGGTTTGTTATGTCCGAGAAAATATGCATCTGTTAATTACCACAAAATATCTTCAGTTGACGGGAGCAATGTGGCCAACGGATGCGGCTCGCCTGCTTGCCTAATGCCTTTGGTATTTGTAAACGGATTTTCATTTGTGTCTCCTTATCTCTTGGTTCCTTTGGGGAATTCACAAAGGGATCACTTTTCTAGAGCTTTTGGTCAATAAATATTGTCAGCAAATTTTTGAGGTTATGTTGAAGCGCCGACAGGGGATTTTAGGATACTTTTTTTTTAACCCAAAAAATGACAAGACATTAAAATGTTCCAGCAAGGATTAAATGATTCCTGAGCTGATGACTCAGACTCTAATACACCTACAGGGTTTATGACTTTTCCAACTCAGTCCATAAACTGATACCCAATTTGCAGAATCTCTTTGTTATAAGAGACCAGATCAAAAGTGATGTTCGTTTTGGAACAATATGACTAACTAATTTTTTAAACGATATTTCAAATAATTATTTTGCCTTTTATAACGGATAAAAAAGTTTTTCAAGCAATGTTATTTATTCCTTAAATAAAATATCCCTTTTTTCTTTTAAAGTAAACGCGTAAATGTAAAATAAAATGTAATAATATGTGAAATTTCAAAATCAGTTTATTTTAGGGCTTTGAAATTGGAAAACATTATTAATATCTGGAAAATTCTTAATAGAATTTGGAAAATATTATTACAACTGGCAAAAAAACGTGTATTTTATGATAAAATATGTGAAATAATTTTCCTAACAGCAGTTAAGAAAGGTATTCTATTTCAAAATACCTTTCCAGTTAGTTTTTCTTTGTATCATTCAAAATGGGCAACACAAAATAGTGAAATATTATATTTTGATTCAAAGAAAATCCTATTAACAAAATCCTGGTTACCAAACACAACAGTAAAGTAAATTGTAGAAACAAGTATTTATTGTCTGAAAATAGAACGCCACCACGAGCAATTGCACTTTTATGTTTACCTGATTTTTCATCAGACAAAGACTTAAATTTATTGAATTTATCTAATCGGAAAAATATGGTTTGATTTCGAAGCATTTCCCATTAAAAATTTTAAATTACCCGCCGAATGGAATGAGTTAACAATCCACTACTTTGAAGGTTTCAAGATTCGTTCTACATAATTTTAATTGATTTGTAGATAAAAATTGCCACCTATAATTCGCATATTGTTCTCCAGCTGTGAACAGCAGTAAATTCGCAAAAGGGTACAAAGATTCCCTTATCACTGCGATAGCAGAATTTGCTCCAGATAAGTAACCGCGTCGCCCACTAGACGACCGAGGCGCACCACATGACATTTGTGCTGGAACAAATGGTGCCGCGATGCAGCATCGCATCATTTGTTTGCCAATAATTACGCCGTCTTAAATCAGATACGGTTTTCAATTTCAGCGCTTCTAATTCACATCTGTGCTAATTAATCTCTCGATGGGCACAATTCACTTTACAAATCGGTCGTCCATAATGGTTTGAAAAAATAAAACCAGATAATTCCAATAGCAAACGCAAATCAATGGTGGAAGGATGTGCGAGAAGTTGTCAAAAATGCTGAGTTCAAGAAAAACTAAAACTGCAATAATAAGTTCGATAAACAAATTGCGAATTCTCGGCGCCTGTTTTGGCGTCACAGGTACTTTTCCTTGGCTTCCTCTGTTTAATTTCTAGATAGTATGACGAAGCTGCGGGGCTCTGGCATTTACCATATTTATTTATTTATTATGGAGGCGTCTGGTGCGACAAATTACCACAAACTGATATTAAACAATTCCGGGGAGTCAATGCTCAATTGGGTCAAGACTCAAGGGGCGGCAATTTAGAGAAACATCTAGATTTTTTAATTAATTCATACAAAAAAAAAAAAAAAAAATACAGGGTTTCTTCTCGGTAGCATTGTTCAATGTTCATTTGTTGAAAGTGGCAATGGAATGTTCCGCAGCATCGCATCTATTAAATGTTATTTGAAGTTCAACTGTTTTGTATTTATTTTTACCAACTAATGTAATAGGTGTTAGCTTCTAGTACAATGATCATTAATGTCAAATCAATGACACATGATGACTGGAATGATTTTGATATTGTAGTTGGAATGATCATTGCCATTCCCCGTGCATGTTGTACAATGTACATACGTAAAATAGTGAATTGTCGCAATTTTAAAAATTCATGGCAAGAGATGTCACTGCGAAGACTAGTGACGATGTTCATCAAAAAAACTCATGTTGCAGATTCAGACAATTATGAAGAATACAAAGGAAGTAAAAAAACAACAATGTCTCTTAACGACCTTTTGTAAAGTAGAATAAATGAATCCACTGATGTTGTTCGGGGGGAAAAACAATTGAAGGTCAAGTTTGCGTTAACGGTCAATTGATTCTTGATATTCTGCACGGTGCGCGAATATGGGAAATGGTCGTGCAGAAAATGTCATTACGTGTGCGATCACGGCTTACCCACGGCTCTTTAAATATTTAAAAGATAAAGAGTTGAAAAGACGAAGAAGGCGGAAAAGGCCGCCGACAATTCATTGTTTATTGCGGACAATTTCTATGGGCATTATTGAATGCTCTAGAGTCGCCTGGTCCCGCTAGATATGCCTATCGAATAGGACTAGGAGTCGATGAATCGATCGTGAAAACCATCAATATCATCTCTCCTCTTTTGTCTATGTCTGATCTACATATGGTGCCGGATCGTGCAAGTCGCCCATCTCAATCAGAACAATTATTTTTGTTGGAGCTGAGTGTGAGCTGGCGCCATCTTCTTAATAAACTTTTAAATTATTAAATTCGCATCGTAAATTAATTTATTTATACGCGCTTGCGGCGCTAAAATATAGAAATGTTACGGCGGCAGCGACTATCAGCCGGCATTTTGCACATAGAGTTGATTGGATTGTGTGTCGGGACGGGTGCGCGGGTCGGTTGGATCCACCGTCACTGCGGCATTCCGGCTGTCGATTTTTATCGATGCTTAATATAACTCTTGACTTTATTGTCCTCCCTGATATCACGCTTACAAGATCCGAAAAATAAAAACTATCGAACAGCAGCTACATTTTGGGCCTTTGAGTTCCTTGTATTGCATTTGGAACTTCAATTTAATTCGGCGACATGGTGGTGCCCCGTTTCCGACCGTTTGTGACCGTGCTGCGGATTAAGTTTGGCAATTATAATCAGCCCCAAAGTGGGAACACGAGGCGTTAAATTAATTCAAATCGACTGCTTACGTTCCCCATATTGATAATTCCTATAGCTTATGATAGTTAACATGAATAATGTCCAGAGCAGCCTCAAATAATATTTTATTTCTTTTCATTTTCAGTTTCAGAGTGCCAATTCGGTAAAACGCTCCGGGAGCTTGGATCAACATGGTTCGCTGATTTGGGGCCTCCGTTCGGCGTAATGTATTGCATCAAGTGCGAATGTGTTCCGGTAAGTGGATGAATTTCTTCTTTTTTTTTCTTAATTTTCGTTTATTGATAGTTCCTTGTTGAGCCAGTGTCAAAATATGGAATTGACTTAAATTGCTGGCGCCAGTTATTACACGTTAACAACATAAAGACTGACATAAATAAACGCCAGTAGATTTGGCCACTTAAAAGTTGCGCCAGGTTTTAACACGGACGTGATTATTATTACTTTTGGTGTCTCGCAAAAAGTTTTTTTTATTTTTTTTTGAAAAAAATTTGTTGTATGTTTGTTGAGAATGGCATTTTACTCATAAAGTTTATTTAGATCGTTCCAAATTCCGTTCCAAGTTCCATGCAGGAGGCAGATGATCTAATTAAGAGAATTCATTGATTTTTGGTACAACTTGCAACCTTGCTATTCGCTTATTTTTCAACCGATTTGAACCAAATTTTGAAGAAAAATACTTTGATAAAAGTTATTTGAATTGATCGAAATAGATTTTGAAAAAAAAAAAATAATTTGTCACCTGATGATTTCACTTTGACGGATTTTTGGGTTTTTAATATGAGCAGAACCTCCTATTGACTAACATTGAGAAATTTGTGTAACTGTTGTATGCCCCACTTGCTGACCGGTGGTATAGATTGGTTGTTTTTTTAATATAGTTGCAGCAGCTGACAAAAATGAAGAAAAATACCTCAAAGAAAATCTAATGATTATAAATGTAATAAATACGAAAATATAATAGGTAATAAGTCCATTTAACATATATCCTACGCAGTTCCTTGTTCAGCAAACTTCAGTTTTTAATTATTTTTTTAAAGTTTTACTCTTTAATGTGCATCGTTTGGCGACGAACACTGTTCCATATCACATTTCACAAACCGAGTTGGTTTAATGTGTTCCGAATTAGTCAACATACTACGTGATTGTTTGCTGCGCTGCCGTTTCGTCCACCTACATAATTTTAGCATGAAAACCATCAACTTAGTTTAAAACCATAAAAATACGATTTATGTCCTCCTAATTCTCCACAGTAAGCTGCTCGAAGGCCCCAAGTTAGTTTCGCTTAATAAAATGAACTGCAAAATTCTCAAACCAATATTAAATCGCTCTCACTGAAACAGGTAAAAGTGTTCGTCAGAGTTCTGTAAATTTATTTAGAAAAAATATATAACATTTGCATTTAATTTCTCATAACATATTTAAACTCATCATAAATCTAAATATTTTTTTTATTTATTTATTTATTTTTTTTTTTTTTTTTTTTTTTTGTTACTGAGCGATATTAATGCCAGACGAACAGTATTACGTCTATTTTAGATTGACCACATCTCGGATGATTCTGATTCCTTTGAATAGTTTAAGGTTGTACGAAATACATGCGTGTTATCTTACAATTTGGAACTTTGGGGGGTTTTTTGGTCGCCTCCTTAAAGCACGCAGTGTCCAAAATGATTTATTAACCATGTGCCGAGAAATTAACAAAATTTCATCTTTCTCTCTTTTATTAGTGTTTTTCGCTTTTATTTAAAATTTCAAAGAACAATTTATGTCGGCCAATTTCGTCTAGTAGAAATTATATTATTTTATTATGGCGAGACTCTGCGTTTCTACTTAATAAATATCCGAGATTTGTGTCAACACGTAATAATACGACAGTATTTTTCGCTAACGTTTTGATAAAATTAAACAAAAATTATCAACTGCGTGAAACGCTTTAAATCCAAAATATATAATAATAATTTTTGTTAAGTTGCATTGGGAATACATGGGAAAAATTAAAATAGACATTTTGCATTGAAATAGATCACAAGGATGTCTTAAGAACAACATCACACAAATTATTTAGACAACAATAAAGAAAAGGCCATGGAATTGCGTATAATGATCCAAATTATAAGTAAAAACATGTCTAAATTAATTTGAATATATGTTTTTATATTGTTATTTAAATATTTTATAAAATATATGGAAGTGAAACTTTATATAAAATGTTCAAAAATATGATGACATTTTGTGTTCTCTTATGTAAACAGTACACAACATTGTTTAATTGAATTTAATGTACGTATATATGATGAAGATATAAGATGGTAATAATAAATAGTAGATAATAATATTAATAAGCACTGTTACTCTTACTGTACTATTCCTAACTACTTTAGGAATTATAAGGAAAATTTGACGTATATGCATTACTTTAGTACTTTTTTTTATCTATTGTAAGCTAATGAAATTATGAATTTAATATAGAAAACCGTTGAATATTTACAGTAAACTATGTTTTTTAAGATTGAACAAAAAAGTGAAAAAACTGCGAGACTTTTCTGAATTACATGCTGTCTGCTGATTTCATTAGCATCACATAATTCTTTGGACTTTTGCACTTCTCGTGGAAAATCACATATTCATATTCCATTCCATTTCCGTTTTTTTTTTATCTTTATTCGTTACAGTATTGCAATGTTGTAATAATATAATTGCATTTTACTTGTTATGAAACATTCTTTTGTATTGGATGAAATGAAACGCACACATTGAAAACACTCGGAAAAAGGTTGATTTCATAAAATATTGTTTATTAGAAAAGAAAACTCACTTAGATCATTGCATTATTTACGCTCATTCATTTCGTATATAATTGCTCTACACTCCTTGCGAATAAAACGTTTCAAATAAAATGAAATTTGTTGCTAATATTTACGGAAAGCAGCAGATTGGTTGAGAAATATTGTAAGTTATGACCTGCATTTCTGAATTAATTGAAATGTTCTGTTGCACTGTAACATCATTGCTGAATATTAAACACATCGAATTGATTTCGCAGAGCCAGTGTCTCCAGAGTTTTTATCGTTAATTTTTTTATGCACATTGTACATCGACTGATCTGTGTAAACATCCAATCAAACAAGGGGGTTAACACATTTGGTCAGAGAACTGTCCAAGCTCCAACGAATAAAACAATTCGATTCCATCTCGTCAGTCACTTCTGGCGATTGATTTGTGAAGTGTTCCTATCTCCAATACAGAGAACTTAGAAATTTATATCTGCGGAATCAACGGACATTGCTGGATGACATTATTTTAAAAGTAGCATACAGTGGAGACTTGGAGAGTGTCGATGATTCATATCAATATTTTGCGATGCTCCAATAACTTCGCAATAGAGTAGAAGTGACAAATGACCACTCGGAGGCCGGAAAAATTCTCCATTAGATAACTGTTCGCAATTAATTAAAGATAAAGATAATTACACTGTTATAATGATTTAAACAGGCGATTAAGATAACAGCTAAAAATATGTAGAGCCTATTCTTGCGCATACAACAGAAATAACTGGCGCCTATTTTATCGCTAATTGCCACGTTTTTCCATAGCCTCATAAAAAAATATGTGAACTCGGAACAAGCAAATGGGAAGAGCTGAGAAATTTACGATGTCACTATCTCTTAGTGGATCATGTGATCCGATCAGGTATCGTTCATTATTTTAGGCTATAGCCTAAACCATTGCATTTGATTAAACGATGAAGTCTCATGCAATTCAAGCCTGTTTCTTATACGCCTAATCCTTTAAGAAGATCATTAAGAATTTAAGACCACCGTCAAGATTTGAAGATCATGTAATCAGTAAAAATTTATCTTACCTTAACTATTATGAATAAGCAGGCATATCATAACATTTAATTATTTTTACCATTGGATTTGTTAGATTTTATAATAAGAGTACCTATATTTTTTATTTATAACAGAAATGTTAATCATTATGTAACAATGAAATGAAGAATGTAACAATGATTGAGGAAAATTCTCTAATGCTTATTTAAAGTGAAGAATATTGTCACCTGGCTGCCAAAGGGGTGATCTTGCTGCAGTAGGTCATGGTGCTACGAAAGCGGGTGGGGGACAGAGTAACGAATTATGTTAGCAGCTCAATATTGCACTCCCTCCAGCTTGTGAGTGATTTTGGGACGTGTATCGTTTTATTTGATTGAGACCACAGCATAAAAATCAACTTTTAGATAAAATAAGAGTAATCTTAATGTAATCTGTTGTTGATGGCCACTCAATCAAATTTACCCGAAATCTTTTGGTATCGCTTTATCCTCTTTCACGAGATCCGCTTTCGCTTAACTACATGTTTCTCGGGTTTTCTTATATTCTCTTATCAATTTGGAATTTGTTGAACTGTTTTCTTATTACATACTTAGTTCCATCATTTGAAACTGGCGGAAGGACAGTCTGACTCGACGTTGAATTTTAGAACATCCAATTTAATATTGTTTTAGTGCAAAACATATGTATTTATGTTATAATAATATAGAAAACTCCTTGATGTACACAGTATTTTTTTTACACGATTTTTCCTTGAACGGAATTGAGTGTAGTTAATTTAATAAATGAATATATAATTGCTAAAGTAGAATTTTAAACAAATAAATTACATATTGCATTATATATTTTTCAGATACCCAAAAAGCGACGAATTGTGGCCAGAGTTCAATGTCGCAATATTAAGAACGAGTGTCCAGCCGCAACATGCGATGACCCAATTTTGTTGCCTGGAAAATGCTGCAAAACTTGTCCTGGTGATAATACTGGTAAGTAATGATTTTTTATAACAATTAATTCAGCATAATGTAGCCATGGAAACTACAATGAATTCCTTTCAAAAGTGATTCATTCGCCTTCGCGATCTGTCTGAAATTTGTGATTCAATGCAGAGATCACTTTTTCCGATGTATAAAAACTTCCATCATTGCTCACAATTTGCTGAAAACACGTTTTCGGGGATGCACCGAATTGTTTCCCCGGTTTCATGTTCAGTTGCAATAGTGGGCCATTTGGGTCTTCTTGGCGATTACGGAATTGTGACAAGCACACTAGACGTGATCTGTATAAATCACTTATGTTGAATCATGACGCATGATTTCGAAAATTGGCATCCATTGTCCTCGTTGATTTGGCGGGGTGGAGGACACATGTGGGCAAGTTTTGAAACAGTGGCCAGTCACGGAACTATGTATGTTGTCTAGTCCGCCTCGGACTGGGCAGCACGCGATGTGACGTTTTTTTTTTATGTTTATGTTCTCTATTTATGTGATAGACATACGAAAAATAAACGTATAATTTATCTTCCCTTAGATTCCCAATTTAATTCAAATTTATCTGATGATATTGTACGAAATACACAAAGATAAATGTTGCCTCAAGGAAATAAAATACGTGGACATTTGTCTCAAGGTTAACCACTATTATAAAGCGCTTAGACATGATCCCCTTCGCTTGTCGATTTAATTTATTTTATTTTTTTGTTCGTATTTTCCCTTTTTTTTTTGTTTTATGTTTTGTAAACACAATTTCCCACAGGAAAACTATTTTTCTTCTCCATTCCTGCCAGCGAACAGAAGATGTAGTGGAAAGTCTTTCAGGGCAAGTGGACGGCGTTCTTTTAATTGAATTTTCAGATGTACATGAAGTTTACTAATCAGAGTGGATGGAGCAATGCCACTGGAAATTGCAGTCGTGCAATGTGGTGGGTCGCTTTATATGGGAAGAATCGTAAGATCAGAACATATACGGAGATTGAGGCCATAGGCCTGTTCGTTGCGGGACGGTAAAGCTTAATTGCTGAATCATAACTGCGCCTTTCGGCAGAGATTATATAAATGAAATGCGTTTTATGCCAATTAAAAAAAAAAAAAGAGAGAAAAAAAGAGAAATTATTAAAAAAACGAGTACAACGCGCTAAGGACCTCTCTGTAGATGCGTCCGGCACACTCGTTGCCGCACTCATTACAAATATAATACTTATATGAGTTCTTTCGGGGCGAAATTCGAAAAGATCTTGATCACGACAGCCATGTCGACTTAAGTCTCATATGGATTGGCTATTTTCGTCCCCGCTTGACCGGTTACTCAAATGATGCTACCACGAAAAGTCAGCGAAAAACTTAAATAAATTAAGCTGAGACAGTAAAAGTAGAAAGAAAAATAAAATAAAAATAAACTCAAATAAAATAAAAGTAATAGGAAATTAATATGAAAATGGAAAATAAAATAAAAACAAGGTGAAAATGTCCATTGACGCACTTGACGCGCCTGATTTTCCAGACGTTTTCAGTGCGTTGCACTGCACACCGCCGGCCCAGCCTCGTCGTACGCAAAACGAACGCATGGAGCACTTGTCTTAGATTATCTCACAACCGCGCACCGATCCCATCTTTTTTTGCCGGGAATCAGTAGCCAAGCAGACTTTTACTTTTGCTGCTTACACAGGAAGTGTTGAGGTTGGCCGTCTGCCAGGTTATAATTTTTTGATTTTCGTCGTCATCTTTTCCCTGTGTCATGTATAAATGTTGTCATTTTGTATTTTGACAGGATCGACTGTTATTTTCGGCTCGCGCCTCGTCTGCGTCGGGAGCTTGTGGTAACCAAATTATAATTTAAAAATAAGCAAACATTATAAATCGGTGACTTTTCTTTTGAAATTCTCAGCCAACATTTTCAGAAATTTGGATAAAATTATTACATGCATCCTAACACGCTACGTGACTAGACTACAGTTCAGTGGCTAGTGATATCGCACGCAATGGTCGACTTTGAATTAAATTTAAGCACGTTCACAATTTATTCACTTGTTACTCCTTCTTCTGGTTCTTATTTTTATAATTTGCATGCGGTCAAATTGCAGAATTGCATCATTGTCGAATGGTAGTTGTACGATTTTCATCGTATGAAAAGAGTATACAGAAGTACAGAAATCATCAACATGGTCGGTAATACTGAAATGTCCTAGAACAGCAACTTGATTGTCTACATTTTTAGCAGTCGACGACCTCATTTGATGATCTGTCCAGTTTGTTTTGTCTAGCTCTATAAGTGTGCTATTTCTATGCTATACACTTCGCGGTTGACAGAGATGATTTTCTCAACTTTTCCGCTGTAACGTAGTGGTCAAGGATTTATTTGGTTTATAAGTCTCCTTGGGAACAAGCGTTTAATATTAGCCACGATGTGTCTTCTTTTTAATAAAGGGATCTACATTCTATTTAACATAACGTAAAATAAATTTTATTTGGCTTTCAGAGTGAATTCGTCATCTTTAGATCAACAAATTAATTTTTTTAAGTATTTTTATTAATACTTGTGCAATTCTAACCACAAACAAAATGGTATGACAAACGACTACAAAATTTTTTATTGTTTCTTTATTTAGTTTGATTGGAAAACGTTATTTTAAATATTGATGTCTCCATTATTATATGTCCTAAAGAAATTATTTTGCTTTTTAAGTCGAAATTATGTCTTCTAATTTATTAAACTTTATAATATAGTATACATATATTTTGTTACTTTGTAGTTTGTACATAATTCAGTTAATTTAAATTTGTAATCGCATTTTCACGTATTGGATATTTGGATAAACATTGAACATCCAACCAAGAAAAATGTATTTTTTTGTATTTTCAGTATGTGTTTTGTTTTAAATTTATTTAATTTTTCTTTTTTGGATTTTTTCATAAAATTCTTCTGCCTCAACAATCGATCGATCAGCACAATTCACTGAAAACCAGTGTTTTGTCCATCGTTTTCTTTTTAATTCATCCACCAGTTATAAATTGAACACGCATGCGTAATATACTTGCGTTCAAAATGGTACCAGTTCGATATCGCATTCGTTCGACCATACCAAATAAGCCTATATACATATATGGTGTATGTCATTTTCACTTTTTGTAGTCAGCTTGTTTCCATAAATAAAGTACCTGAGCCGACGGGGTGGGGTGATACGGGAAAGCAGTACAGGGAAGTGAACGTTAATTTCCATACCTAAAAATCATCGGATCCCTTTCGTTCCAATAAAAATCCCAGAATTTTGCAGCAATTTTGCTCACCTTGCACTTGCTGAGGACCTGGGGTAAAGAGCTTACGCTTTCGACACACTGAGGCGCTGCAGTTTGCACTCTGTTACGGTGTTGTTGTGCTAGTTTCGGGTGCAGAGAGCCACAAAACTTGAATCGCACCGCAACGCGCACGTGTAATTATGCATGTGAACGGACGCGAGAAATCATGAAAGATCTAAAATTGATAAGTGAAACCATAAATTGAAGCTGCTCTGGCACGTAAAGAAAATTCTCCTTGCAATCAAATTCTTGTGTTTGATGTTCCCCCCCAGAAGAATTTTGACGCTTTTCGTCAACCATGTGGCGCGATAAGATCAATTCAGATTTTGATTTTGTATTTCAAGGAATATTTTTAGTTCTTTGGCAGCCAGCAATCTGGCGGGAGGAATAAGGTCAGTACTAAAGAGGAAGACAGATAGACTTGGATCACTGTTGACTGTTGAGGGATGCCATCGATTCGGGCGAACGTCGACTCATTTACATACAACACAAATTTTCGATACGGTCGATTTAAGGAACGCATAAATTTGGAAAGGATTTGACTATTACCTTCTATAATTAATTGATGGTCACAGTTTCAAGTTCAAGAAAAACATAAGATTTCGGTGAAAAGATATCAACTGATATGTCGTAAAGATCGGTTGTCTTTGAACCAAATTCTTCACCTGTTACCTTGATTCGTTTGATGCATTCTTCGCCCCCTGTGTAAAAAGTTGAAAATATGAAAATTTGAAAATAAACAACAAATAAATTATAGTCCAATTAACGTACTTTTCGACAAGGAAAATTATTTTCTACAAATCAATATGTAATTAGATAAAATATATTTTTAATATACCCTATGTCTAAATTATTATTGATCAAATTTTATATAATTTTGATAATTTGGTTTATTTGCAGATGAGGAAATATTGCAAGATGTTCCCGTTCAAGTAACAAATGAGGAAGAGGAGCGCAACATAAAACGTAAGCAAACATTTAAGAAATTTCTAAATATGTACACAACTGACCAATCCTTCTTTCCTTTCCTTCAATTTTAGATTTCGCAGCTCTCCTAACTGGAAGGACATCACAGTTTTTAAAGCGTGAAGAAATGAAATCGATGTATTCCACCAATAATCCTCAAAACATTGTGGCCTCTGGAAGGTTCACGTTCCACAAGAAGAACCTCTACTACTCCTTCTACATATCCAGCAAGAGTGTTCGCCCGCGAGCAATTCAGTTCATAGATGATGCCGGAACCATTTTGGAGGAGCATAATCTGTTGACCCCTGTTCATGGACCTTTAAGTGTTTACCAGAACTCAACAGGTAAAATATGCGGTGTTTGGCGGCGAGTGCCGAGGGATTACAAAAGATTGCTGCGAGATGAACGCCTTTTCGTGGTTCTACTCTGGGGAGGAAAATATCAAGCTGAACTCGCACTAGCTGGAAAAATTTCACGATATCCTGCACTATCAACAGAGTTGTTCAGTTCACTCTTGGAGCCAGCACCAGGAACTAAACTGGACCAAATGGCCGGTGCTGGTGGAACAGCAATTATATCCGCCAGCAGTGGAGCAGCGTCTTCCGTGCACTTAACATTGGTTTTTAATGGTTTATTCGGCCCAGAAGATTTCGCTGACACTCCCATAAATGTTCGCATTGAATGGGTCGAACGGAAAGATGTTATTTTAGAAGAATTGCAACGGGTGAAGAAGCCATCAGCCGAAATCAATATTATTGAAGTATCATCCCCGATTAGTATACAAAACTTACGTCTTCTCAGTCGTGGAAAACTTCTATTGACTCTTGAATCTCGCCGAAATGCGGGCTTGAAAATGCAGGGACATATTGTAACTCGTGTTGCCTGCGAATTATTCCAGACTCTGTTAACACCTCACAATTTTGAGTCTAAAACAAAAACAAGTGGATTAGCTTGGATGTATCTCAACACGGATGGATCGTTGGTTTACAACATTCAGACCGATCAACTAAATCTCACCGAATTCCCTGAGATCAGTTTATTAGAAGACAGTGGTAAACGTAAAACTATACTGGAAGATCTCACACAATCTCTTAACTATAATCAGGCTATTGGAACAATTGATAAGCTTGGACCACGAGTTCTTGAATCATTATATTCTGGAGATCTAGCTGTTAATATTGCTGTCAAAAATGAATCTAGTCTAGTTAAGGGTAGACTCATACCACGACCAGTTGCAGATTCGAGAGACTCTACGGAGCCAATTTTGTTGAAACGTGTTGATACGGATACTCCAGCGCATCTAATGGGCATGGCTTGGATTGCGATCGATAACGAATGCAATCTTCATTACGAAGTCACCGTGAACGGTTTCTTCAGCAATCAACAGATTTTCCAAATATATTTGGAAGAAAAACCAATTGAAGCTGTTGGAGCTCCTGTTACAAGGAAACTGCTTGAAGAGTTCTCTGGACCATATATGGAAGGTTTTGTCTTGGGTCTACCAACATCCGAACTAGTGAAACTGGAAACAAGTGTTTGTTACTTGGAGGTGTACTCGAAGGAGAGGAAGGAACTGTTATTAAGGGGCAAACTGAAATCAACCAAAGTCCCCAATCATTGTTTCCCAATGTATACGGATAACAATGTCCCCAGCGTAATTGTATCTGGTGATTCTGGTGATACGCATTACTTGCCCCCAGAAACCAAATGCTATCATTCGGGGAAGTTTTACGATGAGGCAGAGCAATGGAAAAGCAGCCAGGAGCCGTGCACCATGTGCGCCTGTCAGTATGGACGTGTCACCTGTGACCCCATTAAGTGTCCTAACGTTAAGTGCAAGGAAGCTGAAGATTTGATCCTCAGAGAAGGGGAATGCTGCCCAACATGCATTTCTCCAAAGATGATGAGCGAAACGAACAATTCAGCCGAACGTGGATGTCATCTCGGTGATCAATTCCATCTGGCTGGTGCCACATGGCATCCCTATTTGCCTCCAAATGGTTTTGATACTTGTGCTACATGTACTTGTGATCCGATTCGATTGGAAATTCGATGTCCTCGAACTGAATGTCCGGCTCTCACATGTCCCGACAAAGTCGCATACCGTCCAGATAAAAAGGCTTGCTGCAAGGTGTGTCCTGAAGGTAAGGAGCATGACAAACCGGAGGTGATCAATCCGAACATCTTGCGCGATCAAGGTGTTGTGGTGAAGTCTGTTGATGAAATTCTAGCCAATGGGGGCTGCAAAGCAGTGAACAGCTTTTACGAGAATGGGCAGGAGTGGCATCCAGTGCTTGCATCTCATGGAGAACAGAAGTGTATCAAGTGTCGTTGCAAGGTAATTATTTTAATATATTTCACAACATCTTTTCAAGTCTGATTATAAATTTTTATCTAGGATTCTCATGTGTCTTGTGACAGAAAGCGATGTACACGATCTGTTTGCAACAGTCGTATTGCAGCGAAACGAAAAGGCCTTCCTATTCCGGAAGGCGACGAATGTTGTACATCCAGCCAATGTCGGAGATCCAGGCGACATCACGGCCACAGAAGAGCTCACAGGGATCGAGAGGAAACCGTGTCATCAACACACCGACCGATTAACACAAATCGAAGCTGAAACTAGTCCTTACTCAGTAGAAACTGCCTTTCAAATCGTAGGTTCAATGAAAATACTTATGATTGTCGAAAAGATTCTTTTCATTATTTGTAACATATCGGATACACTCTGTCAGGATTCGTGCACAACCAGACCGCATAATTAGTTTGGCTAGTCTAACACTGTTTCCTGGCAAAATTACTTCAAAGGAAAAAATGTTATAATTTTATATTGTTGACAAAATCGTATTTATTGTATTATCGAAATAATTAGTGAAATTAAGTCCGCTGCACTATTACTATTAAAAAACAATATTAATATTAATAATAATAACAACAAAAACAAAAGCAAATTATCGAGCTAGCCGCAAGTTCTGTGCGCGATTGTCTTCCAGCAGTTCCCAGCAAGACCATTTCAAAAAAACCATTAGTAATGTTCTTTATAGTAAAAAATAATAATAATAATAACAAATCTAATTGAAAGCCCCATCAAATATATATACGCCCATATAACCTCAAAATTGCTGTCGTTCATTGCTTGCCAGGAATCGCCCAGCGCAGGACTCGCAGGGATCTAAACTTTCACGTTAAATCTATAATATTTTTTTTTGTTTATTTTTCACGGAAACTGCACCAGCAAGAGCAACAAAAAAAAAATCTTGTTACCAGGTACCAAAGACTGATTAAAAGGGAGACAAGAGGTGAAGGGCTTCATACTGAACAATAGTTTTTTAGACTCAAATTTCACATCCGCTACTTTCTCTGTTTTCTTTCTCGTCCAATTGCAGTTCCACAAGACATTTTTAATCTTTAGATGCATAGTTGAATTAAGAAAAAATAAACCAAAAACATTTTTGCCATGTATTTAATAATGTAAAAAAAAAACAACAACAATAACTTTACTAAAGCAGTAAACGCATATAGATCGTACTGTAAATGCTGACTCCAGCATTGTTTGTGCCTTGTTTACTTAATTAGGCTACATGAAGATGTACTTTAAATTATAGGAGCAATTTTTTTTTAATTATCATTACGTAGGTTAAAATATTATACATCTAAATATTACTTATATTAAACTCTTAGCTTACAAGTTTTGTATGTGTTTTATTTGCAATACGTCGTGGTTGTCGTCGAATTTCTGTAATTTGAGAAACAATTATCAAATATGTAGGTATATGCAAAACAATATGTTGTTATAGATACACGAATGATATATGTTATACATATTCTTACAACGAACGCAATAAAGTGATTTTGAAATATTTTATACATAAAAGAGATCAATCAAATTTTAAAACTGCAAATTGAAAATTATATAGAAAAACATCGCATTTCAAAAAGGTTCGAGTCTCGATTTCATCTAATATGGATTTTTTTTTATATTCCGATTGCATCAAATACCTAGGTACATATAATATATATGTATGTAAATTCTGCAAAAATACATACAGTATTTTTTTTAAATTTTGTACATAAAACGTTCGTAGAAAAGAATTCGAAGATGAAGAAGGTTTTAGTCGAATACCAACACCATAAAATGTGAGTATTTACAAAAATGTTACCATTCCGCATTTATCTTCTAGAATTATGCAAAAAATATCATTTCATATTAAAAGAACTTTATTTTTGACGTAGTTTGAAATTTCTGCAAAGTGATACAATTATCTTTGATATTGATGCATGATGTCACTGCGAGCAGTTCAATAAATTCGCTCGTAAATCGAGCGATTCAAACTGACAATTTAATGCTCGGTTTATTTATACCACTGGCAAGCACATATCTTCCCGCTTGCAAGCTATTAATTTCAAAATCTATGGAATCCATTAAATGACTCGCCTCACCAAAGTCGCTGCCGGACGTCGAGAAATTGAACATTTACTTAGATTTTAATACTAGCATTTTACTTGACTCAAATTGCTGTAAGTTTTATTTAGTGTCTGCGATTTCAACATCACGTCAATCAATTTTCAGTTAATTGGGGAAATTGGTTTTTAAAAAACATATTTTTAATTTTTGCAGGCAGTTTCTGTCGCATTGTTGATGTCTAATTAAAGGTAAATTAAATTGTTAGTAAACATATACCAGCAGTTGTCTTTTCCATTAGTTGGTTCAATAATACATTAGGAGCTGACGTTGTGGGGATCCGTCATACACTGAAAATCAACAAAACAATTTCAAATATAGTTTTTAATTACTGATGTTATATAAAATTAACTAATACATGGATGACATTTCCATTTTTCAAATTTTGACTATTATAAACATTTCAAATAGCAGCCCATCATATTATTATTTCAAGAAACTCAATGAAATTTCCATTTATATGGACGAAGCTGTCTGTAGTAAGCCTTCCGTTTTAACTGATTTGCATCAATGATTAAACTGTTCAGTTCTAACTAACATACCAATCTGATTATTTGTATGGGACTAAAAGATGTGGTGGTTCCATACAACTGATTGGAACTGTCAACATTAAGGTTCAAATTTGCTCTCCTGTAAACTTGTAAGATTTATGATATGTGACTAATCTTGGTCTTCACCTGGACCTTTCATATATTTTAAGTCAATCAATCAATTTATCAATTTGACTAAAAGGGGTACGAGAAATTGGGTTCTTTACTGAACGGTTACTCAGGAAAAAAAAATTGGGAACCAGTGCTCTCAACTCTCAAGATTGAGCAGAAATACGGCATACAGTAGAGTCTCCTTTATCCGACGTTCGCTTGTCCGAAACGCCAAATCCACACCGCAAAACCATAAAGTTGTAGTTTCTTCGAATTTTTCCGTAAACCCTCAAGTGCTTTGCCATTCTAAGTTAAGTGCAGCGTATACCTAGATGTGAGCACGCATCTTTGTAAGAAATCGAAAGTCGACTGAAGAAGGATGATGATCAATATGATATGAAACAACGGATGCAGAAATTGTAAGTTAGTTTTAATAATGATGACAGCGAAATTGAATATGAAGAACAAGCACCAACTGTTGATTCTCCCAGAAATTTCACGACGGAATTAAGGCTATAAATACTGTAAAAATATACGTTGACCAGCAGGAGGAATCTACAGGAATGGACAGTGGCCATATTGATGGTGCAAAGATGGAAAGACTTGGCGGTGAAGAAATGGCACTCGAATGGAAAGCAGCCTACGATAAAAAGTTTCTTGAAATAATCATAGGATTGAATTCTAGGTTAGTTACTCTATTAAACTGCAGACAATTATATAAATATGAGTACATTTTTTTGCTGTTTTGTTGGGAAATATAAATATTAAGTTCGTAAAATATAAAATATATTTTAAGGTTTAATACACCTTTTTTTAACACCACCCCTCCCTATCTGACATTTTTATTTATCTGTCATTCTGCCCCTCCTGTTTTCTACTGTGCTCAATGTAAAAGTGATTTCAATGTGTTTTCCAATTAGTTCTTTTTTAATTCTAAATTTCTTTCCAATTAAAACGATTATTTTCCGGATCAATGTAATTTTAATTAGCGCCCAAGAATAATTTGGAATTTTGGAATCATGATGAATCAGGAGCAAAGGAGTTTGCAAGGCAACTTCTTTATTAACTTGCGTAGTCGCGCACTGCGCATCTTCGAGAGTTTCCCGCATAGCCTGTACGCCAAGCTAGCTTGACAATTAGTGACCACGTATTGCATTCGTACCAATTGGAGAATCGGAAAAAGTGTCATTGGAACTGTTTTTTTATATTAAAAACTACTAAATTTCAAAAATGTCAAATAATCAAATAAACCAGAACTTAGTAATTGCAGCGGTGTATCAACAAGATTTGGAAAAAGTTAAGAAAATTTTAAATGAAGGTACGGCGGATGTAAACTTCACCGAACCACATAATGGATATACATTACTTCATCGTGCTACAAGTGTGGAAATTGTCAAAGAGCTGTTATTACATGGCGCCGATGTAAATAAAGCCAACAAATTTTTGGAAACTCCATTGGACTTTGTTGCATATTACCGACGAGGAGTAGATTTAGCCCTAGTTCTTTTAAAACATGGAGCTAATGTCAATGCAATGAACCGCAAAGGAAATACTCCTCTAATTCTCGCTGTAAGGAGATTAAACCCAGATCTTGAATTAGTCCATGAACTATTAAAATACGGCGCTGACATCAACATAATGAACTGGAAAGGCTATACACCTTTGGACCTCGCTGCTAGTCACAGGAACCCGACATGTGCCAAGCTACTCATAAAATTCACAGTAATAAAGAATTTTAGTGAATGTTACAATATGGTTTACTTAAGTCCTAATAAGGCACATAACTACAGTGCATTATTAAGATATCGAGATGATTGTGTTTTGGAAATTGAGCGTATGAAAACTCATAAAATTATTGATGATATTTCACTGTTCGAAATTGTCATTACTAACTTTCAGACACAAATTATACACAGTAATAAAACATGTAAAATGCTATCGAGAACTGATATTTCTAGACAATATCCTATTTATAATGATCTTATGGTACTTACGGTAAGACCCTTTTTAAAAAAAGCAAATTTATTAGATAAACTAAGTACGATAAAATTCTATACGCACGTAGATATATCAAAGTTTGAAAATGCTAAAACAATAATTCTGGACTATGATTCTACATATAATATTTGTGAGTATCTCTCTGATGAAGATTTGTCTAACTTTATAACAAGTTTTGAATAACAAAATTTGTATTGTTGTTAAAAATTTTTTTTAGTGAATAATGATTAGTTGTAATGTAGCCTGTAAAATAAAGGGGATTTATAAGACCTCTCTGTTCTCTATAACAACTGTGTATCTGTTCATGTATATTGTTCAATAAACGATAAATACTAGATTGTGGAGTGTCTTTTCTTTTTTGTTTCTATGTCAAATAAATATAAATTATACGAATGCTTTTATCCGTTTTGATAGTATGTTATATAATATTGTTGAGATGAACCACATAATGATAGTGCCGTATGTACCGCTCAGCGCAGGTATTTAGGAATGAAATGTTTGAATGAATAGTATAGAGCTACTATTTTATTATATGAAATTATGAGCCTGTTAAAGATTATTCAAAAGAAATTCCCGTTTTCTATTTTCTAGCATGCGGGAAGCTATTCTTCCAGATTTCTTTGGTTAAGCTGTATTGTCTCTCAGCAGTCCGAAGAGTTTTGTAACTTGTAAGCGTTCAAAACAAAATTTTTTCAAGTTTTCTGGGAAAGAAGAAAGAAGAAACTTCAGGACGGGGGAAAACGAGGGGGAAAATTAGCTCATACTCAAAGCAAAAGCGGCTACTACACGGTCAGTATTATTGTACGATAAATATAAAAAATGTTGAACTTCATGCAATATATTGCACAACCTTTCAATTCAATTATCAATATCATCTACAAATGGGCAATGAGCAAATATTGTGCAATAATATTGACCGTGTAGGGGCCGCTAAAATTCGCCATAAAATTAGGAAGTCTATACTGACAAGCTTCATTTGATCATAATCTGTAATTATTTCCTAGATATGCTATATGTAGCCGTAGGGCGTAGGGTATATTAGCTTTGAGAGAACGTTTGCAACGCCAAGAAATAATGGTAACAAAAAAAAATTGTATATTCACGATTGGGAAGTGAAAAGAAACCGTTTTATGCATGTTCGTTAGTTCGTCTGTCTGTCTGTTCAGATGATAACTCGAGAACGCTTGTAGGATTAAAGATGAGCTAAATTGGCAAATTCTTCTTAGGGTATGCGCAGAATGCAAACTTTTCATCGGCCGAGAGTTTACTCAGTCGCTTGATCAGCATTTTAGTCGGGCGATCAAAAAGTTGGATGGGCTGCTCCATTGCCTTCCAACTAAAAAGTTGCCCAACTATCGGCCGACTGCTTGATCAGAATGGCGTACTATGAGAGCGCGCAAGCCGCAAACGATGCTGATGTTATTTAAACATGAACTGCTTGCTTGCTGATGCTTCTGAAAAGTTGAAGTAGCATCAGCAAGCATCAGCATCAGCAAATGAAAATCGTGAGTGCTTTCAAACTCTGAAACTAACCAACGTTTTAGTCGGGTGATGCTCTAAACTGCTTCGAATTTATGTGCGCATACACCTGCAGTTTACGTACTGAAATGGAACTATCAACTGAGACTGATGGCTTAGTTTGCAGTCTGCGCGTACCCTTAGTATTTTTAAGCATTTGTCAAATCTTTTATGCCAAGATCTTACGTTGCTATCTTCTTTGAAGTATTGTAAGGATAATCATAAATTTTTCTTATAATGTTAATCATTTTTCAAAATAAATGTTTCATTGCCCCTCTATCGACGAGATATTTTCTACTTCCTTTTTTTTTTACTGTCGAGGAAAAAGCACTTGAAATGTGCTAATATATATTATCTATTGGTTTCTATATTTGGATTCGCATTCATTGCGATTCCGATATGATGATTAAGCCGATGTAGAAAATTTTATTTTTAACCTATTATTCTAATAAATTTTTGAAAATATCGAATATCGAGTGTGTATGGTTTTTTTCACACAGGTCACAAATATTACACTATTAATAAACATTGCTTCTATATTACAACCGGACCGTTTTACATCTAGGGTATTTCAATAGTGAAATCATTATCAAATAACTTGTATACCTTCTCATTGTTATTTTAACTCATTTGAGTAAATTCAGCAAAAATGGTCAACATAACTAGAGTTAAACAAAACAAATATATTAAACATTTAGTAGTGATTGAGAACTTGTAGCGGCAGTTTCTGAATTAAGGCAGCGGATATCAGACGTCCACTTCATGAACAGATACAGAACGTAACTAAACAAAAAATAAATTCCATCGGTTAAAATGGAAGATGCCTAGTAAGCTATTCTTCGTTGTATAAATTGATAAGACTATACCAAACCTCGGCTCCGCATATATCTAAAGTTCCTCTAAAATTTTAAAGATTGAGCAAAAGTTCTAGAGTGGCTATCGAGTTTTCAAAATAGTTTTACTTTTAAAGTTTTTCCCAAATTTAACCGAAATTAGTGGTCATGAAGAAATACAAATGGTTTGTTTTTGCAGTATGGAATTGAGATTCCGGATAATACGAAATGTCGAATAAGCGAAGGTCGGATAAACGAGGCTCCACTTGAGTCTACTATATGCTTATATAAATATAGAAATGTTTTATTTATATTTTATATCTTTAGTGAAAATTTACTATCCAAAAACCTTAAATTTAAATTGCTAATTTTTGTATGGAAATATTTCATGGTTTCTAGGTCAGATTTTTGCTCCAATTAGGGGTTTTATGGACGACAAATTTAGTTTGGGAACCACTGCTAAAAACTGAGCAGAACCAGGTCTAGAGAGTGTGTGTCGATTAATTAACATTGGGGTTGGATAAAGAGCCCCTTAGGCTATCTACCACTATCCACTAGTTTGGCTGACTGATACAATACTGATAGTGGATGCAGCGCTTAATGTGGTTATGAGCCATAACTATTACTTATTAGCTACAATGCCCTAAGGCGTAATGTCTAATTTACCTTTCCTTGACCGCCGCCGCCGTGCAAACGCACACACTAGCACGTGCAGCGGCTCATTGATTAAAAAACCGGCCGCTCATCACCACGCCACCCCGCACAATCTTGGATCATTGCTTGGACTAGTTCCCGTTTACCCGTCACCCGCCAAGAAGTCAACTAGCGTTCGCAAGTGAGCAAGTCACAAACTCAGAAACCTCAAGACGCTAGCAGCTGGCTTGAAGATCTTTGAAGTGGTCGATTGCGGGCGAGTGTTCGTCGCGGCACACAAGGAAGAAGTTGCGTGAGTGTGTGCGATCGGAGGATGATCAGATTGACCGAGACGGGCTTCCTCAGTCAACTCCGCGGAGTCGCGATATCAAAACGGTTAACTTTGATAAGCAGATTTCGTGCACACCGCTCACAGCTTGGCCGTAATTAATGCTGTGCCACAGTCAACCAAATGCACGAGAATTAATTTGCACGGGAAGTGTTCTCTAATTGACAATGCCAGTTAATTACTCGTGCTCAGAGTGCCGCAACTGTGAAATGCTAGCAGGTAGTCAGATAGGGAAGGAGGTGCTGTAAAGTCGTTCGGTTTCAAACTCTATAAATACGCATCCATTGCCTCCGCAGCCGTCGTCCACTATCCTTCTCCAGCTGATTGCAGCAATTAACGGTCGCAGCGCCACTACTGGGCTAAAGAAACACATGAACGACCGGCACCGGATGCGCGGTGTCGAATTTTCGCATGGCAGTTGTGCCCATCGTAGTCCAAGGAGAACAGGTAAGTGAACCCTCCGCAGGTGCAATACCCCTTGCCCTTCGAATCGTTTACTTTCGCCACTGCCAACAATTCAGCGAGTGCGAAACTGCGAACTCGCGATACCACACAAAATTGCCTAACGATAGCAGATGTAATCGGAGGCACAAATTCAAAACTGAAACGGAGGCCATTGATTTTTTTTCAATTACTTATCTGCTGTAGAAATTGGAACTATTCTAAACAATAGTCAAATGAATATGAATAGCAACAAAATCAAATTCTATCAATTAATTCCAATCGATAATTCTATGAAATAAACAGTTTTTCATTCTTGTAGCAATATGTAGCGTCACGTCGTCACCATCCAAATCAGACTCATTTATTTTTTGAATGAAAATGACAAAAAAAAAAACTATTTTATTCCTCTGAAAGAAAGAAATAAATTGCGTCAGGTTTTTTTTAAATGGCATCTTTCAAATTATCGTTTTAATATACTTTTTAGTGTCATGTGATATATGAGCGGCCTCTTTGTTTTCCACGATAACAAAATATTATAATTTGTTCGGGTAAATTTACCCCTTTTCCAAGACAGATTTCCAGACCGAATCTGTTTATGCATACATATTTATAAAAAAAAAAAGGATTGTAATATAATCGCTTTGTTGAAAAACTGTTTCTCCAATTTCAAGAGTGGGTGTCGTCTTCTAATAACACTATAAGCTTCAAAAGGTTCAAATCTCTCGTTTTAAAAAAACTGAAATTGTCGTAATTAGACGATTTGGATGCTGATTTTATTTTTTAAGTAAATCCATAGCTGCAATAGTTTCAGCGCGTTCATTGGACTTCACGAATTCGAAAAATTAAATTGATTTGCGAATTCAATGCTCTTGTTACCCCAAAAATTTTTAATATTCACACTTCGGAGGTATTCGCGAAAATTTTTAGTCTGCTATCGGTAAATCGGACTCATTAAACAGCCCGAAAATTGTTCCTGATATATTTCTATTTTAAGGCGCACAGGTGGATGATTTTGTTCAGCAAAAATTCATAGACAAATATTCACTATCGAGTGTTTTCTATATAAGGAAATATTCATACTTGGAAATGTAAAGCCAGAGTTAAGGTAACGGATAATTCCAATTTAATGCAGCTGCGCATAAGATTAGGCTAAGATGGCGCATCATAGGTAAAGGGAGTAATTTATTTGTGATCTTCGAGTTGTGTAGATGTTCAGTTATGAATCGAATATCATGCTAGTCACAATTTACCACATATTGATGTGAACAGACACAACATGCGATACGATTCGAGGAAATGTTGTTATACGCATGGTTCAAGAATGGCGTCCATACTATATATCAAGTTACATTTTGTAATCGTACAAGATTTTGTCAATGATGTTAAATTTTCCGGATGAAACAAAATTCATTCGCACAGTTGTGTTGGCATCTTTCAACAACTTTCAGTTGTTTCTTCCAACGAGATTGTTTAACTACAATTAAACAATATGACGCGATTCTGGTAACAATTATAATAATCATCACTACAGGTTTGCAGGAAGGGAAAATTCATTATCTTTTTACAGAATGATTACCCATCCCATGTCGACGAGGCGAAACCTCATTATAGCTTGTTTTGGAGTAGCTATCGGACTTTGCATTGGGACAGTGTTTAAAAACTATCGAGCCTTGGAGCATGTAAGGAAATGCAACTGGAAGCCTTTGAACACAAAAAGTAAGATTACTAACACACAATTTCTCGGAAATATTCAACTTTTGAATTTTAAAAGATCCTTTGGAAATCATCGGCATGCCTCCCAACAATTCAATTTACAATTCCCAAAAGAATTTAGTGTTTGTTGGTGTCATGACGGCTAAAAATTTTCTCAACGATCGAGCAAAAGCAGTTTACAACACTTGGGGTAAACAGGTGCCAGGATATATAGCGTTCTTTAGTTCGGAAGGATCAACTTCCGACACTTTACCTGTCGTCAGCTTAAAAAATGTAGACGACAGGTATCCGCCGCAAAAGAAATCCTTTATGATGCTCTACTACATGTACGAACATTTTATAGACAAATTCGAATGGTTCATTCGTGCTGATGACGATGTTTATATCAACGCTGAGAAACTGGAACCATTCCTGAGGTCTATTGATAGCGGCAAGCCGCAGTTTATAGGTTTGTTTCTTGTACATTAATACGATTATATTGTTAAATGTTATAAGTTTTATAGTTAAAAAACTAAACACTAAACTATTTCAGGTCAAGCGGGAAAAGGAAACAGTGAGGAATTTGGTCTTTTGTCTCTGGAATTTGACGAAAACTTTTGCATGGGAGGACCAGGAGTCATCATGAGCAGAGAGACACTTCGTCGAGGTGGGATGCAGTTGCAACAATCATAAATTCTTATTACTAAGTTATTGCTTTAACAGTTGCACCACACATTCCTACTTGCTTAAAAAATTTATACAGTACGCATGAAGATGTTGAGGTTGGCAGATGTGTGCAGAAATTTGCTGGAATTCCCTGTACGTGGAACTATGAGGTAACATCTTTTTTTATTTCATAATTTCCAGAATTTAGAATTGATTTTCAGATGCAATATATTCTTCGACATAATTCAAGTGGCAAAAAAGCATTTACAGGTAGTTTGAAACGGAAGGAAGTTCACAATGCCATTTCCCTGCATCCTGTGAAGCAAGGACCGTTGATGTACCGACTTCATTCGTACATGCAAGTAAATGATAACAAATTAAAAAGTCTAATTGGGCTGAAACAGAACTAATTTTCTGATTAAGCAGGGTTTGAAGGCGGATGAGTTGCGTCAGGAAAGTTTGCTTTTACACAGGGATATATTGCGAATGGCGAAATTTCTTCACATTCCTGAGAAAGATAATTTCCTTGTCCCAGGTATAACATTGTTTCCAACTACGAATGAAGGAGAACATCATTTTACAGATCACACGGTTTTAGGTGAGTACATTCTCTCAATCAGATTTCTTCTTTCTGTTCTAAATAATTTGTCTATTATAATTTTTCGTAGGCGTCAATCCTGAATTGAATAAATACACTCCATCAACGACATCAGATTTGCTCGAATGGACATTTATTGGTCGCAGTTTGTATTCTGTCGACCATGCAAATCCAAAACGTAAGATTGATTCAGCGACACGGGAAGGTCTCGAGGACATCATCACTGAAGTGATGGAGAACATTAATAATTTTTCCAGACAACGGGGACGAGTAATAGACTTCCAAGAATTGCTTTATGGATATACTAGAGTGAATAATCTCCATGGGCAAGATTGGATTCTCGATCTTCATTTAATTTATAAGAAATACAGGGGTAAGAAAATGACCGTCCCGGTACGAAGGCACATATATGTGCAGAGATCTTTTACTGGAGTGTTTGTGAAAGAACTCAATGAAGAATTAACTCTTTCGGACAACAAAGGTAAAAATATTTGCTCAACAGTTGATTGAATTTTTCTTAAAATTGATATTTTCAGGACATTATAAGGAGTTGCTATCGTCAATGAAACAAATAATAAGCACAGGACTAGAAAAGATATCGAATTCCCTTCCGAAATTTCAAAGTTATTCTTCCAATGGAAAGCAGAAAATCGTTTTTGTTTTACCAATTTCAGGTCGACTGGACACGTATTCTCGTTTTCTGCAAAACTTTGAACAAGTAATTTGCTAAAATTAAGAACATTTAACATACAATAACCCGGATATATTATTCCAGGTGGCTTTAAATGGCGATAAGAGCTGTGAGCTACTGGTAATGATATTTGGAAATCATTCGTCTGTACAAAATCACGTGAAGCTCGCAAATGATTTTAAGCAGAGATATTCAAAAGAAAAAATTAATTATATTACATTAGATGAACCCTTCTCACGAGGGATAGCTTTAGACACAGCAACTCGATCTGATTATATTAGAAACAACGACATAATTTTCTTCATTGATGTTGATTTAATATTCAAGCAGGAAACATTAGACAGAATTCGGATGAATACTGTACAGGGGAAGCAAGTATATTTGCCGATTGTATTCGGAGGTTACGATCCTGCCAACTATAACTGGCCGAAGCCGCCAGAAGAAATCGATATTAAAGACGATTTGGGATATTTTCGGCAATTCGGTTATGGAATATGTGCAATATTCAAAGCTGACATTCTAGATCCAGATATTGATGGATTCGATACAAATATAAGAGGATGGGGCTTGGAGGATGTTCGTCTTCTAGAGAAGATCATTAAGGTTGGACAGCGTCAAAATTCTTTTCTAGTTAACACATCTGAGGTGGCTGGAAACTACAATAACACAGTGAATGTACGAAAATTAGCTGTTTTTAGATCACCAGATCCATCGCTTATCCATGTTTATCATTCTGTGAGCTGCGATGTGAAACTGGAGAAGACTCAGTATAATATGTGTTTGGGTAGCAAGGCAAATACACTGGGCAGCACGGCTGTAATTGAACAATTGTTCCTAAATAACAAAGATAATATTAATTTTATTGCACATTTTCTTGGCAATCCTAGCAAATAGAGCAATCCATGGTAGCTATAAGTGTCGAACGAAACATGTGACAGCTTTTCTTTAGTGGTTAGAGGTGAGACCTTTTTGGAATTATGTTAATTGTACATTAGTGTTGTAAGTAGCTAAGTGAATTTATGTATTTTGTATGATTCTTTTATGATCTTTCTGAAACGGAACAAAGAATTAAAGATGCAGCTATTTAATCAGGAAAAAATTGTTTTTTTTATGAATTTGGATTGCTTTTGGTTTTTCGGAGCACATTACACAACTAATAATCTGCAGTATATTTGTCCGTCTTTTATCCTGAATCCAAAAAATACTATTAAAATAGTGGTAGATTTAAACTGCTCCGATTGCACAGTAAAGACAATGTAGACTAAAGTTCACCTGAAAGTTTCCAACTCGTACTCGTACATTAACATGTACAAAGGGCAGTAAAACAAGCAATTCCTCCGGAAAAAATTACATATACTGCATTGGAGATATTTCTAACAGAGATAATGTCATATTCATCACGTCTCGAATACACTGGATGAAGTAAATGCGGGTGTAAATAGTTCCTAAAAGATGATTTCTGCTTTCCTGTAAGTACAAAGATAATTTGAGATTAACGCACTAAGCCATAGTAACTTGGAATATTACCAACAAAATCTTTACTCTTCTATAGTAAACGCTAAATAATGATGCCAATCCGACTAAAAATTGTATAATCAAGTGAGGCGAACAACTTCCTTGTTCCAATCCATGCAAGCATTTTTTAACTAAATCCGGAAATGGTAGAACGTAATTGTACAACATTTGCCATTCCTCCTGGAAATTAGTTTAAATTATTACACAAATAATGAAGAATTTGGTGGAAAAATCCTACCTCTTCCTTCAAAAGTTCCAGATCAACTTCATGCAGAGGTGGCAGAGGAGGATATTTGCCTTTCTTGATTTGATTCTTAAACTTTCTTAACAGTGTTTCCATCCGGGCATAATTATACAAAATAAACGCAGCACCTAGTCAATTGAACCAGATAAAATGAATTCAGTTTTCCAATATAAAAATTACCTTTTGAGTTTCCTTGGCCATTTCTTACTACTTGCACTGGACTCGTATGTTTTGCGGCCAGCAGATCAACAGTCACAGCCGCTGCACCCAACTGCTCAACAAAACTATCGAACTCATCACCACGGGCTCGAATCCCGTATTTATGCATAGCAATGAGGCGCATATCTGTTGATCTGATCCTGGAAAACCAGGACATAACATTTGCTGAATCATAATTTTATAAAGAAGTGAAATGATATGAACTCGAAATGGGTGTGCTGCAGGGATAAGGCTGGGAGTTCAAAGTTGGAAATGGTTTGACTATATTATTTCTGGAAAGTATTGAAAAATTTTACCTCTTGTATTCTTCAGCAGTGATTACAGACACTTTTCCCGTGACTGGTTCTACAGGAAGTCCACAGATAATATATATATTGCTTTCATCTTTGTGTTGTCTTTGGGCAGCTAAATTTACAACATTTAATTGAATGCAACTGTTTTCAGGCGATGACATTAAATTGCAATTAGACAGTGACAACAAATTTCGGACTACGGTCTTTACTAGTTTTGCCCTATAGTTGGGCAGCGAAATATTCGGATCCTCCGCATCTTCAGGGATAAAAATATTTATCCAGGGCAAGGTGGATGCTATTCCGAAATCCTTCTCTACTAGAACTTTTTGTAAAAGAGCTGAAAACAAAGGTAAGCGCTCGTAAAACAAAATGCATCTATCTCCTTTAAGACGAATATCTCTCAGAGGAAAAATCCAAGTTTTACTATTATTCAGTAGCACCTTCAATTTTTCATGTACATCTTCCCCCACAATTTGCGAGTGATTAAATATATCCTGGCAGTTTTGTACACATGGTTTAATGCTTGAAACTTTGTGCCAAATGGAACTCTTTATCGGGAAGCTTAAGTCCCCATTTTCGCACAAGTTTTTTGTATGTGTTTTTAATAAACTACAATTTTGACTGCAATTATCATTATTTAATAAAATTTTTAACAATTGGAAATTTAAACTATCAAAACAGTTTAGCACCATTTTAGTTTTTTGACAGCTGTCAGAATTCGAAATATGGCATTATAAAAGGCGTGTGGAAATATTCAGAACTAATATAATCTATTATCGTAACGTTATTTTCGGGTTCTTGTTATTACACAATTAGTGATAATATATTACTATCCACGAACATATAAAATATTTTTAAGATAAGAAAATGAACTGAACTGTTGTTATACCTAAGCGTTTGTCCACCTAAAATATTCTTAGAGAGCTTATATTTTGACTGACATTGTCATTGATATGTGCTGTGATGAAGTGAGATGGAAGTGTGCACGTAACTTGTAGAAAGAAGAAGCAAGTACGAGATACACGCATTTGAGATACATTTGGGCAAATGTTGCTAGAAAAGCAGTTTTTAGCGAAAAAAATACTAAAAAAGATCTAATTAGAACGGAAATTTTTCTAACAAAAACATGCATCAGACTTCTAGTGATTTCGAAAATCGAAGTTAATTATTTTATATGACAATCTAAGGTATTTTTTTCTATTTTTGTATTAGAAAGAACATGTCATTTTCCTGTCCATTATTAATGTCACACTTTTGGGTCGCTCGTATTTCTAAATTTTCAACCCATGGTGACAAAGTGTAAGTCAGAAGTCTGATGTGCAAACACGTTTTTTTCCGGAACTAGTGTTGCTAGAATCATGTTGCTTGTTGTGTTTTGACAATTTGTAACATTTGTGATCTCGAGTGCAATATTGGCTCAGGTGCCGTGGTGATTCGGCTGTAGGTTTTTGTACGTGGCATGAGTATGCCGGTTGGGTCAACGTGAAATAGTTGCGAAAGCACATTGGAATATGTTAAGCATCAACTGGTTTAAGTTCGTGTACCTTCTTATACTGCCATCGTCTGTAGTTTGCTTGCTGGATGGGCTCTACTGCGGCAAGGATAATTGCTACGATGTGCTCGGTGTGACTAGGGACACCTCGAAGCAGGACATTGCGAAGGCATACAGAGTTCTAGCGAGAAAGTATCATCCAGATCTACATCGTGGTGAAGATGCCAAGAAGGAGGCCGAAGAGAATTTCAAGTCAATAGCCACAGCATATGAAATTCTGAAGGATGACGGCGCTCGAGCGGACTACGACTACATGCTGGACAACCCAGAAGAGTACTATGCCCATTACTATAGGTACTACAGACGACGTGTTGCTCCACAAATAGACGTCAGAATCGTGCTAGTGGTTACTATCAGTATTATATCTGTAATTCAGTACTATTGTGGCTGGCAGAGGTATGAGGATGCCATTAGGCACTTCACAACTGTGCCAAAATATAGGAACAAGGCCATCGAAATGGCTGCGGATGAAATCAACGATAGAATAAACAAGAAAGGTAGGAACAAAATGTCAAAGAGTGAACAGAAGGAGGAGCTGGAGAAAATCATTCGCAAAATCATAGAGGAAAAAATGGATATCAAGGGAGCATACGCAAAGCCGTCCATAACAGATATCCTCTGGATTCAGCTAATTATATTGCCATATACAATCAGCAAGTATTTCTTATGGTATGCCAAGTGGATCTGGAACTTCAACATCCTGAAGAAACCGTACGGGGAGGAGGAGAAGCTGTACATAATCAGACGCCACCTCAAAGTAGGAGAGCTGCAGTTCGACACTTTCGACGACTCAGTCAAACAGGAGTACCTGGACTTAGGACTCTGGGAACGGGAGAAATTTGACGTGTGGTGGAAGGAGCAGGAGGACGAAAAGAAGAAGGCGCTCGCAGAAAATCCTAGATACAAGCAGTACCGACGATACATGAAGAATCATGGGCCATCGCGGCTTACATTCGAAGACTAAACAAATCTAATTATAAATTCGCTAATTTACGTTTTCCTCTAAGTCACTACTTTTGTAATAGTTCAACAGATTTCCGTGGTTCTGCGTCAGGGAACCGCTGCATCAGCAAAGGATCACTCGAACCAGCATTCTGACGGCCACTTCCCAAAGACAGATGAATTTCAATGTGAGACCTCGCAATTGCGGCTACGGCACCTTTTGAAGCCGCTGGCACAGAAAAACATTTCCTGGACTGTTTCCGCGCAGAGGTCTTACCATTGGTCGATTCATTGCATCAATCCTTGATACTTGAATAAAATCCATGTCAACGTAATCGTGTTTGTTTTTATTTTAGGTCTCATTTTGTTAACGAATTTGCAGCAGGTCAAGGTGCAGGGGAATTACAGTTGAATCATATGAAGGAAGATTGAATAATTGTTACGGAAAAATTTCTGAATTTCATCCAGAATATCAAGCATTCTAATGGGCGTTATTTGGAGAAGTTCTAAATGATTTAAATAGCACGGAGCCATGATCGATGAATGATGATCTGAGAACCTATTTCTACGGAGCTTGATCTAGAATTTGTTTCGCATAATTTTCATATATTGGATACTTTTTATACCCTAGATGTGGGTTACATTAGTTTTGAGCGAACGTTTGCAGCTCCAAGAAATAGGGGTGTTAACCGTCTCCCTTAGGTTTGTCCAATTTGGGTGTGTGATATCAAATTAAAGCACTTGCTGAGTAGTATTAAATTAAGAAGTCGCGGACAACTAGCCTTGGTTACATCAGGAAAATGCATGTCTAGATTTTTACATAGAATGAGTATATTTTTCTACATCTAGGCTATCCTGTAATTGGTGTGACCAACTGCTTTCTTACTAGTTTTACTTTCCATACCACTGCTACCATTCTAAAATTTTTCATGTTTTTTGTGACAGGGTTTATTATAATCTGCAACTACATTATAATTTGCGTTTATCTACGTTTTCACAAACAATTATTTTTCTGATGCATTTTGGTTTATTATTCTCTGAATAATACACCTTTGTAATCGGTTCGGAAAATTTTTTTTAATACCCCCTCAAATTTTTTTCTTTTACGTTTCAAGATGCGTAGAAACCAAAACTGCAATGTCTGTCCGCCGTCCGCCGTGTTAGCGATATCTACCATAAATACCGGTCGAATAGGTCCCGAAGCTCGGCAACTTGATCGGAATACAACCTGGGGTTTTAGGGGTGAAAAAGGGGGATTAAAATTAGGCATTTTTAAAGTTTTTGTGAGCTTGGCCATGTGGGGTATCTTTTTTTATATTTTTTAAGGTGAGGATAACGAATATGAAGCCGATTTCGACGAAAGAGCAAAGAATTAAAAAAAAAAAAAATAAAAAAATCTTTAATTTTTCTTTAAAAAAATGAAATTTTTTTTTAAAAAAAAAATGAAAAATTTAAAAAAATAAAAATAAATGCTGCTTGGAAGGATTACCAATGTTATTATATTCAGTCAGAAATAATAACCCCATGTGTAAAGACATTGCAGCGTTTTTACGAAAGCGCTTATTTCTTTCTAATACTCTAGTTTTTTTTCGTGGTAAAGAATTAGAATGAATTAGGCAAATTAGAAAGTTCAGAAAGTTTACATCAGCCACCGAATTTCTAATGTGGGTCGTGGGTCGTCGGCAGTCCAATACAGCAACCAGAGGATGAATCATGGATTGTAAGCTTTTTTGTGGAATGAAAAAAACATTTTCCAGTGATTTGGGTATAAAATATTTATTAGGATTGATAGTTAAAACGAATTAATTATTAATGAACAAATTATATTTGTCCTCAAAAGAAGTGAAATCCCAAAATAAAAAACAGTTCTTCTTTTGAATTTAACGATTCAACATGATATGTTGGAGGATTACAAAATAAGTCGATACAATTAATTGCAGGAAATTGGAATGTATGTCGTCTGAAAAATCGCTTAAGCCAATCCTTTTCAGTGACGCCGTCAGATTCGAACAGATCAGGAGCACTATATTTTTTAGCATATCCATATACAATCGTCTTAATCCTGTCGCGTGTTAAACTGGAATTCCCGGACTCTTTTTATTGTATGTATTCCATGAGATCATTCTCAGTGCCACTACACCATGTTCGTTCAGTTGTTTTTTTAGCCAATCGAAAAACAGTGTTGGCTGTGGTACACCATATTTTTTGGCAGCCTTGTAATAACCCATGGCGAACCAAACTGATCAGTTTAGTATAAGCGTTGCAATTGTGATTGGCGCGTTCTCGGTGCTGATGACGATGCCGGTGATGACGATGGTGTGTTGCTAATAAAAATGAAAATAAAAATATGTAGGTATATTAAAAAATAGTTAAGCTATAAATAAATTACCTTGAGTCTCGCAAATATGGAATAATGAACGCCAAATCTGGGTCTGGTTACGGCCCTTGCGTTGGGTCAGCTACCCGCCTTAATATAACATAACAGTCATTATAATTACAATTTTTTTTTAATTTTTTACGCACCGGATATTTACAGCTCCCGCCCAATTACATTCCACGCGGCTTTCTGCTTGTTGTACAGAACTTCGTGCAGACGTACAAGTTCCAGGATCCAAGTTCTTAAGTTGCACATTATTTCTGCAAAAATGTAAATCATTATTACAAATAATATATTTATTTATTTATTTACGATTAATACAAGCAATACATATCACAACAAAGATAAGAAAAAAGTAAGTAAAGCCTCGATCACCGGACATAAATCCCCTTCATTTCTTCTGTTGGGGATGTATTAAAGAAAAAGTCGATTGTAAAACCAGAGAAAATGTTGCCAAGCACACTTGGCTCTACAAATCATAAACAAACGGCCAGATCATATTCGATTGGATTCTTTCTGCTTTTTCCCCTTGTGTAGAACTTTGACAATATCATAGCCCCTTTAAAAGGTAAATGTTAAGTGAAAGATTCTGGTTAATTGTAACTTCCTATTTAAGGATGTAGTAATGTGTTAGATATCTGTTGGTTTATGATTTGTAGAGCCAAGTGTGCCTGGCCTACCATTTGGATTTCACTTATTTTTTGTTTGTTTAATATCTAAATTTTTGGTTCATTTTATAAAATTCGTTTTTTTCAGTTTTCCCATAATTTTATTTTTTTTTTTGTATATGTACACTGTCTAAGAGCATGTACAAATACCTACAGCAATTTAGAATCGGAAGTAAAAAAATATATATCAAATAAAACTTTATACAGCGAAGCAAAAAATAATAAGAATTGACAATTTGATTATAAAAGAAAAAGAAGAAATCATTATCTAAGATCGTCAAACAATTAATCAATCCCAATTAAGGAATCCCATACACACCCACCTTTGGTCCTATAACTTTGGTTGTATGTCTAAACAAACGTCGGGAATGGCTAAGCAATCATAAACACACGAAAAGGATTCGATTTAACTATAGCAATATGTTCAAATACGTCTTCGAAAATAGTTAAATGCTCAGCAAGCACATTAACTAGCCGAAAATTGAAATTCTAGCGAGTTGGAGCATTTGAAGGGATATGTGGAGGCTGTGGAGCCTTAAACGCATTTAGATCTTCCGTTCGGTTGGTAGTTGGCCGTTTGATACAAATCGCAAAACAGTTGACAATTGGGATTTGCACAATATATCAGTTGTCTGATCTATCTCTGAGCAAAGAAAGTGCTATCAAGAATTCGTTTTTAATGGCAGCACGAACTTTACGGTCCCTTTAGGGACCCTCTGCTAGGATCCAACCCCACATTTTTTGGGTAATATATTTACTTTTTAAGATAGTTTTTTGTAATTTGGAGTCCTGTTTTATACACATACAGTTCTATTTATTACATTTTTATTTGAAAACTTGGCGAGATGTCTTCAACTGAATGCATTAAACTGGCAGTGCGAATACGGCCACTGCTCCAGTCGGAGACTGATAAAGGCTGCCAGTGAGTGTATCATTAGTACAGCCGATGATGTTTCTCAAGTAGTCATAAAAAATAATCATGGTTATACATTTAATTATGCATACGGATCAGATAAATCGCAGGAATTCGTTTACCAAACGGCTGTACGGAACGAGAGCGATGAACACTTATTCTAGTCGGTCCCATGCTATATTTTCTATTAGCATTGGTATCAAGGACACTGCTAATCCGAACAACTCTCGAACAGCCAAATGCCGTTTCGTTGATTTAGCTGGCTCAGAAAGATAACAGAAAACTAAAGCGACTGGTGATCGGTTTAAGGGAGGGTGTGATAATTAATCAAGGTTTGCTCGCTCTGGGGAATGTTATATCGGCATTCGTTGGCTACCGTGATTCTAAGGCGACTACTCCAAGATTCGTTGGGCGGCAACGCTGTTACTCTTATGATCGCGTGTGTCAGTCCAGCGGATTACAACATGGACGAGTCGTTAAGCACGTTACGGTATGCTGATAGGACTAAAAAAATAAAAATTAAACCAATACTCAATAAGGATCCGCATGCAATTGAGATTAACCGACTGCAAGACATTATTCAAGAATTGAGCGAAAAGATACAAGATTTGACTAATACACCGAATGGCTTGAATTCGACAATCATAATGGATTCAGAAATGAAAAAGAAAATCACAATGTTACAATTTCAGGCCCAAGAAACTTGGGAAAGTTTGGCAGAAGCGGAACTAAATGTTAATCATTGTGAAGAATCACTGAAAGAGGTTCAAAATGAAATAACTTTAGCCAAAGAAATTTTACAAATTTTAAAGGAATTTTCCCAGAATGAACATTCAATTGAGAAAAATATTACAAAGAAGCAAACCGAATGCCGTAATTGGATTAAACAAATAACGAAAGAATTGTTTCTAAAAGAGGAACTACTCAGTAAAATTTCCCTCCAAGGGCCTGTAATATATGTCCTTAAAAATACATTTCCTTCACTATCATTTGAATTTCTTCCTACAACAATTGCGAACCGAATCGGAAGAACATAGAGAGCGTTTCCATCAAATCGCTGCTCCTTTGGTATGTCGGGCGAAGGTTGATATCATTACTTGCAGATTTGTGCTGGAACCTTATCGAAGAAGAATTATAGCAAGAAACATTTTTTTTTTTTAGTGTAGAAGAATAATGAAATGTAAAATTTTAAAGTTAAGTCATTAAGTTAAGGCAATAGGTAAGTTTTTATTTTTATAAGTTAAATTTCTAATTTAAGTCAATAAGTTAAGTTAATGAGTTAAGTTATTTTTTATGTGAAAAAGTTCAGTTTATTTACTTTGCAATTATTGCTTTCTATAAGGAACTAGCAGGCCCGGCAATGCTTCGCTATTGCCCAGGAAATAGTGAACTTTACTGTAATGTTTTTAATGATTTGTCCTTAGTGAGTAAGAAGGCGAATTTCCGAAAACCATAAGCGCTCATGTAATACCTGTAGGGAACCTCTGTACCAAGTGTGAGTTCTTAAATATTAAAACTTCTTACAATAAGAATTTGAGAAACATTGATCAGTCAGTGAGTGGGTTTTGGCTTTTCGCTTATGATTCTCTGAATAATACATAGTTCGGAACAATGTTTTTTAACACCCCTTCAAATTTTTTTTTGTATGTTTCAAGATGGGTAGGGTCCAAAAATGCAATCTTCGTTCCGCGTTGTCCCCCGTGTCATCGATATTTACCTTAATTTCCGTTCGAAAAAAATTGTTCTTTCGCTCGGCAGCTTAATCGGAATGCACCTATGGGTTTTAGGGCAGTGGGTGCTTTTTAGGGTGATGAGATCAAATCTGAAGTCAATTTTGACCAAAGAGAAAAAAAAAATAAAACAAATATTTAAAAAGCTGAATCACTTTTGAAAAAAAGTACGATAAAAAAATAATTTTTTTTTAATTGTCCCGTTTATTTACTGATTCTCTGCGACCCGCCCCGTTTGGGCATGGGCACTATACTGGTCAGAATTTGTGGGTCGCTTTATTCAGGACTCAATCGAAAATTGTATTTTATTCAGTTTAGAAAAATAAATTCTGCTGCGTTTTATACATAATAGCTGTACCCTGATACACGTTGCTGAGGCTCAGTCTGGTTAAATAAAAGATAATTTCACGAAGCCTGTGGTTATACAATATTTTTCATTATTCCATTTTTTGTGCAGATATAGAGATTTTTTGGTTTGCCGCGTCTAGAACACGCTGCACGCAACATAATTCACCATGTGAGGAACAATCCCCGTGTTCCCGTCTAGATCAAACCTTTGTCTATGGTGATTGCAAACGCCACTCGAATTAGGAAGTGCCATCTTTTAAATTGAAATGGGATATCTGTTGGAATCGTAGGAATGCGAGCAATGAGGACATGTTCATCTCTGAAAGGTCCTGTAAAGACTATGGTGCTTCTACGGTGTTGCTCGTTAATTTTTTTTAACATTGAATAGTTCTTTTGGCAAACCTGAGGCGTGATTGCTGAAGGAGGAAATCTTTGGTTTGCCGTCACGGGACACTGTAATACATTTAAATAACTTCTCTCCATTCACTAATCGTAAATTTTCGTTTTCGTCCGTTTTTGGGGGTCCTGGATTGGGGTGCGGCAACTACCCCCCTTTGGGGTTGTCCAATTTGAGCCGTGTGTGATATCAACTTAAAGATTTTGTTGAGTATGTACTATTAAATGGCATATTTTTTTTTCTTTTGTAAGAAATTTTATAAAAGACATTTTATCGTTAAAACGCGTGCTTTTCGAACTTGTGGTACAAAGGAGGTGCAGGTTGATACGACGGGTGGGGGCTGAATTTTCTTTTAATTATGCTTTAGCATAGTGTTTTACATCTTTCATGGAAAGAATTCAATATTTTCACTCAAACGCACAAGCTCACTGCACAAGTGCCCAATATGAATGAAGTATGTTGTAAAGTTTCTTACAGAAAAAAAAATTATGCCTTTTTAATAGTACTTACCAAGAGATTTAATTTGATATCACACTCGCTTCAAATTGGACTACCCCAAATGAGATGGTTGGGTTACCACCCCCACCCACAGAACCGCCAAAAATGAAATTCAAATGAACATCTTTTAGCCCACCGGAAAGATTCCCATTCAGTCATTATAAATTGAAAAACCCCAAAAGTAAATTGTAATTGTCCATCCAGGTTTACTACCGTAAAACTCTGCCCAAAATTTAAATCGCCAACAAAAACGTGGGGAAAAGTGTTTTCGTAATAATAGTAACGCAACATGACTATTATAATTAGTCGACCTTTCTTAGCATTTTCATAATACCACTTGACCGATATTTTATATTAATCCCGTGACGGCAAATGCAGATATACTCAAAAATATTTCGATAATCATTATATTTTCGCTAGAAACTCATATAACGGTACGGATTCTATCTGACATATGCATATTAAATCGCATCTACGTTCTCTTGCGAACATTGTGATCTAATTATTTTTTCTCTGCGATAAGTAGTTTAAAAGATAATCGGATTTTAATTTAAGTACTTCCACGTAAAAAAATTTTACTTGAAAAAACTGAACAAATTTATTTCACACTAAAACCCGTATAACGGTTAAACATAGAAAATTGAAATGTTCCCATGAAATATGTAGAACATTATGCTAAAGCATTTAAACAAAAAATCAGGCCCCCCCGCACCAACCTACAACCCCTCTATAGACAAATTGGCAAACCACGCATTTTAACGATATTCGATTGAAAAAAGTCTGTTGTAAAGTTTCTTTAAGAAAAAAAAAATATGCCATTTAATAGTACTCAGTAAGAGCTTTAATTTGATACCTCACACGGCCCAAATTGGACAACCCCAAGAGGGGTGGCTACCACCCCCGTCCCCCAGAACTCTCCCACAAATATTATAAGTATAGAAAAACCTGACTGTAGTCGAATACAACGTTGTGTCAAAATTTCAAAGCAATCGGTGAAGAACTTTAGGAGATTAGCGGAGTCTAACAAACGGACATTTACATTTTTATTTATATAGATGAAAAAATTAAAGATTTTTGCACTTTTATTATTATGTTTTTTATAGTGATAGGTCTGGTGTTACAATATGGTGTTAAAATATGTAGAATCAAATAACGAACAACTTTGCCTAAGACATAAATTTGATTGGAGTTCAAAATAATGAATTGCAGGTAACGATTTTGAAGACAAGTCCAGTTGACCTTGAACTGTAAATATCTCAAAATTTTGACGACCTACAGCAAAACAAATGATAAATTCGAGCTTAGCGGTCCAATTTTATCTTAAAATCGTTTAGTTTGCTCAATTTGCGTAAAAATATTTTAATTTTGTTGCACAGTGTAATTTAACTAATAAATCGTGATTACATTAATCAGTTACTATTTTATTATTACTTCCATCACTTCAATCGATAACAAATCGAACACTTCGCCACAATCAATTCAAATCCAATCCTTGAAAATGTGATAAGGATTCTGGAAGTGAATTCCATTTGGAGTGATAAACAGTGAACGCGAACGAAATCCAATTAGATTTCAAAGTTTATGTACTCTTAGAATTTGAAACAAGTACGTGTGAATAAACAATTGTTGTTTGTTGTCAAAGAGTTCACGATGAAGTTTTATTATGAAGGACATCGAGTAGCACTTAAAACGTCGCCTGTTAATCTCTTTCCGATTAAAACGGAACTATTTTTGGAATTTGTTTGCCAACAACTGGGCAGGAGCGTTTCAGGTTTCAATTACGAGTATTGACGAAAGCCTTTCAAGGAATACGTGAGTAATATTTTATTTTGCAAACTGCAATGCAAGAAACAGAAGCGAGTTACTACAGTGAAGGATATGATTTTACCAATTTGGGTAAGTTTTTGTTAAAGGGGGAAAAATAATAACAAATTTTTAATAATCTGTTACTGCTGCAACAAATGTATTTTTAAATGTTTATATTTGCCCTGATGATTGCTGTTACGCCTGGACCAGCTGCCGTCGAATTGGAATACCGTTGCACGCACTTCACTAAATTTGTCCTGATTTGTCTATGCCGTTCATTGGCCGGTATCACTGCACGCACGATTCTCGCTCCTGCGACACGTTCTAATCAGATTTTTTGTTATACCCTAGATGTAGGGTATATTAGTTTTGAGCGAACGTTTGCAACGCCAAGAAATAATTGTCACAGAAAAGAAAGAACTATATATTCATGATTGGGAAGTGAAAAGAAACCGTTTTATGCATGTCCGTCTGTTTGTCTGTCTGTCTGTCTGTCTGTCTGTCTGTCTGTCTTGCCAGACGATAACTCGAGAACGCTTGTAGCTAGGGACTTGTAATTTGGTACAATAATATTTGATTAAAATTGCAATGTCAAGTTCGAAGATGAGCAAAATCGGGCAACTCCTTCTTAGTGTTGCCATATAAGCATGAGTCGTTTTTATACAAAAATGTTGATATAAGAATGATTATATTTTTCTACATCTAGGGTATCACGTAATTGGTGTGACCAATTGCTTCCTTACTAGTTTTTATCTTCACTATTTTTTCGCACTTCTCGCGTTTCCGCACTTCTAAGTCTCACTCGATTACTCAAAAACAGTCCGCCTCGGTCGTAAAGCAAATTTCATTGCCTGCCAACACTTGACTGATCTCCCCAACCTATTTCGTTGGTCAAGGTCCCTTCTTTTTTTTTTTTTTTGCTCTATTCGCCATCAGTTTAAGTGCAGATATTCCCATTGTCCCCCGTTAATCTCGGCCAAGTCCGATATTACGGAACCTATATCACAGCAGCATGCATGCAAGTTCATTGCGATTTGAGTGCCTGGCTTAACGAATGCGTTTCTGGATCCGTACTACCGCATTCCGCATTTTCTGTCGAATTGTTAATTTTCATAACATTTCCATTTCGTAACAATCCTTTTAAATTAATTGCATTTCACTTATCTCTTGAAAGAACATAAAATGTGATCCTCATGCGTTACATGCTGTAAACAATGTGAAGGACGTCCTTAAATGGAATACAATAAAAGTCTTATGTGTTGTTGCCAGGATGCCATCCTCAGGAACCTGGAACACCTTGTTGTTCGTAATCAACAAATCCGGTCGCCATTACATCCTTGACCAAGTAAAGACGACCAACATCGCGGTTAGCGGCCGCATGCATCATCGCAAAAAGTCCTTTGAAGTCTTCAGAGCGGATGGTCGGTCAATTTGGGTCAGGTGAGGTCAGAGCGCATTCAATGGGCATTCGAATGTTTTCTCATGTGAATTAATTTAATGGTGTTGCGGTTTTGCGGCATGACGCCGCAGTTTCGAGTCAATTGAGGTTAATACGAACACTTCACCACTTTGCACCCTTAATACTCCGCATGCCAGTGTCTCTCATGAGGGCAATTAACCAGCGCGACTTAATTACTTTGCGGCCTCTTCCTTGACGCACGCTAGCCAAGAAAAACAGCAATCGAGAGGCTTTCGTTGCTTTCGTTGTGTTTACAATAGATAATTGTGAGCAATCGCGAAACAGCGTGCGGGCTAGCTCGTGTGATTAATCATTTTGGCGCCGGGGGGAGATTTTTCGATAGGTGGCCTTAGCTCGTGGCGAGCCAGATTAGCACTGACCGGCCAGGTGTGCAGGTGCTAACGATTCTGTTTTGTTTCTTGTAATCCAATTCATACTTCGAAATTCGAATTGATTCAGTGACAAGTAATAACCGCTCTACCGCCAGCGATATTATCACTTTGCGTCCGGATGGTTGGTTCCAGGGGCGAGAAGGTGCGGGGACGCGCTTCGGTGACGTTCAACCTTAGGTAGGTGGTGTTTCTCATTAGCTGTGACTTATCAACGAGTGATATTTTTTTACCTATCGGTGCACAATCACTGTATTGCCGTTCAGTCGACCGCTGTTCCACAAGTTCCCCGGACATGAGGAAGTACCCAAAAAGGAGTTCACCTGTGTGAGTTGAGCATTGTGCGCCTGAAAATTGTGCACAACTGAACACTCCAGCGTCTTGTGCGCGTTCTCAATCAAGCCAAGTGGTTACCGTCACCTGTCTAAGTGCCTAGATTCATTGCTTTCGAAATGATTTCGTGTGCTTTTTCTGCGGAACCTTGTTTACTTTTGGGAGCATCATTTATGCGATGGTGTCTGGCGGAACGGCACTCCACCGGCGGCGACGCATGGCGACGGCTCACAAGGCTCCAAGCAGTCGACCTTTAAGTAAATTCGAGTTGAAGGTGTTTCCCCGTGTGAAAACGTCTTGAAGTCTAGCCCATTTAGCGGCTAAAATAAATGCGAAAAAGACAAGATTGTTGTCATAGAAGTTTTCACGTCCGGTGGTTGTGCCTGTGCCGCCGCTCAGCGGGATTTCAATGAAATTAAATAGATCTCCTCCTGCTGCAATCATTACTATTAGTAACGAAGTGTCGCTTGAGGGCATGCGTTATGAGTGTTAAGTTTTCGCAATTGGCTAAGCGAACTGCATTCTGGGCTCAATTACATCTACGAATTAAACGAGTGCTTATTCGGTTTTTGCGGTTTCAGATTTTATTGTTGCGCGCGTTTCCGTGGAAAGTCAATTCAAAATCAAATTCTCCTTTGAGAAACCAGTGTTTACTGTTCGGTTGAGTGCATTTTCCTTATTTATGTATCGTCTTATGTGTTCTTCATAATTAAAGATTTCAAACCTCATGCAGATATTGTGATGTGTTTGGCGTGAAATATTTCAAGTGCGATTATCCTGGGTTAAAAGATCCATTTCGAATGGTTGTATTGGTCAGTAAAAGAGCAAGAGTTATCTTTAACGTAAAATACAGTGTGATTATTGATTTAGGATTTATTTCATTATGACGTTCAAAACCGTTTTATTCGCAAGTGAATTGCACTAAAATATTCAATGAAAAATGGTTCATGCGAATTATACAAAAAAGTAAATAGAACAACTTAAGAGAGTTTCTTATTCAATTCGAAAATGCAAATTCAACTCCATTTCCGTAAATTTATATCTTTAAAGTTTTAATTTATAAAATTACCTCTTTAACCAGCAGCGTCCAACTTAAGAGTGTGACGTCCCTAGGGAAACAGAGGGATTGAGACCCTCCTAATTATTTGAAAAATGAAAAGCTAACTGAAAAAAATAAATACAAGAGCCTTTGTTGCATCTCAACTCAATATATAGAATGTAGATTTTGTGGTAGTTAATATTCGGAAGACACATGCACAATTAGGTCCTTATGTGTATTTTAGGAAAATTAAAACGTATGCATTATTACATTCAATAAAATTTTTGTCAAATGTTTCCATATTTGTTTAGACTAATTTATTTTCCAAGGATATGTTATTTTCTGTTCCATGCACATTTAGTACCTTAATAATTAATTTATTTATCAGAATATGTAGCGCAGCAGAGTGTGCTAAGTGTGCTAAAATTAAATTCTGTTTGCTTTTCACGGCTGTTCTGTTTTCGTCGAGGAAATGGAATTTTTCTTTTACATTCTATTAAATTTGCAGGAAAATTGAAAACGACTTCAAAAGTTTCTTTACATTTTTTTTTTTTTTGTAGAACGTCCTATTATAGCGAATGTATGAAGTTAATTTTAGTGCTTCTGATATTTTAGAAAATAAAAGGAATATTAGATACAAAAAGATTAACAAAAAAAATTTGAAATGAATTCATTCAATTTAAAATCGGTATTCACTTTTTTCTCTAAATTAACAAACTAAAAAACAAAAGGAGCAAGTATATTTCAAAAGCTAGTGATGATGAAAAATAAAACTTGATTAAATTTAGCAATTGAACTCATGAGGGCGGTTTGTTTGAAAACAATTGACAACGCACATCTGGGCTCTGAAACAGAAAAGAATTCAATTTGCAAATGTTGTGAGGGGTTTTTATTCTGCTGGATGTCTACACCAGATTGGATTAAAATATTCATTTGTGTAATTGTTTTAAACACTATTGAAATTCTCATTAATTTAACAATGTTACTATTTACTAATAATTTTACGGATTGCACAGATTAATTGTTATAATAAGCTGTACACGAAAAAATCATTTATTCGCATTGAAAATTGTAAATGAAAGTTTTCTGAATGTGATTATTGACCTGAAAAGCCTGATGAACATCAAAGATCAGGAGGGGAGTAGTGGTGTGAATGATGCGGTAATGCTTTTATTGTTAATACATATTGCTGGTCTGCAGGTTAGTTTTTATGAATGAGTTTTGCTTAGTTTTTCTTTGGATTTCCGTTGCGTTTTGCTAATTCCGGATAAGAAAAGGTATTCGCAAAATTGTTGGTTCTCTTTGTTAAAATAACTTTCCCATAAGTTTGGAACCGCAGAGAACATAAGTGATCTCAAGTAATGATAAACTTACATTTTATTAGGGGCAACACGCTGCACACATGTAAGCACCTGATTTATTAGCTTAAGTAATTAAGTACATAGTCTGACTAATGATTCTCTTGCAAACTATTTACCCAGTCTGCAAACTGCAGAGTGCTATCCAATCTGTTTAATTTGCTGAAGTCACTTCATACTTCACCAACAACCACGCGAAGACACTGGGGGGAGGCGAAGGATGGGGCGGTAGGTGGGAATATAGTGGCTTACTTTGTGATGTTATTGATTTTAAATGTAATACGGACGCCTTGGCTTTTGTAGTTTAATAGATTAAAGCTAATTAAACAATAGTTGGCTTATAATTTCGGTTAGTGCATAATACAATGGCGCTCTGATCATTGAAGAATTATTGTATGTGGAATTGCTGAAAATTCTACTGATATAAGTATTGGATGTTTTGATGAACGTAATATATTGTAAGATTAGGCTTAGTATAAAGCGGCGAAGTATTTTTGTATTATCGCTAACTTCCATTCAATTATTTTATCTATATATATTTTTTTATTGGAGGATATCAGGCTTTTGCAACACTTTTTATAGCTTATAAGTTTTAAGTAGGGTGTATTATAAGCTTAGTGTATAAGCTTATATGTTTGATGTATATTTACTGTTGGGGTGCTAAGAAATTGTGTCCGTTTGTTTGGCTGTCAAGAAATCTGCAAGTTAAATGGTAAGAATTTGGTACAATGACAATGTGTTAAAATGTTAAGATCAAGCTCTACGATGAGCAACAATATAATAGGTGCGGTTTTTAATTTCCTTCAGATCCCGATCATTTAAATTTACGAAATTTCAAATATTAAATTGAAGCTATGTTCCGTGCTTTCAAATGTCAGACTACAAAGTGTCAAATAATATAATAATTTATAATAATTGAATGTTGTATAAAAATGGAAATCTTTGTGAGTTGAAAATAGTAATTGCCAATGAATGCTTATTGAACTATTATGTTTTGAGGAATTTCTTGAAGACGATTTTTAACAAAGTTCATTGAAAATGACAGTTTATCAAATTTGCTCTGAAGTTGCCCACATTCTCAACGATAGGAATTTTATGAAATTTCCCATGATCTGAATAATGATCCCGATAAATAGCAGAATCAACGCTTTGTATGGAGAAGAACTGTATATAGGTCATTAAAAAGCCGCACCTTTAATATGTTATTCAACGCAAACAAAAACACAATTGTTTTATTTTGTGTCTTTTTCCTTATTTTTTTTGCTTATTATATAAAAATTGTCCTTCAATCGCGGCATGAATTTTGTTGACGTTCAACATAAACAATTCTACATGATTTTCAAAACTTTTTTCTGTTGATTTTCCTGATACACATTACACATCCATAAAGGAATTTTTGAGAATTTATTATAACAATTATATTAGACTATTTGTTTAATTTAACGACACATTCTTCCACTATCAACATTTGCTGTTTGTCTACTTGGCTAAATTTGTTTTTAGAATAATCAAAATTGGATCGCGAATATTCAAATCAGCTTAGCACCTCTCCAGTCATAAATATTGCTCAGACGCGATATAAATCAAATTTAGTTAGCATTATTCAAACTGCGTGCGTTATGTACTTAGACTATAATAATAGACCCCCTTCACATGACAGTAATCATCGTTTAAGTTCGCAATCAAATCCGTGACGTCACAATGCAGGTGAATTCTCACGGGGCCAGCCTCGGGTGTCGATCAAATGCCCCACAAAGAGAGCACCTTTAAAGCGGCTGTGGAGGCGACCAAATACGAGCGACCGCTACTCAAAGAAAACAGCCTCCGTGGGATCAGTATGCGTTATCAGGTCTGAAAATGGAGGGTGTTTAATGATCGATGCATGGAGTAGGACCAGAAGAGCGATTCACCTCCCTTGGATCTTCGTGGAGCTAATTAGCATCACGGAATTCTTACTTTCGTTTAGCGCTGCGCCACTTCCGAGTGGGTTGATGTGCTCAGTGTGCATGTCGAAAGCTGATTTTTGATCTCGGTTTGATATTCAAATGATCGCGTCCATCGATCGGATCGGTGTTTGGAATCGGGGTGAGAAAGTTTTTTGAGATGTCCGCCGAAGAGTGCCGGTGTGCTCAAGCCAGCAGGATCGCGAACCACCAGGACGATGGCACATGTTGTTCCACGGACGATGACTGGTAACAGTTTACAGTTTCTTGTTACCGATTGTAGGTGTGGATTGTGTTTCAAGTATCCTTGGTAGAGGATTTTGGCTATGTCGTATGTGCAACTTTTACTGAATTCGTCGAAATTGTGAGATTGAAATCTTTGCGAGGGAGTCTCCCCGGAAATTGCTAATGAAATGGGTTAGACTGTAGTAACAGGCGAAAGGTCAAACATACGATAGTGTCTAAACCTGTCTTTAATTAGGTGTCGCTAATTTTTTTTTTTTTTTTTTTTTCATTAAACTGGCTATCATAAATCTGTAGACTTCAGCTTTTCATTTGCGTTTAATGTTTGCTGATTTAAGTTTGTTTCAATGTTATAATTTTAAGCTTTGTAAACTTGGTTGCCTTCTATATGTTCCATTTCCAATTAATTACTGAGTGATATATTATTACATTTCCGTAAGATAGTATTCAATTAAACATGTTTTCATTTATAACTAAATTAAAAAACATTTATTTATGAGATTGTGTCAGTCAATTAATAAATTAACTTAAAATTTAATTTATGCAAAATTATTACACAAATTTTTTTTAAAAAAAAAGAAAAAAGATGAAGAGACGTATTTTGGAAAACAAATTTCCTACATTTTTCCATTACAATATAAATTTTTTTTTTTTTAACTTCTCTTCGCCAAACAAAAACACTAATTAAAATATTTACTGAAATTGTATTTGTGTGAAAAGTAACAAATCAACGTCAATAATAATTAACAAGGAAAATCTAAAACCTTTTGTTGATGTGCTTAATAAATTAACATAGAGTCTAAACGGAATATTTCAACAAACTGCCATTTTTTACTTTTATTCATTTTTCTAGTATTTTCGTTTAATTTTGTACGAAGTTTAATTTCGCTGTACTCATATGTAAAATTGGAATTTTAACACACGTATGTGTAATATTCTCCAGAAACGTCTGTAACTCATTTGCTTTTTATGAAACTCTTTAAAACAATTTGTTTTAACTATGTTGTCGCTTTTTTAATTGAAAAGATGAAATGCCTTACACTTGCGATAATGTTTATTCAGGGATTGCTAATGTTGAACTTTAACTGAATGTTTGCAGAAATACTAGAGTCAAAGAATGCCGAAGGTAAAAGTATTAACAATAAATTCAATACCGAAATGTGATAAGATAATGAAAATTTATTGTTGCTTGATCGTTTAAATTACTTTGACGTGATTTATTTCATGCGGAGGACAATGAATAGAATTTTATATGAGATCTATCGCAGTATTTTTGAGTTGTCTGCGAACAAATTATTAATCTTAATAATCAATATTGTTGTTATTTTTGTTTCATATAATAAAACCTTTTGTGTTATGTTTAGTAATGAAAATAATTTAGAAACAAAATGTATTACAATTGGATGAGTGAAAAATGCTGGACAATGAGTTGTTTCCTGCAGCTTCCGTGGAATTGTATGTGAAATTTGTTGTCAACTTAAACAATCATTATAAAAAAAGGAAAATATTGCTATGAGCCTCAATCTTATTTCTTTGTGAAATTTTAATATGTTATGAGCAATCATAAGAATGTCGAGGGAACTTTTTAATTTTACCTAAAGTGAAACTCTGACTAATTATGCTTTGTGCAAATTTTATTAAGTTCTTCCCTGTTTGTTTACTGCAAAATACGTAAACATAAAAATATTTACATCGGCATTAAAATTTGCTTTTTCCTAGAATAAGAGTTGTACTTTAAAATATATAATTAAGAGTTGGAATGCAATAAATGGACTTGATGAAATTCTGTTCTGGTGCATTAAAATTTAATTGATTTTCATTAGAATAACCCTTTTTATTACGAATTAATAATCAAAATATTTTTGTTGGATAAATAAATGGGAATTTATTACATGTAAAATGAATATTGGTGGTAAACAATTTTTTTCGAACAATGAAATAATTCCCATCGGAATTTAATTATTGATGTTTCAAAGCGTTTATTGATAACGCAATTCAATATCTGGTATGCTCGCATTTTTGAAATAGCGGGGATTTCAAGACAGAGTTTTCAAATTCCTGTTTTTCGTTTAATTAGTTTTCGTGATTAATGTGGTTATTTTATTTACTCCATCTGTGTAGCAGAGAAAAAAATGCAATTACTCCATGCGATATTTATAGTTGGGGATTTTGTTTTTGGTGTTAAATGTTGCCCATGCTGCGACTTCCGTAAACAATAGCGAACTAATGAAGCTGCTATTCAGTGGAAGTCATTATAAAACCAGAACTCATTATGTTGCTCGTGCATTCCATATATTTGCGGAAATTTAGGTGGAATCACTTCATGAATGCAATTGATAGATCTGGTGGTCGTTCTGAGGGGAATTGGGGAGGATCCAATTTTCTATATAACTTTGATTGTTGTGAGTTTTGTTTTGGTTGTGGTCTGACAAAAACCAAAAATTAAACAAACTGCAGAACAATATTGGAAGAAAAACCTTGATGCTTAATAATGGTATGTTGTACCTATATTAAACAAAAGGCTTTTAAAAACTAAAGAAAATTATTCTAATCTGTCCTTTTTATAGACGAAATAATTTCCGAGATATTGCTTTGCGAAAACCAAACTAAGGTACATAAAATTTTCGAGTATTTGCATTTTTGACCATCAATATCTAAAAAATTAAGTCACAAAAATCTGAAATGTTGCATTTTTCATAATCTTGAAAGTCAACAAAAAATTTTCTAAATTTTAAGGTATAAAGGTCCAAACTTATATTTTTGTTGATTGATTTCACGTGGAGTGGTCCTGTACGCAGATACGGAAGAAAACTGATACATTATCGGGCTATAATTTTCTTGTTATCCAATAAGATCACAAGTACTATAATATTTGATTTAAAAATATAATACAATTTTAGCAAGCACATAGACCACTTATACAAATTTATTTAATTCTTTCTGAAAATTAATAATTATTACAGAGAAAATTACTTTTTTTTATAATACCTTAGTATATTTCTTATTAGCAATGTTAAAGTGTGGTACATAATTAAAAATTAAAATTGTACAAAATTTAGTGGATATACATGAAATAGATTTTGGTATTATCAATTTGCGATAACTTTTGTACTGAAATTTTTGGATGGTTGTTGCAGTGAGTTTCGCGGAATGAAGTCTACACCTTCATCATCATCCGTAAAAACTGCTGATAAAGGTGTTATTGTTGAAGATAACACGAACTGTGACAAGTGTGGGAGTGCTACCTATAACAACACAAATCTTTCATCACCTTTTGGTTACTCATCGTCATCAAGCCAGTTCACAATGGTGAATGACACTGCCCAGCAATTGTTGTCGTCACGGCAACGTAATGAATCCAGCTGTTCTGTAACCATTCCAGTAATCACCGAAGAACTTCAATTGTCTCGGCGACCATCGACTTTGCTCCAGGAGATTCTGCAAACCAGAAGGCCATCAACAGTGATGGCCACCATGAGAACACAACAGAGACCAAGAATCATGGGGTAAAATTTAGGCCCACGTATAGATATTTCCTTATAGTTTTATTATATCTCTTGTATGCTTTCAAGGTCACTCTATGAAGATCCTGATGGAAGTAACCGAACCATACATAACTCTTATTCGAATGTTAATAGCGGCCCAAATTGTGATTTAGCTCTCAAATCCAAATGGAAGAACCGGAGAATCGGCGAGTAAGTTTAACATCTGTTGAATCTCTGACTGTTGCTTATTCCTGTTCCGTTCATTGCTGTATTTAATGCAATAACTCTGAACGAATATGTACTTACTGTAATTGCCTTGAATGCCGCGGAAAATTCTAGTGTTGATTGCATTCGATCTGATCCGACTTGATTAGCCCAGGAAACAGTCTCATGTGCATTGTGCACCAACATTTCACGCTTGATTTCTTCTGTGATGTAACTAAAAGTGATGCCATTCTCCATCTGGAAAGAAGCAAGTTCGTGCTGTTGAAACAGCAAACAATTGTTATAATTGTGCTGCGTTTGTTGATAAATTGAAAGACAGCAATCGAGCTTATTTTTTCCATACTTTTAAATCACTAAATTGCGAATCGATTACTCACAGAAAAACAAAAACACAAATCATACAAAAAAATTTCAAAAATGCAGAGTAACTTCATTTGGCATTTGAAGCAATTACTTACTGCAATTGCAGGCAACAAGTTCCTGGTATTTCCCGCACTTATATCTAATTACCCAAGCAGTCATATTGGAAACGTTTCAGGAAACTAATTTAAAGTTTGCAACAGCTCTTATCACAAGTTTTCATGAATAAAATTTTCTTTTACACTTTTCATCTCTGGTGCTGTACCTCAACCTTGGGTTATTTTATAGTGATGCTCTTAGCACCGCACTCTCCGCGCTGTACTGTAAGCTGCTGGTGATTTTAGGAGTTGCAATGCCAGTTACGGAGATAATTTCGTCAAAGGTGCCAACCTATCTGTACCAGAGTTTCTACGTTTATCTCTACTTGGGCAGCATAACTTTTGTGGTCTTCGTTTATGCGGCAACCATGAAAACTCGTGCCCTTTTCAGTATTCTGAAAACATATCGTAAGTTTACATATTATTTAAATTATTATTACATAAAATGCTTGATTTTTAGATGAAAAAGCAAATAATGTTCACATAAAGAAGAAAGCAATTCGTTTTGGGAGCTTTTACCTGAGAGTTGGGGCGATTGCGTTCGGAATAGGGACCATGGTGTATTCCGGATTGGAGTTCGGCCAGTATTTTGAACTCCAAGGAAAGATGAATTGCTCCAATATTTTTATCGCACTAACGCCAGCCGCTCGAATGGCTTTATCAATTGTCCAAATGCAGTTCATCTTCTTGAACACCACCGAGTTGGACATGGCGCGGCACAAGGTGATCGCACGATTCGGACTCATGCATATGGTGGCAACCAATCTGTGCGAGTGGCTCTATGTCCTTGTGGAGGAGACCAAGCACGAAATATACCACTTCCTGCATTCCAAGGTGGGACAAATGCACCACTCGCTCGGTAATAATTTTTATCCCAATACAATAGATGCAGAGAGCCTAAGTGCGATGACCTCAACAGAAACACTGATTTTGAATGATGTCCTTAATGCAACGAATGCTTCGACTAGTATTACCATGGTGCAACGATCGGAAATTATTAATTGTCACAGAACTAAAATTATGGGATCCTTAGTTCAAAATGCTTCACCATTCCTGTTCCCTTGCACAATTGAGTATTCCTTGATTTGCGCCGTGATCCTCTATGAAATGTGGAAGAAAGTCAAGTCTATTCCAGACATTGCAAAATCTCGGACTGACTCACAGAAAGCTTCAAGTCGCAGTGCTCATCACTTCTCGGTGGATTGCTCTCGAGCTCATCGCGGACTCTTCGCCGGAATTCTTGTCATCGTTCTGACAATAATTTCGATGATCATGTATTTCGTTCTGCATGAGGAGGAAGGGTACGAACTGATTGCCATGCAAGAGGTCACGATCTGTGAAACGGTTATGTACTGTCTCACCAGTATAGCTGTTGTAGCTGCCATGATTCGTATGAGGGATCTGAAATTTCTCAATCGAAACGACAAAACTGTAAAATCGATGAAGCTAGACTGTACCCTTTTGGTTCTGGCTCAAACAGGAGTCTATGTTTATGGTATGTTCAGCATCATGGGCAGTTACTTCTCTTTGGACGATGGTATTTCAGGTGGAAAGGAAGCATTGTTTGCTGAAGTTACCAGTTTATTTCAAACATCTATTCAAACATTATTTATATTGAACTCATGCTGGAGACGATGCAAAGGAGCACAACAGCAAAGAAGCAAGCCGGGCAGAGAGTTGATAACATTTCTGCTAATAGCGAATGTTTCTCTATGGTTCATTAACACATTGATTAAGGGGCGTGCTGCTTTTCGTCAGAGTCATTTAGAGTTCTTTGGAGTTTGGGCTTGGACAATCATCACACATGTATCGATGCCTCTTGCAATATTTTATCGATTTCACTCCACGATTTGCCTTTTCGAAATATGGAAATCGGCCTACAAGCCTAAAAACTAAGCAGGAACAAAACTTATATCGCGTTCTCCTGATCGAACTTTTGTTGTATGAGACATGCTGAAACAGGATGTGGAAGATGTATGGCAAAAGGATGCAATTCTTATTAGATGAAAAAACTGTTCTCTTTTGTTTTTCTTGTACCGTCTTAATCAGCAGATCTATGAAAGGAACACTGAGAAACGAACAGAAAACAGTGAAACGAAGGCCTTTTCGTGAAAACGAACATAGATCTTTCTTCAAGAATTAAAAAGAGGGAAGCACAAAAGCTCGATCGTGAAAACACAGCAGGACATGCTGATGCTGAAAGCAGTATTTTATATATTGTATATACATTTATAGAAATTTTTTAAGCTGTTGTAATTTATTTTAGTAAATATAATTTACGAATTTTATTTTAGAAGTGCGGTTGTATATAATTTTGTATCGTCTTTATCATCCCCCGCCATTCCCCGAAATTTTAACAGTTTTTGTTTTGAGACATGTAGATTTTTTTTGTTTATTTCATTCAGTTAAGAAAACATACAATACTACATTTTCATAACTAAATTAGCTAAGCTAACACTCTCAGATGCAAAGCTTGTGTGTGAGTATTATAACAGCTCCTATCCATATGTCCTATCACATCGCTTATCCAAAACTATAATATTTGTAGAAAAATCAAATCTACTTATTGCTTAAAACAAATATTTTCTATAATTATTCTCCTATGGAAATCTAAATTAGTTTTGTACAATTTCGGTAAAAACGTGCGTTATTCAAAAAATATGTTTTAGGTGTATGTTTGTACGATAAGATATTTACTTGTTGCTTTAGACTCAAGGGTAAAAAATTATATAGATTCGGTCCGAGAACACTACTATGTCTTGCAAATGCCCACTTCAGGATTTGAAACCACAACCTTTGGCGTGAGATATTTACGATCTAACAATTGCGCTATTGAAACATACACCAAGTGTCGCGAATTTTTCAATCTGTTTTACGGGAAACACAAGATTGTTGCTTGGCTCGTAAAAATTCGCGGAAATGAGAGCTAACTAGATCGAATTTTTACCCCCGAAAACCCCAATTCTAAAATTGCTCGTTTAATGGTATAGAATTATCTTCAAAATTTGTCCTATATACCTGCGCCATCTGTTTTACAAAATATTTTGTATATATTAAGCACTCCCGCCTGAAAATCATAATGGTATTGTTTAATTGCCGTTTAAAGGATACTAGCAGCAACACAAGTTTAATTGTTGTTGCAGTGTTGAAACCCCCGCCTTATTTTTAACCGACTTCAAAAAGGAGGAGGTTATAAGTTCGACCGCGATTTTTTTTTTAAATGTTTGTTCCAGCATAACTTCCAAACGGTTTACCCGATTTTAATAATTCTTTTTTTATTTGATTTAAGAAAGCTTCGCGATGGTACCGTGTTACTAATAAGTTCAACGCTTTTTTTTTTCTTGTAGCATACCTAACTTCCAAATTTCCAAACAGCTTAACCGATTTGCATATAATTCTTTTTTTATTCGATTCAGGTCCCATTATAACAAAAGTCATACTTCGCCCACCGATTTTGCAGAAAAACTTCAAAAATCGCTAACAACGGATGTTTTTTTATTTATTAAATGAGGATTAAAGAACTGTGATACGCATAATAGGAAAAGATGAGACGAAGGCGACGTTGCACTCTACCCTGAATTGGAAATTTAGATCGCTTCTGCGGGTCCATTGTACTTTAAAGGTTATAAAGAGCGGAATTGATTTTTACAATTTTTTTTATATCATTCCGAAGAACTCCAATTTGATCACAGTTATGCTTCGCTCACTTGTACGCTTGTACGTTGAAAAGAGAAAAAATAAAACTCTTTTTAAAAAAAAATTGAAGCGACTTCAAAAAAACTTACACTTAAAAAGTATAAAATAATTTTTATTTCTTATATAACAAAAACCCAAATATTTGAATTCGGCGCCTATAAGTAATCCACCATATATATACAGAACCTAATAATTATAATTCAAACTAAAAGAAGCTAATCTCTGCTAAATCAAAATATAACACTTATAACTACAGTAGCTCAAAGCTGTGGTAGGGACCTAATTGACTAAGCTATCATTATATCTTTACCGTTTTCCAAAAATATGCAGATATATACCTATGTATAATTTGTAGGTTTATTGTAATGGATAGATAAATAAATAAGATTTTTTAAAATTGGTGATAAATTGGCGCCGACTTCAAAAAGTTGGGTTTTTGTTATATAAGTGTTATGTCGGGGTATTTTATAAAAAAGACTTTTACTTACTACTACTAACTCTTTATTTAGTTCATCCTACTCCTGAGGTGGCTGTCGGGCAAGAGACCTCAACTGATTTCAGCTCTTACAATTTAGCTCAGTTTACTATAAATTAACGCCATAATTATAGCAATAACCTATATAACTTTATAACATCTTTCCGGGCTTTATTTAACAAATTTTCTTGGACTTCAACTTTAATTTTCATTAATTAACAAATTTTCTTTGACTTCAACTTTCATTTTGATTAATTAACAAATTTCTTCCAACTTAAACTTTAAACTTAATTAACTACATATGTATGTTACTGATTACCAGTCGATCAGGCTTTTTAACTGTTCTTTTTGATTTCCTTAACGGGGGAGGTTGTTCCAAACTTTCCTGTGACTCCTTCGGGGGCTTACTTTCCACCTTACTTTCTACACTGTCTTTATTGTTATCTATATAATGGTATTTATCCTCTAAGCTTGAGTGCCTAATTTGGTTTCTATGCACAAATCTTACAGTATTATTTACATTAATTAAATAAGTAAGTGGGCTAATAATTTTCATTATACTTGCAGGGATCCATTTAACTAATTCTTTAAAATGGTTTCTATACATGATCTTATCTCCCGGTTTAAACTTTTCCTGTTTTATGTATTTTGTACAATAATTTTTCTTTATCTTTGGACTGGTTAGAGTATCTTTATGTTCTTTTTTTGCACAACTTTTCTTTAATGAATTTATTATAGTTCGAGGTGTGTATGCAAAAATCAATTCTGCAGGTGTTTTCTTCGTTACTGTGGACGGTGTATGATTGTAAGACGATAGAATTGAATCCAGTTGGTCCTGTATACTTTGATTTTGTAACCGATTGTCAATGAGATATTTTTGAAGAGTCGTTTTTACAGTTTGGACTCCTCTTTCTGCTAGACCATTACTTTGAGCGTGGTATGGAGGTGAATGACTTAGTTTAATATTTAAGGACTTAGTAAACGCAGAAAATTGTAGCGAGTTAAAGGGTGGACCGTTGTCTGATACTATTTCCGAGGGTAGACCAAAAATTTTAAACACTTTTTTTAAGCTCTTGCAGACTGCATCTGCGTCTGTTTTTGACATAATATGTACTTCTATAAACTTTGAAAAGGCATCAACTACTATAAAGACTACTTTTCCGTCATGATGAAAGAAATCAATATGAATTCTTTCGAAGGGGTAATTACATGGAGGCCATCTAGTGTGTACGATTTCTTTTGGTACTTTTTGAGTGCATTGACAACTTGGACATTTCTTGACAAAATCTTCTACACTTCTATCAAACCCTAACCACCATACAGAACTTCTACCAACCATTTTCATCCTTACTATACCATCGTGGTTACTATGTAATACTTTTAACACATTATGTATAAGTGTTTTGGGAATAACTAAACGGTCTCGGTAATAAAGACAGCCCTCATCAGTGGAAAGATCGTTTCTAATTTTATAAAATGGTTGCCACATGGGGTCTATTTTTTTTGGCCACTGCTTTTGTAGAAAGCTTATAACTTGTGATAACATAACATCTTGAGCCACGTGATCTTTAACTATCCCTTTATCCACAAAGTTTTCCACACTACTTCCTAATAACTTAATTTCTTCTATTTCCGTTGGGTTTGGTAACGGAAGACGAGACATTGCGTCCGCAGGAAGATTACTTTTAGACGGCTTGTACTGTATATCATAGTTATAAATTGATAATTCGACTGCCCACCGTTGTAATCGTGACACCGATATACTTGACGTTCCTTTTCGAGGATTAAAGATTTCTTTAAGGGCTTGACTATCTGTGCATAGAGTAAATTTATGACCATAAATATATTTAAAAAATTTTCTTACCCCAAATATGATTGCCAATGCTTCTCTGTGAAGCTGCGAATAATTTTTTTCTGCTGACGAAAGTGTACTGGACGCAAACAGTACCGGTTTTTCTGCTCCATTTATCCTGTGTGAAAGCACGGCTCCCACACCATAAGGGCTAGCATCGCACGATAAGACTATTGGTTTGTCTGGGTCATAAATTTCAAGGACATTGTGTTTAAGTAGAAGGTGCTTAGACTTTTCAAAACAGGCTTGTTCTGTTTCCCCCCATTTAAACTTAACATGTTTTTGCAAAAGGTTATACAATGGCGTTAATTCACTAGACAAATTGGGTATAAAATTACCATAATAGTTAAGTAGTCCCAAATATGATTGCACTTCTGTCAAATTTGATGGACTTGGGGCCTCTGTTATAGATTTTACCTTATTGGCATTGGGACGTATTCCTGTCTCACTAATAGTATGACCTAGATAGTCAATGGATTTTTCAAAAAATTTACACTTTTCTAAATTAACTTTCACGTTGTGGGAATTTAACCTTTCCAGCACTTCTAACAGTGAATTTTTGCATTGCTCATAACTTGATCCTCCTATTAAAATATCATCTAAATAGCAGCATACATTCGAAAGATTGACTAGGATTTGATCCATTACAGACTGGAATATTGAGGGAGCACTGGATACTCCAAACGGTAGACGGGTGTATTGATATAACCCTTTTTGGGTATTAATAGTGACATATTCCCTTGATTTTTCTGATAACTTTAGTTGTTGGTATGCTCCGGATAAGTCTAGTACACAAAAAACTTGACATTTCGACAAACTAGCAAATATGTCATCTGGTCTCGGAAGGGGATAATGCTCATTTTCAATTATTTTGTTTATTGTGACCTTGCAGTCAATACAGATTCTTATTTGCTTCCCACACGCTTTTGGAACCACTACTATAGGTGAAGCAAATCTACTATACCGAACAGGCATTAATATACCTTGATCGCACAACTTATCTATCTCCTTTTCAACTTGCTCGCGTAATTTAAATGGAACCGTATATGCTCGATGGAAAATTGGTTGACACTCTGATTTTAAAACAATTTCGGCTTCAAAATTTTCAATGCTCTGATCTTTTGCAGAGTTAAAAACACGCGGGAATTTCATTTTTATGTCATTCAAAAAAGTTGAGTTTTCACTTATTGTCAACGAATTGACAATAGCTGGATTCAAGAAAAACTTACGCCATTCCGGATAAAATGCATCTAACCAATTTCTTCCAATAAGTGGCTTTATTCCTGTTATTGTTTTGATTACTGCCAATTTCAGTTGACTTTTTTCTGTTTTATCCGCACGACACACTGCAACCTTGATTTCTCCAACACACTCGATTTGTTTTCCTGTTACTGACAAAAAAATTTGATTAGGAGGAGTTAACTTTAAATTTTTAAAATTTTTCTTATAAATATACTCAGAAATTACGGATGAGAAAGCACCCGTATCCACTTCCATCTCCAGTGGTGTTCCTTCCACGATCATTTCAATAGTCGCTGGACTGCTGACGGCATTAATATTCTCGGACCCTGGTTGCACCATATTTAATTGTTCGACTCCTTCTGCTAATTCTGTTATCCACTTCAACTGATTATTGCTTGTGGGTGATCGGCATCTGGTTGATATATGCCCCGTACGATGACATTTGAAGCATTCCCAGCTTTTAGCTGGACATACTGTTGGATTGTGGTATTTACCGCAACGATAACATTCACTGCTACGCGCTGACGATTGATTTTTAACTTTATTTGACTGACTACCTCGATCGTTTTGCTTTATGTGACTACCATGTGCTTTTGACTTGTCCTTGCCTGGGCGAATTGCGTATGACGTAACTGCACTAGTGACTACCATTTCTTTGTTTTGACTTTCGGCCATTTCCCAATTAACAGCAATTTCACAGGCACTTTTGAATGTGAGATCTTTGTCTTTTAAAAATTTTGCTCGCAACTGCTTATCTCTTACCCCGCACACAAATTTATCTCTTAGAGCGCGATTTAGAAAAGTATCGAACGCGCAATTTTGAGCCAGTGATTTTAACTGTATTATATACTCATTTATTGATAAGTTACCTTGCTCTGCCTTGTAAAATTTATACGATTCTGATATTTCGTTAATAGCTGGTTCGAAGTGTGTTTTTAACAATTTAATCACTTCCTCGTATGATTTGTTGGCCGGCTCTACAGGTGCACATAATTTGCATAACACTGAATAAGCGTCCGCTCCCATATACGTTATTAAAAGCGGTACTTTTTTTTCATTAGCAATATCATTCACGATAAAAAATTGTCTTAATCTTTGTTCGTACTCGACAAAGTTATTACCGATTACAAATGGGTCCATGTGACCTAACGTAGCCGCCATTTTTACCGTACCACTCGCACCAGGTTTAGAATCCACCATGACTTTCTTTCTTTTCTTTTTTTTTTCACATTTATTTCACTTTTTATTGTTTAACCATTTACTCGTCGCCAATGTTATGTCGGGGTATTTTATAAAAAAGACTTTTACTTACTACTACTAACTCTTTATTTAGTTCATCCTACTCCTGAGGTGGCTGTCGGGCAAGAGACCTCAACTGATTTCAGCTCTTACAATTTAGCTCAGTTTACTATAAATTAACGCCATAATTATAGCAATAACCTATATAACTTTATAACAATAAGAAATAAAAATTATTTTATACTTTTTAAGTGTAAGTTTTTTTGAAGTCGGTTCAATTTTTTTTTTAAAAGAGTTTTATATTATAGAATTTACGTGAAAATATCTCCAGACATACTTTTACGAATAAAATGTTTGATTCAATTTGAGAATAGAGACGAAACTCGTTTCATATGCATATATTTTTTTAAACTTAATTTTTCTTTTTGTATGCGAATCTAAATTGAAGAGTCCGGTGTTAGAAAATTCAGCGTCTGAGAGTCCTCGAGAAAGTGTGAGCGGTGAGCACCTGGATATGAGCAACTTCAAAATGTGCACGCGGTTGAACATCCATTACCCCAAAGCCTTTTACACCCCCCTCCCCTATTTTTTGGCCTGTTTCATCCAAACAAGGGTCGCCACTTTCTCACCAAGAAGATCTACAAACCCAAGAAAATCTCTTTCCCAACATACTTTGTACATATTTATGGAATACATCCTTTTCCAGCTTAGTGCAACATACATCAGTCGTTGTTTGATTGCGTAACATCGTCTTATGCAAGGCCAACCCCCCAGCCACCCACCCTGGAAGAAAAACTCAAGGAGTATTTGGTACATCGATGGCATTCCTGTGTGGTGTACACAACTTTGGCTTATTACCTTCTCAGTGTGCTCCTGACTTACATATATGAATCTCTTTCAGCATAATGCAAACACTGGCGAGACATAATGGCGTCTTTGGGTAAACACACATCCAAACCAACGTGTCAAGATGCCATATAGGAGCAGGAACTAGATTTATTTTTACCAATTTCTTTTAATAAATAATCCTGGGAAATTCAATTTTCCACACCTCAAAAGGTGATAATGTGGATTCACTTACATTGCTGGGTTACTTTAAGTGACAATTATTGTGTCGCGGTAAAATTTTTTATTTTATTTTTTTTCTACTCTGCCGCTGAATGTTTTTTTTTTATCCGGGGTGATAGAAGTGGAAGGGGATTCACCATCGAGGCAAACATGAAAAAAGCCGCTAATTGTGGATGAAAGGAGAGGAACGAAAAGCGAATGCATTAGTATAGCACTTAACTAAAAATTTTCCAATAAACAATTTCATAATAAAGGGTTCAATAAAAATGAACGTAATTCAGTCCTCGCAATCCTTTTGTCCAGTCATCAGAAAGCAGAGGATTTTATGAGCGCAGGATAATCACATCCTCTTTCTAGTAAAAGCCAGTCGACCGTCAAATATATTTAGCGTTCAGATATCCTCACGCTTCACATGATACAAAATTTACATACAGAGCAGCGGCAACTCAAAGGGGTGCCCTTTCTACGCTTTTAAAAGGCTGATCAACAGAGTGTGGGTGCAATTGGTCCAGAAGGATGGGCACGGCCTGCTGGAATTTATCTCTTAAAATCTCTACGTCCTCAGAGCAATCTAGTTAGTCTACAATGAACCTATTGGGAACTCTGGAGGTATAATGGGAATATATTGGCTTGGAGTGCATTTTTCTCTGGAAGGAGGGCGAGTAAAAAAAGGAAAAAAAAAAAACAACTGAAACAATGGTAATTTAATATTCAGGCAATTTCTTCATAGGACTGCGATTGCTGGCATTGATTTTCTTGCACCCCACTACCCATCTACAATTAAGGTGAACGAGAGCAAACTGATGCTGGAGTGGTCCTGATAAGGCTTCTCCGAGTTGGTTGCGCATTGCCTTCAGTGTTTTTGATAGAGCTTCTGCTTTGGAATTGTGGTCAGGAAAATCCTGGAACGTTGTTTTATGCTTGTGTTTTAATGCCTTATTGGCCAGCTTTTCTGTACAGTGTGATTTATATTTTGAGGATTTCGAACGCCCACACTGCTACAACCATCAAGGTCCTGCAGAGATAAGTGGTGCAGATACCATTTTCATGTTCAAAATAGTGTGGTGGACAATGTATGATAGCGGTGAATCCTGACTGCAGGGCTCCCATATTTGTGTAATTGAATGATTAACAAGTTTTGGTAACAACAAAGTATGGAAGCTGTTAGGAGAATTTGGGACAGTTTCAATTTTGCATGAATTTTAATTAACAAACAATGACGACAGATCGACAAGAACTTATATTCACAATAGCACAATTATACATCAAATTTAACAAGAAGATTTTTAGTTACAGTTTTAATGCTCAGTTTTAATGCAAATCCATTAAATTATCATGATAAGAGATTCGGCCGCCAATATATCGTATAGGAAAGAAAAATTTAATTGTTGCTATGAATTTTTACTGCTGTCGGAGGCAGTTTGATCAAATTCTAATAGTCTTAAATAGTTTTAGTAGCCCCCAACTGCAGTCAAAAATCATAGCAACAAAAAAAAAAAATAAATTAGTAAAAATGTATGTACATAAAAAGCTGTTTTAAGTACATCCTTTTCTCTTCTGGATTAATGACGCGTCGAATTTAACTATGCCAAGTGAAGCATTTCTCCGAAATCTTTGTTCGCTCTAACTAAAACAACTTGTTTTGTACGTTTTGGTTCACTTTTTGTAATGGCAGTAGTGATTTTTAAATTTTGTAATTTTTTATTTCCTTATTTCATGCCTTTTAGTGACAGTAAAATTTGCGCATACTTGAGATTAACTCTATTAAATTTACTCGCTATACGTAAAAATATACTCCACGCAAAACTAATATTCCTTATAATAAGTCTTTAAGAGCGAGGTTCTGTTAAGCTCAGAAACAAAGTCCAAAAATCACTAAAAAGTGAAATTTTCAGGAGAAAAACATTTTTAATCAAAAATCTAACTCATTGAGTTTAAATAACTTTTATCAATTTACTTTTATTACTTTTAATTAATTTTTAAGTACTTTTACTTAAAATTTAGTTCAAATCGCTTGAAAAATAAACGAATAGCAAGGTAGCAACTTTAGTAAAGTTTTAGTAAAAGTTGCTACCGTCCTATTTCTTTTTCAAGCGATTTTTTTTTTTCAAATTTTGAATAAGATTAGATGCGCATAACAAGATTTCTGGCTGTCATGTCGTTGAGCTTCTCTGTCAATAGCAAAAAGTGAGCTGTCCGTAGTGAAATTTAGTGATTTGTGATTTAGTTCAGAAATTAGCATGTAAAGGGATATTTAGATAAACTTAGATTTCAAAATTTAAATCAGATTAGATGGGCATAAAAATATAAATAAAAGTACTTCGATAAAAATTATTTGAGCTCATCGAAATAGATATTGGAAAAAAAATTGATTCACCTAAAAATTTCACTTTTTAATGATTTTTGGGCTTAATCAATTTTTAGACTATATGATTTGTCATTTTGAAAGTTTCATACTCGGGATACCATACGGATAAATGGACATAAGGAAAAATGCGTATAATTATAAACATACATTTACCCTGAAAACATAACACTCTGTTTTTGGCAGTCGCGAAAAACAGCTATTAAGAGCTTTTGGTCCTAAAGAATTAGTCGCTAAAGGGGAACCAGTATTTACAAGAAATAGCAAAAATAAAAAGAACCATTTTGATAACTAAACCAAATCGGAATCCAGAATTACAGTAGCTTGTTTACAGTTTACAAAGAACAGAGTGGTGACCGAGGAGAGCTTAGAGTGCCAGAATTGCTGTTGAGGGTCGAAACTCGTGCCTTTTGCTTAAACTTGGTGATTATTATATCAAATACCATTCCGCTCGCATGGCTTGTGTAAATGAGGCTTAAAACTGTGCAGTCTTTTCCAGCGTTCAAGGCCTTTTGTTTTGTTTAATTTTCAAGAGCAGATGTTCAATATTTAAATCCACTCTTTCCATTGAAACTATTGTAACCATCGGCTAGGTCCAATATTGTGGAACTTATAATAATGCAGATGCACGCAGTTGCAATCACTTTGTAAAATGCAGGCAGCGACCTGGCTCAGCCATCGCATTTTACGTTCCGTGATACTGCATTCTGTCGCTCTAGAGTGGATTTTTCTGCCGCAATGTTTATTTTTGTATTAAGTTTTGTATTTAATTGTCGTGGTTTCTTTTTACTAGTCCTTCATCGATACAATATTGCAATTTATTTTACTAGAAACATTTCGGCTCAGTAATTATAATCAATCTTTGAATTTGAAATATTTTAACTGAATTATATAACATCTGTTACATTAATTTCGAGCCATTTATGTAGCCTTAAAGACGACAACGTAAACAAAGTGCGCCACATCAAACGAAGGAAAGTTTTGCATTTTACAAAAAACAATTTCTGAACTACGTTGCATCTGCACTTTTTTTTAATTAATTCTTTTAGTATTTCATATGTTTCGTAGAAGCCTGCAATTGACTCTGTTCAATTTTCAACACATGAGAGTTTCATAAAAACCACCTAGAAGTATTGTTCATTAATTGATAAAGTCGAGTCTGGGCTTCTCGGAAAGCGTCCTCCTTATTTCCACGTCATCATCTGCCGTATGTTGCACTTCGATACGTGCTGAATAAATAACTCTTTAGCCTTTGTCAAAGCCACGCTTATTGGAAGCATAAAAAAGTACGATCCCGAACTGAAAACACTTCAAACGAATTTATTTTAAAATTTTTTCACTAAAAAACGGTTTAACAGAGAAAGGACCTAAGCTCTCGTACAGATGTTGGGGAAAGTGAGCAGCGCCACACACGGAAGGAGGGGGTAGTGGTAAAAGGCTCTGAAAATAAACTTTCTGTGATCCCGTGCAGCAATTTAGGTGCAAATTAGATTTTTTTTATCTTCGAAGGAGTAAGCCCAGTGGAGTGAGGAGAATCCAGGCAACACACGATGAATGTCCTTAAGCCAAACCGCTTTACTTCAGCATTTGTCCGTTCGCCAACATTTGCTCACCTGCTGGCATCCTTGTCTTAACGCAGTTGTAAATGTCGGCCCAGTTTTGTTTTTCTGATTGTCCGTATGTTCTCCTTTTATCGTCCCTTTTTCATTTATCAATACATCAATATTTTCCAAGGACTCTTCCGGCTCTCCAGCTGTGCTTATCTTATTTTGTTGATGTGTTTTGCGTAATTTCATCTTTAAAGGATTTTCTTTTCTTTCTAGTGTTTTTCCATTGATCACGATTTTTTTGGGAGCGAAAAATTCGATTAATCCAACACTTTAGCCAGTTGTATTTTTTGTGTTATTTTGAAAATCTGAAATTTAATATCGGAAGAACTGTTCGTAATAGCGAGTGAAACGTTTTTGCTTAATTAACTTTTGAAGTCTTTTGTATTCTCCCTTTCGGTCTGTTGCATGTGTATTTGTGCGAAAATCAGGTAAACAAAGAAATTTATATTCCCTGGTTTTGATTGTATGGTTTCTAGTTTAGAATCCAACAAATAGTAAACATCATGTCTTTACCTAAACAAACAAACATTTTCGTTTGTAAATTGTTTACTATTGATTAATTGTAAATATCAAATTTTATTTTCCGAAGGAATTTTTTTTCTTATATAGATAAAATCAACTGCTTTTGAGATCTGAAGGGCAATGGAAAGTAATATTTATATCCATAAATTGAAATTTGCGGTTCAATGGTTTAGCCGAAAATAAAATATTATATAAGGAGATGAATTCAAATTTTTTGAAGTGTAATCATTTATTAACTGTTCTAAGGGCTCGAAACAATATAAATATATGTAGGTATATGTAGGGGGTAAATTTCGGTTGTGGATTGTTTATTTCTATTAGGATTCTTGCGGTGTCCTTCCAAATTGAATAAAAAAAAATTTAAAAGCTTTTTATACAACTCAATAACTTATTAATTATGTTGAATTGATTTAAAATAACATTTCCTTCTACAAAGAGATCATCTCCATTAAAGTCCATCACCACTACCGTATAAAATCCAAAATTGTATCTATTATTTAATAATGTTGAATGTTTTTGCGAAATGAAATTATGTCTGGCAGGTTGTGTGACTCCTTGAAAGCGAATTTTGCCGCAGTCTCTCTGTAACTGAAATTGAATTAGAAACCAACAAATAAACTAATAATTACATCAAAACATCAGTAAATGGTCAAAAAGCTGTAATTCACTTAGCAGTGCTGCCATAAAATGCCAGTCTTCGTGCTGTCATCTGCTTATTCCTGTCAACAGGACACGCTCACCCATTTTGCTAGGACTTCATTATTGTCAGCCACTTGTTCATGGCAGCATGTCGCACTGGATGCTGCAGTTGGTGTGAGATTTCAAATTGGGTCTCTTCTGGTTGGTCTCTGTCCCAGCCGGAAGCCCCCACCCATCACAGTTCTATCAGGACTTCTGCAGGATAAAATGTTGATGCTGAGGGATTTTCGCGACCAAGTCTCCCGTGTGGGCATCTCGTGTAATGCAATAAATTTCAGTCGATTTTGTCAAATGAGTGTTGTATTAATTAAAGGGATTTAATTTAAGCGACAAATTCATCAAATAATATGTAAAATAGCTGGCACGAAAGTAACAAATCTTAAATTCCTGAATACTTTTATCCCTGTGCATCCCCGCCTATGCCAGACTGCACAGATTCTAGCATTTTCCATTGGTTAACATCGTCTATCTGCTTACGGAAATTAAAATTACTGCTCAATCCCGGTGCGCCTGGTGCAATCGTCTGTGAATGAAGTGATTTTTGAAACGGCAAAAAAATGATGTCCTTTCCGTCCGCCGTTGCGTCAAAACCAGAGCATGGCGTAAATGTATTCATACCTCAGAGGATGTCAGTAGAGTGAATCATCCCCAGCCCCACCTGAACCGATTTACTGAAGCAAATATTCTTACTTGGGAAAAAGCGATTGATTGCGAAATTTTCACAGTCCTGGAGTTCGGGTATGAAACCTACACGCCCTCTGGGTGTTCTTCTAATTTCTGTACCGGATATGAACATCCGTAATGAACAATTTGATATATTCCCTTGCTTTGCCATTTACCGTTTTATTAATGCTGAGTCCCATTTTATAAAGCTCATTGGCTAATGTTGAAGACTGTGGGCCTGGAGATATGAGCGAAGTAATTGTTGCCCAAGTTTAAAGTTTTCGTCCCTTATTTCAACAAATAACTTTTACCCGTTGATGAAATTGACTTTGTCACTTCATACGATGTTTTCGGAATAATAGGACTGGGTCGAATTCGTTCGAAAAACTCATAAATAAATAATAATTAATAAATAAAACTTTATTAACATCAGACGAAAAAGTTAGTAATATTTGAAAATGTAAATTCTTCATGGATTTCCAACAACTATAACGATATGTTATACTCCGGATAGACGAGCACACTTAATCGACTTGATGACGTCATAATGAAATAGCTTATGTAAATTTCCTATATAACGAACTCGACTTATAAATCTACCTGCCACAACTCGATTAGACTCGATATACTGCTGTCAGCATCGTACTGCCTACGTAGTAGTGAATAGTTGTACTAACAATAAATAATCATCTACGCGACATGTCATTTTGTTGTTTTTCGTGTTTTTGGACGAAATACTTCTTTACACCAAATTCAATCCATAATGACGTAAATTAATATAAACTCATTTTCTTTTTCTTTGCTTTCATGCAAGCAAATAAACTGACCACTGCCGGTCACGAATCCATTTTATGTTTACTTTACGCCAAATGTCAACAGATATGTCAAAAATTAATTCAGTTCGGTGGTAGACGACAAAATGACAAACCCGACTAGATTACGTGACGTTATTAAATCAATTAAAGTGCTCTCGTCTTTCCGGATGTTGATGTACAATGTACTTTGATTCGAAAATGTTCGAAAATTTTTGTGTGTTTGTAAGAATAGGGCAGGTTTGCGGGGGCAACATGAATTGATGACTAATATGAAACAATTTGTTTTGGACAACCATTGGAAATTGTAATATTTAATATCCTTTTCAGCAACTTTACAAAAACGCTGCAATGTCTTTACACATGGGTTTATTATTTCTGCCTGAATACAATAACATTGGTATTCCTCCCAAGCAGTATTTATTTTATTTTAAAAAAAAATTTTTCATTTAAAAAAAAAAGTAAAATTTTTTTAAAAAATTTTTTTTCTGAAACTAGGGTCCGCGATCCCTTATAAAACCTCATTCTCAGGGGAGCGGAAAAGGACTACTTTCACGAGATATTTCGCCATGGACTTTGAAGTACATTCGTAAATATTGTTAATTTTAGTAAGTGTAAATTGTACATTTAAAAAGGGTTTTTATAATACCGCCATACAGGAAGAAGAAGAGTTTGATAACCAATGGATTAGAACAAGGTAACTAGATTTTTGTTATGTAATTGTTTAAACATAAAAAGTTGTTATTAAATTATACGTGAATTTCGTAATTTCTTAATGTTTTTATGGCAAATTCCATAAAGCTCTCAAGATGAATTCCCAAAACAATTTTTTCTTTTATTCTTCACACAAAATTTTTATTTTGCATATGGTCCATGCAGAAAATAGCAAAATAATTTTAATAAAAATATTAATAATAATTTTAATAATTATTAATGAATAATAATTTTAATGATAATTTTAAGTTCCTGAAATCAAATTCAGGATTCTTGTTTTTCGGGAATTATACAAGCCATCTCTCACATTTACTGCTTTCAGCTTTACTTAAATTTATCTTCAATTCACAATTGAAATGAACTTTACAATTGTGGAAGTGAGAAGCTAGTTGCATTAAGTTACATTAAGTGATATATGTGCATTGTGCACAATATTGTTGTTCCAAGAATCATAACAATAATCTTATATCATGAATATAATTAAATTTTAAATTGCTTTTAGTGCACTATCGAAACCAACCACTATACTAAAATCTAAACTTTACTTGAATTAACTTCAGCATTCGTGTAATAATATCCTTTTGAAATCCGCTTGTAGTACGGATTATCCTTCGTGCACTTGAGACGATTCGATTACGATTTGATTTCGATTTTTGCACTTCTCGCAATGTCCATAATGTATAAACAATGTTCCGTAGGTATTTTGATGCTTATCATTACGTTATGCAAATGAGCTCTTGACACTATTGCCGTTTGTTAAACGTCAGCATCAGTCAGGATTAAATTGCAAATTGTTGTACTGGCCAACAACCGTGTTAAGGTTTTTTTTTCCATATGTCATTTTGAAATTAATCAAAAAGTGTTCCATTGCAATGTGCAACTCAACGTCAACATTTGTACTTGAAGTGATTTGTTAATTGTCAGAATCAAGTAAAGCTGACACAGTTCTTTATGTCCTTATTGTTACTCATTAAAATATCTTCCAGTTACCTTCAATTAAATGCAAACGAAAATATGAATCACATTGTAAACATTTTATTTGGTAATTGTAGCAAATTACAAAATGGAAATAAACGTAAATATAATAACGATGGAATAAAAATTAATCACAATATTAACTTTAGTCAAAGTGTTTCTAATACTGTGGAGATTTGCTGAAATTTATACCTACTATTTTATATTCTTCCTCTACAATAAGGATCAATCTATAATTTTATTACTGCTGCCATTGATTACCGTTCGGAACCATAAACATTGAAACCATAAAACATTATCCAAGAAATAAATGAAAAAGTAATTTTACGTAATATTAAAATTTGCAAGTCTGTAAAATCTTGGTTAGAAATTGGGGATGGGGTTGAAATAAATGTATCCAGGTACAAAATGCATTGAAAATAACACTAAAAAGAATATTATTCGTGAAACAGCACAACATTTTACTTGGATAAATAAACGAATAAAGTTTCTTATTTCCAGTGAACCTAACGTGAAATTTAAATCAATGAATCCAGGTACTATTTTATAATCAACTATTTTATAATGGACTTTAATGCATATTGCAAAATAAGATTCGTTGCTTTGAACTCAGTGAAGGAAATTTTAGTATGTAGTAAAACTTTGTTATAACACGAAATTATGCTGTTTTTATGAATTGCTGGCTCGAAGTGTTATATTACGATATTGTAACGCCCGTACCTTGGGTATATGGTTCAAAAATTGTTGAAACCCTATTGCCATTACTTTTCTGGATAAAATTACTGTTGCTTCAGGTCTGAAACTGATAATGAATAGTGAATGCCTTGCAGAAATTCAAGAGTAACCATTTGTTGTTGTCTGCTGCTTTTTACAGCGTCTGAATAAAATTTTAATAATTTTCAGAAAACATCAACTTATCTTGATGTTAACAACGCACAATTAACAATTATGTATTTTAAAATTTAACAAGATAGTAAAATTAACACCAATTATGAAAAAATATAGATTTGATATGAATGGTATTTCGTTTTTCAATTCATTTAAACCTGAAAGATTAGAAAACCGAGAAAAATTTTCTGTAAGGAAAGGACTTTTCCTTTCGTGGTCACGCTGTGAACAAGCTGCACCGTTCTTTTCATTTGCATACTTGATCTTCTGAATTTAACGAAATGTCCTTTCGCCAAATGCTAACCTTCCAGTTTAAAGCATTTTCATGTCATCGTTTGCGCAAACAGACAGTCGGACGGACAGCCATGATTTAATTTTATACAATTAATTTTTAAGGCAGTGTTTATCAAAGCTTTTGCATACACAGTGCAATGATTTTCGTCTGCATGTTTGCGTTGTTAAATATTGATCGAAATTCCATTAAATCAGGCTTTCTCTACAGAAGTTCGACATCTACTGGACATTTTGCATGGCACACTAATGGACAGACATTTTCTTGTTGGGAAAGTCATAAAGTTGTTTTAGGTCATTTTGAATAGGAATGGATATAACGGGGAATTCATATTTTATAATGGGAAGTAAATCGGGAACTTTCAAAAACCCTACACGGCTACACAATTATTGAAGTTCCAGAAAATAACTGCAAAACATCATTTTAATTGTTATGAATTCTGTTTCGTCTCGCATGTTTTCGATTTGCATTATTTTTGAAGAATTCATCAATCGGAATTTCTGTATGCAATCACTTTTTGATTGATTTATTGTTCAATGGATCAATTTTGATGTAATTATTAAGAAAAACAGGTATTTTCGCAGGTCTGAAAAAGAACCAAACTTTCCAATTAAAATTTCAAACATGATTCCATTAAAAAATACAATTTTCAAGAAACAATGCAAATAATCATCAAAAATTGCTGTATAAATTCAATTGCGTTGTCGTTTTATGTTTTAAAAAACACGTTCATTAACATTGTGAACGCATTCAATCTGCCATATTGTTTCATAATATCGGATTTTATAAGAGGAAATATTTTCGATGATAACATGAATCGACCGTTGGAAAAATGATAGTCCTTCTTGTAATTTAATTATTTTTAATTAATTCATGACAACATGATCAAATATTTCAAGCCAGTAATGAGGTATTAATTACTCCATTTAAAATTAAATTAAATCAAAGGTGCAGTGATTTATTCAAGTTACATAAATCTATTGTTTCGTTCCGTGTATTTTCAGGATACTCGTATGTTACCATTAACTGGAATACATTTTGCCCATTTAGGGTGAACTAGTGTAATGATAGTGTGCACTTTATGTGTAAGTGGAATACATTGAATAAAGTTTTAATTTTTATGTTACTGTTAATTATCACAGGGTGTAAGCATGGTCAAACAGTTAAGGCGGTTGAAAAAAAATATTGGGAGTCATTCCATGTGAAATCACCATTTAAGAATTCAATGAAATCTTGTGTATTTATTGTAACCCGGCCTATGTTAAATAGTTCTAATTATACGTCGCGTTTGTAGGTAGTAAATTCCAACTTAAAAAAAAAAAAACTTTTTAACAATAAAATTGTATGCTACAGTCGCTACAGTCGCGGGCACTGCTGGTATCCGTATAAAAAGAAAAACGAGCAGAGAAGTTAAAATGAAATAGAGAAAAACAAACAACAATAGCAGATCTCTCTAGCATTCTCCTGAAATGCGATCACTACTCTTCATTACCAGGAACTTCCATTAATCCATTAAAAAAAAAGAAAACACCCGCGAAAGAGTGACATGAACACCGAAACAATGCCCACCACTAACGGGATCCTTTGAAGCAGAGGACAGTGAGAGCAGCAAGAAGCATGCGAACTGAAAATACTAGAGAAAGTGAGGGCGTGATCATCACGTATTTAATTTGAAATAAAGTGGAAAAAAAACAATTAGTATCCTGGGGAAATTGAAGAAAGGACCATCTTGGATCCGATTAAACTGTCATTTGAGAAAAAAAGGGGGAGGTGCTTGACTTTTTCATACTTTCACATTCCGGAGAAGGAGAAAAAAGTACACTTAGAATTTTACTATGGCCAATTTTTTTTTCTCATGTTCAACGTGATTGGTTGAATTTTTCAGAAGCCATGATGTTTTTTTGATAACAACTAGTAGGGAAAGTATAACTGGTTTTGGGCAAATACCACAGATGTAGAGCAGCACATTTGTAACACAGAAAGAATTTTTGTTTAGAAATCATATAAACAACCATGTAAAAACAGTTTTCCTATCGTAAAAAGGGAAATTTGATCTAAGTTATTTAAAAGGCTACACAAAGTTTTTGGAATCTGTAAAACTTCAATATCGTGAAATCGTAGTGCAAATAATTAATTGTTATACATATTAACAAAAATACATAACTAAAGAAAGTTAATGTGTAAATAGTCAGTAAACTAAATCGACATTTTTGTATAAATACTGTTCCTGCTTTAACTACCATAAAATACGAAAATATACTCTTCTGGCATTCGTAGTTATTTTGATAATTTATAAAGGAAGACAAACAAACAAAATACTTTGGCGTTTAATTTGAAACTCACCTGGAACAATTTTAATGTTCATCCATAAATATTTTTATGTTTTCCTCGAAATTCAGCTTCTTTTCATTTTCGCTTCGAAAAACTTTACAAACACTATGAAAAAACAACAACATGAAGCCCTGGTTTTTGATTAATTGCGCTGTTTTTACAAGGGATGCACAACGCCGAGTAGAGAAGGACTCTTTCCACTGACGGTCCATCCACGCAAGATGCAGGTTTCGTCGACAACGAACTTGTAAAGTTAACAGCCCGCTGCTCGCGAAACCCGATTTATACATGGATTCCTTAGTTGTGGCGTCCTTCCCAAAATAAAACCGCATCCCTTTCAATTCGTTCGTTCTATATTTGTGGCGACCGTTGAAATCGTACCAAGTGCAACGTTCAACTTTCAACAATAGTCACCAATGCACAAAAGAAAAGTTTTTCACTTAACTCGTAAATCATCTCGACACAAAAGCCTCACCCTTCGAATAAAGTTTACTTCGCGTTTTCAACGAAGTAAGCCCCTCGAAATTGCATCGTTTTCCGCGTCAACATATGAAAATCTGAGAAAAACGCCACCATTTTTTTTTGCTCGTCGGATTTGAGTCAATATAATTGACCCACTTGCTCACGAGCACTTCAAGTGGAGATTGGCGATGATTCCCAGAGGCTGGGTGCTGCTCCTGCGTCCAACGGTTGGCGGTTTTCTAACTTGAGCCGTCGAAAAAGTTTTCCCACAAAATTCCACAACGATTGCAATATTCTTTTAAGTGGCATCACGGCACCCCATTTCATTACCAGAACTTTTCACATTTTCACTTAGTGTTCTCGATTTGTTGTTGTGTGTTTTTTTTTCGCAAGCCGGCACTTCTCTTCCGGCGCGGGTGGGATGCTAGGACAAAGTTTGTTTTATCTGCGGCAAAGTTCGCTCAATTGTGGGAACGGTGCAAAATGAACCGGAAAAGGGCTAACAAAGGAAACCCGCCAAAGAAGGATAATTTAGCATTCTCACGTGCTTGTCTGAAGGATGCCCGGATAGCAGTTACTCCTTCAATTTAGTGTTGGCCTCCTGCTCAACCGCTGTAGGTTTTCTATCTCAACGGGATCTTTGTTTCTTTATGTTTCAATTATGTTTATACAAACGAATCGTAATCACAACGGTCCTTTCCTCGCTGTCCTGCAAATTGCTTGCTTGACTTTCTTCCCCTCTCGGAGGATTACGATTTTTTAGCAGCTATTGTAATAAAGTAACGATGAACTTAATGCGGATATTAAATGTTTTCCTATAAAAATAGTACTATAAATTAGACGTAAAAAACATTTTTAAGTAAAGCAAAGTAGTCTTAGCGAAGAAAAGGTTTACCTGTTTTTATAGATCCAATATATCCAAAGTTAATTCTAAATGTTTTTCAAAAATGGCAGTATTATTTTTTTTTTGTACGGCTTTCAAGCAACCGGATGTAATGACTGCATTCAGATGATTAAAGGTCGCCATTGTGCTTGAATTAATTTGAAATCATTGAAAAAGGTTGCCATGCTATTTTAGCTCCGCTAGTTTTAAGTACATTTCTATTCATCAATTACTGGTCATTGCGTGGCGAAAACCTTTTGTTCTCAATGAAAGACTGCAAATAAAATTGATTTCATTTTTATTGATTCACTTTTGTAAAGTTTCCATTGAAAAAAATCTCGTTACTATTGTACCATGACTGTTATGAGTTAAATTGATTATAATTAATGTTTATAAAATGAAGTTGTATAATATTTTATGTGTAAGAATTGCGATAATTGGAGAATGTTAAAAAGACATAATAATTGAGTTATTGAAATTATGAAAGGCATATTTTTTTACTTTGTTTAAGTCAAAAAAATGTATAAATTTCAGATTTAAAACCCGAAACATATTTAAAAATAATTAATTAATTAAAGAAAAGAATTTTACATGTCATGCGAAAGCCACAACCTCATTCAACAATTTCATTATCACTTTCCTTTCGCAATTCAACGGTCGCTGAATTCAATGCAAAAGTATAAACAATTTTTAATCAGAGACGAGGTGAAATGCTCATTTTATTCTCTAATTGCTTATAAAATAAAAATTTTATTTATCACGTTGGAAATTTTAAAACTCAATATTATGAATGCTTTTTGCTTGTAAAATTTTATTAATCCACCACCACAAAGCCATTGTTTTTGTTAAGGTTACAGTTGTTTCAAATAGAATTGCACTCGATGGTGGGTGGCACCCAAATTCTTGTTGTTCAAAAAGGCTTTCAATTGATGTGAATTGAAAAGAAAAAGAATTGAATTTCTTTTAATTTATTTAACAGTTCCTAGAAGACTAAGTGGTTTAAATAGCATGATGTCTATAAGAAAAATTGAGTAGGTATTATCTAATACAAAAAGTGGCAGTTAAGCTTCAATCAAATTGCAATATATGTATATGAGTGTTGATCTCCAAGCGACTTTGCTGGTCCATAATCTTTTCCAACCGTGGAATTCACTTTTAAAACTCTTCATTCTTGTTTCCAAGGACAAAATATTCAGCAGATGACTGAAATCGTGAATTTTGGCATGCCAAATTTTTGCCCTAATCGTTGAGAAATCGACAACCCCTCCCCCACCTCCTTCATTGAACGCCCGGCACAGTGTAAGTTGATGTCGGCAGGGGAGCCCACGAAAAGTGTATTATTTATTTATTTATTTATTTATTTATTTATTTACGCTTAATACAAGCAATTTAAGACTAAGACTACACAAATATCACACAAGAACCTACACTATACTATAACTAAAAATACTACTAACTGAACAAATACAATTAACAGCAACAGATTATGGGGAGGAGGGGGAGGTAGTATAAATTAGGCGGGATTGAAAATCAAATTCCTTAAGAAATCCCTGCTACAATGGAAATCAAAGGACGGGAGGGAATTGGCCATTCGAAGCATCCTAGTGAGGGGCTCGTTGAGGCCATAGTTGGTACGGTGGTTGATGGGACGGAAGAGAGAAACTGATCGGAGACTACGGGGATTAGTGTTAAGAGAAACCGATTGCAGCAGAGACTGGCAATCGATGCAACCGGAAAGAAGTTGGTGTAAGAACAGGATATCAGCTGCGTCACGCCTAAGGTGAAGTGGATGCAAGCCAATAAGACGGAGCCGGTGCTCATAAGGGGGAAGGGACAAAGGGTCGGACCAAGGGAGGTTACGAAGGGCAAAGCGAAGGAACCTACGTTGAACAGACTCGATTCTGTTAACATGAGTCGATTGATAAGGAGACCAGACCGGAGAGGCGTACTCAAGGATGGGTCGCACGAAGGAAACGAAGAGGGCTTTAGATAAATAGGGATCGGAGAATTCTCGAGACCAGCGTTTAACAAAGCCTAATGTGGCATTAGCTCTACCAATAATATTATCAATGTGGGACCGAAAGTTCAACTCACGGTCGCACAGCACGCCCAAGTCGCGAAGCGAGGTAACCGACGGGATTCGATGTCCTGATAGCGTGTAGGGTCTAAGAGGAAGAGGGAGGCGTTTGCGAGAGTAGGTGATGGACTGGCATTTGGACACATTGAGGTCGAGAAAATTCTTATTACACCAAGTGCAGAAGCTGTCTAGGTCAGCTTGGAGGAAGACAGAATCGGATGGGGAGGAGATTCTCTTAAAGATCTTCATGTCATCGGCGTATATAGATACACTCGAGTGGGCCAATACATGCTCGACATCTTTGATTGCTAGAATGAAGATCAGAGGACCAAGGTGGCTACCCTGGGGGACACCAGAAGGAGAGCGAAATTCTGATGATACGACTGTGCCAAAAAGGACCATATATACCCTTTCCTCAAGATAAGATTTCACCCATGAAAGGAAAAAAGGGGGAAAACCAAGGGTGTAGAGCTTAAACAGAATAACCTGGTGAGAAATTCTATCAAAGGCTTTACTAAAATCCGTAGCCACAACATCAACTTCATCGCCATCTTCCAAGGCGCCTAAAGTTTTAGACACAAAGTCAATGAGATTAGTAGAAGTAGATCTACCTTTCAGAAAACCATGTTGGGCAGGAGAGAACAGTGATTTACAATGAAAAAAGATCAAATCATAGAGGATTTTTTCGAAGAGTTTGGGAATACAGGACAGCTTAGCAATCGGGCGATAATTTGCCACATCAGACTTGCAGCCCTTTTTATGAATAGGAATGATGAAGGAAGCTTTCCAAAGGAGGGGAAACACGCCTTGGGAAATAGATTGTTGAAAAAGAAAGGTCAGTGGTTCGATTAAATGAGGAGCGCATCTCTTGAGAACCACAGCGGGGATGCCATCAGGACCAGGGTTAAAATCCTCGTCAAGAGAAGCAATTGCGGTGGCAACGATCGCAGGGTCGATGCGGATAGAAGAAAGAGAGGTCTGAGGACAAGTGCGTAAAAACTTAAAATAGTCACAGTCGATTACGGAGGACGACTCACAAAACGACTGGCTAAAATGATTGGCAAATAAATTTGCGATAGTGGCCGGATCGTTAGAAGAAGAACTACCTAGCTTGAGGAGGGAAGGGTAACCGTTAGATTTTCTTTTCGAGTTAACGAATTGAAAGAAACGTTTAGGATCGGTGATAATTTCAGACTTCATTTTATTGATATAGTTATTGTACAAAAGGCGGCTGCGTTCCGAAAAACAGTTAAAAACCGATATGAACCTAGCATAATCCTCATCCGATCTGGAAAGGAGATATGACTTCCAAAGCTTATTCCTCTTATTACGAAGATACCGAAGCTCACGGTCATACCACGAAGGCGAGGAGGTGGAGGGTTTACGAGGTCGAAAGGGGAAGGACTGAGAGATGCAATTCGAAACAACATCCGTGAAAAAGGCGAGGGCCTCATCGACCGGAAGGTTGGGGTCATCAGAAGTGTTAGCGATTGGCGAGTTGGAAAGTAGGAGATTAAGTTTATTAAAATCACCAGCTCGGAAATTGAAAGTGAAAGAGGGCTCGATGGCCGGACAATCAAAAATATTATCAAGAGAAAAAGTTAGAAGGAGAGGAGGGTGATATGGGTCGAGCGTGGAGAGTAGATGCCTACACTCGCTGACGACAGAGTTAATGGGATCGGACGTAAAGATAAGATCTAATTGTCTACCAAGGCAATTGTTGACACCACTGACTTGGTAGAGGTTTGAATCAGAGAGACTGTCTAAAAATGATGAATCTTTAGCGGAAAGAACGCTGCAGGGGGTAAAGTAGGATTCATCATCAGATAAGGACCAAAGGATGCGAGGAAGATTAAAATCACCCAAAACAATTAATTCATCAGTAGGTTCTAGAGTATTAAAAAGCGCGTCAACTACATCAGTGGCATACTCGTATGCATCAGAAGGCTGGGAGGGGCGAATATAAAAGCAGAAAATATATACATATATTATATTTCATGAATATGGTGAACGTGTGCTTCTTGTGAAGTGGCCAGATCCTGCCGCAGAAACTTTCATTCTTCATTTCACTTCAAGTGCTGTCGTTGCCAACATGCTCCGGTAGACGTTGGAGCTCATGATTGCTTCTCCTCTAAATCATCATCTCCTCCTCCCCAAACCCTTGGGTGGAGGTGGCTTCTTTTCGAGCATCGTTCGCAAGCCCTTCACTTTGTGATATACGATTATTGAGATTTATATCCACAGATTCGCCAGGCGTGTCACATCCTCTCTTCGTCCGGTGTATCTAATAGATAAAAACAGAAAAAACCGGGAAGACGTGGCTTTAAAAAAAACAACAACGAAGACAAACAAAAATAAAAAATGTATAAAAATAACAGAAAAAAAATAGAAAAAGGAGTGTAACAGTGTAGTGAAACTACATCACAGAAAAACTTAAGAAGGTGGCAAACTGTGAGGTACAGAGACCAAGGAAAACTGTTTCCCGAGGTAAAAGGAAAAAAAACTTTGAATTCTCAAGAAGTTGAGGAAATTAAGGTACGAAATCAAAGAAAAAAAATTGTTTGAAAGGTGAAGAAAGGGAAGTGCAGAAAACGTTCCGTAGGAAGGAACGAACGGATGAAAAGGCACGCTGTGCTGGGATCGGTCCACCCGGAATGAAATAGAATAGGTGGAATGGAGCAATGAAGCAGCACCTGCAACAGTTTACGGAGTCCTGTCGTTTGTCGTTCGTCAGGACTTTATTTGAGGAGAACTGGAAGGAGGAAATAGTTAGGAAGATTGCAGATGCTGCAGGAGGGATGTCAGCAAATTGGGATTAAATTGGGGGGCAGGACTCGGTTCTTACTTGGTTCATCCTTCCAATTTAAGCGGCTTGAGTTTTCCTCTGCTATCTTTCGTCTTAAGGAGCAATAGACGTAATTTTTGGAAATGACGGAAATTTCAAGTTTCAAACAGCGAAGAGGGCCTCAAATCTGGAGAACGGGTAACGATAATAAAGTTTTGAGTGTCAATTGGATGTCCTTAAGGAGGATTTTATAACTGCTGGATGAGAGCCCACTGAAAATCAATAGATCGCTCCTCATCTCGCCTATTTGTGCAGTGCTCGATAGCACTAATCGTGTTACGAGCGAGATTCATTGAAATGGAAGTGAACGTTGCAAATTGACTCTCAGTCGGTGTTTTTGTTTATTTCTAGCGGCAATAAACTGAGCCAAATAACTAATCTGAATCTGCTCCGTTTTTTTTTTACATTTTGCATTTACCTCAATTTCATCTCTTTGTTGGGTGCAGCCATTATCATATCCTGCTCCAATCCTCTTATTGCTCTATAAACAAATTTTAAATACATTGAATTTTAATACAAAGTTTGAAGTTTATCTTTTTTATTATTTCATAATTTTAAGTAGGTAATCGACGACGAAATAAACTCAATCAATTAATTTATCAATGCCACACAGAAATCAGAAAACGAAAATGATACTCTACTGAATTGTTTTGCCATTCTCCCTTCAAAACATATAAATTAATATTTTTAAAATGAGAAAACTTTTTTATTTATGAGTTGAGTTTATAGGATAGTCAAGATCAAACAGCTCTATGCTCTATATTTAAATATTAAATTCCAATTTTGATATAATGCGAGGCAGTCTAACTACGAGGAAAACGAGTGACAAATCCGAGGTCGTCTCTGGCGTGGGGGTCGTTCTTAAGTTAATTCTCAGTTTTCCGGTGCTACCGCATATGTCGCTGCAAACGCTAAGGGTGCATTAAATAACAAAGAATTTGTGTAATAATAATAAAAATAATAATAATAATAATAATAATAATAATTTTATTTAGAGTAGATGCTATAAAATTTACAAACTTTTAATTAGAAAAAAGAAGACTCGTAAAAAAATACAAAATAAGCAAGTATAGAAAAGAGAAAGAATGACAAAAGGAAAAAAAATAAATAGAGAGAGAAAAAAAATAAAAAAAATATAAAGCCGATCGAATGTATAAAGACCACTAACCAAGAAATGCAATAACAAGTTTAGTTTAGTGTAAAGCCGGAGGTACACGATACGGAAAACGTCGTATTTATAAGGAAATATCTTTGTGGATGTCACTTTTGACACATCGAGTCACACGATAAGCAAAAATGAGTTTGCAACCTGTATTTTGCAATTCACAGATTACCGGGGCGCCGTGCCGCCCGTAAGAGCAGTAATCTCAAAACTGTGTTCATAAAGTTTTGTATGGTGTGACTCGGGAAATTTGTACCCCGCAAATTGCTTGGATGTGCCGAAAATATTCCGAAATTTTTGGGATATTTATAAGCGATACACCATATTGCTTATCGTCGAGTCACACGATATGAAATACGGCGTATCGCTTATAAATACGACGTTTTCCGTATCGTGTACCTCCGGCTTAATGCAAATGTTAATGGTTGAATTTTTTGATGACGCTTTAACTACGTTTATTTTTGTGCAACAACGTAATGCAAAAAAAATATTAAGAAAATTTCCATTGGAGAAATTTAAAATAAGCGTGATTGTTTCATTATTAAATCCATTTTTTAAGTATGGATTACACAGGCACAGCAATGCATGTGCAAAAAAACATCATGGAATATGCTTATTATTGAATTATAATTATCATATTTTAGTTAATGTTTTTCACATAAAGCAAAAAAGAAATGGTAAACAAATTATAGTGACCGTAATGGATTTTCAACTTAATACAGATGAAAAAACTGAAATTGTGAAAAACTTTTTCAAGAGACAAGAGGTTTATCGTCAGAGAAGAGAGGGCTGTGTTTATCCAATAATTTCTAATTGGTAAAAAGTATCCGCATCGGTTAGGAGCAAGTCAAATGTTTACTATAACCCATTCTTGTGTGGGAACTGTGTGGTGAGGGGGTAGGGGGGTGAATGAACAAAATTGGATCCCAACCGACAGGCAACACAAAAACCAGGAATTTGCATGCTGCTCCCTGGAGGATAACACGTTATCACTTTATAAAATTGCTCATTAGCACGTGTTAATATGAATTTTCCTCTCCGCACTTCCAACACAATAGATCCAGTGGTGCGGACTTCTGTTCAAGTTTCTAGCAAAAAACGCTATGCTCGAAAGCCATTCGTTGGTTTCGGTGAAGAGTTGTGCGGGGTAATGGGAAAGATACCGGGGGTGGCATTAATCCAGTGGAGCTTACACCTCCGAGACGTAGCTGTTATGCTTTGATTTCACGGTAAAATGATCCCCAGAGGGTGGCACTGTGACGACCTACTCCATTTGTTCCCTTGGTTCAGTTCATTCAAGTCAGGGTGTGTAAAACAACAGATATGGCCTGCGGGGAAAAATTGCGGGGAAGATATGTAAAAAGAGTAACTGTGACGTTCCAGTGAAAAATGAAAACGAATAAAAAATAAAAATAAAAATGAAAGCCAGAAGAGATGGAAAGGATTTAAACGTTCTGCTGTGAACTTTCTGTAGCTGAAAGGAGAGCTCCTGAGGATAATTTTTAATTTGATTGTGCACCATCCAGACCATCTTGTTACACTTTGTACTGGCCCCATTCAGCGCTTAAGTCCTTTCTGTGGTGCACAGTCTTTGCATTGGTGAAACAAAAGAAAAAAACAAAACAATTTTTTTTATTGAGCTTGCTACAAAGTTCATTATGAAGTTCTCTACTGTGGCTGGTGCGAATTTCAGACAGTGTCTATATACCATAATTCACAGGAAACGGCACAAGAGGTGCTAAAATAACCGCAGTTGTATTGATTAGTTCTTGTTTCCTTTTGGGGACTTTCCGTAAGTGATGCGTGAAGGGAAAGATCAATTTGTTGCTAAATGCTTCAAGACTATGACGAGAGAAAATGGTTCTGTTGTATTTTAAATGTGTTTTTGTAACCATAAACAAATGCATGCTAAAAGAGAGGAACAAACAGAGTTTGTAGATTGCCGCAGTCAAGTGACATTAAACAAACGTTCTAGACTGAAATTAAACAGATGCAAAGGATACCATTTAAACTGATAGTTTAAAGGATTTACTAGAAATAATGTTTGTCTTATGCATCAAGTACATCGTCATCCCAACAATACTAGAAGGAAGAGAAAGCTGGACAGGAAAAGTTAATTGTTAAAACAGTTACAACCAACCCTTCAAGAGCAGGAGGATGTTCCGACGAGTGAGCGGACCACGAGCCGACTTGTTTTCTTCTCCACAGACCAGAAGTTCAATTTTATTAATGGAACTGAACAGTTGATTAAAATTTGTTCACGACACAACCCTTTTTGAGTTGACACAAAATAAGGATAGAAATTTTGTATATTTTCGCAGAAACAATGTTAAAAACATGAATATACCATTTTATATATAGATATATTTTAAGTAATCAGATGTTTTCCATAATTCAACATTAATGCAATCAGCAGTATTTTATTTTATAAGCTGATTACTCTTAGTGATTGAATAATTCACAGCAGCAATTAATACTCTTCGCTTCCAACAAAATGCACCATTTTGAAAGATTTGTGCATGCACTTCATCGTGCACATCAAATATCATTATTATAATTAGAGATAATAAAGTTGAATTTGTGTTATTCTTTCAATTAGTGCGCAATTGTCGCTAACATGGACAGTTAGGCAATCCCCAATTTAAATAATCTATTGCAAACATTTCAATTTATAAATTATTAGAGACATTTACCTTTATTGCGGTAATCGCCTCATCGACTGTACTCCAAATATTGCATACCATTTAATTTTCAGGATAATTTTCCACGTATTGTGATTGCTGAGGTGGTTCCGGAAAAATCCCGTCAGAGCTGCAGTTTTGCCCGAAGCAATTACTGACGACTGCACTGCCATAAAATTGCGAATGGGATATTGGTTGACTAAATATGCGGGAAAGCGGGAGACAAAATCACCGCTAGTGAGAATGTAGGATGGGTGGGAGTTGGGTACAAGGTTGGCATATATTGAGATTTTGCAATTGTCCAAGCTTTGGTAAGTTAATAGGCTTGCTTTATGGGCGTTACTATTGTTGCAGTTATTTTAATTATCACATAAAATACGTGAAATTCGGAGGTTCTACAGAACAAAATGGTTAAAAGTGAGCCATCCTCACTCTCTGTTCTGGTTGAACTGCATATTTCTGCAGGTCCTGGATTGGTGTGGTTTCCGCTCAAATGGCACCCAATTAGGATGTCTAAATTGCTGCATGGTAACAAAGTGGAAACTGCCATGGGGGAAAGGCGAGATCAGATCAGTTAAACTTTTCTAGACAGCATCACCCAAAATGTCGACAGTTGAAAACCTTTAAAGAGGACACCAAAAGTGAGAGATGTTTCTCTGGTATATATGTGCAAAAGTGTGTCTAATTCTAACCTCAAAACTTTGCACCCACGAGCATTTCAATTTCAAGCTCTCCAACCAAAATTAGATTCGACCAAGAAAATTAAATAAAGGCCGCAACGGCAACAACCGCAAAACACCATTACCAGAGATTGAAACAGGACTCGAAACACGAGACCGAACCATATTTGAAAACATCCAGGCAGCAGCGGCAAAAAGCCGACAGGTACTATCTACAGGAAATATGGTTATAGTAGCGTCTGGTAGAAGTATAAGAAATGTGTTGTACATTCAGGGGACATTGAACAGGGGTGGGGGGTTTCAGAGTCGAGGATCTCCAATCTCTAGCGAGAGCCACAATAAGGGTGGCCATAGATAAAATGGAATGGGGAAAGTGGATAGAACACCTTCACCCATTATAACAACAAACACTTTAGAATCAATTGAATTAAATTGTCGGTTTGGCCTCGCCAAGTCTTCCAGGTAGCCCTGTGTGGAAGGTCCCGGAGGACAGTCTTTTGTAAACAGTAAATCTCATGAACGTTCAACCCTGGTTCGAAAAACACTTCTATCTGTTTGCTAAGTTTGTCGGTTCCTTTGCTTCTGATACGACAATAAATTGCCGTTTTGCTAACAAACTTCCGGGAACTGAACTACACTAATTCCGAAGACATGCAAACACTAAAAATCCAGGTGTGGTCCAGAAAGAAGAAGAAGAAGTATCCTTCATAAGTTTGTCCAGTCAGGTATGGTGTGTGCAGGCAAAGAACACTTTCATCCTTCGGACAGGATGAATTAATTGAATTCGACTTTATTTGAAAAGTTTCACTTGCATCCAAATGAAACTTGTTTGCATTAAACGTAGTTAAAATTCACAAACAATTTTTTTTTTTATTTGCTCAATGTTTTGTATCCAAATTTTAACAGAAGCTAATTATTTATTACTTCGAATAATAACAAAATCCGATTGGGACTGACTTTGTTGAGTCAATTTCTACCTAATTTGAAGAATCACTCGTACGTGATTTTTGCCAGGAGTGATTATCAAAAATCCACAAAGGAACCTTATTTAGAGTTCATGATAAACACCCAGCGGTTTTCCACTGTACAAATTCTAATTAAGCTCATCAACATTATAGATATAGTATTAGTATAGTATGTAACTACGGAATGAAAGAAACTTTTAATTAGGAGTCTGAATTTATTGAATTATTGCGCTTAAAATTGAAAAATTCAGAAGTTTTTCCGTTTTTATTTGTTGCAAACACAAAGCCAAACATCGAGTCTATTATTTTACAGCTACTTTACTGGAAATATAAACATCTAATTGGATGGTTTTCATGGTATCGGAACTTTTCGTACTAAATTACTGTGTCCTGAAACACAATCCCGAAGCGGAAGGCAAATGAGGAAGTATTGCTTTTGGTTATTAATTGGCTGCAGACGTTAAAGGAGTTCATTCTCATGTGGGACAAATTGGACAAATCGTATCCATGACAGTTGTGTCCTGGCCAGATCCCATTTCGAATTCCATTTTAGAAAGGTATATTTTTGAGTCTCTCTCTCGAATGAGTGCAAATAGCTTCAAGATTCTTCTGATTGCTTTCGACTAATTCTGCAAGGTAAATGTGCAGCTCAAACGATGCTCTTGTGATAATATATATACAATGCATTCAGCCATAGCAAATTACGGTGAAACAGAGTAAAAAAGAGGGCCGGGGGGAGAAGGAAGGTGGATGCAACAATTTTCGTTCAATGTTGTGCACAATGTCGGTAGCCACTCCACTGCCCCGGGAATTTTATTTGAATCCCATACTCGTTCCGCTAGAGTAAACACTATCTATGGCAAACTTAACGTCCATTGTTCTATCGAGTCCAGCCCGGGTCGATAGAGCGTGGCATAGGTGTGTTTCTACGTTTTGGTTTTGTGAGCTCGGCTGGGTGACCTTTGAGCGGTTTTTACGATAATCTCTACGTGATATGAAAATCAAGAGTCGACTGACTCCATGGATAAAAATCACTTCAGATAATCCTCAGATATACATCTACAGCAACAAATGCACCGATTCAAGTAATTCCTTCGTACCATAATATATAGAAAATCCAGTTAAGAAAAAGAAGGAGAGTCCTGCAAAAGGGACAATAATTCACTACTCGAATTATCTCCACAAGATTAGACTAAACAAAGTGTCCATTACAGAACTGAGGCATGCAATTTCTGAATTAATTTCCATTTTGAGGGAAAAGGTTACTTGAACTGATCAACAAATGTGCGCTGTGCCAGAAAACAGAGAAACGATGGGTTTTGCCAGCGGCTAAATTAATTTAGCTTAACATCCAAGGACTTCGATTTGGTACTCTTCCACAATTTCAAATGTTGGGGTGGAAAAAACGAACAAAAAAATATATATATTTATATATATATATATCTTAAAGAAATAATTAAACCAATTATTTGCATTTTCGCCTCGATTTCCTTATTTACGTCATGGATTTCACCTTCGGTTTTCATTAATTTGCAAATAAATTGTGGGATTACTTTATTCCGTGATTATGAACGTTTCCATCATTAAGCCAACGTTCGTTTTGTTCCTTCAGAATCACGAAATGGCAAACGAGTCAATCAATAGATCCATTTTGGAAGCCACACAGCATCCAATACTTTATTTCCTCATTATCGAAGTTGAGTTAAATTTAATTTTTCAAGAAATTTTAAAGACATTCAATTTATATTTTCTTTTTATACTAAATACCCTAAAGTATTGATAAATATGATGAATTTTCGTTCTATTATATTTTATTGGAAAATATTATGAAATTATCAAGAAACGTTGATAAAATTATTGTCACAATATGATTATCGATTTCACCGGAGTGGTTTTGTTTAACTATTCCTTTAAGGTCTAAGCAATGAATATTGTATAACGTATAGATAGATGTTTCCAAAAATATTTGCACACCTGGTTATGTGAGATTGCAATGAAACGTGTTCTTTAAAATGTTTAATTTGACTATCGAACAGTGATTCTGTGTAAACAAGCAATGCTAACAATTCAATGTATTCAATATATATTCTAAAGAAATATATCGCTACCACAAACTGGTACAGGTCTAATAAAAGCTGTCCTAGCATCCAGTGTGGCCACTTGAACACAAAAATTTTAGTTTTCTAAAGCCCTGTAACAATTCAATTCAATTGAAATTCATATTTGAAATAATTGGATATGAATGAAAATGATGAATAAAATCATCATTTTACCATGACATTGATAACAAGAGGCCAATTTTACCATTATGCGTGCAATTATAATGAACTCCATTTTGATACATATCGTAAAATGTATTGAAATGTTTATGCGCTAGAATTCAATTAGGAAGGTATAATTTATCTCAGTGCAGTCATTCCTCTTGTGTAGCATCACAAACAACAAAATCCTTTCTAATTGGCCATCTGAATAATTTTGTTACTAGAGCTAGCAAAACATTTGCCTGAAACTTAGCAGATATTAGAACAGTGCATATGAATGACGCCAAATCGCGTCGCCACGTCCGCACTAAGTGCATATATCAAAGCCCTATCAACGGGTTATTGAATCAAGTGCGACACAAAACAATTTAAAAGGCTCTTCTGCTCTGGAACGAAAACTGATAGACTGCTTCTCAAAATATTTTGTGGCTGTATAAGGATTCCCTGTAAGCATCCACTCACTTAGCGAGGCACTATAATTCATTTAAACTCTAAATTAAATTTACCAACCCTAAAACATGTCACAATGAGGTTATCAGTTCAACCATAATTTACGGCTGTGTTTATACGGTGGTAAATGGATTCAAGTGAGACTTTATATATAGTGTTTGTCAGCAGAATTGTGGGCGAGGAGCTGGAACGGATGCGATGAAGGACGACAGTATCTCGCATATGGACGCCTCCATCTAGGTACATTTCATTCTACGCCAAACTGTCTGACATCGAATGAAGCAATGAGTGTGGCTTTGTTTCCGAATAGTGTCCTCGAAGAAACCACAATTGATGGCAACTTTTATCTATTTCCGATACCACATACCACACGTCAAGCCATTTTCTTTGCACGGGAAGTGAGTGAGCCTAAATGTATGCATGACAGAACAATGGCATTGTTAAAAGTTTCCAAGTTAAGGAAAAGTAATTCAGGATGCGCGATGACGGTTAACTACTTGTTTACACATCCACAAAGCGTCATATCCATTCATATCTTAATTAATGTTTATTTGAAAATGAAAGCAGAGGATATGAAACATTGCAACATATTTTTTGACGAATTAAAATAATACTGAGGAACAGCTGTTGCAATCAATATTTTGCGTTTGAAATTGTTCGCCAATGACGTAACAATTCTAAAACAACAATTGAAAGAGATTGAGAAATGCATTATATTTCCAGATTTCTGAAGCTATAAAATCTATTTATAGTTATTAGACTTTTACGCAAACGAAAAAAAAACTCCATACATACATAATGGTGAAATTAATCAATTGTAATTGAAAACAATCAGTGCTTGTCGCATAATCAACAAGAAAACATATTTTCTTTGTTTTTTTCAAACAGTGTTTGCTGATTCATCCAAAATGGCATTAAACAAATAAAAATGCACTTCAATTTTGATGAATAATTTACATTATTTTTTTGACTTATTCCTGGAGCAGTTGCAATAGTCTTGAAGAGTTTTGAATATTCCATGATTCCATTTTTAGGAGTTGTGGAAATAAGAACGGAAAACGCAAATCTACGTCATTTGGAGGTTGAGTTTAATTTATTCCTGTAAAAATTAACCATTTCGATCATGAAAAAAGAACGTGCGAAATTTGATTCTGGGAAACAATAGCTGAGTTGCAATGTTTAGCTCAAACTACCTTGAAAGTGATGCAGTCGTTTTATTTTCTTTGTTTTGACGCTGAATTTGCATTTGAATGAGTTGATTATCCTCATATTGATTTTAGTGGGGGAATTCGTAAGATAAAATTCGAGATTTGGATGTGCTCAAAATGCGTGTCATTTTTTAACGCATGACCAAATTGAATTTCATGAACGAAAAGGAAGTTTATGCGTGAAACACTCAGGTCTAGGGTTTGGTGGAATACTTTTTAAATAACTATTTGGGAAATGTGTAAGTAAATTGTTTTTTTTTTTTTTTTAACACTTACCTCGCAGTTTTGTATAACTTCCGGAAGTCCTTAATATGACGTTTTATAATAAAATTGGTCCGCACAAATTACCACAAAATCACCACATAGCTCGATATCCCGATCGGGTACTGCAGCAGCTGCAGCTGCTTAACTGTGCAAAAGCAAACTGATGGGAAAAATAGCGACGAGTCATCACAACCGCACCACTTGAACTTTTTATCGCACCTCGGAAAATCTATGCGCCGCCGGAGCTCAGTGCGGACAGCAATTTAGGGAAATAATGTAATCGCCGTTCCGAAATGAACTGAAATCACTTTCAGGTAGGCTAAAAGCTGGTAATGTCGAAGCTTACTGAACCATCGAATTTGTTTCCGGAAATTACAGTTGCCGGAGGGGGAGAGGGAGACCTCTCTACTCCCCCAAAATGGGTTGCGCGCAATTTCAACCGCCGAGCATGACAACAAGAGACAATTCATCCAGAAAACTATGAAGATGGTCCGGTCCGTTTTTGGGGGACAGTAATTGAAGCAGAGGCGATCTACACTTGAATAAAATTCAGGCACTGTAAGTGGCGCCAATTGTTTGATGTCCAATGGACAGAAACGGATCTGAAAGAAAATCACGGCCGGACACCTTGCAGGAGGAAGCTCGACCACGTAATATTGTGCAGCGACAGCAGGAAGTGTCCGTCCCTGAATCTCACTAACCGGATGCTGTCTACACGGAATTCCCTTTACCCAGTCACGTGAGACCATTTCTCATTATGGTCCGGGGTCGAAGCGTTGGACATATTTCTACAACAGTTACAGTGTGCCCGACTCCTCCCCTACCCCCTATCCCCCCCCTTTCGATTCGGGACGCATTGTTCCGGATGCCATTGTGCCGGGGCGGTTGGAGGCACAACGCGCGATTGCAGCCGCTACCAGCAGAGCGCTCTAACGTGGAAAATAAGAAGCAACCGAATCGTAACGGCCCAACCTATCCTCGCCATTGTGCCGTACTCGCCGTGTGCACAGATTCGTTTAATTCGTTTCATTACAGTTCAGTGACTATTTGGGTTTAACAATCGCTTATCAATGATTTGTACTTAATGCCAGCGGTCGTCGTCGTGAACCAGGATGGGGATTGGGGATGGCACCCGGCGGTCGAAAGACTGTCGACAAGGGACGCCACTGGGGTTGCCCGGCTGCTATTTACGATCAAAGCACCCTGTCGGAGTCGGAGCAGCCTCTAGGCGTCGCCCATCCTTGGGTCTGGAATCCTATCGAGCACGTCCGTACCAGGTCCCGCTTAGATGCCCGCCATGACCAGCCCGCTCACCACCCCTCGGTCCAGCAAATTATGAGAGTGAATTTAAATTTTATGAGCTCTCCTTGATAACGATCATTTGCCCGCTCGAATTTATTGTCCAGGGTTCGTGGGGATCTGTCTTCCAATCGAGGCGTTACGCGTCCCCTCAACCCCCCTGCAGAGGTACCCCACGATTGGTAGCGCCATCTGTTACGTCAGGACGAGTTTACAAATTGTCGAAAGAAAATTACATGAACCCGGATTTGTCCAGTGCGAACGGTTGTTTCGAGTTCCTCCCCTAACAAATATCACATCCTGTATACAGGGATAACGATTTAATTCGGAACTCAAGCGCCCATTTACATCCCTGAATAATTGTTTAGAGGGTCGCTGAAGGAACACTAATCCAAGTTTACTGATAACATCAATTAATTGGGTCAACAAATCTGATTTCGATTTGTGTCAATCATTGTGAGTGGCGAGAAAGGCTCTTTTCAAATCAATATTTGTTGTTTGTGTGGTACAAAAGCTCTCTAAGTATTTATAATTTTAATTGAAGAGTGTTGATGGATGATTTATTATAAACTTTATCTGGCAGAGTGCTGCATTCCAGCGATTGTTGCATGGAACAATGATTTTGATAACTCCAAACCATGCCCAGTATTTCATTTAGAAAGACACCAACCGCTAATAATACAAAGCTCTGGATTTTGAACTATTTAAAATGTACTTTTTAATTTTTATGCACATGCATAGTTTCAAGAACTTAAAAGAGAGAAAGTTGGTTTTGCGTCTAGATAAATTTGGAAATTAGAGCAGCTTCATAAATAAAACCCTTTCCAGTAGTTTCCAAACGTTTTTTTGCCCTGACTTGATATACTAGAATTGTTTCAGTGTTTTGTCTATTTTTCCTGCAAGCTTACGTGAAATGATTTTCGCAAACCTTAATTGGTATTTAAATGACTTGTTATCTTATAATGCAATGATATCCAATTTAATTCCAGCAAATTGTGTTCGGGCTCATTTTCAGAATTCTCATTGGTGGATATAATTACAGAAATGCCGAGATTAATTTTCAAGTTCCCAATCAAGTTCTAGGCGTGTCTAGGAATGAAAATTTCCTTGGGCTATACATGCCCAGGATCTGGTCGTTTTGCCCGTAAACTCAATTTCAGGACAATTACCAAGATTTCATTTTTTATTCTACACGAAGTTTAATTAATTTTTTTCCTCATTTTTTTTTATATGTCGCATTTAATATTTCTTGGAAATTCGCACCTCTTGCCAGGTTTCTTTAGAGTTGAACACCTTTTGGGTGAGGTTACCGACGGCAGTGCCTCCAGGACTCTGCGAAGCTATGAAGCAGGACACAATTTATAGTTTGCAGCCATTTATGTGGTCGTTAAACGAATGCCTTCCCTAGGATGAAATGTGTTTTGTAATTAAGCTTTGAAATTGGTATATTATAGCTTGGATGGGGTTGCAGAAAGTGCAATCTTGAGGAAAATTTAAAAATTTCTAGTCACCGAATGAGCTGTAGGGGATTAAAATGCGAACATTACAGCTGGTATCGTGTTATTAATCTTTTTTTATGCGACTTTTAGATAAATCTGAGGCACTTACAGTTCTTCAGTAAATAAAGAGAAAACAACACACGAAAAAGTTTTACAAATTTCGGTGCTGACAGGATTTTTCGCGATTAATTCTACAACTTCTATAATTTGAGGAATTTTAGCTGGATATATTACAATAGTCAACATTTAACAAAGAGCTCTTTGATGTATTCGTATACACAGATAATTTGCTTAGGTACTAAAAAATTGTTACCAAACTTCCCTTTCATAGATAATATCGAATAATAATATTTCAGACCGGGGAAGAAAGAAAACAAAACTAAAGTTGAAGAGACTCCAGAATTATCTAGCTACTTCCTCTAATCAACTTGACCGCTGTCAGGAGTTTCTGGATGAAAATATATAAATTTTAAATTATATTAAGGAAAGTTTTATAAATGCAAAGCACCAAAGTAACAGATTAAGTTAATCTCAAGTTTAACAAATTGTGGAGACTACATTGTTTCGTAGAAAATTATCACGTTGAAAGGAACTTCAGTTTAGCGATTTGGTTTGTTTATGAATTCTGTAAAGCTAAGAAGTTTCTTTACTAGAAAATCTGTTGGGAGCAACTTTTCAATATTGTTCAAACTTGAAAATTAACAAAAAGTCTTACATAAATCATTAGAAATTTTTATATTAAGATTGAATACTTACGTAAACGTCAAGATTCAGAAAAATATCACTGAATAAATAAGAAATAAATAAGAAAATATAAATTCAATAAAATATTTTTCAGAAAAATACAAATGCAGTTCTCGAATGGGAAAATCAAATTTGTTCAAATGTCATACCGTACGGAATTGATATTATAATGATATTAATAGATTTACGATTTCTCATCCGTTAACCGCCACGAAAGGATAAGACTCGAATAATAAAATGACTTATAAGTCATTGAAAGAGGAAATCATTTATTTAACATCTTACGCCTCTCCAGTGGCAGGTTAAATTGAACGTTGAGCGTGTTCCAAATGTGAACCACTTTAAGCTGACGAAATCCCTCAGCTTAATCCTACAATTTTCTTCAAAGCATAAAAGGGTAGAAATCAGGATCTCAATAATCTCTCCGTTCTCATATGATGATGCGATTACCCGAAGAATACTATCTTCGATTTAATAACAAGAAACTTTTATAGGGCTGCCTTCTCCGCCATTCCGTGCCAGGCTTTTTAATATGAACGTTGGAGCCAAGTTCATCCGTCGAGCTCAGCTGTCTTTTCTGCGTCGCTGAAGGCCGGAACATCTCGTTTCATAGTTTCCCGATTTTTCTCAAATCCTATAGGACCTTCCATTCCAACCAGAATATTTCGTTTTCCATGCCCTTTGCTCATTCTCGCCGACATCCCACACCCTTCTCCATCCATTATTACCATTTTTTTTTTAAATAACTTTAATTGAACAAAAAGCCCGAGAGTATCTTCGGAGATTACGCGATTTGGACATCTGTGTGATTGTATAGGCCCAAGGTCGGGTAGGGGGAGTGGGCTAGGAAATTGGTTGACTGCAAAGGAGCGAACAATGTGTTGCCATCGAGTTATCTGATGACAGCATCTAAACTGATAAAAATATTTGTATTTTAAAAGGGGACGTTTTTCTTCGGAGCACAAAAATTTCGTCGGTTGGTTTTTGTTTTTTGTGTTGGTCCTGAAAAACTGAAAAAGTTCTTAATTAAACTTTGTTGAATTGAGTGGATAGAAAAATTTGGTTGAATGCTGGAGTGGCTTTATAGCAGTTTTGTATCTTGCAAAATGGTCCAATTTGCCTGTCGACACACACACACACATGTACGTAATGTTAATCTAGACGTGCCAATATCCCCCACTAGCTTAATCTCGGCACGCATTCCTGTTATTGCAGCCATGCAATAGGTTGTCCCAGTGCCTCCCACGTCCGCATTAGCTTCATCCCGGCAGGTGGCAATAGAATGGGATTAGGGAGCTTATATCCTGTGCCTAAAACGATTTTCATCACCGATTCCACCGCACCGCATTGCACACATGCAACAACACTTCTACTTGCCACACCAGGATTGTTCCGCTGTCCACGGATGCTGCATTTGGGTGTTCAGCCGTGCAGCTTTTTACGCTTAACCGTGTAACAGGACTACCGTTAGGATATCATGAGCACTAATATATTTTCCCAGGGCGGGGCTCATTCCATCTTTGTTTTTTGGGACTTAGCATCAGTATACTCTGGGTGCACAGCATATGTGTTCGATAAATTGTTGCCTCAACTATTTTCGAGGATTAAAGTTCCGAAACAAGATTAAGAGATGGTATATGCATTATGCACCCCTACAGGATGCCATTGGAGTGAAACTTTAACCGACCTGTTATGGATTCTTGACTATTTTTGGTTGTGTTATCTGTTGTGGCAAACGTTGATTTTTTATGTTTTTAACACACGTTTGTTCACATACAAACTCTTACTGCGGTTTTTCCTCATATGGCGGATATCTTTGCAATCTCGTCTGGATCCTTGCAGACTAGATTATCATGAAACACAATAGAAGTGTGCTTGAATTTGCATTTAATGCACATATCCTGAGCTTGCGGCACTCAAGACTAAACGTTGCTTGACTAATAAAATCCCTCTTTGTAAATGGACTGATTTCATATTATAGCTACGGACAACCACTGAATTTTAATACAAGTTCGACTGTTGCAATTCGTTCTTAGTTATTGTAGAAATGAAGTCCATTTATGTAAAAACAAAACTGTTTTACGAAAGTGTGCTATGCGGGTAAAAGACTGTAAACACAATTTTGTTCATATTTTGTTCTTAAGGTGCCCATTAAACTGTATAATGCAGACATTTTACAATTCAGAACAACCATTAAAAACACCGATTGTAAAACATATTCAATTCTGATGTTGCAGATATTATTTGTTGAATTATTTCAAGATAATAGTAGAGCGATGAACATAGTATAAAAACTAAGCCTTGAATGAATATTTTGAAGTCAATATGTACGTTTTGTTAGTCTTTGACCTTTTCTCTTTGTAATCCCAATAAAAATAGTGTAATTTATTGCATTTTCTTCTTGTTGACTTCAGAACAACTTTGAACGTCACTCAATCCGATTTCCGTTCTTCTTTTAGTGTCGTCAAGTACATGGAACACTTTTTTCCATTATTTCGTACGTAATTCACTTATGGTAAAAATTTTCACCTCCCAGTTGATTTGAATGCTCCGCAGATTCCCTTCAACTCTTCCGTCTTTGAGAACAATTCCCTATGCCCTTCGCCGGCACTCAACGGTCTCCCCACCCACATCCGTATGACATTTGTTCAAAAGGATAAATCTCCGGGCAGAGATATACACTGTAACGTAATAATTTTCAATAGACTGGATGGAAGTGTTCCTCTAAGCGGCTGACAGAGTCATGGATGTGGAGCTCGGCATTAGTAAAAATTCATCTCCATTCATATTCATCCGCTGAAAGGGATGAAAGTCTGTCTGATGTGTCACATATTCCTCGCCCATTTTAAAATGCGACGTGTATCCTTTTATCCAGTCCCATCTAACAGTCATATCAGTATTTCAATCTATTATTCGGAAGCCGCCTAAATCAGGGTTGATGTCGGGGTAGAGTGTCCCCGTTTTGGAGATGACGGAGGTAATGAAATAAAAATTGCCATTTTCACTTCAATTCATAGGAACACTTTAATGGAACTCTCTGCCCCCCCCCCCCCCCCCCCCCCTGCTCCCCATTATATCCAGACGACCCCGTCATTGTTGCGAACTTCTCAACGTTTTTCGTATCTTTGGCGAGCAAAAGCCAACAAAAAAAATAAACTTAACCGAAACTTAAGAAGGATTTCGAAAAACTTGTAAAGTTTACTTAAGTTTTCATTCAATCAAAATGGCTTCCCAATTTACAAGTAAATATTTAAAAAATTCTAATCCTATTAAAATGAAATTATTATTTTTTGGATATTTATTCTTTTTGAGTTGTGATTGGATTCTTTCGGTAATTAACAAATAGTGAAAATTTTACAAATTTTGAATGATTTCAAATATTAAGTGAACTTATAAGTATTATAAAAAAACCTATGCTTGAATGAAACAATTAAATTAATTTTTTATCAATGATATTTATAGTTGCAAGTACATCAGATACTAAAAATTACGACTTATACAATATAATGAATTATATTGTAATGACAAAAAAATTTCAGTTGTTACATGATTGGAAATAAGTTTTCAAACGCTTGCGTTTGAATTTAATAATATTCTCATCTGTTGATTAAATAGTTTTAACTTCTATTTTTGGATAATATAATTTAAACCAAAACAACAAAATTTTCTTTTTGCGATACTCCCACAGAGACATCATAAAAACTGACTTTTTAAAAACTTATTTGACACTTTTAAACTTTTCTGAAATCCAGCTAGCGCGTTCCGCAATCAAATCAAACGATGAAAAAAAAATGAAAAAAATTCTGCTTTACAAAACATTGCAATTAAGGACAACAGAACTAAGTCGAACTTCTTTGCTACCATAATTATGCAGAAAGGAGTTGCGAAGTTGATTCCTAAGTTTTCTGTTTAAATTATGAATTCATGAAAAAAAGAGTTGAAGGAGGCAATGGTTTGGGTACACAATTTTCGGGGACTGTATCTTCTTATCCATGGTAATTTAGGATGCTATGAAAAAAGGTTATTCGTTGGTGAAATTCATCCCCCAAGTTAAACAAGTAAATCAAGGCATTTCGTGTTGGGGATTGGTTTCCCCTGCGGCACTCACCAGAATTCTATTAAATTTGGGAGACACATCAGGCTCTAATTGAATTCAGCTTCATAGTTGTAATTAAAACCCACGCTCCGTGTTGCCGAGGGCAGCGAATATTCGGGTGTACACGAAAACGCTTATTTGAATTTGTTTCCAATGTATCATTTTATTTCCCGCTGATCAGATAATTTATTGGAACTTTATTGTATTTCAGGATGGCCGTACGATGATTTGGTAGCGGTGCAACATGCAATATGCAATCTTACAGCTTGTCCGGGAGCTGTCCTGCAGCGATTTTTTTGGGCAAAACCGATGTATTTACTGTGGTTTTTGGGTGGCGAAATTCAAAAACCACTAACAAAAAAAAATACATGCACCTAAATAAAATAATTCAGAATAAGTGGTTCCGCGTTCCGCCACGTCAACATCATGCCATCCATTTTGCATAGACATATCACGCAGCCAACAGTGCTTGTGAATGATCTCTTGCCGCCGGCCATCAAAGTTATAACTTCACTTGAAAATTATGGGAGATTTAGTGGCAAGAAGAAGGGGAAGTACTCAACACTGAATATTGAAGTTACTATGCCAAGTGATGTCAGTTATTAAGACAAGGCAGGTGGTAGCGATTTTATGTAGTTAGTACGGTGTTAATTCGGTTAATTTATGGAATGTTCCCTTCGGTTAAGGTATATTAAGTTTCATTTTATAGCTGTCAGTGATGTTCCTTAATACCAAAGGGGGACCGTCTTCAGTTGGCTTGTATACGTAGTTAATAATTGCTTTTAAGGTTCCCACCAGCGACGTTTTGTTGATTGAAGAATGTTGAAGATTTTCGATGCCACATGCTTTTAATTGCACTACGGAACAATTATGGATAGTTTATGTTCAGGTTTATTAGGAGACATTTTCGTTCAATGAAGTATGGTTTATAGTCAGAGAGTTTTTATGATTTAATACAATACTTGATGAGGTTTGTTCAACTCTTTTCTATTGTGTCCTTTATGCACACAATATATTTTTAATTTTGTGCACTTATGTACTTTATAATTTTATTTATAGATTTTTTTTATAATGAGAACACTGTTTTTAAGAAAATCATGATTTCATTTCAAGCTTAGACAACAGGAATTCATTTGCCATTGTTAAGAAAATAATGTGTGAAATGAATGTTTAATAAAAAAAAAGGGAAAATAGATCTAGTCAACATTAATTGCTATAAGTGAATAATGATTGGCCAATAACTGGTAACTGTAATACTATTGTAAACTAATGCCATTAAACAGTCGCTTAGTAATAAATTCAGATTAAATAAGTAAAACACCACCACAATATTAATATATCCGTCCGATTATGAAATATCAAAACTTTTAGGTCCGTTAATGTATGATTATAACTTATATTTCTACAGACTTTGGTTTAAGCGGAAAGCTTGCTCAGTTATCCTTTTCGTTGAGACTAACATATGTTTTTCTCAATAATCATGTAAAGCACAAAACAAAAATACTTATATTGTTAATGACTCAAAAATGAAAACCTATTATCTATGTTTTGTCAAATGAGAAAATACATTCAATGGTAACCAAGTTATATTTTACTGCCACGCCGCGCCGCCGTGACGGCGACATCCACGTACCGAGTAGTGTCGCTTGTTTGGCGGCTTTTGGTTACAAAGAGTTAATCCAAAGTTGTAAAGAGAAGTATTTTTCTACGTTTTTGTTAACTCATTCTACATTATCATTTGGTGTAAAATAAACCTGACGTTTTCTCAAATCTGTATATTTGGATAGAGTAATCGCATCTAACTTCACAATCTCAAAAATGGAGTCTAAGATTGTTTTTCTTCTCCAGGTGTTTGTTATATAACGCGCATTATTGTGCACACATTTAGCAAGAATGTTATTGAAAACAATGTAAATACTGTGTAAGATGCTTTGGAAACCGAGTCATAAGCTCAATGTCTCACTCACTGGCAGAGTAAGTGATAAAAAATCGCGCCCTGAACTGGGTTAAAAACTTTTCTTGTTTAAACTTTATCACTTGGAAATTTTATTTTTGTTGTAAACCGATGTGCGTCGATGGTATTACGGGTGCCATCTATTTGTACGGATCCTCTAGAATTTCTGTTGAAAATGTTTTTTTCTTACAAAATTGATTTACGTACTCATTTCGGAAGAGTTGGAAGGAGGGATGCTGATAAGAAGCTATTGTAATGGACTTGAAGGAAATGTTGGTGGGGTGGCGATGGCAGAGTAAAACTATGCTTGCGAAATTTATTTACCAGGAAGGTTAAATTTAACTTATCCTACCTGAAATTTTGTAGACGTTCCATGTTGTTATGGTATTAAGTATTTTTCCCCACCCCAGGCTGTCTGTACTTTAAGCCGTTTTGAAGGGTGCTGAAGTGCAAGTAATTTGCAGTTTACACAAATTCGACAACTCGAAAGTAGTAGTAGCTCAAGATGAGATTATTAACTTTGGTAAAAAGCGAACGTTACATCAGAATGTGGCAAAGCGATTCCACTGACATCAATATGCACAACTTCCCGAAACACTGCAATGTCTGTTTTGTATTTATCATTAATCATCGGCTTTATAAGTTTAATTTTAAGTGGTGCTAGTCAAAAGTTTACCGACTATAATTGCCTTCTTAACGTTTAAGTAGTTTTATTATCAGATTAACAGTCTTATTAAAATTGTAAACCGGATTTCATGAAGTTTGCATGATTGTAATGCTTTTACAATTATGAAAGTTATAGTGATTCTCGAAATTTCATAAATTTGAATAATTTAGAACAATGGATGACAAACCATTAAATTTCGCAAAAAGTTTATCTTAATATTGAACTTGTTGAATTTGATAATGTGAATTAAACAATAAAAGTCAATGATTGGAAAATTTCTGGGGAATAATAACGTTAAGCTTAATTTTAATTAAATAAGTATTAAACAATAAAACAGTTCTGGATAATTAAATTTGAATATCACAATTTTTAATACGTTTTAAATGTGTGTCTGTAATAATATTATTTGAAAATACTCTTCAGAACTTCTTAAATTACCGCTGATGGTCATTGAATTGCTCTGAAGCAATATTGTGACTTTGAGATGAGCTCAGAAGTATGCAAACAACAACAACTTACAGCACAAAATTTGAAAACGTAGGGACAAAAATGTTTATCAAGTCTCGTAGATACTATAACCTCTTCATTATATTTAAAGTGAAATTGAAAGATAAACGTGAATACACCCCTCTGAAATTGTTTCATCAAAAACCTAAAAATTACTGCTTAACAGGTAATAACGTCATTCTTTCAATCCAGGAGTGAGTCCTGGCCCTTACAGCCCGAGGGTTTCGCAGTTATCAAACATGAAATCACATCATCTCTTTATCCACAATTTAGGTGTAGGGGAAAATCCAGAAAAAATCCACTGTCAACCTTAACCCGGCGGGTACCCAAATATCCATCACTGGAAGTAATAAGGCGGCAGCCACAACTTGGATGAATGCTGAGACGTCGCAAGAGTGTTTGCGGGTATCTTGCTCCACGGCTCGTATGGGCAACCGTCTTCTGAATGACTTCCATTTTCATATATATCCTTATTGGGAGCCATCTTCCAGGTGGCTCTTGTTGGGGTGTCACAGTGCACACAGAATCACTCTTCTCGCACATACCGCCCACTCACCGTTGTCTGTGGAATAAGTGATTGCGAATGGAAATCATACAGGAAGTGAAAAATCCAGAGATGAAATCCTTGCCCCGGGCCATTCTTGATTCCTTTTATGCTAACACGGGCTTCGGCTTATGGCTCCATTCGGGTCTGGCAATGTGTGCGTGCAGACGGCTCTACATTTATTTAAATGAGTGTTAGTAGGCCATGTGAGGGGACAAAAAAAAAATAAAGAAGATTTTTTTGGCAAAACACTTTTCGAGTTCGCCACAAGCATCCCTTGCCCCATCGGCACCCTCAGACCGTTGCTGCTCACTCGCTTAAATTTTATGGGCAACAACAATTTGCGGCAGTAACACTTGGGTGCGTGCTTGGGGGTCTTGACTCCACAACGCTTGTCGACCTCAAGCGCGCGACTATAAATTTCGCATTTTAAGAAATCACGGCACCCTTCGACTTATTTATGAGTTATTTCCGATCTCAATTTGATGGCCCAGACTTGAGTTCGTGCCGGGTACAAATGGTCCATATGTGGGTTATCAACGAGCATGAAGAAGTTAGAAAAATTTGACAGTTCTCTGGGAGATGGTGAAGTCGAGCAGACATCCACAAGCGACGGAAGGATCCAAGGACGAAACTCGGAAACAATTTAAGGGGCCGTAGATTTTGGTAATAAGGATGCTGGAAAATGCCTGAAATAATCAGAAGATCGTCAAATTTGAAGAGGGCATAGGTTTACGATCCGAAAGAAAAAGTCAAAAATGTGTTGGAATGGTTGAAGAAATTTTAAGCATCTTAAAAAGGAAATTGTTATATCAAATCTAGAGTTGGTAACTACTTCAAAATGTTATAAAATCCTTCTTTTCAAGCACCCACCTCCGGGTGTACCTGGAACGGAAACGAATAATCTTATATTGAACTCAAACACCAAAAAGATTTAAAACAGGAGCACATCCCTCAGGGTGGCTTGTGCCAACACTTTTTGCAACAGTAAACAAAATTAGTTGAACGATGAGTGAGGGCCCCTGACTGAGGGGCACACATGAAAAATAACTAATCGAAAAGGATTTAACCAAATTGATTGAGAGAGAGAGAGCTCTTTGTTTGGATAGGACCGAAATGAGACAGAACATCCACATTCAATGAGTCCTGTACGCAAATTGGGCAAGTTCTGCTGGGTGCAGGATGGATTTGTCGGCTTAGGCAAATGCTGCGCTTTCTTGGGGCAAATCTTATTATCGAAATCCTTTTATTGATTTCAAAATTTGAAATTGGATGCGATTGTTCTATGGAAATCTGTTAATGCTGATCTCTTTGTTTTAATTTTTCTTATAGAAAAAAGTAAGTTGGAATATTTTACTGTGATTTAAATCCGTTTAATGCCTTTAGATGTTTAACGTATAACTTATTAAAAGTATACTATCTTAATAAAAAATTCTTTGATTTTATCGACGTTTTCGATAGTTTGTTATGCCGACGGGCTGACATTGCGTTCGTCATCCTCAACGGACTCATGACCAAAAGTGGAGCGTTTGTGCCACACAGAATCACTTTGAAATGTCTCCAAGGACCTCGCATCATTGAATCCGTTTTTAACAAAAAAATTAATGCAAATCCATTGATTCAAAGCTAATTCATTTTACAAAATCGACAACACGCGCAGAGGTAGATGTTTTCAAGATGGCGTCGTAACTTTTACAAATGTTAAGCTTTGAAAAGAATAACAGTGACAGATGTGACAACCTAACAAAAAAAGTACTAAAGTCGGATGGTTGAGAGCGTCACAAGATGATCATTCCTGAAACTTTTTGATCAAGGTAGTATTTTGTTAGTAATTATAAATTGTCCGTATTGCAGAATGTGCATGTGATAATTAAGTTTATGAAATTTTCCAACAACAAAAAATATGCGAAATGATTAAAAAAAATTTGCAAAGAAAACTGACTAATATTCTATTGCTTATCTCCGACTTTTTCCCCAATTTGAAAAAAATACACATCCGTGCGCTGTTTTAGATACCAGAAAGTAAAGTAATTAGAGATAAAAAGGTATGAATCAAATATATTTTTAATTACAAAACTCTACTGAAACTCTTAATGTTTTTCTCGTCTTAGTGTTTGTCAAAGTTATTCCCCTCTCATTCCTCAAAGGGTTGATGATCATCAAACGATAGCGCTTTCTAGCGCAAAACCAAGAACGGAAGGCCTTGAAAAACGCAATGCAAAAACAATTGCATCGAGGCGATAAACTATGGTTGCGGCACTTTTATCAGTGAAACAAGTCGCCCGAGGATTCGTGGCGAAGGAATAAAATTTTGTCGCAGAACTTTTAATTAGTTTTTGCTTACCTCGAGTGCAATCAGGAATAAAGAAAAAAGAAGAATTGATGCAAGTTCTATCTTTTTCATTTCTTCCTTTTGGAATAAAAATACTGAGAAATTCAAAGTGTATCGAGACAAACTTACAAAGGACCTAACACTGCGAAATATCTGACGTGAATACAAAAAGAAAACGAATTTTCTTGTTACTGAAACAGAATTAAATGACAAAACCGAGGTCTCCATGAAGTGGTGTATCCTATTTGGTGGCCTCGGATGCAGAACGTTCCACCACTTAGGGATTCGCCCGCCCTTAGCCTGTCTTTAGGGGTGGGTGGGTTAATTGAGTTTTAATAGGATTCCGCTAGGTAGAGAAATTGGGTTCGTTTTCGCTTCGAAGTCCTATTTTCAGGCCTGTTCTCAACTCGGTGCACGAAGAACGAAGAAGACAAAGTGTACTTAAAATCGCTTGATTTATGTGTGTGGCATTCACCAGTAATGGGCAAAAATGTTACCTCAGCACTGTTGAGGCTTCGGCAGACACCGAAAGGCTATCACAGGACTCCAGCTTAATTTGCAAAAATTTTTTCTCCCTTGACCTCAGATACTAGATAAATTTAACTGAATTAATAAGATTGCAAATCTCTTAAATCAACTTTTTGCGGCTTAACAGAAATCCTTTCTTTTTTTATAACTTAAGAGAATTCTGAAATTGAATTTCTTTATACTGTACTATCATCAACTAGTTTATTAATTATTGTTTTTTGAACTTTTTATAATCTTTGAAGCGACATTATAATGAATTTAAGAAATTTTCATTTAATTACAATAGAATTTAAAATTTGTATTTGTTCGAACCTTTCGGATAATTGCGAGCACGAATTGAAGAGTAGCTAAGTTTCATCGAACTCGCAAAATTTGCGGTAAAGAAATTGTGTTGAAATTTCCAAAAGTAAGCCGAAGGATCACTTCTTTCATTCAGAAGAATTAAGTCACTTCCGCATTTGTTAGTAAACATAATTTATGATGAACAAATAAATCGATAAAGCAAACGCCGGAAACCATTCAATTTCAAATTTCGCAATCACCTGTCGCCACAGATTCACCAAATCCTGTGTAAATGTATTATCATTGTTGAATATCTGCGTAACAGCCTGTCAAAAACGTGTAAACAGTGCGAAAATTGTTCTCCATCTGGTGTTCCAACAAAAACTTCCTTATCCACCAGGGTCTACTAAAGGTGGGGAAGGAAATGGTCCATCGACAATCGGGGAAGCAGTTCAGGGCGTTTGTCGCGTGGTTTTGGAACAACGTTCTTTTTAATGTCTCTGTTCACTGGATGGTCCTAACGCAGAATGTATGTCAATATTACTAAATCGTAAAAAGATTGCTTAAGCTATTTATGAAAATCAGCTTTTGATGTACCTTCGAGACTGTCACTGGTTGTTCCACCTGAATGATGGTCTCCCATCAACTGTTTCACCTTCCCCCATGTTCCAGATTGCTTCGGTGACTGGCCTCGAGCAATCACAATTACATTCCCGTGATCCACAAGGAATACTATATCTCCCAAAGTGACTTCTACTTTATGATTAATCAATTTTATGACCGTCATAAAATCCCGAGAAATGAAGTCAATAGCAACAGTTACTGTGTCACCAGAGCGTGCTGATGGCGAGCAAAAATAGGAAATTGAGTAATTCTAGTGATTTGTCAAAGGATACTTCAACATCTGATGCGGATATAAAGTTCAACATAAAAAATACTCAATACGTCTTATTTCCAGGGAGCAATCGGAATTGAACAATCATTTCGAAAATCTCCATCTCAACGATGTTCACATTGTTAAAAACGTAATTCGAAACTACAGAGTTTAGAATTTAGAATATAACGGATTTTATTTCTGACATAATGACTAAAAGACCGTTCGATAGTAAAATGTGGATTCGAATTATCAGCAGCAGAATTGTAAATAAGAGCAGAGAACTGAGGGTTGACAGGACAAGCACAAGGACATAAAACTTGAAACATGTTAAATATTCCATTTGATGGAGTCATTTAATTTGTGCAAGTCAAGGCGACATTTTCGGAGAAAACAGATATTTTATTGTACAAATACCTGTGGTCGTTAAAAACTCCTTTCTTCCTATGTCTTGTTAAGTATCGGGGAGCATTACACATAAACTATATAATCAAATGGAATTCGGGAAATGTAATCAGAAAAGTATAGTATATAACACTATTGCATGGCAATGTGTTACAATTATCCGGAAAGCAATTCAATACGGAGATTCTAAATGTAATTTACTAGAGTCCTTTTCATTTACATCATCAATACTGAGTCTAATCAGAAGCTTACAAAAAGTGCTTCTTTGAAATTAAGGATATCCGGAAATTGCAGTTGTATATGCTAAGCCAAATGTCATCGATGTGTGTCCTTGTCCATCATCATTTTGGTTTTCTGATTTTTTTGGTGGAAAAGAATCGGCAGTGGATATCAGATCTTAATTAAATCATTTTCACCTTTCGGAGTCCTTAGAAAGTATTAGGAAATTACTGCAAGATACATCTACAGTGGAATTTATCCATGGTGAATTTATGGATCCTGTGATGGGTTAATTAATTCCCTTACAAAAATGTTTTTTACTTTCGGGGAAGTGGACAAGATAAAAACTCGTTCAGTTCCAATGGATCGGTGTGGAATGCGTATTGGTCCGAGGAAATTGGCAGTCTGAATGCAGCAAAAGAATAACAGAGCACTAGACTTGGGACATTACGGGGGAGTTGACAGTCCGCCCTGCTCCCGAGACGTCTTCAGGGCTAATTTGAATTCCACTGAGGACAGTAGGAATATTAATTAGAAAAGCCATTCATTAGCTTTAATTGCATTACATTGGGTCAACTACCTGCCCCCGAAGTTTTGCCGGAAGGATGCGGGGTGGGCTGCCTTTTTCCTAATACTCGCCGCCTTAGGCTGGCAGTTCTAAACTTTTACTACATCTCAAATGAATTTTCTAGCGAGTTTTATGTTTTCATTCCGTAGAAGGTTATTGGGAGAATGTTAACTCTTCTTATCTTTATTAATAAGGATGACGAAGTGCTAATCCGTTGATAGATTGATGAGACATAAAATACCCTCGACCCTGAGCTAATCAGGACAATGCCATCAATGTCTTCAAGCAGTCAATAAAGTTTTTATGGCTTCGCGAACTCCACTCTCCACATTTGGACCTAGAAAAGGAACTCAAAACACTGTTTGAAGATTTTGTTGATGAAAGGAAGAGTTTGATTACTTAAATATAATATTTAGTTTATAGAAAAGGGTTGTTAAAATCAGCAAGTATGACTGCAACTTTTAACAGTCAGTAACTTAATATGTAACTCATTGTTTATTGAAAAAGTATTACACAAATTTAATCTCAGCCATGTTTAAATTAAAACTATTAAATTTTACTGTTATTAATATTCCAAAATAATTTATTCGTTAAAATAGTTTTGTTGTGACTGATTTGTCCAATAGCTATATTGATATAGTGTTCTATCGAAAACATTTGGATTGCAGTTTTATAAATTGCGATAAACTTAAAAAGTATACTGGTTATAATAATTACTAATTAATTAATCAAAGTTTCATTTGATATAACCACTGACTTTGAAAGCAAGAGAACCGAGGTAAAACACATTTATACAGTACACACTTAAAATAATATTCAATGAGACACAGACATTTGTCAGAATCCCTCAAAAAGGTGAATTATTACATTAATTAATGTTGAAATAATTAATTAACTTCTGAAGATATTTTTACTACGTATTTTTGTGCTCGGTTACTGTTATTTAATTCTCGTATTGAATGACAACAAATAATAACTTATGCTGATTATATTAAGAATTGCAAATCATGTTTTTGTAAGACATGCTTTATAAATGTGCCCCGGTTAAAGGCAAAGTGGCGTAAGTCATTCTTTGTCGAAATTGAGTTACGTACATATTTGAATTCTCCTTATTGCAATTCTCATTTTGGTAAGTGATCTAAGTCCTAGCTCACCTGTGGCGCCAACAGGAAAAAAAATGCGTTGCAATCTTTCTGAGCGCTTTGTGAGACAAATTCCAATAAAATTCAAATTATCCCAAAACTATGATTTTTGACTTACACCACTTTGCCTTTAACTGGGCCAAATATACAATGCCTATTTGTACCTACTAGTATAATATAATACAATACAACTGGGATTGGGGTTGAATTTAGTAAAATAAAATTTTATTGAATGAAACGTTTTGAGAACGTGAGAACAGATAAAAAGAATTTAGTTTTCAGCAGTTAAAAAGTCGCTAAAAAGTTCATAATTTATAATTTTATAAATCTGGTCTTACAGCACTGGAATTCGAATGATGTCCTTTCGTGAAGAAATATTGATTTGTGGCATTTAACACAGAGCACCAAAATAAATTTATTTTAATACGAATACAAAAACGAATGAAAAGAAATGATAAAAAACAAGAATCAAATGAAGGCATCGGCAACTGTATGTAGTGAGGAAAATCAGAGGACGAGGAGTGGAATTTTTTTTATTACAGCGCAGAGCGCATTAAGAATAAAATCAAACTTTGGGGGAACACTTAATAATCTTCTTTCATTAGAAATGAAATTTTTTCAGTAAGATGTGCACAAAAAAGGAAAAATATATTTAAAAAAAACTGGAGAAAATAAAGAAAACTGATTAAACAGGTAACTTCATCCAGTCCCGTTTCAGCGAAACTTCTACAAAAGGTGGGAGTCAACGTTGGTCTCCAGGCAATTTTATTCCCGTAAAGAGTTGGGATAAAAGTTATTACCTTAGCAAAGTCGCCTGGAATGCTTGGCGGAGGTAGTGGCGTGAGGGGAGAGGTTTCATAAATTGCATAAACATCTTTACAACTCAATTTAATATAAGGCGACCCAATTTTTCTCATATAAATTACATTAACGACACTTCTGCGTAGATCAGGCAGAGGGAAAAGTATGTAGGGGGGGATGAAATTCGAAAGATTCCGGACTATCTCCTGACCTCCACGAAAAGGACTTCATAGCGAGAATACCTCAATTTACTTTTCGATTTTAGCTCGTCACTTCTAAACTTGCAGAAAAAAAAGGAATCGAGTGCGAACTTAATCAACTCTAGATAAGACGGTGAACAACGGGGGTGAAACAGCATCCTTGAATCTTTTGCCACCTCTGCTCAGCTTACCAAATCTGCTGCTGCTCCCTTAAATGATCAAATGTCAGTTCGGACTCATCTACAACATGACAATCGAATGACAATCGACATGAATCGAAATGTTTCGTGTGAATTGAATATAAAACTCTGGTGCGTGGGCAGAGCCCCTTTCAAGGATGCTATTCGATAGATAAGTGCTGCTGAGCTCGACGGTGGTCTTATACATCAGAACGCACTGATTTCTGTACAACTAAATGACGTAAGTCACCACCTCATGGACTGTCCAAATCGTTGGAATTGTAGCAGGACTCGGTTTTAAAAAAAGTAGTTCTATTGTAAACTTCTTTCATTTTTCTCAGAAAATATTTTCTAACTACAGTAAGAAGTTGTGTGTTGCTATTGCAGAATTGTGCTCCAAATGCGTTTTTATACAGGCTTCCTGCTGGCACAATTCTAAAATTTTATTTTTTTCTCATTACCTCAAATGGTCCCAAGCTCGCCGTTTTGCACGTTTGCAGCTAAATGGCATCACGTGATCGCACCTTTGTTGCTATTTCTTGATTTGCATAAATAACAACTGTCTGGAACTTTGTTGCATTATTACGGTGTAGCAAGAAATTTCCATTTATTTCACTAAGATGAGGAAATGTTGATCTTCACTGGTGCGATTACTTCAATTCTCAATTTATTAATTTAATGGCGATTGTTGCGGTTTTAAAACAGACTTTAAAATTGTTTATTGTGTGCAATTAAAACTAACTTTGTGTTATAATGAAAGTTTCAAAAAAAAAAGTTGCATGGAATATTGTTACAAATATTTGTCATATTTGTATTGTTTGTTTTAAAAAATTACTTCTGAAAACATTACTTTATTTTGGTTTATGTTTTTGGGACATAATTTTAGAATTAGAAATCGTTCTAAGAACACAAGTTATTCGAAAATAATAGATGAATTTTCGACTTTTCACTTGTATTAGAGAAATAAAATTGTTTGCGAAAAGTTGTACTTGAGATTAATAATGTTTTCTTAGTTGTGATTATTTTCAGAGTTGATGTCTTGCTGTCTACTGTAAACAGCAAAGTTTGATAATAGCCGAAACTACTCCGTCATTGTGAAAGGTGAAAAAATCTATCACCGAAAATGAACAACAAATACATACATATTTCCAGGAAATATTTGACTTTGATCTCAGAATTTTATTCAGAAAAACCAAACTTTGTCTAATACGCTTTTTATGCGGATGTTTTTCAATCATCAACTGTAGTTCAATTAAAACAACTGTAAAAAAAGAGGAAAATGTTTTGTTGAGATTTTGTAAAAAAGTCTTTTCCAATTTATTATTCAATTTTCCTGCGTACCTCAAAATAAACGTCCGACAAATATAAGAAAAAAAAAAACGGTTTACAGATGAACTTTAGAAACGTCTCGAATGCTTGAAATCTTTTTTCTTCTGCAATATACGAGGGATATTGTACAAAAAGAAGTCGAAGTAGATTCCTGTATAATCAAAAAGGAAGTAGCATTTTCGAAGGACTCAACATGATTGATAGGTTAAAAATTGGAGGCAAAACAAACAAGAAAAACCACTTGTCAATTATATTCCCTCTAAAAGCACACGAGCACTGACTCCTTCAATTATATCCTGATTGTCTTCTTGCACAAAAGGAATACAAAGTAACATGGAAATCATCATCGAAGTTCAACGATGAATTCCGATGCAATATGCTCTCGAAAAATTATTCATTTTATATACTGATGTAATGTCCTGAATTTACTGACGTTTCACGTAACAAAATTACGCCAATAATTTATTTGTTGCAACTTTATATTTTCAGATCATAATTGAATCAAAATATGGCATTTACAAAGTGATCATTGACAGCATACTTATTGCGTTGGATTTAAATTTGCTCAGCGATTCCCATTGCAATTGGCCAACATGTGTTGCTACACATATTTCAATTTCTACAAATTCGGGGTTGCACAAATGTAATTTTTGTAATTAAATTACTGTGTTGCGCAAATCACTTTTAAACAGCAGTTCATCCACTGTAGGTAAAATGAATTTGCTGTCAGGAAATTTAATTTACTCTGAGTGGATTTCATTTCTATTCCTTACATTTTTGCCCAGTGGTCTCTGGCGGTGTTTCGCTGTGATTCATTTTACTTACCCAAACAGTTTTATCCCGGATATAATAAATGCAGGATTTTTGTTTTTATGTAAAATGTCACGTTACTGCTTTTTAATTATCAAAATTTCGTAGCTGAATATTAAATGTGAGTGCAATGGATGTTTGCTTTCAATATGTGTAGTCTCAAATTTGTTTTCTGTTTTTTAAGAGCTTGCGTTGAAAAAATTTCAAAAAATATTTATTTTCTTCTGGATTATATTATAGAATTTTTCCAGTATTTCTATCACCAATTGAGGACAAAGGAAAAGAATATAACTATTGGAAAATCGGGTAATAATCCGACTAATAGTTAAATTTTATTTAAACCAATGTTTATTTTTCTGTTTGGGGCAGAAATATTAACTGGGAGTGTAGAAAAGTAGCACTAAAATATATATGAATCTAAAAAACCATTATTTAGATTTTTTTAAGCACACAAATTTTTTTTTAAAAAAAAGCTCTAAAATTCTACCGTTGAAAATGCCAACCTTAAATCGATTTATTATATTGCAAAACACAAAAACCGTTGCTTTGGCTCACTGTAAAACTTTTATCCAGCAAAAAAGATTTTCCAGTTGTAAAAGCAAATATATGTATATTATATATTGTTGACTTTACCATAAACTGGTATTTTATTTCTAGTCATAAGATGATCCTTTTATTCCGTCTTATAGTTCATTAATTCGCCGTAATATCTTTTAGTTCCCTATGAATGAGGTAAGTATATATTGAAAATAAAATTTTAAAGTTTATTGAATTGCATCGTTTAAATTTCAAAATAGAAAAATTTTAAGTTTATGAGGTGGAAGACAATACATTATTTGAGATTGGCTTTCTCCACAGAATCCAGCATCATTTTAATGGACATCATAAAATTGTTTAATAATTCAAAGCCGTAAAATATTTTAAGTGAAATCGCCACAAAAGTGTCAGATTTGTTGACTGAGATCAAACAACGTTCTTCGTTAAATTTTAAAAAATATAAGAATTTATTAAATGTTATAGTTATAAAAATTAATCCGTTTTTAAGTGATATAGTCTTAAATATTGGACCAGCATATTTGTAAAACAATTGATTTCATTTTATAGTCCTGCAAACGATTCAATTTCGTAAACTGATGTATTTCCAAAAACTCATATCAATTTCGAAAATATTTCAAACTGATTCTGTTCCGAAACTTTCTTCACTAGGATATTCAAGATATAATATATTTCGAATCTTATAGATTTTTATCAAAAAGGAAGTTTTTTTTTGTAGCCTTTGATTTGTTAATAATCAATACGAAATCGTCTCAAGAATTTTTCAATAATATACCTTTAATAATATAGACTTTACGAAATCATTTTTCTGTACACTCCTTTTAGAAGCATACGACGAGAGAGACATTTATCGCAAAAGATCTTGTCCTGGTAAATGACCAACAACTGAAATCCAGAATCTTCTATATTTTTGGGTGGTTTCCTTTTCACGATTGCTACAATTCTTGACAGCCATTTTTCCAGGACTCATTGAAAATATACATTTGCTTCCTTCATTCATTTTCTCATGTTTGAAAGTCATGCATGAATGCTATGAAAATGGATTTTCATATTTTGAGTTTTATATAGTATTTTTACTATTGCTGGAGAAAATGTGCATTGCAAAGTTGATTGAAAAGTTTAATTTAACAGAATTTGTGCAAATTGTGTTGATTCACATGTCATCTCGAAAACTAAATTGATTGGAATCCAAAATTAAATAAAAATCACAAAAACTTCGAAACTTATTTTTTGATAAAATTTAATTTTAAACTATTATTGAAATACTGATAAATGTAAGTTTTAGTTCAGCTGTTCAAATCGTGATGTTATTGAATATGTATTTCATTTATATGTATGAGAAGAGTTAACATTTTTTTTAGAATTGTTGCAATAACAAAATGTGTTGAATATTAAAATAAAATAATTAATGGGATAATTATATTAATTATATATTTATGGATGGTAAAAATATTTCCTTGAAAACTATTAATTAGATTATTAATCCAAATTGTTGATTTGACTATTATTTCCAAATCATTTAAGGATATTTCTAAATGGTTTTTTTGTTCAACGATTGGTCCCTATTTGTAAATTATAATAATGAACGAGACACAATCTTCTCGGAATAAAGAACACCTTAAATTTTTTACACTTAAGCGTGAACTTAATGTTTAAATAAATGTTATGCCTTTTTCAAATTTACAAGTAGAAAATTGTATTTTTGAAAATCTAAATACGGATTGTTTTACTTTTCTGCACGCATTTTGGTTCAAGGGATCAAAAAAAAAAAGATTTCATAACCACAATCGAATACGATTGCAATAATTTGTAATAAGTTTTTATACAAAAATTCTTTAAACTAATTATATTAGAGAACGCACAATTTCGGTTGAACTTTTGCATTTCTACATTTCATAAACCTTCGTTTAAAAAATTCACTTGTTGAACTACAAAAACTGTTTTTAATACTTTAAATGCGCCAATCACAAAACTTACACTTTACTGATTGTGAATATTATATTTGCAAATAATTTTTAATTTTAGCTAATATTTTGTAATAATAAGCTAAATATGAAAATTTTGGACTTGCCAGATCGTTCAACCTACATATATAAGTCCAACTGAGAATATTTTTTTCTAATTTTCATATAAACGAAAGAAGGATTTGTGGTGAGAGAATTGTGGCCAAAAAGTTTAAGCAATTAAACAATGTGTTGAAACAATGAATAATTTGCATAATTCAGGAATTCAACAATAATTATTTTTCAGTTGATATAACGCACACTTTATCTATTGAACTTGTGTACACTATGAAAAGTGTAGTTTTCTAAAACATGTAGATAAAAACGTTACGCAATGAAATTGAATTGGTGAAAAAATTAAAACAAAGGTTTCCATAAGACCAACATCGAAATATGCGCGCGATTTTTAGTTTGAATCTAGCGAAAATGAAATTGTTGATTATCACCAGAAGAAATGCCAACGAAAGAACATCATTCAAGCTTAATAATCCGATGCTATGTAAAAAGTTTCAACTATTGCAATTTAGTGTATTATTTATCCGCCAATTAATCAAAATTATAGAAAATTTTTCAGTCTGTCTGGGCAGGAGAGGAACGAGTCCAATTTGCCGTGTAATTAATCACAACGTGTCGTGCATACTAAGTTAGTTTTCGCTGCACCAAAGTACTACGAAGGGAGATTGAAATTGAACCGAGTCAATGGAGTTGAGAGTTAACAAATTGAAGGGAAAGTATTTATCTTATAATATTAATTTTATGAAAAAATATTTAACGGATTTTTGTTAAATAAAAATATAAATAAATACGATAAATTATTTACCTTTTTCTATCAAATGATGCACAATCACGAAGCACAAACTTTGGATGTCGATTGAAAATCTGACACTTTTAAACATTTAAAATACTTGAATTCAAATTTACTGGATATGGATAGGCACCACTTAGAGGACACTTCACCAGGAGAGCCACGAACTGCCTTCGTTCGCGTCAGCCAAGCAACTGAAGACTCGATGTTGTGCCATTCACCTTATCCAGTTTTCTGATGGTACAGTGGAAAGCATAGCACTGTGTTTCCCCAATCCTGAAAATCATATCAAAGCATTCGTTGTTCCACCCCCCAATCCCCCCCACACCCCCTTGTTGATGACCAACACCAGTACAGATCAGCCACGGAAGCTGGCTGTTCCCCAGTAAGAACCATCTGTAGCTCTTTCAGTTCAGAAATGTATAAGCGAAAGGATAATTACCAATACGTGATAGAAATACTTATATGCGGGGAAGGAATTCACGAATTTAGTCCTTTCATAAACAGCAACACATTCCATGGTTGCATGAAGAGGACTCGCATAGTAAATTTTAAGTTACGTCACAGCAACAGGTACAATGATATGGATGAGCGTGTTGTTTTTGCATCAAAGTTGGCTTTCATGCTGTCTAAGTGGGGTTGATTCTGCGCTTTTTGAGCCGGCTGCTTATGGATAGAGGGGGGTAAATTGCAGGCAGCGGAAGGAGGCGAAACACATGGAAATCCAGAAGTGAGCATTCTGGCGACAAGATAAAAACGTTCAGACCCAGGATACAAAATTTTATTGGTAGCCTCAAAGTTAAATAGTATAGACCCCGCGCGCAATCTACGCCCCTGAAAGGAGGTTCACAAGTATGCGTTCAGCGCGGATAGTTTGAAATTGTCGCCTCGCTCGTTCACTTGTTGAAGCTGTTCAACGTGCTCCACACCAGTGGTCGTGTGAATTTGGGTGAATACTGTTTTTATTGCAATGCCACCCCCATTGCTGGGTCCATCTAACACACTGTCCCATATTCTCACCCCCATCGAATAAGGCAACCTGTTGTTCCTCGCCCCCTTCTTCAGTCTTTCGCCTTGTCTTCCCCTTCCTGGAGCATCCGAACGCTGTTGCTGTGACCTCTTGTGAGTTTGGGTATAAAGTAGTGGGGATACTATCTCCACGTTCCCACTCACACCCCTTTTATCCTATAGTGTGTTGTTGGTTTATTGTTTTTGTTGTTAGTGTTGTAAATTATTGTGCCAAGGGTTCTTTCTTCCTTTCGGTGGTGTATTTGTTTTCTTAGCCATACTGGGTAGAGTAATATGACAGCAGAGGGGGGTTGAAACTGGGTGGACGGCACAATACTCCTCGTTTTTATTTTTTTTGTTCTTCATTTTAAGTGAATTGTTTACCCTTCTTTCCTAATCTCGCCCTTATCTGGTGAGACTTTTACAACCCATTCCTTGCGGAGATTTGCCTTGGCAAGTGGAAGGTCTTGGTGCCCCTTGCTCGCCTCTGTGCAGCTAACTCTTTTGGTTTTATTTCAAATTTCAACAATTCGCTTACGGTTCTCTATGAGGAAAGGTGTTAACTAAGGGATGATGGCTTGATTAGATGGTTTTGATTGATTTGAGGGAATGGATTTCTCTCTTTTGCTTTTTTTTTTTTATGTTTTTATGAAAGATTACAAAAGAATAGGGGATCGTTAGCAGATTTATGTGAGACAAATTGATAGCTTTGGGAAATTTTTAATGTAAATTTTGACCCAATGGAGGGTGCGTCACTTTTGGGTAAATGTTTTGATTTTTTTATGTCTTTAAGTTAGATGAGTTGCGAGATGAGTTTTTTTGGTTTGAAAAACTCTATTAACTTTGCGTCCATTAACAATTAAAAGTTTTCTTACCAGTAAATAATTGACTTGAACTCTGTACCGGAAATCCAAAAATTAATATTATAAGCTATTATAACATTTGGAGTTGTTGCTCCAAGTTTATTTGTTATAAATGAATAGTGTTCAATTCAAATTAGAAATTCAATATCATATGTTTTTCTTAAATTACAGTTGCATAATCTTTGAAAATCTTTTAGAAAGTTCTGAAATTAAAAATTAATTATATGAACCGATATTTTTCTTGCAGACGTTTTAAAAAACAGTAGATGCTGGAGAAACATTGGTTTTAGATGCAGTAAATTAAAGACAATTATAATGACTAACAACAATTTATTTTATTTATTTTAAGAGCACTTTGCTTTTCAAACACCACGGCTTTTATTATATCGGAAAATATTGCAAAACTGAAGCTTTATAAAAATTTTATGGTTTGCATTTAATGCATTATACTCAAAGGCATTAATATATTTCATTGATATTGAGCAATAATGAGATATCAATAAAAATAATTCGGATTTTGAAATGAAAAACTATTTTAATGTTATAAAGATTTTGTCGGTTAAACGCCTGTTAGTATGTTAGGCGCCGCTCCGAAAGTTTAAAGGGAAAGAGTTTTAAATGAACCGTTTTTTTTAACCTGCTCTTATTTGTTTTATGCAAGTCAAAATAGAAAATTATTCCGAAACTTGGAAATAATTTAGAATTTCCAAATATTTGTGTTAATCAGTTTATATAGCAAGCAGTGATAGGCTAAATACGAAGTATAATGGATCGATGGGATTTTGTTGAACCCAAGTTTTCTTAACTCTCACAACGCCAAGGAGACAGGAAACGGCCAGCAGTAGGTATGCAATAATAATAAGGACACGTTGATGATGTTGTCCTTAAAGCGTGTATAAGTTTACTTAAGATACCACAAAAATCCACTGATTTCGGGAGCCCAACTCACGGTTAGATTGTGCAGAGAAGGATTCGTATTCACTTGAAGTCAGACAATCGATTTGACATATTGTTCGAGTTTGGAGTCATTCTAACGGAAGCGGTGCACGGGGAGTGGTGCACCGTCTAAGTACGATATGTGAATATCGGGCCAGCAAAGATCCCCATGGGGTGGAGAACGTAAAACAAACAAGTGCCCGCCCTCACAGATCCTACGTAGACCAAGTACTAGGGATTCCCGGTAAAGGGACATCCCTCGGCCCTCCTGCAGCAACGAGCCAGATTCAGAACCGTCGGGGACAGCACTGGCTGCTTGACGGCTTCATCCTTAGTATTTTCTTGAATGTGTAATTGAAAATATCGCTGCCTTGGGGCTTTCTTATGCGGATCAACTGGGGATCCCCTTTTGATACCGGATTGGTGACGGCGACACCGTCGTCTTCTTTTTATTTCGTATGCTGAGTGTGACTTCTGTTAAACGATTTCTGAGAAGGGTGGCATTCAGTGATTCATGGCAAGCAAGTGGAAGTGCCCTGGCGGGAGGGGTGGGGATGGGGAGGATGCTTTAATGAAATTGTTTTCTTGAAAATGAGTTTTTGGGGTTATTTAGTAATTTAGTTTAAGAAATTTTGACAGCGAGTATAAATTTGAACATTCAATTATTGACGTTTTTGTAGCAAAGGATAACAAGAACCAGCACTGGTGAAATTTACCCTAAAAATTCATGAGCTCAAGGACTACTAATCTGAGTGTGTATCTACGAATATAAGGCTGTAAGTGTAATGCAAATCACAGTTGTAAAACGTGTTATGTAATTTTATGTTAGGATGACATAATCAGTGATCACATTGTACATGGATCATACCCTTGTAACGGAGAAGGGCAGGATGTTTGTGCTACTTAAATGGGCATTCGATATTTTTTTTTTTGTGTTGTCAGAGTCCTGTCAATTTGCGATACGAATGTCCAGTGAATGTATGAAGGGTTGAAATCTGTTCAAGCAATCACTTTGACACATCAATTCATGGATTCCATCGATACTGTCGGTTAAAAGTCCTGTACAAGTGAGGTCCCTCAGTGGGTTCCCGGATCGAATAACTTATTTTTCGAGTTCCTTCATTTAAATAAAGATTACGTCCTGATTTCGCCTACAGCGTAGCTGATTAAAGAAATCTCGTCGCAATATTCCGATTTAGTCAACCATTTGAAATATCTTATAGCATGTAATAAAAGGCTTCCCGCCAGCTTCTGTAGCTTAAAGGAGCAAACGAGGTATCCTGCCTATTAGAGCTGCTGATTCCATCTCATTTGCCACCAAGCCAGCAGGGGGTTACTCATTAGGGAGAAAATACGTCTCCAAGCATTTGAATTGGTTAGTTTGCCTGTGTGCAATGATTTTATTGGAAAAAAAATAAATACCTATTTCCCCACTATAAGCCTCTTCCATAAATGTCCCTGGCGCAAGGATTCACCTCGAACATGCCCCAAAAATTCGGTCAAACTCAATCAAAATTTCGACATTGGGCACCGTGGAAGAATCACAGCACAGATCACTGCAGAAACTATCCAGAATTCCCTCATCCTGCACAAACATAAAGTATAATAAATTTGTACTATAACATAAACCTTCTAAACACCTATCCTATAAATTTGCTTCGAATCGTCCGTCGTTCCAGAAAATCCTTCAGGCATTTTAGTATCTTTGTCTTTACCCTTAAAGACTCTTTGAATTGAAGGGATTTGATGGTTGATTTCATCCATTCAATTCGCCTACAAAAAGGTGCGGGCAGGAGCGCGTGTACAAATCCAGTTGAGATTAATGCAAAAGGATAGTCGGTGCATGATTAAAAGGATTACCTTTAAGAATTAAAGTATCGAATGGATTGCCGCGTATGCCCCAGTGGTCCACTCCGATCCTTAAATCCACTCAAGTGTTGTCGCTTTGATCTTTACTGAACGAGTTTAATTAGTTTTGAGATTATGGATTTAAATGAGCACGTGATGGATTTGTGTTTTAGATGAACAAACACAATTTTCTCGGCTAGATTCGAAGTCGGTAAAGAAAATATTTTATGCTCTGTTAATTTTATCATTTCTTTGGACAATCTTGAAAGGTTTTTGAAAAAAGTTCATCATTTAACAGGAATAGAAAATGTATGGTGAGCACTTTGAGATTAAATCTACTGATTATTTGCTTTGTCTCGATAAACAATTGAATAAATATAGTCTACGCAATTAAATGAATCTTGTTGATAAGTTAATTTTCTTATGAATAGAACACTTCATATAAAATGGCAGCACATCTATTTTTTTAAAGACTTTTTTTACTACCTTTTAAAAAGTATCGCTGATCTATTTTAGTTTACTGAAGTTTTTGTGAAACCACTCTAACCGGAAATTTGATTGTGGCACCGTAAAATTTCGCTTCTAATCAATACTGCATCTATTCTAAAAAAGGATGCAAGCACTATATGGCACAATTAAGATAGCTTTTAACTTAGCTATAGCTGGCGCAAATGCAATTTCTGTGAACTTCAGCATCAATTTACTGCAGCACGCACACAATCTAATGACACAATTTAGGGGCAACTAAAATCAAAGGTGCAAGTACTCCAACGTATATTAGCCAGTTGCTTTTATGTACAAAAACTATGTACAAGAGGCTGTCACATTGTTGGTGTATATTACGCAATCACCCTGTGTTCGGGAAAAACAAGCGGAAAGATCGTTTTATGCTCTGGTACCTGTAAATGGCGTGGGTAAATTGTCCTGTGTGCAGCAGGGACAGAGGCTTACGAAATATAAATAGCTTGTCAACTACTCTCCCGGAAATGTTAAGCTTGAACCAGCCCCCAGAAAAATAGGAGTGGGCGGAACTCGTCGCCTGGTGGACCCTCGATGAAATTTTCCATAGATGCGTCACGAACTTTTAAGGTAAGCACAATTTCATTCCTCTGGCTCCCTGAATGCAAGTGTGTGGTCAATGGAATGCACGGCAGTGGGAGAAAGGATTGCTGAGCAATTGATGATGCCGCATTTCTTTCTTATATGCACATCCTTTATTAAATTTTAAGCGAAACGAAAAAAGAAAAGAAAAAAAAATGAATTCCACTGCGATCGTTGTCTGAAGCAGCAGCAAAAACATCAGCATCCCAAAGTGAGCCCGGATTTTTAAGGACTGTAACTCATGCGTCTCCCTGAGGAGCTTTTAGCAATTTGCTTCTATAAATTTTATACGTCAAAGGCTTCCATTGTTGGTCTTTTACATATTGAAAGAACTGCAAAGTTCACATCCACCAAGGTATGTTTTGTTATACGAAAAGTGCACCAGGATTCAACCCATTGATTTTTATTATAAAATTCTTAGTTTATAGTGAAAACTGAGAATTGAAGAGCTCAGATTTCAATAACATGGCCGATTACGTAAAATGAGTGTACAACACAACACAACATGCAATACAACTTTAATACCCCGAACAGACAAGAGCACTTAATCGAGTTGATGCCGTCACGTAATTTAGTCGGGTTTGTCGTCTGCCGTCGAACTGAGTTAGGTGTTGACATTCGGTGTAAAGTAAACATAAAATCAATTTGCAATAGCGGTCAGTTTGTTTTCTCCCCAGAAAGCAAAGAAAAAAATGTATTTATAATTACGTTATTTTGCATTATATTTACTGTAAAGAAGTATTTCGTCCAAAAAAAAGGGAAAACAGCAAAATGACATTTCACAGCTGATTACTTTTTAGTACAACTATTGACTGCTACGTAGCACGTCTGGCGCTAGCAGCAGTATATCGAGTCTAATCGAGGTACAGCAGGTAAATTTGTAAGTCGAGTTCATATAGGAAATTTACAAGGGCAACGTCGTTATGACATCATTAGTGCATAGTATGTTATTACGTACGATTGTCTGGAGTAAAATATTACTTTTTTTGCTCACCATTATTTGGCCGTCATGAGTTCAAAATAACTTTTTATATCGAATAGCAATAATATGGTAGGTATATATTTTATTAAACAGCCATTATCTCTATAGTGAAAGTAATTGGAACTGCATTTAATATATTTTGAGGTTTTTTTGTACAATCCGAAATTAATGCATTTGCATTAACAATCAGATGATTGAATCTGATATGTTTGTTGTTGGAGCAACTCTTTCAAAGCAAACTCTCATCGATTTCAGTTACTTTGATCTATATAGTTTGATTTGTGCAAAACGGGACCAACTTAAAGTGGCAGAGGCCATCGAAGTTAAAGTCCAATTAATCCCCATTGTTGAATTTCTCAGATCACCACTTCGTGAAATCCGCTTTTCAGCAACGCTGACTCTCAACGTGCTGCATGGAGCTTGGTAGAGCGATGCTGGACCCAAATGTCCGATAATAATCTGAGTTATTTATATAACATAATGCTTGTGTGGTGACATAGTATACATGTAGTGGATCCTGCTAAACAGGACGTCATGACTGGTCATCAAGATAATATTGATGTTGAAAGCGAAGCCCTTCCGGGTAGGATAAATTTGAACAGAGGACTGCTTAACTTAACCAAGTGTCATAGATTCACGGAAGTTAAAGGATTACACCGCATAAGCTATGCAAAACTGGAGTGTCTATGCTCCTCAAAATCCATTTCAATCAGCGACTTATTGCTGAGAACAGTTACCCGATAATTTGATGAAAATCGCGTCTATTGCAACCCCGCCAATTGTCTACCTTTTCAGGTACGGTGGTAGTCCTGCAATTTCACTTAAAGGTTTTTGTTTGCATTATTGGTGCTACACATGGCCAGCGATAATCCGGTGGTTGGCAATAATCGTAAACGTATATAACAAGTTTTATTCAAGTGTTGATTTAGTAAGCAATCCGGTTATAATAGCTTAACAATGCTCCTCTAATACGGCGACATCCTCACTCCGATATCAAATGCATTTGTTCAGGTCGAATTGCAGCTCTTTTCGCCGTTGAAGGGAAACAAAAATGAATTTATAGCGTCATAAATCAAAGGCAATATTGTCGCATCCTGCTTCCTTCCAGGTTCACAAAACTTTCCAGATGCCTGTGTGCACACGTGTGGGATGTCCTGCAATATTGAGTTGCCGATAAAATCGATCGACGTTACATATCCTGTCATATCCTTTGGTATAGACGATCAATGTATTTGCACTGCGACCGCACTGTAATGTCACATCCCATGAATGCTGATACGGATAAGCTCAAGGATCCAGAGCCTGGTAAGATTTATCTTTGAGAACGTCATTAAAGCCTTTCGTTTGAGCTTGAGTTATTATATTTAATAAAATCGACGGTCGTTGTAAGCCATCATTTTTGGATTTCAGTCCGCTTTAGCCAAATTCGACTCCCAACTTGGCTGCCATTGATCACGTCCGGTTCCGGTTTCTTTGTTTTATAGCAACACGGACCGACAGTTAGGGATGCAATTTGCATAAATCTTCGATAGAAGCTCAAATTCACTTTTTCATGCCCTGCACCGATTTTGTGTGTCATGTCCGCATTATCCTGCCGTCTTCAAGTTCATTCGATAGCGATGAGTTTTATGATAATATAGAATGCATTCCGGAAGCTGGGCAAAAAATGAATAAAAAAAAAAAAATAGAAAGAAGAATCAAAATGGAAAAAAATCCGATACCCATGATGTTGACACCATTGGAAAATTATTCATGGAGAATTTTATGCCCCACTGTGCAGAACGGGCCCACCCTCACCAGCCATGGAACGAAGCTGAATAGTTGCTCTATTATAGCCAGGGATAATCGACTTTGGAGGGCATGATGCCACCATTGAAAATACTTCATAAAGGTGCTGGCAGAGGAAGTAAAATTGTAGCGTGCCTTGAATGTTACGACAATTATTTGAATTGTGTCCAGGTGTGGGCAATCACTGTTCCACTGTTCACAATTCTGTACTCTTAAGATTTCGGCTACAATGTACAGACAGATGAACCCTGTTTCTGTACTCACATTATCTATAGATCGACATTGGTACAGCGAAACTAAGCGATTTTCAAATAAAATCCAATTGTCTGAGGAAATGGAAGGAAAGTGATTTTCTGATTCACAAAAATTGCATAATGTTCAAATAAGAACAATTCACATTTGGTTTTAGCAATCTGTAATTAAAAAAATTAAATCGCTGAACTGTGATATGCATTCGTACCTACATCACTTTCTACTTTTGAATCTATCAATTAACAAAATAATGTCAAAATAATGTAAGTTATTTAAATGTTTTTAGTATTGCCTATTCTTAGGCGATCTCATTATTAATTATTGGCAGTGGAAATAGATACCCATATAAATAGCCCAAATCGACTCCTAGGGAATACGTTTCCCATTCTTTATGAATTTGTGTTTTAATTGCTTGTTTCAGCTGACAAGTATTTTGGGAATTTCATGACATTTTCGTTTTTAAAATACTTAAAGCCTAAACGACAAGTGACATTCGATCCAGTAATTGAGTTACTTCTTAAACTATCAGCTTTTGACCAGATAAAAACACCGTATTTTTAATTGCCTTGTTGACTTGTTGACTGCTATTGTTCAATTTTGTGAAAACTGTGAAAATGTAAAATATTTCACATGAAAGATGAATCTTTGAAAGACTCATCCACCAATATCTAAAATGCACATCACAATAGCTGTACTCATGTGACACTTTTACATTCCACCATCTTGAGGTTCTAACGCTGCTTTATACCATAATTTAGTGCTACAGAAAAACGTCGGAGCCTAATCAGATTATGTAAGATAGTGAAGATGCCACGGTTGAACGTAATGAATTTCAGGACAGACCGGTAGACTTGAAATCAAATTTCCTGAATGCATTCAACTTCCAAGTTGATTCCATTTAACAATCAATAAAGGTATTTCCTCTGCCCTCACAACAACCTACGTTCGCCTCAAAAGAGGACTACCGGCAATTCCGTCTTTTTACTAGAATGGACAATGGACATCCTTCCTGAAATATGTTGATTTAATGAGATGAACACTAAAGGCGGGTGAGACATAAACAATAAAATTATAATATAATTTGCGGAGGATCAAACGGATGCATTCAGGCGTAACTTTTATCTCTGATAGACGCACACCGCACTCAATAAACTGCTATTGTCTCTCTTAAGGGTGCAGTTATTAGGTGTGATCACCCCTTAATTATTAGGGGAATTTTAAATGAGTTACGTACAGTTTGATGAAATTTGTTAACCCATGCATGATGTCATCGTTCGTTAACCACTTCAAGCTCTGCAGCCATGGAGCACTCGCAATGTAAATTAAAACTTATAAAGTGCGTACCTACAATAATTGTGCATTGTAGTTTTTTTTAAAGTTCTTGCCGTTCTTGTACAAAAGCTAGAAGAAATGTAATTGCTGCTAATATACTGCAAGCTGTTTCTGCGCGGGGGATAAAGACTCCATAAAAAAAATGCATAAACAAAATGTTGTGAAACTTCGTATTTAAATGTATAAAATATATTGTTCAACATATTTTGAGATTTGAGAAACTTTTATTTATAGGTATACCGCATTCCAAAAATTCGTACAAAAAAATTGCACGAAAGAAAACCGCATAAAAACATGTTTGACTGAACAGACTTCTAAAAATATTTTTCGTAATAATTACGAATTTGTGTTTGATGTTGTCGTCGTTAGACACTACGATGGTGTAAATATATTTTCAGATTCGCCAAACGTTGATTAATACACCATTTAGATGAATTTCAGCTTGGATGTATTATATATAAACATCCTTTTAATTATTAATAGACGTCAAGGGTTTGTCGAAGAGATTGATATATGTACAGGCACACAATGTATGTACATTCACGACTCAAGAATCAAGGTGCAATTCCTGTCCTTGTACGTGGGTGGTCCTGTCTGTTCATTCACTCCACCTTGGCACAATTGTTTGTTAAAAAGTACGAACCTTGGAAATCAGTATTTTTATACTGTCTCTCAAAAATCACAAAAAACATGTGATCTATTGCCAGCATCTCTGGTTTCCATCTATACAGCCAGAGGTCAGAGGCTTTCTCGTGGAATTAACAGGACACAGCAGGGGGGCCAATTATGGGACAGATATCGTGTTTATTTTTTGCAGATTTCTTCATTGCCCTGCGCACTCTACGTCCTCCACCTGCCACCCCATACCAATCTGCCGAAGTACATTTCCGAATGTATTTATAACATTAGGCGCACTTTGAAAACTCTTCATACACGAATGGTGCTCAATCCGAGCTGTTAATTAAATTTCTGAAATTAAAATGTTTTGTCAGTTTAAATTGGAAAACCCAACAAAATAACAAAAACGAAAATATCGCGAAATGGGAATCTGGGTATTCGAGGCCGACGTGGCCAGGAAGGGAACACGTCTGGCACTTGATATTGCCCAGGTTAATTGTTAGTGGGTGTGCTGCTGGAAGCAATAATTCTCGATTAACCTGGAATGTTTTTTTTTTATTTCTTTTTCAAAAAAACACCGCTCACAATAGTTGTTATCCGAATCCAGTCTCGATGGTCTGTCGATTTTTGTTGCTATTGTGGATCCGTATTGCACACTGACAGCCCATTCCACCAATTGTTCGCGTACTTCTCCATCACCAACCGGGGACAATGATCTCTTAATTGAATTTTGCATATTCGTTGACTCACTAATAGCACTGAATTCCAATTACTCAGAAAGGTATTGTTTATTGTGCCGAATATTTTAATTGTTGCATAAACATCTGAAAAAATTTTCACAATCATTGATGTTGAAATTTACGAAATGAAATCTCTTCTTTTCAAAATGTTCTTCATTTATTACTTCATTGTTTCGTTTACTTATCACTAAATGGTGTTTATTTAACATATACAGTTATGTTTTAATAAAACCATTTTTATATTCATAGTCGGCTCATTGTTTTCTATATTTTTCGTTCGGAGTTATTTTATGATTCGCGGTTCAAGCAGTTCAACACTTTTTAAAACGGACACTAAAGCTGAATTGGAAGATTATAATAACTTTATATTCTAATTTTTTTCCAATTAATATAGCAAAAATTTGTTCTCATTAAATTCTACTGTGCAATATTTTTAATACATCTGTTTCAAAATAAAACTGAAAGCTTATAATATTATAATTAACTTCATAACAATTCTAACATTTTTTTCATTATTGCAGTTTTATTGTAGGTATGTACTCTTATTGGATAATATGTTTATAAATAATTGATTCCTAATATCCAATGTCAACATTATGGTAGAAAGTAAAAATAAAATTTTTACATTCTGATTGTTTTTATTCTTTCTTAGTTCGTTACTCAAATCAAATTTAAGAACTTCTCACTTTTTGTTTGAAAAGGATAATTCAAAAAATGATTGTTGTCTTTTAATATAATATTTTGCTATTTTAAGAACGGTTATTTTTCAATTTTGTTTATAACATAGTAATCTCTAATTGATAAATTTTTACTTGAGATAACTAAAACTTCAAATAAAGATAAAATCTTAAAAATAGAATTTCTCATTGTGATCTTTGGTTGAAAGAATTTAAAAAAATTTTTTCTTCAACAGGTCAAAAGTTCTTAACATATTAATAGATTGAGATTACTTAGAAATCAAATTATTTTACAACTATTTTATTATAATTGGGGGTGGTAATGTGAAATTTTTAAAACCACGTCTTGTTGGGTATCGTTGAAAAGCTCTTGATGAGTAGTTTATAAATCAATAACTAGTTTCTCATTTCTGAAAAAAATTTCTCCAAAAAATGCAATCAAAAACACTTCAAAATCTACTTCAGCCTGAAGGCCGGTTGAAAGGGATATTTTATTTTTGAAGCACTTTCATCATGTAAAATAACTTACAGAAGTATATAAATATTTATTTTTGACAATGTGTGAAATTTATTTTTTAAGAATAATTAATTTCAAATTTTTGTGAAATTTTTTTAAGCGATTCCTTGAAATAATTTGTTTGTTATTTATAGATGAGGACTATATTTTTTTTTTAAATCAATGTACCATGACAGCAATAACAAATTACAAGGGAAATTCAATACTTGTGTTGAAAAACTCTTTCAAAGGACAAAATACTACATAAACTACGTTCGTTTTTTATTTTGTGTATTAAGAAATGCTTACACATTATTATAAATTGTATTTTTGCAATGCGTGTTCGATAATTATATTCAGTTGTAATTATTTCCAATTACCGACACTTCCCTATTTAATAAAATACATCAAATTTCTTACAAAGTTTCAGTTTCAATGTAAATGTAATTTAACAACATTTTCACAAAACGTTTTTTTCCGAATTGGATCTATTAAAAGAGCTCCATTAATAATTATTTATTAAGTAACACAATCGCGAATTTGTGTTTTTTTTTATGTATGTAATCAGTTTTACTTATTTCTTTCAGAAAATAAAATTATGTTTTATATTATGAACTGCTTCCTTTACCTAGGGTAAGAAATTTTGAATTTCGGTAGTCAAATTATTGGTGCTTTTTTCCTTAATCTTGGAAACTAAATTATCCTTTGCATATTAAAATGAGCCATTATGTATTTTTTTTATTGTTTTGACTATACTTTTTATTATTTTTACTTTAGAACTTCTCAGAAATTTGCTCCACATGTCCTATTAAAAATAGAAGCATTTTAATACGAAGAGAACGACAGAGTTTTACAAAAAATTGAGTAAAATTGAGCCAATTGAGTAAATCGTATGGTGTGCCCTATGGAACCAGCTTTCAGTTAGCTATTTTTGGGTTAATAAAAACTGAAAAATATGTCTACGTTGAGGAAAACCTAAAATAAAAACTGATATAAGGTTTAGACTATTTTTAATACTGTTAAAACCTTAAAGGGAATATGAGTTAGTTTTTAAGGCTATACTTAGATCACAAACAAGGCAAAATGTCCCGTACGGAAATTGGAATGGCTGAATATTATTTCTGAAAAATGGAATTTATTATAGTCAAAATATTTATAGAAATATTAACTGCCCGTGTAACTGTTGGAATATTTAGAAATATTTCTCACTTAGTTTTTTAATATCATGAAATTATTGCATTTAACAAAAATATTTGTATATTGTGGTCTTCGAGTGCTTTCTAAATTTTTTATCCTTTCAAAAATGTCGATTTCATTATCATAATAATTTTCAGACATCAAAAAAATAACAACAAATTAACATGTATAAATAAAGACATATACTAATCTTTTTATAACTAAAAGTAATATAATTTACGCGATTAATATTTATCAATTGAATAATTACCGAGTACAACAAGAAATAAGTCGAAAAACAAATTCGTTCTTTGATCAGCCGTCCGAAGATACTTGAAGACCCTGAAACATTATGGCTTTTCCTGTGCGAACGGAAACCTATTATTTAAAACGCTGTACAGTAAACATAAGAACATTAACGGATGGTTATTCACCCACTCTATCTGCGCAGACAATTCAACAGGAATCAAGTCTAATTGAAAATGCTCTAAAAATAGCTCCCGACTCAAAGGTGCTCGAGCACTATCTCCTCATGAGCATGATATGCATTCAGTTTCAGACATTCGATATGTTTACGTTAATAACAGAAAAAATGTGTTAAATTTGGAATTTTGCGATATTCTCTATTGGCAATAAAAGGCGTAGGGCACAACGTCTGACTTCCTTAATACTTTTCGGGTGGTGTTTCGAATGTAAATCTCGCTTTTATGATGAGTTGGCTGTACATTCCTATAAAGTGGCAAGGGATGTATGCAGTCTGATTGAGTTATGCAATTCCAGAAGTAGGTACTCCTTACATCAGCGGAATTTTTTTCAATCTGATTCACAATTTCTAGAAATCCCCGCGTAGTTCAATAGAACACTTCAAATCATAATTGTATTGAACATCCAAGAGTCCTCAATAAAAATGGCATACTAAATGTAATGCAATCTAATTGTTTGTGATAACAGAAAAGAAACAAAAAGCACTCATTCGTGCGTTATCAGGGATGAGTAATCTTCAGAGAAGCACCTCGTCTGCTGTGGTGGAACCAAATTTTCCGGGTGCTCGATAAGAATCCCTCTTTGGCCTTTTCTTGGTTGAGTTGGTACCAAATCAAGTCAGTTTGCAAGTGATCGTCGCAAAGGAGTCTTCGGTTCCACTGCAGAAACCAACGACGATATTCTGTATTCTCTATATTAAATATTTAATATTTATTGTACAATGCGATGTGATAATATAAACACGATTAGTGCGAATGTCGAGGAAGCTATTAACCGTGACAGTATTACTTGGGTAGAGAGTAGAAATGTTAAGGATCAACACAAGGTGAGCGACTTTTGTGTCCTATTGAAAGACTTGCTGCACTTTTATCATCTAGCACTAGCATATGCATTATTAAGAAGTGAAAAGAAACCGTTTTATGGATGTCCGGCTGTCTGTCTGTTGTCTCTCTGTCCAGTCGATAACTGGAGAACATTTGTAGTTAGAGAAGTGAAATTTGGAACTGTAATACTTCGTTAGAATTGTAGGGCCAAGTTCGAAGATGCGCAAAATCAGGCTATTCGTTCTAAGTGTTGCTATATAAGCCTGAATCGTTTTTATACAAAAATGTTCAATTTTGTGTACTGAATATTTAGGTTCATATTAACTTTCTTTCTTCAAATATTGTTATAAATGCGTACACAATTAATTATTTGCGCAAAACTTTTTGTGCACGACCTTTTTATACACCATCTAGAAAATTTTGCTGATACCATAAACTTTCCTCTTTTGCTTGATTTTTCAATAATTTATAAAAAAATTCCCTTTTCACAGTGGGAAAATTGTATTTGCACGGTTTTTTACACGATTGCTTAACAAACGTTTCTTCTGTATTAAAACTGTGCCACTTTATATCTAGAGTATTTTATAATTGTGCTAAGCCAATTTATACTTTCCTTACTACTTCAGTTTAGCGTTCTTAAGAAAGATTTCTTAAATTCACTATCAACTGATTCTATAATTCGATTTTTCTCACCTTTCTTGATTGAATTAAAAACAATACATTTTTTTCATGCCGATATCACCAAATACTTTTTCATTATCATTTTATGTGTGCCAAATTGCACTATAGCCCAACTAAGCAAAATTCTTATTTGTTTTTATTATGCAATAGTCAAAAACAAAAAGAAAAAACAAGTGGAATTGTAGAACTTTTTCAACAGCAAACACAATAACTTTACAAGTTTAGTGACTGTAATAAAAAATTTTGTGTTTCATTCACAGATTTATTTATAAGTTTTGATAACTGAATGAAAATGAAAAAAAAATATTATACAAAATCCAATATGAAATTTTCAGAATTAAAAATGGTATTTTTTGAACTTCCACTGTTTCTTGCATATTGCTTAATTATTTGCATTTCTTTACATAGGTAATTAGTAGTAATTTAAAAATATTTATTTCTGAGGCTAATTATTTTGGAGTCAATAAATTTAAAATCTTATTATGACGAATGGAATATTTTTGCTTCTTGCTCTTGTTTGATGAAAACAACAAAAAAATTAATGAAGGATGCATAAAAATGTTTCGAGATTTCAATGAATAGAAACACGACCGTGTAATTTATTTAATAATATTATCAAAATTTGTTCATCCTGTTGTGACCAGAATTCGAATTGGTTTAATTGTGCACTTCTTCTAGTTGAAGTATTTCACTTGTAAACTTTATCAATGCAGATATCGTTTTGGAAATGTAGATTGATTTGTTGCTGATAGGAATACTATTTCAACATTTCCAGAAACATGCATTTATCAGCTGTTATGAAATAATGGCACCAGAATAATTATAAACATTGCTTTTCACTTTTAGTTGAAGGTAACTTCAAAATTCTCTCAGAATCGCGTTACTGAAATGCGAAATAAATCTACGATAATTATTTTGTATTCGTTGTTTTAATGACACAAAGGGACCAAGAAAATTAAACGATTCTGATTTTTTGATTTAATAATAATTGGTGTTGTGATTTTACAAATGTCGATTATAATCCTGATTGGTCCACTTGCAGTTTATACTAGTTATCATTCAGCAAAGTGCATCGTAGTGTACTTGTTCAAGATTCGGTGTGGAGTCCTTGAATTATTACTGTTTAGCCTCTTCCGATCCTCGAGCGTTTTGAGTGTTCATAAATGCCACCCACTTATTGAAACAATCTCTGCATTTTGAACACAGTTTAATCTAATCAATGACCTTGCAAGGTTGATCCTTTTCCAGTGTGCATAGGTTCAAATTGAAAGATATACACATATGTATTACAAAATAGTTTGCCTTACAGTGGGAACCTACAATTTGCAAAGGACTTGAAATATTTAAAAATGCTCATCGGAAAAATAAAATTTGGGAGAAAATTTTGAATTTTCAGCATCATATTTCCAACATTTAACATTCTTTTCTTCAATTTGAAAAATCTTCATCTAAAGGGGTAGATTACATTTCCGCTTTTAAGAAGAACGTGAAGTGAATGAAGTCCCTTAGGCAGGATAGCTGGCAATTTGGTATTTGCATCGATTCCTGCCTAGTGGCTGTTATCCCCGTTTAGTGCCTGACATCCGGAGCAATAATCACGACGGCTGTGACAAAGTGGATCTAATAAGAGCGTCACTATCCCGGCGCTAGAGGGACGAATGTCCTGAGCTTGGGGAGCATGACTTCGAGTAGGTCCCTCATCTGACCAAGTAACGATTTACAAGACTCAATAAAAGCAAAATGAGCGGGTGTGGACAGGAGCAGGGACAGATTTCCTTCTGGGCTGCCATCGTTTGTGTCATCAGGGGGGTGCGGTGACAGCGGCACTTCAGCCTGTCGTCTTCTGCACGCTCACTTTGTGGTTTATTGAGTTCTGGATTGCTCTCCAGGTGAACATGTACGAAACCCGGCTGGGATTACTTTGTTTTCGCTTGCTTCCGTGTTTTTGAGCAATCATCGACGTCGTTTAGTTGTCTTCCCTGGAAAGGCTTTAGTCCATCGAAATGAAGTGACACGATTGAGCGGGTGGCTGATTGCCAAATGAATTGTTTGTTTGCACGGGTGGTTGGGTGCTCGATTGCTCCAATGAACACCGCCATTAATATACTGTACAGGGTTGTGGATCCAACATAAGCAGGAGATTTCCGTTTGAGTTTCAGGCATTCCAGAAGTGGAGTGGGATGCGAGCCTGTTTGATTACACGGTCCCGTGGCTTGTCGCTTTTACATCGCGACCATTGTCTTGAGCGAATGTATGCGATCATCACATTACTCCTGCGGCATCTTCCTTGATGTTATTTCGGGTATGACAATTTGGAAATTAGTACTTTACGGATTCCAAACGATTTGCTACCATTTGAAATGGCATAGAAACCTATTTTCGAAAACCGATTTATTTTCTCCAACCCTATAAATACAACAATGTTTTAATTAAAAATCAAGTCAGTCCACCGATGGGATTATTTTCTCTAATATTCATTGTTTCTGAAAATAACGTGATCGTAACAATATTCTATTTCAAATACAATTATTTTCAATGTTCCTCTAGTATTTTATGTTGCCGTTTTCACACAACTGAAGTTTCCCACATCCTGTTGTTCGCAGTCGGACTCCATTTGTGATGCTTTTGTGAAGTCGTCTGCTAATAAAGTTGTAGACAGTGTACTTTTGTGTAATATTACTTTATTGTCTGTTTTTTCCTCTTCTGATTTTTCTTTCGTTTTGATTGATTCAAGCAGGCTGAAGGATGTGATGACGTAATCCGTTCAGCGTTTTCACCGAGAACGTGGGAAAATAGTGTAAGATGCCGGCCTTACAGTATTTACGAGCAACGTGATGCCTATCAGGACACACAAAAAGGACACAGTAAATAAAAATTAGATTTTTTCATGTTATTCTATTGTTTACGTGATTTTTATTCACCCAGAGAATAGAAGAAAAATTATGGGAATATTTTATACAAGTATTTTTTATATAATACAATAGTTGCAGGAAAATATAATTTTGTTGAGTTTTCGTTGGGATTTCCGAATTTTTGCAGGAGGTTCTCGAAATTGAAAAGGATAAATTTGGACAATTTTTTGGTCCTACTATTAACAAGAGAATTTTTCCATGTAATTACGAAACTAAATTTTCCATAAGATTTCAGAAATATTTTCTGTTTTTACTTTAGTGGTTTCACCAATTTTCATTTTATATAATATAGTTTCCATATTTTGAGTTTTTATAACTTGTTTTATAGTTTCAGTGGAGCCAGGACGACCCAGCATGGTTGATAGTTTATGCAGTGGCAAAAGTTTTCCGCACACTTGTTCCTTTGGCTCGACACGGAGACAGTCGAATCCATCGCAATGCGGCGGTATGGGTCATTTGCAGCGTCCATCGTCAAGTTCAAAGGAAAAGGCCAAAATGACAATGTAAGTGTGTTCCACTGCCCTCAAAATGAAAACACCCAGCACGACTGAAAGTCCTGCTCCCGTGATGCATTCCTGCTTTGTGAATGCCGCTGTGCGAATGTTCGGGCTATCCCACTGAAATGCTTGCACAATTATTAATTAATTACTAATTTACTTCTACACAACGTCATTACACCCTAATATGGTAGTTATTATGCATCTCGGGTCCTGGCCACTGTCGGTTCGTATCCCTCGACAGCTGCGGTCCTTCTGCTGGGGCCACAATTAACGTCTGTGGTGGGGCACTAAACTTTTCAGTTTAATTGTTCGGGCGTGTTTGCATTTAGTCGCATTACGTAATTTCGCAAGATGCCTGATGAGCAGAAGGACTAGCTCTAATGCATTCCGATTGGTTTGGTTTAATTTAATTTTGCCATTTACACTGCAACACGTAATTGCGTTCGCTATTGTTCCTAACTTCGTTGCAAGGAAGTTAGTTGGATAATGAGGAAATATGTAGCAGTTTTAAGTTGGTGAACCCTTCCGTTTGACAGCCATCTCAGATGGTGGGGTTGCCTGCCTCTTGACTGCCTCCCAAAGCAAATCACATCATAAATCTAATTACACACGTACACACATTCGACATTGCGTCATTGATATATCAGTTGTGTAATTAGACCCTTCAGCTGATCGGGGGCGAGTCAATCAAACGACGGAACGTGTATGCAGGATCGGAATCGTCTTCCTCTCGAAAAGTAAACGTCAAGTGACAAACGTTTGCAAGGTTAAGTATGTATTTAAACAGCGCTCCCCTTGAGGAAACCTCCTTTATTACAGATTATTTACAGATAGCAGATATGCATTTTGTCTTATACGGATTTAAAAATACAATTAAAAATAGAAAACGAAAATATTTTCATTAAGTTTACTAAGAAACAACTTTAAACTTTTTTAATTATAGAAGCTTTTCATTTCTAAATAATGTTTCTCAATTAATACAATAAAAACTAATTAAATGCAAATAATCAATTTAGAAAATACACAGTTCGATGGGTGGATTGAAGACAGGAAGTAGTAAACAGCATCCGGTCGGTCGCTTTAATTAAGTTTGAAAGTTTTTCCAGTTCATGTCCTGTGTTTCGGAATATTGAAAATTCCTCCTTTGTATAGAAATCAGATTAATTACTGTCCTCCACTCTGATAATGTTAGTTGCCACATCTAGTTTCCATCAGTGAAGTCATTGCACATCAATCGAAGGTAGGAACATGCAGAAAAATCTAAATGCCTGATTAAAACTTCGCAAAACATTCAACCTTTTTTAAGGGAATTTCATGTGGGCGGCCCAAATTGTTTGACAACAGTCTTTAACCCTTTTAAAGCTACACAAAATTTCGAGGCAGGCTATTTTAATTATTCGTCAATTGTAATTGTTTTTGTTGAGGAACCCCTTCGCATAAAATTCACGGTTTTTGAATACGATTTAATTGTGTTTGGAATTCAAAGTAATTAAAACCTACTGTTTGAATAATTTTGTTCTTTTTCAATCAATTTATTTCGATGTTTATATTCGTAACGTTTTTCTTTACAGGACCAACTTGGCATCAATATCGATGATCACTTACTGTATGTTTCTCATTGTATTTGGGTCCATAAGCTTCATCGGAAGTGCTCTCACCAACAAAATTTATTACGCTGAATTATTCATGATTTGTTTAATGGTAATTGCAGCTGGTTATATGCTCTTCTTAACTATAGATATTTGGCATTATATAAAAAAAATTAAAAAGATAAAAGCCAAATGTGAATTGAAACGTGAAATGTGTGTAGAAATTGAAAATAATGATGAAATCGATCATTGTGAACCAGTTGAACCGAGTGCACCGAGAACCACTTATGAATGCGAACCTCAGGATAAATTGCAACTTGTTCACAAATATTGCTTTATTAGAGGGCGACATGGTGAATTCCTTTATTTGAAATCAGGAGCTGCATGGTTTTGTTTTGGACTCTTGATACATTCGTGTTTAGTTATAATGTACGAAGTTTATTATATATTTTCATCGGACGAAGATGTACAAAAATGTGGATCAACGTTGTCAATCACTTTCGAGATCATCTTTCCGATCTACGCTGTGTTCAGTTTGTTTTTCATGTACAAATACATCAATCTTGTTATAAACGTTCGACCAAAGTTGGCTAGATTTATGCTAATACACATGATTGCCACATCAGTTGCCTTCTGGATTTATCAAATTGTTTGTGAAACAAAAGAAGCAATACTTTTAGCGGATGCGAACAACAGAGGACTACAGGGTATTGTAACTTCTCGCCTTCTCTTTCTGGCCGCCCACTGCATTGGTCCACAATCGCTTAATAGCTTCTACAAGAATTTCTCGCCATATCTTTATCCATTTATAATCGAGTTCTTCATTCTTTCTGGTAAGACTGGTTGGGTATTGTTGGTGACTCCAACTAATTGATTCAATTCCAGCGGGTGTATGGACAATGATATTTTTGAACATCAACAAATGCCCAAAACGAATGTGGAATCGGCGAGCTTCCTTGGCAACGAATGGTTTCAGCATCAATGATGAAGCCAAGTCTCAGGATTTCTGTGTGGACCACGATACTCATGTTCGGACCAGTATCGAGGTTCACGCAAACTGTCACGGATCGAATAAAGGTTTATTCCTTGGTCTAGTTTTGACAGTTATGACCATATGTTTTATTATCCTGTTTTTTATAACAACGTCGGAGAAGTAAGATTTTTGTTTTTAATTATATAACATGTAATGTTATATACTAAAGATGATAATATAATTACAGAAAACATCTTGCACTCGGCTTAATGCTGGATAGAACTTTTGAGCTGATAGTTTTAGTAGTTATGATAATAGCTGTGATCGCTGGATACCCTCGAATCTCAATGCTGGACATTAATCCACATGTTTTGTCAAAACTGGATGATGTACTTTTATTACTCCCGCTTCCTGCTTGCTTCGCATACGCAATCCTCAGCATAATTCCATCAATTCATTATGGACTTATGGTGAATTGTTTTCATATAATTGCACAAGTAAGAACACAAAAACAAAACTATATAAATAAAATGTTAAAATTTATCATTATAAGGTTCTCCAAGCATTCATTCAAACACCTTTCATCACGGATGGCTTGCGAAGATGTTCCAACTCGAAATCATTGCAAAAAAATAAACCCGGAAGAGAATTTGTCACGTTTCTATTGATTGCCAACATTTCTCTATGGATTTATTGCACTTTTTCGGTGAAGGTTGACGAAACTGGTGATGAACGGTACAGCTTCTAGAATGTCTCCTTTTATTTGATTTAATCGATTGATTTCTTTTACAGATACGAATTTTACGGATACACGTTATGGAGTATACTGCATCATTTGTGTCTTCCACTAATTATGTTTTACAGATTTCACTCCTCCGTATGTCTGGTTGACATTTGGAAACATGCATATGAACCTTCAGATGAATAAATGTTTACGTCAGGATAATTATTTTTAATTTATTTTTAAAACATTTGCAACAAAAATATAGATTAAAATGGAATTGAAAATTTTCAGTTTTTTATCATGGAAGCAAAATCAATAAAAAAGAGAATAACGTTTCGAACAATATCAATTTAGAAATATTCAAAGATAGACAATTGTTTGTCGTAAGCAAAAACTAATAATGATATAAACGATGAATTTGTTCCTTTAAAAGTTTAAAATTTCTTTGTTGAAAACAATGACTTTTCAAGTAGCAAGGAAATGAATTGTGGGACGAGTTACTGTTCATTTCTTTTGCTCTGTCCTTCTTCTTATTTCCTTAGCTTACCAGTAAGCTTCTGGAAAGCTTTTTCTTTGTACTAAAAGGATCTCTGATATACATTAAAGACTGAAATAGTTGGACACATCTTGTAATTAAGATTTCCTTTCGTCCGTGTTCTGGAGTTAATTTGAGAAACTTATAATGTTTTTCTTAAAAATTTCATATTAATTAAAAGCTTTTAACGTATAGAATTTTCATTTGCTTTAAAAGTTTTACTGGGTATTATAACATGCACTAAAAAGCCCTACTGCAGTGTTTAGGAAAAGCTAAAGCTTTGGTACATTTGGTTGTTAACTCAAGAATTATGTTTTAGAATTTTTGTTGCAGTTAATGAAACAAATTCGTATCTTGGCCATTTTTAATGATACTCCTGTGAAAATATTTAGTATTATATAGTGAATTGTGCTGCTTTCAGAACAAAATAAGTAAGCACTATATGTTCATTTCTTTGATTAAAAAAAAAAAATTAGTAAGATTTTAAGAGCTTTTTTTGCACAAAAACATGTTTTACAAAAAAGTCCGTATCTCTAAAAGGCACTGTGGGAAATTCATCAAATTTTTTTTAAACTGATCTACACTGAATTTGCTATCAGGTCAAGAAATAAAATTCGTGTCGTTTTCTCCGCTTTATTTAAAATAACTATCTGTTGTCTCTTGTCTGTCCGTCTAGATGATAACTCCAGAACGATTATAGCAACAAGATTGAAATTTAGTACAATAATACTTCGTTACAATTTGAAAGTCAGTTTCGAAAATGAGCAAAATCGGGCAACACCTTCTTAGTGTTGCCATATCATATGCCAATTCATTTTTTTTTTGAATAGTTTTAGTTGTCACCATTTTTAAAATACCTACTACATATATACATATAGATGAATTTTAGTAAAAACCATTGTTTTTTTGAGTTTGCTTTTTGTTTGTTTGAGTTCATATCCTGAATACGAGAACAAGTTAAGCTTTTCATCGAAGCTTTTTATATTAATTTTATTAAAAAGGTGATCGACTAAATTCTTTTAATTATTTTAAAATATCAATTATATGATAATTGAATATTAAAGGTTTAACAAAATATTTGTTTTTTTATGAAATGAAAACGGTTTGTCCTTGACCCTCTGATCTTTTATCTTCTCCATATGCACAAATAAGTTGGTGAATTGGTGAAAATCTATCTAGATTCTCGAGCAACTTTTTTAACCAGTGAAAAAGCCCAACTAGATATTTTTATACGCCCTCTTTTGGTTTTATGCAGGATTATTTGAAATTATCCAAAAACATAACTACGAGCTTCCAAAGAACTGCGAAATTATTTGGATCACATTTAACTAATCTATAGGCCAATATTTTATGGTAGTGTGAAACTAATAAACAATTTCTCTTGTTCATACAATATCTTATATGAATAATATCATTTTCAATATGTCTGAAAATGACTTGTGCAAATAATTAATATCTGTGACATATCAATCTTAGCATTTAGACCAATTTGATGTTGTCACTAGTTTAATAAACCTATATTGAATTTTCTTTTAAGATCAAAGTATATTATTCAATTAATTCGTACAATTTTGTGTTTTGATATAATCGGCATTGATAAGGCCGGATTGCCTAAATCCTAGGATTAAAAGTAACTTACATAAGTCAAAAACCGAAAATTAACTGAAACTAGAAAGGAAAGTATAATTGGTTTATACCAATTGTGAAGTACCTTAGATGTCAACAATCCTAGTTTTACCTAAATGGAATTTTGAAGTTCCTGTTTGACGAGTCCTATCTTTTGAAAACAGTTTTATTAACTATAACTGCCCGATTAGCTAGAGACTTGAACCTTTAATTGTGCTTTTCGATCCATTGTAAAAATGTTGTGTATTAAATTGTTTTATTTTTTCAAATAATTTTTTTAATAAAAACAAAAAATATTGCATTACTCCTTAAGATCAAAGAAAGTTTATAATTAAAACACTGTAAGAACTTCCCTCTTGAAAATATCGAAAAATGAGCATGAACAACAAATGATATTTGTATATTATTTTTAACTGAATGAAATCAGGTGTTGAAATTGCACGTAACAAAAAATTAAGTTTCAATAAAAATCTAGACAAGACAAATCTGATAAATATTTAAACATATTTATTCAAACAAGGAATGAAACAGGTTGAAATTAAAAAAAAACACACAATTAAATTTATTACGTTTTATTGAAGGCACTATTTCGATTTAGTGTTTTCTATGGTTCTCCAGATATGGTATTAAAAAACAGTCTTAGATTAGTATATGCGCTATGCTCGACGCCATGCGTTACTTCGAATATTCTTAGGGCTTCAAGCATGTTTTTGGTAGATTCCTGTGCTTGAAGTAAATGATTGTTATTGGAATGGTCCAAAAGAGTTCCCACCGACTGAATCGTGGCTATTTTCATGTAAAGCACACTTAAAACTGGACTCCAATCTCCATGATATTTACTGAAAAAATTGAATAATGTTCTTTTTAAAATGAATACAAAACAAAATAATTCGAAAAAATTACCGAAATCCTGCTATTAACTCTTTGCCATATATTATAGCGTCGTCCCATAAGTGATCTTGTATAGCAGCATCAAATGCATTATCCAATATTTTGATGTGCATCACATTTAGGGGATGTAGAATATTTTTATGTTTCGCAAGACAATTTTTGATTAACTGTAAATCTAAGGAGAATCAAATTTAAATGAATTTTTTATTAGAAAAGAATTTCCTACAGGAAGAAATACTTACCAGATATGTTTTCCACATTTCCCAGTTGTATTTTGGTCCACTGAACAATATTGTGGTATTGCTTTCTGTGGTCTTCCGTTATTTTCGCCTCGCAGGTTATACATTTCTCATCTTGAATATTCACAGGTTGACTACATTTCTTATTAGGGCAAGCAGCAGCCATCGATTCCTTTGTTTCGACTTCATTCAAGCATCTTGTACATTCACAGAGGAAAAAATAACTTTTCTTCAAGTGTGCTCTTCTGTTGTCTTTTAAGTCTAATACATCGACGTAACTAATAAAAATCTAAAGGAAAATGATTGTTAAGTACGAAGTGTGACTTTGAAGTATATGTGTTACTTATTCCCCACCTTTGTGAAGTCCAAACAGGGAATATCCTCAATGGCACGAATATGTAATGCAGTGCCATCAAAAGTGACCACTGCATTAGGTTTGCAACTGTGATCAAATATAGATGCTCCAAGATAGATACCCGTACCTATTGCGATCATCTCTTCATCCATAATGGTGAAACAATTTGTCATCAACTGCAAAAGATAAATACAATTAGAAATATCCTCCTAACCTCCAGGAAAATAAAAGTAACATTCAATTATTTATGGTGTACTTTTAAATACACTACTTACTTTTCCATACATGTCAATCAGTTCTGCCGAGTTCGGCATTAAGCTATCCTTCAGCATCCCTCTTAGTTTAACCTTAAGCCACTCTACATTACGCATTTGCTGCTCGTCAACCTTAATTTCATCAGAATCTACAACAATTCAACAGTGATCATCAAGAAGAATACATATATGATTAAGTAATAATCGTCATAGTCGTACTTACGAGACATCAAGTCCTTAAATTTTCGAAAACAGTTTTCTGTGTAGTAGCCTTTTTCATTGTGACCACCAATGTGGAGTTTTATAATTGTTCGACCTAAAATCCTTAGGGCAGGTAGTTTTAGATCATTTTGCAAGTCTACATTTCGGAAATACTTGCACTCATATTTGTGGACAAACCAATCATTCTTTTGGCATTCGAGTGCACAGTAGAAAACATTTGTACACTTAGAACATCGAAGAACTTTTACTCTGAAATATTACAAAAAATATTTCCAAGTATATTTTTTATCCTTAAATTACATGACAAATTGCTCCCCTTCAAATGCCGTGCATTCGAAGTTGATATAATTCAAAGCCATATTTTTTAATATGTGTTCAAATTCAAACTGAATAGGATACTTTTCTTATTACAGGTTTGCAAAATACATTTACAATGCATAATATCAAGAGTTGAGTGAACTTTCTAAACAAGCAACAACCAACAATTCAATGAACTTGATGATTTTTACGTAAACTGAAAATTAGGAAAACAGTAGTAAAAGGCTTAAATTTGCTCGATAAGAGCTGACCTTAGGTTTATAGGCAAGAACAACTCTTTTTTTTACAACACTTACTTAATCGACTTTATAAAAATAATTGATGTAATGTCATAAATTTACAATATAATGAATATTACTGACTATTTTTTTTTTTTTTCTAAAAAGTTATATTAAGATTAAGAAGGAAATTACTTACTGTTTAAAGCAGAAATCGCATCTTTTTCCCTTTTCACTCAATGCTAGTATATGGACAAAGGGCTTTTCAGTGAGAATATTTGATCCTCTTTTCAAGGCAAGATCTCCGGCGTTCATTTTTATGTATTTCACACTGTAATCCAACTTCCAAGCAGTAATTTATGTAGAAACACTTCCAACTCGCTTCCCGCGTACTTTGCTTGACAACTATTTTCCCACGTTTTCTTTTAATGCTAGCGTCTTCCTGGACATAACCCAAAAAAAAGCGCAGAAGTAATTGCACTGTAGCTTAAAATGAAATGTAATAGACCTAAAATTCAAAACACAATGTCAGAAATAAGTAAACTAAGTGATATAATTAAAGCTTCATAGTCCGTCATAGCGTCTTATGCTAAAGATAAATGTTAATTCTAACTAGTAGTAAGAACACATGTATATAGATCACTGTAAATAGCTAGCAATAAAATAATCTTGAATCTTGAATGGTCTTCTTGGAACCTCGCAACTGACAGCCGAGTCGTTGAACTTAAAATGTTTTTGATAAATAATATTTTATTTTCAGCCAACCGGGAAGATAAATGCAATTTCACCCAAATTAAATCCACTCATATTATCTTATAACAAAAATTTACCTTTTACTTGTAAAAAATTTGCCAAAACTTGTTTCATATTCAGGCCGCGAACCACGAATCGAAGCAGAGACAACTGCATGCCCTTTTTGAATTGAAAACTCTCGAAAAATTTTATTCGGGGGTTCGACTATACATATTTTCATAATGAAACAGTTGTTGAACAATGAACATAATGCGTTTTTGTTGTTTTTATTACTCTATTGCAAGGGTCATCAATCAGAATGATTATATGGACCGTTTTTGGTTTACATAAATAACATTTTCTCATAGTTTAAGGCGTTTTATTGAAGGCATATTTAATGCCATCTGTGGGAAAACCAGATAACTAAAAATTTTTCAAAATGTCTTTTTTTTTTACAGAAAAATGAACTCAAAAATATTTGCCATCTTTCTGTGTAATAAGCAAGTATGTGCGTTCATAATATAAAGAATTATTCCCGTAGTGGAAGGTTTTTGCCGAGATAATTGTTCACAAATAAGTAGACTACAGAAAAACAACAAATCAACACAAACATTCACTGATCTCAACATGTGAGCGCGACATGATTATTCTAAGATTATTATTTCGTTTCATTGTAAACTCTCATTAGAGTATAAATATTCAGCTAATATGGAATAAATTAAAGGAGTATTGGCGAAAATGTATGGAAGCTGGTACTGGAATCAATACGGATTGTTTTATGGATGTCTGTCTGTCTGTCTGTCTCTCCAAACGATAACTCAAGAACGCTTGCAGTATAATAATAATTCTTTGTTAAAACTGTTAGATCAATTTTGAAGATGAGGAAAATCGGACAACACCTACTTAGTGTTGCCATGTAACCATGAATCATTTTTTTTTATAATAATCTTTATTTTACATATAAATTTTGTTTCGGTAAATATTGTTATAATTAATTATTTGCACGAATTTTTTAGAATCGGTCTTTTGTTACACAATATTGAAATCTTACAGATACCAATATCTTAAAAAACTTTCCATAAAAGATTTCTCCATTTTCGATGGGAAAACATTTTTTTTTACAGTTTTTTACAGTATTTCTTAACAAACGTCTTTTGTACGTTAAATTGTGTTAAACTATGTGAAACTGCCCCATTTTATATCTGGGGTTAGGGGTATTTAGTAATTGGCCTAATAAACTAATTATACTTTTTGTTATTTTTTAGTTCCCATTACTTTATTATAATCATGCGATTGTTTTGCTAGCAATTATTTGTATTATTTGTTTTATATTCAAATTTTTAATTTCAAATTCAGCATCCGTTAAAATGCTATTACATTAACTGAAATTATTGTATTTTTCGGAGAAATTACTGTGCAGTCATATTCAACTCTACTTTATTAAATTACAATAGTTTACAACAAATAAGCGAAATAACAGCTTTACTAGAAGATTATTGATAAACCTCCATCAGCCTACAACCGCTAAAGTATTTTTTTGCTATAACCCTTTTACATTTCCTTTGTTTTAAGTAGAATGAACGATTGCACGTAAACAACTATTCGAACTCGTCCTTTTACAGTTTTAAGTATTTCAAAAAGTTATAAGTGTTGAAAGATTAAGCCTTTCAGGAACAAAAGGATGTTTCTGTTCGCATAATGGAGAACGAATTTTACATTACTCAAAAGGCTCAAAAAGAAGTGGCAAAACACTAAGCATAAGTCTTCTTAATAAAAGAATTAAGAAGTTCCTGAGAACTTAACACACCTCGCACTAACAATCGATTTTTCACATGCGTCTTAACATTTAACTGGAAAACTTCCTTTGAAAACTTCTAATTCATGTGAAAAGCTTTCTGGAATTTTAATATAAGAAAATTTCTGTGAAAAGTTTACATGATAAATATAAAGTTTGCGAACGAATAGCTTTTGACGTCCTGGAATTTCTTATTTTTGGGGATTGAATGCATGTGTGGAAGAAGGAAGACGTTGTCCTTAAATGTTCATGTGATAAATTATGCGAATGCGAGAAGGAATTTGAAGATCTACGAAGCTTCAAAAGTAATTCGTCGACGGTTTTCTTCCACCCTGTTTGTTTTCCAAACTTCAATCATTTTAATGCTACTGGAAAAGAGGGTTTGAAAGTGGTAATCTGGAATATTGAGGCTTTTTTGAATAAATTCATTGTATTGATTTGTAAATATTTTATATCCAACCGGGAGATAATTCTAATTAACCTAATTTTCTAAATACACAAATCCGCTTTTTAGACCAAAATCTCGTGGATTTCTTTATCTACTTCGTTGTTGTGTTCAATTTATAGTTCATAAAATTAAATTTCAATATTACTACAGAAAAATACATTCGCCAAATTAATTATCATTTGCAATTAATTAGAAACACAGTTGAAATTAATTAATAAATTTAAATTTAAATTTCAAAACTTGACTGATTGTTTCCTTTTGGATAACTTCTTATAAACATTGGTAATACCATAGACATATAAAGTACTTCATACTATATGAAATACTTCTATTGTCTATGGTAATACCTACATTTTGAAATTCTGTGGAAAAGATAATTAAGAATTTAAATGAAAAACAGCGATAAAGTATAGTTTTTTTCATTTTTTTAGAATTTCCAGTTTTTTTTTTTTTTTTTTTTTTGAATTACTTAACATTGTTTTGGCAGCTATCGAAAATAGCAATTTAAAGCTTGAGATATTAAAAAAAAAAAAAAAAAAAAAAAAAAAGTTTAATTAGATAACTGTTTTTACTTTGAAGAGTATTTAAAGCATTTCAAAATTAAAATTATTTTGGGAGTTATAGAAATTTAAAATGAGAATTCCCATAGACTCTCTTAACGGTACTTTTTTTTTTATTGGGTTTTCCTCAAAACTATATTTTCTTCAAACTGGTGAGGACAATATCTTGAGATCTTCTTAATCGATTTTGCTATAAATCAGAGCACATATTCTTTATAATATTATTAACCTAATACTTAGCATACGCTATATTATTTTTTTGATTGAATGCCGCGCTCAGATTTTGTAAAATTTTAAACTTTAAAATTTCAGTTAAAATCAAAGTTGTTTGTTTTCAAATAGCTGTTATTTCTAAATAAATATAAAAACAATTCCGTATGGTACTTATTGACTCATTACATTTCTGAATAAGAAAAACACCGAACCCCACCGCAAAGATTTTCAAAAACGGATCCTAATTGACGGCTCATATCTCCGCCATTTGTGAATATTTTTTGTTAATTGTGTATAAAAGCGAAATTAATGTGTCTAACATAAAAATTATTGTCAAAAAATGCTATTTACATACCAATTTTCCTACAGTACAACTTACAAGTAATGTAACATGTAGTTACTTATGTGGCAGATTTTTTGCATAAATTCTTTAACCATGTAATAATGCTGCAGATGTTACGGAATAACTAAAAAAACGTTCTCAAAATAACAAGAGTAGACAATTTTAGTGTTCAAATGTAGTTTAACTTTTCAGTTTATAATTTCTTTTCTTTGTATTGCAGGGTCCTGTTTTGCCTCTACTCAAAAAATAGATTACTTTGTATTTTGGCGCTCACGTTGTTCAGTTATTGTTTACGATTTTACGTGTTCGAATTAAATATGCATTTGGTTTTTGAAATTGATTGAATAACTTTTGCCAAAAATATCTATTCTATTCAACTTTAATTTGTTTTTTTTTCAGAATACTTTTTTTTTTAAAAATGAGATGAAGGCGACAAAAATCACAAAACAAAATTTACCTAATATTTAATATAATACTTAGAACTGATCGAATAAAAATATCATTTCGGAAATAAACAATAACAAACGCAAACGGGAGAAACTTTTCCGATCAAACAAACACTATTCGAAACTTAGAAACAAAACAAGTGTGGCAATAATACAATAATGAATTCTACAGCATCATAAAAAACGCATGATGAGCCTTCAACGATTTATTGCTAAATGCAATCTATGAATCTTTAGTTAAACTTTTGTAAAGAAAATCGCTCTACTTGAGTGAAACTCCCCCAATATATTTCCCGCAAGGCATGCGTCATTGGTGGGGCGCTTTTTTATGTGGAGGGGAATGTGGAATCTGTTCATGTAGATTCTGCAAAAAGGAGAAATTAAGAATCGTTTCTTTCGAATAAAAACACGTTTATTAGTAAAAGAAATGATTGAAGAAAATATATATATTGTTTTTGATTATGTCAAATTAATCAATAAAAATATTTGATTATGTTCAAATTCTCTCCTTATGACAATATTGCAATTGTTGTTAAGTTATTTGTTGGAAGAATTTACTGAGAAATGTTTCCCCTCTTCTGGAGATGTGAACTTAAATTTGTGCGGCTCCGCCCACTAAAATAGATGCGTGCTCACAAATTTTCATTATTTACTAAATAAATACATTGTTACTTTTCTGAATTTCCACTCCAATTCTTTGTTAAGTTGTAAGTTGTTTACAAATGGGAAGCCTGCTCTACAAAACACATTGACCGGTTAGTTTTGTAGGTATAATATATGATACAGTTTTTATAGTACAACAATATTATAATAAGTGAGTATATTGAGTTGTTTTTATTCAAATTTGATGACTTTAGAATTACTTTTAATGTATTATATAAGTAATTTACAATAAATAAAAGTTTCCAGCAATAATGAAAATAATTTCTCCACTTTCTTTAATTATATTCCATGTATTATACTCTAGAAGGAAATCTTAAAATTATACAATACAACAAATTTAGAAAAAATAGAAAAACGATTGCAAATATTATGTCTTATTGTTAATCCATTTGTTGTCAATCTTCTGATCCTATTTCTTTGCTAATATTGTACTGCAGAACAGTGTATATAAATTTAGGTATAATTTTCCTCCGATCTTTTTGGTTAAAAAATGGTTTCATTTCTTATCTTTGTTTTGTTGAAGTATTCTTTTTAAATAGTTTTTTTTTTTTTTATATAATTTTTAAGGGTCACCAACCAAATTGATTATTTAGACCCTTTTTGGGTTCGGTCGAAATTAATTATATTTTAACTATTTTAATGAAGTTTTCGATTTTTTAACTGCTTTTTCATTGTCTCCTAATATTTCGTTTAGATAGTTTTTTACTGAATACTAAAATAGTGCCAAGTTAAAATTAAAATACTATATGTCCTAAAATATGTCTTATATAATACACGATTAAAAAAAAAGTTATAAAAATTGAAATCGTTCATTTTGAAATATTCAAAAATAACGGTCAATCATCAAGTTCCTTCGTTTTATGTAATAATTTTATATTGTGTATTTTTTTCGTAAAAGTGTAAGTCTTAATCTTTAAAAAGAGATTGTAATTGTTATATGTACTGTGCTGTAATATAGCTTGTATTAAGCTTAAATAAATAAATAAATATTTGCAAAATCATTGATTTTTTGAAAAACGAAGGTTATTGTTATGTCAGCTACACAAATTTCGAACTATCTAAAATCTACAACACTGATGATCTGAATTGTGGACAGTTATTACAAATTTATAACTCTAATCGTTATCGGGCAAAGTCAGCTACCACAACTGCAACAAGGAGATTTATCTATACTGTATCTGAGCCACTGTTTTTATTTATGCTCAATTGTTCCCGCCTGTTCCAAGTATTCGCTCTCCAGAAAAAAAATCTTCCAATGCAATTCGGCTAGTAAATAAATATCCTTTTCTATTAACTCCTAAAAAGTGAAAAATATCTCAGTTCAAGAGGTCCTCGGAGAGCTTGTTCAAACTGCAGCCGACAACTAAACACCGCAAATGTAAGACCTCCTCTCGTTCCCCGCTCATGGGGAGCCATGGAACGCTATTCTAGTCCAATTACGAATTTCTTTCAGCACGTAACTTATGTCCTGGTATCGAAGCTGTTTATCTCGCTCCTAAAAATTAACACTGATGCTGATCTGATGGCATAGTCGGGTTCGTAGTCGTTCCCGTAAATTGTGTGCCCGCATGTTCAAACAATAACTCAGGCTACATTGCCGACAACACCCTCTTCCCGTCCCTGAGAAGTGCTGTGAGCGATTTAGGGGTGGCTGGTTTGCTGGCTGCCGAGTGCCAACCGACTGGCTAGAAAGTTACCTGTTCCGTGTACGGATCAGCAACTGAAAGAGACCCAAGCGGAGGCAGGGTGTACGGCTCGCAGAAGACCCTGTTATAGCACATTATACGTTCATTTAAATTCTGCTGGATAAAGATAATGTTCACACGAAAATATGCTTTTCATTTAACACATATTTGCTCTAATAAAACGGAAGGAAAATTCATCCCGGTTGCGCGGTGCCTTCTTCCACATGCGGCAATACAACCCTGTCCCGTCGATGCTGTTAACTTCCTGATACTCATACTGTACACAATTTTCATGACAGTTGCGTTAAGTATTGAGCCGAGGATTAAGAAAACGCACCGCTAACCACCCTCGATGTTCGGTCGCGCCTGGGGTGGAATACATTTGAAATCTTCGAATATTCACAGGACCCCCAGCGTTCATTCTCCATTTGGATGTCACCCGACTGGGGGATGCTGTCGACTGTGTTTGGTTTCTATTAATTTTATATTAAGTCTTAAATTTGATGATATTAAACGTGTGGTCCTGCCACGGTAGGTGATTACAGTCGCTGCTCGAGAACAATCGTCTTTTGGTCTCTCAGCCGAATCCTTTGTGAAGATTCATTTGGAAATGTCAAACAGTTGATGAACGTTGGTGCGCGTTGTTCAAACAGCCTGCAGAATCCGGCTGAATTGGAATCTTGTGCACAAACGAAAACTGTTCCAGATTCAACAGTGAAACAATGTTAAATTTGAAAATGATATTGGCGTCAGACTGAATGGAGGGAACGGAACAATGAAGTAACTAAAGAAGTTCGAAATAATGTATTCCAAAACAATGAAACATATAAAAAACACATAAGCTCAACTGATGGGAAAATGTTGAAGAATTGAATTTTGAACATAAAAGGTCCGTCGCTTTTAATTAATGTTGTATCCTACCAAAACTAGCTGTAGTAAATCATAAATGAGAATTAGTCACTCTAGTGGTTGACTTAACGTTGAACATCATTACGAGGGCTAAGCTGCCTATATCCTTTCCAAAATATCATGACTGCATTGTTTTGGCTGTGCCGTAGTAACAATCGAATGCAAATGAAATCGCGACCGCGGAAATATTGAAAACCCAAATAAAGGTGGCCGACAGCAAATTATCCCTGTCATAGCAAAAGTGATCCGGTCCTTATTGCCGAATATCGAATCCGCCAACAGAAGTAATAATTCCGTAGTGATTTAACAACAAGTGTCACGAGTGCATGTCTTCCCGCGGGACGGATTAATTGAAATCGATTAAATCAACACATAATGGCAAATTATTAAATATATTCTGTATAAATAGAGCCTGCTGGAAGCGTACACCAGACTGGCAGAATGCCCAGGTTGTGTGCGGTCGTTGGTGAAATTGATTGTGGAGGAAAAGGGACCTGAGGCCACCCCATCATCCCAATCCACGCCACGTCCTCATCACCGATATCATGAGGCTATCGACTATTGAAATATTGAGTCTGATGGCTGAGGTATCGCAATTTGGCCTCGGCTACTTTTTAATCCAGCGAATAATCATAAAGTCCCAATTAAGCTTTATCAACGATTGTTCGATTCGCATATAGGAATGATCAAATGGGTGCGGCTCTATTTGTTTTCACTTATTAGTTAGCTCGTTAGAGCAAACTAGAGTTGGTGGCCAAGGGTTGAACGTCACTATGCTATCTATTGACTGGATTTTGGTTGCAGCATTAATCAAGTGCACGTAAAAATTCCATATCATTTCCGTTTTCAACAAATATATATTATATAATAACAAAAACAAAACTAGTTGTCGGTTGATAATTGATATAATTATTTCACAGATGTTCGCTCTATTATAATATCAGGGAATAAATTAATCGCTATTTCTTTGTTGAACTATAAATGTTTAAAATTCGCAATGGCTTTTTTAATTAGGAACTTTTTGCTCCAGCAACGTCAGTCCGAAGTGATATTTTCCTCCGCAGATCCTCGCTGTACTTTCTGGTATGCATGGATATAAATTGACAACAACACAATTGAAGCTGTGTCCTTTTTCACTATTCCGTTCATTTTCACTTCAATTTTACTAAAAATTTATCTAAGCGCCCAGAACACGGAAACTAACATCTATAAAAAATGTATTTGTTTCAAAAGGAGATCATACAAAAAATTGACAATATTATAGAACATGGATTAAATTGGGTTTTAGTCGGTGCAGGTGTTTCATGTTCGATTTTGCACAAAAAATTCATGCTGTGTAAGGCTTTGTTTTTAAGTTTATTAGAATGAAACTTGGTTTCACTTGTTCATGTAGATGTTTTAACTTATCATTGTTCCCATTTTAAAAGCAGCTTTGATTTTCTGTTGGGACGTTCAAACGAATAACAACAAATGGGGGTATAGGTACCATATATCTACTATATATACTATAAAGCTGATATTGTTCCGGAGATGAATTTAGAATTTTATAACGAACCATTTTTCTTTATCTATTTGTTTTATATTTTTAATTACGGGTAGTACTCACTTTTACGCATCCTACGTACGAAATATTTGTGATGTATAATGGAACCACGTAATAATAGATAAAATTTATAATGATATAAAATATGTATAAATTTCGAAAATAGCCGAAATGATTTTGCAATGAAAATCGATTGATTGAGTTTTTTCATCACATTCGAAATATTATAGTGTTTTACGGATAAAATTATATAAAATTATATTATTATTGACATCTTTTATATAAACAAAAAAAATTATTTGTTTTTTTCAAAGCAGAGAAGGAGTCTGAATATTCAGTGCGCCTATTTACACCGAAATATGGATGTTATACTGTCATATCTATTCTGGGATACGAGATTAAAGAGTTAAGTGTATTTATTATATAAAGTGTATTATTTTGTTCGGGGATTTTAACTTTAAAAAATTTTGCGTTTCTGTATAAAGAAGTTATGAAAATATTTTCTTAAGAAGGCCAAAAAATATTTGAACAAGATATTAAAAGAAGAAATTGTGTGGTTCGATTAGGGTTGTTTTGTTCATCCAAAAGTTTTATGACACGCTTTGAATATGGCAATGGATTGTCAATTTACTGCCCCAAAAGGAATGCGTTCCTGTTAAGTGTTCACCAACACTTCTCATCATTCAGTAAACCCCTTTCGGATTATTTACACGTTATTGCACAATAATTTCCAGTAGGTGAAATTATATCAAAATATCGAGCAGAATACGTTTGACACCAAACGCTCCTTGGATCGGAAGTCAATGTGAACTTGAAACTCCTCCCGCACCCTGCGCCATACGTGTGCATGTGGCTTACCTACTTCTATTCGCCCCGTCAAACGGAAGCCAGTTATTTTGTCTGTAATTCCCCCAAATTGTCATTAATTACAGCCAAATTAGGATAATTGAATTATCAGATAGCACGAGTTATCCAATCGGTCGCAATCAATTTTCTCGAGTATTTTTGTGGAAAATAGAACAGGATAATGATCCTGATGGAGCACCCCCCTCTTATCCATTGAGTGTGTGTGCACAGTGTAAGCTCAGCTACTCAAGCAGTATAAATTGTTATTCTTGGTAATTATGGTGTTAAGCTTTTAATGGATATCCAAAAGCACTCTTAAGTAATTAAGTGTAAAGTGAGTGCCAGCTGGAGGATTTTTAAGTTGAGGAGCACTTCTTTTGCGGCCGCCTCCGGAGAGATTCGCTGTAATTACGGTATCGTGGGTCGCAAATATAACCAAGGTTAGGCAATGATTTGTAGAGGATGATTTGCAGCAATGAACATTGTCTGAATTTAATTATTCATACAAATTGAAGAACACCTGAGTTCTAATGACGCAATTACTGAACGGTAATCGCTTTTTAATTACTCCCAAAAGATGAGAATTTTGTGATTTATGGCTGTTGACATGTCCTTTGGAGGAGCGATTGTCACCTTTGTGCCAAGTAAGCATTATTCGAGCATCTCTTGTTACAACTTTTGTTTCAAAATAGTTAAGAACATTTATGTGAAAAGATGGATGGGGTTGAAAATTCTAATAATCCATAATTTTAGATAATTATAGATTTAGTTTAAATCCAGTACGCGGTGAAAAATCCTTTCATCATGCTCTTAACATTCAAGCGAGAGCAATCTCCCGGGAGCGTTTTGCGTCGCGACGGCCGTCGTGCTGTCCAACTTCCTTGTCGCCATAGAAACACGATCTCGGAATTTCATTAGCATATCTAATCGGTGTAAGAAAGCTGTAAGATTTTTGTGTACAGATTGCATCTGCATTTGCACTGCTAATGGCAGCCGTAACTCTGCTTGCCATCTTCTCACCTGAAATCATGGAACAATGAAACTGTAAGAATGCTCAACTGCAGCGCTTATCCCCCATCATCCCTTGTGCAGCAAACAACACTTTCCTCCCCCGAGTCTGATGTTTATGATCCCCTAAGCATTTTGCGGATGTCAATCACAAAAGAACCCGTCGCCTTTCCAAACCTCGAAAACAAAAGCCAACAAAGACACTTCTATACCGTAAACCACGTTGTCAGGGGATAAATTTGAAGCCTATTCCCACCCTGGCATGACGGTGCCTTAGAAGAATGCCATTGACCTTTTTCTGTAAATATTTACATCCCTCCTCTGGGAATTTCTTGGCTTTGCATAACGGTGATGCGGCTTCTTGGGCTGTCTGACGTGGGAAAAATGCTCCTTTCATATTTTCCACCTGACTCGTTGAAAATGAAGGACTGGTGTAGATGGCACTATCGACACAAAGCACATGTACAGACTTCCCATTTAGGCGTTAAAGACTTCATGGGTACCGCAGGAATGCTCGGCTGCTCACCCTTCATGCACTTTTAATTCGAAAAGCAGTTAAGCCCAGGTAAGGAGGCACCCTCTATCAACCTTGGGTAATGTGGTCCGCACTGTCTACTTAGGCGGTGGTCGTCGAGGGACGAGATGGTACACCCCACGACAGTGGGACTGGGTCTGATTTGGTTTCCTTATCGTCTTTTGCGGATCTCAATTGTGGAAATCCTCTTGTGAATATTTAAATGCACAGCCACATGTCGCATTTGTGCAAAGGGTATCAGACTCGTATATCTGCTGTTACGGTGTTCTCAGGATATCTCAGGATTTGGAGATTTGGTCTAAAAGCCGTTGAAGGACACAGAAGACGGCTTGAGTATGCGATGTGCTCTAGATAACCCAAAGGAGCGTGTTTGGTTTGTTCGTTTTATGAGAAGACGTTTAAGTTTTAAAGTCTACAGGTTCCTGCATTTTCATTTAGTTTTTTTTTTCTTTGGTTTAATCGAAAGCATTTAGTATAATTTTTATTGCTAATTAAATTTGTAAAATGGTACATTTACGAGAGCAGTATTTAATAAAGACATTTTCATTAATCCATTACAATAAATGCAATCGCATTTAAATTTATTGAAGATCTTGCATTAAAGTGAAACGTGGGTTAACCATTCTGAATTTTTGTCGATGATCTGCGGTTGAAAACCTTCCATTGCTTTGAACACATTCAACCACAATCATTGAAACGATATAACTGCAGTGGTCAAAAGCGCCAATTGCACTAATGCAATTTTAAGCTCTACAGCTTTTCATTTGAAGCCACGGAGCTTTTATTATACGTTTTTATTTCTCTCCCAGAACATGTAACCCAATTCCCCAGCTCTTTTATAACTTGGAATTTCTAGTTTTAAAACTTTAATTCGACTGAGAAATTTTTATCATTGAAGACATTTAATTCATCAAATTGAAAAGTTCAGGGCGGTTGACATCTTTCCGCCTAAAGTTGATATTGAATCAATTGTGCAGATCAAAATGCAGTAATTATCGGGACATTAGAACTTTTTTTTATAATGAAGCTCTTTAGCTCTCATTAAACATTGCAATTCAAATTTCAATCGATTTAATGCGACCAACTGAATTGTTGCCCTAGCAACATTTATTTACTGCAATTCATTCTGAAAGTTATCGCATGGGAGAAATGCACTCTTTCCACAAAATTACTTTTGCGGTTAACTTTCACATGACTTTTTCTAAAGTCCAAAACGATGTCCAGTTTGAAGTCCAGGGGTGCACTTTTTCTAATCTGTGTTGGTCCAGGGGAATCAGTTTGCCTAGAGCAAGTCATTTTGATGAAAACTAGAAAACTTCTTGTGGTGAGGCTTTTGAATGAAAAATTAGAGAAAAGAGCTCTGCTAGCAAAAAGCGAACACAAACAAACTATCGTTAATTATGTACAAAACTCCTGTAGATGGCATTTTGGGCGCTTCGGAAAGGGTTACGTAGCTTGAGACAAAAGCATTCAACCACGGTCGATGTTTTTGTTCACTGGTGAACTCTCAGATACTCCGCCTGTCTGCTGGAACTAACTTATAATGAAGTGCTTAAGTTTCAGGTCTATTGTAGTCAGCAAAAATTCATATGATGAGGGGGGAAAGTCCCTGGAGAATGCACTGCCAGTTTACTTCATGGCACCCAAGCAGCTGATGACTGCAGAACTGCCGAGGATCCACTTAATTACGTTACTGGAATATCGTTGCGGCTTCAAAAGAAACTGCTCAGTTCTTTGATTAAGCCCAACAATTATCTCCTCGTATTACTTGCATCCAACTCAGGGGATGATATCCTACCGTAGTAAAGCCGATTGCAAAACAGTCCTAATACCCGAGGGATCCAAAATGTAACTGAATTAAATAATATCAGTTTAGAGCTTGTCTAAATTTCTATTCATAGCAGCTCCGATGAATATGTTATTCGCAGGGATTTAGTCAGCGTGAAAGGATGCATCATTTCTCGTGTACTATTGGAACATTCACCAACACAGACGGTGAATACTACAACTTCAGAGGGCCAGAGAGAAAAGACATGCTCTGTCTGCTCACACTCTTCGGCTTACTACAGAGGGGACTCAAAATTTAAATCCAGCAAAAGGAGCAGAGACACATGGTCATGCATCAGTTTAATATTCTCCAGGGGACTCCTTGTATGATAATAATTTAATCCGAAAAGGCGGAAATAGAAACAGATTAAACTCGGTACGTGCACATTTAGTTTTACCGTGCTTCTTTCAAATTTGGAACACTATGAATGTTGCTCAGACTGTGGGACAGCATTTGACCGAATTCCCTTTTCCTTTGGTTAACTATGAGAATTAAAAGTGAAGCAATTTGCATATTGGGTTAGATTTAAATAGAAAACAAAGTTATTTTTCAGTATTTTGTTGTCCCACTCGATCTGTGGCTGGAGAATTTTGACTTTGTTTCGAGCACATACCAATCAATTTTTCCTTTTCACATCAAGGACCCACTTATGCCTTTGGACGGACATCGGGGTATATTAGATAAAATATTTGTAGGATCTTACTTAATTAATGTCGTGCTAAATGCGGGTAACCAACTTATCCTAGATTTTGTGTTTCTATAAAATTCAAACTGAATTACTATTAGTTTCGCCTTTGGTGGGATCTTATCATAGAAAGAGAGGACTTCAGAAAAATTCCGACAGTGTTTCCAGATGAAGATTGAATTTCCCTTATTAATTTAATTGAATCTAACATAATTCTTGTAATGTTTTATGCTCAAAAATCAGTTTTGGATTTAATTTTAAACATGATAATGATTAAGCATCCATTTCAAAAACAATCTTCAAACAATTGTTTATTTGAAACACAAACTCTCAACTTTAGTGTACACCATTTTATAAAATCTTAAAGAGTTACTGAACCATAACAATCTCCTCCGTTAAGTGTAATAAAGTAAAGTCTCTATAAATGTCTCATAAAATGGGATTTTATCCCTATGCACAGTTATTTTCGGGACATAAAGAGAATATTTCCGTGTTTGTCATTTTTCAGAAACAACTGCGAAATGTGAATTTTAAAATGTCGATTTAAAAATATAAAAGTTTTATATCGCATAAGCATGCTTTGTAATATTTGATTTACGCTCTTTCAAAATATCAACAGTTCTAACGATCGACGAATTGTGGTCGACAGGGAGAAAGCACCAAGGGAAAGTTTATTTCCGAATGATTTAATCTGTGCTTGTAAGTCACCCTCGGAAACGGCACCCTTCCATGGCAGATGAGAAACTCGAATCCAGTAGCAGTGCAATAATTACAGACAATAAATGGAACACAGACAAACACGTCTTCACAACAATACTGCAATTATTATCGCAATCATAGCAGCTTTGTTAATTAAAGTTTCAGTGCACAGAGCACAGCTGCGCGAACATCGGGATCTCTTGAGGCGGACTGTTTCTGGGATGTAAAAATCTTAAAAACTTCATCGTTTTGCTCGACTTCCCTTGACGGATATGTGTGTTTGCCTTTTTAAGCTTATTAGCCTCACTCAGGGGGAGAATGTCTGGGATGCGGTACTTTCACTAGTTTTGGTTTTGTGCGACCCCGTGGATGAATCCAGAGAGTGGATGCTGCAGGAACACCACAGGAAACTTTATCATATTGCCATTCACAGGGACACTTCTTCAGTTCTTATCAGATGACACGGAAAAAGTTCAGCCATAAATAAACTCTAGTGATGTACAGGATGTTGGCTATAATTGCGGCTACCGTTTTTATTTGGAGCACTTCTAAGAGCCTTTCGTTCAATCTTCGATATGTGTTTGGTCTTTCGTTATCAGTTCGTTGCAGGCCTCCTGTTAAGTATTCACTGCTCCTCAAGGAATTTGTTCTGCCACTTTTGGATTTTCCCATTTTTCCCCATTTTTGTTCATGGAGTAAGATTCTTCAAATTTTTTTTTCTGTTGATGTTGTTTTTTTTTGTCTTTCTGGCTAATGCGATTACGTGCTTCTTCTACAAAGGAACACTATCTAGGACCGTAGACAAAATAAAAAACAAGAACTCACTCAACAGATAAAAGTTACTAAGCCTGAAGATTCTGCAGTTTCTGAGTAATAGGGATTTTATATTACTCACGTTATGAACCCTTTTGAAATGAGTTTTTTGAAATTTTTATTTAATATATATTGTATACAAAGAGCAAGAGGACATCAAGAGCCGAAAAGTCACTGTAGAAGAGAGCATTTCTTTCGAGGGTTTTCATTGTAAAATATAACTGCAATTAAGGAAATGGTGTTCGGGGTCTTTACAGATAAGGAACTCTGTTGGGTTTACTCAGTTTTATTATTAAAACCATATTTCTGAATATTCAATATTTATTTTTGGTAACCAAAAATATATTTGTTATTTTGTATAGAATAAAATAAATAAATAAATAAAATAAAATGATTTACTATAAATAAGTTCACTATCACGGAAAGTTGTACGTGTAATGTTTTTTTTTGTAAATGGAAGTCATCGTAAAATATGGTGTAATTTAAAAATATATCTCTTTTTTGTTCTCTGTGGTCAGTCGTCATGCTCAGGTGTTCTTTTCATTTTTATTGTTATTATATTATTCGGTTTAAGCAGAAGTGAATTACATACATTTTAATAAAGAATAAAATCGTAATATGTCCTGAATTTACACCTATACTTTTCCCATCATTTGTCATTCTTAAGTCATTTCTTATTCCGAATTTGAAAATGAATCATTCTCCACTTGTTTAAGATTAGAAAAAGTCGTAATTTACCCTTTTCTTCCAGTGGAAATGGCTTGCCCATAAAACACTTTTAAGCAGAGATCATTGTTATTGCAAAAACCATTTGCAGACAGTGGGAATTTCAGTAGAGAGAAACTTCAACAAATTGCATTACATATATCATTCGATTCAAATTAAAAATAAAACACAAACATTCGCGCCTCTCTCATGGCTTGCGTCAATGTAAGAAAGCCCACTTGACGCACGGAAACCGCAAAACATCTGTCCTGGTCGATGGACTTTTGGCAAATTGTTCCAATTCATTGCTATTATTGAGCTTTATTTATTGACCATGAATCCCGAAATTCCTGCCCTCTCGAATGTTTTCAGTTTTTTTTCATTGGTTCGTTTGTATCGGCATACACAAATCTCGGAACGCATGTTGAACATGAATAAATTTGCAATAAATCGACAGCTTTTTAATGCGGGAAGCCGCCACCCCGGAGTGTCCTGCAAGGCCATATTGGGAATCATCATCTCCCGGCAGGACAAATAAATTTCCCTCAATTGCGTGTGTATTAAGTCGGTTTTTCTGTTTTTGCTACCTGATTGCTGATGAACAACTCTTTGCATTCCCCTGAATATGTTTTTTTTTTATTTTTTCAAGAATAAAAAAAAATAAATAAAACGAAGTATTTCGCTGTTCCACCACCAGGTGGGCTACCGTAATCTGATATGTGTCACACTTTTCGCCCCAATTGATTGATGGCGACCGGGAGTTGAAAATGTCACCGGCAAGTCGCTGAGCATCCAAAACTATAAAGTGGCCGCTGAGCGGTTTTTCCTTTTGTGTCTCTCCCGCATTTCATTCTCATCAGCTCCGGACGATAGGGAACCTTGTAACTAGACAAAAGAAGGTGAAATTGCTGCAGGTAAGAAGCTTACCTTTAATGGAAATATTCCGGTTGAATGCCGAATCATACTGTAGATGGAATTGGATCGGTCACCCCAATATGCGACGGCTGGCCTTGTCCGTCTCCCTCGCAGGGATTTTCCGAGAAATGCCCTTCTTTCACAAACCACTTTACAAAATATGTTATTTCTTATGTCCTGATGAAAATTCATGGCAGACTAGTCGTTAATTGAGCAAAATTATATTCCTGCAAAAATCTGTTGTGACCGCCCAACTGCAAAATGTTTAGATTCCACAATCCACAACGCGAGTTAATTGAGTTGTTCGTGTATAAAAAGAAAAAGAAAAGTTAATTGGTTCAGGTTATATTAATTGGTACTTCGTTGATTTCTGCGTAATATTAACTCAGAATTAACACGCGTTAGCATAATTCACAATTCAAATCAGCCAGAGTTCTTGTTTCCCGAATAACAAAGTAGAGGTCGTGATTAGGATTACTTACTTAACTAAAATTGCCCAATTCAAGCAAATTGTAGCCCTTAACCTTTTACCCAAGAACAAATTACATATTTTTCAAACTGTAAACTTCCTTAATTATATTGTTTTGTTTATTGACTATTATTTAAATGGGACAATGAAATAGTTCTTCAATAAAATGTTGCTAAAATCCTCCACCACATTTTCATGCAGGAAATTTTGAAATAGATTTTTACCAATATTAAAATGTTGGTAATTTTCAACAGATAGTAAAATTCAAGACTTTAAAATCTCAGAAGTTAGTACGGAATTATCCTTGGTTATCCTTCGAAATTTGCAAAACACACAACCATTTGAATGGCAGTATCCGAGGGCATAAACAAAACTTTGAGGCAATATTTCTTCAGCTTGAATGCCCTAAGCGATTTTTGATTACCTTTCCGCCGGAAATTATCATATATCGTTGGCGCTGAACGACTTTTATGTATTTAATGCAGACGAATAAATTCCTTTCCGATTGTCGTGTGGGCTGTCAGCACGCATTAAGCCCAGGTGTTGAATAAAGATCCATAAATATCGACCAACGATGAACCAAGGATTTAAGAGGACTTGTTTTGGTGTCATAAAACATACCTTGAAGTGGTGCACTCCATGCAAGGATCTTATATATTTAGAACTCAATTTATTTGAGAATGGTTGAAGTGCAGATCTCGTAAAAAATTTAGGGTTAAATCAAGGTGCAATTCTGGAATTTTAATATCAGAGCTACCAGTATTTTGGAAAGTTAGGATGCAAATGTCAACTCCATTCACGAGAGCAACGATGGGACATACAATCCCGAAAGGATGTTAGTCGCTCCCCCGGAATAGCCCTCCAGCAATTAAATGAGTTTTATGGGCCGGGTAGTGTGATATCAATAAAATTTGTTCAAATCCATTGAGCTTGAGGCAAACTGCATTGTTGCGAGATCCTGTGCACGACACTCGAAGGGAGCAGCCATGAAAAAATCCAGGACTTGTCTTTGCGTCCTGGAAATAAAATATTATACAAGCTGGCCGGATGATTCGCTGAGGGATTATCATCAATCACAGTTACTAATGAACGAAAAAGAAGAAAAATGAATGCCCAAAAGTTAATACAAAGTAATTCTTTCTGTTGTGATTAAAATACAAAAAAGGTGTACACAGATTTTTGGTTGTTTTTCATTTTAGCCATTTTGTCTTTATAACCTAGAAGTAGGGTAAGTATATTAGTTTTGAGCGAACGTTTGCAACACCAAGAAATAATCGTGACACAAAAAAACACTATAAAATATAAGTTCATGATCGGGAAGTACTATATGTATAAAGAAAGCGTTAAAGCGAAAGCGATAACTCGACAACGTACATTGTACATTGACAATGTACATTGTACATATCAACTTTCTTTCGTTAAATATTGTTATAGATACGTATTACAAATTGTTAATTATTTTGAATAGAACTGTTAAAGCTGTTTTTACGCGATCCTTTTTTAGACGATCTTGAAATTTTATAGAATACCAAAAACTCTCCTTTTTTATACGCATTTTGAATAATTTAGAACGAATTTCGAATTTTAGGTGGCCTAAACCAATTATATTCTTCCGTATTAGTTCTATATTTTAATGATGGAGGTCTTCAACATTTTAAAATTTCATCATTTAGTTTACTCCAAATATAATTGGAGAGTTTTTAAGCCCTTTATAATTACTTTCTCAAGTAAAGAGCACCAAATATGGAAAACAGAATGCTAATTGTTTCATAAATTGCTCTCTTCTATTCTCCTTCGAACATCGTCTATGTCAGGGATAAAAATATGCACTTCCGGAAAATGCATAAACAGAGAAAAATGTGAAAGAATCATTTCCGCTGTCCCCATTTTACTGCTTGACTTTAATCTTCTAGAAACTATCTCGAACGGTTGAGCCGGAACAAGTTCGAAATATTCAGGAACATGGGACAAAGAGTTTTTCTGATTTGTTCGGGATGGGGGGTGGAGGAAAGAACGGGGCTCAGGTCAGTGCAGTGAAAGGATAATAAGCATAAATTTTAAAGTAAAATCTTGCACACTTCCTTACACGTCGAGCAGTTCGCTTTTGTGCGCGAGCTCCACTTTGCAATGTTTTCCCTGAATTTACAGAAAACGTTAATGTTCTGGAAAACTAAGTCTGCAGTGCGCTCCTGTGGCTCTCATCGGTGTCTTGCTTATTGAAAATGTTGTAAATACTCGACTTCTTGCACACTGAAGGAATTCCAAAATAATTAGGAACTGCTGCGAAGTAGTAGACACAGCCCTCACCAGAGCAGATCACAAATATAATTGAAAATTTTTTCATGGACGATATTATTTTCTTCAAAGTACTACGAGCAATCAAACATCCAAAGCATTCTTGGGCCTAATCTCGTAATGTTCAGGGACGAGGAGAAACGAAACCCAGAAAAAGTGCTCGAAATAAGTAGGAGACTCCGAGGATCCATTACGGTTCCATTAATTATTCAGGAGAGTTCTTAAGTATTTTTCAGACCACTTAGTTACGTTGATTAGGATTAGATGACGAGATACTCAGATATGAGTGAATGTCCTTTATCTAATCCCTTTGATTTTGTTTCAGAGAAAATGCGCGTCCCACACACCCACTCTTGTTTTCGTTAAATGATATCTCTGGAAAATTTACCGGCATTAAGTCGGCTGTCGTTCTCGGTTTTGATCAATAATAAATGATCTGAATTAACAGCCAAAACGCGAAATTTATGCTTTTAGAAGAGAATCCAATTCCAATTCCTAAGTGTAGTGTAGTCCTCGCAATGTTGTTATCGTTTCGACTAAAAAGTCCAATATCCCTAGCCCACACCAATCACACATCAGTCAAAAAACGGAGCCAGACAAACCCCCCTTCATAACTCGTAACATTGTTACAGTGCCCGACAAAAAACCCAAAATTGGGTTCATATGAAAATCTGTTCGCATTGTTTTGTGATAAATGAATTTGGCATCTATAGAGGAGCTCAGCATCCTGGATGCCGTTCCCCTGGAATAGTGTGAACCTTTTTTTGCTGCAAACTGTTTAACGAACTGTACACTGGGCCAGAGCTTTTATAGCTGGGTGTCTTGTTCACTGTAGCGCGTACTGCAGATAATTTCGCGAAAATGGACGCAATTTGAGCTGTGGATAATAAACGTGATTGACACGGAAATGAATATTGTTGCCACATGTTTCTGGTACATTGAAATATCAGGCCATTGGGGAATCTGAGCGGTCAACTTCATGGGAACGAGTTGTGATGAATGGACACAATCCTTAATGCCTTTTGCGGAATGAGGGCAACTAATTTTGAGTGCATTGAAATTTGATGCTAGGAAAAGTTTTAACAGAATGGGATATATGGAATCCAAAATCAACGTAAATTGCAAAAGCACTAAATAATATTATAACTATAATAATATTTTGTTTTTATCGTTTCCACTTAAAAGTTAATCAATGACAACCATTCCCAAACATTTCCCAATTAATGCAGTTTTTAGGTAAAGCACTTAAAAAGCATTATTTTATTGGGAAAACTGAAATTGGAAAGAGAAATAGGTCCTTTGTGGATAACAATCAAAGTCAGGATAATTCAAACGGTATAAGTTACACCAAGAAAAGGAAATGGGTTTTTGTACGGTGTAATCATTTATGGTACATTCAAACAGACTGCAAGTTGAAAGAAAATAATCGAAAGTTCGTTTGTTTGTTTGTTGCCCCATATGCCTAAACGGTTGCTTGTATGTTTTTTATTTTTTATTTTTTGGTTGAAGGTAATACATGTTCTAACTTAACATGGCCTATCAATATACTCAAATTTGGAAGTTCAAAATGCCGGACCCAATAGACCCAATTCTAATTCAACATGAATGAATGAAATTCAGTATTAATGGTATTTTAAGGCCACCATTAAACTTGGAAAATTTGGAAATTCAAAATGGCAGACAGAATGTGGTAGCCGAAATTCCCTTAAATTCAAGGAATTTTACTGAAATTATTGTAAAATCAATTTGATTACTAATTTTGACTATAATATCACAATTATTAAATTATTAATCTATTATGTTTGTGTTTGTAATATATCGATATTTTTTTAATCAATACAACGATCATATCGATTTAGGTACATGTATACCTACAAAACAAGTAACCCAGCTAGTATTATATAAACTACAAAATTACAAAAAAAACAAAAAAAAAACGATCAACATTATACCTAAACAAACATGACATTTTCTATTCTTCCATAAATCCCAGAAATGCATTTTTTATGTTTCATTTATCTCTTAAAAATAAAATTCAATGTTCTTCGTGGTTCTCACTAGGAATTGTTTTTTATCAATAAAAATATTGCCCACAATGCTGTTTATTTCAGGGTTGACGTGAGATGAAATCCTGACAGCATAAATGAAGTCCTTATGTGATTTTTAAAAATTTCTTTCTAGTAGTATAGCTTATATCTACTTTTTCTCATCGAGGTCAATAGCATTGCAAGAAAATCAACAATAAACCGCTCAATATTCTTTGAACTTTTGCTAAAACAGTTGTGAGATTGATTATCATAATAACTAGTTTGCCTTGTTTGTCCAACGGAATTCAGGGCAGCCTTGTGATTGCATGATTCCACAACAACAGTAAGTAAAGGACGCCTGCCTCCTGGGGAGCATGAATGACTTCTTTATTAAGAACTATAGTTGAGTTTTTCATAACATTCCTTGTTTTTGTTTTCATTCTCTTTAATTGGAGGTCGGTAATTTTTTAACACCGGTAATTACGTGAAAGTACTGCACTTGGATTTCCTCAGAGGTGTTAGTGGCACGATCCTGAATAGCATAACACTGAAAATTATGTTCGCCCTCCTCACGGAACGACGAAAAGTTGATGAAAATTTATAGGAAACGAAATTTTTTACATACTCCATTACTCCATGAAAGACAATGCTGTCGATTGTTTTTTGACGAAAAAGAAAATTAAAATCAACATTTTAATGAATTCTATTCCAATTAATGATGTGGACATTTGAACTGACTCTCTTAATAACATTGAATTGACGTAACTTTCCATTCTACTCTTTAATTACGTCCTGAATACAGTAAATCAAACATAAAATTTTTTATCAAAGGAAATTTTTGTTTGTTGACCGTTCACAACCAAAAAGTTCAAATATCATTTCTGTATTTCCCTATCAGTGCAAATTAAAAATTCTGGTTCAGAAATCTATTTTCAGCCCTCCAGGTACAACGAAAAGGATTAACTCAGATTTTTTGTTATATAGCAAAAAAAATATGGTCACGTAAGAGGAAACTGAAATTCATTCACTGGATTTACTTTGTGGACTAGAAAACAATGAAAAAATTTATACAAGAGAGAGGAAAATCAGAAGAAGAATAATATTTGCCGTGCTGCAGTAGTTAACTGGCGGTCTACATACACCCATCCGTTTTCCCTTTCTTTATGTTTTCAAAACTACATCAAATTTTCATATGATGCTTTTGTAGATAAAATTGCTTTTTACCAGTGACAGTGTTTATGGAATTGCGAAAATTCAACAAACATTGAAGTACGATAAGACGTGAAATAATTCCCACTTTTCATAGAATTCAGTCTTCAGAGTTTTAAATTCTTTCATTGAAAATTTAAAATTAAAGAACAAAAAAAAAACTTTCGGAATATATTTCGAATTAAGAAACATTAAAATCAGAAACATTGCTAAAAATTCCAGAAACCTTTTTACAAAATACGCACAAAACGAAAAAAATATTTTATTTACTTTTTCTTATCCTTTCGAGTTTCTTTTCACCTCTTCTCCGAAATATTGTTATACAAAGATCTAAGCACCTCCTGTTTTGGATAAAAATATATATAAATATACGAATGTACATATATTTTTGACATCAAAAATGTTTCTTCGTATTGTACGTGAGCATCCATCAATAAAGAGACTTTGCACAAATGCCAAAACAAACCGGGACAGAGCTGATGGGGTGGATGTTGCACTGACACAAATTTCCCGAACGTTGGCAAGCGAAACGAAGAGTTTTCCCTTGAAAAATTAATTTCAAATTAATATTCCACGTGCTTCCAGCAAAAATTCATTACACTCGCGTAGAGTTTCATCGTCCACAATTATTTTCACGGATATTTGAGGAAGCGGCAAGATGGGCCCATCCGTTCCTGTACTCTAGTCCTTGTCACTAAACTCTAGTGCCCTAAGCCCGTCTCCATTCCTCACCCACTCACTCACCATGTGCCACAGCGAGGTAATGGCCGACATCCTGTGTTCCTTTTCTTAAATTTATATTAATATTAATAACTGTAATATATTAAGAGCTACTCGCTTTAGAGCAGAATGATGTATACATGTGTTTTCTGGTGTAACACCTCCACCACTGCACGGAGTGTCGTTAGTGCGGTTTTAATTATGGACACGATTCTGTCGAGGAAACTTTATTGCGAAAGGAAGTCAAGTAATTACTTGATTTAAGACTAATTTACGATGTCATTTAAAAGTAATGCCGTTATCACGTTCAGTCCTGCTGTACAAAAGCATCGAACCCGTTCTCTTTCCACCCCACTTTCATTGTTTGTTTGATATGAGGATGGGTCGATTTTAATTTGTGTAAATTATTGAAAATGTGCAAATAATGCTTCGATTACACCGAAATAGAATGAACCCTGCATTTGTGTGCATACCGAAAATTACTAGTGTGTTTGAATTAATTAATTAATGATAAACATTTTAATATTTCATACAAAGCGTCCGTCGTTAATTTATCAATAGTTCGAAATGATGCTCAATGGCGTGACTTTAACAGTAGGTAACTAAATCTGATTGAAAAATACCTGAAAATCAATAGCAAAATGTTTTTAAGTAGACTTTGTTGAGTATCCAACAAAGGCATTAAATATCACGATATAATATTCATACCTGCATATATTTAAACACTTGCGTCCTGCATATATGTATGCAATCAAGATTTTTTTGCCAATGATGTACTTGAAAATGTGCACAGAAAATGTAATTTACAACTAAAACGCTTAAGCCATATGCAAAAAAATTTAGATATAATAAAATTTAGATAATAAAAATTACAAAGACATCTATTGTCACCAGAAGTCTATTAACTGACAAAGTTTCAGCTCCCTAGAACCAACAGATATGCAGTTAAATTGCGTCGGCGTATTTGATTTGCTCATCACATATGTATATAAGCAGTAAAAGCGTTTAAAAAGAGAACGCATTATGCAAGTATATATTTATTATGAAAACACTACTGAATAGATTTTCAATAATACGTGTTATCTATTAAAATATCCTATGTTTTCTTGAAATGGAAATTCAGAAAGCCTATTAGGGTTGAAAAATTTCCCGTAATACTTTAAGCAAAATGTTTTCTTACGCTATCGCAAAAGGTGCATTATTCGGACACAGCATTCCTGGCCACTTTCCGTCAAAGAACGTAGCGAAATTAAAATACGGTTTTCATTTGCTCAGCTTATGTTTGAGCACAAAGCCTCATCCTGGATCCAGTTCATCTTTTGCCCACCAATTGACCATTTTCAAATGCAAATGTAAAATCCTCAGATAAGCAGAAGTGCAGGCGACGACGATGCACTGTGCAGTGTCTGCAAAACGAGAACGAAAACACACAAATTGAATAAAAAATGTGCACAGTTCCCGAGTCCAGAAATCGTGTTGAAGTCGATTTTAATTTTGGTCTTTGTATTCATTCCTGTGAGACCATCCATTATTTGCATATGAGAATTTGTCCTGCGACATTACTTCGAATCTCTGGAGACGACTCTTACATGTCTGGTGCTTTGATTTTTAAAAGGATTTTGGTTTTTTTCCATCAGGATATCTCACCAGGATTTTTTCGCTTGATTTTCCTGTGGATCAAAAAGATCATGACTTTATCTGGCTGAATGTCACAATTCTGTCTTCGAATTCGTTCACTTCAGTTGCAATTCCCAAACTGAATGCGATTAAAGTTTCCATCGTGCTCCTTTTTAAGGGCAACCGGTACCTCCTCGCCGATCCTTGTTCGGGTCATCCCCTTTCTTGGGAATTGCTTTTTAAAAGGCTTTTTGTGCAACGAAATGAATTCTTAAAACTCGAGAGTGATTACATTTCCTTTTCTATCTGTTGTTTGATACACATACATATTGGGACCCCGTAAATTGGTTCGGCCACCCTTACCCACCCCGGGGTGCATAAGCATTAGCCGAATCGGGGGGCGGCCAGAATACACCAATCCAGTTTAATACACTTAACCAACTCGTAACGAAGGGCTAAGTCCTAAATACGATAATTCCGTACCATTTAGATAAACCCAAAGTAGATTTCTTTTTAATTCAATTAACAACTTTATCTCGAAGCCCGATTCCATTACACTTTGATAACACAGTTAACGGGAATTTCGCTAGAATCAGAGAAAGTCTTAGAAGGCATCGAATTCAGATTTATTGATGGGTGCGTTAATGGGTTGGGCACAAGAGGGATTTAATTTTTTATGAGATTCTTCTGAACGCTAGAAAAGTTTCCATTTGTATCCTTTCTGTTCTGATATGAAACTTTTAATAGGACTCTGCCAGTAGAGTTGTAAATGTAATAAGATTACTTGAACCTGTTTGTTTCCATTTGTTTCTTAATTTCTTACTTCTATCAACTAACTCTTATTTCAATTACCATATCAGAACATTTTGTGTCGTTCTGATTAAATTTTGATGGTAAAATACACGCTTGATTATTGTAACTAATTAAGAGGAGTCCTTTACCATAATCAAATAAATTTTTTTCAAATAAAAATATAAAATAGAATTTACAGGATTTAGTAATATTTAAACAAATATAATATATTAGAATATTTCAAAAAAAATATATTCGTAGTATAATAATATAACCTTTCGGAGGAAAATGAAGAAATGGAAGGGAAGAAAGGAAAGAAAATCAATTTATTTTTTTCGATAAAGTGGGAAATTTTCATTTGTATTTTTTTTGTTAGAAAGTTTAGTTAATATTAGCACAAAATTGCGATAATTTAAACAGATTCTAGTATCGTTGAAATTTTATTTATTTATTTATTTACGCTTAATACAGGCAATTTGAGACTAAAACTACACAAATATTACACAAAATCCTACTAATATACTACTCGTACAACTAAAAATACTATTAACTGAAAAATAGAATTAACAGCAACAACAGAACACATCAAGCTTGTTCCTTGTAATATTCAAATGAGGCTGTAATAGAGAATGTACTACAGTTTGTATTGATGTAGAGTTGTATGTGAAATCTAGAAAAATCAATTAATTATAATTTTAAAACGACTTCAACTTCAAATGTTGATATTCATGTACACAAGTTTAAGGGTTGCTTGAGCCCCTACAATAGAAAACCACCTGAAAATACGAATACCGTTACTTGGTTACTTTTGTGGTGTTCCAAACTGTCATTTACTTCTCCTGAACCTACCTTCAACATTTCCGGTATGACTATTTTCACAACGGATTCCTCGTAAAGGTTTTTGCTGTGCAACCCTGACAAACCCGCGGTGCATTTGCTTCAGATGCACTTCAACGCATTGTCGATAATTGTGTAGATCTCATAAGATACAAATTCATATAAAAGTTTGTAAATTGCGTACAAAACCTGAATCTAGTATACATTTATACAAGACTCTTATTCAAGCCATTTTTCTGCACACACGAAACCATGCTTCTATGACAAAGTTTCACCAGAAAATCACCACATTATGCGCTAATTAGTGTGACGGATGCTCAGCATCTGCAGTTTCCTCGATTCCAGTGCAAGATAACTTCACTAAAGGGGTAATTATATCCATCCATAGATTCTGCTGAGCCTTAAAGAGGGACGACGTTCAGTTCAGGTAAATATCAAGCCAACAATGAAATTGTTTTCGAAAATTTTCAATGGGGACCCAAACCCCTTTCATCCTCTTCTAGCCGAATAAAACGAACGCACACACACATTCACACACACCCCCGCACTTAGGTGATTGGGGACAACGACGGAAGCCGTAGCCTCTGCCAAAGTATCCCTGGCTGTGGGCTCGGATCTTCGGAATCATGTTTGGTTAGATAAGCAAATACAAACCGGAAATAATTAGCTTCAATTTATCCTCCTGTTTGTATTCCTGTCGAAAGGAGGACCGAGTCCTGTCGCTTGGCTCTTTGTTGCCGGTAACAAATTTATTTCCAAATAGAGTTTTGGCCCGTTGGCATTAATTAGCGGAAAAAAGATGTATCACCAAACCATTTTTTAAATCGCTTGCAGGGACAAAATGGCCGCGACAGTGTTCGGTAGAATTTATTAAACATAAGGATGGCTCTCGAATGCAAAACACTGTGCAGTGTGCACTTCTGTTGTCCTCTCAGCTCTTCCCCACTCTGATTCCATCCTTCTGCCGATATTAGGAAAATATATTTTCCGAATTTGTGTACCGCTGAAAACAGCTCCGGAATCACCTGTCGTCCACATCTGCTCGCTGCTAATATCTGAACGGGGTGCATTTGGAAGAAGACAACGACGACGTCGGTATTAATTTTCGCTCGGAGCCAGCGATCGTTTCGACCAAATGCATTTACCATCGAAACCACAGCACATTTCGGCGCCCTCCAGACCCAGCAACGACACAAAGTAAATTGCACCTCATGGACGTAATCGCCTTAGCTTGTAGCAGTGTTACACAGCATGGCCGTGCGGGGGTGGTTAAACGATGAAAGTTTTGGGACTATGTTTAAGTCTCTGCGTCTCTCCGGGAATCACAAGTCTATCATAAAGAAAATGGCATGTGCAGAGAGGTGGGCCTGGGATGTTGGCTTGCATTTATCGTAACGGACCATTTCGATATCCATTTAATGTTACTACAATTGTTGTAATGCACCAGGAGAAGTTTTAGTATTATGGTAGAGTGCATACATTCAGGCTCATCTTAAAATTGCTCGTTTTGCTTACATCCTTTCTTCCCTTTTTGTTAGAAGGCCTGCATGCACAATGACCATTGGGAAAATATAATGCGGCAACTTCTTACTAAGCTCGTGCCTTTCCCTCGCAACTGGTAAATGGGTTAAGTTTGCTTTCCATTTCCAGATTCTTGTGGTTAGCATCAACCAGGACCGAATCTGTGAATATTTAATGGAACATCGTCAGTCCGGTGGAGCATACTTTTCATGCAATAAATGTCCTTTTCGCCTTACAAAAATTTCGGTTGAACCAAAAATTCTGCTAAATTAAAATGTTTACCACAACTTTATCCAAGAATCTTCACCGAATGAACCTTTCAACAATCATTTATTATACAAACAATGGAAGCAATCTTGTCGGTTCATCTATTTGTAACTGGAGGATTTTTTCTCTAAATATAAGCAAATTGATTTTTCATTGAAATGAATTTTTGTGCAAAATCAAAAAAAAAAATTTCAAAATGATATTGAAATTTTGAAAAAAATATTCTTGAAATTGTTTTGAGGCATAATTTATGTTTTTTGGGAAAGTTACCGAAGTTTTTTATTACATAATATTGACATATAGATGTAATTAGTTCTTTCTATTTTTGGTTTATTTAGGTATATTAATTTATTAAGTACTGTCAATGCTCTTTAAGCCATTCAAATTAAAACTTCTGAACATCTCATTTTATGCATAAATGAAATTCGTTTCTTCGAAAACTAACTTTTCAATTTTCTAATGTCTTTGAAAACTGTTTATAACCAAATTCAATTTTAATAAATACTTCCACAGAAAGTTGAAAATTCAATTTCATTTGCAAGGTTATATCGATTGTTTCAAACAAGTTGTAGTTTAAAGAATGAATAATTAAAGATATTGTTGTAAACGGTATTTTATCTATAGTAGTTGAGTCGACTAGGTATTGCTGATGAACCGGCATATAGAATTTCTTTATTAATGTATTATTGATATTTTATAACTATTTATTTTATATCACTATTTATTAAATTCAATTAATTGTAACTGTTTCCTTGTTACTAATTTTTTCCATAACTGTGATGTTCGCTCAGTCCACTGTAATTGTTGAATTCAAGCGAACCACGAAAATGATTTATTGTTATAAGCACCATAAGAATAAACACATCGTTCAAGGTGTATTAAAAGCATTTGCCAGATATAAAGCATTTGCTGGAGTAAATCACGTAAGGCGCTCAACTAATGGAGAAAGTTGAGCCAAAATACCATCTCGTCCTTCTCCTCGTCCACACACTCGTCCTGTGATGAAAAGTACAACGTCAGAGTGTCTGAAGTTTCGGAGTAAGTTTATTGTGTTGACTTAATGTGTGGCTCAGTTGCGGTAACTAAGTTATGGCACTGCCACAAAAAGCCGCACTGTGATATCTGTGTGCAGAGTGCAAACCATATTATTACCATAAGTTGCCACCATTTCCCAATTTGGTTGTTATTGTGCTTTTGATAGCTTTAAACCTCGTTGAGACGCGAATAAAAGATGCGAGGAGCCCATTAAGGGATGAACGCATTCAAAAAAACTTTACTAACCTTTCTTCTTGATTATGGTAACGAGTCCGTAGACAATAGTCCTGCAATTAATTCACGATAAGTTTACTGGAGACTCATATATAGGTGAGTATGTCTGCTAAAACACAATATGAGGAACTCAACTATTGAAAACTTTGATTTAAGTGTTGTAAGTTGAAGATGGAAGATAACTTGAAAATATGTCCGCCTTGATGTCTGAAAGAAATGCTAGAAATTCATCTCTGCAAATTTAATTAGAACAAGAGGTTTTTTCCTTCCCATATCTTATAAAAAAAAATATATATATCTAGATATAAACTGAAATCAGTGGGCATTTTTGAAGTTTTATTGATATTATGTTTCTCCGAACATTAATGCAAACTGTAATGAAAATATATTGAAAAACATAGCTGTGAGATTTACTTTTTGTATTCACATTATTTATTTCTAAAAATCAATAATTTAAACCATATCACTGATCAATATTTCAGTAAACAAGGATAGTGTTTCTACAATACTTGTTTTTCCCTTCATCTGTCATTTTTGGTCCATCAATTATGAGTTTGTGACAAAGTTTGGACGTGAAACATCTATGTTTTAGGTCCAGTTGTAACGGAAGTGAAACGTTATATTACATACTAATAGGTATTGTTTATATCCTTGCAACCGTACCACCCACGCACATAACTTTGGTAACATTGTTGAGAAAAAACAATTTTTTGTACTTCATAATGCATGGTAAATTAATCTCGGCTTGCGTTTTTGATGCGAGCTATTAATTTAATATTTTCAATCAATTAAAGGAAAAAATTAAAGTGTTTTTGATAATTTTTTGTAATTAAACACTAAAATAAAATTAAGAAAATGTCCAAATCAAAGAAGGATTATTTCTATAAAATGACAAAGTGTTCTAAGTAAATTGTTTGTAATTTCATAAAATAATAAATATATATTTTGCTAAATAAACAAAATTGTTATTAGATTAAAGTTGTTAGGATAAACATTTCAGCTTCTATATCACATTCTATAAAATTGTCCAACTAATTCAATAGAATACATAAAAGTAATTTGAGATAATTCAAAAGTCATATACAATAGTTGTTACAGGTTCCGCTGAAATTATCTGTTTGCCATTTAACAGTTAAATAGAGTCGATAAAAGCTTCCAGTTGAATACATAATTTGTACTAATAAACTCTAATATGTACGCCATTGTATATGGAATGTATTAACAAAAAAATATGTATTGAATATATTGAAATTGATGCTAATGAGTGGGATTAATGATGTCCTGTTGGCAATTCCCGAAGTTGTCAATTGTACGTTTCCAGGTACAAAAACCCAAAAGCTATTATACATATTATGATTTGTTTAGCAACAGTGTAAAACTTTTGCAAAGTGCTCTTCAATTTTAAGGACAATATGATTCCTGGAGATATCCATGCATAATTAGTTTTTAACTGAATTGTTTTTTTCGAATTTTGATTAATAATATCAAAAACTCATCGGACAATGTGATGTGCATTTCCTTCAAAAGTTTTGCGGATTAAAAATCATCTACTGAAATATTCGGTGAGATGGAAAGAATAAATCAACTTTATTTGTAACAGAGAAATAATAATTCATATATACATCAGGAGTGAAATTGCCCGCATGATATTATTAATGTGAGTTTTTTTTTAGATTACACCTACTTTTAAAGGGTGAAATTGATGTATACAAAAATTTCCCTTTTTCGCGTTTAATAACATTCTTTTGCCGACGCCAGGACAATGCGAATTACGCGATCTGAATTCGATAATTTCCCTTACGGCGTTGTTCCAGTTCCATTTCCTTCCGGTTGGGAACGATGCATTTGGTTGCGTTTGCTTTTCCATACCCGTCCTCAGCAGAGCTCTTCAATTGAATTTAACATTTCCCTAATTCGTTCTTGTTCAACAGTTGATGTAAATGGCTGGGAGTGAGCATCGATCGGGCGAAACCGAAAACAGGCGAAAAAGAAGCTGTTTTGTGAATGTATGTAGCACATATATCCAACCCTTTCCATAAATAGCACTTATTGGTACTTACCCCATGCTCCAAGCGTATCTAGCAGCAGGACGTCTTGAGTACGGAGAAACCACCGAGTCATTGCATACGGCAGGCCATCCAGACACTGGATTAGGGAGGGCAAGTGCATTGCCAGCAGGAAGCGTTCACGGTGCCCTGCGAGGAGATATATCTTGATAAATCGTATCATAAACATATTTATCGACATCATAACATGCGGAGACAGAGTTTTTATTGATAAACGACTGTTTGTTCCCGGGGAATATATCATACAAGTAGGATAACGCAATATTCTGCTCCAAGGAGTGAGAAAAATTGATACTTCCGATTTTGTTGCTTATCGTTTTCGAAGATACTTCTCCATAGCAAGCAACAGCCTGTGTGCGTGTGTTGGTGGCACATAAAAATATGATTGCAGTAATTCAACGAGTTGCAAAACGCCTTTAACATGTCCCTGCTTCCACCCTCAATGTGTTCAAAACGGCTGCATTGATCTATCAAATTTCACCATCCTGCGGCTAGCTGCACTGACAAATCACTTATTCATTGACCCCGATTTGATACGCTGAGCCGGCGCCCCACATTCCTCAAAGTGCAAATGCGACCCTTACGCTAGTCTCACATGAACCGCACTACTTCAAATGACCCGGAAACTCAAAGGAAACACTCGGGATTAAGTTTAAAATGCGCCAAGGGTAATCAGGACACGAGGTGCATTGATGTATCATTATATTCGGTCATGGAACGGGGATGAGGTAATAAATTTGAAATTGTTCTGGATCTGGAGAATTTAAAACCGATACAAATTCAATCGACGAGAGTTCAATAAAATCCACAATCAGTTTTAATTGAATTCGGAATGGATCCAACGGCAGCCCGCTAAACATAGGGACTGATTGATCTGGGGCACCCCCGACCCCAACGAGTGGCCATTTTACCGAAATCTGGATACTCCCAATCCCCCATCCCCCAGTTAGCTGCAGATAGGAAGCTGTCTGTTATCAGATCCCAACTTGTATCAAATTAATTTGCTTCTTTTGTGTTCTGACACATTAGCCTCGCGTCCAATGGCCGCCGCAGATTTTCCCTGCAGCGAGTCAACCACTTTGAAAAGTTCAATTAATCTAGAACCGAAATTAAAATTATTTTGTAGCTTTTGCATTCCGTGTTCCCGTGGCTGCTGTGCTGTGGTTTTTGTTTTCAGCAATGATAATGCACGTCCATCACGTCCCGAACTGGATGAGATTTACCAACAGGAGCGGAACTGGGAAAACGTTTAAAGTGGACAGCATGCCGGAGCTAATAGGTAAACTTTTGTCGCTCACCAACGTCCGGAGTCGGGGAACTCCTATATGACGCATATATCAAACAATTATGGACATTTGGTGATTCTGTACACATTTGGACTCCGTGCCATCCCGCGATGGATCTGGATCTGGTTCCGCGGTCTGTTCAGCGGCCTCTTTTCCCTGCTTCCAGCCCAGAGTTCTAATCAAGGCAGCTGCTGTTGGTGAACATACACGGCAAATATTAATTCAGATTCCGTTATGCGCGAAGATTCGATGTTTTAATAGGAACTAATGGATAGATTTATGCCTCATGTAAATTTGACTGCGCGGGCCGTGATTAAAACTCGCGGAAAGGTGTGCGATATCGCGGCACTCAGCGGAAGCTAATTCGATGCGGAGCGCTTCCAGCTGGGACAAGTGTCCCGTTTTTGGGGAAAAACCTGCGGAATCATTTCGCCTTCCAGCCATCACTCGGACGCGGATTTACGTTGTAACGGCCTCAGGACAGCCCTGATTGTGGCAATCCCTACCCTCTGAAGCTGACCGCAATGACCACTGCAGACCTTCGCACTGCCCTTGATGGAGCCCTCCGCTATTCAAGAGGACCCTCAAGTTGGATCTCATGTTAACTGCTAAAAGACACCTAACAGCAGAGGCAGGACTCCTCCGTGCATGCGAGTGACAGACAACCCGAAGGCAGTTCCTTATCGTCTTGCATTACCTACGACCTGAATTAGACAGTAGTCCTGCCTCGTCCGGGCCTCCCGGCCAGTTACTTTGTTTTTATCTCGACCAACAGCAATAAATCGTCGAAAGTGCAACTACGAAAATGGCAAAAAGTCAGTTCGGCGTGAGGATTTCTCAGTAAATAATTCTAACGGGGAACTGCATTGGGAGCAGTTCAGGTGTGAAGCCATAAAAAAGGCTAAACGGGTTATCCAGGACTATAAATCGCGCCCGGTACAAATACAAGAAGGCATTGAAAAGGCAAAATAAGTCAATAAATTCTCGGGTATCCTGTAATAGTGTTCTTCTCGTCGGAATCATGTTAACAGGCGGTTTATCATAATGGACTCCAGCGCGACTGCAGACGGAAGGGACCGTTGCGTGATCAGGAGTAATTAGGACCGCAACTCCGGCATTATTGGAGGCGTCCGGTTATGAAGTACACAAGTTGTTCTGCGGTAACCAGCACCGATTTCCCGATTCCGCAAATGACTTGCCCCGGACTTTTTGTTCATTTACGGGGGCCCCTAATTGGAGACGATTGTATTTAACCTAAGTGCGGATCCTGTGGGGCCCCTCTCATTCAAAATGAGTTATGGGTGTAGTAAATTTAAGATAAATATTATCCATTTGCGGAAGCAGACTATTATTTACTCTTCGTCCTCATACATATGTGCACACCTCGACGCGGCGGTGTTGAGAGTTCGCGATGATTTATTAAGATATCAGTCGGAACCCTGTAAGGGTTGGCTTCCGGGGCTTCCTTCATCACGTCGTCGTCCTGCTTTAGATGGATCTTTAACGAAAATGATATGCTTCAGCATAGAAAGTCAAGATGTTGAGTATCAACTTTTATACAATGTTTAATTACTGAAATTAATAATAACAATTATTCTCGATGTGACGAAATAGACGAATGCACTTTTGAATCTGGAAACTATTTTTATACCCTAGAAGTAGTAGGGTGTGATAGCTCTGAGCGAAACTTTACATCGCCAAGAAAACGTTCTTTTCTAACTGAAGAATTAAATATATACTCATGATTGCTAAGTGAAATTATAGATATCCGTCTCTCTGTTGAAAAATCGGGCAATACCTATTTAGAGGTACCACATAAATTTGAATCATTTTAATACACATAATTTAATTTATTTTGTTGAATGAATATTTATGTTTTAACTTTCTTTCGTTAAATATTGTTCTAAATATGTATTACTACATTTTACTTGCAAAGAACTCATTTTACACGATCTTGAATTTTCACAGATACCAAACATGTCCATTGGAAATTCTAGGAAATTTATTTAGGTACTAAAAAAAAATTAAAAATCACAATCACCAATCTTTTACAAATCAATTACATATATTAGGTATTTAACTGTCTGCTCCTGCACTGCTTGATGCTTCATTATACTCTGATGTTGATGACGTTGCTGTCCCAGTCGTCAGATGATAGATCCAGTTCCTCACTTCCTTGTTCTTATCACAGTTTTTTGATTCCCGTTTTGGATCAGAATATGCATACGGCATTTTTTGGGCTCTAGTGAATGGACGTTGGTATCCCTTTAGCTCAGCAGCCATTTTGCCTGCACAAATTTCTCTATGGAATGCCAAGGGCACCTTCGCAATATATTCCTCACCACAATATTCACATGAAAATTGCGATCTGTGTAGTATTGTGCGTGCTTTCAACTTCACGAGTGTGGAATAAACTTCTCCACAATCCCGACATCCAAATTTTCGCACTGGGCGAATTTCAGTTGTCCTCATGTCAATTTGCTCTTGCGCCATTATTTTCTAAAATTTTTAAAAATACTGCGATATCTCAGTACTCTTCACTGTGCATACAAAATAATTGTCATAAAATCAAGTGATTATTGGTTTTCTAAATTATTCAATAATATTTATTTACCACCATTTTGAATGTTTCTCATGGTTTTGTTAAATTACTGTATTTGATAGAAATTGAAAAATTATAATTTAGTTCTTTAGAGTACTGTTTGATAATGGCCTCGAAAGCCGAAATACACGTATCGGAGAGAAAAAATAAATGATTGAAACCAGTATACGGCAGTTATTTAATTTTATTATTAAAAAAAAAATTTACTTTATTTAGCAAACACGGCAAATTTTACACAACGGTTTATTATTTCCAAAAAATTTGACATTTTTCAAGTCAAGGCTAGATGGCAGTAGTGATCATGTGAAGTGATTTCACGTCTTTTAATCCACTAAGAAATGGAATATTTCATGGAGACTAAAAATTTCAAAATTCCATTACTCAAAAACTAACTAAGATAAATTCATGCAATAAAATGTATTCTATTGAGTAATATTAGACCATTGTATATTCCGAGTTTTATGAAAAAATCTTGAACGGTTTCGGAAATATGAATTTTTCAATATTTGGTTCCTCAATTTCCCCCCCTCAAAATACGTCGATCGGACCCACGAGCTGTTAGGACCGTTGTCAGATGTCACTTGATTTTTGAACCAAATTTAATTAATTTATCTCCAGTAGTTTCCGAGAAAAAGCCTGGTCGGCGGACGGACGGATTTTTTTTTATTCGTTTTTTGAAATCTACATATCTCAAAACGTAAACTGACAAAATTTCAGGAGGGGTTATAATTTTTTTTTTCGTGCTCGATTACATAGGTTTATTATTGAAAATAATAAACCAAAAGGAATTTTTATAGAGAAAACAAAATGGAACATGGACATGGCGCCCTATTGATATTCAACACTGACATATATTATATAGAATCTTCTGTGATTGTAGCATTATAGAGGCAAGTTCAAATTTATTATACTATTCTTATGGCATGTTCACACCAAAGCTATATATTGAGCAATATATCCGATTTTTGCAATATACGGCTCAATTGCGGTTATATTGATTTCATTCACAGTACATCTATATTGCAAAGCCATATTGCCAATATTATATATCTGAATTGCGGCTAAATTGAGTGTAAAAAACTCTATTCACTCCTGCATCCAATTTGACGTTTGAATTTATTTGTCATTCAAATTGAAATAATTGGAATGTTGCGTTTTTTTTTGTACTGCATTAATTTATGTTCAAACCCTTCATTTATTTAATTGTACACTGCATTTATTATTTTCAATAGTTTTTTTACTACTATTTTCCTGAAAACAACAAATTTGACACTATTCCCTTATACTGCCAAATTTTATTGCAATATATTTTTGCAAAATACATGAAATGAAATACCATATATATATACTATATATAATTGGTGTGAACATAATATTAAACTTTTAAGATAAAACCAATAAAAACAAGAAGTCAAAATTGTGAAAAACTTACCTTTGTAAATTAAAAGTTTCCTGAAAACTAACCACACTGAACAATTTTCTCGAGCTCAATTACTGTTGGAAATTGTGTGGCAACCAACGATTGCTGCGATTGTAAAATACAAATTTAACTTGTTCTGTTCCGATTATACCAATTAATGCTGTGCCGGCTAACTTTGATCAAAAAATCGCTTCCCCTTTTACAATTTCTTTTTTCAGTTATACCAAAAGTCAACTAATGTTGTGCCATTTTTCCTTACCTTTAGTATATGTCTTTCCAATAATTTAGAACAAATTTCGCTTTTTACGATGGGAAAACTGTTTTTGCATGATTTTTAGACGATTTCTTTACAATCGTTGTTTCTGTGTTAAAACTGTGCCGTTCCGCATCTAGTGTGTTTCATAATTGGTCTAATATCAGATAGCTGGTGCTAGTGAACCAAGATCGAAACCAAAATAGTCAAGACATAATATCCGCGAATTGGTTTACTATTTTGACATTTGCTAGTTCATGCTGCATCAAATTTACTTTCAAAGAGTTTAAAATTCTTACATTGTTAAAAGAGTGAGTTTTTATAAAATTATATCCATACTGTCAAAAACTGTGTATTTATTTTATGTATAATTTTTTCTTGTATCAGTCATCTGGAAATGTTTAATTCAAATGCATTGAGGTAATAATAATTATTTAATGTGTCATGTTTTAGTTTTCAATTGAAGCATATGTATTTATTTCACTTATTTTGCTTTCCATAAACACCATTATGAATCTCATTTATTATTTTATACTGCGGCAATTTTTCGTTAGTTTGTTTAAAGCGCTTATCAAAATATCACTTTAAAATGTATAGCATAGGATTCATTAAAAAGAGCTTATCCGACTGCAATAAATTATGTTAAACGAATTCTGATTGCTATGCTTGTAAATTTTACCATCAACTATTTCAAAATATTCAACAAACGTTGCTGCATCGCTGTGGCCCAACTTCAAGGATGCACATCTGTTTCGACGTGTGCACGAGTTGGAGGAGACTATAAGTTACATAAATCCTCAAAATTCCTTACCGTTTACTCTTTTGTAGGTGTGGATTAAAAGTGTAAAGCTTCGTTAAATTAGCACTTCTGGCCTGATGCTTTGATAAAGTTCTCTAGCGATTAAGATGTCATAAATTGCTTGAGGGTATTTTATAGTGGCTTACCACAAGGGGAAGTTTGTTTACTGTGGTTTCTCAAATAACTTTATCAGAACAGTTGCGAACGATTAGTATCGTGGCGACAAGGGATTTCACAAAGGTTTAACATTAAATGGCTTCTTCGGTGCCGGTAATATTTTTCAACCTCTGATTGCAATTACTTTGTTCATACAGAAGTTTCGGCAGATAAACTAATTTATATATATATATCTTTCTTTCTCTTGTTTTTTAATTAATTTTTTTATTATATGCTCACGATTTGGAAAACCTTTAATTTTGTCCGTTCATTAATGTCTCCAACGTTTTCGGCATTCTGCTGTTTCTGGCCTCGAATTTTGTGCAGCCAATTAAATTCCATTACAATTTATTTTGGGCAAGCAATTAACAGTGACACACTCGAACAACAATGACCCAGGGACGAGATTCTGTGGAAGGCATAACACTGACGGCGAGACATTTGGACCTGCTGGAAATGGTTAAAAAATATTGCAAAACATGCCAAATGTATTCCAGCTTTTATTTCTGCCATTAAATTGTTGCAATTGTTGTTGTTTTTTTTTTTCAATGAACGTTTTCGTTCTTAGTAGGCAACTGGCAGGAATTTAAAATTACATATATTAATTCAAAGGGAGTAATTACGTTAAGAGTTTTGTTATGTTTTTAGGAAACCTATTTTTTTAAATGTTCCTTGTTTGATTATACAAAAGAATCAAAATGACTTTGGTTTCCCATAATTTCAAATTTAATAAAAATTACATTTGCTTGACTGATTCCCAATTGATTCCAATTTATTTAGTACGAAGTACTTTTATGTTTTTTAAAACAAAATCGGACAACACCTTATTACAATTAGAGTTGACTGAATGGTTTAAAAAAATCTGCCGTACTGCATCTAGAGTGCTTTCTAATTGGTTCTATATCTTTCCATTAATAATAGAAATGACGCCATAATAACAAAAATTTTCTAATGACCCTATTCAAGCGCCATTATTATTTCCAATCAATAAGGATGAGAAGTAATTGTTTAAAATCAGAAACGTGAATTTGATTATCTAGTGTTTCCTTAATAAAGGGCAAGCTCTTCAATCGCTTTATTTATTGCATCATTTTCATAGGACATGAATCCTTATTCTGAATTTCCTCTCAAATACATGCAATAAAAGATTTCTGCAGTAAGTTTAAGTATTATACACTTTATTGATACGACTTTTTACGATAGGACTTAAAGTATTGTTTTAATTTGCAATAAAACATCACAACAGACTTTAATAATTTTAAAGAGATAATAATTAATTAAAATTTACTTGCGATTTAGTCATTGTGCGTCATTTTCCGTTCATAGTCAAGAACTTTCATGTTTCGTCCTAGAAATGAACACAATTCTTGGTGACAAATAATAAACAACTCTCGCAGTGTACTCAGATCCTGCAAGCGATCCAATTTCCTTTTTATCGGACATCGAAGTAGCCCCATTAGAACAGTTCACTTTATTCACCCTTTTAACTTGTTTACAATATCTGAATAGGTTCACGTTCAGCTGTCGCTGTTGATTTGTACCCACGTTGTCGAAAATGTCAGCCCTGATGTATTTGATAATTTGTTTAAATTGTTGGTGTGTTTGGTTGCTCTGTGTTTATAGGTACAAATGTTAGTTGACCAACGGCTATCTGCAGTCAAAGTTAGTTTATGGGCTTGCAAACAAATAGCACCACCCAAAGTTGTCTGCTCCGCAATAGCACTAAATGATAAAGCTGTTTTGCGCTCACTATTTATTAGCCCGAATGCGTAAACATATTTTGACAAATCAATGCGCTGCCTAATTTTGTTGGTAGATCGACTTTGTCCGGTCCCTTGTAATTTAGTGTCCTGCCCGAGGAGTTAATATCAGGTTGGCTGGGCGATGTGGTGGCGATTTACATATGTGACGTTTTCAATTTATAGAGACGAGCGTCCTTCATTGCCAGGCCCATTGATTTGGGAACTTTAAATCCTGGGAAATTTGAGTGCTGTTTGATTTATACCCACTATCCGGTGCCAAACCTTTAGGGGACTTAGTGTCAGGTGATATGTGTTTTACCTGTCACCCTCAAATGATGGCCAAGTGATGACTTCCAATCAATACTAACCGAGGGATGGAGTGAATTGTTTTTCAAAAATACAGAAAAGAAATGAAATGCTCCATTGCAAGTTACTACTTTTTAAAATCACCCACTTCGCCATAGTCCTCGCCATAAACGAAATCAAATAAGCTTGGGGACGGGATTATTGTTAAGTAAACTCAAAAAAAGGAACCCCTTCCCACATACAGAATCGATACCATCGATGGTCAATGTACCATAAAGGTGCATAGTCCTATTTTTTGTGAGCAACGGTAACGTTTGCACTCGCTGTAGTTCCACCAATATTTGGTTAATACAATAATCATGAAATTTGCATAAACCCGTCGGAAACCGCATTCAATTTAAAGCACCTCAGCCACCTCCGTCATCATGGTGCGGCTAAATTGAAAGACGGAATCAAGAAGCCTCGATCCTGATCAAAAGCAAACATTGAACGGATACACAGGCACTAGGACTAAACGTACTCCATTGTACGACACGTTTTTTATCCTGTTGACTCTTCCTGCTACACAGTCCTTGATGGGCTTGTAACCGGTCCAGATTTCGTTGAGGATAGCCAAACAAAGCTTAACCCCAGAATTGCAAAGTGGAAAAATCACAGATGTAGGAAAGGAAGGAACTGGAAACGATATGAAGGTAATTCTGGGCCTGATTTCGAATTCAGCTGGCGTTTTCGATTCACATCTCATTTTGTCTATTGTCCTGGAGTGGAGAAATGAGTCCTCTTAGTCCCTGGCGTTATCCCGTAAAAATGTATGCGGTTCGGATAAATGTTTATTTAGGGCTCACGTTTATTGTGAAAGGAAGTGGGAGTTAGAAAAAAGCCCAACTTGAGGTCGTTGTAGGGGAAGCCTTAAAATATCAACAAGTTACATGTGTCCGGATAACGGGTTAAAGGTGATGAACTGGATACTATATATTTTTATAATTCCATTGGAAATTGGAAATTTTCGGTGGTCTTCTAGTTTTTCAGCGGATGAGTCCTTGCTCATAACGGAATACTTTAACAGAATTCGAACACTGAATTTTATTAAAGCATCCCTGACAAACACAATGGCTTCAGCATGAAAGGATCGACCAAACAATTAAGCGACACAATAAATCTCTCGAGGAACAAAATCACTTACGATGATTAAAAGGACGTCATAAATTCGGGTGACTTTTGTCCTTAGCTTCACATGACAGAGTCTACTTCACGCAAGTGAGCACTGAGCACACATTCCACGGACTCTTCCTTGGCTCGCTGCTTCTCATATGCGATGAAATTTCTTTTTCGGCAGAAATCCGGCGAAAGTTTTCGTCCAGGATAGGAATGTGGAAAAGAAACAGCGTTGACATAAAATATTTCACATTAAATTCGATATTAAACTTTTCTGAAGAATTATGGTGGACCATTGCCATTCGGGAGGGGGGGGGGGGGGAGGGGGGGTTGTATTCGGGGTGTCCTCGCGAAATGGAGACATAGCAAAAATAATAGGAATTTAGTGGGGGATCTTATGTGTCATTCATTGGCTTCCTTAAGCACCACTCATATACGATTTAAGTGTCAATAAAAGGAGCTCTTCAGACTGAGAGCATCCTACCATTGCAGATTGCTGCTGTTCCTGAGCCTTAAGGAGGTCCAGCAATTTTTTTTTTTTTTTTGAATTTAAATGGGGACAATTTTCTATTTTTCTTTTCTTTTGGCAGAAATTACTTTCATACAAACTGATGAGGGAAATTTTTCTCGAAAACCTGCTAATACCATCGGACTAGAGAGATCCTCATTTATCTCTAACCCATATGTACATAAAATGTGATTTGTTATTGGTCCGGCTCGCATACATTGCCAATCTAAGTACATCCCGCCAATTGGAAAAACTGATGATGTTGTTCCACAATCGCGTTATCAGGACGAAAATTTGATGCCACTCTTCTTTTATATAAAAATTTCTGGTTGGGAATAAACACGTTCTTTAGTACTCATTACATCAAAATTGCAATTTCGGTGCTATAAAATAAATCTGGGCAGATTTGCCTAAATTGCTTGTGAAACGCAATGCCAAAAGAAGCCATTATTGCATTAGGGCTTGTTAACTACAATAAAGCATCTCTTACGAAAATAATAAAACAGAAAGAAGACTTCAGACGAAATGCAATTTTCCAAATGCTCGCGGGGGAACACAATTACAGGCGTTTTCAAATTCGGGTGATATCACTTCCGAAAAGGAGAAAATCATTTTAATTCTATAATATATTATAATAATAAAATTTACCAATAACTTGAGAAAAATATTGTTTATTGTTATTATACATAAATTTGCAGTTCGTGGAAAGAACGAATTAAAGTTTTTATGAGTTTGTTGTTACTGTAAATTAAATAAAAAAAAGAAGAAAAACAATAAAAAGCTGGTAATTCGAATTCTAAATAAATCAAATAGAGCAGGAGTCGATAACCTTTTCCCATTGCAGTGCCAAGCAAAATAAACTAACTCCTTTTATAATGTGCACAGATCAAAGACGAACTTATATAATTAATCATTTTTTTGGTTAGGATTTTAATTTTACTCCTTATTTATTTGTTCTTTTTAAATTGTTTGGTGCAAGATCTAGAACTTAAGTGAGGGACTTGAAATTGTATTGCATTAATTCTGCCTATAGCTACTGAGGACTCTCATATTCACATACAAGGCTGGTTGTGAATTTCGTAGATGAGTTTACTTAGGGGAGACAAGTGTACTATTAGGCACACTTTTTTTAGAATTATTTATTAAATTTAATGTAAATGTCAGTCAATCTGTCTAAATGCAAATAATTATCAGAATGAGTCCAAATATCAATAAACAAACGATTTATTTAAATAGCACATTACCAAAAAGTTTACTTTCATCATTACTATTTGATAGAAATAATTCCAAATTTCCAAACGTCCTGTCAATCATTCATTGTATAACGCTAGGCAGAAGTGATTTGAAAATATTTTTAACACTAATGTATATTTTATATTAATACAAATTTATAGATATCTGTACGCCTTTGTGGAAGCAAAAATCTAATCTGTACAAAATTTAAAATTAACATAATTAAAAATGTTGATAGCTGTTTTCAATTCTTGTTCACACTTTCGCATAAATTATGGTGAAATGTGTACTTATTATATAATGAGTGCAAAGGATCCATACTTCGGCTTGTTAACAAATTGTTAACAGAAGGGAGTCGCGAATTATCTCCTCCACATCGTGTCGTTGTGTGTTCTTTACCACGTTTTTGCCAAAACTATTTTACTCGACGATATCAGTTGAATTTGGTCCTGTAAATCCCAAATAAGCCATTTCGGAGCTGGCCTCTGTTACTGCTGACGACCTGACGTATTGTGGAACTTGAAATCTTCTATACAGAATTTTCTGCAAAACTGTATAAAATATGATTTTGCGCAGAAAATAAAGAAGTTTCGGTGGGTGTTTCAATATCCTCCAAGAATCTCTTCCCACATTGCGGCGACACCTTGCTGTCGGCCAAGACGAGAACGAGATGTAGAATTTGTCTAAAGAGAATCCAGCGGATGAGGCGGTGCTAAAATTTATGTGGATCTCCTTCGTATAAATAAATTTTGTTATTATGTATACAACGAAGTGGCAAATTTCTGGCAAATGATGACAGGCTCAAGTTCCCGATTATTGTCACAATAGACGTCCTGCTGAGCCCATCAGACCTAAGTGATTCGATTAAATTGAAAACCGTGCAATAATTATGAACTGTAAGTCCACTTCTTTCGAAGGCGACTTAAAAAATTGCTATTTTGCACGCGAACAGTGCAACGCGCCTTGATATATGACATTTTGACATGATTTCAGTTTGCTTATGCATGCGGGTGTAACACCTGCGATGGATGTGTAAAATTTTAACTGCCTTTAATTGGTTTTAATGGTCTCCTGGTGGGAGTTTTCAACTATTTTTAATTGTTGCAACATGGACTAAGATTAAGTGGAGTGCTGGGATGCGCGACGACACACTTCAATCGCGGTTACCTTTATTGGAGCATGGTAATCGCTCCACATCGTCCATTTGTTCATTGTGAAGAGAGGGTGGCGGACGAGATAGGTACAGAAGCACTTATTTAGTGAACAGACAATGTTTTTAATGAAAATTCTGCTTACACAAAAACAAACACATTTTTGTCTTACTTTTTCTTGGGTGATTGTTAATTGCAATCCTTTTTAGTAGCATACAATTCCCTTAAATCGGTAAAATTTTTTTCTTGTTATCACTGAAGAACAAACACTATTAAGTAAATCTTCTCAAGCCTAAACCTTAACAGCACTGTTACGATAAAGTAAAAAGTACCTAATTGATATTGTAGACATTTCTCACCATCACAAGTTTATATCAGAATCTCTCGAATTTTTCAGGACAATACAAAAATCGGTTTATCAAAATAATTTTAAACACTAAGGAAAACGGATGAATATTGAAAAAATGTTCATTAAAAAATCATTCAAAAATACCAAACAAAAAGGCATTGAATTACCTCAATTGCAATAAATAAATAAACTAAACTTGCGTAAGAAATCATCAACTGTTAAAAAAATTTAATAGTAATAAATAATAATAATAAATATTGTTCGATTCCTCCACTAACAATTTTTTGAACTTGTTTATTATTATTCGCAGTAAAAAAAACTAACTAACTGCGCCAAAGGTCTGAAAAATATACTTTTTTTATGTTCTATTTTCAAAAAACTGCCCCAAAAACAATTACCAATAATAATCTTAAAAACACATTGTTGAAATTATCTGAAAACTAAAAGTTTTTAAAAGTATTTAAATTCAAACGATAATGAAACAATTAAACGAATTATTTTTTTTTTCAGTTAATATTTATTTTGTGTCAACCCTTCATGTACAATTTCATTTCCTAATATGTCGTTAAGTACAAAATAACTGGACTAACCGTTAAAAATAATTTGCTTAATTTCGATTTAGTCGATATACCTGTGGGAGTCCATCTTCACACTATGATCATGTTGTTATACCATTATACAGCTATACAAAAAGTAAAGTTAGTATTCATTAATTTAGCGTACATCGTCATCTAAAACACAGTACAAGCTCATACTATTTTTGCTATTTTACATAAATTAGCGTCGCTTTTTGTTTTAGTAATTGTTCGATTTTTTTTTGATTGCATTGGCTATTGCCTCCGCATATCTTATACAAAATCTATATATACTATAATATATATATTTTGCCGTTAAAACTTTGTAAATGTCATTGAAATTACATAACAGAGACAGTAGATATGGATCTGCTCATTTTACATAGGTACCCAACTAGTATAGTGTGTTTCATCTGCAATTAACTCTGTCATTCTCCAATCGTCGTATATAAATTCTAATAGGCCTCTGATAATTTTGTCATATACGTGCTCCATAATCCTATAAAGTGTGATCTAACATCGAAATAAAGTTTGCTATACTATTTACAAGAACACAATATTACAAAAATAAGAACTTCTTGGAAGATTCTTTTAGAACAATCCTGATACTTGCTTATACATATATTTGCTCATCGCTACTGTTTTGTATACATACACTACCTAAAATTGCTAAAAATTTAAATGAGGATCATGGGGGAATCATCTGCATACGGTAGTGTCATCACCAGCACAGATGCCATGAGGTGATGCCAGGAATAATTTCCCATTGGAGCATGCGCACAACTGATACACCCTGTGTGCATGCTCCCGACTTGGCGATGAACTAGGACTAACCGGTGACGCCATCTTCAGATTCGGTACGAATATTTTTGAGGATTCCAGTCGTATCTGGTATTATCAAATATGAGTATCGCTCGACAAGGATATTGCCATTTTACTTACACTTCCCTCGTGTGCATTTAGTTTCACGTCATCCAGTGCAGTCAGCTCCAAGCCACCTGCTCTAGATTGCAACATTACATCTTTGGCAGCCGCTATCTCCAGTTGTCTAGTCGGTGATTCCAATCTGCATATTGAAACATTTTCAAATAAAAATTATTAAATTTGTAAAAAAAAGATGCGATTAATGAAAAACAATAATTGTCTTGTATAAAACATTAATTTTTACAAAAAGGATAAATGGATAAATTTAGAAGTGCAACCTAACGTTTTTGTAAATTTGATACTAAATGCGATTTGTATTTGATAATTAAAAAAAAAATTAAAAAAGCTAATTTTAAGTTTAAGTTTAATTAATTTTTTTACAGAATTCCAAATTTCGTACAAAAGAAAAGAAAATGAAAAGAATTTTATTAAATATCTCACAAAGAAAAACAAAATTTCTTTTATCTTTTCAATTGACTCTATAATGCTTTTAAAGATATAAGAAGTCATTATAAATATTAAAAAATATAACAAAACAACTCTACAAAGTGTCAATATGAATAAAAATTCCGCTTGGTTAATTAAATTAGATTTTTAATATGAAGGTAGTTTTTGCACAACTCTTCGTTCTTTATACGCTCTACGACGACGTATTGTAATAAAATTTATACGTTCGTTCGTAGTTTAGAAATAAAATACATGAAAAAAGAGTAAACATTTCATAACTTCTGCCATTTTCGTGGGCTTTGAATACTTCGCCTTTTGTCCAACTGAACCCTTTCACAACCCTCAGAGCAACCTAATTATGGCACGGCGACAGCAAAATTCAATTTTATTCACCTTCGGCTTTTGCATTACCAGTGGAAATTGCGTCAGAAACTGTACAACACCTCCAAATACAACTACACACACAATAATATCCTGGCAGATTTTACACTCTAACACCCACCTCCGGTCCTTCGCCCACGTAAATTGGGACTTGGCAGTGATGCGAAACGATCACGATCAACTTTGAAATTGATTTCATTTGGATGTGCATTGACCAAAAGGATTATATCGCCTGACAGCGATGCATTCAATTAGAATCGAAATAAAATAGAATTTATCTTACCTCAATTCCCTTCCGGCGTCCGCTCTAATGTGAAGCGTTTGTACTGATTCTCGAAATATGGCGCCACCCTCGCCATCAATCCTTAAGGAATGCGCCCCGATGGTAACTTCTTTTTCATTTACTGAAAATAAATTTCGTCCGTTTGTGTCGTTTATTCTGAATCCATTTGCCAGGCATTCAAGCCTGTCATGTCCCAGGAACAGATGATTCTCCAGGACTCCCTCAGAGTCACGTGTTTTGATGGAAAAGTTTCGTGATGATTCTGCAATAAGGAGAAAATGTTTCTTAACAATATCATATAATGCTTTTACGTGGCCGGAAGGTGCGGATGTTACATTCAGCCACCCACCTATTGATATCGGTTGGCCGTGTCTTGACCGGATTGCGGAAGCCCGTAATAAGTCCATAATTAATGCCTGCCCGGATAGCTGAATACCACCGGCAACAATTTTCAGTTCACCCATTCCTTCCTGCGGTTAATTAGCAAGATATGAGACAATATTGTATTACAAGCGTTATTTGTGCATAACGGTGGAAAATTACCGACGAGAATTCCATGACTTTCAGGATCCACAATGTGAGAATTAAATTGACTATGATTAGAACCATTAATCCTAGGATAAGAATGTAAAGGCATTTTTTCCTCCACCCGAAGAAGCGCAGGTGGAACCCTTCCTCAGGAACCCCTGTGCATCCGTCGGGATTCCCACCTGCTGGGTTCCCAACTGTTGCATGGCTCGGACCCTGACGACTGAGTCCACTTCTGGAGCTGCTGGCTACCCCCATCATGCTAGCATTCCGGAGGATGCCAACGGTGCCCGTATTGTTGTTGCTGCCGCTGTTGTTGTTGTTGTTGTTATTGTTGTTGCTGTTACTGTTGCTGTTATTGTTGTTGTTATTGTTGCTTCTGCTGATGCTGTTGCTATTGATCGGATGCTGGCTCTGATGATTTGCATTGACAGCTGACGCCACTGAGCTCATAATTGTCAATGGTTGGCAGCCAGTTTCTGATTCCCGTTGGCGGTTTGTATCGCTACAATTAAATTTCAATGAATTACGTGCATTATTCCCACTCAATAAAATTTAATGATTTGGCAGTTTGACTATTGGCCGTAAATTGGGGGGTAATTGGTAACGTCAACGCGACCTCCTGTGCGGGATTAATGCGGTCGTTGAGGTGCACTTGGGCAGCAACTTAGCATTGCAATTACCACGGTTAGTCGATGTCGCCCCGAAGTCAGGACAGCTCCGGGTGCACAGATTTTGCATTTTATGCTAGAGCTAGAGTAACAGAATTCTTTGGCATGAATTTATACGAAGCCTATTTATGTCACAAGTAAGTAGTCGTTTTTGAAAAATACGATATTGTGACAGTTTACTGACTGCATCCGCAAAAACCGGCGACATTTGGAAAGAGGAGCAAATAATTTGGAAAACATTAACCATACGCCAACGCATTATTTGCAAATAGAACCATTCAACTTCGAAAGTTCAACCGCAAATCACCTCGTTATAATATGCTTATTTTTTATTGAGAAATAAGTAGAAATATAGTTTTTTTTTAATTCACTTTTTTTCTTTAGAAAAGCTTCACACACATTTTCATTGGAAATTTGAATTACATCATATTATAATTATTTCAAAATAGGGTGTTGTTAATATCTGTGAAATTGTGTTTCATAGCAAAACATATATAAACAATAACATAATACTATATAAAAAATTTTAGGAATCGTTTCGTTTCATTCACTTTTCATATTTGAATTGAACAAATCAAATCTACAACACTTCACAAATTTTTACTTTTAAACAAAGTTATAAAAAATATAAAATACCAGGGCTGTAATAAAATACGGGAAAATTATTCTAAAGAATGATGAAATCCGACAATAAATAAATCAATAATAACAAAATAAAGTAAAAGGGAAATCAGTCATCTACAAAATTGCAAGTAAATTGTTTTTAACATTCTGCCTTCTTCACAGTGATTTCATATTCCATTTCTGAATAGTGTTTTTTTGGAAAAAAATCATTGACTTATTAACAATAAATGTAGTGCATCAACCACGTTCAAATTCAACTGCCAAATCACTTGAACAAGGAGATTAAAAAATATCCAAACTCACCTTATCAATACAACTCCGTCTCTTGTCTCGTTTTCATCTGCATAGTGATTGACTTTTAGTTCGTTGTCCTGCAAGAATCAAGAACAACGCTGGGATAGTACTAAGCAACTCCGTAATTCTAATAAAATCTACTTAAGTATATTAACTGAATACCGAATTATATTTTCAGCCGCGCACAATCGCAAAGAAAACGTAATTGATTGGATTTTTACGGGGCCCTAACGAAGTGATTTGCATCGAACGGATCGGTCGAGCTGTTTACCTAACCGCGACAATTCTGAATGACTTTTTAGTGAAAATGTGACAAAAATAATCTGAAGAAAAAACAGAGGCGGCAAGTGGGGGTTGGTACCGAAACCCACTGGTACATGAGTTTCTCCAACATTCAGAGGAGTCTAGCTTGAGTATTCCAGGGCGGCTACGTTTACGAGGAATCAATGGACGAAGAGATAAACAGCTGTTTACCTTCTTGTTTACGTTTCACCTCGTTCGGAAATCAGCGGTAATTATTTTTAAATTTCATAAAATTTTTACGAGGATTCATAGCAGGAGCCGCGTGTGATGGCACCGACGGACGAAGCGTGTTTATTTTGGGCAGCAGCGTGATGAGATCACAGACTGCAAAGTCTCCGATTCTCGTTTTGAAGATTTATATTGTGCAATTTGAAAATATTATTTATTAAACAAATACGAATTGTCGTAATATAACTAAAAGTAACCACAACAATATTTCGCAAGTATTTTAAGTAGGTACTATTGTGACAAGCATTTGCTTCATAAAAGCTCAGAATAAACCGCATTAGACATTATATACGAAATTTATTATTAAAAATTCCAACTGTAAAATTTCAAAGTCCATTCAACATTTTCCAAATTCATCAAAAGCTTAATCGTATCTATTTTGTACGGATACCAATCTGAAATGCTTTTCAAAAATTTTCGAAGTTGAGCTTAAAATACATGTATACCTTTAAAAGACGCACATTAATTTTATATTTTAAGTTTTTAAAAAGAAACTTTTCTTGCAAAAAATCACTCAAGATAAGATATACTGAAGATGGGTTATAAAACTTCAATCACAAGGAAAAAAGAATGCATTTAAAAAATATATTAAATGCTCTTCAAAATAATCGAAAATAAATAAATTGAAAAATTTCAAGCTTTTTTATGTTATTTTTATATTTATTTTTTAATTTTATTTTTTGTTTTTATTATTTAATTTCGGCTAAAATACTTTCAGAATTATTTTTCGAGTGAATATTCAAAAATCGTTATTAGTTAGTGGAGTGACATGAAGGGTAGGTATATGTGAATTGTAAAACTAACAATACTTAAGTACTTTTTAATACAACTTTTCAAAATGCTTTTAACAAAATTACTAAATAAAAAGCATACATTATTAATTTTCCATTCTCACTGCAGAAACCAACTCAAAAATTGCTATCTCAAATTCATCACAAAAACACTATGAAACTTTTAAATGAGTTCAACCTTTTTGTTTAGAACGATTGTATAATGTATATATCTAGTACGTTTTTGAATGTATTTAAAAATCTGTGCAGCAGAGTTAAAATACCGTCGAAAGGAGCCAAAAACCAGCTTCACATCGCCATCGTCCGTTTATATTTTATTAATGTATGTTTTATGAGCGTTGATTATTTACTCGGAAAGTCGTTGAGAGCTTTGCAAATTGCCGACAATCCTGAGTCCAGGCGTGTAAAGCATTGCACTACATCATTGCGTCGATTAACACTTCTGGTGTTGGGAATTTCATAAAAAGGTTGATTTTTTTTGGATTCCATTAGCGTTAAAAGAAGAACGAACTTCCTGCAGTGGCAATTATTTTTTTCACAATTTACCATTCTTTGCTAATGCACCATTGTACATCGCGTAATTTGTTAATACGGAATTGGTTTAATATTGATTTATTTTATCATATTGCCTTTTGGCAGTTTTTAAAATAAAGAAAATACATTTTTTGTCTTTGTTTTGGTTTTACTATTTGATGGTTATTTGACTATGATAAATAATATTCTATTCAGTTCAGTTTTGTAACTCCTGGAAAATGGCTTAGTACGCCGAAATACTTGAAGCGAGTGAAAAAACGCCTTCTAAATTAATTAAAAAATATCAACTAATGATTAATATTTTCCTAAAATAATTAACAATTAACTCGAATCGAATTGATAGCTTTAAAATTGAATTTGTCTATGGTATTGTAATGAACAATAAATATTGAACAATAGTTTTGCTATGAACACTGGTTATTACTATCTGAATAATATATAGATGAAACCAAAAATGTTTTTATGTATAATGATATCCCAAATCATGTTGATATATTGATATTTGATGACAATCCTTTTATCAATAAATTTAAAAGCCATTGATTGATTTCTGTAACACTTATGTGTTGGTTTGATTGATTTTACCAATAATACAATAACTCAATATTTGGCCATCAGTTAAACATAGATTTCGCATGAGAAAAGTATTTGTTTAAATAATGAAGAGGATTTTGCAATGCATTCAGTTTGATGAACTACGTGTATTAGGTGTGCAGTCTATTAAATTAAATCGCGCATTTTTGATACCATTTAAAACAACAGGGATAAATTGACTTCAGGTAGGCAATCCCCGCCAGAGGTTATTGATTCGGGCCTATTGGTACAGGTTGCATGAAATACCAACATGAAATGTATGAATCTCAAACAGGCCATAAAAGGAATATTAAAGCTAATTAATAGTTGACAAACGAGTACCTTCCAAATAGGGGCTGGATGAGCAGCCCCAAAATTTCTACTCAAACCCATTAAAACTCGCTCCACCTTACATTTGTCGGAATATAGTAAACTTGTACGCAGGGGTTTCCACATGTTTATAAACATGAACAGTCGCACATATAACATCATTCACCTCGACGGAATGGCTCCCTGAGCGAATATCCTATTATTTGCGTATCGTGTAATAAGCGGCTATAGTCGTCGGAGAGCAGTGCTATCCCCAGGTATGAATCTGTAAGCAACAAACAACGGATGCATACATAGACGTAATCCTGTATGAATAGGTATTATACAAGCGTACGTGTTTCTGCTCCTTTTAAAACTAAGTTTTGTATGAATACCTGAATCGAAATGTCCTCGGGGGGGCTCTGGTGGAGCTCATTCACCCACACCGTGACACGAATGTAATATACGGTTCTACGGCAGGATGCTTACTCGATACAATCATGAGGTATGCCCGACTATGCACTAATTTCACACATGCAGAGTAACCCTGTGACCCAGCCGGGTATCCTTACAGCTCTGGTGAGATGAAACTTGGGTTTTAGTTGCTGCTGCATTTATGAAAATATCTTCTAGTTAAAGTTTTCCCAGCATCCCGGTAGTCATTAAGAAGTGAATCCGGTGCTTAAGGAAGCCCGGATGGAGCAGTCTTCCTGCTAAAGTCGAAGACCATGTGCTCTCGCTGCTGTCTGTTTTGATTTCTCGCTTGAGGACTGATATAAAGGGTTACAACCTTCCTACAGGAACATTCTGAATTCAAAAAAATAAAACATACAAAAAATAAAGATTTTCGACAAGTCACAAACTTGAGTTACACTCCTGAAAGGCCACCCGGGGAAGAACATGAATGCAATCAAACTCTTCTTTAACCAGTTTTGGAAAATCGTGTCACAATTTAACGGTTCCACAAATATGAGAAAGTTCACTGCCATTGGAGAATATGATTTCTATGGAGCTTTGTACAACAAATAATCATCCACTTTTCAAAATAATTAACAATATTACAGTGAATCAATGCATTATACAACAATCAATCTGAAAACACAAACAAAGCGTAACGAATTTTCAGGATAAAAGTTTCCATCAACAAAAATATGGAAAACATAGTGTGCATATTATTATTTAAACAAAACACGTTTTCAAAAATATGTTTAACGTTAATAATATTAATCTTAAAAGCACTTTTAAGTAATTATTTGTTATATGTTATATTATATTTATGGCGAGCAAACAACAAATTCAGATTTCACATATTGATGTGTCAAAATTAGCCCAATGTCAGTTATACCACGTTATACCATGCAGACGCCCACTGCAAAGTGCGGTTTAGCTGGCGCAAGGGAAGTAGTAGAGCGATTATATTCAGCTATGAAATGCGTGGATTGGTAGGTCGAATTGCTTTACAATCGAAATTCACTTTTATGTTTTAAAAAACAAATCAAAGATGCCTAAGTAAGATGGTTACCATGGTGATTTTTCCAATGGACGACAGTCTTTTGTTAATTGTAATTTGTAAGAAAATTTTGTCAGCTCGCGTCTTCTCGATTACTGTTGTTAAATTATTAAAAAAAAAAACCAACATGACAATTTCACAGATTGAAGTAATATTTGTTAAATCAACTTTCATTGACGTTGATTCTGGGAAGAGAATTGTCATTGACAAAGATGCCCCGCTTGGAGCAATCATCGATTTGTATTGCTTATCAGAAGTAAGTTGGCGCCATTGTTCACTTTTATGTAATTACTTAAATATTTCTTTAAACTTTTTGCAGAATCGCGACCCAGAGGATCTTCTTTTTAAATGGAACGATATACCTCTAAAATATGACGATACAGCTAGCGCGCTTGGAATGGAATACGACGCTGTCATTGTGGTGTCTGAATTATAATATTTAATGAACTGAATATTTTTTTTTTGTTTTAAAATTTTGGCATTCCTTTATTAATTTTGTTTTGTTAATGTTTATTCCCAATAAAATTCTCATGCTATTCATTTATCTTTTACTCTAATTGAACTTTCATAAAGATTTTTAGGTATTTGAAGTTTTTAGGTATTTGTGTGTGTGGTTAAACAAAATTAATTGAAGTCTTATTTGGATAATATTTCATATGTTTAATTATCCAGTTGTTTTATAAAAATGTATTTTTTGCAGACTGGTTTCTCAAGGCAAAGACGCCAGGTCCCAATCAGTCATTTGGTTGTTTTCCGCGCTCGCGATAGGAATGTATCATCGGCTGATTTTTATCCGAAACTTAAGGCTCTAACTTAGTCTGTCTTTATTTTATGTCAATAATTTCAATGTGAGACAAATACTGTGAAAGAAAATAGTTGTTACGGTGTATCAATTCTCTGCTTATTGTTTAATTAGTTTCCTTTATTTAAAAAAAAGGTGTCATTCGAATTTGATTAATTAATAAAAGTGTGCACTTTCAGAAACTTTAGAATTTACGTGAATAACATAAAAAAAAGTTTTCGAAATCAGTTAATTAATAATCAAGATTCAAGAAATACTTTCATTCTTCTTTTTGGAACGAAAAAGACATTGTTTTGTAATAATTTCATTTAGCTATGAATAATCTATATAAATAAAACTGTAATAGGTAATTAGTTTGTCCGAGCATCACTGCAAAACGGCTGGATCGATTTTCATGAAATTTTCTACATTATTTTATATACTGCCAAATTGAATGCAGCGCTACTTTTTATCAGCCTAAAATCCTGTAAATATATAGCTCCAGTACAAAATTTCTTCAAATTATTAAATTTCCCATCTGGGCAATTATCAAGGAAATTTGAAAGCACATTAGAAGTTCGGTTCTGACTTTCGATAGTTAGAATTAATGTGAAAAGTTTTTCTATTTGAAAAAGTTCTAATCTTTATGTCCGGGAATTTAGCAGATCATTTCCCAGCAGATCAAAAATAAAAGTGAGTTCTCTTCGCATGCACATGAGTTCTATAGTTCCTGATACTTTTTAGCAATAGTTCTTATTATATACTGTAATAAGCTAGCTATTATACAAACAGCTGCTATGTGAAGTTAACAGATCATTTTTTGAATTTTTCAATCGTCTTTTTTTAAGTAAAATCGCCAGAACTATTGCTAAAAAGTATCAGGAACTATAGAACTCATGTGCATGCGAAGAGAACTCACTTTTATTTTTGATCTGCTGGGAAATGATCTGCTAAGTTCCCGGACATCTAATCTTTCATTTTTATTTACCTATAATATATTTTGTGTACATAAATTAATTCACCATGCGCAACTGACTATTATCCCAGATAAACAATTATGGTATACTATGATGATGATGATGCGCATGGTAAAATTTGTTTAGATTTTTGTTTTTTGTTTTTGCGTTGACACCGGCTAGTAATCAATATAAAATGAAAAACAGAGAACTTTTAACACTGCGAAAGTTTATGTTAATCGAAAGAAATCATTTCCATAAATAAAGTTCGAAACTTTTTTTGTTCAAAATTATTGAATTATCTTATTGGATTTCCTTTATTTCGATCGCAAGCAAGTGATTAATTAAAGTACGGTAATTATTTAATTGCTATTTATCTCGCCACAATCACCACTAAATTTAAAGCATATTAAAAAACAAAACACGGTAATTGGTTCCTAAATTGATCGCTATTTTATTTTCAGAATTAATAATCCTTTAAGGTTTAAGATTTGGAAAATTATCTGCTCAATTTCGTTCGGCACTCCTAACAAAGCATCAAAGCGTTAAATGGCCGAATTTTGATGGTGCTCGCCTTGCATTAATTAAAATCCTCACTATTGTGTGTGGAAGAGACTTTTAGTACCAATAAACTTCATCAGTGTGTTCACCTTAAAGTTGGTGGTGGAGATAGAGCAACTGGCACTTGCAGGATTCACAGCAAGCAACTGATGCCGTATGGCCACAGGATCAGACACATAAAACAAACTTCCAGCGGCATTAAATACCAATAGATAAAAAAATACATACTTCACGTTTCCCAATTGATTATACACCCTCCGTGACAATCCTTAATTAAAAGCGATTAGGAGTGAAAAGGGATTAATCTTGCCGTCCGAAACCAGTTCCAGTGCTCGGGAGCACTGGAATAAATTTCGCCTATTTCATCTGCAATGATAGGGCAGGATTGCGTGACCCCGTTACACTTTGATTTTTCCGATAAGTCAGATTCACTGACCCACCTTGACAGATTGGGCATTTGGTCCATTTCGATTTTCCGTCTAGGTTGAAGGGATAATAAAGTTCGGTATGTCCCCGCAAAATCACGACAGTGAGGTGCTTATGATTGGGGCGCCTGCAATTCGGCAACAAAACCAGCGAGCTACGAGGTACAATTAGTTTTTTGCTCTTCGCGCGATTGAGGTCGCGATTTGTAATTAATATAAATATCTACACCTGCATCAGGAATATTGTAATTGATTGGACCGCAGTTGTTCTGACTTAATTTCGCTACAACCGAATTGTGCTTACCAATCGATTGCAACGTTGAAGACTTGATTTCAGTAACTGCCATTTCTACAACTGATTTTTGTAAAACAAAAACCTCTTCAAGAAAACATACTCCAATGGTAAGAATCAAATGTAAGCAAAGAATTTGATTCCAATGATGTTGAAGCACACAATTATTTCATTGAAATATTACATTCTAAAATATTAATTGATTCAAATCGACTTGAATCTGAACCATTATAATAAAGTTATTGTTTTAATTGCATATTACAATTTTCATTGTACGCATCGCTTCTAATTACAGGAAAAATAATTAAATAGTTCATTTCCGTTCTAATTCATTTGTGGTGTATTTTATCCTCGCCGGTGAGTCATAAATAGATATTACGAATGTAATTCTGCTGTCACAGTTGAAACTGGCAACTAAATGTAATTTTTTAACCATATATCGAAATAAACTTTGAATCAATATAAAGAGTTTGTATTAAGTTGGATTAGATTCAGATTATTATTGTTTTAAAATAACCAAAACAAATCAAACTCTTTAAACTAAATGCTAACGTTATTGAGGTAGTGTTTTTGTATTCGAATCAGAAGATTTTAACAAAAATATTTGCACAAGTGTTGCATAATTAAATTGTCTAAGTATATCAAAGAATATCTTTGTTAATATTGAATTTGAAAATAATAGAAGAAATCAAAAGTCCAATTTTTAAACTTCCGTAGATATGGCAATCATTAAAAGTGAGCCAAAAAAAATTTTTTTTCTGTATATGGAATCACTCAAACTAATATATTTGTCCGTTCCATATCATTTTGGTTCACAGGGAAGTATTAGAGCGATTATATTCAGCAATGCATTGCGTTAAGCGCGCCATATACCGGATTGGTAGATTGAATTTGCTCACAATCAAAATTCGCTTTGAATTTTTAATAATCAAATCAAAGATGCCTAAGTAAGATGGTTACCATGGTAATTTTTCCAATGGACGACAGTCTTTTGTTAATTGTAATTTGTAAGAAAATTTTGTGAGCTCGCGTCTTCTCGATAACTGTTGTTATATAATTACAAAAAAAAACCAACATGACAATTTCACTGATTGAAGTAATATTTGTTAAATCAACTTTCATTGACGTTGATTCTGGGACGAGAATTGTCATTGACAGAGATGCGCCGGTTGGAACAATGATCGATTTGTATTGCTTATCAGAAGTAAGTTGGCGCCATTGTTCACTTTTATGTAATTACTGAAATATTTCTTTAAACTTTTTGCAGAATCGCGACCCAGAGGATCTTCTTTTTAAATGGAACGATATACTTCTAAAAGATGACGATACAGCTAGCGCACTTGGAATGGAATACGACGCTGTCATTGTGGTGTCTGAATTATAATATTTAATGAACTGAATATGTTTTTTTTGTTTTAAAATTTTGGCATTCCTTTATTAATTTTGTTTTGTTAATGTTTATGTTTTTACTTTTAAGATTCCTTTTTCAATTTTGTTTTGTTAATATTTATTCTTAATAAAATACTTATGGTTTCCATTAATTTTTTTCTTTAATTAAAGTTTCATGAAGCGTTTTAGGTATTTGAAGTTTGTGGTTATGTGACAAAATTACAAAACTTCAAAAAAAAAATTAATTGATGTCTTATGTGGATAATATATCATATATTTCATGTATATCCACTTGTATTATATGATTGTATTTTTTTCCAAGCAGCCATTATTTTGGAAGAAGAAGTAATCACGGATGATCAAACGATTTTCAAAATGAAAAGCCTATTCCGTAAAAAAGTAACAAAAAGTTTAGCATTGACTTTTATTTATTAAATATATCGATAAAATTGGGCATTGACGTTAAATTAAAGTTTGTATTATAAAAAGTGGCATGAATATTTTAAATATAATTTTCAGAGTTATTGCTATGTTTCAAGTATTTATGACTTTACTGGAATTTGTTGTTCGTCTTCATCTTTTCCATGGATAAATTGACGTTGAACACAACAATCAGATTGCATGGGACACAACAGCCTTGAATGTAGGTATACATAAATATGTGGTTAGGATTATTCTTGTAGTCAATAAGAGCTCAATGGCAAATGCAGTTCTTAATTGAATAATCCATCATTAATAATAAATTTACCCAACGACAAAATGCTGAAAAGAAATTCGTACTAAAAATTAACTTTGATGGTTCTACAATATATTTTGAGCAATTTAGTAGGACTTTAGTATTATTCCATGGAATATCAATCAAACAAGAAAACAATATTTTCAACATGATCATTTCAAATTTTATTGAAACTTTGGTTAACTGTCGGTAGTCTGTAGCATCCAAAATCCAAATATGATTTTTGAAAAATTCTGTCTGTTATAGTTTGTGAATTGCTAATGTTTGAAATGTGGAAAAAATGGACTTAGTGAAAGGTCCTCATTGCCTGCAGGGAGCCATCATAACGTTTTAATATAATTATTTCGATCAAAATTATATTACCAGGTCATTTTGTATTAATATTTAAGACTAAAATTCGTTTCTTCATTCGTTTTCTTTATACTTCGTTATTCTTCAGTCCTCTCCGCCTTTTTTTTTTTTTTTTTTGTTGTGACACTGGAATTTTGAAAGTTTATAAATTGTCTGCAATACATGTAAAATTCATCGTCGGATTTAAACTTGAGCGAAAATCCACATTGGAGCAGAACATGGAGAACCTCGCTCCCATTAAACGAAATTCAAAAGGAAGCCTGAAGGTTTAGGGCGACAAGAGAACTGTATTCGCAAGAACCTTCTTGCATCCTGGACGTGATGCTCTCTAACTCTTTGTTGTTTTTTTTCTACTCCCATTTAAATAAGTTTTCTTCTGGGCAGATATTTTCTCTAATTTTCAACCAATGAATCTCTCGTGCGCTGCGAGCGAACGGCTTTGATTCAGATTTGTGAACACTGTGAAGTCCAGAAGGCATTTATTTATGCATTTTTTCTTATTGCTTGTCCTGCATTGAAGAGGCATGCATTTTTATTAGCTCGAGAAACATGACTTTGCAAAGTTGACCTTCTGAGAGAATTTTCAATCAATTTTTATCGTTTTTAAATTCAATTTGCTTTTAATTTTAAGTTCACTCAAAAATATTAAAGTTAAAATGCTAAAATATCTGAAGTGGACAAAACGAAAGTTCAATTTTCTTTAATGTTATACTTTTCACCAACCCTCAAAATTTAACATTATAAAAAAAACAAATAAATGTCAAATATTAAAAAACTAATTCTTACAAGTTTTTCTATCCTTTTATTGATTATTGAAAAATTAACTCTTTTCGACATCTTCGTTTTAATTTTGATTACAGAAATAGTAATAAAACATATTCTTAAAGAAACTTTCGTTTAATCTTTATCACAAATTTGGAAATTCCCAATGTTAAAACATATTTTGTTGTGAATAATTTTTCTTCTCGTTACAACGCAACATCGTCATCAACTGTAGATTCATTCCAAAGTTCGAAATTTATGAATTTTTATAGTTTTATCCAATTTTAATGATCACGAATAAATTTATTTACAATTTTTTTTATATGCTTGCATATAAAGTATAAAGTATTATTATTACGAGATGAAAAATAATGCTATAGGTACTATGCAAAAGAATTTCAACTACCTGAGTTTTTTGTGTGGATATAACAATTCGAAAATAAATTACTTCATAAAAATATATATTTTTAGATTTTTTCTGTACTAAATTATAAGTCTTAGTTTACTACATATTTATTAAATATTTTGATATTGTGAAGTACCTATTTATAGACCATGTTTTCAGGGTCAAAAAGCAATAAAATTATTAATTGCTATGTATATTTATTGCTAAAATAAAAAGCAATTTAAATCAAACAAATATTAACCGTCGAAAAGAAATTCTGTAAAAATTTAAATTGAATTGAATTTTCCAGATCGCGTCATGTAAAAATTGTATAATATATTACAGTATAAGATCGAATTGGAGTGGGGGTATTTACATGCAAATCTAATTACTGCTATTAGGTATATTTAGGTTAAATATATAAAGATACGCAAACAAAACAAAAAGGATGAACAAATATTGCATTAAGAAGTTAAATAAAAAATTTAAATAATTAAATAACATATTAAACAATATTAGTCATGGAAAAAAATCAAGTAAACAATTGTGAATCGTGAGTGAATGCAGTTAATTCAACTAAAGTGTTTTTGATTGTTTTTTTGTATTTTTTAAATATAACTTCATTATTATATTATATCGCTATAGTTCCTGAATTTTTATTCGAAGGCCTTTATGAACAAAATCTTCTTAGAACATTGAGTGTGCAGAAAAAATCATTACATGAAAGGAAGGCTTTACAACAATTAATTCTATCTGAAAAGATGTTGAATGATTCGAACCAATCAAAAAATATTCAAATCAAATTATCACAACAACAAATGTTGTTCAAGATTTTATAAAATGCGTTTCAGGGAAGAATGAGAATCTATTAAATATATTTCACCACAATTCTTTTGGGTTGATTAGCATAAACAATTGTAAAACATGATTAACGAGAACAATTAGAAACAGTTGTCAACAAAATTGAATAAGAATTTTTATCTTCAATTTGGTCGTTCACAGCAATATAACAAAAATTAATTCTCTCAGATCAATGGCGGATTCAAATGGAAATGAGAACGACTGTATCAACATGCCACAGTCAAGAATTTAAAATTTAAAAATGATTAATTAATGGTGCAACATGGTTCAGCAATTAACGTTGGAGGAAGAACACTGTCAACCAAATTCCATGTCTACCAGTCAATGGACAACGTACGAAAAATGGAGATAAAATTCGAATGGCCTTTCATTACCATTAGCAGAACGGATACTCTAGGGCCAGTTGAATTAATCAAGGAAAGGACACCTTCTCCTAGAAGGATACACTGTGCGTACCTCTTCACATCTGCGGTTCTCCACTAATGAGACTTTATCGAAAAACTTCCAGCTTAAGCGGCTATCAGACGACGGTTGAGCGGGAATAAATATCGAGTCCAAACTAATGTTCGCGTCGATTGAGCTATTCACCATTGCAAAACACCATTTTCCCGTTAAACGAAGGACGATTCAATTCAAACTGTGGCATCACTAAGTAATTCCAATTTAACACCAAATCACTACACAAATTCTATTTAACGGTCGTTCTGAACACTCTACAGATAAACGACACCACTGAGACTTAATACCGGAAGTCCAGGAACTACTCGACCGCACATCCAGCTGGCGTGCCGTCCTGAATAGCACTAAAGGAGCAGACTGATCCTTGCTAGTACGGAAAATTCGTGGAAAAGTGGGAAATTTGCCTGCCCTGATTTGGCGCCGAGCGAAAAACGTGGCACACCATTTCCACAGCAGGCACGCTTCCTGTTGTTGGTCTACCGAAAGTGATACAATGCACTGAGCAGAGTTCCTGCAGGACTAACCGCTCTGTGGATGCAGTCGGGGAGAGCTTTCGGGTGTGGATTGTGCAGAATTCGCGAGGAATATTTCTGCACGGAAAACACGTGTTCCGGTGGAACATGTTTCAGGGCGCAAATGCCAGGAAGGAGGATACTGAGGATCTGAAGTACCCATACTATATACCAATAAAATGAATGAATTTTTAACAACAGACCTCAGTTGATAATTCATGCTAGCAGAAACATGGCATGCACGTAAACTTATTACCGAGCAATTTTAACTTGTCCTCTTCGCGCTCGTTTCAACTTCATTCTGCACAAGGACTCACATCTGTGGATCTCTGTGGGATAAAGTTGTTGCAAAGCAATTGGATTAAAACGTCTCTACATAGTCCTTGATTTGAGGGCTCTGCCTGAAATATTTACATTTTTTAAATTATATTTATTATTTTACATTGACTAGTGCTGAAAGCGTTTTACAACATGGAACGTAACTTCATTTATTGAATTTTGGAAAATATACATTTTTGAGAAGGCTATACTTTGCGGATGAACGTTAGAAATTCAATTGAGTTATTAACATTTGGTTGGAAAATTTCATTTGCTTTTTATTTTTAAGGCGTGTTACAATGTTTTAAAAAATACATGGTACCATTTTAAATTATTAATTATGCTCAGTTGAACTGAACGTGAAAAAATGCAATGAAAATAACAAGCTACTTCAGCTTTGCTATAATGTGAAAATTATTTTTTAAAAATTTAATTAATATATTAATATATTAACAGTGATGTACGTAACGTTTTTCATCCAGGCCCTTCACACAAAATATTTCCCGGTTCAAACCAAGATATGGCTTGCCAAGCTCTCGGTTCGAATCAGATTGAATTTGGACCTTCTCAATCCTCATGCCTCCCACTCAGCAATCAGGCAATGAACGTTATAGAGTAATGAGCTATGAAGAAATTCTGAAGTAGTGACGAAAAAGGATCACTTCGTCCTGGGATAATATAATGATATACTAAAATTTTGATATCTTTTACTATTATTCATAATTTTTATAAAATAACATAAAAAAGGAACACAGTGTTACTAGTCCCTCCAGCAAACTTGAAAACGGTTTTTTCTCCTAGTATATTTTGCGAAAAAAATTTAAAAAAAATTTTTTTAAACAAGTGATTTTATTACAAATTTTATCGTTTTGGTATCTTTTTAATTCAATGATTGATGCTTATATCGTACAATTAATAAATTTTTTCGAAGATTGAAGTTTGGTTGAATATTTACAGCTATTCAAAAAAAAAAAAAAAAAAAAACTGACAACTGAGTAAATTCATTTGTCCTTGTAACAATACCTACTAAAGTACAAAGAGACTGGAAAAGTTGTTTCCAAAACGTGTCGAGCAAAGAGTGTTAAAAGCGGCCATCATAAAGGAAACTTGAACCATAAACAAGTCCACCATTTTAAGAAGAAGAATTTGAAAATATTATATAATATGAGGATTCGATTGGGAGTGCATCTGCTTTTCAATCCCGTGGGGTTCCTCACAAAACAATAAAAGGCCGACAAAAATTGTAATCCGGGTATCACAGATGTGCATAAAATTAAACAGTCAAAGTTGAGCCCGAGAAGACAAGGAGAGCACAACAGAGAGTCGTCGACTGAGTTTATCTTCAGCAGCAGCCGTATCTAATTTTGGGCATTATGACTTGAGACTGGCTGCACTGGCACATGCTATCGATTTTCATAGCTCTCAAGAACTTTTGTCATAAATTTCAGTTTAGCTGTCAAGGACTTAAAATAATTCAAGACAGGACTACATTCGCACACCAGATTGCAATGGTAAAGCCGTCTGCAGGCTCAAAAGTTTTTCGTTGAAAGTCAGACAAAACTTGAGCCCGAATTGAACGGAAATAAATGAACGAATCGGAAATTTGGACTGCTCGACTATTTTGAGGAAGACGACTGCATATGGTGTCCTGTTTAAATTCACTTTACGGTCGATTGTTTTGCATCTATTGTAGCCGAAGTCCTTCGAATAGCGGTCACTGCTGCCCAAACAGTCATTTCACCGCGGGAATCTTCCATATGCCAACCAGGACCACGGCCCAAGTTTTACTATTCGGCAAAATTGGAACAGAAACAATAACAATTGGTGTAATTGAAAATATTGAAAGTCTAATTAAATTCTTCGTCCAAACAGAGAAAATATTATTTTTGTTCGTCAGGAATTTTTTCGCAATTTTGCAATGATGGATAGGAAAATAATGTACATTAACACTTAATATTACTAACAACTTCATTAAATAAAAACGCACAGACTCGACAATATTATATAAAATAATAATATGATAAATTTGATTTAAAAACAGTTTTTACAGCATTCTACTTCTTTATCTGAAAATTTTTTTCCTAAATAAATTCAAAAACGAAACATAATTTGATATTTCACGGTTCAATTTTGACAATATGAAAAAACTAGTGCTATAAATTGCGATAATTCCGTAACTATTTGCTTATACAAATATGCTAACATGCTACAAAATCGATAGGTATATGGTATTTAAAAAGGCAGGTTCTGGCTGACTGACTCATGAACGTTCAGCCCAAGTCATTGAACCTAAACAACTAAACTTTTGCACAGAGGTCCCCTTTATAATGTAGACAAGGCATAAGGTCGATTTTCCGAAATTCCACCCCTAAGTGTGTAAAATAGGTGTTGAAAATAGAAAAGATACGAAGCTGCCATTTTAGAGAAAAATTCATAAAAATTTATATTTGTCCTTTTGGTTAGAAAGAAAGGAACACCTGGACTAGTATTTTTGAAAATATCACCCAGAAAAATTGGGGATGAAAAGCTATCCTTATTTTTTTAACTTTTAGGGTATTCAAAAGTTTAATCAGTCTTTTGATTTTGTAATGAATCGAAATTCAAAAAATAAATTTCAACATACGTTTCAATTCAAATGAAAATGGATTCAGGGCGTAAGGAAAGAAACACAAGGCCAAAACCAAATTGAAAGCAAAAGTTAAATTGTTGCAATTGTCCTTAATCTCGCTTTCATTACTTAGTACTACCCCGAAAGATTTAGTTACTCGGAATGGTAATGGTGAGAGAGTTCATGGAGGGTCCCTGTTGGTGGCAGCCGCACAGTTGTAGATCAGCAAACCTCAAAGAAATTGGAAAAAGTGTCGGAGAGAAGGATATTCAAGGAGCAATAAAGTTGTTTAAATTTCAGAAAATCCCTGATTACACTAGGAGCCTTCTTTTTGGAGATTACCATTTACTTTAATGGACCAAATTAATTCAAGATGAGGCCTTGCCTTAGCGTTTTACTTATTTCATGTGATGCTGAAGAGTGAAGCGAATTCCAGATAATCCCCTATAAATGCAAACTTGGAGGGATTTTTAAGTGTTTGCAGATTTTCATTCGACGAGAGAGAAGAAAATTTTTATTATGCGATTATTTAAAATTTTATGGACATCCAGGGATTTCATTTGCACTTCTGAGGTTATTCCGTTAAAATTTCAGTAGATGATACTTTTACGCTGAGTCCAGTTAATAATAGGACAAAACCCACTCTTAGTGAACGATTATGTTGGATTAAGATGGTATGGATTGGAACATTGTTCAGTTTTATCGCTCGGTCGGGTTCAGGTGAATTGAAATGTAAATGTCAATATTTTTGAGCTCTCACAAGCACAGTATGCAATTAGATGGACACAATTGGCTGATGTGGAAAACAATTTGGCTAAACTGACAAAGGGGTTTATGCAGCAGCATCCTTATCCAGCAATCAATGTATTTTTTAGTTCATTTTCGAGAATGTCGAAAATATTGATTCAAATGTCGCATGTAATATATTCAGGCGGTTGTACACTCTGATCCGTTCTCGTTATGTCCCGGCACAGTCAGCCAGGGCATCAATTTCCCCTCGTAATCACTCTCTTAATGGCGAAAACATTTCTTACATCCGGTTACATTCCTACTCATCACGCGCTCAAAACTACGTCGACGTACACACGATGTTGGTTGCGATCTGAATTCCAATTTAAGTCTCGCAATAAATTTACATGTCATCAGCGATTCCATTTAGAAATTGCATCAGGAAATTGCCAGGAAATTAAAATCCTTGAAATCGCTGAAATTTTTGTATTCATGAACAAGAAAAATGTTAAATTCTAAAATTAGAGAATCGTAAAGTGAGCTTCTGAGCAGTTCACATCGGGCATGGATTGCAATTTCTGTTGACGTGATTCAAAAAATGTCCAGTCAAAAAACTATAAACGGACACAGTACTTTATAGCTCCTTGTTTATTCCATTTCGGATTCCTTGAGGGGGTTGTTTCACAGGCAAACCACGACTACTTATTAAATTCAGAACTTTACGACAATTTGTTGAGAAAATACTGCAATTCGTCGAGCTGTACTTATGGCGACAGGGACCGGAGGACGTGTGACTCGATAGGCTCCCATGAGAGCGTCACAAGTTCTTAATGGCTCCCGAGTACTTGGCAAGTGTTGAAAGAATATGAAAATGGGATTCCGACACGTCACTGCTTGATCCTTGCCGCGTTCTCAACCAAATGGAGCGTCCTACGAAATGGCAAGGAAAAGAACAAAAAAAAAAAACGTTTCCATTTAACCTAACTGGAAATATTCATCTTTCGTTAAGGCATTTAATTAAGAACAGCCAAGCGACGAGGACGACTGTCTTGATGGGACTTTAATTACGCCCTGATCGAATGACGAAGGAGATTAATTTCAAGAGCTCTAAATGACGCTTGGCAGCAAGGCGCGAGAACTTTGGATTCACTTACAGCCGTTCAGGGTGAAGAAATTTAAAAATTTAAAGAATTTACAGTTGATACGCCCCCGCCCCTATACCATCCTTTCCCCCAGAATAGAAGAAATTTCGCAATTGCTTCTGATTTGACTCATTCAAATGTGATTAATTAGAAATTTTTGTGTGAAGTTCTAATCGTTATTTTCACTTAAAACCATTTGAAGTAGGAAAAATGTGTTTTTAAAGCCAATTATTGGCACCTGAAGTCTACCAAAACTACCAAAAGTGGTGAATATTTTAGAATCAACTGCATGAGGCAAAACTAGATAATCTTATTTCATAAAAAAAAAACTTCTTTATTTTAGCTCAAATATACAAAATGGATTTTCAACAAAAATTATGAATTGTTACATATTGACGCACTTGCAGAATTTTTACAGTTTAATTACAATAATAATAATGATTGTTCCGTCGTCACCAACAGCAACCTGGAAAAGGACTCCAAAGATTTAACACATTAAAGGAAACAACAACAATCACTATCTGAGGTCCATTCGATGATTCGAATGTGTCACGAGTCACGATGAGGGAACAGCTAACAGCTAACTCAACATCTAATCAACACCAAGGCACTAACCATCAATGTTGTAGTCATTTACTTTCACTCTCCAGAGTCCAGGTTAAAAACTTGCAGAATAGAAATATCGATATCAATACTCGATTTTGCTAACAATGTGCTAATCAAGGTAAATGATCGTAACTACCTTTGAATATGGAAAGAAAATCAGTTAGCTTGAGCATAAGGAAATGTGCCTATGGAAATAAGTCGAGAAAATTCTAGTTTCAGGGGAAAATTCAGTAACGGGAGCTTGCACGGAACTTTTAACTATTCATTCCAAAAAAGAGCTCGTAGTCGTTTGGTATTCGAAATTCGTTAAAATCTCGAACTTTTGAAATCTTTATATATATTTTTATAAAGTATAAATTTACCTAATTTCCAAAAAAAACTAGTAACATACAGTTTTCCCGTGCCTCACTCAAATGGCACCATGTGAAAGAATGTTCAGTATTATGCGGAAAGAGGGAAACAGACTGGAATAAAAGAGTTGTACAGCTTTTAAGAAAATGTTGTTCAAAAATGAGTTGGATAAGGAAACATTAAGAAATGTTAGAAAAAATACTGAATATGAAAAGGAATAAATTTATTAATTTATACACTTCTACTCGTAAATAAATGCCTTAAAGTATAAACTTTTATATAACAGAATATAACAGTATGTTGGTATATAATGTGTACTACAATATTCTGTTGTTTTTTTTTTATTATTTTATGTTAAAAGAAATGAATATACCTATTTGAAATATTTTGAAATCAATTGCTTTCCTTTTGTATCCCTTTTTCATTTGTAAACCTGGCATGAGGCATACAAAATAAAATATATAACTTTAAAGCACTAAAAAACTACACTAAATAAAACAAAATTAAATAAAAAATTAACTTCTAAATTGTTTGCCTCTTCTCATCTGAACTGGTTTAATGCTTCCGAATTACTCTCAGCGTCTTCACATTAACTCGTTAGAAATTAGTTGAAGACTTATGAACTTATGCTTATTCACCAACCCCCGTAGAGTAGGCCTAGGAAGTGTATGGAATAAATAAAATGTTTTGAAAAAATATAAAATAAGGGTTCTAAAAATATTAAAAAGCCAACAATACGGTTGATTGTGAAGTCGTGCGCGTTCCCTACCGCAATTCTGTATCTCGATAAATAATTTTCATTATATATTAAAGCAATGACTTTGAAGTTCGCACAATAACTCATCTAAGGAATGCGAAAGATGAGATGTTCCCCCTGGATTTATTGCTTGTGTTCCGCTCAAAAATGTAGCTATCAGAGCGACGGGTACTTTTTGACATCAGAAGAAAATAGTCTGGATACCTTCACAAGGACAATTTTATTCGCGACGCTCGGTCCTATCGGTTCAGGAATCAATATGACATCGAGGCGGAGTGTTACTCGTACTAAGATAGTTTGGATAAATTTTTCATAAAGTCCTTCTTGCTCTCCAGATTCTACACAAAGGAGCAGTGTCGAGTCCTTGCAGAAATATTTACTTACGTTGGAGCACACTAATAAATTATACGTGACCTGCCTGCAATATTTTACCCATAGTCGATAGAATATGGGGCTAGATTTTTTTTGCTCTTTTTTGTTTTATTCAGGATAGTTTCTGCACGTTTCTTGTGCAGTCTCAAGATTGTTGAAGCTCGGCCGGGATACGATGTGGGGCACAAGATATCCTGGCGGAATGAGTTGCAGGTAAGTTGGAGAAAGTGTAGCCCCTCTGCGTGGGTGTCAGCATGTAGAAAGTGAACAAAGTGCGACGGGTGGAAATTGGCGAGGAAAATCACAGAAACTCATGACTTTTTCTAGTGTTCGCTCGGAAAAATTCACCGGTAAATTATTTATGAGTCCGAATGGGGTGCAGAGGAAAATTAAATTTTGATTTCTTCGGGGATGCATGATACGCACATGACAGGGATTTCGAGACTTTCCGGAGCACTTCCATATCCCCGGGTGATTTCTGATTCAAAATGTACTCAAAGATATTTTTGCTTGGGATATGTCACAGGTACCGCTGAGCCAGGTGTCCGTTTGCTCCAGCTTTAGTGTCAAATTTGTTTTACCACAAAATCGCCCACGTAAACACCAAAACTGCTTTACGATGCTTGAAACCTGGACAATCTATAAAAACCAGGATATGTTATATATATTTCATATATTACGTGAGAAGCCGCACAATTTCGCCCACTGACAGCAGGGCTAGTTTGCAGAACGACAGCCCTTCGAAAATAGTCGCCTAGAAAAATAACAAATAATATTTATTTTTATTTGTTTTTGAAATAGTAATCTCCTTAATGGCCAGTTCTTTCACAAAGTTTTATTGAATTTTAAATGCTTATTGAACAAAGTTATCGAAGAGCGCGTGATGAAACGACAGGAATCGTCTGCTTTTTGTGCTTAAACAAACGGAAAAGTATTCGCGAAGTGTCATTGTGCTCCATTCAACAATTTAAATGGCGATCCAATTCCAACTGGCCTTTCCAGGATAAGTTTTCAACAAAGAAAAGTTTAACTTTCGTCGCCGTAAAGTTATGATCGGAATTTACTTCTTTATTTAAGAAATTTTACTAGAAAAACAAACTATAAGGAAAAACGGAATTGTATTGATTGAAACAATTCGATTTCTTTAATGCTTTTCGAAATTCCCAAACAACAAAAGGATGTTGAACGTGAATCAAGGTTGGCCATTTTGGAAAATCTGCAGAAAATGAAATTATATTTTAATTATTGTAAACATATGACGAAATAGTTAAATAAGGAAAGGTATGTTCATTTATGTATATTGTAGTACATATTATTCATATGAAAATGATTATTGTCTAAAACTTTCAATTAATTTACCAGAAATTAAATATTGTTTAATTAGAAAACTCCCGTCACAATTTAAAACATGACCAGAAAACTTTTAGCCCTTTTAGAAGCTATTTACAATAAAATATTTTCTGGTCTACATATCAAAATAATAAAAATGAATTTTTGCACCAAACGAAATTGTCAGCGAATTTCCGCACCTACAACAAAAGGTCGCTGTTCTAAAGGACTTCACAATATTTTTTAATTGCACCTACTCTAATTTTGCGCAGGACTATAGCATCCAGGCACTGCAACCAGCCAACTTGAAAAAAGGCGTAATGAGCTCATTTTGTTTATAATCACTGCAATAGAAGAACCCAGCTTTATAAGTTCGCTTTAACAAAAACCAATAAAAAAATATTGTATAAAAAGTGTAAAATAAACATCCCGAATTCACAGCTCTGACCATTGTTTTAAATTTTCATTTTATTTCAATTAAGAACAATGGTGAAACTTATGCTCTACACATTCCTCGTCAAATGAGGCAATTCAATCTAAAAATGGCGTGTGCACTGTGCAAACCGAAAAAAGCAGTTTCATTCGAATGACGATTTGTTACTCAAAAGATTAATTGAAAACCCCATTCACTAGCGGCATTCTAATTTAAAATCACTCCTTTACCAGTTACTGTAGTAGTAAATAATGGAAAAATGCTCGGAGGAGAATTCCCTTTCAGTCTGTAGCACTTAAAATAAAGAACGAACCCCATAGCGCACCTCTGTCTGCTACCCTATAAATCGCAGCGCTCGCCTCGGATTACTTTTTAACAATCCCGACTTTCGTAAGGGCGTTTAATTACAAAATACCTGGTTATAGTCACAAGGGTTTACATTCATTAAAAGCGAGTGTTCTGCTCGCCCAGGAACCCAATCATATCCTGGATCAAATGTACCTATGCATCTCGACGTGTACAACCCTTTCGTCTCGGCAGACAACAAAACTGAAGTAAAATCCTCAGCATCACTTGCTGGACCATCTCCATTTGGCTTCTGTAGATGCCGCTTTACGAATTCGAAGGATAGGATGACATTTTAACATTCCTTGTGACCACCTATTGTAAACAAGGGCAACAGTCACTTTGTCCTGTTGCCACCGATCCAGAAGAAGGAGAAAAAAAATAAATAAAGCATTCGAATGAGGAAACCCAAGGAGCTATTGCGGAATGTGGGTTAATTGGAAAATAATCGCTGTCCGGATTAAGTCCTTGGTTCGGTTCTCTCGACTGTAATTAATGTAATGGCGAGCAGTTAATTACTCTCATTACCCAATGAAAGGCAAACAATGTTGAAAGAAGTGCAAATCTTGATCTGTTGGGAAAACTTGGGAATATCTTCCTGTAAGCTGCTCCGCCAATCGGCAATCGTCTTCTCCCCAAGGAGTGTTCTTCCGACAAAATACCAACGTCAAAAGCCATTATTTTTTTCTCACTCCATACCATAATTTCCAGCCTGTTCACCCAGGGGTGTTAAATGACCTCCCTGTAGGTCGTTGTACAGATGAAAAATAAAAAGCCTTAAAGCGTACTGTTTTTTGTGGTGTTCCCCATATTTAATACATATTGTTCAGAATTTTCTGATTTATTAATTAAAATTTGGAGTAAAAAACGTTACAACAGATCATAAGTTTGGGCACATGAGATAATTCCATAACTTCAAATACAATCATATTTCTTGGAACAATGTACGCTATCACAAGCATGAGGTCAGTTCATGGATATGATGATGTCATGAAATATAGTATACGAGCAACCCAATAATACTGAAAAAATTATTGTCGAACCATGTTTAAAGAGCATGACGTCATAAATTGTAAAAGAAAAAGAAGTCACCGTAATGAGGGCGTTTTCTTTGATTTCTGAAATGTTTAAATAAAAAAGCGAATATAAAATAACATAATAAAATAAAATAAAATCGTATTTTTTTCTTATATTAATTGTCACATACAAATATTTAAAAATGGTGCAGTGTATTTTGAAAATTCCATATTTATTGTAAGTAAAAAATATAAATTAGTGAATTTTAATTTAAACAATTTAACAAACAACTATTCATAAATACGATTTGACCAATGAAGAAAATCAATAAAAGTTCTGTCCAACCCTTAGGAACGATATTAGGATCTAATAGAATGTATAAAATTTCTAAAAATACAATCGAATTGAATTTCCAGAAGTCCATACAATCCAACAATTTACAATAATTTAAGCTTTTTAACTTAAGATCATAATTTAAATCAAACTCATCTTGTAGCATAACTGTGAATTTTTCCCATGAAAAACGCAGACATCCTTCGCACAGGACTCACCAGAGAGATAAATATTAAAAAATAAACAAAATTTTGTAAACTCACTGCTTCAGTTATGTAACACAATTCGCACACAATTTTACATTATAAAGTAAACCACAAGGCGCCGCAGAAGTAACATGTTCCTAGTTCTCACTTCGATACATTTGTCCTCCCCCACATTCAGTAGTCCTGATGGCAATCCTTTAGTGAATTGTACAAAACATAAATTTGGTTCAGAGTCGAAAGCTGGAACATAATTTCATAACATGCGGACTCCGTTCCGACTTTATTTAGGTGAGAGCCTGTTATTGTTCGTTCTGGATATGTTTATGTGCGCATACCTTTCTGTTCCGTGTCATGGTATAATGCAATGAAATATTTATTAATCCCGAAGGACTCTTGTTGGTTTTCATATTTATATAAAAACAAAAAAAAAAGGGTAAAGTCACTGTTGTAACTTTTAGGGTTAACAAGTTGTCTGCCATAAAGTGTTAAGAGACTGCCGTGATATGAGTTGATATTCTGATAGACTTCCCGGATACTTTAAATACAGCCCCTTGCATGTTAAATTTTAGTCCCAACTTAGTTCGAAAGTTTCATTGCGAAGTTTTTCCAACTGATTTTGTAATGCTTAACAAATGAATGTTGCTAGGCACGATGCAATTATACAGAGAAGAGAGCAGAATTTTGCAGAAGAAGTTGACAGAACTAATTAATATACCTATCACAGAAAAGTTTAGTAAAACTAGAAAAGAAGGTATAATTGGTTGGGACCAATTATGGAATATCCTAGAAATAATAAGACAGACTTTTTCAAGCATACATTCAACTTTGGTTTTTACTTTTTATACAGGAGAAAAATTACTTGAAATTTCATGTAAAATATCCATGCAGAAAAGGTTTTCAAATCGTTGAATGAGAAATCCGTTCTATATTACTGAAGGCATGTGAAAGTGACGGTCTATTGCATCTCTATAATTTCGAAATTCTGTAAAAGAAACATTTTAAAGAAAAGCTAAGAATAAATTATTCTATAGATATATTTATGACACGATTTAAAAACAAATATCTATGTATTCATTAAGAAAATAAAAATTTGAGTATAATAATGGTTCAATCTGATATGGTCACACCACTGCACTGTTGTGAGTTACATATCTGTGGTCACACAGCAGATGTGACGTACTAACCTTCCACAAGTATTTATTTACCCTAAATGTACAAAAAAAAATTCATAAGAAATTGCCAAGACCATCGTTAATTTATATAAAATTGGTGGTAAGATTTTCATTTTCTTAAAATAATCCAATACATCTGATACAACTTCCACATCTGACATCCTCAACTTCTCATGCGCAATGGCATTAGAATATACAATATACAACTCTATTCACTTGAATTGTTCCCTGCATGCAGATATCGCCTCAAAAAGCAAACAAAAATTGCATGCTAGCGACTCGTATTCATATGCATGCACAATCATGCTCATAGAAAACTCATAGGGAGGAACAGCAATGCTAGAATAGTAGGAACGAAAAATCAATATTGCCCCGGAAATACTACACAGCGCAAAAGCCGCGTGCTTTGAAACATCATTGCCAAACTGTGAGTACGCAATTTATGGGTAATTTCACTATCAATCCGTAATATGTTGGGGAATGGGAATGTTGGGTAATTATGGGTAATCATAAAATTGAAAACAGTTCAAATAATAAATAAAATTGTGCTTACTTTCAGCACATGTTTTCTTATTCTTCTATCAACTGACAGAGAGAAATGTGTTAGTGACTTAGAAGTAGAATAAAGATTGATACATAATACATATACTTAGATAATTTCAAAGCACTTGGCTCGTGCGTGTGATATTTTTACTGGGAAATATCGATTTTTCGATGACCCACTTTTTTGCATTGTTGTTCTATGAGTTTGTTTTGAAAAATGATTGCGCAATGCGCATGTATGCGAGTGGCATTTGGCGTCGATCGCGTTTGCAGTGAATTTCCCACTCAATGCAAATATCCTAAATATTTAGATCAGGGGTTCGCAATATCTTTGCACCTAATTGCACATTCTAAAATGCCGGTCAGATGGCGACGGCCGGCGGGCACCTTTTGAAATATAAAGATGGACATAGTTAAAATAACATGTCCCAAAAAAAAAAAAAAATTTCGCGAACACTTCATTGAAAAAGGGTTATGCGGAGATATTTTGTGAATCAAATTCTACATACATAATAAATCTATTTTTAATAAAGCATATATCGATGAACAACGTATGACTGCGGCGAAGACCAAACTCAATGCAGTTCCATCAGATTTGCTCCCCCTGCATATTTCTGGAATGTCGGCACAAGGCTGGAGTCCTTTTTGATAGGAGAAAAACAATAGAAATTTCTTCCTTCCAGCCAATATCACCGAAGTTAATCTCTTAATGCTGCAATAACACCGAAAATTGATAGCACTTCGACGTCTTTATATAAAAGCCACCAAACCCATTAGTTCGCCCTTTCCGCAAGCTTATAAAGCTGCCGTCTGGATATTATCTGAATGAAAGAAACCAGAATGGAGGAATGAACAGAGGAAATCCAATAGCAGCAGTACTCGCGAAGACTCAAAAAAATAAAGAACAAAAACAAAGAAAAAACGACCGAACGACAAATTTGTTCCTTTCATGTGGATCCCCCGAAAGCAACAAAAAGTCGATCGAGCGGAGTCTAGAGGACCCAAAGATAATTGATTTTAGGCCGAAGGGTTTCCGCAGTGTTCATTGAATCAAACCATTCTCCACCTTCGAATGTGAGCAGATTACTTCGACCAGAGTGCAATAAAATTTAAATACAGAGAGCGCTCCCCCGAGATGCTTCAGGCATTTCCGATATCTCCTATCGGTATAGGAGCAATCCGGACTGGCGTTGAATTTCCGGGATAGCAATGGTGGATGCATGCAGGGACCCGTCTGCGTAACTTTCTTCCCCTTATGGCTATAAATATATAAATGGACCTTTCTCCCAGAAGAGTGTAACATATGTTCCAGATAAAAGAGCGATTTGTTACAGCGAGTTCAGTTGTTGTAGCAAATTGATGCAAACCGAATAAGGAATGGTCCAATCTTAGTAGCAGCTCCTTTGCGCTGGATGATTCCCGTAAAAAGGGTCATTTTTCTAGATGGCCGATTGAGATTTCAGCTTTGCTTATATTTCGTTTAACGTCTGGTTATACATTTATTAACTGCATTAGGGCTGGCATTACATTACTGGGGCTGGTTTTTTATGTACTCTGCAATTGCTTTGGAGCGAATGGCATAAATTTTGAAACAGTAATTAATGATGACCGGATACACGGCTGGATCAGAAGCTTGGGAAAACAAATTCAATTTAATTTTGTGTAATGTAGGATATCGCGAATTCTAAAATGGCCGCGAAAACACCCAAAGGACATGTTTTGGGTAATGGGAAAATTCTTACACTCAATTCAATCCTCGGAAAAGCTGTAATAAATTTTAGCGCCCACCACTGAAGACCAATTTGGACACCCAATTGTGAGTGGTAAAAGTCAGTCGAATCTGCCCAAGAATTACTGTTTACAATCCAAAGGCCATTAAGCAACGACTTCTTTCCACAGCCTTTAATTTATGACTGGCCCTCTCTAGAACAGGTGGGCATAAACATTAATTTGCATACTCTACACCTTGTGCGGGGGGAGGATTGGAGCGAGGCTACAATGAGCACAAGTAATATTAATACAGCAGTCAACAGAGAGCGGTGAATATAGGCGAATGTAGACCCTAAATTCAGGGATGAAACAAGATTTTATTGGATGAAATTTTCACTTGCCGCAGTAATGGGGACAAATATTTTTATTTTGTGCCGCGCTTCGCTCCCTCAAGATATCCGCCTTAGATTTTTATTACGTCTGGCTTTAGAGGGGCGACTGGTCGATCTTATCGCAGTCTCTCATATTTTCTACACTTTATACTTAAAACAACAAATAAAACAAAACTTGACATTCAATTGGAAAAATAATCATTATTTTCCCTGTTAAGCAGGATTAGGGTAGTGACGACATTAAGGAAAAGTTGAATCTAAAGAAATACAACAAGGAATTCCTATAGCAGCTATTTCCATGACATTTTCAACACTTCCGCAATTCAGCAAAAATACCATAATTTTCCCATGAATGATGGTAATTTATATAAAAAAGTATAAAAAAGTAGGTATATAATTAAAAATAATAATAACCTCGAGAGCTTTATTCTGTCGGAAAATGTTTTATTGCATTTTTATTTCAGCAGAAAATCCTTGCACCACAAAGTCAACTTAACTGAACCTCTTGCAGCTTGCTACTACCCTGCAACCCTTCAATAATTTTCCAATAAAATCTATAGAATACATACAGTGTTCATTATATGAGGAAAGGACAGCAGTGCATACATCTGGGTGGAGGAGGAGGAAGTTCAGGGTCCAAGTTCATACTTTCTGGCTGAAGCACTAAATCCGAAGATTCCATGCTTGGATGCGTATCATCCCTTACTAGATTTATGCGCTCAGGAAATTAATTTTTGCTCGATGATTTATCACCAAAATATTATAATGACGATAATTTTCCAAAATTCACGCTAAAGTAAATTATCTAAGTCTAGTTGGGGAGCTGAGGCGCAATCAATTTGGGGGCCGGTCCCCGGGCTCGTGTTATTCAGTTTTGCAATAAATGATTACAAATGGTCAAACTTTTCGCGTAAAGTGCATTATACAAGTTTTTCCCGGTGGGTGGAAATTGGGTCGCCCAGCGGTAATATAAATGCACACTTTCAAATTGGGGCATTCGTTTCAATTTGGCGTTAATTAAGAATTATGAAGTTATTGTGGTGGGCCCAGACGAAGCCTGGTATCCATTCGGGTGAAGATATTGTGATTGCATGAGGTGCGGGGCTCACCTGTGGTTCCGGTTACGTATAGTTCCGATTGTTAAGCGCTGGCAGCTCTCAAATATGAGATTAATTGAATTCCGAATAATTCAGTTACCTAAGTACGTTTGGTGTAGTCGGCAGACAAGGGCTCGTTTCCACTTTCACTGAGGAGTGGATGGGAGTACTACTGAAATATTTAAATGTGAAAGGATTGTGCTGGAAAAGGATTGTCTTAAGGACAAAAAGCTTTTATCACGGCCGCACTTTGTTATTGTTAGGATTGCCACAGACCATTCCCAGGGCTCCACACTGCCACGTCTTTTCTGTGTTTGTGCTCGAGGTGGGCAGGATAATGAACTACTTGAATTACGTTAGTACCACGATATTGTTCCAAGGAGCACACTCTTGAATGGTTTTGTGGTACCATTTATGACATCCTGTGTCCTGACTACATGTATTCAACTATCTCAGTCAAAGTGTGAAACCAGATGAATGATCATGGCTTAACTTTCCGCCTAACCCGTTTTTCCAAGCATTTCCAACCACACTGAAAAAAAAATCCAAAAAAATAAGAAAAACTTTCCTCCAATTCGTTTTTGTGAACACTGAACAGTTCCCCAAAAAAAGATTATGTAACCCTTTTAACCTTAAAGCTGTGTGTCCAAGTCCAGACATGTGTTTTGACCGTGACTACTAGCTCTAGAATACGGGAGACACAAAATTAATCCTTTCTGCTAAAATGAAGAGAGCTCTGAACACATGGGGCACCGAAGGACTTTCGTCTGCATGGCAAATCTCTTGTAAAATGTTCGTTAAGTTTATAGTGGTGCGACATTTCAAGACCCGACTTATTTTGGATCCCATCCCCAAACAACTTATTCCTGACAACAGGCAGAGATGCTTTAATTATATCGCTTCAAAAATATCTTAACATGAACTCAAAATTGCTGTTTATAAGTAAACTAATAAATTAATTAATTATTTAGAAATATAGATGACAATAAAATCATCTTCATACATAATTACATATATTACAGGTAAGTGTAAGTCTGTAAGAGTACAGGTAAAATGAAATATGGCAAATAAACTGAACTGAACTGAAGTGAACTCTCGAACAACAATGCAAAAGAGTGGGTCATCAAAGAATCGATATTTCCCAGAACAAATTTCATGACGCAAAATCCACGAGCTTTGAACTTTTCTTTGTATATTGTGTTTGTATACCCAATTTTATTCAACCTCTAAGCCACTAACGCATTTCTCTCTGTCAGCTGAGAGAAAAATGAGAAAAAATTGGTTGCAATTAAAAATTAATAAAAATCTACAATGTTAAGGGCTGCGACCCTTGCTCCTCTACACCAATATAATAAATTTGGGGCACAATTCGCGGAGCAAAATAAACATTCCTGATTATTCGGGGCCATTTATCGTATCTCCAATTACTTGGTACTTTACAAAATAAAAAAAAAATCCTCGCTGTTGTTCGCTTCGAAGGAGCCATTTGCGTTCCTCCCTTTAATTTAATGTAATAACAGACGTCTAACGACAAAGTACTTTCGGAGATACTCTCCCTTTATTGGGGGCTCGGACGAGCTGTGCGAGTTTCGTAACCCTCTTGAAAAAGAAAATCCGCCAAAATGATCATACCACGAGGAGTTTACGTCGTAATGCCTCCGCCAAGAAGTGCTGGGGCGTATGAAATTGCTTGCTAAATTTATTTCCTGTTATTATAAGGAAAAGAGATCTCGTTTTTCCATGACTTTGTAGCATTCCTTCCCCCCCGCTTACAGTTGCTATATGGTCGGGAGCTGAGAAAAACACGGGAAATTCTTGAAAGTTACTCGCTTAAAAGAACTCAAGTTGAATATTGAATTATGAGATTGTAAATTATCCTGATGATGTAATAACTGTATCATAGTAGGATTAAACAGGCAATAAATGAATTATTTACTCGTCTTTAGGTTCACAAGGCCGGGATCAAATCATATGAGTGTGGCTATACATAAAAGGATCTGCAGTGGAGCGTCTTGCACATCATAATGAAGTTAATTAAAATGATATTTTGCAAAAGTGATTTCTGGAAAAAGTGCTCCAGTTCCTAATTTATTAACGCTATTACGTGGGATAGGAATACAGGATTGTCATTCCAACTACAGGAAGACCGAACAGAACGTGACGATATAAAATTTTGTTTCGTTCACACTTTTAGTTCGTCGCGTTCAGTTTTTCCACACGATTCGTGTGGACCGTTTTTATTTCCCCAGGATTCCAGTGTTTTACACACTTCCAGGCGGTCCTTGGCATCCCTTCGTGTGACAAACGTAAGATATTATCCTTATGAAAATGCATGGTCTTTAGGGTGAAAAATCTTACGTGTCGCCCCTAAAAGATGTAATTTATGAAGTGCGAAGCACTAAACCGGAGACGTGAGGAATATTTATCTTCCTCTACCTCCCCCAGTAATAGGCAACTCAGGTACATTCCAGGAGATGCTGAAAATCTCATCACAGTGAAAATGCGGCTGATTTTTGTTTTCATTTACGTTTTTTTTCTTAGTTTTTATTTCCCTTTTTTTATCATCATTGGAATGGGTAGGTGGAGGTTAACTGAAGAACTGCACGGAACCCTCCCCCCTTCCCCTCAGTCACTGCACAGAACGTGATATATTTTATTGTAACTAAAGCTTACCTGAAGAACAAATATCGAACCGAATTTGGGTTGTGTCACGTCCTCAGGTTACTCCTCAATCTTGCATTCGCCCGAATGCCGAGAGTTTGAGCTCACGTATATATCAAGTCAGAAACCCGAGGGGGGATTAAAGTGACAACACATAAGGGGCGACATTACAGGATAACATCAAGTCAATCGCTGAAGGAATAAAACGTCAGACATGGGAGAAATATTGGGGTGTTCAACGGTCAAACAAATTGACAGGGTGATATTTTTCCTTTTTGTTCGGTATTTAACTTAAGACATCGACTTGTGCGAGTCTCCTCCATTATAGATGGGGTGTATATATTTTTGTCAGCTTGGGACCATTTCAGATCGCATCAGGAAATTGGGATCAGTAGTTAAGGACTTTGTTATTATTTAAAAGTGGTTTCTGCCTCAGTTGTAAACATTCAAACACACAAACGTTGAAACGTATATAGCTACATTTTAGTGACAATATATTGTCATAAATATGAAGGGATGCCGTTGTACACATTTAATTTTTATGAAATTTTCGTTAGCAATGGATACATTTTTGATAAATAAAACTTTTTCATTTCAATTAAAATCGATTTTAGTTTATTTATACAATAATGAATTTCCACAACGCAAATATTTTAATTAATACTCTAATAGCAGAACTAATGAAAATGATAATATGTATCATATTTGGTTGTTTACTGTCATTCCAAATTTCAACCGGCAAAACATTTCAATCGGTCGTCGGTAACATATAAATACACGTATATAACAGAATGCTGTGTGGACTTCATTCAATAAAACATTTTCTATGAATTTCTTCAAACTAAATACCTAATATTTAAATACTCACTTTTTTCTGTCAAAAATATTGAAAGTAGGTAAATATACCTACATTACAAGGATGCTTAGTGTTTTGGTCTTTTAAAAAATCTTAAAAAACTCGTTTGAAGATTTATGCATATTATACAAACATAATTTACTTTCTCAAGTCTCCTGGAAATGATAAAATATTAAGTTGTTGCAATTTCGTTGCAAATCCTTTCCAAATCTGTACTTATTTTCTCAATAAATAAACTAAATGCGTTGTTCTTTCCGAAGAAATGCACTTCTTAAGGCTTCGTTGTCCTTAAAAAAGCCCGCCCCCTTCTTCACTGTGCTACAGGGAACACTTCTGTTTCTTCTTACAGGTCTTTGCGTCTTACAGCTGCGACTTATCACATGTTTTGCCGCCATTGAAACCCTCAGAGTCGAAAGTTTTCGAAAAGTAATTAAAAGTGAACTCCATCGTGACGACATTGAATATTGATACCGGGAAATCCTCTTTGAACCACATTAGAGAGCACCTGTCGGTACCGCTCCCCGTCACGTACACCACCCCTTTTGGGAGGTGCAGAGATTAAAAGCAAATTTTGAGAAGTTTGCAGTTGGCGACTTCCGCAATTCATCGCAACACCCAATGTAAAAGATTTACGTCCGGGGGACCGTCTTGGACCCGAACGGGGGGAATTTATGACAATTTAATTGATTTACAACGGACGTGACATGAAATTCGAGAAACGAATTACCCTGGGATTTAGATGAGTTTCTGCTGCTGCGCTCCCACTGGATCGATTCAGGGCCACCCAGTGAACTCCGGCGTGGTTGTTTGTTTTCGCTAGAGGACAAGTACTCAAATTACTGGCTTAAAAACGTACCCCCAAAAAGCACTTCGGGGTGGAACAAGTGCACTTTATGCCCGGAACGCTTCAACATTGAGGGATGCTGTCAACCGTCATTATGTAACGTGAAAGTTTGGCAAAAGTGATCCTATACGCTGCAGCGGCACGTAAATAGTTTCACTATGTAACAGATAGGTAGAAACCACCCCACGACATCCCCATGTCAGGGAGTTAGATTTAAAAACGTGCTTGTGCAGCGGCGCACGGGAAATTCATTACGGTGAGTAATTAATTAAAATTTAAGAGCGCCTCATTAAATATTTAGGTATTTAGCCAAATTTGAATGCAAATCACTGTTTACACACATTCACTTAGTCGAAGCTTATTCCGTTCGGAGATTCCTCGGGAGACCCGGCCCCCCTCGTTCCGGACGCACAACCAGGAAAATACTAATTTAGTATTACCCGTTCATCAGACCCCCCCGAGGCACAACAAGATTCGGTTCCCACCGGCTCCTGGTGTGGTGCTTTCAGGGGCAAGACCGATGGGGTGGAGGGCACCCTGGAAATTTTAAGTACCCAGAACACATCAAGGAGACCAAGGCGAGAATAATACTGTGCTCAGGATGTAGAACCCAAAATGTTACAATAACACCAAGGACCAAGCATGGAACGATGTCGTCACCAACAGAAGGGCAGGGGATAGTTTGCTTGCGAAACGCATGAATATTCATAGTCAGGGTATGTCCTTACTGAAGAGACACAGATAGATCCGATTACCGATAAGCGATTGACAGCTAATGAAGATATTTATGTTTGTACTTCGAGAGGCCACCGGGTGCAGCATCCCCCCCCCCCCCCCCCCCCCCCCCCCGTCATGTAGAGTACACAACCAGTAATTAGCCGCCACCCACTGGCGACAGAACGTTGAATAGAAAGCAATTAAATATCTTGTGTATTCTTCCGTGATGAAAATGAAATCATCTGAAAATAATTTCCATCCAGGAAAACTTCCCAACATGATAAACTTTTGTATTTTAGACTTCAACCCAAACAATACATGCATATGCATTATTGCATAATGTATATATAATATCTCGTATAATATACTGAAATAAAACTTACGAGTATCAAATTAATATAATTAATACGCTGTTGTAATGATCCAATATAGGAAATCATACATGCTATTAAATCTAACAAAACATAGTAATGTTTATGGCCCAATGTTAAACATTTCCTCCCTGTTTGTCCTTAGACCTCATTAAAATGGATTATGACTTTTGTGTGGAGCAATTTGATGCTTGTTTTACGAACCGTAAAAAGTTATAATTTTTATTTTTGCTCACAAAATTTATATTACAAAAGCGATTAAAATTTAATACTGATATTTTGTATGGTTTCAAAATTGTTTTGTCAGTTCATAGTATAGTTTTGTTTACAAAACAAGTCCTTATTATGTTGAGCCTTTTTCTAATTTGTTTAAAGTTCTCCTTGATCACTTTGCTTATTGTTAGTACCGATGATAATAATGCCTTCAACAAATTTAAGGAACGTTAAGATATAAGTATAATTACTTAAAAATGTAGTTAACCACGTTAAAATATTTTCAGGACAATTTATCGTAAATTACATTCTTAAGAACGTTACCGAAAATCATTAAGTTATTTTTCGAAAGATTTTTAATATTATTATTATAATTATATTTAATCGCATATAAAAAATCCCATTTCAATTGTATTTAGTAAAGCTCATTGTAATCCACCGCGCGCCCGTACAAATTTAGGGGACCAAATATATTCGAGTGTGATTGAATCAGCGCATGAAGAAATTCCCCATTGCACCCACCCTCCACACCCAATGAGGTAGCCCGAATCAGTCTTGTCTGGTAGTTTTGCAAAGCTTTTAGCAACCACAATGCAAGTCGGCTATCCAAATACGGTGATGTCATTTCCATTATTCCTTTAGAGCTTAAGCAAATTCTGAAAATTAAATTTTGGTTTTTGGCTAATGTAATCAGGCTCTCAATTTATCTCCCACACATAAATGAAACCGCAGATACTTGCATGGAGAATTAAACCAATGCATTGCGCTCATTTTGGACTGGCAGAAAACTTTGTCATATGCAGTTTAGGCAAACACAAAAAGGACTGACTCTGGGGAGGCTTATTCCCCGTACCATAAAACCGACAAAAATTTACCAGAGAAGCTAAGAATCCTTCATACGAACAATGTCTTCGGAAAGGTACGGGACTTTAGGTCGGCACTTGATGACTTTGTGGAAGAATTGTCATTCGAGCCTTTGAAGTGAGGCTGGGGCAATCCTGCTAATGTACACATCAGGACGTCTTGAACGCGCTAATCTCTAACTTTGCAAACAGGCGGCGGTCCTATTCTCCTTGTTTGCCGCGCCCAGGATCCGCTCTTTGTTCGTGCTAAATTTAAATTTTGCCATGCCACAGAAGAAATGAGACGTTCGATTCTGTAAGGGTATTTGGGTGATGTACCCAGGAACGGGGTGATTACTCTTTGCGATAGAAGGAATAGATTAGAATCCCCTTCCCAGCATCTTAATATGTATGTAGATGAGAACTGGGTTGCTGTAAATCAACCGATTTCTCATTTCGGCGCGATAAAGATCCGAACTTGTATAACTGTTGATTTATTATCCTACGTGCCTTTCAAGTTTCCTTTCTGACGAACGAAACACCAGCCCAACTGGTTCAGGACATCAACAAAGCGCACTCATTCAATAGCAGGATTTCAAGACGCCCGCCCCAAAAATTACATATTGGACGATGGAAAGGATGTGATGTGGCGCGAGTTGTAAACCCCCTTTTCGCCCACCCACCGCAATTCTGATTCGGATAATTAAGCACGGTCCGTGTAGAAGTCAGAACCAAGTGCACTCTGCACTCTCCACTGCTCGCCAAAGTTTAAATGGCGCTTGGTCAATTTAATTTGTAAAGTTTTGCGACTCCGGCATGTCGACTGCCGCCTGCACAACTTTCACTTTAAATTGAGTTTTATTACCTTGAACTGTTTTCTTCCGGACGATTAAGTGCCTCGGCAGATCCATCTTGTGCTCAGCATCCCAGAAAAAAAGCATCCGAGGAACGGCTGTTTGGACAATTATCGGCAAAAATTATCACAAAATTATATAGCAAACCTCTGAACTTTAAGTTACATATACAAAAGAAAAAAAAACATTATGGTACTTACATAAATGAACAACTATTAGGTTCAACAACAAAATCCGATGGTAAAATGGATTTCCAACTTATTACTGAATGCCATAAGTTATATTTAGCTGCTGGAGAGGGGGGCAGTGGGTAGGTATACATGATTAATACCTTACACTGGTATCTACAATGATTGGAGAACTTATCGATGATTGGTGGTTTCTTATAGTTACTTATCTTACATACAATAAAACTGTCATATAGTACCTCTGGTATTTATTCAAATTATTAAGTACATATTTATTATTATATTTATTTTTTATTTGTATTTCTTATTTATCCCTAATAACAACTGGTTTCCGAATGATTTTCTGTTATAAGCGAACCGCGATGAACCGATCTTTTATGAAGGATATCTCGTAAAATGTACGGTGTAAAATTTTGTCATTATTTTTCCTATGTTAAATGAGCGAAAATCCTTCGGAAACCATCAACTAAGTGAACTACCGCAGCTATCGCTATTGGGCCAATTTTTTGAGAAAGTTATAACTTTAAATTCAAAGAGAAATCTCAATTTTACTTTATTTATTTCAAGAAATACTTTTACTTACCAAAAAACAAATCTCATTTTTTCAATTAAACACAAGTCAGAGCATATTATTAAAATCACTTACGCAGTGCAAACTTGTAATATATTGGAATTTTTCAATAGCATTACATTCTCGAGTTTCTTTTACAAATTAGAAAATTATTGAACCTAAGGCGAAGACTCCTATTCCCAGCAATAAGATAGCAAAATATCGCAGAAATATAAAGTTGCCTGATAATAATCGTACATCTCCAAAATATACAAAGAAACTTATTTGATATGAACAACTGTATTTAAACATTATGATTATTATTAAACATTATTCTCACAAAATAACGAGCCCGAATAACTAGATTTGTGAAAAGTTGTTTTTGTAAAGCCTATTGCTAAAAAAGAAATAGCGACCGGGCAATGGTTTTCCCCCCATTTTCTATAGTAATATTTTGGGCAATTTCAAAACATCAATTCCTAAAGATTATTTATATTTCTCACTGGATTTTTGTTCTAGATCATAAAAATATATTTTATATTTAAAAATTATTTTGTGTCTTACTGTCAAAATTATTTATAAGAATTAATTCTTCATTGCATAACATCGTTATGTTAAGGCCAGATATTTTTTGATTTTTTGAACGCAATAATTTTTTCGTTCTAACTATTAAAGCCTCTTCATATTTTTAGTTGAAAATAATTTTTTTATATTTTTTATACAAATAAAATTTGAACTTTTAACATGAAAACGGGCATTGATCCGGGGTCCTTTGTTTTAGGCACTGCCGCGACTGTATAATTGAAGTCAGGCCAAAGTTCTTTCCTGCCGCGAGTGCCTTTTCAGAGGGATCAACTTCAAAAATTTCTCTGCATGTTTCGGCGGATGACGAAAGGATTCATTGCACTTGCACATCGAATGGTGGTTGCGTCGCCTCAGCATCCGAAGAGGTTGTGGGTGGCAAAAACTTTTAAGCTTTGTTCTCCATAAACGAAATCCGCTTTGTCTCGATAACGGTGAATTTATATTTCATAACTCTGCTCTCAATTGAGCACAATACCAGCGACTGGAACTTCTTGCCAAGACAATGTAGACAGGCAAGATCCCACGTCCTCTGCCACGTATTCCGCCGTTCATCTGCGGCGCCTTTATTATTCTATCATACTCAAACTCATGCCAAGAAAAGAAAAACAGAACTTCAGTTTCAGGTGAAACTAATGGGCCAACGCCTCGCGGTCGGGGCCACCTACACCCATCAAGGCCGCATGTAACTAATGTATGAAAGGATTCTTTTCGGTGGAACCACTGAAATGAATATCCTGTGGTGGGAATTATATCGATGTGGATGCGATCCAACACCGTCCGGGGTTCATATGTGAAATTTGTGAATGTCACCACATGCTGTGGTTCTATCAGATGTCCCACCGCCCAAACGGACACGAAGTGTCTTCGAAACCGCCATGAAACACAAATGTTAAAGCGGTTTGTACAAGGACAATATGGGATAAATTGAAATGCTCATGAGGCAGTGGGCGCTTGTATTTTAAATTAAAACGTCACATCGTGTGCATTGGGTTTTTGAATTCAAGTCTTATTTCATGCAACCGGCGAAATATACAATTTAATCATATGTTTTCGGATAGTTGCGGTTCCTTCTCAATTTTCATTACAGTGGATCTTGAAGTTGCCAAAACGATGCCTCCTGAATTGCATCATTGGTGTTACAAAATGACAATATTGGTTACATTAGATTTTTGAGATATTTTCAACAATTTTGATGGTTACAAACAAACACAACAGATTTTTATTTTAGGTTTCCGGGAACGTTTAATTTCTGGTCTAAAAACATTTTTATGAGCGAAATGTTGGAAAAATAAACTTTAATTGTCTTAATCCGTTCATGAGTGAAAAAATGAAAATTAAAAATTAAATATCGCATTTGAGGACATATGTTGCCCAACAACTAACGTCCGCACTTGTCATTCTCCAACTATATGGAGAATGTTCAACGCAAATGGAAGACCACATTTCCATCTACCGTCATTCAGATGCGATGAAAGCCGGTAACGATTTTCTGTTCTTAAGGTCTGACGGCTAAACTAATCATCTTCTTGGAACAATTTCGGTGTCAACAAAAATAAATAATAAACAGTAAACGCAGCACCTCCCTTTTAAAGCGATCCAAAAATTCACGAAATAAAATTTGTCAATTTCCTTAAGAAAAGCTTGAGTTTTGATAAATCAGATATTCAATCTAACTCTGCGCTCGAATAAGGGAGTATCACAGGGTATAGTACTAGTAGTGAGGGCGCAGTTTTCTTTATAAAATTGGAACTGTTTTTATTTGTTTTCTGTTCTAAAAGTCAATTAGAGTGTTTCTGTATGATTTTAAAAGTATTAAGCTAATACTTCTTTCTAAAAACACTTACGTAAAAATATTAATTTGATATAATTAAGTATAATGCATAGCAACAACGAACACTCTCCCTTAATTTCTCGTAATACGAAAGCGGTACTCGCATGCTGAAATATTAAAGGGGACATTCGACACATTCAGAAATTATTGATTAAAATGTTGAAGTTTTCGTGAGTAATGTACTGAAGCTGAAGCAAGCATTCCCCGGAGATAATGTGTCAAAAATATGCAAGCACATTACTTTCTGGCAATTTAACCCCGTAAAGACTCGACACCCACTTACCTGAGACTACCGTAAAATTTTAATCAACTACAACTTCTAATTAACTGCTCAAAACAAACTAATTAACGGAATCCTTAAAAATTAATGCTGTCGGGTCCTCAAGGTGTCGGGGATATCTTGTCCGAAGAACGCTTATGCAAATATTGATGCCCGCAGAAGTGTTGAACAAGGGGCCGGTGGGGGCAGGGTGGCTGATTTGTTTGGTTAGGATAAGAGTTTAAAAGCGTTTAATTAACACTTTAAGCGTTTTCCTTGAAACCGAGGAGATTAGTGAAGGCCCGCACCCCTTTGATAAAAACTTTTAAACTAATCCTGAGGTATCAGCCGCACCCAAAATTTAGGAAAATACGCAAGAATTCTGGCCACAAAATGTCTCCGTGTTGTTTGGAATTTTGGATATTATTTCGTATTCATCCTGTGACATCCTAGACCTTTGCGGGAAACAGCCTGGGCAATATAAGGCGTCCCGAACTGTGAAGAGGAAGGCATCTCCGTATTTATCATTTATGAATCTAGTAATTACAAATTAATTTCATCTTAAACCGCATTTGTCTACCTCTTCAGCCGTGATCCTTCCCACGCACAGCGTTTATTATACGCCACATTTCGTGGACATATTGTCACCTCCACTCGGGTGTCATTTAACCAATGTATGCTGGTGGCCATTTAAAATTTATAAAACGAATCTTATGGCCTCAAAACAAAACAGCCTCACGATAGGACAAATTTGCGGTCGAATCCACACCGAAATGTGTCACAGTCACAAATTACGTCTAACGAGCTTATTAACTTCCGTTCCCAGGACTGGGACACCCGGATATGGATCCTACCCTATACCAGCCACTGTAGTATATTCACTGTGCCTGGCCAGAGCAGAACAACTCAATCAGGACAACAAAGTGGCGGAATATCCTTCAGCAAACCCTTTACGGCGAACGTGGCGCAAATTGTACGCGGATATGCCCGCAATAAATCCTCGTATGGAGTAATGTCATTCATTATTTGTTGCTGATGCGGACACAGGTCGCCATTTTTCCCATGCTTGAATGAAGTGCCGAATTGCCCCAATAAAGGACCACGGCAGTTATTTCTAAAATGAGGGCACAACACTAAAAGCAATTTTACAATCTTGTCAGTGAATGGATGTCATTGAAGGGAGTATCAAGAAAATTTACCATTAAACCGAAAACATTTTACTTGAACTTTTTGGCAGACATTTTCGAAATTGTCGTTTTCAAAATTTGAGAAAAATGCAGCAATTTTAGTTGAAATTAAGAAACGTTCAATTAAAATGCTGTTATAATAAATTTTGGGAAGTTTTTCAATTTGGTTTAGAATACAAAATTGAAACTGAACCTTTGTAAGTTTTACTAATTTTTATAAACACTAATTTTAGTCTCAGAAAGTAATTTGATATTGTTCCAAGAATTTTTTTCTGCGGTCCTCTGAACAAAACACCACACCAAAAGCGAATTACGTAAGAACAGTCATCATGGGCTTATTTTACGACAACTATCGCAAATGTTGTTCCAAAAACTTCTTTTTTAATAAATTCTTAAGAGACTAATTGTGTTTTTTGTCATTCTTAATTATTCATATAATAATAAACACAACATGCGCAATAAGCGGACAAGCGGTCATCGCCTGTATGTACATCGCATCTCGTGAACACTCTTAGTAAAAGTTAAAATAATACCGAATATATTTTCATTTAGTACAATATATAATATACTTGCAAAATATAATATAGCTACGTATGTAGAAACTTTCTGTGTGATCGAATTTACTTTCTCTTGATTAAAAATAATTACAGATAACAAATAAGTAAATAATAGCGTCACTGATGCAGTTTCTATTTTTCCAATATATGTGCTTTGCTTGGCTTCTGATAAACACCCCCCTCTTATTCCCCCCACAAAAAGTCTGCATCAAATTCAAAATCGAACATCTGAAGGCACCCGTCCCAACAGAACTCACTCGCTTGAGTTTGCGGAAGATCAGGTCTAAGTCACATTCATCCCCAATAAATAAACCCCTTTTACGACACTTGTGGGACACGATGGACGGATTATTACGAAGCAGGATTGCTCCATCAAATTCAAATTTGAATACTTCGCGAACATTGTTGTCTCCATCAAATCCCAACGGTGTTATTTATTTTCATGTTCGATATGAATTTAAATGCAATTTGCGGACAGTTCGAACGTGTGGTGTTAGCATCCTCGATCGGTATCCATCAAGCGTCATCCCGAATCGGGTGAACATTGAACACCTAAACATTCCCCCGTTCAGTAATTTCCTGTAAATCAACTGTTCCGGCAATGATATGCCAATATGACTAAAACAGGAATAAACGACCGTAACCGCTTTTTAGGTTCTGCTAATTTCAATTAGGGCTAGATTTTAAAGCTAGAAATAGAATTTTATGAAAGCCTTGATACTCTCCCGGCGCAACCGGGTGCTCTATCATGCAACGTCAGTTGAGCATCAGAACCGGGCTTCATTCAATTTTTAATTCTGCCATGGTGAGGGAAGGGGAGGAAGGACGTTGAATGCTGCATTAACTCACACTTTTGTATTGGCTGTAATTAAAATAAATTATGGTAATGAATACTCCACCAGAAGTATTTTTATTACACTCATTTAAATTGCGCGAATCAAATTGCTTGAAACTGAAAATTGCTTCAATACCAACAAGGATCACATGCACTTCCTGACTCTTTAAGTAAGTTTAAATAATGCACGGTTTTCTAGTTATTAAAATTCTTTACACATTTTCAAATTCGTATTTTAGGTTTTAAAGAATTTTTATTACAGTAAAGCGGGAGTCAAACGATAGCAAAAACCCCCCATTTACATATAAGTAATTTTGAACATTTTTTGTTCCGTGAATCGACAATATGTAATGTGGCATATCGCTTATAAATGTGCCAAAAATTTCGGAATATTTTAAACAATGTGAACGGTTTGTCCTGGCCGCCTAAGAAAAGTAGAGATTTGCTTATCGTATTTATGACTCGATGCCCCCAAAAATATATCACAAAAATATTTGCTTACAAATTTTTGAATTTTTCTATTGTCTAGCTCCCGCTTATTTCCTGTAAAATGTATTTTAATATCAAAAATAACCGAAGTGGCGCCGCACCGCGCCGTTTCTAAACAAAATCCCTTTGGATTGTGAAGTTGGTAAAATTAGTCAAGATTCCAAATTGTGCATGAGGAGGAATCGACTAGAAGCATTTTAAATTTAAATTATTTATTGAAATGTATTGCGCTGAACTTAACAATGCAGAACACATGAATTTGGCTCATTCAGATATTCAACTCAACTCTGCGCTTGAATGGGGAAGTAGCAGAGAGTAGTACTCTCGGCTGTACTAGTAGTGAGGGCGCAGTTTTCCTTATATATAAAATTGGAACTGTTTCTACTTGTTTTCTGTTCTAAAAATCAATTAGTGTTTCTATAAGATTTTAAAAGTATTATGCTAATAATTCTTTATAAAAACACTTACGTAAAAATATTAATTTGGTATAATTAAGTATGTTGCATAGAAATAGGAACACATATATTATGTTGAAGTGGGTATCCAGGAGAACTTATAATATTGGTGGGGGTAATCTTTTATATCGCCCATGAATATTCATGTCAGTCTTATATTGATTTTCTATGTGTCAACTGCTAAGGAGCATTTAATGCTTCTGCCGGTCAACGTAAAGTAGTAAATCGCGCATGCATTTTTAGTGTATTGTCGGTAAATTTTTCCGAAAATTGTTTGCCTGTGTGAGTTTTTCGAAATTTTTGACGTTTATCGTGTGAAAATTATATAAAAATGGCTCAACGACCTTCAGGAAGCCGGGCAACGTTTCCGTCTTCACCTTCGAGAAACCGACCGGTCGCCGAAAACCAAACAGAAAGGAGGAGTAGAAGTAGGCATAGGAGAAATAGGAATTCGACGAGACAGGATAGAGAAAATCGGAGTTGTTCGTGCGAATCGCTTCCAGAGATAGAGGTTTTGCCACCAATTCGTATCGCAATTGATCCGAATGGTGAATATAGCGTAGATGAAATATTTCCTAAAATACCAATTTGCAACAATTCCAGATCTACCGACACCGCCAACATTTGATCATAATCCCCAAGAAATTGCGAATGGGGATAATATGTCTTCTACACGCGCTCTGCTCATGCCACAGATACTGGATTTGGCTTACAGAGCCATCTCAACCCCACCACCAATACCTCCCAGACCACGTGTTGGAGGTGTTCATTCACGTCTCGGTCGTCGCGTTCCTCCAATCATTTCCAACGCACTTCGTTCAGATGGTGAGGATGCAACAGATTCGTCCTCGGATTCATCTGATGACGACACCTGGCGGACAGACCTAACCCACTTCGACGACGCGGACCCTATATTCCGCTGGACTACGGCGCTTTTTGAAAGATTTGAATTTTAACTCTCATTAGTTCCGTAAAAGCATAAGTTCAGAAAACCGGGATTAATGTAAACAATTATTTGAAAAAAGACAGGTATAATAAACGAAAAAAAGACAAATCTATGCACGTTTTAAATCACTCCTAGAAAGCAACATAAACAGGGATATTCTCAATCATGTTAGGCTCGGATGATCTCTCTTGTTGAATTGAATTTTGCTATTCTTTTTGTTCAATAATAAAACTGAATTTTATTATTGTTATGTCGTTCTCAGGTAACGAGATCTGGTGATTAATCATAGTCACGTTTGGTGCAAATTATTTTTTGTTGTGGCTACTGTTTTTCCAGCTTCTGGTGTGATAAAAGTGGCAACAATCATTATATAAATCTCGAATATTTGCTATTGGCCGAGCATGGATGCTTTTCTAGAATATTAGTTGTGACGTCTTAACATATCAAAAACGCGCAATTGTACGTAGAAATTATTGCAATTCAGGAGCACAAAACAGCAGAACACTAATTGAAGTTACTGTGGGATCACGCTATAGCGGATTATAATCCGAATCTATCGGAATCGGTAGTTGTGGATAACGTACATTTCCGGATTAGTTGTAAAAAAAATTACCTAAAAAACACATAGATACGCATATTTTGGCTACCCACAAAAACAATAACAACACACATCTGCTTATCTCAAGTGGATATTCGTTGCTCTGATCTGATCTGGAAATTGGAATGAAGGTCTGTAGCCTCTTGTTCCTGACCTTAGTTTGTTTACGTTATATTAACAAAGAATTCGTTGATTCATCTAAATCAGAGGTCCCCAACTCTATGAGCGCAGGCCAAAGCACCTGCGTCAACCGTTTTACATGTGCCCGCCGCTTTACGACCACAAAGAAAATACTTTTTTTTGGTGGAATATGTTATTATTAACAATGTCCAACTATCAATTTACTTTGAAAAAATAAATGATGCCCGCCACTGCCGTCGCCCGACTGACATTTTAGAATGTGCAATTAGTTGCAAAAATTTTGCGGACCCATGATCTAAATATTTAGGATATTTGGATTTAGTGGGCAATTCTCTGCAAACGCGACCGACGCCAAATGCCAATCGCATACATGCGCAATCATAGAACAACAATACAGAAAAACTAAGAATGAAAAATCGATATTTCCCAGAAAGAACATCACACGCAGGAGCCAAGTGCTTTGAAGTTATCTATGTATATTGTATATGTAATGTGTACCCAACTTATTGTAGAGCAGGGGTCACCCGACAACAGCCTTTTCGCACGTAATAGTTGGATAGGGTCGGGCAACATTTATTTTTCCAAGATAAATTTATAGTTGGGCATCGTTAATGTACCAAAAAAAAAAATTTTTTTTGTCGCACAACGACGGGCAGAGGATTGGAGACTTCTGTTCTACAGTATCATATTGATTGCTTGCTTTTCACGTTTCCTCCTTGCCCCACTCACCTTGAGAGGCTTTTGCTTTCATGATTCTAGTTCACATTTCATTGCATTTCCTTTGAAATTCGAATTACCCTTTTCAGTCTATGTATGTATAATATATTTTTGAACAAAGTTCAATGCAATTGTCTTGTTTGTCTGCGTTTCAAAATAAATATTCATGTGTTTAATGAATAGCATCAGTAATGTGGATTGCATTATTAATTTTCGCCACGTCGAAAAATTCATTCTCGACATGATTTGTTCCTTAATTTGACGAACTCGCGCCATATTCCCCAGCAGTTCCCAGTTCGATTGCAATTAGCTGTAGCCAACTCATCAAGCCGTAACAATCAAAACAATTAAACTGTTCTACTTCATTAGCATAATCGACTGACGAAGTCCTGGGACTCCCTCAGCATTCATCTATTGCCTATTTCGGACTATTCCGTTCCCTCGAAGTACGCCGTAATTATCTTTATCATCGCAACTTGAGTCGCCACAAGAAGATTCAAATCAAATTTCAGCCATGGTCTCCTCCGAGGACTTTATCGAGGAGAACGGAGGGCAGGGACGGATGGAGGAGGTAGTGGGTCGAAATTTCCCGAAGAGTTGGAAGCAAAGTTACTCTGAATGGAAAAAGTTTTTCATTGTTGTGGGATTTTCGTGTTACATTAGACCATTAGTATTAATTTGTTGTGTACAAAATGCGCTAGCAACAACAACAACCGAACTTAAAGCGGAGGGGCTCGCTAAAGGACTTTTTCGTACTCTCATTCAACTTTTGTACTGCTTCACTGTGCTAATCTCGGGATGCCGACTAAAGTGATGACGACGGCGATAAAAAAGGGAAAATGGGAAATTCTTCGAAGACACCAGCAGGCAAAGAGAGCCCGACGATCCTTAGTCAAGAGATTTCCTATGGCCAAATGGAGATTTATATCTGGAGCAGAAGAAAGTTTTATTTCACATTGAGGAAAAACTTTCTTTCCGATAAAGTAGTTTCGACGGCATTAAAGGGTGAGAACAGAATTTATTATCCTCAAAACCAATGAGTTAAACGACAAAAGTTTCGGTGCAAGTTAAAATTGTATGAACTGACTCTGATGTGGGGGAGCGAGCGCCCAGACGACGACCGACGGTTCGATGCTCCTACAATCTCGCCGATTCCTCTCTGCTTACATCCCCCCCCCCCCCCCCCCTCCTCTAAAGCTGACGAGTAGATCACCTGGTAAGATCACGCATTAATTAAATGTACAAGATTTGCTATGTCAGCAGCGGACAGGTGCAGCTTTTTCTGAAAATTTGCCATAATTGTGGCATTGCGGAATACTATTCCGAGTGAAGTAAATATATAACATTCAAGGATGTTTGACGCTTAAGCGTCCAAAGAAATGGCCCCATTTTGCCACCCCTCCGTAATTCCGGGACACGGCGCCCGGACAATCCTACTTGGCGGTTAGCTTTCAAACAAAGTTAACTTGTAAACAACAAACTTAGCAAGTCGCAAAGTTTTGTCAACACGGGTAAACGGTGTGGCAGTGGAACAAGCCAAGTTGTGCGAAAACATCTGCCCTAGGTCATCCCCCTCCGACCCAGCAGACTGAGCTCCGCTATTCCGGATATGCACAGAATGTTATGGGGACAAGATCCTTGGAGTTTGCAGACTGCTGATTCAAATCAGGGTCAAATGTTTTCTGCATCGTTGGGCAAAGTTTACGACCCTCTGGTCAATTTAATTTTCTTCTCCAATTTGGCGAGTCAACGACTCCTGGGAATTGCCCGAATTGAAGGGGAGGGGTGCTAGTACGATGTATTGCAGTAGTAATTACTGGAGGGCTCTAAGGGGTTCTGGCACATTTGGCGCCACTTCAGTGGTCACTCCACTCGTTTAAGTTAAATTATTCTGAAATAAGAAAAAATTAACTGTAAATATAACATTAACTTAAGGGATGTGTACAAAAAGTGTGAAGATGTGGATCATGATGTCATAAATCTTTAGTTATTTGTTCTTAATTGAGCAGGACGATTCCTCTGGGAATGTTGATTGCAATTTGCAAGACTAGGCTGGATTCGCACCCCACGGCTATAGAAAATTTATTACTGACTTTCTGGGGCCAATTAAGATATCTCCGAGATGATAAATTGTTATCTTCTACCTGTAGTGACTTGCTCCTGATAACATCGCATTCCATTGTCTAAGAGAATTCCAAGGACAGTTCATCCCATTCCTTTGACAGCTCTTCTAGCCGTTGGTCCTGCGACACTCAATTTGCGACGATCTTACAATCCGGCCTGTATATCCAATCAATTTCACCAAAAAGGACCATCGCGCTTCAATGACTCCAACTGGAAATCTTATGAAAAATCCTTGAGACCGAGTCCTGATTACCATTTTGATTCATCGCAGGACGCAGAGTCCTTATGCAAATGTCCCCTGTATGTGGAGTTGCAAGTCGCCGCGAAGGTTCATTTCACTTGTTCGAGTGTTTGGAAGTTGTGCGGGCTGTTGCGGTTGACTTTCAGGACACGTTCACGGCAGCAAACTTTATGGTCTCTGGTAAACTCGGATGTCGTTTTGTTGAATAGCGACACGTTTAGCCGGCATAAATTTCACGTGAAAGGGGCATGACTTATCTTTTTGAAGACGTCTTGTCAAAGAGTTTAATATTTATGCAAAATGTTCGATTTGAAGTTAAATTAGGGACACGGACTATGTCTAAATATTTCTAAGATTAGGAGACCAATTTTTTTTTGTAACAACACAAAGTAGTTTATTCAACTGCCAGAATGAAAACAAGGAAGGACAGTAGTACTTGTTTCATTTTACCAGTCTTTTGAAATATTATAAATGAAAAGAAATATTGATTTTGATTAATATAAATTTATATAAGACAACACTTAGTATTCAGTACGCCTATAGTATCATTGACAAAGTGCTTGGTAACCAAGATCGAATTGGCTCAGAGTTAAACCAACTCAAATCAGGAAGTTTTGGCTTGGTTTCCCATACAAGTGACTTGGTCAGAAGTCAACCAAAAGTTGTTAACGTGTTTTCCAACCACATTTCCAGAACAATTTAAGATGTCTTCTCATACATGTCAGGTGCCCCCATTGGTTTCTATATTTGTCAACTGTGTCTCCATAATATTGGGAGAATATCAAGCCAAAGTGACTTGATTCACCATAAAGCTCATTTGGTGAAAACTGAACCAAACATATGTAAATCAGTTTTTAAGGCGTTTTCAAAATAATGTAAAGCATAAAGATAACCGCTCCGGTTTTCATTAAACTGCATGCAATAAAAATCTCTAGCTAACAGAAAATTGTAACTATTGAAATGTTTAGAATGGATTATCATCTGAAGTTATAACATTTTGGATTCAAATATAAATTTAACACTTTTCCAGTTTGTAAACTCGTGTTTCAAATGTTTGTTTACTTGTATTCCAAAATGCCTTGCAACTTCAATCCACCGATTTATTAAAAATTGGTTCCTTATTTTTTTCAATCTCGATGACTTAAATCAGCTAAATCCAAGTCAATCAACATCAGAAATCATAAAACACTCCGCTTCGATAACTGATAATATACACACAATTATAAATCATCCAGGTGCATAAACCGAATGTATCCTTCACCAAAGGTTGGCATCCGTTCCTCATCCATCTACGCGCTGGAATACATCATGATTCTCCTCATCTTTTACTTTCACCAGCTTCCGGTAAAATCTCACACGAGTAATCACAGCGCCCGACATCCTCAGTGCTCATTCTTCATCTGCCATAAGCTTTTCCATTCCTTTCAATAAATTCATCGTATGAGATGGCAACCCTTATTGATATTCCGAATACGATTCAGAGCATTAACAAGGATTACACCACTTCTTTCAGGATCAATTTGGTAAATTCATCTCTCAAACTTGCTATCCCCAACCCACAAGCACCGACCGCGTTTACTGTGTCCTTGTCCCCATCCCCAATCCCATCCACATAAATATGATTTTTTTTTCAGTTCAGAGTTTCTTTCAATGATCCTTCCCTTCACCCCAAGGCAACCAAAACCAGGGGGATGACGGGTTTCGGTGTTCCCGGGCAAATCTCGGATTGAGGTACACAGTCACTTCGGCGTTAGACAAACATGACGCTACCAAATGATTCCTTAAATGAACAAATTCAACAGGTAATTGGGTGGAAACGTGATCAGATTTTCTTATTGTCCTCTGGGGCAGAGGTGAGTAGAAGCGACCCCTCAATTATTGCGGAGGACTCTGTGTTTTGGAGGGATTCGATTAAAGTGCCCGATCAATTCCAGTCAGATGTAAATTTTTTGAAAAATATCGAGCTGTAAAAACAAATGCATTGACTTTCGTATAAAGTATTTTGGAGTCAGTTCATTTCAAGAAGTTTTTCTGTTCGGGTCTGTACAATTGTAGCCATGTCGTGTATTTTAATTTCTTCTTATTAAGTGAATACCTAAAAAAGTTTTTTTTTTTGAATCCCATTGCAGTTTTATATGCGTAAGTTTTATTGGACATCCGCCGCGAGGCCTTACAAATGTTTGATTTAAATCATGTGTATTTTCCAAATTACCAGTTTATTAACATTTTAATCTAAAATATGAGAATCATCAGTATATAATATTTTGCATACGAAAATACACCTGCGGAAATTCTTGTAATTAAATTGAGTCAATTTGTTCCATAATTCAAAACCGCCTCACAAAATAGAACAATTTATAACAATTCGTCTCAACATCCTGCCATGATATATTTGTCATGGGTACCTCGATTACATCGAACAATTCTAATGAAGCCAACAAGAGTGGAAGGGCTGCAAACGCTTCGTTACCGGCAAAAATACAAATTCAGATCGACATCTTGCACCAAGTCGCTGTTTTCCGCCTGCAAATCATTCACGTGCATAAAACCTGTGCTCAACAATGAAATGTTTATGCATTTTAACTGGATCGAAGTGGAATTTCTCCCGCATAAAGTTCATAATTCATCCGTGTAACCCCAACAGTCGAATGGGGTAGGCGGGGCGGCAATGGCGGGGCGGTGGTGTGCTATGTTGGGGTGGTTTCGTCAAATATGCAGAAATTGCTATTCCCCCGAGTCAACAAATTGACTGAATGTCGACTGTATAGGTGAGATACAAATAGTCATATAATTATTCCAACGTAAATTACAAACAATTATTGTGGGCAAATGTTTGCACTCGCTTGATGAACTGAGTTGATACGCTAAAGGTGACAAATGCGGTTCCATATGAGGCTAGGTGCTCATTATTATGGGAAATCGAATAAGTTCTTGTGTAAATATTAACATTTTGTAAGTGCCACTAAACCCTTCCGCTATTTTGGGGCTTGTAGCTTCTCTCTATAGTATTTAAGTGCGGTTTGCCTTCGTATTTGACTTTTATTGTTAAATCAGTTATTTTATTTTACACCAATACATACATAAATTTTATTTTCAGATTCTGCTAAAAATTGTAACTAATTTTACCGAATACTCAATAAGAGTTCCATTCCAATCAATGTAATAGACTGTTTCAAATTGCAATTTTCGTAGAAACAAAAACAAACAAAAATTGATAACACTTTTGGTGGCATAAGAGTTGTTTTGCCTTGATACGAAATAAGGAAACATTTATTATTGTTTCAAACAGCGAAATCAGTGAAATTTGATGCGATGGTTGATAGTTCTCAATAAAAACATCGAATTTCTGCAGCAAACACTTTACACCGATCAATGTTTTGAAAACGTGGTGCTTACTCACAACTTCGTTATCGCGATAATTGAGACCTATAAAAAGTCTGGAATAAGAAAAAATAAGGTTGCTCGTTTGGTGTTTTATCATGTTTCTGAGGTAAACATACAGAGCTTGTCGAACGCAGATTCTTTCGTTTTGCTCTTGGGTGACGATCCTCCTAATATGACTCTTTATTCTTGTGTTAAAAACTGTTGTGCAAGCATTAAAACCTCCTTTTTCTATGACATAATTAAAACCGAGTAGAGACGGCTTAATCACTTAATTAATCGAATTAAAATTGTATTGCAATTAAATTGCGATTAAACGATTAATCAAATCAAAGTAATCGATTATTTCAACTTTTCGAATAATCGTTTCCATCTCTTTTCTCGAGTTGCTGCACTATGTCGTTTATTCCCGTCCACTTCTCAGATTTGATTCCCTTGATGAGTCAACATCACGACGCATCGTGTACGACTGGAATCTGCTGCGTATTGATTTCCGGTGGTGACTCTTTAAACTTTAACGACCACCAGAAGGTCTTGAATTCCCATTTTGATGGAGTAATCAGCAGTTTGATGGATTATTGATCAATTTCAAAAAAAATTATTATGGTAATATATAGTATTAAATAAAATGAACTAAACTGAAATCATAAACTACGTTATCCGTAAATATATTTCATCATTCAACAATTTTAGCCAACTCTTCAAATTCTTAAACCATCATATGAATAAGGAAAACAAAGCAACCGCATAGCAAATAAGCAAATTAGGGGTAACTTAAATAGGTGACGATTCTGCCCATCTGGAATGGAGACTTACATCTCCCGCGTGGAGAATTACAGTCCACTAAAATTCTTGGTATAATTTTATTACGGAAGTGATATTATTTTAAAGTCAACAAGATGTCTTCGTTGTAAGGGTCTGGGGGCAGCAAATTTATCCTATCAGTAAATGTATCATCAATGTCTTAAAAATAAAAGTATGTACAAAAAATAAACAAATTTCACTTTAATTTATTATTTATAAAAAATGTTACTATTTGTTTAATATTAGGCAGCGTTGATTAAAAGTGAATAATTATTATCCAAAAAACTTTCATACACAAATTTATAAAAACTAAATTCAAATTAGGTTCTCAAATGAATATCGATTTGTAGGAGATTAATTGTTATGAATTTTAATCCTTGAAATGGAATGGCCGACGATCTCTTAATATTCATCTGCAATTTGGTATCTTTGATTGGCATTGCTTTTAATTTGGTTTCAGTTGCAATTTAGTTCAATAAATATTAAATACTTTAATATAATATTTTTGCTTATAACTGAATTTTTTTTTATGTATTGATTTGCAAAAGTAGCTGCCACCGTTTTATAATACAATTATAAAAGACAAATTGACTAATTTTAAAGAAAGGACATAAAAGGTATGACAAATTTTAATTAATATAATTAAGTTCAACAATCCAACTCGGATAATTAGAACTGAAAAACTGTATTTACATTTCTGCAGTAACTGAATTGTCTGTACTCTGTTTGTATATTGGACATTTTCCATTCTTAAACACTCTGGGCTCATTTCCTGGCATTATTCTTTCTCATCTACTAAACGTCATTTCAATTCTTGTGTTTTGACAGTTGTCAAGTTTGTCAAAACTTCGTTTCGAAAAATTACTGCGGTGTAGTCCCGAGTTGTAATACGAAATCCTTTGGGATTCGTGTTCTCTGAGGTAATTTTAAACCTGTCACTAACCACGATATGTACTTGCCAGGTATAATGTATGAATATGATCCTTAAAAAAGCAATAATAATTTTATTGCATAATGTAAAACAAATTTTGTAGAAGGTTCGTAATTTGAATCTGATAATGACAGTAAGGATGCGAATAATATATGGTTGTTAGTTTTCAGTTAACCTTTCGCAACGAGTTTCCTGCATGGCACACTTTTTACAGTTCTTGCAATGCCACTCCCTCCATTGCCACCATGAGTTGGGGGCGCTTTTTGCGCTTCCATTTTACTTGCCACAAAGTCCGTCATGAAGTCCCTGCCGGAGACAAATCAATTTTCCTTCTTGAACAAATGTTTTCCATCTGGACAGAATAATAAAATACAAATTTTTCCTTTGTCAGCATATGTTGCGGTTCCAGTTCACCATTGTAAACTTCGGTTTGGTCGGAGCACCCCGGCGCGCGTCCCGGCAGAATGTTTATGGTACTCGTACCCGGCTCGAACGTGCGGATGTATCGTAGACCCATTTAAGAAAAATAACGTGCCGTCTCGATGGCAATTCCAAGTGCAATTGCCTTGTCCCAAGCAATATTTGGACCGAAATGAATTTCGGTGATGACTTCATGTTATTCTGCTATGGAATCCCGCCTCCACATAGATACTCCAACACTGTGCGACTGGAACAGAAGGCACACGTTACATTTCCCCAAATATTTCGAATTCAATTGAGCTGTTGCGGTGGTTAAAGTACTGCCGATTTGCGTTTCACCCCTTTAAGTGGTAAATTTGACAATGAAATTTTTACCGAAAACGGAATAAAATAAGAATCGATAGAAACAAATCTTGGTTGCCTATCATTAAAAATTTGTGTGGTTACACCGAAGGATATTTGTAGATGTACATCAGATAAATGTTTTTTTTTTTTTTTGACATTCTATTCGGATATGGAAATTCTTATTTCTTAGTGCAGGTTGAACCTTGAATGATTATGTTTACAATTCCAGTATTGTATGAATTGTTGTTTCCCATATTTCCGAAATCACCATTACTGAAATGGTAAATTACTATCTCGCATTGGTGTTATACAATACTGTATTGTGTTATAATATTTACTGACCCTGATGGAACGAGGAATTAAAAAGGTAGCTTATAATCTTAGATTTTATCAATCTCAAACATATTGCCTAATAATAATATAGATACAAATTGACTGTAAAATATGTTATAAATTTTGTAATAACCACACTACTTTAATATTCTATATAAATACCGCTGCTGAAAGTCCTATTATAATATTGGGATATTTAAAACTTCTAATTTCAGTAGGTAATTCATTACTGAACCATTCCATTACAATGTAATGTCAAAGTCAGATGAGTTCGATTGCTAATCTGTTGTTTAGTTACTGTTAATGTCGGTATTGTATAGCAAACTTATTTGTCATATTTGTCAAGTTTGCAGATTCCAAAACATTTACAAATAATGACACAGTAAATTCCAATTATTTTTTTGACAATTATGCACATTGTTTGCACATTCCACCAATCCACTATATATAATTTTTGTACTCAATTGAGAAGAATTCCTTTGTACCCTAGAATAGGGTATTTAATAATTCGCTTAAACTAATTATACTTTCCGTACTAGTTTGAATTTTTCAAAATTCGCATTTTTCGGAGAGTATTCCAACGATGAAAATGTATTCGGTGCCGAGGGCATGCCGTCTTCTTTCAACACCATCATTCTTTGTGGGAGTGAGATGCCAGTATATAAAGAAATTCCACGAGAAAAACTGTTCCACGTAAACTGCGTTGCTTTAAACCACTTTGTATTGTAATTGTGCACTTCCAATGTTTATAAACAAAATCATTTCGTAGGTCTATTGTCCATAAAGTAGAAAAGTGTAAAAAGCCCTAATCTTCTTTTCTAGTGTTATATACGAACATTATGCAAAATATACGTGTTAGCTCAGAGTTCGCTTCCAGAAATTTCTCGGGGCATGTGTTTTGTTCACTACGCAGTTATGTGCGTGCAATGTGAAGTGCGTTTCCAGGAAAACCAACGAACGCGACGTTGCCAATTTCGAGGGATCGCGCAGCTCCTCTTCTCTACTGTGAAATAGATTTACTACATCTCTCTTTGGGTGAATACACAAGCATGAACATATAAATATAATATAGAACAATGTGCGGTTGGTTTAGTTTTCGTTGTTGCCGCTCTTCATCTTTTTACTACAGAATATCATATTTTTAATTAATAATTCTTGGAAAGAAACCATAAGAAATCGATACAATGATTTTTAAAATGAATATTATTATTTGAGGTGGGTATTAAATCATTATCAAAGTGTTTTTGAAAAATTTTACTTATAAAACAATAAGTTTCGAAATACGTAATAACTTGATTGTTTCTTGAACAATGATTTCTTTAATGTTACAAGTAAGCGAGTGTATGAAAACATTGCGCATTGGAATATGAATGAACAATGCGCGTGGTGTTTATTACTTTGAACAACAGTTCTCCAGTTCCAATTACACCAAACTTTGGTGACCAAAGTAAACGATTCTTATTGTTAGTAGACGACTGTTTAAGATATTGTTTCAGTGATCCGCTTTCCTCAAGTCTGCTTTGCTCAGGCTTGACTCATGAGGAATGCATGCCGGCTGTAAATTTTACGATCTGAATTTTGTCGCACAATAATGTTCTGGTTTTGCTTTTGTTCTCATGTTCCATTCTATGAATTATAAATTTAATATAGCTTCTGAACGAATCCAAAAAAAAAAAAGAAGAAAACTTTGAACTTCAAAAGGATTTTATTTTACGACCGATTTGAACAATGAGTACTTTGAAACTAAAGAGTAATATAATTTAAGGCAGTGGATCACTGGGACTTCTCTTGGGAACCTATCTGCACCTGGATAAAAATAGATAAAAATAAAATTAATTTATCCTGAATCAGAAGTCTGAGATGTATATTTTTCAAATTTATATAAAATCAAATTTACACCCGCCATAGAGAAGAGTTCTTCACTCGTTGTACGATGCACTGTTTGTACATCTGTGAATTGTCAGGGTTGTGCAACATACTCAAAGAGTTTTCCATATCTCCCTTCGCTCCCGTCTTCACTCCTAACTAAATAAGATAGCACTTGATCTGAATTCAATATTACCTGACGCTGTTCTTCCCGTGAAAATTGTCTTAAAATTTAATTCACTCCAGAAATCGTGCTATAACTCAGTGGAAACCAATATCGTTTCCCAAATGACATAGCGACGAGTAAACGATTCCCTGTAGTTAACCCTATCGTTAGTGCGACAAAATGAAAGCGAGTTGACATTTTCAGCAATCCACTGACAGAGTCGCCGATTTTCAGTGCTTTAAAATGTACTGCCGTTGGGTGCTGAAGACAGGTCGGGGAGTTGGGTCATGTCTCAAAGTGGCAAAGTGGCGCAGAATGCATGCAACCCCCCACATGTTGTCGTTGCCTTCACCCCTAAATGGAATTATTCAGTACTTAGGTGTGGGTGGGGGGGATGTGGAACATTTATGACGTCTTGTAATGAGACAATCTCCTTACAGACAAGTACTAAACCCCTAAAATGGAAAATTAACCCAAGTAACAGGGTGTATTACGTTGCGTTACAGTCAAATGAAGTTTGACAAAGTTGTGCGGCGTTTACACTAATTGTTCAGTAATTGATCGCCGTGCTGAATGCAGGTTGATTGCTTTTTTGAAGTGGTCGTATATCGACACCCACCCTGTACCTTATCCACAATTCTGTAATTGGAAGCTCTGGAAATTCCACTCTATTGAACTTAATCTCGCCCAACACTCGCATTAATTGTTGACGATTTGAACCGGCTGCCATGCCCTGATAATGTGATTATACTGTGTAATACTGTAATACCCTTCATACACTCGACCGATATTATCTAATAGTTCCATTGACAAGGAATTAATTGCAGGCATCATCCATTCACAATTCTGGTTTGTATTTGTCAATGGATGGGATTCACAAATGTTTAAACTTCTATAGGATTTTTGTTTTCACAAAGGTATACTGCAGACCGTACAGGGTTTGTTGCAAATCCAAAATATGGCTTTCATGTATGCACAGTTTTTAACAGAAATCCATTTAAAAAAGCTTATCATAGAAAACAAAAGGATCCCTCACCCGTCATCACCAATTGGTGCCCAGTTAATAGTATTATTCGGTAACACGTTCTCTCTTATCGATGATATGCAATTGGATTTCAGTCCGGCCAGGCTCACAAGTTTCCTCCATGCAGGGGATCCTGACATTGTGCGCCTTCCCAAGGTCCAATTTCATTAGAAAGCTTCTTTAATTGAGTGCACTGACCAATTTCAATTCATAAATTTTTAAAAGAAAACACCTAGATGCCTTGATGGGGAGGAGAATGGTGCTCAGAAAACCATCAGACCAAATTCTATTCTATTTGGAGCAAACAATTGGACTGTGGCACGAGTGTATGTGAAACCAATCATCCAATAATGAATTTGTAATGAGAGTGTAATCGATTTGGAGTTATTGAATCATTCGAAGGTAAAAAAGTTTTCCCATTGGATTTTTCCGGCAAGAAATTTTGAAATAAATCATTCAGGTTCCGAGATGGCATCACCTCTGTATAAAAGGGGGAAATAATGGCAACTTCTGGTAGGGGTTTTGTACTTATTAAAGTGAAGCTTACATTTTTGCGGAACGGTCTGTTTTATGATTGTCAGATGTCGACATGGATCAGTTATATTTTGCCTTCAATATTGTTATTATAGGTACTTTCGTGATAAGAGTTGTTTTTTTTTTGCATAAAATCATCAAAAGGATTAAAGTTTAAACAATAAGTGTATTTGTCGCTAAAAGTTGTTGTGAAAAACAACTGCCAAAAAGTAAATAAACTTGAAAATCAAACATGTCGATTTGTTGTTATTCTTCCAAAATAGTATGAATAAAATTGGTAATAAATTTTCTGTACGCAAATTAATTTAAAGTTCCTCTTTATCTTGACTATTTATCGTTTTATCGTATAATTTTCGTTGCTCATTCACATAAATTTGTTTCAATTAGACAAATACATTCTTAACCACGTTTAGTTTTCTATTAACGTCTTTCTTGGACTGACAGACTTCCTTCAGATTTATCTCAACTGAAGCGTCTCTCATACAGCTGCAGTTTTCCTTGACGGTTTAATTAAAAATTAATATTTTAAATTAAATTCAGGATTGAACAGAAATAAAACTTTAAAGCAGAACTCTTCAGCTTTAAAAACTTTAATGATTTATGAAATATTTAAGTACTATTTGAAATCGTTATAAACAAACTCTTCTCTTCCTAAAAATTATTTTATTTACAATTTTACATCATATTTGAAATATTTTGACAGATGGAACCTGTGTGAACGTTAACGTAGTAACTGGAGATGCTACTGCCGTAGACGAAGGAGCTGGAGTAGATGCAGCTACCGCAGACGAAACAACTGGCCGAAGAGCAGTTACAGTAGACGAAGTAATTTGGCGACAGAGACCTCCACGATTGTGATGTTGAAGCAGTGGACTTCAGTATTGATGGCTGCAATGGAATTTCAGGTGGACCCGCCGTTTTTGAGGTTCCGTGGAAGTGTTTGGTGATGTTGAACGTTGAACCTACTTGAGTATCCCCAGATATCTTCGGTTTTAGCCAGATTTTTTAAGAAAAGGCTGAACTACATTTATGGAAAAATGTTGATTTTGTTTACATATTTTTATAGTTTTTATTTTACAATTAAATAAACTGTTAATTAAGTAAATTTGGAATTCATTTACATTCACTTCAGTAAATTTAAATTTCTGTGGCCCTAATTAAAGTAATTTTCCATTTATTTCTTTTTACACCGAGTCCACTTAATTTGCATAATTCGTTAGTTTTTTTTTTTTTGTGTGTGTGTGTTCTTGTTCTATTGAAAAATAATGGTTATGTTATCCTTGATGTCAGTTTGAAAATCACATTGTACGGTAATTTTCAGATTCCCACTCTCCGGCCCTTCGGCTCCTGAGTCCTGATGCACCACCACAAATGTATTCTATTGCTGGTGATCAAGTAATTCATGTCCGTTTAAAAGAACAACGTAGAGACGGCCTCGCCATTGCCTCGAATGTAATTATCCTTTTAATACAACCAAACCAAAATTCGTTTGCATTGCAGTACAGGATTCTGTTTTCCTTCTCGCCACCTGAAAACCTCTCAAGGCTGTGGGTTAAAGGAATAGAATGATAGTATATATGTAGATGCATGTATATATGTTTCGTCTTTTAGAATCCATGGAGCCAGCGAGCGGTATCTGGATGGCCTTTATCTTTTTCTCGTGCACAACATCGAATATCTACCGATAGAAGTATGCAAAGGAGCACTTCCTGTCTTCCTTTAGGGTCATTTACCTTGGCAGTGATCCAGGCTTTCACCTTTTAGTTATTTTTCTGTGGAAGGCAATCGTTTTCTTAGTACACCTCAAAGAAATTCTCTTTTTTATCCGCGTTTTATATCGCCTTCGAAAGGATCCTGGCTACCACTGTCCCCGGAGGATGAACAGAAATAACTGCTTTAATGTTTAAAGATTAGCCCAGACTAGTGTAAATTTCCAAATGAAATTTTCCACAAATGGCCCAACAGCAGTGCCAGGACACACATGTGTTTACAAATTGTTAATTCTCCTGCATGAATTAAATTTCCATTTAAATAGCAGAGGAAAAGTGAAAGGAGCCTGATGGGATGGGACTGCAGGGGAGTTAATCGCAGCGACAACTACACATGTTCACCAGTTGGCGCCACATCCACATATGCAGAGATAAAATAAGAAATTATGTGAAATGCCGCCCCCGCTGCATATCCCGAACTGGGAGAACTGGGGGTAGGCGCGGAATACGATTAAGCGGCAATTAGGGTGCTGTTGCAAAATTTTCCATTTGCTAGGAATGAAAAAGGCATCAAAGGAGAACACTCCGGCTGACATACGAAGTGCTCCACGGCGCGATGTTCTCACCTAGATTTGCATTTCACGGCATATATGAATTTTTTATCCGCCTTATCAACCAAATGCTCGCTACTAATGCATTTTTTCAAGCTGAACGGTTTTGTTTTTGATGACTGCACCTCGCAATATGTCCAAAGTGAAATTTCTGTTAGAGCGGAATACACTGTCGTTCCCCATAGTTTCAACCCCAAACGGGTCTGGTATCCGGATCCTCTGCCGCCTGTTGTTTCCCCTGGTGCCAAAGCAACACGTTACGAGTGCAGTACCCGTGAATTGATTTGCATGCAAAATTTAATTTGTAAAGTAAACTTGAACGGATATGACGACGCTAAAGTGATTTTTAAAGAGAAGAAACATCTGCAGTTATCAGAGCTGCACTTGAAACTTAGGGATGTTGTGTAGGTGGTCCTAGGATGCTGATGATGTATGAACTATGGAAACTCACTGAAGCAGATGGTCACAAACTGCCAGATTCGTAAGATTTTGCGGAATTAAAACTCTGCCGCTTAAATTGCGATGCAAATCGAAGAATCTGTAATGAAACGGGATATCACCTGATCCTGGAGAGGTGAATGGCGGTGAAAAATGTTGGGTAACCCTTTTCAGGTGTTGGGAGCTAATAAAAAATATTGAGATAACTGAAATCTTGCTTACGAATTTATTAACGAGTCTAGGTAAATATTATAATCGAGTTCTTAATATCGTACAAATGTGGTGAGATCAAAATATATTTGTCACAATTTGTTATCCAAGGGTCGCGTCTCTGCTTTTCCAAACCAAACATTGATATACAAAAAACTAACTTTTAGTAGTATTAAACACAAGAGATGTGAAATCAATCTTAAGGATAACCTCCACCTCCATATAGTCCACTGCATTTTGGTTTTTTCTTCAAACCAATTTACACAAAACCAAATGCTGGTTTTGCAGGTAGGTTCTGGTGTCCTGAATAAGGTCTCAAAAGTCCCCAAAGAAGGAGTATAAGGAAAAAATTTGGCAAGACTGTAAAGGGCTAAAATCGTGCTTTGAATTCAATTTTTGGAGATATGTCCGTTTTCATTGGCTCTACGACAAAAATATACATAAGGCCAAAAAGAAAGTTATGGAAATTCTCTATAAAAAAGATAGACGGCATTTTTTTCGTATGTGCAATCGTATTCTTGAAAAATTGAGTGAAAAATCATACTTAAAAACAAAAAAATTTATTTGTAATTTATTTGGGTCATGCTTTTTAGTATGAAACACAAACACAACTTCCTAATGAAAAGAATCAAATTGAGGAAAACCAAAAATAAAAACAGTTGAAGAACGTATGGATTTTAATTTCATATATTCAAACATTTAATTTGCAATTACGAATTTCGTTCCTTTTCTTTTCATTGTTATTCAAAAACTAAGAAGAAACAAAGAAAATTAAATTAAATTCAGTCATTTGTTTAACAAAGTACATTAAAAATAATTATGACATTATATTCAGTCAGAGTTTTTAGACAACGGAATATAAATAAATAAATAATAAATAAATATAATATGGTTATCCTATCTCGCAGGAACTGTACATTTCTCCGGGGACAGATAGCTCATAGCTCCTTTCGGCTTTTTATCTATATATCCATACAAAAACTCCATCCATCGCTTCATCGGTGTAGGAAAAACAGACAAACCCACAAAAAAACACAATTTCGCATTTATAATTTTAGTAAGGATTAGGCAGCGCCGGTTATCCTGGGTTTATAATACTAATTAATATTATTTAGAAACTGATTGATTATTATTTGAGAACAACATCAATCAAGCCTACAATTAGTGAAATATTTAATTATTTTTCTACATTATAATACAGCAAAATCAATACCCAACAATAACTTCGCTTGAAAAATATTAATTTTTTATTAAATTGTGGAAAAACCAGTGTGGGATAGCCCTTAAAAAACACATTAAAATCATGCGTATTTCAATTCTGCTGCATAACATTGGGACGCTGTCCAATGTTCATCCCTAAAATATTTCCATACAAATACTTTATTAAGGTATCGTTGACTTCTGGCATAAAAACGAAATCAACTTTTATATTTTGTAAAAAAAAAAAAGTGAAAAGTAAAATTAATCTGAACGTATGCGAAATCCAAATTTGCTTATGGCAAAAGCTCGACCCGCGAAGCTTGCAGCCATTGCAGCCTGCATGTAATTTCACAATCATCACCGAAGAGATTAATTCGGTTACGGGCCGGTCCATGACCGAGATGCAGCGGCAGATGCAGCGGTAAGTGCATTTGGTTTGACTTGTGATGGAATAAAAGCGGACGCTAAAACGCGATTTTTATGGAATTTAAAAGCGTTGCTGTGCATGCAACAGCCGACCAGTGGTGGCGCACTTAAAGCGCAAACTAGGAAATCTCATTAATATTTAGAGCGAATAAATTTTAATTGTATTTTAATATTTTATCCAGTCATTTTTTTTTTAGAAAATTGTGGAAGGACACCATAGCAAATGGAACAGCCAGTTGATATCCTTCATTGAAGTTACTTTTATGGATGATGTTTGTCTGCTGTTCATATTTCCTTCGATGTAATTTCACTTCCTGGCGGCGTTCCGCAGCAAACCAACCCCATCCACGGTTTATCACCTCTAAAAAAAAGCGTTCGCTAACGAAGTTGCATTCATATGTTGCATTTGAATTAGCTTTGGAGCTTTTGTGGAGAAAATGGGGTCAGGATATGCTTGATTGCGTTCCACGTTTGTACGCGACACGAAATTGAAAGGTTGCTAGAGTGGGTTGGGGCCACCATGATGAATAATTCCGATGGAATTGAGTTAGTCTGGCCGCGACAGGTCATGAAATGCAATCGCCATATGTCATAAGTTTGCACAAGCGATTTATGTCTTTTTTTCAGCTTTGCCTTCAGTTGTATATCTATCCGCTTAAAGAAAATCGGACTAGGATTAGATTTTGTTCAACTTGTAATATGAATTTTGCTTTACTCAACGATTTTTGGTGGTTGTCAGGATAAAGAGTCCTTTATTTTTTTTACAGATATTTTTTTATTTTATCTAATACAATAAATTCAAAAAATGTCCAATAATCCTGTCCTTTTAACTGTTTATTAGTTTTAAAATAACAACACTTAAATCGAAGAAATATTCTATTGGTACTTAAACAGAAACACATAGGTGGTGTGTATACTATAATGTTACATTATGAAATAAATAAAGTTATATTTCGTATAAAGCTTCAAAATTTCATTTTTCCAAGAAAAGTCAACATAATTTTGAAATTATTCACATCGAAATATTGATTTTGATTGACTTCATATTTCATGTAAATAATTATAAGTATATTGCATTTCAGTAAGAAAATTTTATATGATAATGTGCGTGTTCGGGATAAGGATAATCCATCATTTTGTGCATTATTACGCCTAATATTCGATGTGTCAACCACTAAGAGTCATTTCGTTCTGTTATCGTCAAGTATCAAACAGAACATATAGGCACATTGTTCTAAATGTCGTTTACAGATACTATACATTTTCTAGATTGGTTTTTGTTTTGTAGGTTGTTAATCTAATTTCTATAGTGTGGAACAACCAATTTAGACGTCTCGGGAAGTTTAGTAGACGTGGCGCCGCGCCGTAGTGCTTGTGATCAGCGAGAATTATCCATGTTTCATGTTTGTATTGTATAATTATAAAATCAATGAAATCTATTAAATCAACACCAAGAACTAAGTTAAACAAAGCTTTGGGTCATCAAATTTCTTCGAGCAGGAAATCCTCCGTTTAGACTAAAAACTAATGAGCCAGCAGGATACATTTGTTACTTGATGCTTTGCGGAAACTTAACAATAAATATTGGTGGTAAGTCCCCACTGTTGCAATACGATACCGATTTATAAGATAATAAGTATCAAGTACTCAATGATAATGTTAATTAGTGCAATTTAATGGTCAGACCAAACATTAGTCTTCCGTACAAACAACTTTTGTTTGAAATTATGTTTGAATTGAAATTATGTTTTACCAACTGATTTCAAATATTTCACTATCATCTTCTAATACTAAAAAGTTTGAAGTGATGCAAAATTAAAGAATTTTTCTGATAATGATGTATTTATTATTTATAAGCACAAAATTATAAAGCAGGAAGCTAAAATCACTTCTAATTTGTTTTAACAACTGAAAACAAAGAAGCCAGTGAAATGTTTACGTCAATAAACTACAAAAAATGACTCCGTTAAAAAAAACATATCTAATTGCTTGTCACATTGAAATTCATTAAAATTATGAAATTGGCTGAATAATGAGTTCATATAAAAATAAAATTAATAAAAAAGGAAAGAGTGAAAAAATAAACTAGCGCTCCTCTAGCCATTTACTAGGAAAGAGTTGCTGGTAAAATCTCATTAATGCATCCAACAAAACGAATTAACAGGAATAAGACTGTGGCTGCAGGTGAGCGTCCCTCACCCGCCGCATAGCAGGACCATTTTCAGTTGCCGCTGAATAATATTCACTTGATCCCCGCTTTCATTTCATACACCCCCCATCCCCCCCGTAATATTTCCCTGCAGTCATTGTCATTTGTTCTCATTTCAATTTGAAAAGAAAAACTTTACGCACACGATCTCAGGCAGAATGAGAGTGCACAGGACCCAAGACTGGCAGGGAAAGGGGAAGGTGTGGGGCCGGGGGGTGCGCAGATGCTTTTTGGATGCTGCATTGAAACTGAAAGCAAGTGGTAAACCTTCTGCCGAATGGTCTATTGTCGAGAATATGGAAGTGGAGTCAGAATGCCGGAAATACCACAGGAAAATTAAAAACGTACAAAAGGTGCAAAAACTGGTAACGAATGCGGAAAAAAATCACAGAAAAAAAATATTGTTCTATCACACTTCCCCAGAGCCTGGCATCGGGTTGAACTCCACCGTCAGGCATGACATTGGGGATAAAAAATGAGGCCTCCTATCCTGAAATCGGTAAATAAGGAAAGAATATGCTCGGCAGCTTCATTTCTTAATATCTGCACACCTGAGGCTATGAAAACTGGTGTTTTAATTAAAAGAATATTAAGCGCTGCCGGATTACAATTCTGGCGAACGGAGCACTCAAAGAATCTGAACTTTGCTTTTGTAATCCAGATTTTAGGCAAGTCAGAAAGGGTTGTGCCCATAGCACATGTTGGGCGGAACAGTGGACGTGAGGTAAGAGCCAAAAGTTTATGGAATTGCATTGTTGAAGACGGTCACTTATGACTGAAAATAACTTTGATGCTCAGGTGTCTGAGAGACCTAATAATAATAATCAACCACTTTGAAAATTTGATTCAAATGAAATATCTGTTTAATCATAAAGAAAAGTTATAATTGTTAACAACATATAGCCAAAGTAAGATAAAACAAAGTATCGTTCTAAATTCATCCGGAACAAGAAATACTAAGCCCATTGCAATTTTGCCTATAGAACCGATTTCTTCGATTCACCAATACATTTGCGATTGAAATGTACACTTTTCTAGTATAAAATCGCAAGATTCATCTTAAAAATTCATCCTAATTCAACTCCCTAGAACCACCCTTAAATGAATAAAACCATAGATATTAGAATAACTAGCCTAGTTACATCCCTAAGTATACAGACAAGAAAACAGAATACTGAATAATTACAAACGGTCCTTTTTAGATGCAACACTAAGTAAATACTAACAATAATATAATTTCAAATAGAAAGCGTAGGAATGTAGACGGAGACGGACGGAGACGGACGTAGCAACGCACGCAGGGTGTTTGCTAATAATATATAAAAATAAAAATGTTTAGCATCAACAAATTTGCAGCGGTCTCTTATTTATTTATATTTTGAATATTCAAATCAATTTTCGAGCAATTGAAGTGTGCACTATTGTCGAAACAACTTCCGGGATCCTTACTGAAAGGAAGGAAGTTTTGGGAAATTGGATCCGTGTCTGTTGGGCTGCTTAGAAATTAGTACATGGTTTCTAATAGTTTTTGAATTTTGTGGTATATAATTTTGTAAAAATTCCCAGCTAGTGGCGTGGATTTTTTGAGGATGCATGCTAAAGAAATTCGGCCGAAATAAACGTTATTCTTGACTAAGTGAAACACTGTTGCAGCAAGAAGAAATATATATATTTACCATTTTTTGTATAATAAAATAAAAGAACTCTTCCCGTTTTAAGAAGGGTTTTCATGTTTTAAAGAAGCTGATACTTGCTTGATATAAATATAAAACAAATGGACATAGATTGAATGTCTCAACAATGTTGTACTACATATACATACATATTATATTACAATTAATTTCGACAAATAATATTATAAACTACTTAAACCACAGTGTTTTGGTGTATCTTCCTCCCAACATTATAGGATCTTTCACTGTATACTGATAGTTTTTAATTCAACAATACTTAAAAATATATTACATTTAATAAATACTGTAAAAAAGTGTCCTTAGTGGTACACTTGTCTCCGCTAAGTAAGCTCATTTACGACAATTTACATCTACAAATAATTTAAAAAGGCCAAATATATAAGAATTAAAATTAAAATTCTTAAACAAAAAACGGGAATTGACTTTCGTGCATTTAAAATAGCGTCAACATATCTCTGTCATTGAAACCAGCTGAAGTTCCACCATGTCGAACAATGAATGATGAAAGATTGCAATACACACTTCGTTCTCCACTCCTAAAATAAAATTTCAATGTAACAGCAACTGTTTTTTATGTGGAAATTACCTAACAAAAAAGTGATTTGATACAACTGATGCTGTGCAATACATAACGGAAGTAGTTAGTTTTGCGAAAACGTTCTTGCCGCTAGTTCGGATGACCCATTCTCTATTGTTGCCCCCATCGATTCTAAAAGGATAAATATTTTATCAAGAAATTAATATATTTTTGTTTGTTTTATACACAAGAGAAACGTAACCATCAGGCGTTTGAACAATACTAATTCCATTTAGTATCAATTCCTCGGTTCCACCTTCAGTGCGTTGGAATTTAGATTGTGCAATTGCAAGATTAGCCTCGTCCACAAAATCTGGTCCGCGACGAGACCCACTAAAATAATTTACAAATTGAAAAAAAATGAAACATGAAAGATATTTACCAACTAAATTATTCTATCTTAAATTAAATGATCTACTTAATAAAAAATAATGTCTAAAATTATATATTTATCTAAAAACAATAATACTCCCAACCAAGGCCATCCACAAGGGACAATTTAGTCAAATCGATTTGCGATCCAATACACGATCAAATTTGTGTATTTGCAAACCGATTTGAGGATAAGAGATAATAATTACTCACTTAAAAAAGACGGCAGTTGCGTAGTCCTCGTTCATATCCGCGAACATATCTGTTGTTGTTCGAACTCCGCCACCATCAAGGAGGTATGTTAGAACATTACTCTCACTTGTAAAAGTAATGCCTTTGTGCATTAGGTTGACATAACGCCTGCAAATTAAAAATCTATAAAATTCCACCACCCAACCATTGCAATATAATTTTACACAAAGTTATTGACGTTGTGTCTATCATATGCGACAATTTGAACAATAGAGTCATGTTGATAGACACAGCCACTGGGATGGATGAGAGCAGCTGAATCTCCATCGCCCGATAGGGCAATCGTCACCCCATTAATCTCGTCGATTACGCGCACTGTTTTATCAAGCGCTATATCCACACTATAATCGAAATACATATAAATTGCATGTTCTCTGATAATTATAGTTAGAATATACCAAATATGATCTCGCAGGTGGAGTTGTATGACTCCATCAGGTAAGACAGTGGCTCCAAATGGTGTTGAAAAATTTTGGCAATAGTAATTGGGAAATGGCAGTAATGGAGTAATTGTAGGCTAAAAGTAATATAAATTGGCAAGTGTATATTTCCGATTTGTGTAAAGTACTTACAAGACTGAAAGTGTCATAACCGTCAGGACAATTAATAGGAGTACGTACAAATGTTCTGTCAAATGGAAGACTAGAACCAGTAACCATTGTGTCAAGGGTATGGAGTGAATGTGGAAGTGCTTCTGCCATCTCTGCTGTACTGTTCTCGGTCGAAGGCGGACCGTGTTGAATCGGCACAAAAGGTGGTGCAAGAGGATTTAATTTTGACTGCAAATACTTAACTTTTTCAGCAATTTTTTGAATTTCAATTAACTTACTGTAGTTATAGGTGGATTTGCCGCTGCATTTTCAATTTCAACATTTTCCCCAGAGTTTTCTTCAGGAGAGACGTGTTCACCACTGCCCACTGATTTGGTATCATTATTTTGCTGCAAATACTTAACTTTTTCAGCAATTTTTTGAATTTCAATTAACTTACTGTAGTTATAGTTGGATTTGTCGCTGCATTTTCAATTTCAACATTTTCCCCAGAGTTTTCTTCAGGAGAGACGTCCTCACCACTGCCCACTGTTTTGGTATCATTATTTTGCTCCATTTTCAATAATGCGCTGGTATTTTAAGTTGTTTTCTTATTATTCTTATTTTTAATTGCTAAAAATATTCACACAAGAAAATTTTTTTTCCCTGAAAGCAACAATTTCACCGACGCGACTTACACGACCAAGAACAAAAGACAAATGAATGCAAATGGTAGTTGTTTCAATTCCTCGCATTTCATGGCCTGCTGACCGATTTCTAGTTTTTGTTAGTGTGTTTTTCTATTAGGTACAAAGAGTTCAAATTGTTTTTATTTTATAAGAATATATATACTTATGTTTTAAATTGAATATTTTTTTAAGATTTTAGTACGAGAGTGGCGTACAATGAGGCGCAGAACCTTTTTTGTTATTATAGAAATTAGTAAATGCAATCTTTCCGGTGTCATAAGTGTGTTAGTTAGAACCCAACTTTGTCTATGTATCAGGTGAGATCCAGCGCGCATTTAATAGGTCTTGCGAAAACAATCAAGAAAACCCATTTTTAAAATTTTTTGTTAATTTGTTTCATTCCTTCACAACATCTACTATTTTTAAGACATTTGTGTAAACTTTATATGCAAAGAGTAAGACTCACTTTGATATCCTCTTTTAAGATTCATAATTGATTTTGCCTTCTTTTCAATTTTTCTCATAATGTCAATTATTTTCCGAAATAACAGAAAAATTTCAATGTGGCGCACGCGGTTTGTACAAAGTGGCCCATTAATTAGGCTTGTTAAATAACAAAGATGTTATGGTTTTTAAATGTTTTATTGCCCCGTTAGCTACGACATATTTTGTACTTCCTTCTAGTGCCAAAGAAAACCTAAAAAACCACTTGGAATGTTCTAATATATCCACTGGTTTCTATATTTACATTCATTGCGATTTCGACCATGCTGATTAAGCTGATCAAGCATTTTTAAATTTTTTCACATACTTAACCTACTACTCTAATTTATTTTTAAAAAGTATGGTATATCTATTGAATTTACTTCATTTTATCACGCAGATATTACAGTTTTAATAGTGATAGTGCGCCACATTGTACACATGTACGTACAACTGAATTATGATTTCTTCAGTAATAGTAAATTTCCTTTCGACTCATGCCTTCAATACTGATTTAAACCTCCTTTAAATATCCTTAAGAGCCCTAAACTCAAAACTATAAGCTTATTGTACGCCACTCTCCCACTTATTATTTTGAAATTTCAATTACCATTTCACATGCGTTGATAATTTAAATAACGCTTTTTAAATAAATAACATTTTATTATTACTTTTGAAAGATCAATGCTTAGTATTGCTTATATTGCTCTTTTACATAAACGAGAAAAGGACTGGGAAAAAAATTCATCGGAAATAAGTATGTATGAAAAATAAAATTGTTCGTATATAATTTCAGTGATTATTACTTTCGAATTTAAAACTGAAATAATACCAATTTAAAAAGTCGTTTTAGATTATAGAAACTTAAATTAAATGGTAATGGGGCAGATTGCTATATGTTTAATTGAAAAATAAACGATGTTGAAGTTAATGAAATGGAATGAAAGAACTGGAATCTTGTAATTATTTTTTTAATCTAAAAAGGGATGAATATAGTTTTAATCCTCCAGAGGTTGCTACTTTTAGATAACTGTATTTCACTCATATATACGATTGTGAGGAATGCATTTAGTTTTGTCGTTTTTTAAGCACAGTAAGATCCCGCTCAATACTGTCTTGGACCATGTACGTTTTCGAATTAGCAGTAAAAAGGCAAAAGCAACTGAAAGTAACTGAAATTACAAATGTTTGAGTTATAAACTAAATAGTTTAATTCAACTTTTTTTCCAGCTTAATTGAATTTGCCATTGTTCAAAAAACACTAAAGTGTAATCGCTTAGTTTTCAATTCAATCGTTTTACAATATAATAATTTTTATTGTGTGCTATGCCTAATTTATTTTGCCTTTATTACAATATAAAATTGGATGCTCAAATTTTAATGAAACTAACAGCGCGTAAAAGTTATTAATTAAAAGATTGTTATAAAACTCCACCATAAATAGAATATCAGAGCCTTTTGTTGCCGTTCAATATAAAAAAATAGTGTTCAAAATAATTTACATTGCGAAAAATTTCCATTGTTCCTCATTATATTGATTACAAAAATCGAGCTTGTTTAACTCCTGCAGTGATTGATGATCTTCGCAAAGATTTCACAAAATGAATTGTATTTTTCTGCTATTTCGATTGAATATGTTAATGTTTACAAAGATAAATTTATTCGTATATAATATATATAAAAAAATACGAGAAAAATCAGGGCATTTTGCCATGATAAAAAGCTCCAGTTTATCGTTTTAATTGAGGACACACCAGGGGTCCTTTCATTTAATTTCATCGCATATCACAATTAATTTATTTTGAATGCACATGCAAACAGTCTCCTGTAACCGAATCCTCATAGTGCGGGGTTAGAGGGTAGAGATGAAATTCTGCTATTTACGCAAATATTTTATCAGCTAAAACAATTTTTAACTGCTACCGTGCACAAGCGAAATTGTGTTAAGTATTCATAAAAACATAAAAATATTAATGTCAACATTATGAATAAACAAAAAAATACGCCTGAGTGCATTGCTGCTGGACAACCAGAAGTATCTATGGGCTTTGTTTAATTGGGCTATTAGTTAGTGGTTTTATTTTTGTTCTTTAAATATTTAACATTAAATAAAAACTGTGCCGTAGTGATATATTCAGTGAGCAGGGCATGAACGAGTTTAGGGAGTACTCAAGAATGTCACGGACCTGCAAGCATCAACCATAAAAAGCAGAAACGATGGTCAACAGAAACGTAAGATGCTGACTATAATGTTTTGACTGACTCTGTTTTTTAAGAGAATATCTTCTAGTGTCGAGTCCTAACTCCTTCCGGATGACAACGACGGAGCTGAAACATTTGTCATGGCTGCGAAATGAACCTTGTCGCAGCAAAACTAAGTCGGAAGATTACACTTCCTCCGGGGTTAACCAAATTTACCTGAAAACACAGATTTGACTCTGTACGATGGCATCTACTTCATTAAGGATGTCATCTCCGTGGAATTGCCCCCAAAAAAGCATTACACGCCCGAAATTTATTATCAGCAAGTTTTCATTTAGGCTCTGGACTTTTCTTAGACACCTTCTCTTCCCTATTAAGATTTTCTGGCTCGTCTTTGGCCCAGCAGCTCCACATTCGACTCCCCCGGGCTAACACAGTGATGGTAAAAAGGGCCAACAATAAATACCACTCAGTTTAGACTAAATTTATAATATCCATTAACTAAATGGGGTTGACGTTCCAAAAGTCGGTGCCGTTCCTGGGTGCTGCGAAGACTTCTTCGAGTTTCTAGGTAGCCTTCCTCTTCTCGTCGCCTGGTTTTGTTTTTACCGCTGCAAGGGTATTTTGGGCACAATTGTTTGTATGTTTGCCTAGAAAACATACTCCAAGTGAAATGTGCAGTTTGTAGGATTCCAGGACAATTACAGACGGGTCCTGTTTTAATGGCCAAATGACATTAGCATTCATCAGCCCATATGACGACCACCAAAGCGGATCGATAGAAACTTGAAATTTGTTCAAGACTGCTTCATGCGAGGAATCCATGGCTAGACCGAAATTGTCCTATCGTATTTGGATGTGTTTCATAGCTGTTGCACTGCCATCATCCCTCCCACCCCCGTTCACGGTTGTGACAAATGTTTTATAATTTGATTCAACTGACCATAAACGGGTTTCAAGTCCAACGAAATTATACCGATTCCAAGCATGTGCGATCCTCATGAAGGGGTAATGCGAGGGTTGTCTTAAAGAATTTCATTAATTTGGTTTTGAATGTGATTTAAATTTATTTATTGTACATGCCCTATTTCAGATATTAAAGTATGATAATTTGAGTAGCTTTAAGAAGTGTACGAATAATTTCGATTATTATTAAACAGCATAGAACAATTTCTTTGTAAATTTAAAAAAAATATATATCAAAATAAAAAAGAAATTTTTAAAAATCGAATTCATAAACGAAATAATGAAATTGTCAAATACTTTTAAATGGGAATTGTGAAGCATCAACACCGATTGACATATTTCGAGCAAGGCCCCATCATCAGGATCCTTTTCAAAAAACTAAACCATAAAATATAAAACAAAATCACGTTGAAAAAATTAATGAAATATTTTTGAAAAATATGATGGGCCTTGGGCGAATCACATTGATCATTTAACTGAAAAACTGACTTTAAATTATTATTATAAAAGATTCCGGCAGGCGGCAATACAATTATTATTATTGTTCTATCTTAGGAGAAGAACAAACAAAGCATGTTTTACAGACACGAACTAAATTTCGAAAAAAAAAAAACAATTGTAAAAATTATGTCTTTCTACTTATGTGTACTAATATTATAAAGAGGCCATCTGTGGGTTTATCGATTCGATTCTAAAAACATTTTCACTCATATAAAGCTTCACTATATCTATAAGGCAATGTTTTATTCAGATTAAAAAAATTTTTTTTAAAGTAAGAATCACTTTATTTGTCAAAATCAAGTCGAAGACAAACGAACTGATTTAAAGAATTCTGAAAGTGAAAAATCCAAGCAAGTCCTGTCATATTATTATTAAAGTTATAATATTATTAGAAAACAGAACATAAATTTTATGTACCTTAATTGTGCTGAAAAAATAATATATCTACAAAAGGAAGTGAGAAAATAGATAACATACCGAAATATAATCTATTGATAAACTACTTATATTGTCTAATATACATAGATATATGAAATATATTTATTAAAGATAAAACCAGAAAAGAAAAAAGAAAATATACAATATAAACAGAAAAATATGTTAAATTAATTATATACAGTTATAAAAAAAAAATTACTAATATGGAAACTTCCAAAATTAAATAATAATAGTTTGACTAAAGAAAAAATAACATATGCAAAATTATTGTAAAAACTAAAAATCGCGTTAAAAAATTTTAAAAACAAGCCGTGACTCTAATCTATACAACCTTAACATATTACAGTGCAAAAATAAGTCTAATATAATATAATCATCTTCATTGCAGAAATTATCGGCAGACTGTACAGTGTAGTGGCCCGCAATCGTCTTCCTCTAACGTTGAATTTCCCCTCAACCAACGCAAGTGCAGCACTTTTCAACTCCAACAAGTCACCTGGGTTAACTGAGGGTGCATCAGGCCCGTGTTCTCCAGGACCTTCCCAAAACTGTGTCATCCTCAAATCTCGATAAATTTTGGAATTATCACCTAAAAGAGGAGACTGATTATAACAACAATATGAACAGCAGTTACGAGAGTCTCTTGCTCGGGGACTCAACAGGGATAACAACTTTGCTCCTGCATCTCTTGATGTGTACTGAAAACTGCGTCAGGTGCTGGAGTAGCACTCCAGGGGTAAGGGTCCTTGAGTTTGCAGATTCCACAATCGTTTGCAGTCGTGTATCAGAACAGCACGCATGTCCTTAATTTGATTCAGCAGGGAAAGAAGAAATCTTGACGATTCATGACTTTGGGGGTGGAACCAATTTCTTTTGTTACTGTTAGAGCAAAAGGTACATGCCCGTCGCCTTATGTGGTGCTAGGATTGGAATAATTTACGCGAGGTCTATGTATAACCACTAAAAGTACTCTAGAACAAACTGACCTCTTCTTAGTTTCTTGTCCCCGCACCTCTTCCTTCAGTCATAATCCCCAATTCGGAATTACAGATGTACGACAGTGAAAGGAGTTTGAACAATTACTCTCCGACTGTTCAGACCGCTACCTTCCCTACGACAATTTGCATTGGTATAACGAGCAGTGGTTGTCCGTTGTCACGTAATGTTACTGTACCGCTAAAAATAGGACTAGACGGGGCTCGTTGGAGGGACTCTATGAGACCCAAAAAAACTTGTTATTTGCTACTTACACTCCCTTCCGAGGAGGGTAAATTTTTTTTAAGGGACGTCTCAAGGCTGCCAAGTCAAGTGGTTAATTGTTGCTAAACTGTAAACAAGAACATTTCAGACATTCACAACATAAAATTGGATCGAGTTTTCTACAATTTTCAGGCTCAAGCTCAGGCTCAATAACACAACGAAATAACGTTAATTTTGTTCAGTGTTTTATATCTTAACTATACGCCATGTTTAATAACAAATTAAACAAACCGCTGCATAATTTCTAAGTGGAGAACTGTTCCAGTTAGTGATAAGAGCAAATTAAACTTTTGGAGTAATATGGATCCATGATCTCTTTAAAAATGTAAGTATAATGTTAACTCCTAATATTATTCAACATTAACTTAGGTATTATAATTTGACAAAAATATTAACAACATAATTTAGAGAAACAAACAATTTAGAGAAACTCACTTAACAAAAATGTAAAATGATTTACTCTACGTAGAATCAGCGAGAGACTTTGATTTCTGGTTATTCTAATACCTTAAATGCTATACTACATTTCATATTGCAATGTACAAGAGAAGCTGTTATGAAATTATAGATATCGTTGATGCAAGTGATTCAGGAGACCTTGAAGTTCAACAGTCTGTTTACAAGATCAGTATGAAAATACGAACTTGATGGTGTTCCCTTTAGATAAATTTTGTCCTTATTTTGAAATAGTTATGATTTTTCGTTTTCCAGTTGATTGAAACCGTTGCGGTTGAACGGAAGTTCTTGAGGCATTAAGTGTGAGATTTTCTGTTGATAATAAAAAAAAACCAATTTTAAGTAGTGAACTTAATAGAGTATTTTTATAAATATACTTAACTCATTTGCAAAAAATTTCAAGGATTTTTCGTCAATTGGGATTTCTGCGAGTAATGAGATCTGATCGATAACATCAACCAAAACTATTTTCTGCAGTTATAATTAGTGCCAAACTATTGACCTCAGTTGCATCACTTAATGAGGGCAACGTCAGCTCGGTCATGTTCCTTAATGACGTCATCGTCAGCTATCGGCCGCTGCTGCTGTAAATTTCTACTTGATTGCACTTGGCTATCAGAATGAAGTCATTTGAAGGATTACCAGTGTCAGTTGTAAAAACTCAACTGACCGTAAAAACGGAATGAAACTACATAAAAGTCTCGGGACCAGAAGCCAAAGTACATTGTCCTGACAGAGTCCATATCGCCCAGCTCGGGGAAATATTAATAAAGGGAGCATGCGAACCGAATGTAATTCGAAGATAAAACTACCACTTTGGCCGCATCCCTGGCCAAAAGTCCTGTGATGACGAAGTGATGCTGAGGATTCTTTTTTCCCCATAAAAAATATTATTCCTTCTAAATCACCTTCTCCTCCTCCAGGAGCTCGATTCCTAAGCTGGCTTTTCTGGTGGTTGCCTGTTTTGTGACTGTATTCCTTTTTTGAGGTCCCATAAATGGATCCTTCGATTTGGGCAACTATTATCGACTGAAATAATCTCATAATGAGCTCACAACATCGTGAACCTGTGGAGAACATATGAAGCTCCTGGAAAATTCTCGGCTGCGAAGGACACTGGACACACCAGGCTGGTCTAGTTCACTTATGCCCAACGTTCTCCTTTGTCAATGGTTCATGTCCGGTGCTTATTTTTTGATGAGGTATTTTTGTGTTGATAGCAAAACTGCTTGCACCAATGACCAGATAAATGAGATCGCTATCAGGAGCAAATTGTTTTCCCGAAACCAAATGGGCTTGGGACTCCTTTTTATCAGATTCTTTTAAGAAACGCAGCTAGGATGTTCATATGTGTTAAATGTTTTTCTTGCCCGGAAATCTATTTAATTCCTGATTCAGGCAAAAGTTGCTTTGAAATTTTGAAAGAAAGACATATTTATATATTTATGTTAAAGTTTTTTCTTATATCACAAACTATAATGAAGTTGTGTTCAACCCAAAAAAGCTTCAGAAATCGAAAAAATATTGGAACAAAAGGATCAATATAAAAGCAATTTGAATTACAAAATTCGGATAGTCAAACAATGGTGTTTACTCATCAGAGACAAATATGCTAAACATTATTTTGAAACGACAATAAAAATCAGTAATATAATTAGTATTAAATAAAACGTTTTATTTACTTGGAGCACCAAAAAACTCGAACATATCGCGCACATGTCGACCTGAAGGGGTTAAGTACCATATTTTATAAATTTTCAAAAGAAATAAAGTTTATCACTTGGAAAAAGTTTTAAGTATTTCGCACAAAATTTGGTATAAACTTTGAAATGCAGGGATGTTGTTTTAGCTACTGCTTAAGAGCTGAGACAAGGTCCTGTGAAAAGGAAGGAGCTTTCAAAAAATCCTTGTGGTTCGTGTCAGAGAATTATTCAACAATGATTCTTACTAATATTTTCGAAAACTTCAAGGAAACTTTTCATAAAAAGCTCTTTTTAAAATATGTGAAATGAAAATTCTAAATTTTTATAATAATATTTAACGAAAGTAAATTTTAAAAAATCAATATTCTTGAATAAAGACGAATCAGTATTGCATAAGAACGCGAACAAGGACCTGCACAATTTTGAGGACCTTCGAACATAACACTATGAATCCGACGAAGTACGTTGCAAAAAAGGTAAGCGGTCTATCTAAAAGCGTTCTCGAGCTATCGTCTGGACAGACACACATTCATCAAACGTTGAATCATCATTAATAAATCCCGAATTTGAGGTATAAAAACGAAAAATAATTTGCATAAAAAAAGTATAAAGCAAACTCGACCATCTACGAACATGCTCAAAGAGTTAATAAATGTTACGGATTATGAACTTTTTATAGAGTAATGTGCATGCGAATTATTTTTTAAAAAAAAACCACTCCCTTTTACATGGTAATGTTTGGCAATTAGTTTCAAAATATTTGTATGCGAATAAGCAATCAATCAAATACAAGAAAAACCCAAGAGTTAATGATATTCAAAGTATGAAGAATTTGATAATTTATCTGATATTTATTTAATCTCTAATTTTAAAGTTGTTGAAAAAAAAATGTTGGTTTCTGTAAAGAATAAGTGGGAAAATATTCATTGAAACTTATTTTAGTTCTAAAATTTTATGTAAATAATATATTTAAAGCATATTGTACACGTTTTTATATAGAACAAAAAAAACACATAATTTAAAAGAAGTCTTGTTGAAACTCAGTGGGAAGATGTTTCATTTTTGGATCTCTTTCAAGATATTTTTCTAGAGTTAAAAAAATGAAAAATTTACTAATGTTACTACACGGGAAGATAAAAGTTGCTAGGCCTTTGCTCCTGCACGGGCGGCAGATAAGTATTTCTGAAAATGAATTTGATAATGAGATTTGCTTTCATAACATACAAACGGGCGAATATTAATTACTTGGTCTCCGGTGGATTGTAGTTGTAGTCGTCGTTCCCTCGGTAGCTGTAGTCATCACCAATCTGATCATTACCACTGTGAATATTATTTTGGAATCCTAAGTCCTGTTTTAAGAATTGAAACTCATTCCCCCGGTAATTGTTTGGTTCTGGTCTGAAATCATTTGTATTCTAATTTGGAACCGCAACACATAACAATTTGGTTACTTACTCTGGGATTTCCACATCAAGTTCAGTGATCGGATGATATCCGAATTCATCGGCAGTATATCTAAATACAACAAAATGGAATTGATTAAGTTATACGAACATCAGAATAGTATATGTGCTCCCACCTCACTCTGTACTTCCGTCCATCGGCGCCTGTGTATGAATACGATCCGCTCACTACAAATGTGTTTTCGTCTTTAAGTTTCCCAACTTGATTCAGTTCAATTCCATTTTGTGTTTGGAGGCTTGAATTAAGTAAAATATTTTGCAAATAATATAATGTATTCATTTCTTCAAAATTGTTTGACAAATTTATTCTAAAATCTAGAGATCTAAATTCGTGTATTTTTGACATACAAATCAAAAATTGAGCAAATAAAAATGTTTCTGTTTTTTTCTGTGGCTAAGAAAGAAATTTGCAATTCTAAAACCAAAGCATAGGTCAAAGTAAATATTTCGGTTAAGGGAAATATTTAATATGCATTGCAAATTTCACAATATTAATATTTAAAAACGAAAAAGAGAAACGTGTGATATTTAGTCATATAATGATATACGTTAATAAAATTTAAAAACAAAATTGTTAAGTTCAACATGGTTTAGTACACTATTTTAAAAATGAATAACACAAACAGTCAGTTCAATGTTTTTTCCATAGTTTAGCTGAACATATAAAGTTTTTATTTATTATGTTTTAAAACTCAGACCATTATAAGGTGCCCTCCGTTCTGGTCAATGCATTGAGCTAGTAGACTTTTAATATTTTGACTTTTCTGCTGCTCTTCGGATATCTAATCGTTCTTTGAGATGAATACTTCTAAAACAACTGCGATTTCAAAATTAGCAATGGTGCTTCCAAAGTCGACTATCTCAATGCATTGACCAGAACGGAGGGCACCTTAATGATCTGATTTTTAAAATATAATAAATAAAAACTTTAAATGTTAATCTAAACCATGACAAAAAAATTAAACTGATACCTCCTATACTGTTTGTGTTATTCATTTTCAAAATTGTGTAATAGCTCTGCCACACCATATGTACATCCAAAAAATAAAATCCATTTTCCATTTACTCTAATAATTAGAAAACATACACATAAAAATTTTCTCCAATTCTAGAAAACACCACAATAATATTCTTCTCTAGTTTTCTTTGAATAAAAAAAAAATGTTTTCTTCATTGAGAAAAACTTTTTTAAAAGGCTCAATGATCATTTGAACATTTTAAAATTTCTCACCTGTACTTGAATTTGCCTTGTCCGTGATTTTTGTTTTCTAGCGCCAAAATTTGTGCACGTTTCACATCACCTTGGAAAACAACCGCTGGTTTATCATCATCAATATCCTCAGGCAATGTATATTCATCATTTGGTGAATATTTAAACAGTTCTGTGTTTTGTAGTGTTGTTTCCTTGCCAATGTTTAGGGCCTTCGATAAGGCAACACACGATATCAAAAATAACTGAAAAGTAAGTAAAAAAAACATTACATGAAAAGAATGTTTTGATAATACAAATTACTTCAAATAGTAGCAATATTTTAAGGTGTATATCCACGATGCGATAATATATTATACACCCACCTACTATACAAGAGGATTCCTCTACTCTACGAAAAGTTGCTTAATATGTTTTTCCAAACATACCAATTAAGATTTTTTTTATGTATTTTACACAGTTTTAATTGAAACCGAAAGAATCTTGTTCCATCACTTATCACCATATTAGTGTCAATATCAAATAATTTTACGATCCTTAATTTATTCAACAAAAAAACCAATGTGCAAAAATTTGCTAAATCATTCTTTATTAAGGATTCAATCTTGTTAAAAGCGTCATTTCCAGTTCGAGTGTTTTAACCTAATCTATTTTTACGACAGCAATTAATGGTCGAAGTTAAACGGCCGATCACAGTTGTCTAAATTTATACAGTTCCATCGAGGTGAGGAGGCGCTTCGGCCATTAGTTATGCATGTCATAAATCATGCATCGTAAAATTGGAGATCGATGGTACAAGATAAACAATGTCATTTCGCTTATATTGTATAATTTGTAATAGCATATGCGGAAGAGTGTCACATATTCGAAGCCCAAAAATCGCTTCTGACTATTTACGTCCATCATATCACCATCTTGATGAGGAAAGAGGTCTCTTTTCTCAAGGCTGGCAGTCAGAGATAAGTATAACACATATTTCGTGTCCCATAAATAAATAATATTAATTTTTTAATGTAGGGAAGATGACTGTAGCGATGCCAATTAGAGATTGAATTCTATCTCAAAAAAGCTTAATTATAATTGAAAAACAAAACAGATTTTAACTCATTCAGGTCTTAAACAATGGATAATTTTTACGAGCACTATTTTCACTTAGAATACACAACACACTTAATTAATATTCTATTAAAAAATTATTAAAGAACTTACAATCTTCATTGCGTTCAAAAATCACTAGACACACTGTCGCACTAAAAATTGAAATGTTTAAATAATGACTCTGAGTTATCGGCTTCTATATAGCAAATATCCGTAGATTATCATAAACTTTCCTTATATAGGTCTCCAGAGCCCCTCTTGTTGGATGTAGGCGACGAAGAATATACGTATACCATCAAATGATCGTGGAGAATATCAAAAAGTTGCCTGATCATTTCGGCAATCACTTCTAATTTGTTATTCTTTTGATATTTACATCCCAATCCCAGCTGGTTATGAATGCGAGAGGCGATCGCCGAAAATGATTAAGAAAGATTTTAAGACACGACGCGGTGTCCCAGCAGACAAAACGGTGTCTAATATTATACCTATTTTAAATAACTTGTTGGCGTAGCTCAAAGTACCAAAGATAGACCACGAGTCATACATATTACGTTAACCGTCTGGGGAAACCCGGTCGTAAAGGCAGAGGACACTTAGATCCGTCCCTTCGCACATTCACATGCATTAATTCATCGCTCCCTTTCATCTTCAACAAAACTACCGGGTTTCAAGTCGGGTAAGCCCCTGAAAATTTCTAGTTAACGGTTTCCTTCATTTGAGCGCAATCGAGTTCATTGTATTGTTAAGGGCCGATGTAGAACTGAATAAACCGCATCGATTCTCGTATTTAGTAAATTAGTATCCCTAACTGCTTGATCAATCGCAATTGTATTCAAGATTTGATTTTCAATTCACTTTACGACAAACCTTGAGATTTCAGCTATTTTTGAACTCAGTAATTTTTTAACCTTCCAAACGATCGTCGATGCTTGATAAATTAGCAACGAGGATACAATACTGATTGGACTCGTGTGAGCTGAAATTAATCATAAATCATAACTGCCACCGGATTTCAGTCTGGCATTGGTGTTTACACTGAAGGTAAATTATGATGTTGTTTCTAATTTGTAAACATCTTCATTTTTTGACCCCGAGTGATTCTAATTTGTGGCTTTTGTTTTTAGAAATTTAATCTATATTCATGGAAATTTCAAATTTAGAAATGAAACTATAACTGCAAAATATTTATTTTTAGTCAATAGTCAATAGAGAACACGCAAACAATCTGGGTGAACTAATACGGTTTACAAATATTTTTATTTTTAATTAAAAAAGTAGATACAGTTAATTCTGCATATATACATTTCCAGTTTTCTATTAGAGTTTATTGTGTTCAACATATAAACTAGCTATAGAAAATAATGTATGATTGGTTCAAGTGAACTATGAAATACAAATCCCAAAGACAATTGCGAATGATTGGTGAAATGCAGTTTTCGGAGACAGGAAGCCAGGCAGAACTGTTGCCTTCTATATCCTTGGGTAATAATATAATAGCTCAAGACGTGTGTAATTTATAAATAATAGAAACAATTATAGAAAGTGTGGCGAGAATGCACTAAATCAGCTGCCAATTGGAGTAGATTTGGAAAAATAAACAAATTCACTAAGGTATAATAAAATTAATAAATTATAATAATTAAAATAGGAAATAGATATTTCTTTAAAAGTATAGTGATGTGTAAGATAAGATTACTTTCAGACAAGGATACGCACTACTTCAGCTCATACAATGGTTTATTTTTACTATACATTGATATTTACACAAAAGACATGTTCCTAAAATAATTGCAAAATCAAACTTTGCAACAAATGTTTTTCCATCATAAAATAGAAATTCGTCCCAAGTTCCAAGTATACTTGTAATTTCAAAATCGTGTGAATAAGACTAGATAAATCTAGATGTGTGTTTACAATAATAAGTATTATTATATAAAACGAATGAAATCTGCAATGAATATTGAATGTATTCAATTTATAAAAACAACCACAATGATTTCTCAGTGTGCAAATAATAAATATACCTACCTTACTTCTAGGATATAAAAATATATTAATTATTTATTTTACTCTTAGAATTTAATATGTACTGTAAAAACTTTTCGTTACTTCTTATCTTAAATGCTCAAAGTCGGAAAAGGCTTCCTGATTTATAAACATATTTTGTTTTCTTTATAGGATTAAATGTCTTACAATAATTAAAAAATAAAACACGAAAAAATCTAAAAAAAACAAAAAAACAGCATGCATTATTAAATTCAAAATTTTCTGGTTTTGATTTAATCCCCTGATTAAATATTAATAAATTTGTGGCAAAAAATTAAAAAAAATTATACAATATGAAAACAATAATTTCCATTGCAGAATATCACAATAAACTCTTCTTCTTGCTTAAGTGGTAAAAAAAACGAACAGAACTGAGAACTGTTCGCCTTTGATGAAGCAAACACATTTTGAAATTGTTGAAAGATTTTCTTTTTACATTTGAAAAATTTTACATGCTCTAGGAAATTCTTTCGGCTGTCAATGTGAATTTGACCTGCATCAGCGGTAAGCGGAGGTGGGTGGAAATCCTCCATATGATCAATAACAGATGGCATCGGTTGGAAGCGGAAATCAATCAGACGAAATTAGCCGCACGGAAATGGTACAATTAAGAAACGCTGTTTCTGCATAAACGCATGAAATGTAGATTAACTTCAAATTAACAAATATTGAAAATTAAATAATACGCAAGAGACGAAATTATTCTAAAAAATGAGATACAAATGTTTCCGGGAACAACCAGAAACCACCTCTCAATATTTGTCTGAAACTGTGGGTTCCCCCGGTTTTCCCACATCCACAATCCACATTTCATGCGTTCCTCCTTACTTAGAATTAGAACCTCAAGCCACAGAATAAAGTGCAAGACAACTTAATATGTTCAAATAAATAAAATACCAAGAATAAATTTTAGGAAATACATAAAAAATTGAATAATATTTCAGATTGACAAGTTTATGATATTAAATCAATTTTTAAATTAGTTTCTTAATGCCAAACAGTAATTTGTGTAAATTTAAATCACGATTTTTACTAAAAAATTTGAGCATCGCACTTTTTTGCAGGCATAACCTGAAAAACGATATTTGAATATTTGTCTTCCTTTTTTTTCTATAAAGCTCAGTGATAAAATGTTTTAGTTTTTGCTATTCTTCTCTTCTAAAGTTAAGTTAAAACACCACAGTATGTATGTTTGTTAATATGTGGATCATTACACTCCTACTTCAAAAGAAATACTTTTGAATAAACTATTATTTTGATTATACATATAAATATTTGTCAATTCGAAGGACGACATAAAAAAAATCTATTGCTCTTTTTCCTTTACAGCAAGGATTCTGGGCTATTTTCACATTCAGTCTATTAAAATTATTTTTTGGTACGAACTCTTCTAATTGATTTTCAAATATGTCCACAAAACCAAGTAAATTAAAATACTCTCGAAATGGGAAGTGATCCAAATTTGCCCGCACAAAACCTTAGTAGGAGCTGATTTCGGCAACAAAAGAGAATGGTAAGTTACGGAAATTACATAACATAACACCTCTTCATTCTGTTGTAAACATAATTTGTTTTAAAAAGTGTCATAAAATGCTGCTTTTTGGATGATCAATTTTGTGCTTTAGACCAGTTTCGTTTGCCCACGCGTTCCGTGTGTTGAAAAGCCCATCATAAAACAGCCTTGCACGGCGAACATACAACTTGGTGACAGAAAAAATTTGTAATTATAATACATCTTGACCGAGACGATTCGTCAGTCTCCGTTCAGGTGAATAATAAATCCCTAAAATTAATTTATTGCTTATGCCATGAATCATAAGTCATAAATTACAAAGTGGTTAGAAACACAAACGCGACAGAGACCAGTTTCGCCAGCCGCTGATCAATGGCGACCCCCAAAGCGGCTGAAACGGAATTGAACTTGGGCTATGCTCCAGGATGCAAACAGTATGACCACACATACAAAGAGAAGCGGACAGTCTTAATACGCAACGGTTTAGCAGCCATATCCTTTGAAATCCACGGATTCCTGATCCAACGCTTGACGATAGCCATAGCACCACATCATCATCCATCCGCTATGTCCAGTGCTAAATCAACTGAAACTGATCAATCATGGCCACTTGCATGCAAATCAGCTCCAAGCAATTTATTGGAGCTTTGCAGATTGCAGCCAAACAGCTTCTTTAGTTGTTGTTGATCGCGAGATGAATGATTGGAAATGGATCTATACCGGACGATTATTTCAGTAAAAAATCGCTAACGGTCTGGTTTTCTCAAAATAATCGATAATCAATAAATTTGTGCACAGTTTATTGAATTTAATTAGAATTCGGTCAGGTTGCAGATAGAAGCCGTAAATGGGTGGCTTAACATACATATGCATGGGGATGTAAATAAGCTTTTCGGATCAAAATTAGAACTGATCTCACCGAAGCTTGGCACTGTTTTTTACAACCAAATTATCGCTGCAATCCGAAAGTTACTGGACGGGAATTTAACAAAAAAAAAATATTAAAAATCTGTTAAAATCGATTTGTATAAAGCAGTTTGTTTATTTTTATTGTCCACTTAAAGAAGCACACCAAGCAACAGTTAAAATTTATTTTTAAATCATGTTGTCGATGTCGTTTGTGGCTTTCTAAACTGGAATATTCTAATATATCAGCGAAAATGTGCTTTCATGGTGGGAATCAATCTTTTAGGTTTTAGTACAAAAGAACAGTTTATTTGAGTTGTGTTGTTTCTATTTTTGTGCATGATTTATGGCTTAAGCTTCGTGATTTTATGCTTAGATTATTATTTGTAATTTTAATAAATGTAAATGCAATTCCTGTAATTTTACATTTTTTATTTTTGTAGTATGACCAATGACTGTATAAACATTAAACATATTTATATTGTTTACAATTGCATATAGTCTTTGGAATGACTTTTGTTCTTATTCTATTCATTTGAAAAGAAGAGTGTCGTCTGTGTTTGAAGACTGAAGAAACATCCACAAATTTCTAGCGTTCAGGAGAATCGTTTCCAAGGAGTTTTTTGATCCCTTAGATATAATAGCCTGTTCTCCTAGTCCTAGCCTTCATTAGAAAGGCGGTACCTAGTTTGAAGCCTTGTGCAATAAATAGACCCCTTATATTTGGATCGCAGTGCCTACGCTGGAGGTTGCACCGCTAACAACAATAATAATATATTCAATTATTGGTATTAAAAATCCCGACCATCCTAATTACCTAAAAAAATCAAATTGGAACGATCAAAATCAAAACCCAATATATCCTCTACCCGTTTTTTTGAAAAAAAAAAAAAAAACAAAAACATTAGTGTGCTTAGTAGGCTTTTAAAGAAAACTAACGTTTTTGGTTTTTGGTACCGGTTTTTGATTTCAATCGTCAAAAATATTAATAAACATTAGTAATTCAAAATAACAAACAGTATTACTTGGTAAAATAGTAAAGGATTTGCAAGCTTCATCTTATCAAACACGTCCAAAGTTCATCTTGAAGATTTTGAGGTTCAGAAATATCTTCTTCTTCTTCTTTTTGATAATATTGTTATCCACTTTCTCAAGAAACTCCTAAAATAAAATAATACGTATATTTGGTTTTCATATCCAGGATTTTAGAACCCTAAGTATTGGACTATTCACCTGCGTTAGGAATGCTTCCTAGGAATACTAAAATATATGTAAATATGCAACCAAAAAAATCGATCTAAATTTTACATACAATATTTACTATTTTTACAACTCAAACCAAAATTCGTACGGTTCCTCTGTTAAACAATAGAAAACAAAGGCGTTATGTTTTCAATCGATGAACTTTGCCAGTGCTACACATTTATTGTTGTCATTTGTTGTAGTCACCCGAGAATCCATGAATATTTATGGTTGAATTTTGTAATCTCAATAAATTAATCAGGTATTATTAAATGCCATTCAAACAAGAAATACAGTGCTTAAGCAAGCTTTTTTTTATGTTTTTAAATATAAAACTGTTTCCGTTGAGGATGTTTTAATTTCAAGAATCAAACCAAAAATCTTGTTATCACATTTGAAATCATTTCGAACGCACTTTTTTACACGGTTTTTAATAATGTTGTAAATTTTATTCAAATTTCATGTGATGTCGCCAGTGTGTCTCTATATGAACTTGAAATAATCAAGAAAATAATATTCACTGTTGTGTTTTTGTACAAAATGTTACAAGAGCTGTTTTCCATTAAAATTTCGAGTTTCCTTATCTCTTATCACGGGAAAAGGCAAATGTAACTAAATTCATCAAAAAAAAGTCGCTTTATTTCGTTGTAATATATGCAGCAGAATATTTAAATAAAATATTACATCTGTTTATCTCGAAAAACTAGACACATAAAATTGATTTGTATAAAAATGCTTAACAAATATCCTGACACTATTATTTATGACCAAAAAAGTCAAAGCAAAAGTTCCATGCATCAAGTTTTTTTTTATAATTTTCAAAACAAAAAAAAAAAACTTTTTTGATTAGGAAATTTTCCAATTTGAGTTTGCTTATTGAAGCATTAAAAGTTATTCAGGAATTTATCGCAATTTTCTTAAACGACATGAGCATTTGCAATTTATAAAAATAAACAAAAAGAAATTTTTCCATTCGTAAATATTTTCAAGCAGTAAACAAAATAACTGTAGGATTAAAAAATCAATCAAAATAAGTCAAATAAACAAAATCGAAAAACGTGAGCTTCAAAAAATTTTAAGCAACTTTTATACATAACAAAAAAATATACAAAAAAGTGAATGTCATCAGCTGAAATAAAACAATTACCAAAAGAATTCAAATAATCTCCAATCAAATTTACTGTTGAATAAACAATCAAATTTATCATATATAATTTATCAAAAATAATTAACTTAATAATTAAATATTTAACTTGATTAGCAAAGTAGACATTTATAGCAGATTTTGCATTAAACATTTTCCCAATATCCTTTTTGCAGTAAAAAAAAAACCATGGAAAAACCGGTTCGTATTTAACGGTATGTCTACAATGAAAAAAGAAACAAGATATCACAGAATAATTGAAAATTAAAAAAAAAAAATAAAACAGTAGCATAATCTAAAAAGAGCAACAATTTTTTGTTCGAAACTTCCGATAACAGGGGAAATACCAGCTAAGGTCTTTGTTTCGGTTTGCAGTGTTATGGCTTGTTTGAATGAACCACGCTTAAAACGTCGACACAACACGAGCGTTACCAACGCCATTTTTAAAGCTTAGCCAGTCGCACTCGGATTATGTTAATGTGTAGTTAGCCGCCTTTGTGAAAAACCTAATGAACTATTCGGATTAATTATATCAGTGAAGCATGTGGTTTTTACAAGACAATCTGCAACAGCTGCGAATCAATCACGGTACAGCCCAATCACTTTGGCGTGTTAAGACTCGGCTTTGAGTCTTTCGTCGGTGTTAATTAACAGGGAAGAAACCGCAAAGAATTATACCAAATCGTTTTTGAGAAAAATAATCGAATGATCGAAGTCTATAACCGAAAACGGTAGAACATGATTAGGCATTTTTTCATTGGCTATTTTTGAAGGGTCATTCACATAGTGCTGCTGGAATCAAATGTGAATTCGCAAACTACATGAATTGAGAGGTTGAACTTGTGGTTTGGTTTCCAAATTTTGTGAATATTTCGCACAACTTCCTTTCCTGCATTTCGCACGTAAATTGTTTTTTAAATAAATACTCAACCTACAATCGGAAAATACCACATAAAACATGGGCTTTGAGATATCGACGAATCTACATTCTAAAATTTTAGAATGTTTTGTTTAAGTCAGTTTATTGAAAATTGCATACCATTAATTCCGAGTGATTTTGAAAATGGATTTCAAATTTGAGAGGAGTGATATTCTTCCTTGCATTGGTATCTAGCATTTTCTGTTCCTTTGCAACTGTAGTGGTATTTTGAAAAATCCATTTTCCTTACTTACCCTTACATTCGAAGCCTTGAGTGATTAGTTCTGTTATACAGAAAATCGTTCTTCAATCTGCTCTTTGAAATTATCCTTGTATTAGTTTGGCCCATAAGTAATGGGCGGTTTTTTCTAAGTGAAAATTTTGCGTGGGAAAAATATGGGTTTTATGCCGTTCGAATTTTGTGTTCTACAAAATAGTATGTTTAGTTTTGTTTCTGGCGGTATATTTTCTGTTCTTCTCAGGTCATTAAAATCACGTTGACAAAAGAAAACCTATTCAGGCTTTTTTTTTTGGCATGATCCTTCGTATTCTCCTGACTTGAATTCCGATTTCATCTGTTCCGATTCCTCTCGAATGCATTGGGTGACGTTCCGTTTAATAATGACGAGGAAATTAAGGCTTCATTGGACGACTTCTTCGAATCGAAACCAGGTGATTTCAAACGTCCAGGCGTTGAACATCTTGAACGTTGAGATGAAATTGTAAACAACAACGTAGAATATATTATTGATTCATTTTTTGGTAATTTCTTATTTAATTTTGTGGAAACCAACAAACAAACTTAAAAAACTGCTACTGTATTTAAAACAGTAAGGACATGACTATTGTTTAATTCGTTTATCTCCAATTAAACAAAATAAAAAACTTGATGTTAAGAAATATATTTATTTCTCTACCAAGTGGAATATTTCGCTAGACATAGTTAAAATTAGTGAAATATCAATATATAAACTTGTTTTTGTATTAACTATTATTGGATTAATTAATAACAATATCATTTCAAATGTACAAGCAACTGTGTGCTTTTGTGGTGTATTGAAAATGAGTAAATTAATTTCTGGGAAGGAAATTTTGATAAATTTTCGAAATCGCTTAATTTCTTATTTATAAATGTGACCAAGTGCTTACCTTATAATCGTAAAAGTTTAGACTAGAGAAAATGATGTTTTCACTTATGTTAAATGTTTATACATTCTGGAATTACTTCACTAAATGTTTTTAATTTGTTGCGTAAGTTCTTGATTCCAAACGACACTTTTAGCATTATAAAAGCACGAATTCAACATTTATATTTATGAAGAAACAACTACATTGGAAACTATAATAGTTATTGTTAATAACTAAACTTCGCAGGATAGCAAAAGATGATTTTTGTAACTTTTAGCTGGCCTCTGAGTTTCCGAAAAATATACACAAGAAGTCTTGAATTTCAGTGCGTTATCCTTGAAGAATTGTCCTTCTCAATTAGCGATGAACTGAGATAATTACTTTAATTCGTTCCACTAATTCCACGGAGGCTAAATTATCTAAATTTCGAATATTTACAACGTCAAAGATATTATTTTGCTGATTGTATTCTTTTACAAATGTTTTCCGTAGTTCTAGACCCTCCTTAGAATTCCTTATTGTAGAGGCAGTGTACAATTCAAAACCAAAATGTTGAATGGTTGCGTTTTAGTTAACTCTGATACAATATGCTAAAAAAAAAAAACTGCGGTAATGGAATCCTGTTAAAAAACTTTTCCTTTTTAATTTTCTTAATGATTTACTAAAATATTCTTTATGCAAACTGATTTGAAACAAGCTTATAAATCTGATCTCTCTACTATTTTTGCGTCTTCCAATATTGAGAGATTTATTTCATCAGTAAATAATAGAGAACCCTTTAATAAAGTCAACTGTTTAATTGTTTAATGAATAAACTAAAAATGTTTTTTAAAAAATCAATCGAATCATTGGTGATATCGTTGAGTTGAAGTTACGATATTGTCATAAGTAAAAGATTTGAAACCTCATCAGCATTATAATTTGTAAAATGTTTTTAGGAATATTACGGAACGATTTAAGGATTCAGGGTACTTAGGCCACAGTAAAAGATAGAATTATTCAACAAAACCAGCATTAACAGCATGAGTCTGTATTTAAATAAAAATAAGAGGTCAAATAAAAATTACAGTGATACAAAGGCATGTGATATACAATAGTTTTCATCTTTTCAAATACAAATAAAATTAATTACAAGATAGGTACTGCTATGCTTTCTACACACTTGACTAACCATTTAAATAGTAAAAAGTCAATATAAACTTTGTTACATAATAATAAAAAAAAAGAGAACATCCTAAACACTTAAATGAGGATACCTGCTCAATATGTATAATGTATATCTTAACTGGCTGTTCCCCGAATCCTCCTCGGTATTTGATTTGTGAAAATAAATTAAAATATAAAAATATATATAAAAATAAATATTATTGCCTATTGAATAACACAGCAAGTACATTTTTTCTTTTTCTTATCTTCGATTACAACATGACTAGCCGACGTGGGGCCAGGTATTACTTGGTTCGAGACCTGTGTCTGGGAGGGTTTGGCATCGCCATTCGCCTTGCCGCCCACCGTCTTCGACTGAGGCGACTTTGTACCATTTTGTGCAGGGGCTGTCTGAGCTTGCGACACCTAAAAATGCAAAAATTATTTTATTAATATATATTTATAACAATAAGATATTTTTATTAAGGTCACCTCAACTTTTGTCGCTCCATCGACAACGGTGGTCCCGTTTTCAATCGAACGATTTCCTGTGTCCTTTTGTGCACTTCCATTAGCGATTAGCTGATTAGCATCACCAGTTGGTGTTATAGGTTTGCCACCTAAAAGTGTAGATTTCCATTAGTATAATTTCTATCGAAAATGTTAATGCGTTATTTTATCACTTACGTTTAGAAAAAGAAAGCAAAATATTAAATTATAATTATTGCTTTTGAAGAACTCAAACACATAATAATGATGTTATGTAGCGATGAATATAATAATTCATGAAAAACATTATTAAAATCCATCGAATAAAATCTAGTGCCTACTAGCAAATACTCCTTATTAATATTGTGTTAAGTTTTGCAATTGAAACACTAAAAATTGGATATACCGGGATCAAATAAATTATGATAATATTGTAAAATGTCGCAATTTTCATAATGAAACCGAAACGTTGAATTTCTTGTGGAATTTTCTCATGTTCATTCAAATTAACTGAAATCATTTACCGAGTAAAGTTTACACGTTCGAGTAATTTCACACCTTTTATTACGCAATTACGGATGTGTGAACAAATTAAAAGCAGCAGCGACTAATATATCCAAGATGAGATACATTGAGAGACATTTTTTAAGAAGTATTCAATTCAAACATATCGAAAAGAATAAAAACTTATTTTACAAAGATTTTACAATATAACTTCTATTAGAGCTGCATTAGTGTAAGTGCAGCACGAGTTTGTTGTATACAATATGATTATAAAACAAAATATTTCAAACGTTTTAAAGAACGATTTGCATTCATTAGGAAGGGGCACCTTATCTTAAGTAATTGGCCATGCACGATAGACCACTCTTTTGTTCGCCAGTGCCTACCGTGAGGGTTCCCCCTTTAACGAATAATATAACAATAATAACAAATAATGATCGGTTTGCAGCATGTCCATATGAAAGTTACTTCTATTTTACTTTTAATTCCTAATTTTTGAATATTTTTGAAATTTCATGAATATGGTTTTATTTTAAAACAAAATACCACCAAATGTAAATGAATAAATTGTGTGCTCTCAACACACGAGAATAGCAACAATTCGACTCACCTTTAATCATGTTAACAATTTCGTCAGCCTCTCTGGAAAGATCTCCGCCCGGTCTGAAAGGGTTATCCCAACCAGATTCGGTGCTAAAAAAATTGAGAATTTAAATGATGTGGCCGATTTCATAACTGATTTAAATTTGTTTTTTTTTTTTTAATTTTTTAATTTTCTGAGTTTTAGTACGAAGAGTAGAGGGAACAGAGAGATTCTAATTTCTAATCGTCATTTACCTTTCGTTCTTGCTCTCCCAGCGTGGCACTTGTATAACATAATACAAAGTGCCGCCGTGGGTCTGCGGGGCCCTCACGTTCTTATCCAAAACCATGTTACCAGTGGGTCTCACACCTCGTCTCACACTCAGTTGAGTTGAAGGTAAAACGTGTAAATCAAAACGCTAAACAATATTTATTGGTGTTTTGTTCAATTCGATTGCTATCAAATACAGTTTCTGTTTCTTCTAATTGCTTTGAATCGCATGCTTAGACGTTCTTTAAGAAAAATACATATAAAAAAATAAACATTTACTTTTTAAATTATTTTTTATGACACGCAATTAAAGAGGGTTCTATGAAATCACGAATACAAAATTTGACCGGCTCTAAGTGTCCAATTCATGATGCAGTAAAAAGCGAGTGCGGCACAATAATTTAATTTTGTTCCGAGCTGATGAAAACATTCTGCAACAAAAATGCCATTGGCATTTGAAGGAGTACTTCGAAAGAGATACAAGATTGAATCTTGTAGAAGAAATCTTTTGATCTCGGCCCACAATTAAATGATTGAAAAGATTTTGGCCAAAGTATCGATTCAGATCCAATATAATAATACAGGATAGAATCTCACTCTGGGTCACTGGGTCAACTGTTTTCAGTTGTTCGGGAAAAGTAAAGTAAAGTGGGGGAACGGGTTGATGCCACTTATTGACTTTTCAAAAATCCTCCACCCATTTCCTGATAGTGAAGATAGCGCTTTGAGGATTCAGGTCGTGGGGTTGCGACTGAAATGCGCCATTAAAACCATTTGTATCTTGGATACCGAAAGTCAAGGCTGTTTTTAAGTAATCTATTACATAAAAAGAACATTTTTCCTTTGATTTTAAACAAAAACAGTAGACGTAAGTGGAAAATGTAAAGTAAACACAGAAACACCCAACAGCTGTTATATGATGCCCGTGATCTTTCAGCGATGGCTCATGTAGGATTGAAATATCTTGTGGCCGCACAACTATGTCATCGAAACTGATTCGATTTTAGAAAACCGCGATGTTTTTTGATTATTCATTTCACTAGAACCCCTCAATTGAATTTTCCACTATAATTTATTATTGGCACAATTATTTGAAAATTAACTGTGGAGCCAGCGACCACAAAACCGCACTCACATCACAACCGCATCGGATGCAACTGAAATATGTTCTGGAAGCTGACACACGTTTTTAGCAATTATTTACATTAGAATTTTCATTTCGGTTTAAATTTTTTCATTTTACTTTCGATCTATTTTGAGACGTACTAAACTAAAAGCTCACTGTGCTGCGTATGGCGAGCGTGATGTGATGGTCGTTGGATGCTCGCTTGGATCCGAATGTGTCGAAGCGGAGGAGCTCAATCCGTGGCCCCAGAGCCTAGTATATGCGCCGAGGTCGGGAGGAGAGCTCCATGGCGAACTCGATTTGATTTTCATAGGTTTTTTACCACAAAAAGAAATCTATTCGACAATTATGGTTGTTGTTTGTTTTGTTTTTTTTTTTTTTGTTCACCTTTCGCGTTTTGCAAGAGCAACAATCCGAAAGAGCCACCTTCACACCGAAAATGTATTCTTCTTTTGGGTGTTCATCGATTGGGAGGCCGAGAGCCCCGGCACTCTTGCGTCTCTCGTTCCACCGACCTCCTCACAATCGCGTGAAAATGGAATTATGTCATCACCGGATGAAAACATTAGTTCTGGAGGCGAGCGGTCATCCCGCAGCGCGTTACATAAGGTGCTAGCAGCTAGCTCATCACCGAAAGTATCACACCGTGTAATTTATGTATTCTTTCTTCAACTAATTCTTATTTATTTATTTATATTCCATATTTGTTGTGTTTTTTTCTTTTTGAATTCATCCCCCCCGAAATGTGTACAACACAAATTTGCGCAGTTCCTTTCACTCACGACGATTGATTGTTTGCTGATGATCGCCTGCTCTGGGAGGGTTGTTGGTGGTAGCTGATGGCGCTCGATACCGCCCCACAGTGCGCACGGTGGTGGATGCGCTGCTCTCCGTGCGAAGCTTTCCCACTAAAGCTCAAGGCGAGGTTAATTGTATAGAGGCCCACTGGAATTGTTCCGTTAACTAACTTAACTAAGTCAACTCGACCGTAATTACCCTCAATTAGCAATTCAGATGCGCACTGTTTTGACAAAACGATAGAATCTTCGCACGGGAAACCTGCAGATGCATTTTGACCGGGCGGAGGAGGAGTTTGCATTATTGTTGAATCCCATCGCGCCCATTCCGTTTCGCTCTCTCAGCACGAGTGAAATGAATTTTCTGTGTAAATTGGACAAATTTCAATTGAATTCAATTGAAAAACGATATCCTTTACACAACAAGTCGGCCACAAGTGGTCCATAGGCAACAGTTAGCTGAAATATGGCGTTCAGATCATTTTCGTTTTATTTGAAACAATTAGCTATTGTTGTTATTTAAAAAAGGGTTGAAATAAATAAATAAAGTTAAATAAGGCAAAGGCACACAATATTAAACTAGTCATTTCGCAATCAGAATAATCTGCGCCATTGTTGTGCACCATTGTTCTACACTAAGAACACTGCAAAAATGTCCACATTCTATACAATTCTATAGAATTTATTCACCCAACGAGTCCGCCATTTTTCGATTCTAAGAAATCCTGTGTCGGGATCATTGAACGGCTCGATGTCATTTCGACACATTTAAAGATGGAGCAATGATACAATTGCACATCAAAATGGCAGTTACAATTTGCAGCGCGCGCCGGTTACGATTTCTATGAATTGGACTGGGGATTATCCTTTTCATACTGCTCACGCCCGGAGAGGTTACTTACAATAGAATACGGAGATGTCGAGTTCATTAGACCAATGTCTTGAACAAATAAAAATTAAAAAAAAAAAAAAACGTTTCCGCGATTTAAAACTGTCATGGCATTACCCAATTCTATTATTGCTCCATCTCAAAATTTATCTCTGAAAAATCTTTAAACACAATCAGGGACTTTTGATATTGCAAAATATAAAAGCGAACAAAAATTGATTTATGCGATAAAAACTGATTTGAGCGCAATATCTTTTTTAATAAATGATAAGTACCGTTGTCTATGAATGGCAGCCGCAAAAGAATAAATAAATAAAAAACAAAACTTTGTGAATTTAACGTACGTAACAAAGCCAAACAAAATGCAATCTGATCTGCATTTTACATAAAATAAATCCTTTAATACGTAAAAAAAAAATCATTGACATAAAAAATCGTTAACCGAAAATCCTATATCCTTATTAAACGATTAATATAATTGTTTTGGAAAAGTGGAGGTGCATTCCCAAATGACACCTTTTAAAATGGAAGTTTAAAAGAAATATAGTGAGAGAAAAATTTCTGTTGCTTTCTTGCTTGGCTGTGATTTTTACCGAACAAAAAAATTTGACATTTTGCCAACATTTACACTTCGAATGACATCAATTTACGTCCAAATTGTTGTGCTCATCGGAATGAATTAAATGAGCAACAGAGTACATAAAAAGAAGTCATCCAAGCATGCAACTTTTAAGCCTTTATCAAGAAAACACCAAAAAATCAATGCTTTTTCGATGAACAGAAGAAAAACGCACAACTAAAAATATGCAAAACGGAAAGAACTTTCTACAAAATGATGTAATTATATTTTTTTTTAAGATAACTTTAGAATTTTTTTAATATGTGTGTCATCTTAGGAACAAAATAATTCTGCGTTGTGTAATTTTGATTACTTTTCCACGAAAGTCGATTGCAAAAAAAAATTCTTGTCATAACAGAAATTAATATTTTTGAAAGTTGGTACATTCTAAGAGAATGTCTTTTGAGAACGATTTAACGAGTTATCAACAAATTATAGCAAAAGTGCACAATGAAATAGTAAATTTTGTTTTAATGTTATTACTGCTATACATAAATATTTGCACACAAAAAAGGGAACTTGTGCCTGACAAAGCCCGTGGCTATTAAATCTTATATAGACATGATTAGCGGTGGATTTTGGACAAAAGACCCGGATACTGTAAAAACGAAATAAGAATCCCATCAGAAAGTCTAAAGATTCTAAAACTATTCATAGAACAATTCCGGGCAGGATATTTTCTGAATAAATGTCAGGCCTTTCAAATTTTGTCTATGCTGCTCTCTCAAGCCTTTTGAAAAGCGTTCATTGAACCCAGTGAAAAGCACACAAAGCGTGTTTACATGGGGTGAAGAAGTGAGGAGAAGATGAGGGAGGTTATGCAATTTTGTGTTGCTGCACTTGCATGTGAATAGTATCATTTTGAAAAGATTATTATTCCAATACCCAGCCATGTTGACCTACAAAAATGGCAGGCATCGTTAGAGAGAAACACTTAGACTTTTGGGAGAAGAGAGACGAGAAATTAAGGATGCTCCGTGAAATCGCTTTTTATTTTTTTTTCATTTCAACGTAGAATTTAAAATGAAGAGCTATGCACCCTCTTCACCGATACAAACCCTTGTTGGTGGTTTTTGCTTTCTTCCAGGAGCTGTGTGTGAGTTTAATTAAGTCAGTCCTACCAGGATCTGAGCAAAGTATATATTGTGAAAGTGTATCCTTCTGGTCAGAAGGAAGCAGGGAATTAACCGAAAAAAAAAAGATGTTGTAAATCAAATTAGTTGCTTTTTCCAAGCGAGGATATGACAAGCACATTTGAATAACCCGGAAATAGCCATTCGACTTTTAAGAAAATATTAATTTTGAAAAATTACTATTGAATAAGTAAGCTTTCGTTCCAATAGAAAAACATTTAAAAAAAAAACAATCCACTTCTGGAAAAGGAGTACAGTTGTCCTCTATCAAAAAGCTTTCAAATACATACGAAAAGGAGGAGAACGCAAAAAGCGCAGCAATCAAATCTCAATGAAAAAAAAGGAGGTCCACATTTGCGCTGGAGAAAACGCTATTGAAAGTTCCGCACAATTCACCTGCACCTTAAAAACACTTCACCAAAAAAAAAAAAAAAAAAAAAAAAAAACAATTTTTTTTACTGTTGCGCATTGAAAATAAATAATAAAAAATAACAACTTAATGTACCTACTCATAAAAAAAAAAAAAAATTTACATATTCAATGTTCACAATCTACCAAAATTCCCACAAAGCGACTTTTATTGTTCTGCTATTCAGTAAAATTTTGCACATACATAAATTTCCAACAATAGCGGTTCAGAGTTTACATAAAAATGCCAAAAAATGACTAAAAGTTGCAAAAGGTTAGCACGATTTATTATAGAAAATCGGCGAGTGAAAGTGTGTTGTTCATTTTGTAAATATTTATAGTGTTTTTGTGTTTAACAATTTACATAATGTTTTTGCATATTTTATTACGTGACTCAATATACCGAAATAGGATTAGAGCTTATTTATTTATGTTTTCTTGTATGTCAGCAGAGCATTGATGAATCGAAACCAAACTGAACAATCACATGATGGTGAACTCTGATTTTTTTTATAATTTTTCGGAAATATAGCATCGTTATGTATACCAATTAATGTTTAGACATAACAAATGTATTTTGTAACAGAAATGCATACACCATGCAACGCTATTTCAGTAGAATGTAGGCAATTATTTTTTTGTTTATATAATTCATCTTGTTTTTTTTTTTTTTTTGACATTGTCCATTCACAGCCAAATGTTTATTGCTTTTCGAAAAATCAAAAAAAAAAAAATTAAACAATAGGAAAATGCTTAAATCATTTTTCAGTTCAACTCAACGTAATTCGAGAACATAAAACGGAAGGTAATTAGCAATAAATAAACTATTGATTCTAAATTCTATGTAGTCGACTCCGGAACGAATGAAATTCATATCGAGAAAGGAGATTCGAGAATAGTAATTTACCTTTTGACTAGTTGTGATTTAAATCATCGTAATTCTGTTCAGTTAGTTTCAGAGGCAAAAATCATAGTTAGAACAGACTGAGAAGAAAGTGAACGGTAAGTTCAAACAGGGCCGATAGTAGGGTTTGCAGCGACGACCGACACTTTTCATTGCAGCTGCACATAAACCTGGATCAGTTGCAATAAAAGTTAATGGCATTTTATGCGGTCGCATAACCTCTGAAGGGAGCAATAATAAGAGCTCATCCCTTTTCGTCCATCAATAAAATCAAGCATTTCCATATTCCTAATGTCATTTCGTTCCCTTTACTTTTATTGCATTGCAAAATGTTCATAGAAAAAATCACAGTCGATACTTCTCCATTTGCCACAAGGCACAAGAGTAAGGAGTACAGTTTGCTATGAATATCCTCCGGGTACGAGGGAACTGTATTATATATAGTGAAGCTGAAGGTATTAGGAAACTATAATTTATTCCCGATCGTGCTCAACTGCTATTGATGCGGATAATAACAATTAGCCCCCTTTTATAACAATGGCTGTATTCAGGACGCTTTTGACACAAGAGCTACTCCAAATCCCTTTTAGCAATTTCACTTCAATAAATGTTTTCTGCATTAAATGCATAAAACAGTAGTGTGAAGGGCTAGTAAAGTTGATTACCCCCAATAAGAAATATTGACCGCTTTATGTTTTATCCTTCGGCACAAGGTGACCCAAAAAGAGGTTCCTGTATTGGTGAAGAAGGTGAGAGTGAGATTTCCACTTTTTGTTTGTCACATACAATTTAAGAATAATATTAATAAACAAAAGAGGAAAAATTTGAAGACTAGATAGAGCTATCAGTAGAGAGCGTTCATTAATCTAATCAACTATACACATATACATATATCGTTGAGAATAAACATACAAGAAAAGTTAATTATATTACTGGATATATAGAACATGAAGATACTGTTTTCTTCAACTAATGTAAATGACATCATTCGAAAGACTGTGCGGATAACCTTTGGGTAATCGGTTTTTAATTCTAATCTGATGTTGATACGAACATAAAGTAGAACAATTGATTGATTCTTGCGGTGTAATAGAAGCAGTTATCTAAAAAAATAAAATGCAAAAAAAAATTCCCTACTAAAAGAATACTGCAAAGGAAACTGCAATTGCTCCTTAAGATGTGGCATAGCAGAAGGGAGTAACTTGAAATGTATGTAAGATATATTTGAATTGAAATCAAATATGGCAACACTCAGACGAAATTGCCTGATTTCAAATTTGATTCTGCAAATTCCAAGAATTCTGCTTCAGTTTCTAAGCTTTCGCGAATTTTCATGGGGCGAAAAAAAATTTATAGCTATTAACTCGTTTTCTTTCTATTTGCGTATAATCAGTTCTCTACTTTATTTTATCTCTAAGTCTTCAAAACGTTGCAATCTTTCGTCGATTACACCAAATTTACTCCAACTCTGAAGTATAAAAGGCAATTGTATCCAATAAATTAGTTTTTAAAGAAATTGATTGTTTTTTTTTATCGGAAAACCCCAAAATCAAATTTAAGTTGATACTATTAAAAGAAATGGCGGAATAAGCTTACCTCATTTGTCTGTCGTAAGTGGGCGGTTGGGCCGTTGTTGCTGTCATACTGTCGTTATTGTACAAGATTCCTTCTGTAGTAAAGGTGTCAGATAATAATGGAAAATTACTATCCGTGTACAAGGAATAGCTTTCTGGCGGACTAATTTGTTGTGGTTTACTACTTTGAAAAAACGTTACTCGAACTTTCGATCGTTCTAATCTGAAAAAAAAATTCAAAAAAATTGTTTGAGTACTTTTTCGAACTTAAGATTTATGAAGTTTTCAAATATACAAAAATTCATACAATACATTTGAATTTCGGCAAGAATTTACAAATATTATATTATATATCTATGGTTATTATTTATCAATGGAGTGTTTATTGTTTTAAAAAGAAATCCCAATTTACCGAATATCTTTTGTAGACATTGAAATATAAACACTTGTTACTTCACAGGTTGTTATCAAATGTAGATGACATGTATAAACAAAATTCCAAAAATGTAAAGAACGCTGGAATCGCAATTATTTCATCTGGATTCTATTTGCAGGTCAAACAAATCCAAAAAAAAAAAAACAAGAAGCTAAAACAACAATAAGAGAACACTCTCAATTAGGGGCCAACAGATGCTAACACGAGATCGCAGGACGACCTAATTTCGACTTTGTCAATTTTCTCGCGCACACTTTGTGGATCTGCTATTAACGTTGTTTGAAAAATGTCCGCTGATAAGGAAATTAATTGGTTCGTTATAGACGAAGAACATGTCTGTGTCATCTGCGGTGTGTGATATTAACAAATGTCGACGGCCTTCAATAAATTGGTCCAAATAAACCGTGACTGATGTGTGTATAAACAAAAAGCTTGCAATGTTTATTGCACTTATGCATTTTTATTTATTTCACATTTTTCCAATTGTTTTTCATTCGTTCGGTTTTCAAATTGTAGCACGAACGCATTCTGTCTTTCCCAGCAGTGTTTAGAGTTTCAATTGTTTACTTATGGAGCAGAGGGAAACACATAGATTCCACACACGTTCGGATTTTCAATGAAAATCAGCTGTTGAGAATTTCCTTCACCTAATTCAATTTTCACATTTTCACTGAATTTCCGGTTGATTTTGGAACGTGGGTGAAGTTAGAGGGCCGCATTGTAATTTACAACTCACAAAAAAAGTGCGATGAACAACAATTTAAAACAATATAACAATTTAATGAAGTGCTAAGTATAGTTGTATATTTTTAGGATAAAATTACAATTCACAAGAAAATTTTATGTAAATTCTATTAAAAAGTAAAACCTAATCATTATTTTAATGATACATGAATGTACAACTGAAAAACCATTTTTTTTGTATGACCCAAATCTTTAAATTTGTGCAATCATTTCAACAAACAACGAATGAAACAACGAATGCTACTGATATGATATTGTCTAAAATATTCCTTTAATCAAACTGATAAAGCAATTGTTAAATTTTAGAAACCAAAGAATACAAAGCCTGAATTTTGATGTTGCAATCAAATTTCTATCATTTTCCATTATTGACCGCGAACAACAGAAAAATCTATGTGGTTTAAAAAACCCAAATCACATCAATCTCATCGGCCAACGGCCGTCAAGGGCCGTTACAAAGGTAATTGTTATAATTGAAGTGTTGACACAGATTCACCGACATTTTCAATGGATCACGATTGGTTGCTACAATGAAAACACATTACAAAACCGAAAGCGATAAGTGCAACCACTCAAAATGCTATCTTCGATTTACATAAGCAGTTCGGAGGTGCAGGAGCACTTTTGTGCATACAAATGAAGATAGGCGTGCACTATCATGGATGATTGCAATCTACCATACATTTCACTTAACTGTTGTTATCATTTACTATTGTAATACCAATTTCTGTCTGCATACAACTCATTCTAGACAGTTCCGCTGAAATCAAGCGATTCGGATGAGCCGTCAGGAATGAAGATAGGTTTATTTATTTTTTAGTTCTCTCGTTTATCTAAACTGATTTGTATTCACATCGTGTCAGAGTGAACACTACTTTTAGGATGTGCAATCGTAGTAATTTGTCCACTGCGCATGCGCAAGCGTCTCAACTGGGACTTACCGGGTTAGACGGATCAATTTACAAATATTGCAAACATGTTTACTAATTCCATAATGTTAATATGAAATTTATACAAAGTAATTACGAATGTAAACAATGATATCAATTAATCAGTTTTGGAAATAGAAACGCTTGGCAAAGAAAATGTGATAATGGAAAGTGCAAAAATATGCAATAACTGATAAAAAGCATTGACATTTCAAATTGTAAATACAATAGCAGACACATTTTAGAGAATCAATTCGAATTTGGATAGTTACTAAAAATAAACTAAGTTAATTTCCCTAAATTTATATACATGGTTATTATTCAATTCCGCACGATATAAAATTATCTGCAATTTTTACGAGTAGTCTCTTCACAATTCTCACATGTTAAATCAAAAAATAGTCACGTGAAAAATAATTTAAAAATGCAACTCGAAAGAAAACAAGCTCGTAAATAGATTCTTAATATAAAAAAAAAAGTAAGTATACTAGAATCCAAAAATTGTCACAATGTCGGTTGGTTAAACAAGTCGAAAGCAAGGTGAAACATCACGTACTGGGTAAAGCAAGAAATCTAGAGCGATAGCAAGGCATAGAACACTGTTCAAACTGCACTCCAGTCCATTTAAAGAAAAAACACACCAAAACCGATCTGACCTTTTATGCAAACTTTGTTCTACTTTTCTTCTTTTTTTTCTTTTTTTTTATTTAAATGTGAAACTTGAATTTTATAAAATTTGCAGAAATTACCAACAAAAAACCGGACGACTGAAATAAAATTCGAAGATGAGCCGGCCAAAGATAGAATGCAACTAAAAAATCGCTCAGATCATTTTAGTGAGTCTACCCCGAAAATATCATTCATATAACATTTAAAAAGTTGCGTCGTATTTCCACTGCAAATTGTCACTTGTCATTCAACCTCCTTTGGGGGGGGGGGGGGGGGGGGGGTTAATCTAATTGACCTTACGTGTTGTCACTTCTGTTTTCATGTGCCTCACTTTGGCCACTTTGAGCTGTGAACGCAACTGACTCACTATAGTCCCGTGCGGATTCCTTATTGAATCAATTTAATTGAATGTCGTTAAATTTCAATTAAATCCGTTCTTCGGATATGAATTTTAAAATTTAATTTAGCGACTAATTGAGTTATTGATTTAATTTACGCCCGTGTCACCGCCACAAACGATCCAATTCCTGATAAAACGCACTCGATTTGAACGAAATTTCTTCGCTGAGCGACGATCGCAAAGTTTTGGGCTTGGCAGCAAATTGTTCTTATCAGAAGCGATTTCAAAAGTATTTCCATTCTCTAGCTTTTTTTTATTTCCTGTGTAATTGTAAAATGATAAGAGACATGTGGCGTTATATTTTATGTTTAACAAAATTACTAAAAATAGTCATGGCAGCATTACGAATGTGTGATTGGAAGACGGAAGACGATGTAATTCTCAATGTTCATCGAACCATGCCAGAAGATGATATGAATCTATGATAGATGGTACCGAAGTGTTTCGAAATGATTTAATAACGGCTTTCAAGTGACTTTGATTTCCCTGAAACAGTGAAACTTTATTCGGTAAATTCGGATCGTTCAAAACAAATCAAATGTTTTCGTTAATTTGCTATAACAAAAAACAATTTGATGATTGTCAAAAACAAGTCACTTAAATTTTCTACGTCAATCATGTCATCTGCTTTGAACCCTGTCAATCGCCATCGAAAGCTGATTTCAAAAGCGATTTCATCCAAACAACGACAGCATTCACTCAAATTATTTTCCTTCCATCGAAGAGAATATTTGATGTGAACTAAATAGAAAAAAAAAAAAAAAAACATATCTATCCGCAATTATAAAATAGTAATCGTTGTAGAAAAATTAAACAACAGTTCCCAAGCGGCAATAATCATCCAGGGAACGAGTGCAAGCGATTAAGCGTAAATCATTTAACAAAGGGAAAAGGTTAATTAACAAAATGAACTAGACTCATTAATCGAATTCTTGAAAGAGAACAGCGCGCATGAGTATTGGACTTTTGTTTAATCTACTAAGTGCGGGACGATCAAATCGCAGAGACCTTTCACCGAATGGATTTTACCTGTACAGCTTTCTTAATTTACCTTAACCCAATTTTTTACCCGTGACGATAAAAAGGCAGCCAGAGCGCAATCAGAGAATAAACGTGACCTCAGATACAGCACTTCACAGCCGACTCGTCTACTTCCGGCAATTTACCACTGAAAATAGTTGGGCATGACACGATTCGTCCACTTTCCTCCTTCTGCGCAATCGCGCGCAGGAGCTTGGCATAATTTACGGCAAATTGTCGGCCATTGCCGTTGACGCAGCCCACACTGTATGCCTCAATTGTTTTCGCAGTTTAAAATATAGTTAAAATGTTCCAGCAGTGACGCCAAAGATCCAGATCTTATAAACTTGCAGTGGATCCCGCATCGAGAACCAGTAGCCTAGAGTGCATTAAGTGCAATGGATTTATTCTAGACACGGAGGCTTATGCAAGCAATCGACATGCGCAAGTCCTTAAACAGAAAAGCGAATGACCCAACACGAACCAGACTGACCAACGAACAAAAACTACCCGAGCACCTTCAGGAAGAACTTCCGACAGCATTACGTTTAATAAATGTTTATACATCTCAAATTGTGTTTCGTTTTTGTTTAACTGAAAGCAAAGCCAATCCAGTCCGACTGGAATCAATTGGACAAAGGTGGTTCGAATGGGTGCTTCTCATTTGCTTGCATTTGTTATGCTTCTTAAATGGCAATAAATTCTCAGTAATACTTCAGAATGAACTTAACGAAAGGCGTTTTTGCAATCAACATCATCAGTGACTATTGTTTTTATTTAAGACAGCTATGGCAGAAGTCGTATGTAGCAAATGCAAATTGCGCCCGTTTCAACTGCAATAAGTGCACCCACAATTATAATAGACTTCGGTTCCAGAAGAGTTTCGTCCAGGCCGACCTGGAAGACGGTATTATCTGGCATCGCAATGGGCAACTTCTTCGGTGCGATTGCGTAGTGTTGAAAAGCGGTTCTCACTTGTGCAATATTGACGAGTACAGTGCCCCCACCCCTCGTCGGCAGGTAGTGGTTAAATCACGCTTACCGGCAAAATTAAATCTACTTCTCCATTCGCGTAATTGCATTCTTTCTGTGGATGCGTTCAACCTGCAAGTCTCTCTTGCACTTTTCTGAAAAAAGAAGGAATCATATGCCAGTTCTTAAGGCCCTTAACCCTATCGTTAGTGTTAAGCTCTGCCGGTTCCCTCTGGATCCTTTGTCCGTCCCATTGTTATTGTTGTGACTAAAATACAGGATAATGGTAAATAATTTCCAGTGTTTCGAAATGAATGCAGTTTTTGTTACAGTACAACTTGTAATTGCTTATTAATTGGAGCGTGAATTGTTCAGGAGCTTCTTTGTTGTTCGATTCCGTGAAGTTTACGTTCCTTCCTTTCCGCAAAAAAAAAAAAAAACGTTTCAATTGGCTGGGGTCATGGGAGTCCGAGGGGAGAACGAATCAACAAGGTTCTGTCTGCAGAATGAGTCCTTTTCTTGCTGTGTTGACTGTCAGCGAACCTTCTTCGAAATAGACATCACCATGGAGTTATTGATTTGTGTCACCGCCCAACGATGGCTCATCGATATATGAATTACTTATGTTCCGTTCTTTTTAATTGTTCCAATCAAAACAAATTACTTTTCGACAGTCACGAAATTTGATAAAATCAATACAGACTTCAATAAAAATAGATCCGAAAAGATTAGACCACCTGAATTTGTTCATTTCTTAACAATTTAAAAATAAATAACATTTGATTGGATATAAATGTTTGAAACTCAATTCTAGAAGAACTTACAGAAATAATTGCTGCCATAATTGCGAATGAAAAAATAACTTTTAAATGCAAATCCAATTCGATTTCAATTAAGCAGAAGTTGATTCAAGTGCAAAAGCAAATATTTAATGCAAACATTCCGTGCACCTCTCACTTCTAGTTTTATCTAATCACAGTCAGATTCCGTGGATGGAAAGCACTTGCCGCAAATGTGCATGTCTTGTCCTTGGTTATCAGCTCGTCCTATCTTTGACACACCTGAATTCCTCTGGAGCGCAAAGAATTGGCAAAAATGGCGAAGATACGTGCAAAGTTAATGTTGCAATTGTGGCAGGCTCTTGAAAGGGTTATGTCATGCCGAACACAGAATATTTTCTAAAGATGCTATGCCCCAAAGGAAATAAAAAACGTCTAACCATGTTATTGATGACTATTTCGTGTGCGCCCGAGCAAAAGGTCACGTTGCCATTGGGAATTGAGCAATGGCCGGCGATTTCTCAGCGAGGAGCCAAGAATTTCTGGATGAGTTCCTATAAATAGAAAACTCGGGGGGAATTTAATCAAGTCGCCACAATTTTCGGTGTAATTTTTAGAAACGCCAAAAGACGTACATTTAAAAGGGGAGAAGATGCAGCGATGTGGTGCAAACTGCGGCAAATGTTGGGATTCGGATCGCTCAGGAAGTCCAGAAGCCAGCGTCTTTGGAATACGGCCGGCAAAAAGTGCTCCTCAAAATTATGCCGGGTGACATCATGGCACAAGTCGATTCCTTTGCAGTGTTGCTTTAATAGATTCAACAGCAACCGACAATTGTTGATCTTGACGCGAATCTCCATAGTTTGGATGCGGCGAATTAGGAATGGTGACCTTTCGACGCGATCCGAAACGCTCAAATGCCAGGCAATTGATGTCACCGGCTATTTAGCGATTCCCGGCAGCGAAGCGAAATTTCCCAAGACCAGCAAAGCTCACGATCTGATTTTTGAAGCGATCTACGTCTTAATGGACGGTCCAAGCAGCCTCGGACGCTTCTACGCGAGATATCCAAAAGGTGACATCACCGCGTTTCACCGGTGCCCGCAATTTTTGTTTTCAGCAAAGTTCACCGCGCACTTGGAAGGAAAACAAATTTTTAAAAAACATCGATCACATTAAGTCAGAATTTATTTAATTTGTTTATTGGCGTTCATCCAATGGCACAAAAACGTGTAGTGGTCCAAGGTCTAATGGACCGATTTGAGATTGAGGGAAACATTTCCCGAATTGAAACGAATTCGGCAGATGATCATTGTGGAAGTTTAGCAAAATTTCTTCAAGTTCAAATGTATCTTTTAAAATTAGAATTTTAATCACAAGAAGTATTTTAACATCGTGGAATGTCGAGAATGAATTCACTTCGGATTCCTCTCCATCGAAATAGGGAAATTTTGTAGGAAAGCTCACCAAAAAACATTGAATGCAAAGAATTCGTGAAACAGAAATAATTTGACAAAATGTTCGACAAAACTTCCATTTCAATCTTGATCGTCAGCGATTGTAAAATGCCAGGACATGAGCAGCTGGAATGTGATTCTCTCGGGTATTTCGAATACGTGTTGAACTTGAAAAGTCGAAACAGTTTTGTGCCAAGGATATCCAACCGAAAGTAAAATTTATCGACCAATTGTGGGCACGCGTCCAAGAGGCGGTTTTAATTTTATATTATGTTGAATGCGGAGTCGCAAAAAAGCAATTGTTGAAGCTTGCATGACTTTTTTACGTCTTAAGTTCAGTGTTCTATTTAAAAAAAAAATAGAAAAAGAAGAAGTTCAAGAAGTCAAGGTACAACGATCATTGGCAGTAGAAGTAATTGGACGATGTCTAGACAATTTGTCACAGTGATAACTTGGTTGCTTCACCCCGCATTCCATTACACGAAAAATTCGGCTGTTTGTTGCACTCTCACCCTACTTTGAGTGTGTCATTTGAAACTGTTGCGAACTTGTTTTATAACAAATTCGGTATTCTTTTGGTGTCAATTCTTTAAGCAATTTTGTTGATCTAAATTGTTGTAATGTTTTTCTTATGTTACAGGAAACTTTTGACATTGACATGCAATAAAGAGAACAATGAAACAAATTCATAAACTATGCAAAAAAAAGTATTCTTTCAAAACATACAATATCCGACACGATTTAAAAGAAAAACAAATTCAAATTTAAAATGTGAATAAAATATATGTCAAATTTTACACTAAATAATTATTACAGTAATTTTATTTGTAAAAACAAGAAGACTATTCATTCATTCTGAAAACAATTCTAGTATTTTTTTTTTATCAAATTTTGCGTAGACAGGCAAACAATTTTTTCTGTGCTTACGCGTTTTGAAATTATAATAAACAGCTAAAAGCCCATTTGTTTGCTTAAAAAAATCTATAGACTATGTATAAAAATTAGTTGTAAAGAAATCATATAAGTTCAAAATTGGAAAAGCTTGTCCTTTAACTTACTATTTTTAAATTTAAAAAATCAAAATTAACGGACAGAGAAACGCGTAAGTGAGAATTAATAACTGTTCTCATCAACTCGATTGCATTAGAATCATCATCAGTCAATTGTTCTCTATTTTATTCTATTTTGTTGTTAAACATAAGTTGAATACTTTTTACAACAATTAAATCTTTCACCGATAAATTCGGTCCTGTCTCAAAACAAAAAGAGTGCTCTGCCTTTTCCAAAAGAACTCTCAAGAATTAATCTGTGAATTGAAGGTGTTTCGCAAGCAAGTGGTAAGTTCACCAGGACGCAATGACACAAGGACAGTCTCACACTCCCGCCCACCTTCGGCGGGAAGAATGTGTGCAAGAAATATTGTCAAGAAAATGTCATGTACACCATCCCCCGGGGGAGAAGCTCTCCTACGCAGTACAGTTGGACAAATTAATGATTTAAGAATCGCGGAAAAGCATTTTTCCGAGGATTTCAGCCGTCCACCCAAAAGGGTGGTGGCTGGTGTGGTGCGCTAGCGCGATTCCTGCAGCCACGGTTACTTAATTATTTGTTAATGGTGATGTTATGCAAACGCGCTTGCACGTAGTGAGAGGTTGATGACACCTAGCTGACACATTTTCAGCCTGGTCGGTTCGTATGAAACGAATAAAGCCCCGGCGTACCGCTACTATCGGTGCATCCCCCCCAACCGGCAGAGGAATTCGAGCAGCGTCCGAGCGGCCCTTTTGCTTTGCCTTTCCTTTTCGCTGCACCCAAGTGATCAAAATAGAGCCCGTGGCAATGTTTCCCTCGTCAAGTAACCCCTTAACCGAATCACCATAGCGGCCGCAGGAGGGCGCTGTCATTGCCAGATTGGTGAAGAGGGCGAAAATGAGGAGGCGTTGTATTGGGGCCCTGTGTAATGCCTCAGAACTCAGAAGATGATGAACTCCTCCGTTTTTCGCGGTTTTGCTTCCTTTTTAATTAGTTAAGAACAAGTAAAGTGCGAGGAGCGGGCGGCTCGGTAATTGGACAATGGCATCTGGCAGTGCTGCTGGTGGTTTCTGCAATGCTCGCAGCGATTCCACCACTACATAGACATTTGATTATTGTGCTTCCTTTCCACTGCCTCTGTTCGTAAAATGATTTGCGCGGAGCGGAGAGGGAACATTGGGCATCCTCGGGCAGGAGCAGCACTACTGACCTTGAGCGGGAAAAATTACTTCACCTCGCCAAGTCGCCACTAGTTCTAAATGAATTAAAATTGATAAAGCACCTTCTGACTTTGAGACACTCACCGTTGCTGTTAATTGAACAGGGCCAAACCGTTGTTAGGAGCTGAACTGAGGGGTTGCGTACGTAAACAGTACTTTCGTTTTCTTCTACTTCCCTTCGCAATTATTGTTTTCCACAATTTTAGGGGCTTAACACTTAGCACTCGCGTAGCTTAATCACAGAACACAAGTGCCACCAAAAACGTATTTACTGCACAATGCACAGAACTAACTCGCGAGCGGGTCAAACGTAGTTCTTGCAATTATTAAAGTCCGCGACCAACAATATTTCACTTTTTTTGCAATGACATCACCTGGCAGTAACAGCACTGGCCACTTTAGCGCGTAGATCCGAACGACATGCGCGCTTATTTCCCTTCATCTGAACACAGTCAATCTGAACAACTTTTCTTTTTCTGCCACTGCGAAGAGATGCGAACGCCACCAAACTCTTTCATGCTCACCACGCCGCTCACGGAGGAGAAAAACACATGAAATTGCGGCGCTCACAGCAAGAGTGCAGCACAAAAGAGTGCACGTCCGCCACCGCCATATGCCGGCTAAGAGAAATGACAGCAAGCAAGGCTGGAAGCTTTGCTGGTGCTGCCAGAAGACTGTCAAATTCACCGATATCGTATGGAAAGAAAAAAAATTCTTTATTTGGGAAAAATATTTCTCGTTGAAATAGGACTTGCGCAATTATTGTGTGGATTGTGGACTTTGCCAAAGTGCGCAAGACTTCCAGTATCCATATGTAAAAATTAACCAAAAAAAAATATAACTAAATTTTCCTTAACTTTACACAAATCTTTGCGACCTCTTGACCTCATATTTGTAACATTTGGTCAACAAAATTTACGACATTGATTAACTGCTGAATTGCGTCTTATCCCTTCAGCTAATCTACCACCGGGAAGGCCAGCTGATTTGGGACTCAGCGCATTTTGAAAATAAAAACAAACTTAAATTCAAATTACAAAACTAAAATTAACTCAGGAAAATTTGCCCCGATGTTAAAACTGCCAAAAACTTCAGATGCGGGCAGTTTTCCAAATATCCGTAAAATGTTTTCAAAAAAGTGATTAATGATGGAAGCAAGGCAAAATTTCTAGTGCAGTGTTCCTTCCCAGTTTCTCGTCTGCGCTCGTCTCCTCGAAGCACTACAAGCAGTTGGTGACGCCGATGATGCCTTCGTGATTGATTAAACCCTTCTACAGTTAGAGTCCTAGTGCCCTAATTTTTACAATCACGGCAGATTCAGCACAAAGAACCGGAAACTTTGTCCTCAACTTTGCCTGTGGTCCTTTTGGCAGCAGCAACAAGATTTTTATGTTTATATTTGTTTTGTGTTTAATCGATAATCATATTGGAGAAAGGAGGAAAGTTCGTGCAGAGCTTCTGTGAACAACAGTTGATGGGATAATATCTAAAACACTTTGTGGGGGTTTCACAGGAAATATTTCCGCCATTTTTATGATGCTTTCTAGGATCATGCTGGATATCTGGGCAATGCATTTACGAATGGGACTGTCAAAAAATAAATTGCGCTATTGTTTTGGGCAAAATACAATTTTTAACAATCCTTTCGAATCGAATAAATTATTGAATATTATTACCAATAAAAAAAGAACAGTTGCAGTTAGTGGAGTTGTGAAAAAGGTTTCGTACATTTGGATATAAAAACAGCTTTCCGAAAGGCGATTGGAAGGAATACTTTTCTATATCTAGGGTACACGTAATTGGTGTGACCAATTGTTACCTTACTAGTATTATATTTAGCAATATCATCATTCTGTCTGAAAAAATTAAAAGCAAAGACAGTTTGATTTAAAAATGCTTTTCGCATTACTATTTTCTTTTTTATTTCCTGTTGTTCGCAACGTCAAACGATTAAAGTAAACAACAATTACGCACAGCAGAAATCTTTTTATATTTATTCACTGATCAATTTAGTCATTTATTTTTTTCTCTTTTAGATGTTATCAAGATGGAGTGAAGGTTGTCCAGCCCGAGGTTGTATAATTAAAAGCAACACTACATTTTATCTATACAATTAAATGAGGAAAAATTTGAAAAAATATATGAGGAATAATTATCGACTTTTTTTTTTATTGTAAACACAATTTTAACAAAACTTATGGAGAAAGAGGAAAGTTTTTCCGCAAGCGAAAATATTTATTTATAAATGGATTAAAAGTAACAAATAGAAAGAATTAGGTACAATGAAAAATTGAAAGTTTTTTGTTTTTTGTTTCTGTTCATGTGATTACGTTTCTTTTACAGATTACTCATATTAGTTTTAATGTACACAAGAAAAAAATTCTAACATTGTTTAACGAACCATTTGGAAAGTTCGGCAACTATTCGAGCTCATTGTGATTGGTCTAAAAAACCAAAATGGAAACAATATCTTCATCTCAATAGATGTTCTATTGTAGAAAGTGCCCTGACAGAATGATTATGTTTTCCAGGATGTAGGACAGCACGGATCTACTGACCAAAATACCAGTTATAATTACTCAGGAAATATGCCGCGAAACCATTGAATTGCAGCCGAGAAATCTGTCAAATTATCTAAATGTTTATTAACAATAGTCCAATGTTTTTCGAATAGCACGATTCCAGCAAATTGATTTTGTAGTAGGTAAAAGTTTTGTTCATATATCTTAATTGTTAAAAAATAGCATGATTTGAAACGTGTTTTTTGTCTATTTCAGTAAAATGTTGATCAGAAATTTTAAAATTCGCTGGAAATTGCAATTGTTATTAAGAACTATACTGCTTTGTGTCTTGCAGTCGAAACCTGGAATATTCGGGAAACTGAACTTGGTGTTGCGAATTGCGATCTCGTGCGTAGGCGACAATTATTTAGGCATGCAGATTCAAAGAGGATTATCTCATCGAAAGTTTTGATAAAGAATGGAGAGACAAATTATAAAGGATTATAAGTGACTCCAAGATGTAACACAATATTATTTAAAATATATTACTTGTGAGGAATTGGTTTTTGTTATACTATTTAAGGAATTTTGATAACAATTATTGTTCAATAAGAATTGGAATTCAAAATGTTGTTAATGTAATCGAATATATCTATTGAAAGTCTGTAAGAGTTATGGGCTCCACTCCAGATCCGAGTGCAAAGGTTTAATAAAATCGCAAACAATAATTGACTACACAAAAATAACTTCGACCAATACGAGTAGTATCCTTAACTGATAATTCAACCGCACTGTCATTAATTTGTTTAAATAAATAAATCAAATTTGAATTGTGAGAACACAAAAATTGTTGCATTCATTTTTCCTAAACACTTTTCCATATTCAACAAATATTTGGCATTTATAATAAACAAATCAAAACTCACTCTTCATGTAATTCAATGCCGCTGTCGTCCAAGGAAGTGTTGTTATTATTATTGTTTATATTGTTATTAGACACCAATTTATTGCCCCCTGGGAGCAGCGGTACAGCAGTAGCTTCCGGTCCGTATCCGAATTCGCGTTCAGCATGCTCCGGCAAAGGAGTTGGAGTTTCAAAGACTAATGTCTCAACCATTGATCCTTTGGACGATCCAAACGAAACACTATATGAAAATATAAAAAAATTAATTAAGTATTAAATCATCGTATTGATAATACTCGCTAGAATAAAAGCAAAGGAATCAGGTTGCATTGACAAGGATAGCAAGGATCCGCTAATGTTGATTTGCTTAATTTAGGACACAACATCCGTAAATATCTAAGAATAATGTTTAAATACAGTTTTTCATATCGAATTAGATTCTTTGTATATTTTCGAGATTTATTTTAAGCCCCAAAACGATTATATTATCCATCAGTCAACTTTATTGTATATCTGCGATATTTTGCTATCCTATCGCTGTGATTCAATAATTTTCTAATTTGTTAAAAAAAAATTCGAGCATTTTAAAATTTAATGCTATTGAAAAATTCCAATAAATTACAAAAAAGTGTAGATTCTACAATAGAAAAATACTAGATTGTATTAAGCTTAAATAAATAAATAAGTTATGCGTAGTACGCTGTGCGTTTTCAAATCAACGTTTTCCAATCAAGTTACCTTTGCCTTTGAACATTAGCGACATTCAATTGTTTTTTTTCCAGCAGAGCCGGTGAAAATTTTGTACTTTGCAAGTGATTTTAATAATTTTCTGTGACTTGCATTTAATTGAAAAAAGAAATTGGTTCTTTGGTAAGTAAAAGCATTTCTTGAAGTAAATAAAATAAAATTAAGGTTTATCTTTGCATTTAAAGTTAAAGTCTGAATTTTTGTATTTTGACTTAAGATGAATTTCCAAAAATGGGCACAATACCGATAGCTGCGGCAATTCACAGTTGATGGTTTCCAAAGGATCTTGGGGCTTATCATAGGAAATATATGAAAAAATACTGCAACTCATTTGACATTTCTTTGGTGTGATTAGTTCGCGGTGCCATTTTTTGTAAATTTAGTAAATTAAATGCAATTTAGTCTTAATTAAAGTGATTAGTTGGTTGCTAAAAGGGGCCTAAATTGAAATTTAGCCTTTAAAATGGTGTACAGTGATTAACAATCGGTTTTCCAAAGGATTTTGTGACACGCATGCGCACTGATGCTTTTACGGAAGACATCTTGTAAATGGTTCGGTTTAGAATTTTTTTTATTTTTCCCGTGTTTAGCGTCCTAAAATCATTCGATAATCACCAACAAAATGAATTGCCGCAGTTATCGGTATCGTACCTTTTCTGAATTTGCGTAAAAAATAAATTAATACAATTCGGTTTTCCAAGAAAATCCCAAAAAAAACCTCATTTAGCAAATATCTATAAAGTGAAACATGTTTCATTTCTGTTGGTGGGTGGGACCGTTTCTACCCATGGCCCTTTGCCTTTCATATTGTACTTATTTCAAATCTACATTTTCATATTTCTTTATACTCAACAATGAAATTCGTGTAGTCAAAATATCGTTCAAAATTGACCAATATACCTAAACATCTTACAAAATTCCTTCGAACGGTTTTAACAAATATTATACAAATATTATAGCCTGTAGGTTATCAGTAAGTGTTGTTTTTCTCGTTATTCTATTTTTTGAAATTATTAATTATTAAATATATCAAGTTGAATACTTGTATGGAATATTAAGCCAACTACTAAATGTCTATATTCAATACTTCGTGACTTTGATTTGGCTCTTTACATTGTATGATAACTCAGCGTGCGGCTCTCATTGCTGTGATCGTTGCGCCTACCTCTACTATATAAGTTTCATCACAATCCATCCAGTGGTTTTTAGAATATAGTATTAAATAAAAAGACTGTACAAAACTACATAAAAAATTCTTGGCAATGCCTTATACTTTTAACACTGTCTGACTGCACGGGCCGCCTTAACGAGTAGAGTAACAAAATATGATATGTAGTACGACTTCTCACAGAAATTTGGCACTATTCAAACTAATTTTATACTTGGATCTCTTTGCCACCATGTAACATTATGTATCTAGTTTTCATTTCTCCACTTTACTCTCGATTTTGGAATATTAAAGATCGATTCCCGAACATTTTTGACAGTTAGAAACGAAATAATTTTTAGAAACAAAATTGATTTTTGTGATTTGGACCAAAAATCCAATTAGAAATATTAAATAATCTTTACGAATTAATATTTTTAAATTATCCAAAATAGAAAATGGCGAAACGTATCCCAGCGAATATTAAACCCATCAATGGGGTTGTGCAGCCACCAGTTGTACCGCAGCCCGAATATCCCGGTCGCAAGACAAATCAGTTGCAATATCTCAAAACGGTTATGAGGGCGGTCTGGAAGCATCGTTATTCATGGCCGTTCCAACAACCAGTGGACGCAATAAAATTGAATCTGCCTGATTACCACACAATAATAAAACAACCGATGGATTTGGGAACAATTAAGAAACGTTTAGAGAACAACTATTATTGGACGTCGAAGGAGTGCATTGAGGACTTCAACACAATGTTTAAGAATTGTTTTTTGTACAATAAATTCGGCGATGATATTTGGTTTATGGGGCAAACCTTAAGAATAATATTTTGCGAAAAAATCAAGGTAATGAAAAGAGAGGAAGTCGAATTGCCGAAGCGCGCATTGACCCGTAAGGCGTTGAGGGGCACTGTGACTGAAGCCACATCTGGGGTGGCAATAAACAAGGAGAAAGCTTCCAATGCCCTAAATCTTCACGATTGCACAACTAGTTTTAGGGATGACAGCTCCAGCTCTTCAAGTGATAGCGAAGAAGAATATAGACCGCCTCTAAAAAAAAGGTATTCAAAAAAGGATTTGGCCGCAGTTGCTACAAACAATAAGGATGCTAATAAGATGCGAAAGAGAGGATCTAAGCCAGGCGGCGCATCGCAAGCTGGGCAAACGAGTAAGAGAGCAAATTTATCAACGGCGACCCCAGGAAGCGCTCCAGGAGACCCGGGAATGAAGGAACCCAATCAGACCTTGAACTCTGATTCGGAAGAGGAGGACATCGCGCAGCCGATGTCGTATGACGAAATTGCAGACCTTGTGCATGATACGCAGAAATTATCGACAGAAGAATTTCGTCGTTGCGTGCAAGTAATTGAAAGTATGGAACCATCTGTAATAGATTTCAATGCAGATGAAAATGAAATTGATTTCTGGAAACTGAAACCGTCCACTTTGAGAAAATTGCAGAGCTATGTTGCATCAAATTTTCGTATGCAAACTCATAAAAAATTATCAGGCAAATCAAAATATGAGCGAGAGGAATTGAGGACACAAGAATTGGAAAAAAGATTGCATTATTTAAATGATATGCTGCGACCACAAGAGAAAATAAAAGTAAATAAAAATGAACTAACAAAAGTTGAAGTTTTACCATCATTATCATCCAGCTCTAGTTCTTCTGATTCCTCATCATCTAGTTCTAGCGATAGCAGCTCCAGCGATTCAAGTGATAGCGAAGAAGGAATGTATAGATCGCCAGAAAAAAAAATGAATTCAGGAAATGATTTCTTAACACCTGCCGGAACTGTGAATGGAATCGCTGCTTTGGCGGCAGTTGCTATAAACAACAAGGATACTGAAGTTAAGCGAAAGACAGGACCTAAGCCGGGCGCATCGAAAGCTGCTCAAACGAGTAGGAGAGTCAATTCATCAACGACGACCGCAGGAGGTGCTGCACGAGGCCGCAACGAGGGGATACTTGCCAGTTTAGCACCACCAACAAGGACCATTGCAGCAGCCCGAATTAAGGCTTCACATAAACAAACATCAACAGCTGTGAGTAGAACACAAAATAATACAATAGCAGCAGGTATACCAATAAGAACGTCCAACTTTTCGTCACTGTCTTCAACAAAATCAAATACTAATAAATTTACAAATATTCCAATTTATCCTTTATCGACACGAAGACCATTATTAGGTCAATCACGAAGAGTATCTTCATCAACCTCGTTTCCCCAAAAACAAATGGCGTCTACTAGTGCACGAATACCATCGTTAAATGCATTACAAGCCTCTAATGCAACAACTATTCCAAATGCGACAAACTTGTTGTTAAAATCATCACAAAAGTTAGATTTAACTTCTTCCGGACGGATAAATGGCCAGCGGCCATCTGCAATGAATTTAAGTGATAATTCTGGAACCACGAACGGTCATAGCTCACGACCAAGGATAACTATAAAAGAATACTGGTTGAGAATGGCTTCCTCAGCAGGAAGCGATGACGTGATGAGCAGTCAGTCCACACAGAACGCAGATTCCAATACGGGAATTGTGATGGAGGAAGAAACATTTCTGTTCACTTCAACGCCAATCGAGTCTAGACCTCCCGATAAGAAGATGACTCCACCATTTAATTCTGCACAAGAACAGAAATCAAAAGATTCTAGTTCTTGGTTCTCACCGCCATCAGCTGGAACAGCACAGAAGATACCTATTTCGAGTAAATCGAAATCAGTAATGGACTCATTCCAAGCATTCCGCAACAAGCAGCAGGAGTTAAAGGCTATATCGGAATCAAGCCTCCAGAATGCAGCGGCAAAAGCAAAAATGGAAGAAAAAAAATTGCTCAAGGAGCAGGAGTTAAAGCCTATATCACAATCAACCCTTCAAGATCGAACGAATGAAGAACGGGCAGAACTTAGACGAATGGAACAGGAGAGAAGACGACAGCAGGCAGGCCAATTCGACATTAACATGCAGAGCGACTTACTGTCACAGTTTGAAGCGTCACTTTAATTTTAAATCTCTTTAACCAGATAAAAAGTTTACTTTGTAGTTGAATAAATAATATATTCTATAATAGTTTATACATTTCCTTTGTAATTTGGATAATTTATAAAAATAACTGGTAGTATAAAAATATATGGTAAAAATATATGGGGATAAGTAGTTTAGATTTATTAGTTTCGTATACAGAAGTTTCTTACAGAACAAAAAATATTCCATTTAATAGTACTCAGCTCTAATTTGATATCACATACGGCCCAAATTGGGCAACCCCAAGGATGCCACTTCCCTTAGCGATTAGAAGCAAACGGACATTTACATTTTTATTTATATAAAAGAAGATAGATAACTTGTGTCCCACAGCATTTCAAACAGGCGATGATGTTTTGCCAATTACAGATAAGCCTGTCCGGCCAGTTGGCATTGTGCTGCCACAACCCCGAAAAAATCGATGAAAAAAAAGATTTATTTTATTTTTATTACACTTTTATTCTAGTATTAAAATTATCAAAATAAAATTATTACTAAATAGTACCGAAGAATCTGAATATGACTATACGACTGCTTACTGAACTGAACAGTTTACTTATTTATAGTAAAAAGAAGAACATTTTAGTTTGGGTAAGGTGAATAGAAAATCTAAGTGTTTAATACTAAGTGTTGAATAACTTTTTGAGATATTCTCATACGCTACTAACAATAAGTAGCGGCTAATAAGTAGCCAAGTGTGACATAGCCATAAGTGAGTGAAATTAACTCAATATCGGCTAGTAATTTTCTTAGTGGGCTATAAAAGTATAAAAAGGAAATGTTTTTTACAATTCAAACGTATTTACTTAACTTAATTAATTTCGATCTTTGTAGTTTAGAAGGAAGTACAATGCCCCATTTGGGCAAACCGACTTCATGCACCAACAACCCCTGCAATATCTACTGATCAGTCATGCATTATTATTTAACTAGCCTTTTGGTCCTGAGACATGAAGACATTTTCTAAACCAATAAGCAAACGTTCCTGAATCTCAATAACAATTAAACTCGTGTCACTGCAGTAAGAAATCGCAAAATACTTCGATATTACATCAGCATCGCGCACGTCAGAAAACTAGTATCGATTATCTTGAGGATCGATGGCAAACGAGATCGTTTAGCGGCTCAATATTAGCATTGCGTAACCGGATTCGTCCGTTCAAGTCAGTAACATTGCGAATGGCGGTGTACATTTATTTATGTTTTTATTGGATGCAATCAACAATGCACCGGAGTTGAACTTGCAGTGCTAATTGTGCATTTGGGTAATTTTCGATTAAACTTTCATGTAGTTCGTGCATGTAATTCGCGCAACGAACAAAAATGTCAAGAGAGCACCTTGATACTGGCAGAGAAATTTTCATTGTCCGTCTGGGAATTGCGCATTGGAAATTATAGGCGACGTGAGGTACACGAGGGCAAGCCTCTTGACATTGAAATCGCCCCTAACAATCGAGAGATGCTGGGGGAAAAAAACACTAATAAAGCTTGGGGGCATGCAAATAAGCGTTTTCCATTTGATAGACTGAAAGCAATCAATCTTTAATTTGTTTGGTGCCAACTGCACATTGCATAAGGCTGATCTAAATCTGGAACGGTTTCTAGACTGCATCTGAGCTAAGTGTACATTATGCATATTGTCTACAAATTCGATTTAAAGCCTGCGCAATACGCTATGCGCATCCCTGCGAGGTGAGAGCACAAATTATGGGTAGAGATATTTTGGTCCAGTGGATCGTTTCCTGCCCATTTATACATTCTCGCAATATTGTTGATCACCGTCCGAATCTGAGAGTGGAGCAAGATTGCAAGTATTTTAACCCTTCACACGTTGAAATTCAAAATTTTACATAGCATGTTGTGGGCTCATTGATATTGGCCGGGGGTTGTTGAACCAGCATATGACCCCGATTTGATGTTCCGTTGACTATGAATATCCGTTTTAAATACCAGATTTACATGCAAGCATTAAAATATATGCAGCAACAATTGGTACAAATGATGGTCTTGTTGCAGCCTGTGATCTCGGAAGTATTCGTTAAGATTCACTGAGCATTTCGTCCCAAATCCTCTTCCACGATCTCAGATAATCAGATGTTGCCTTTAAAGTTTAAATACCAATGGAGGATGAATTTCCGTCACCGCCTTAATGGACATTTTTCCAGTAGCGTGCGACTGCGAACTCAGCTTAATGTTCGTACAGCGAACGAGTTTGATGATTTGATGACATCGTAAATGTCGGATAGAAAATTTTGTCGCATATTTGACGGTTTCTGTTTTTGTTTTCTTCCTCGTGCTAATGATCATCAAATGGATGAAAACTCTGAATGAGCAAAGAAAACTATTTTATGTTTCTAAATCTAAAATCCAGTGGCGCACGACACATCAGCGGAACTGCAGAACGAATTTGAAAAGTATTCAAATGTAATAAAATTCGTCGTAGAATTTTGTTTGACATTTTAGTTTTGTAGTTGTGCTTTTCAAATAACTATTTTTATAAATATAGAATCATTTCTGAACATGACCTAAAAAGATTTGTTTGAAACAGAGAATTACATTCTGAATCAATGACGCTGGAGAGTAGAGACTTTAGAGAGCGACAATTTAATAAATCAAGAAGATTTTTTTATTACTTTCAAAAGCTTTGATGTTTGAGGTGAGATTAAATTGTTACAAAAAGCATTCTTCATTTTTCATTTTTCATTTTGATTGAAATGCTTTCAAAATATTTAGTCTCTTAATATAGTGACTGTAAATATTACTTCAAAATACACTTAAATCGAGTTAAAAAAAAAAGAAGTGTTCTTTTAAAATTTATTTGGCTCAATCAGAAAACTCTTATTTTTAATAATAAGATAAAATAGGAATAATTGATATATTTTATATTCCTGGAGAAACTTCGAATCTGTAGAAACTGGAGAGCATAATTCAGTTAATTGAAATTACGGAGCACTGCGTAAATTGAGAGGTAAAAGAATTAATATTTCACTTCATATTATTCAATTTTTCAACTCAAGGAATCCGTTTTGGCTTGAGATCGACATCCGGGCGAACCATAAAAGTGTCTGAAATTCAGGTTGTCCTTTTACCGGGTACAAAAATATTGTGACAATTCGTAATGAGGAAACTCTTGCTGGACGCTGAGTTTGAATGCTCAGAGCATTAATCTGCGCTTGTTTTCATCTTGTCAGCAATAACTGCTTCTGCGAAACGGCTCAAACCATTAATCTATTTACGTAAAATCTCAACTGTCCATTAATACGTTTCGCTGCTTTTGTCACAGCCACCGTGAAAAATTCTAAATTAAAATGTTTCAAGTAACCTAATGGAATGCGCCTGCGGTAAGTTTTGTTAGTTCGTTATACTTATTAGTTTTATTGGTGAATTAAATTGTTAATGAATGTAATAAATACCCTGGACAGACGAGAACACTTAATCGAGTTAATGACGTCATAATGACGTAGCCCATCATAAATTACCCCATGTAAATTCTGAACTAACTTACAAATCTAACTGCTGTATCTCGATTAGACTCGATATACTGCTGTCAGCGTCGTACGTGTTACATACTAGTAAAATTTGTTATTATTGTTTAGCATGTATTATATAAGCTTGGTAAATAAATAAATAAATATTTGTACTACATTTCAGTAATCAGCTGTGAAATGTCATTTTGTTCTTTTTCGTGTTTAGAGACAAAAACTTCTTTATAGCAAATTTAATGCAAAATAGCGTAAGTTCTAACGTAACGCTATTGTAAAAAAATAATGTGACCGCTACTCGCGAATTCATTTTATGTTTACTTTACGCCAAATGTCAACAACTAATTCCATTCGGTGGCAGACGAAAATCCCGACTAGATTACGTAACGTCATTAACTCGATTAAGTGCTCTCGTCTGTCCGGGGTATAAGTCGACGAAAAAGTATGCTATATTAAGCAGAAGACTTCATGTTGGAAGAAAACCTGCGCGATGAGGTACGAGAAAATAGTTAAATACTAAAAGATGGTAAAACAAACAAACGAAGCAGATCTGAATAAAGTTCCTTTAGAATTCGCTATTTTAGCGCTTTTTGTTTCCCTGAACTGAAAATAATAATTTATAACTGAATAAATTTGCAGCGGGGGAAAAACCGCCGATGCTGCTAAAAAATATTTTTCCTGATTCCCGTGAAAGTTGGCTCTTCTCGGCTTGAATCTGTCCCACGCTCAGCTCCATTCTACGCCTCGGTCCAGGTTTTATCTCGGGAACATCGGGAAAATATTTGTGGCATCGCCGCCAGAGTTGTGCATTTGAATAGCTGCAAGTACCTGAAGTTATTACACCACCAACGGTAATTAATAATTTTCTCATTTTCCTTCTCGGTTACACAATCAACTGGCGAAGATAATTATCGCGGTCGTGCAGTTATTCAGAACAAAATGAAATTAATTCCTATTCGAGCCCTTCATCAAATTGAATTGAGCTCGTCGACGTATTCGGCGCAGGGATCATGAATCTTCCTTGGGTTCTTAGCATTCTAGACGCTGAGACACCGATTGCTACTCCGTCATTCAAGGTATTCATATTTGGTGGCTGTGTGATAAGCACCGAAAAGCGAGGATCTCCTTGCGAAGTGATACAATCAGCAGCTGTCTCTAACCGGGATCGGAGGCCTAATTTAATGCAATCATGTTCCTGGGGTCTTTAAACTTAGCCTGCACCCGAAAACACGAACAAAGGCGCTGTGAAAGATTTCTGAACTTACCAATTTAAATTTTCTGTTAACTATTCAGATGCTACGAATTACTTGAATGAAGATTTATGAGTTATCTCAAAACGAGATTAGAATTTAATTGGGCGCATTTATTTGAGCGGCCCGAAGTGACTGGATGAAGGGGGGCTCTAGCCCACTAAATTGCAGAGTGCACATCTGTTTATCCTCCCGCAAACTGGAGATTCCCCGTTCTGGAATGAATATGGATCTTGTTCGATGCAGCCGTCATTCATTGAAAACTCGTTTAATTTTCCCAACTAAACGCCAATTGTTCGCCATTGGCGGAGGATGCACCGCAAATGTGCATGCGAGTCTCCCGCGGACGCACTTTAACAAGGGCCGCAAGACCGAGAAAGCACCGACGACGATCATAGCTTGTGCAACATTTTCGTGAAATTTTCCTTAAAATTTTCTAAGAGCAAATACATCCGGAAGTAGATGGAGCTGCTCAAATCGGAACGGTACTTTGCTGAAATCAGTTCCTTTCGATGGTCTATTAACGTAATTGCTTACAATTTTCCTGTTTGGTTTTCAGGCCCCTCTGGTGAAGTCGCCCACTTGAATACGATCAGAAAAAATTTCGAGATCAGGATAAATACAAAAATGCAACCAGGAAGAAAGAAAATGAGCGAATTTGCTTAAGAAAAGTAAAAATTCTGATTTGCTCCAAGTGACTTGAGCCCGCTTTGGTCGCGGGCTCCATTATGAGCTTGCACGGGACCCATTCCATTGGAGCAGGTAAGCCGAGCTTATCACAAGCCAATGACGAAAAATTATTGCGCGACCGTAAATTCAGAATCACGCTCGCAAAAAGCAGTTTGACGTGTTGTTGTTGGTTGCGCAACTTCCAGTGACAACAAAAGATTTCGAGGATTACGTAAACGCGGCCACGCGGGCTCCGTTGCTCGGCAACAGGTAAAAGGTGCAGGGAGCGGCGTAGGATGGTAATTGCCAATTGGTAATGTATTTAAAGGCTACGAATGCAGAAGTGAATGCGCTCGTTTCGTATCGAATCGGATTTTCACACTTCAAAATTTCTAGGAAGAGGGAAAGCAGAAGGCCGCCAATGCAAAGTGGATTTGATTTGGAGCCCGGCCAACTGCATTTGCCCGATAATTAATCACCGATCCAAATAAATAACAACCCTTTCTTGTGTGACGGCTCTAGCCGTTCTGTGGTTCATCTGGATCATGGTCCGGGATCGTGCTGAAGCGAGTGGTGATTTTTGCGACATGAAGAGTGCCGTCGAAGCAATTTTACTGTTTCTGGGTAATATAAAATATTTTAATGTTCTTCAGGCACAACAACAATTCCAAAAATTAAGAATTAGTGTTGTAGATAAGGTTTGTGATATCTTTATGAGATATAAAACGGATGTATGTACATTGTACATCTCTAAAGAGAAATATACACGTTGGGGTGAGTCATCGTTATTACTAATCCACGGATGTTTACGATGTTGTTACTGTCGTCTATTTTTGTCGAAGGAATAAGAAAAGGAACATTTCTGCAGGGTATTGTCTAAGTGTTCTGATAAAAATAAAATTGGAATTAAATAAGTTTGATATTTTCGATAAAATGTCTGTTATGTTTTATTTTGCTCCTGCAAATTGTTTTTCAGCTTAATGAAAGCTTGATAACAGTAACAAATAGTCAAAACAAAAACTGCAACACGACATAGCAAGGACTTAAATTGCAACATGAAAAACAGAAAAAATAGGAAATCAACTTTAACATAATTATCGACATAGCGATTTTTAAATTATAATGAAAAGCATCAACTAAATTTTCTAGGAAATCAATATTTCCACATATTTCAATATGTGATGCAAAATCCATACAAAAAAATAAACCATTCTGTGGAAATAGGATAATAGTTATAATTGGGTAATAGGGAATAGGGAAATCAATTCAGTTGGCTAAACAAAATTTTTTATGTAGGTATTTAAAAAATGTGGAACGAATTTATTAATAACAAATTCGAGTCTCAGTCAGTGAACATGAAAGACACTTTTTGTAATACAATAGAGTTTTTATAAATGTATTATTTTGAGTGTGGTCGCTGCGAGTTTTGATAAACAATTCGAAATGAATTAATTAAAAAATTTATGCAAATAGAGCAGACGATTGATAATTCAAACAAATTGATTCAGCAGTGGAGTATATTTTTTCGGTTTCCTCAATTGAAATGAACCAATGGTGTCCTCTTTTTCATCTTTAGTCATGTTTTCCTAACGGATCCATTATTTTTCATGGCAAATATTTACATATAAGTATAGACCAATGAATCTAATACGGTTTATCATCAGCTCTTAATCAGCAATCAGCATCATCCATGTTCATCATTGTTCAATGAACAATGTTGCTTACACAATAACTCTTGAAATTATAATTTAAAAATTACGCAATGATTTTATTTAATGATGATTGTATTAAGAGCACAAAAGGGTTAAGAGCCAGTCTCGAAAAGCACCAAACCAATGAGCAAATTATAATTCCTGGATTAGCAAAAAATTGTTTATTTCAAACATCCTGATTATCGAATCTCAATTGCGTATCACTCTTACCAAATTCATAAGCAAATTATAATTGACATTGAGTTAATTGGTTGACAAATGAAAACATAAATTATGAACTTTTGAAAAATATTACTTGATTAAAAAGTATTTTATCAATATTTGCACAATCTGTTTGTCCCCATTTTGCAAGCATCTAGCATCCATAAAATGAGTCACACCCGAAAAAAAAACATACAGACTGTAAAGTGTACATTTTGCCAGGTTCAATTTCAATAAATGATGAACTAAATAAAGTATGTTGACTTTAATCGAGATATTCTCAAAGCGGAGAGCAACGCGACTGTACAGCATGGTTTTGACTTCGAGTTTGCGGTTGGTAAAGAGTTAATTAAAGTCTGTATTTTAGTTACTACTGGGTATGACCGTTTCAAGTCACATGCATCTCATGACATTATGTAGTATTATAACTTTTTTTCAATAAAACTTCACTGCATTGCAGCTGCACTTGCCTTCTGGATAGTACCTACATAGCAATGACTCCGCTCGATCGACTTTCAACACATGACGGAAAACGGGACAATAGTTTTAATGATTAAATTTTTAAAAGAACAATACTCTTAGACCAGCTGCATCAATAAAGTCACCTCAACCTTGAACAATCGTCGGTAATTACCGTGCACAAATGCATAAAATCCAGTGTGAAAGATTAAGTTTAGACGCGAACCCTACAAAATGGCCGTTATGCAATTCTAAATCGATTTTCTGGTTTATACCCGAAACACCTTTGCAAGCGTGAAGCAACTCAACCTGACATTTTCTATGTTTACAAAATGTGTTTATATTCCAAAGTTGTTTACATCATCCATGAATCTTGCCTCTTTACAGTGCTTTAACTAATCAAGAGGTCTCCATTAGTGCAAGGATGTGTGGAAATGCCTTCAAGATCTCACATCAAAGCTTATCGAGAAATGCTTGCCCGGATTGCGCCATTAACCCATCCGTGCGGATCTTGCGCATCGTACCATCATCTAGTAAAGTATCTAAATGAGGACAAATTTAGAAACCAGGAAGCAAATTCGAAATGATACAAGCATTCGTTAAAATGTTGAAATCGTTTGGCAAATGCAAATGATTTAAATAACTCGATGTTTCGGAGAGATGAGAACAAGTGGTCCCGAGTTCATTATCACGAAGACTTTTCGAGTTTTGAATTGCGTAGGAAATGTTGCTCCCTGTCCGGGTCCATGGCGGCGGTTTTGGTTACCCGAACTCGATTTAAATTTGGCTCGGACTATGTAAGTGTCAAATGGAAGGCGACAAGATCGGGGAATTTCACCGAAGATGACATCACGGGACGGGTAAAGCGATGGCCGCTCCAAAGACGCCGTCAAATACACTGTCGGCACGGAAAGGGATCTGGTAATTTGCTAGTTTTGTTTTTGTTTTGTCGGTCGAACACTAATCGGAGTGATTATCGACAATTACTCAATTTGTGCCACGGAATTGGATGACGCCTACTGGCTTTGCGAAGTGCACCAGAGCATCCTGCAGTTGGACCGTTAATGCATCGCTTCCCACAGTGGTGGAGGCGGACGGTACCGGGTGGCAATTGTCTACGAAGGGAAAACAACTTGACTCAGTGCACACGAAAGTGAAATGAGTCATGGAAGTTGAGTGAAAAAACCAGAAAGGATTATCTTATTCGGTGTTTTTTATTCGATAAAAAACAAAAAATTGCATGCACTTAGGCCTATTTTCAGCGTTAAGGTCAAGTACTATCGCAGCGGGATGCAGCCGCACTCCCCGGTGCTTTGGCACAACATCTATCAGCAATCACCATCCATCGAGTGGAAATAACCATTCGGTGTCGATTCGAATTATGAAAAACGAATTCATAATTGAAAGAGTTGCGATGTAGTAACTGTGGAGTAAAGTGCCGCTGTTGGGAGGCTTTTCAAGCGTCTTGAAAAAGAAAAAGATTATTTTCAGAAGCGCCCTCGAGGTCATAAGGCGATTCCATCTCATTTCCCAGTCTTGTATGGATTTACACGATTTCCCATTGATCTTCCCATACCAAAAGTGATTGTTCAACCTGTTTGGATCTTAATCCTTTAATGCAAATAATGTCCATAAAAATCATTATTATATTTTCATGGTTTTAAACAGATTAAAAAAAAATAAAAATTGATCTCCACTAAAAGTACTTTTTGTGAGGAGTTATGATGAAAGAGTTCAAAGAAAACGGTTTTCGGGATCATTAACCACACGTTCTCGGAAGCTAATTAGAAATGCAATTTTCACTCAGGGTCATTCTTCCACATCCAGATGTTAATTATTATCTTAGTTTCTTCTTAACTCTTTTGTTAAGTTTTATCGCTGGTTCTTATCTAATAATTAACGCAAATCTCTCGGCTTCTATTTGATGTTTAAATGCAAAGTAAAATTATGTGTAAAAAGTAATGTTATTGGAGCAGTACAAAATACGAATTACTTACTTTTTATGCATCAATAATGAGAACAACATCTAAAACCAGATTACGTCAGTCGAAACAAAATTTACTGCGTTCAGGTATCAAGCCATTAGTAGCTTTTTTGATTCCGCTAACAGCATTTGAAAAAATTCAGTTTTACAGAGTCATGGCTTTAAATTTAGTTTTAAAAATTAATAAACTCACAAAGAAAAACTACTTATAAAAAATTAGGAATTTCTTGTTGTGTCGTCAACAAAATTAGAGCTAAAATTAAGTTAGTTTCTTGTATGTACTTAACTCAAATGAGTACCGCAATTTCGGTTCTGTACATAGGAAAAAAAGAAGTTAACATCGTAGAAACTTGAACTGTGTTCAAGCAAAGTGGGACATTCCCTGAAACTTTATGGTTCTACAAAAATTCCAGTTACAATTAAACATTTCAAAAAGCATCTCAAAAACGCCGGAAAAAATTGTTGGAGTAAACTTAGTAATTTGAGAGAGAACAATTATTGATTCTTTTTTGCAGAAAACAATACATTAGGTCCAGTCCTAAATTGAGAAAATAAAAGAATAGGACTAAACAAAATTATACACAAGCCACGAGGATTCTCATCATGGCACAATTTCGAAGAGGACTGAAGTAATTGAGTTGGAGTTCAAGAGTTAAAAAAGTGTTTTTAATTTCCACTAAATCTTGTAAATTTAGATTAAAACAATTTGAAAAAAATTAAGCATTTTACTGGAATCAGTGAAGAAGTCTCGTTGATCCTGCATAATTCTGCACACACACACAAATGCAGTCATAACAACAAAGTTGAGAGTTTTACAAGTGGCTGCAAGGAACTTCAATATTGTTGCACTCTCCGCGGTAGAGTGACGCTAATCGGCTCAACATTTCTGCAATAATAAGCCTTCGTCAGGCAATTTTAATGAGCATCCGTCAATTGCAGAAAGCAATTAAGTTGTAAAAGGCGCTTAAAAAAAATTACAGTGTTGCTCCAGACAAAGAAAACTTTTCTGAAAATTCGAAATTTTTGAATTGTTTTGTCATTATCTTAATTGCAGGAAGAGGCTAAACAACAAATATGTATTGACAATTGCCACATTGCGACAATCAGGCTGCAATCGTGGAGCAAAAGTTTTGTGGCTGTTTTCGGGAATGTCGTGCTGATATTTCGAAGAAAAGGATTAAAATCCAATTCCATATCGATATTTGTAAAAAGTTTTAATATCATTCATTTTCTGTACAGTGAAATGATTTTCCTTCCATTTCATACATTTCTTTGCTGAAAGGACACCACAGAAGGAATTTAAAATTTAATATTTTATCTCTTGATGGTAATTTATTTCTTCCTTCTTTTGAAGTCGTTTTACAAAAGAATTCCATAAAACAGCATCGTCTTTGGAAAAATACAAACACGACAAAAAGAAACAATTTGCTACCGTAGAAGGGTTGAAAGTGAACTGGGAAAACATTTTTTTATTGAAGAGATTTAAAATTGAAAATGTTGAAATTTCACAAAGCAGATTACTTCACTACAACTTGATTGCGGGGATTCCCCCGAGAGAATTGATGAGTTTGAGAGTTTTGATGAATTCGGCGTCCTTACTTTCAATTAGTCCAAGGATTGCAGAGAGGGCTTGAAAAGAATTTTGCGATAATAACCTTCAAATATTCAATAGATGGGATTTGTCGACGCCATTAGCGGAAGGAAGGACTCGAGATGACCGCTCGATTGGTGCCACTCGCAGTGCTGATGGATTTTTGGTATCCTGAGCACGTAGACCGCGGCCACTGGCAACGGCCTGCGCTACCGGAGTATCAAGAGATTCTGGATTGGCTGAATCACATTAAAATTAATGACTCTTACCGTTTTAGGGTGACATTCTTATTTCCGACTTTGCTGAGTTTTCCCTTTTTGGACTGGTTTTTGGTGTCTTCACCATCTTCGCCGGAAGCGTTGCTCAGCTCCTCTTTTCCGCCGTACTTAGCGTTGTTATCCAGTTTCTGGTCACGTGTAAAACTACTTTTATGATTATGTGCACGTTCACTAGCCAACAATTTAGTGTTCTCATCACATGTCTCGCCGTTATTGCCGTTCAGATTAGCGGAGCCCATTGCTTCGGATGCTGCGGTCGGATTCAGGTTCAGATTCAGTTTCAAATTGCGCGGCGGCGAGGACTTCTCTTCAACAGGTAACATATAAGAGAGCATTTTGAAAGAGAATTTCACTTTCACTAGCCACCTCGAGATTTATTTTTGTTTGCCTTCTTGTCAACCGATCATTTATATTAATTTAAATAAAATCCACCCGCACGTCCGGTACGTAACACCGTCACGAACCGATTGCCGAAGACTCTCTCCACTGACAAAATTCAGGCAATTATGATAAACAAAAACAAAAACAATAACAGAAAATCACACACGCAAATACTTGACTCCTCGACACTCAAGTCGGAGTACATTAAATCGCGGCGACAGGACTCCTCCTGGCGAGCTTTCGCACGTCACCTGCACACCTGGTCGCGGTGCCACTGGTCCTGTCCGCACCGCCGGAATGGAGCGGTTCAATCACTGCTGCTATCGATTCGACCCGAGTCCGATTCGGCTCTCCAACTGACCGCCGCGGATTAACTTTTTGTCGCCGCGGTATATCGCGTCTTTTCCCAGTTGCGATTTGCACAGTTGATTCGAATTTTCGCACTCGCACTACTGGCCTCGCCTCGGCCCAGCTGGACTGCGGCACGGTGTAAATACGGATGTGCACACGTCGCACTCGCGACTCTCTTTAACGATCTGCGTCTGGTGGCGCGGCCGCGTTTGTTTTGTTTTTCTTTGGTCTGGTGGGCCGCTGCTAGCGAATGTATGTCTGCACTCCACAAAATAATAAGCGACCTCCGGGCACGACTGGCAAAGGTGACGTCGCTGCAATGGGCATGCGCCCCACTGACTCCCCCGACGCGGTACAAGCTTAAGCTCCAACTGAAAGCTCTTCGCTCACTTTTCGCTGCTCTGCCGTAGCCAACGACAACAGTGGCGAAGTGATGTCATCTGGAACTAAGAAAAATACATGAGATTAATTTCTCAACTCCTCAACTTCAACAGCCAGTGTCGGGGCCTTCCCCGAAAATTCCAAAACATGATACTACAGGAACTAGGTCAAATCAATAGCCACCCCCGAGTCGAGATTCCCTCCTCCTTGAGAGAGACCCCCCCCCCCCCCCCCCCCACCAAGTCGGAGCCGGTACGACTGTTACAAAGCTCTGCAAGACCGAGTGATATGATAAGGCACGAAACCCATTTCAACCCCATCATCTTTGCTCAAACGGAAATTAATTTCGTATGTAATCTCGATCAGATGTGTGGGTGGGGGTGGTGAATAAAATGGACTTCCAGTCCACAGAAAGAAGGGACAAATCGACAAGAAATTGCACTTAACTCGCAGACGTCCTTTTGCCTTTTGATGGTGGTTTAGATCTGAATTCGTAAACTAGAGATTTTTATAGGGGAAACCCCGGAAATCCTAGATTGCTCTAGACTAGATCGAAAGGAATGATAACTTTGCTCTGCTTTGATGCAGCAAATTTATTTTGTCGAAAGTAAATCTAAACTGAATTTTACCAACATTTAATTTTTACATAGTATTTGTTTAAAATTATAATTGCGTGTTGTTTGAAATGGAAAACATTAAATGCGTATAATGCGATCGAAAAAATGGAATAACAAACCTCCCTCAAAAATCGATTCAAGGTTGTCTCGATTGTGAGAAAACTTGAAACGTAACAACATTAGGATATGTCAAGATGGCATGAGAAGAAAACCACAAAAAAACAACTTTCTTGGCTGACATGAAACGAAAGTATTCATAACAAAACTAACCTGAGAACACCCCGAACCCCATCCTCCCTTGTGGGTTGTTGGGTTTTTTACCTTGTCATCGATACTGTCATCAGCAAATTTTTAAAATAAATCTTAAAAGTCCTGTCAAGAACATCAATCCCTGTGATATCCTTACAGAAGTGTAAGACGCCATCAGAAAGAAAGCTTATCATGAAATTCACAGAAAAGTTTATCTTTCATCCTTGGCCATTGAAGAACTTTATGTCAAGGACATGCGGTTTTATTCATCATAAAATGCACCTTCAAGGGTGCTCTCAAGTCACTAGAACAATAACCCCTACCAGCTGGAGGCATTCGAAATTCATGGCGACCTTTACGATAGGCATTATTTTGTTTTCCTTCATCCTGTGAATTTCGTTAAGATAAAAAAAAATAATAAAAATAAACTCTTAAAGGACATTCGCTGACTGTTGAAGTTGAGTCAAGGATTTGTGAAAAAAGGGTGAAAGTTATTCCAGGCCAAGTAATATTTCAGTTATTACAATTTATTGTATGAATTTCGTTATAATAAAATAGTTATTCTTGGTATTTATTTCAACTTCCTTCTCTGTTTTCTGTTTTATTTCCCTCACCATGACAGAGGAATGAACAGTATTTTTTAATGATACAAGACAAAAACACTTGTTCCTGTTCCATTCCATTTCGGTTTGCATCTCGCAACTGTTCAACATATTCTGACAACTTTCTAAGAATATTAGTTTTGTATAACTTTCTAAAAAAAGAAATTATTAAATTATAACTTCCCACTTCATTGTTTTCTGCTTCATAAGTTCTTCTTAAATAAGTGTTGACATTGATTAATGAGGTTCCGAGAATAATTAATGTTATAACATTAAACATCAAAACAGACTTGAGTGAAATACGAAGAACATAAATAATAAAATACAACCAGATAAATAATAGGACATCTTCATTTGAAAAGGAGACGTAACAGGTGATAATCTAAAAGGAGCTAGATTTTGATGATATAAACACTCTTAGAAATTATTATTGGTACATTTCAGATATTTTTAGAAATTTAATATACATAATTTCCAAATGTTTCAAATCATCAATTTTTGATTCTGTTTGATTTCAGTTTTACACATTCACTGCGGAATTCTGAGCGAATCCTTTTGCCATAGCTATTGTTTAACTAAAAACAAAAAAATCTATGATTAAATATAGACAATAAAACGTGATCATTTCCAACAGTGAAGTGAAGAGGAGCGATGAAGTGGAGATTAAAAAGGAGTGTGTTCGAGTTGGTTCGGTCGAGCGCGGCATTTGGCGATTTATCACGTCCATTTGGTTGACCAAGGATTAGCATATTGCATGCACGGCGACTATTTATATTTCTGAAATTCCACGTTCCGTTTATCATTAAGTCAGGCATTTTTCGAAATTTATGTCTCCTTTGCAATGCAAATATGGCCCACGAAGGGGTCAGTTGCATTTCGGTTGGGCAACGCGACGAAGGAAGGAAGTAAATTTGCAAATGGTACTTGTATAACAAATGTACTAGCGTGATGAATTGGGGGAGTGTGCCCTTCGGAAGGAAGCATACCAGACCGAGTACCCTAAAGAAAATTTCGAGTTTTAAAGATGATACAGATAAATTCTTAGAAAACAGGCAACATCTGGGGGAGAAATTTGGTCCCCTTTTCCGGTACACAGACAATGCACCTGCGATAAATAGAACTCAAACAGGACATACTATACACCAAAGATGTTCACTTTGTTTCGTTAAATAGATATCAACATTCAATAGACCCGGCTTTTTATCAAAAACTTTTGAAATTAAGTTTAGAGAACGTTTAACAAACTGAAATGAATCACTAAGTTTTTAGCACAACACTGTTGCATTGATTCAGAGGATGCCATCAATGTTATATGCGACACTTGGACCTAACCTTTTCGGAGCGTCCTTCAGGATAATGCTTTCCGCACGGTAAACTATTATTCTCGATGTAAAGCGAGATCTCAACTTGGTCAACACAGCTGTCTTCGTGTGAGACAACGCCAGAACTGAATCCCTGAATGAATGAGACAGCAGTGATGGTGTAATATGGTTGGCCTTGCACCCTACTGTACAGGGGAAATCTGGAAAATCGATAGTGGCAAGTGTAGCCATTTTAAAGGCATCCCCAGAGTATCTTCATGTGAAGGGTGCCATCCAAGAGAGGGTCTCTATGTTCTAGTTGGCAATGCTCAACGCGGACTTCTTGCACACCAAAGGACCATTTATATTTTGTGTTAATTGGATTGAGTTAATTCGTTCGTCTTCGAAGGACACGTTATCAACAGCAACCACTCGCAAATGAATTTTCTACAGTATAGCGCGGACAGATCAACTCATGTGAAGCTGCAGCATCATCATTATCGTTTAATAGTCAATTGCTGATAAGTCCATGGCTCTTTCAATTGCTCCGCGGGTGCAGGGAACTACTCCAATTTGGTGACGGCCGATGGGCGAACACGGTCCGAGATGAATTCGAACAGATTCCCATGTTTGCTTGGTCGATGTTTCATTGTTTGCCTACTACGAACAAAATGGCAGGACTTTTATATATTATAGTCTTGTTTACAATTATGGTTCAGACGCAAATGTCTTGACAAACATTTATTGTAAGAAATAAAAAGTACTGATTCCATTTTCTATCGATAAACGCAGTTCAATTAAAATAATTCTGCATTTTACATTAAACTCTTTAAAATTTAAATTGATTACATCTAATTTTCTTGTTAATAAAAAATAATTAAAAAAACCTTTTCATTTTCGATATAATTCTATAATTAGTAGCACTAATTAAATCAAAAACAATTAGTAGCAAATCTAGCTGTGTTTTGCAATCCCTTGTGCAAACCATCTTCAATTTCCCGTCGAAAACTTCATTTACACGGCGTAATTAATCGAGAGACTAAGGTGAGACCTTCAACGGACTTAGGGGAGGTGAAACGAGTTGAAAACTATGATAATTATATAAATTAGGTTCCGTCATGCAGAAAGCTTCCCGACGACCGACGGGTAAATGCTAGTCAAATAAGAAGGGTTGAAGTCATTTCAGCGAACTTTTAATAAGGGGTTTCATATATGCGCGCCTATTTATTATTTGTCCGCACACCCCACACCCGCACCTTCAGTGAGCTTTAATACGCTTCGATAGCCTTAGCTGTGGCTCTTTTGTGCGTCGTGATTTTTTTTTTATTCAGGCTTTCGCAAAAAGGTGTCTCTAAGTCTAATGTGTTCAACAGGATGCTGCATTGTGTACATAAGGGAAGTTGAAATCCACCTCTGCGTCCACGTTTAAGATTGCAAGCAAAAATAGTGAAACTAATTTTGAAATATATCGAACATTTTTAGATTCAGAAAACTGCTCCACCTCCCCTTAATAAATTTGGTTGATTCCTTCCAAAACATATTGACCAATGAATGATTACGGAATTGGTTAAGGAAGGAGAATTATTTTCAAACTATTATTGGATATATTAGGTATTAAATTAAATTATTACAAATCATTTTATAGGTCAAAAAAATTAAACTTTTTTACGTTAAAAAATATATTAGATGTTTTTTATAAATTCATTCGATTTTTTACACTTCTATTGGGGTTCAAACTTTTTGCAAAATAATAACATACTTTTAGAATATTTCTTTATTTATTTTTTATACTGTATATATAGTGGCAACTGCGTTCCATGCAAAAAAAATGTCAGATGCAAAGTTACCCCTCATCCTAAATTCTGATCCTTTTTTGAAAAGGGAAATTATTAACTAAGGGATAATGCCAAAACTAGGGTGAAGACAGACGCAACCATTTCGAAATAATGGAAATGGGTTTGCTACGTCAGCCAACTCTTGAGGATCATCTGGAAAATCAGGATCAAACCGATATTTTGTTTTCATTGTATGATCGAACTCAATATGCCATCTGAAAATAATTACGTATTCAATGTCAATGATGTCCTGTAATTGGTTCCCATTCGCAACAGCTGACATTTCTGTTATTTATTCTATAATCGTCCAGAATATATTTTAATATATATATAGTGCATGCGAAAAGTGAATAATTCTGAATTTTGTACGGGGCCGTTAACCGAAGCTGAGTATAATTCTTCTGCCTCCGCAAATTACGTTTTTTCTCAAGTAATACATAATTTGTGTTAATGCATTTCTAAGTATAGGAAAATAACAATAAGCTTTTCCTTTCATCCCTGCTCCGCTCCCATTCTATCCAACTCTATCAATTATAAACCACAGACTCAGATATGATCATAAAATTGCAGGAAGACGTCAGAGGAGTCATAAATGTAATGAACATTCCTGTTCACCTCATAATTTGCGTTTATGCCCACGCAGTCAATTCCCCAAATGAAGAGGTGAAATTTCTCTGTCGTAAATGATATGCCTGCTTTCCCTTCCAGGGGAAATAATCATTCACATCCTAAAAATAGTAGCGCCATTCAATTACCCGAAAGGGAATCAAAGAGGGAACAGATATGCCTGTCGGAAACGCCAACGAACAGATGCGAGACCAATCCGGACCCTGTCTTCTTAATCAATTAGGGGGAACACTGGCCGTATAAGATGAAATGTAGAAAAATTGCATTGGAATCGGAAGATGAAGATAAGCGGCTCCTAGGGCAACACAACGCTGTCCGGCTTGGATCCGCGGGGAAATGGCGCTCTCACGCATTCATGACGCGAATTTTTGCAATTTAAAGTGAATTACGAATGCAGAAAAAGTTGCTGTGACGTCTATGGATTTGTGAGTGCACCAAGTAGCAACACTGAAGAATACTTGTTCCACTGTTCCCTGTTGGACTTGGCTCAACCGAGGCCTAGAAACAGTGGCGAGTGCAAGCAGCGCATGCGCGAGTAGCTCATATGTCAAACGCGGCGAGTTCAGCCGCAATGGCCTTTTCATTTGGGCTAATTGGAACCAAGCCAAAGGCGAAATGCACTGATCAAGAGTGCAGATCGCGAAAACGAGTGCAATAAATAAACCCAGTGTGAAAACTACTGTCAGAATCCAGGCTTGTTTCCTGTGGTCTAATGCTAAACAAAGCCAACAGAATGGACAATTGCATTTTTGACTCAGCGTTGCAAAAGAGGCGCACAATGGTGCTACGGCCGCAATATAACAATAACAAGTATACAGTATACTATATAGGATTTTTGTACTCAAACAATTTGCAATACAAGAGAGGCTAATGGATAACTTTGGTGTCTTGAAACGTTCAAGGATCAGAAAGCCTCAACGATCTCTTTTCATTTTGATCATTTTGTCATCACCAAAAACTTCTGGTTTCCAGTTTCCGTTGACAATGATAACTATTCTTTACTATTTGAGACATTTTGACTTTTAGGACGAGTTTCACTGAAGACGAAGGCAATTCTGCTCCTGCCTAATGGTCTCCTACAAATTGAATTATTGTATCTCTTATAAACAGGGCACAGAAGTTTGTGCAAAACAATCCCAGTGAAATGAATTCCGGCGACACAATTCCTATTTCCAGAGCTCTTATCCTCACAAAAGCTCGAAACTACAGTTCAGAGAGAAACAATTATTGTTCCATGTTGTTTTCCTATGTAATCCAATGACCCGTTTTCTTTGGATCGTTTTGTCCAACAGAATGAGTTCCTCCCTCCTTCCAAACAGGAATATCAAAATTTCCTAAAGCAGTTTTATACAAGCAAGAAAATGAATTCCATTAAGTGAAGTTCCACACAACACGGTCCTGAGGATGTAAATAACCAACCCCTTCTCAGCTGCTTAGCGGCCCACTTGTTATGAATCGTACAAGGAAGCGAAGCTAACTGGGTCAAAACAAAGTCCTCAAAGAAGCTGTCGTCGGTCGTAAAAAGTTTCGTATACAATTTTTTGTTATACTAGCGCAGTAGAAACGTGATCACATTTCAAACGACGACGTAATAAATCTGTCGTCTGCATACTGAGATTTGAAGGTTGATAAGACTGATAAGGATGCTTGGCTAAGGAAGAACACGAGATTTACTGATATTTTATTGATTCGACTATATTTTAGGTTATTTTACAGACCTAATTATTTTTTGGAATTGCGCCGAAATTAGAAGAAATCTTAGCAGAAAATTATCCTGGAATTCAGTTACAAGAATATTATTTTGTAAAAAATGGAAGAAACCATTTCTTACAACATATAATATTTTCAACATCAGTAAACTTTCGATTGATGAATCGCTTGACATGCAAAATTTTGTAGTGATAAATTTTATCAGATCACGCTTTCACTGTCCGAAAAAAAAATGTGGAAGAGGTAAGAGGATGAAGAAACTGAAGATTTAAGCACGATAAATTAGCATTTTTTAGTACCAAGTTTTGAATCACTCTCGTTAATGTGGAAACATCGTTAAAAAGTAATGGAGACATTTTTCGGTAATAAGACGAATTGCATTCACCTTTAGCCTGTGACATCTAAATCCAGATTCACTAATATGTTTAATGCCCCGGAAAGACGAGAACACGTAATCGAGTTATTGACTTCATGTGATCTAGTGGGGTTTATCGTCTGCCACTGAACAGAATTAGTTGTTGACATTTGGTCAGCATATTTTCTTACAAGAATGCAAAGAAAATGAAAATGTATTTATATTCACGGTATTTGGCATTAAATAAACACCTTATTAATTTTTAGTACAACTATTCACTACTACGTGAACAGTAGGCGTTGACAGCAGCATATCGAGTTTGATCGGGTTACAGCAGGTAGATTTGTAAGTCGAGTTCGTATAGGAAACTTACATTATGACGTCTTTAACTCGATTAAGTGCTGTCGTTTGTCCGGGGTAAAACACGATCGTCCGAAATCACTTCCGGAAGAAAAGAAATAAAAAATAGTATTAATTCCGTGTTTTTTGATTTTGTTAAACTTAAAATCCTTGCTATCTTTCATAAGACTGTCTTGGGTATTAATAAGTTAGTTCATCTGATTGTGAGATTGCCACTACTGGCAAGTGGAACTCCAAAGGTCGGAAAGGCTTAGTTCCTCTCATAATTCAGAAGGAGCAACTCACAACAAGGTAAACGTTAAATTTTCCACGGATGATGGATCAAACCAATAACCGTAAAACCGTTAACCAGAAACAGTTTTTGCTGCTGCTTTTTCTAATGTTACTTGCGAATAATTTTTCCTAGTTAATATTGTTGAAATTTAAGAACGAATTATTATAACTGATTTCACAACAGATTAAATGAAAAATTGGATTTATCAGAACATGAATAACTTTGAATTTAATAACATTCGAAACGGTTAGTTGCCGCTACTTTTAGTTGCTACACTTTCCGCGTAGGTAATGAGCAAACGATTACCGCAAATGTTATCTAGCAACATTTAGCAGTTACTTCTAATAGTTCTCATCAGATCCAGACAACCGTGTTTTTTTTCAGAACAGGAACGAGAAGACAAACCGTTTGAGAAATCCAAGCAAGCTTTCGTTAATTTTCCGCAGAACGCATTAGACGAACTGGTTACAAGGGAAACCCTCTGAACTCTTTACGTCTGGTCAACTCTTGACGGGAAGTTTAACCGCAAAAAGATAATATTGTTGCAGTGCTTCAAATGTTCCTAGAATTGTTGTTTTTGTCTTCTTCCTTTCATGATTGCCGTTGAATGTTGATGTTCTGCCATTCGAGAAGTATTCAAGTGAAGCAATGATACAACTTTTCAGAAATATCTGCGTCCGACAAGAATCTTCAATTGTCGGAAGCCAACCGGAATTCAAAGGTGCCGTCACATAAAGTAATTGCAGCTAACATGAACGCATCCAGATAACAATCGTGTGCAGTGATTTCAAATTATAAAAAACAACATGTCCAAAAATGTTGAACAACGTGACTTCTTCCTTTATAAAACAACAACAACTATTTCGATTTCCTTTCAACGATTCTCATGTTTAACTGCTTTTGTAATTTAATTGTGTCTTCCGTGCACGATAGCATTTTACCCCGATTTAAATTACCCAAACACAATTGTCCAAGTGAGAATAACCGCGACCAGCATTTCAACTCTTTACTTGATAACAATAAAATTCATCATCGCCAGATTTTCAGTGCTTTTGCAATTGGAAAAAACTAAATAAATTAAGGAGAAGCAGAACTAAGGGATCTTGTTATTTCGTGACGATCAAATCATCTTGATTTCTGCAAATTTTGCGATTTGTTTGCGTGAATCGTCAAGCCTCGTTAGCCTTCGGTTGCATGGATGGAAGTTAATTACACGCGAATTAACTTTTTAATTAGATCAAAATTGTGTAATTTGATCGAGTGAATTTATCCGGCGCTTTGGACTTTCGTTTTTTTTTTCATTTATGTTACATGAGTAATTGATCGAAATTTAAATGGAATCGAACCAATAATGGAGACAATTGTAATTCCAAATGCATGTGGGATGTGGAATGTAACCAGGTGAGGTTGCATGACCGACGGCTTTATTCATCACACAAAACAGATTTCTATTGTCGAGGAGCTACAATTGCTCCACCATCGTCATCGAATGGAGTCATTGTGAACTAGACAAAAGTTCAGCAATTTCTTTCTGCACTGTTGCTAATTTCACAATAAGGAAATGGATTTTACTTACGATTGTTTTCCCTTTCATCCACTGGATTGTCGTCTCGCACCGGCATTCGTTTTTTAGCATTGTGCCACGGTTTTTTGACGGTACTTAGCAACACTGATTAACAAATCATAGAAGCTTTTAATGTGCATAGCAGTGATTCAAAAACTTTTTGAGCGCGTTGACAATGCATTACCCAAGCTAAGAATTTTGAGTTACGGTCAAAAACCCTTGCAAATCGAAAATCGGTTACCTATACCATAATTGAAAAAATTCCTTTTTTCTAAATTTTTTTTCGAAGAAAAGTTAGTGAAAAAATTCTTTTGTACAGAATTCTATTTTAAGCCACATTTCAAAAGAAATGTCGAAGATAAATATCATGCCAAATTGGAAAAATATTCAACAATACATAACAGAATAGAAAAATGAAAATTGATTCCATAGTTGTGTTGACAATTAAATCTATCAATGGATTAAATCTCAGGAGAAAGAAATGTAAAAGATTTGCACATTTAGAAGTTCACATCTTGTTGCTTCAGTGCCTCATTTTTCTCTAAAAAAAATTGCTGCTTGAAGTCAATGTATTCCAAGAAATTGCTCTCAATTTGGAAGGCAAATTTTCATTTATTTTTCAACATAGATGGGAATGAATTTCTAGATGGATAGAAAATAAAAATAACTAAAAATAACTTTTTGTTTTCTGAAATTTTTTACAATTGTGAAAATCACTTAAAAGAAATATTTCTTTATTTTTTTGGAAAATCTTCTGTAGAAAAACAAAATAATTTTCTTTTTTCAGTACATTTTCAGAAAAGTTTTACATATGTAACTCAGTAACTGAAAATGTTTGTTTTATTTTTTTATGAAAAATGAAAAAACCACTGTCCACTTCAGGATTCGAACGACGACCTTCAGCACGAGAGACCTACGCCCTTTTTTGCTTGTAAAATTTGTTTATTATCTCCTTTATTATCTACACCTTTTCTTATTACTTATTTTTACTAAAAATAAACATTTAGATTCTCTTTGTACCTATACATTTTATTCTAACTGACTGCAGAAAAATAGTTTTGTAAGTCTACTGTCTAAGTTTGTATCTTTTTTCTTTTTGTTATATCATTTGTTTTACCATTACATTTTCCTTTCTTTTCTCTTTATAATTTTCTCTGCTCTTTCGAAAGATGAGAACGAAGTCAAACTCATCTTTTTTCTGAGGTATTGAAATAGAAGGCAATTATTGCGAATTTTTCAATCATTTTCACGGGATACAAGATTTTTCTTTGACTAGTGAAAACTCGCGAAAAACTAGTTTTCCCAGAGATGAGACCTAGCTAGAAGAATCTTTTACCCCAAAAACTCCTGTTCTGAAACCTTTGTCGAAGTCCTTAGAGCTACTTCCTAGAACGCGATCTACGCTACTGAGCCTCAACACGGATCCCCGTTTTCCATCATGAGAAAATCTGTCCAATTACAACATTACATGCATCCATCGATCGTCTAAAAGCAACTGGAACGGCGCAAGGCTCTCCTTCTTCCGCCTCGAGTTTCAATTCACATCTGTTGCAACATTGGCAATATCCAGATGCAGGTATCGATAACGCGTCATCCGTAGCGTGAGGAATCGGACTTGAAACCGTTTGAATGAAATTTGAGTTGTTGCCGAGTGAAAAGAAAGGGAAACACTCGAGCGTAAGATTTTCACGAAGAAATTTGAAAAAAAAAAAACAAAGCAAAACAAAACAAACCATAACAACACCAAAACAGCAACAATGTCACAATGTACTTCGACTTGTTGCAACTTTCTTTTTAATTTGCCGAAGAGTTCACTTGCTGCTGCTTCCTCCTCCCACTGCATCGGCCCGTTATAGTCATCGATATTGATATCGCAAGTAGCAAGTTACAAACGCATCGCACTCCTCACTGTATTGAATTCACAGCTGGGATTCCGGCTCCCGGGTCATTGTGTACCTTGCAACTTCCGACAGAAATGGAGAAATGCAAATTGTGTGCTGCACAATTGCAATGCATTACACATTCTGTGGCTTTACGGATTTTTCCGCACAATACAATTCCTTCATTAAAATTTTCAACCGCATTTTCACACATCATTTTCTCTCTATCCGCAATAATTCACTTGATGTCATTTTAACACTGGAAAAGCGGAAAATTATTTTATGGACCTAAATCGATGGTGGGAAATTTATTATTAACGGAAATTAATGCTGTATTGTATGCATTCCAATTTCCATTAAGGATCATATGCTTGCCAATACTTCATTCCCATTCGATTCGGTACCATGATATCAATATTGAAAATCTTATTATTATATAAAATAAAATAAAGACAAGTCCTGAGTGACAGGCTCATCAACGCTAAGACTCTTGAACCTAAAAAGCTAAAATTTTGCACTGAGGTTCCATTTATGATGTAGACAAGGAATAAGTAAGGATTTTTTGAAATGTCACCCCTAGGGTGATAAAATAGGGGATGCAAGTTTGTATGAAAATCTGCCATTTTTGAAGTAAAAAATTCATAAAAATTAGTATTTGTCCTTGTGTTAAAAATAAAGAAACAGCTGTACTGAGATTTTTTGAAATTCCATTCCTAAGGGGGTAAAACGAGAGATAAAATAGGGGATGAAAGTTTGTATGAAAATTCCACTAACCAACTATATGTAATAGACGTCGCTTTTGGGGGTTCTTTTTTTTCAGTCTGCAAAATATACAGACAGTGTACCCTTACACAAGAAAACCGAATAATTTCAAACGATTCTTTTTAGACGCAACACTAAGTAAATACTAAAAATAATATAATTCCAAATAAAAAGCGCAGGAATATAGACGGGGACGGGCGAAGTAGGATATTTACTAGTTAACAATAGTCAATAACTATTAAGTTGTCTTTAAATTCCGGATCCATTTTAAGTGGAAATAGTGGAGTTTAAAGCGATTTTTCTTTCGTTTCCCCTCACCTGCATTAACTCCTTTTATTTTGTTATCTTTAGCAAATTTAGACCATTTTTTAGACCATTTACACCATTTGTAAACTTCGTCCAGGTGCCCAAATCTGTCTTGTGGAATTCGTTTGCAAACAATTTTATATTGTGTTTTTGATGACTTCTGTGTTTTCTGTTATATTAAATTGATATGGTTACTCAATAATAATAATAGGTACTAATATTGTTTGATTTAATTTTAATTACGGTTTTGTAGGAGCTTTTCTAAAATTTTGAATACGTTGAAAGTAATTAATCTAAAAAGTGTTTTCTACATTCGACGTCCATCGAACAATTTTTCGAATAATCCACATTATGATTTTAGTTTTGGTTTGAAATTCTCAACCCCTTGAAATGGAGACAATTTTAATGAAATACTCGATTGAGTTTGCGTAGAAATATCCTGGGTATTTGTGGTTCCAGAAGTGTTCTTCTATTGGGAGACACAAGCCCAAAGATTAACCGCCAACAGCAAAACTTCGGCTCCGAACTGATCGAAATACTTTCAGGGTTCAATACCTGTTGCGGTTGATTTGCTCTGAGCCACTTCGATTCCTCGGTTGGCTGATTTGGCCCGGAGCCATGCCCTTTAGGTAAACATTCCCGATGCGACTCGCTCGCAGATCCGCCATCAGGCTATAATAACCTTCACTTTTCCGTCGATCGCGATGTGGAGACTTCATGTAGAATAGATTCTCTCGGTTTTATTGCCTCCTTAAAAGCACAAGAAATCACCGTGACCTTTACGATTAATGCCAACTAAAATTCATTGGGAAAATCGATTAGAAATCCGATTTGCGACAGTTAGAGTTACGACAGCTGTCGTAATAAGATTTGCATACAGTGTGTGTATTGATCCGGAGAACGCTCCTTGAAAATTATCCAATAATAAAAAGCCCACTTTGGGAATGTTATGCACACCGAAGACCGCCCCCCCCCCCCACACCCCCACTCATCATCCATTGCAAAGGTCGTGGCTTTGCTCCATCAATGAATGCATTTCTATATGTACTGCAATTACGTGGGAAATACCCCTAGAGGAAAATTTAGAGCATGGTTTTCAGTTGCCGTGTTTAATATCGCAACGGAAATGTGAAAGGCTATTGGTGCGTAATACCGTTATTTCAATATTATTCCCAGGTGGTCTCATCATGGAAATGCAACACACGCAGTTCTTTAAGTCGCATACAAGCTTAAATAAATTGCGTATGGAAAATGTTTGTGGAAATCAATATTCGAAAAATAAACGGACGAACATCAAAGATCACTTTGTAGAAATTTTAGTCACGTATTATTTTTTAATGAGGCGGAAATAACCGCGTGTGTCTGCGAAGTATCCATTTTGGATACAAACAAAAACAATATGCTTCAAAGAAAAACAATTATTCCTGGTCTGATTTCCATTTCATATTTATCCTGATGAGTTTATTTGATAAAAACACTAATTTGAGACTTGAGTGCAATGAAAAGTAATTACAAGCGATTCGTTAATGATTATTTTTTTTTAAAAAAATTGGTTTTGATAAAATGAGTTAATTTTGATGTGAATTATGGCTTTTAAAAAGATGATTTTCTTATAGAAAGAATTTATTAGGAAAGTCTTTAATTTTCTATATTTTCAAACTTTTTATTATTTTTCGTAACACTTTCTTGTTTCAGCTTTAAGCTGACATTTTCAAAATAATAATTGCTATAAATCCAAAAATCGCATTAGAGAAAAATGAAGAACAATATTTTCAAATTTGTAAAATATGTAAAATAATTCCAAAGGACAATTTCGATTGAGAATACAGGAATCCTTGTACACTTGCAGTAGAGTCATCAAATAGGAATAGCGCCTCTACAAATTAGGGACTGATGGGAATAACCCCCAAAAAAACTATATCTAAAGAGTGAATCTCTTAAATTGGCTCACAGAAGTTCCAATGCAGAAAATGAAATCATAAAAAAAATTAAGTTTAATGCAATTGTTATAAGTTTAAAATTAATTATGAACAATTTTTTAATGACATACAATAGGTAGGTACATATATTAGAATGTAACAACATGTTACTCAAAATAGTTACGTGAAAAAAGAACCGTATTTGTTGGTATTTCAGGTAATGTTACTTTTATAACAAGAATATTGGGTTTCTTGATCAATAACAATAGCGAAAACCATTCACATTAACTTATAACGTTACTGATTGTGAGTTCAACCTGTTCGTTGATACATTGTGAATTTTTCGAATTTTGATATGCTTTATATTAACTTCACTCCATGAAAATTAGACGATTTTGAAAATCACAATATATAGGTACTTAATATTACCATGTTCTATATCAAAATAAAGGTTTCTAAAATCTTAAGAAAATGATTCTGGTTTGAACTTTCTAGATAAAGTAGTTTCTGATTTATAGCCTTTTGAATATATCAGGTTGATGAAAATTTTTCGATTTTTTTGAATAAAAAAAATTCTAGATGCCAAACTAATTTTTGACCTAACTTTAAATTATTGAAAAATGTGTTTACTAACATTATTATACATAAAATAAAAAAAACAAAAAATATAAATATATGTATTTTGAGATTTTCAAAAATAATTATTAATAATCGCTTGCGTCCATATTGCGTCACATATTTTCGTTTGTAATTTTTTCTAAAATTTCAAGTGCTTTCCTACGAAAAATCAGCCATTATCATTTGAAAATGTAACTGCGAGAGCCATCTATCTTTCAGAAAGTTAATACCGTTGAAAAAAAGATTTTCAATTTTTAGCGTAGCATCAGATGTTTTGCACTAAATACCACTCGTAAAGTAAAAAGAATCTAAGTACAAATAACTTTTTATAAAAATGGCCATTGTTCAAAGTATTTTAATAAAATAAATGTATCAAAATTCAAAATCGATTGAAGTTTATAAATTTTTCTGTAAGATGACAGCAGCAGCGTAGCGAACAATGAACTTTGCGGAATTTGAACCAGTTTTAGGATGGGGATTGTGTTTTATTTACTTTTTATATATACCAAATAACAATTCGAATTAAAACCATTTTAAATTCTCTGCACACGTCGTTGATAGTAAAGTAGTGCAATAACAAATTACAATCAGTCATCCCCTCCTCCCAAAAGATTATGCTGACAGTTTAGATTCATGCCCCCCAGTCGCAGTCACTCCCAAATCGTATGAAACTTTCTGTGTGTCATCTCAAAGTGAACGTTAACCATTGCGTGCAGTTTGTAATCGTCACCATTTTCCGCGCGGCGCTGAGTGCAGTAATATATCAATTTGACGTTCGTTTGGCTGACAGTGTTTACAACGAAGTTTTTTACAGTGCTTGCTTCTAGTTCTTATCCAAAATCAAATTGCGGTAAGTCGATTCTATTGCAAATACTCTGTGGTTTTTTTTCGGGCTCTCTGTGAAATTGGTGCAAAATTTCCTTGTCCTTTCAGTAGTTGTAACCGACCAGCGCCAGTTTACTTCCATTTATGGAAATTCTCAGCTCGCGAAATTGGACCCATCCATATCTGGGGTGTGTGCAAACTTAACGCGATCGCTGGGGACTGAGTCATCGGCGAGTGCATTTCGTGAAAACGAAAAGGCCTCGTTTAGTTTACACAAAATGTCGATTTTCACTGATGAAATCTCTTTGTTTTGAACAATTACTGGCGGCGAAATTAAATTGATTGTGGTACAACGTGCAAAGCCCAAGTCCCACAAACGAGTCATTGGCCTTTCCCGTCCGTCCCTTGACGTCAGTCAACCAGTCAGGGCAGATGTTGGGTGGAATTGTTTTGAAGCAAAACTGTTTGGTCTTCAACAGCTGCGCCCGCTGTCCTGTGTTCCGAAATCAAGTGTGAAATTCTTAATTTACTGTCTTCAACAAAACTGTGTTAGTTGTAATAGATCTTGCCCAATTGAATTCAGAATTAGACGTAATTCCGACATGTAAACATGTATGTTTTTCCACTTCCAGAACATGTCGTCCAGAAAGACAGCAGGTCGTCGTGCGAACACCAAAAAACGTGCCCAGCGCGCCACATCGAATGTGTTCGCAATGTTCGATCAAGCACAAATTGCCGAATTCAAGGAGGCCTTCAATATGATCGACCAGAATCGGGATGGATTTGTCGAAAAAGAGGATCTGCACGATATGCTGGCATCGCTCGGCAAAAATCCAACGGACGAGTACTTGGAAGCAATGATGAACGAGGCCCCGGGACCAATAAACTTCACCATGTTTCTCACATTGTTCGGGGAACGTCTGCAAGGTACCGATCCCGAAGATGTAATCAAGAATGCATTCGGCTGCTTTGATGAAGATAACAACGGAGTCATTTCTGAGGAACGTCTGCGTGAATTGCTCACCACTATGGGGGATCGTTTCACAGACGAAGATGTAAGAGATTTCGTAAATTCATTGTTGTCACCACGTTGAAGTTTCCAATTCTAGGTGGATGAAATGTATCGTGAGGCCCCGATTAAAAATGGACTTTTCGATTACATAGAATTCACGAGAATCTTGAAGCATGGCGCAAAAGACAAGGACGAACAGTAGATTGCGACAAACTTTCATTCGGAACCTGAGTGAAAGTATTTTCGTGACTATTGCTACACAAATCCAGGCACGATACCGATAACTGCGGCAAATGAAGTTTTTGACATTTTCCGAAGGACTTTGGGTCGCTGATCGCGGGAAAAATAATAAAAAAAAAATTGCAGATGAACCGTTTACGAGATATCCTTTGTAAAAGATCGGTTCACTTTTATAACAAAATCCTTTATTATTTTTTCCGTTATCAGTGACCTTAAATCCTTAAATTTCGAAAATTTGAACTGCCGCAGTTATCGATATCATCCCCAAATCCACTTCAATAAAACTAATAACTATTTTTCAAGTGACCAGAGCTAAGGGCAATGTATACTTATATTAATTACGAATTCAAAAAGTTTTGGTATTAACCCAAGTAATTGTATTATAAATTTGTTAATTAAAACACAATTTGTACTACAAAATTTTTGTTCTAAAAGGTTTACTTTACTCCGATTTGAATACACTCCACAAAGGATGGCACTCATTCGATATTTTGCTCCTTTACATTATGCCTAACTGTGACGGTCTTAAGACATCTTAATGTTCTTCGTTAAACTTAGCTTAATTTTGATTAAGTAGCTGTCACATCTTGAGTTCAACTATAATGATCTTAAGTCAACTTGGGCAAATGTAAACAAAGTGTCATTTGTTAAGGCGTTATTTTTTGCAATTTTCTAATCAACATTCACTTCCGACAGAACTTTTAACGTATTCATTCCAATCATTTCACATCATGTCGACAACCATTCATGCTTAAGTTGCTTAAGATTTGTACCGAGGTCGAAGAGCGCAGGAGATCTAACGGAGAGCGTACACTCAATTCTTGACGAGAATTTTTAAACTTAACGAACATGGACTTAAGACCGCCTACAGTTAAGGCCCAACCAAAATGTACATAAGAATACGTACGTAATTGAACGAACGTAAGCTTTTGTATGTCATGAAAATTGCAGCAACCTATTTATATTTTTATAATTTTCCTTCAATAACAATTTTATATGAATAAATTTAAGTCGATCCTCTCCACCATTCTTTTAACTATATTCTTTTTTTTCCATTTCAAAAAACGTTGTTCTTTTAGCTGTAAAAATTAAAAACCGTTTTTGCAGACTCCTTATTAATCAAAATCAATTTAATAATTTATCGGTTCAATGAAATGTTAATGTGATAAATTTGGAGAGAATCTGATGTTCAACTGGATGGTCTCAGAACCAAGTTTAAGGTGCCCCTACACGTAAAGGCTTCCCAATTTAAAAAACACTTGCATCATTATATACACATATATTAAATAACTTTATTCCAATTTTTACAGGATAAATAAACAAAATGATCTACATATATACAACAAAATTCTCACAAATAATACAAGCGCACTTTTCTAATAACTTTAAACAATATCCACGAAGAGTCCCAGTTCGATGGAATTTCTAACACATTTGGCTTCCGTGTGCGAAAGTTTTGCGCACGGACATTTCATAAATATGCAGTAGAGGGGATAATTTACAGCTAGAAGAATGAAAATGTTTCTAACTAAAAATTGAACATCATCTGAAATGTCCCAAGGGCCAGCACGAATAATTCATCGCACAGATATGCCATTGATGGTGATTACGTTGCTCGCTGTCGGTTCCGGCTCGTACACTTCGTCGTTCGTCCTCATCTCGTATGGGGCATCATAGTACTGCTCGTTGGGTATTTGATCGTAAATGTTTTCTGGGGTAAATGCATACAGTGAGAAATGTACAGAAAAATTTCAGATTTTTCATACCTGCTCTTCCATTGTGATTGACTGCTCCTCGCCGATTCGGCTGCTGGAAGGTGTTGAATGTGGCAGGATTTGTAATATCTGTCTGATGAAGTCTATTGCTGGCGTCCAGTGTAGAATATGACATTACCGCTGCATTTCTATCTTCTTTCGATTCTGCTGCTTGAACATTTTCTGTATTTTTTACCGGTCTCGCTTTGTTCCGATGGAGGAAGATAAGACCAATTATAATCAAAAGGATAATAATGATGGTGGCTCCGATAGCAATGCCAGTGCCCAATCCTGAACCTTCCTGTGCCTCGTTGGCAGCAAGCTCACATCGTGGCTCATCTCCACTCCATTTGCCATCCTCCAAACATTTCCGCAAGTACTGTCCAATGCGATTGAAATTCGGGATGCAGTGATACTCAGCAGAACCACCATACGTGGTTGATTCATTGATGACTATCACCCGACCGTTCTCTATAGGCAGTGGCCGACCACACTCAATGGCTAAAACATAAAGATTATATCGCAATCGGTTACAACACAGCATAATACTTCTGTGGGAATACTTACGTTTGCAGATTGGTGACTTTCCAGTCCATTGTCCATTCTTCAGACAACTTCGAGTGTCGTTGCCAATTAAAAAGCGTCCTTTCGGACACGAGAATTTGGCAATTGCTCCGACTGCTCGCGTTCCCGAATCGATTATTACGTTTTCGTCTGCATCTGGTTCATTGCAGGTGATTTCCTTGCAAACTGGAGTCTCATGACTCCAAGTTCCATCCTCTAGACACAGTCTCCGTGAAACGCCGTCCAATTTGAAATTGTTTTTGCATTCGTACAAGGCAGCAGCTCCATAGTACGTAGCGTTTGTGGCCAAAGTGAGCCGACCATTCGCAATATTCGGCGGTGATCCACACTCCACATCTAGTGAGATTGTATTTAGTTTTTATAGTCATAATATAGAAAGTGTTGTTCCATACAAACGCATTCTGGAACGAGTCCGCTCCACTGGCCATTCTCCTCGCACGTAACCAAGGGGTCTCCTATGATTTTGTAGCCCCTTTCACAACGGTACTTAGCTAAGGCTCCGACCCTGTGAATCAATTACTTTTTAAAGTTCTATTTTTGCTACTTGTTTTCATACTTGTAAGTCTGAACACTATTCGGTGCTGTCTCTGCAGTTCTTATCAAGGTTCGTCCGTACATTCGATCGTTTCCAGTTACGGATAAAATGCTGTGAGGGGCGAGAACAGGTTCGGGGCATCTTATTTCTATAACAGAAGATTTCGATGTTGAAGACTGTAATCGCCTTATACTATCGGATAATACCTTCGCATTTGGGAGAAACATCGCTCCACAGGCCTGACTCCAAGCAAACTCGTTTGGAAACTCCGTTTAACTTGTGCGTATTAGAGCATGTGAATGTCACTTCCGACCCTATATAACTAGTATTTTGTAAATATTTATGTGTTCCATATGGAATAGGAGTTAGAGGACCGCAATCGATATCTGGAAAAAACATATAACAAGAAATTCGCACAATTAAGTGGATTTTTTATTTACATTCACAGAAGGGCGCTTCCCCGCTCCATTCTCCGGATTCCAAGCATTCAAGCACTGGTGACCCTCGAAGGACATGTCCAGGATCACAGTGATATCGAATTGTGGAGTGTACATTGTAGTCGTACCCTAAAACATAGGATCCTGGCGGAACGTGCGGAGTATCGCAAGTGATCAGTTCACAAATGGGAGCATCTCCAGACCATTTCCCTTCCTTCGTGCAGGAAAGCTCTCCAGAGCCTACGAGCCAATGATCTTCATCGCATTGATACTTAACAATTGATCCAACAGTGGTAGAGTCATTGACGAGAAGAGCACTGCCACGATCAGGGCGAGCTGGAGCTCCACAGTCCACAAATCTGCATGTCGGGGATTTACCTGACCATTCTCCACCAAGGCCACATGAGATTATCTAAAGTATACAGTACGTTTAGATGATGAGGCCAAAAATATTCAGTGGTGCACTTACCGGCTCGCCCACCATAACATATCCCGTTTCACACACGTACAAAGCAGTAGATCCTGCGCGTTTGTTCGTCACTTTGACCTGACCACCGAATATACTGGGTGGCTCTGGACACCAGTCCACTAAGCATTCGGGTTGGCTTCCTGACCATCCATTCAATTCGCATGTTCTGTTCTCATTCCCTATCAACGTGTAGTTCTCGTGGCAACTGTAAGTCGCCTGAACATTGAATGTGGATCTGTTGCCAGGAAGAGTTATTGTACCGTGTTCCAGACGTGGCAGAGGTCCACAGTCTACAACTATTAAAACGAATTGTTCGTTAATCTCACAAATCCTGCATGACGATGAACTTACACTTGCACACGGGTGCACGATGACTCCAGATACCGTCCTTAGTGCAAGTGCGCTTGCTTTCCCCAATCAGTGCATGTCCCGGAGGACACAGGTATGTAATTTCGCTACCAATGGAGTAGTTTCTACCCTGGACAGTTGTATTTTGCAGTGAGTCTGGCGATCCGCAAGACAAGGGCGCTGCAAAATGATATTTAGTTGAAATAAGACACGAACTCAAACGTGGGATAACTTACCGTGCTGGCAAATGAAATGCAAATAATCCAGATTGCATCCGACATCATTCCAAAGCCAGTTTCGACCACCGTCGAGGACAACGCAATTCTGCTCCCCATTATAGTTGTTTGGCTGATCCTTGCCCCAAGCGGGCTTCAAAACCAGATTACCTAAAAAAACAAATTAAGAACTTTATTACGTCTCGCAATTGTAATTAAGCAAGTTTTCTAGCTCCCATTGCAAAAGTCACATGCAGATCTTGTTGGTTTTGAAATCCTTGATCTTCACTATATGCAGCGAAAGCGCCAGAAAATCTACATTTTTCTAACTTTTTTTTTTTGGTTCGAGTCCGGAGTTTTGCAAAATTCCCAGGGCTCAGTTGTACTTTTTTTTTTATTTCCGTAGGATGTGAATCTGTAGTGAAATTACAACTGTAACAAAGTACAGTTACTCCCTGTTTAATTACTAGTGCTTTTACTTAGTCATAATAAAAAGTCTGCTTCACTTGCGTGAATAGAGACGCAAAAAGAAAAATAAAACTTTGCCAAGAGCCGCACGACACATCTTTATTTGATTCTGTTGATTAAAATTGCGATTCATGGGAATCTCTCACCTGAATGGCAAGCGGAGGAAACGAGTCGCTGCATTGTCTAATCGCAATTATGTTAATTATGGGACCGGGGATTAAAGATAGATGGCCTTCCACACTTCTCGCGATTTTGAACAAGTCTAGGGTTCCGCGCATGTCGAGAAAGTTACTCTTTCCAACCTTTTTATTTTCTCACTTTTCGCTTGTGCGGCAATTGGAATTTTTCTAGTCATTGTAATTCCCATGCTAAATGGACATTTTAAATGCAGACAAGAACAATTCGCCACCAAGACGAGCTTTCTCAGCGATCGTAATGGCTGTTGTCGATTTCCATTTTTGTTTTTCTTTTTACAGCAAACGAAATGGAGTTATTGCTCTAAAAGTTGATACTTAGCGTAAATCCCCGTTTTTAACAATAGTTTAGCAATAATTTAGAAATTCTTTAGCGAAAGCCAGAGCCAATGAGCTGGAAGAAAAATTACTTTAACAGTTCAATTTTTCTTGCGTAACTCAACAAACACTTGAATACAATCAGAGGCGTGCTTTTTCTGAACTCAATTAACTGAGTTGTGTTGCATTATGAAACGATTAATTACATCGTCTTTTTTAAACAATTTTCCTGCCAATTAAATTCTAATTACAGTCTCGCATACCGTTTACCCATTTCCACACTCGAGAAGTGATTCCAGGCTCCTTTTGTGCTCCGATCCAAACAAGTTGAGTTTTCAGGTCGGATTTCCTTCTTTCCAATTCAGAAAGAATGTAATCACTTGTGGCGCCCCGAAAATCGTGGATAAGATCACCTCCTAAAATCAAGCCCCAATCAAACAATTATGTAAGCTGCATATAAGAAAAATTGTCTAACCATTTTGTTTGCAAGTCTTTTGTGCTTTCTCAAAACTTTCACCTCTGGTAACATGGAATTCGAAGCAGGTCTTTGAAAAAGTAGCTAAAACAGCGTCAGGATTTAGACTGGGACTTGCACATCGTTCCTTTGAAAATTCTTCATTGGTGAACACTTCCACTTCGCAAAGGCTCAAACTTCCTTCAACGCCAACCAGTTGGATAGCGACATATTGACCTACCAGAGGTCGAGCGCATGTAAACGTTTTTGTAACACCCTCATCAACCGTTCCAGGATACCATGCGCACAGAGGATTCCGTTGAAGGTCTAAGCTACTGTTTCCCACACGAATTTCCAGGTCTTGAAGAGGCTGGTGGCCACAACAGCCTCTAGTCGTTACCCTGACAACACGAACTGCCTGCGGCGTAAGCAAGTCCACTCTCCACCAGGGAGATGGTTCCTTTTGGGTTTCAGAACACTCCTGGCCATCAGGAATCTGAATTTAATTAAAGCTACTAATCAAAATTGCAAATTGATTGCGACTAATTGTAATTACCTGATTTCCCAAGTTGCCGTCGTTGGCATAACTCGCAGGCCCTCCTCTCGTGTATGAACTTTGATTGACAGGCTTCCTGAAGGCCACATTCGTTCCACAGAAGGGCAACTCTCTATCCCAGCCTCCAAGTGGGTCGCACTTAATGGTCGAAGGACCAAACAATTCGTATCCTGAATCACATTCATATTTGGCTTCAACAATTCTTGATTCATCTTTTATGGTTTTTACTTTGGCATTTAATGGTACTGCAGGCTGTCCGCAAACTGGAAAACGAACATTATTTATAAATTAATTTTTTTTGAAAAGTTATAAATTTTATTCATTGCATATTTAAAATCACCAAATTAAATAAATTACTTCTTTAGTTCCAAACTACTCTTTAGAAATGAATTCACACAAGACCAGAATTCTTTATTAATTTTTTTTAGCAATTTTTCAAAAAGAAATTTTTTATATTTCATTCTTTTTGCTAACTTTGTTCAATGATTTACGTAAAACAATAAATTTTAAATTTCAATTTAAATGAAATTAATACTTGTAATTTGAACATTAAATTAATGACATTAAATGGATGACATAAAAAACATTTGTCGAAATTCTTGTGTTCTTCGTCTTGTTACAGGAGATACAGAAGAAAGTTGCATGGTAACAAGATAGAGGAACGAGCAAACGAATAGAACAACAAATAAATGATTGTATAAATAAAAAAACGAAATGAGAACAGAGGAAAGAAGAGAAGCCATGTCGACACCTTGTGATTTGCTAGATGTTGAAGGACAGTGTTCGTCCACAAAAAGACATCATTTCAGGCATGACCAGAAGCTTGAACTAAAAAATGGACACATGAAGAGAAGACTTAGTACTCTGTCGCCGGAAGACGAGATTATTCAAGTATTCAAATAGAACTGAATTAATTATTCCGTATACCGGCATTATCATTCAATCTTCTTGAAGTAAGTTTTTGCAATTATCCTTAGTGGTCCCACCCTTTCTGGCGTTTTCATTGAGACCTCTTGGTCCACCTGTGATCCACGCCAAAATATTTCATTCACGCTACAAAGCACAGCGTAAATTCTTGAAGAACTGACCAAAAGGGAATCTGCATCGTTTGTTTTTGCGATCGCCAACCAAAGCCAGGTAAAAATAATTGAGTGACGTCAAAAATGCGATTCATCACTCGGAACGGAGACGGCATTCGTCAGCCATCCGGGGAGGCTTTTGTTCTACGGCAGATTTCAGCATGGTTTTCGGTTGCGTGCTTAGAAGCCATGTATTCCTGAAATCCATTGTATACGGACTCTCATTATGATGGATGACTATATTTCTGGAGATCGTTTTTTATTTCACGGGAGAACACCGATCGAGCTGTAATAGATGCTTATTTATTCAAACGCGTGCATTAATTGTTGATACTGGCTTTGAAGTGCTTTAGAATAGATGAGTGGATTTTTTCAAAAGCGTACAAGGCTATGTCTGGTAAGAACCTATAAGGAGCCACGAGCCCATTAAACGTTGTTGAGTGAAATGTATATAATATACAGGATGTTTCGCTAACAAGTGTTCCAACATGTATCAATCGGTTCCTTGACAAAAATACACAAAAATTTGGTATTGACATGATTCCTCTTGTATTTAAAAGATAGCTTAAGAGTGCATGTTTTTTTTTTTAAATACATCTTTGTTATGAAGGAAATTTTTAAGTATGTAGTATACAAATGTAAATTTTTAATCCAAATTTTTCAAAATTTCAAGTTTGAATATTCATATTTCCCCTTTTTGCCAACGGATTTAGACTTGTGAGACACTGTTGAATAGGTCATACTGCGTACTTTTTATTGACACCTTGTTATAACGCTTCCTGAGCTCACCTCCACTAATGTAATACGCAAAAGATTGAATCTGTGTTCAGGTGTTCTTTTTTTATTTTGATTGCCATCGATCTACAGCAGCGCTGACGTAATTGGCAACAACATTTTGATCTCAATATTTTGTTGCGCATCCTCTTATTGCATACTCGAGTAGTTTTCTAATGAGAGAATCTGGTTTTCCAATTTCCTTTAACACTATACCTACAAGACTTCATTAATATTTCAAATTTGTCTAGTAATTCGACCTACTTGATTGGGTACTTGAGTCTACGGACTCTCAATCAAGTAGAGATCAGGGTTGCTCAATGCTCACTGGGCATGGCAAATATCCATATACTTTTCCTCTTAGAAAAGTTCATCGCATTTGCATTGTTGTCATGTTGAAATTTGGCAAAGTTTCCTCCGGTTCCAGTAAAATTACCACAAAAGATATTCGTTCAGCATCGTTTCGTTTTGAAAGTCGTTTCCTACTCCCTGGACGAAGTGCTCGGAGGAGCCAGCAAGCATTATCATTTTATAAGAATTTTGATTTGTGGTTTATGAATTATCTAGGTGTGTTTAGGGCGGTGTATATCGCCTCAATTGCGATTTATGGAAAAATGTGCAAACTCTGAGTGCAGGCATTCAAGTAATTGGTCCTCATTCCTAGAACGTTGCGCTCGACTCGCCTCTTGTTCCTCGTGCGATTCGATTCGCATGTATTCGTCTTAATTGCGGCCACCACCCGCACATGAAAGCAATTCCAATCAGCCCTGAAATTATGGGTTGCACAACAGACTTTCTTAAGGAGCTGGGTTCAAGCATTACGTGAATCAACTCCAAATAGGAAAGTTGATTTTGAGGAAAGTGCACAAGTGCGCACGTAGCAGTCGACATCGATTGGTTCGCAGGTCCAGCACGTCCGCAGCGGCCGGCATTAATTTCGGTATCACCGTTTCTGGCATTGTTAGTCCGCAATTAATATGTGCAACCGATTAGCCAACAACATCTGCAAGCTATCCGCAAGAGCCAGGCTATTTTTTGTTTGAACAGTTAACTCGACGTGAGACTTGTTGCAATTGACTTACAACGGCCCACGGTACGTCTAGGCACGCAGACGTGCAGGTTTACCGATGGCGTAATGGCGTTCCTTCGATCTTCGCCACAAAACGATTCCCTTCCAGGCTAATTCCTGAATAATTCACATTATAACCGTTCTGTGGATTCCCACGCTGACTCAAGGCTTCCCTGCCATCGCAATCAGTTGCTCAATTACGCATCGGGTTGCATCCAAACTTCCTACAAGGAAACACAATTTCTCTGTAACGAAACGGAGGAAGTGCGATTTCTCACCGATGGAAATCAAAGAAAGTGAATTGAAGGGGGTTTCCCTTTCGGGCCAAGTCCACAATAGTGCAGTATAGCTTTCGATTCGGTTCAATAGACACTTCCTGTACTTGGTGTACTTTAATTACGTATTCCAGTGACTTCATCCAAATGGATCAACAGACTTCAAGGCACGCCACTGATTTCTCCAATGAACCATGAACATTTTGTTTTTAAAATTTTGCAGTTGTTCTATACTGCCATGAAAATTGTTAATGCTGCTCACAAAAAAAAAAAAAAAAAACACCAGTTAAATTAATAATTGATTACTAAATTGTTCAAACATTATCTTTGGTGAGATGTTGTGTAATATTAATCCAAACAAATCCACTTGATCAGTTCTCTTACAGTTTCGTCTGGGGCATGGTTATAATAATTGTAGATTGCAATTGGTTCCAATGGCCGATATTAACAAATTTTCTTCGGGTTAAAAATTAGAATTAACAAATTACTCAAAATTTGATATGAACAAAACAATTGTGTCATGGTTTTTGATAGGTAATGATCACAATACCTTTTGTGGGTATGTCAGGAACATGTAATGGAGTAATGGGGTTTTGGTTGCGCTAGCCGAAGAAATTCAAAAAATAATTCAATGAATTTTGAGTTGCTCAAACACGTTCGTGAAAGTGGACAACGAAACGATCAAAATTTTTATATTAAGGGGGGCACTCCATATAGAACGCCAAATCTTAGTCAAATTGACTAATTCATGATTTTTTTTGGAAGGTAAGAAATGTATACATCTTTTCAGGGTCATAGGTTCTTTTTATTACATAATTCTATTTTTCAAAACGATTTTTGTTGCTTAAAAGAAATTCAAAATGGCGGAGATATAACTCAGTCAATCAGTCGTAAGATTATCTGAAACAGTCTGCACAAAAAACTTTATTACTTTATTAGTATTTTATATGTGCTCACTCGATGGACCTACAATATTGGAAAAATAATGATCACTGGTTACAGGTAAGGCTTAAGAACCAAAAAGTTGATTTTTTCGGAAAAAATTTCATAATTTGACCCATCCAAAAACATGTTTGTTTTGATAATTTTTGGTTGGTCTTAGGCTTATCAATTGATCAAAAGTATTACAAAACCGTGCAGTAAATATGAGCTTGATCGGTCAAATAGTTTTTGAGTAATCGTGTACACCGATTTTCAACTCATTGAAAAAAAAAAAATTTCGAGATAATCGCGCAAAAAGTTTTGGCAAGGGATAAACGTATGATTCTGTGTTTTACCCCCACTAGTCAGCTATTCCAGCACCATACTTTTTTCTACTATTTCTTTGCGTACATAGGCGTTTTTAAACCTATTAATTATTGAATAGACGATTCACCTAGCTGCACATGGTGAATTTCCTTGCGCACAGGGCTCCAAACGGAGCAGAAATTAGTCAAGTTTAAAGGCTCTCGTGACGTCATTTTTGAGAATTGACCAAAATCTCTAACTACATCTTATTCTACAGGTTTCATACTATAAAATTAGACATTACAAAAAATCATTTTGTGAAGCATCTATATGGAGTACCGCCCTTAAAAACTGATGGATTTTTTTAAGTTACTTGCGCCTGATTGAAGCCTCTAAGAGATTTCCTCTTCGACTATTTGTACATATAAATTTTCGATTCCCAAGATATCTTATATTACTTTTAAATTTTTAGTAAATTACTTAATAGATTTTTGGCAATAATTCATGTTGTCATTATTTGCACAATGAAGAAAGCAAAAACTACTTTTGACGATAAACGTAATTATAAATTTTTTGAAAAACCTTTATAAACTTAGTGGCAAAGTGGCTAGCCGAAACATAGTTGTAGTGGATGTTTATGTAGTCAATTTCGTTTCACATCGCGTCAATAGTTTTTAAAAAATTTTGACGAAGCAGAAGCCGTGATTGCCATGACCTCGGCTTCAATCGTGTATTTCTCAAACATTCACACAATTTCGGTGCAAAGAGTCAAGCGAGTTAAATCACTTTTGCTTTTGCACCGGATTATGTAGATTTAGTTGGGGGGATTTTTTCTTCTGGATCGAGCACACACCGATAAAAAACTTGTTCGGTGCGCCACTGGACAAGCGAGAAATTGTGTAGATTGCTCTTCTGACAGCTGTTCGGAGTTGGTAAATGCAGTTTACTTCCACCAAGAAGGGGGCTTCTCTGGGGGGACTCTGAGCAACTCAGGCATACCCCAAGGTTCCCAGTGGTCTTCGTCGCAGAGTTTCGATCAAGTTTTCTCTTCGAACTTATAATTATATCGTTCATGCACTTTTTGGATGAATTATTCACATGATTGCTGAAATATCGTTTCCTGCGCCATATTATATATTAAAGATACTTGACTTGTTGCCATAGCCTTTAAGTTGGTGTTGAAATCATTATATAAGCAGATATGCTTTGGTAATTTTTTCGGATTTGCACGTTCACTAAATTAATTGTCGGTCTCAGCGTTTCCGCCATTTTTAACTCATTTATGTTTTAATTAACTAATATTAGTACCAATCTAGAATAATAACCAGTTTGAATTAAATCGATTAGTAAAAGTTTAAAAAGAAATACGTGCTGAGTTCTTTGTCAATCTGCATTAACTTTTGCTATAATAATGCAAATTAATAAATGTCTTACGTTTTTTATACTCTAGTGTATGGAATATTAGTTATGAACGAACGCTTGCAACGCCAAGAAATAATGGTGATAAAAACAAGAATTATATATTCATGATTGGGAAGTGAAAAGAAACGGTTTTATGGATGTCTGTCTGTCTTTGTCTGTTGTATGTCCAGACGATAACTCGAGAACGCTTGAAATTTAATACAATAATATCTCATTAAAATTGGAAGGTCAGTTCAATGTTGAGCACAATCTGGCAACTTCTTTTTAGTGTTGCCATATAAGCCTGAATCGTTTTTATAGAAAAATATTGATTTTATTTACTGAATATTTACAATTTTTCTTTTATTTCGTTAAATATTGTTTAATAAATGAAAACTGTTTTTATATATAATATATGTATATTATTTATTTAAACTAAAACTTTTTCCCTCGGCTTTAGTGTTGTGCAGAGTGCATCGTCGGGTTGCGGATAGAGATACGACCTGGACTGTTTCAGGTCAACTACGAATACAAAATAAGCAGTCGCGGACAACTAGCCTTAGTTACATAAGTAAATACATTTCTAGATTTTTGCATAGACTGAGTATATTTTTCTACATCTAGGGTATCACGTTTCACGTAATTGGTGTGACTAATTGCTTCCTTACTAGTTTTGAATAAGTAAAAAATTCGTCTAACTTCTGACATCCTGACAATTCTTTATATTCATTCAAGCAATCTTCCTGCATCAAATGTAATCCTTCCTTACATCCTAAATGTACTCCTGAGCACATTCCTACGCTTACGAATCTAGTGTACAATAAAAAGTTTGGATTGTTCAAGCAATTCAAAAGTCACCAAAATCAAACATCAAAAATCACGGATAGACTACCTTGAATTTAGTGTCCATGTTTACGCTAGACTAGCTAATGGGGTCAATTCTACGCCAAATTTCACAATAAACAATCAAAAAGAATTTGAAAATTCTCACCATTTTATATTTTACCTGAAAAAATACCAAGCGTATTGCGTGCGTGTATTTATCAAAATATTCCACGAGAAACCTTCATTACATTTCTGTTGTTATTGGAAGTCTGTTTACCACAAAGTATTTTTTTTTGATTCGTATATCGGAGTATTTCAATGCCAAGAAAGCAGGAAGAGAAAATCAAAAATTATTATAGTGGAGAACACAGCCGAACATTGAAGAGTACAAAAAATAAACACAATACCAAAAAGCATTCCTCAGAGACGCCATACCAATCTCTGAAAGATGAAGAAAAAAACGCATTTAGAAAAACCAAATTTTGTCTGACTTTTACTAACAATGAGAGTCTGCGAACTGTGGATGAGTAAATTTAAGAGTTTCGGTACTTCGTTCACTCGTCTTGCGTAATTAGAGCGTTCAAAGGTTCAATGTCGCCTCTTAGCGAAATTTTTGTGCAGGTGGCTTTTGAAATTTTATGAAGAAGTGAAGGAGTTAAACGAAGCCACCTTGGCAGGTGGTTGCCGAAGTACTTGGGAGCACACCGCACGCAATTGTTTGCCACCACTTAACCCTGCAGAAAAAAAAAAATTGCTACTAATGTAATTATTGTACACCGTGATCGAGAATGCTATTGGCGATATTAATTTAACTGTAAACTGAAACGTTTAAGCAATTACTTTCGTTTAATGTATTAGTGCTTTTGTAATTTTAAATTTTACTTTAATTGATAATTCATTGTGAATTATTTGTATCCGAAATTTTAATGACTCAAATGATTTTTCTAATTATAATTATGTTTTCGATACTTTTAATTTAGTTTTTGATAAAATTACTATTTCAACAATAAAACATAGTGATGAAAATATTCAATAACTTCGATAAAAATGTTGAAAACAAATCCAATTGAGATTTTTAGCGTGTTTCACTTTAATTTTATTAAAGTGCACAGAAAATAAATAACGAGGAATGTTTTATGTGTTTTTTTCAATTCTGTGCTTGCAATGAAAATCCAGTTTATAACTTTCACTTGTTATCTTCATTTTATTTTACCGATTTGTTATTTTCAAAGAATTATCTCTACCATTAAATAAAAGTGAAATTTACACAAGAAAAATGTGAAAATAAAATATGAAATCCTGTTTTGTAGAAACGAACAAACTTGACCATCAATTAAATGCTTTTGTTCAACTGAACATAATACATACAACAATGTTTTAAAATAAAGATTGAACCACGATCTTATCTTGAGATTTCAATATCGTTGGCGCTAGAATTTGATTCGTTTTTATTCAATTAAACAGAATGCCATTCACAAATAAAATGCAAATTCCAGCTCCCGCGAGTTCAAGCAAGATGGAACAGTTTCGCATAATTCACATTAACCGAACATTATGAAATTTAGCAATCAAAATGTTATGATGAAGCAAAATAGCGTGTAAAAGATGCAATTTATAGTTTTACAAGAAACAAAACAACCATGCCGCATTACATAACAATGTTTTAGATATATTGTTACCAAATTTCTGTTGCCGGGATCAGTTCCCGACATTTTTATGCAATAAAGCACCGCGCCTGATTTCGGTTTGTTGTATTGTCGGATCCCTTTACAGCTCCGAGGACGAAATTTAATGCCCCTGTCAACAATACCCTCGATTTAGGTTGTATTAAGCTTGGTAATAAATAGATTTCATTGCAATCCCATGGAATTTTGATACACCAATCAACCGATTGATGGCTTGCGTGAAGGTGCTCCTCTTGCTGGTGCGATACCTTTGCGAAATCCAGCAATGCAATGATGGGATAAAAACACCTCCATCGCTGAAGCAGAGCTGCTGAGGTTAGCAGACCATGCATCCAGAAAACAGTGCAATTTTATGATTTTCCTTCATCTTGATATTATTCATATTTCTTGCTGGTGTAAAACTCTCTCGGTGAATGGATTGGATTACATCGGTGTGAAAAGTGGTTAGACATCAATAAATCATAATCTCGTGGATTTATGGAGATAGAATTCGGAGCAAAACGAACCAACTCGTTACTCGACTTATTTTCGGAATACCTCAAAGCTTACCCTCAAGTGCCAGGCGAGTGGAACTGCTGCAATGTAAGAAGTACTGTAAACGTGTTCAACAACTGATTTCTAATCGATTTTGTACAGAATGCAACATTTATTTCCCATACTTCTTTTTTGCTTTACACCATTGACTTTATGACGATCGTCCGATTCCTTTACCTTATTCGTTTCGATTAGTTTCGCTTTTTCCCACGCTACTCGTTCATATCTATCAATTAACATATTTTCCCCTTATCAACTCACCTCTGTTCGGTAACTAATTTAGTGGCATGTTTGATGCAAAAATATTGTTGATTGTTCATGGCTCTTTTTTATTGAAATTTTATTTATGTAGTTGTTGTTAATTACACTTCTGCTTCTGGTGTAATAATTACTAATGAAAATTTTATATTTTCAGAATGTGATAATTTTTATTTACAAACAATTACGATTGAATAGCTTGAGAATCAGATTACTTTAAATGAAATTATTCTACCCGCACAAAATTTACCAAAACTGTTTGTTTTTGTTTACAGAAAGAGAAACTGATCAGCCGATCAAAGCAGAACTATTTCAAAGTTCACATTATACCCTAGACACACAGAAGGTAAATCGCGGCAAGTAGTAATTTCGAGACCTGATTCAGCGCTTACTTGTATAGCTGAATTTAGCAATTATTATATTAAGGTACATTTACAGGTTTCCCTCAAGGTTTTCTACTAAACCGGCCAAAAAGCTCCCACGTGTGGGGAAACCTCAGAGGTCAAATTTAATAAGGCCACCTACAGGACCTTTATACCCTAGGGTATACTACCCTACACAGACAGGAAGCTAAATCCCGATAAACAATGATTTCGAGCTAAATTCAGCGATATAAGTAAGCGCTGAATCAGGGCGACGGATCATGACTCTCATGAGTACCCCTATTATATTACAACAAAACAAACATATTAATTATTATGTATGTGTTTGAGTGTATAATTTAAAAGTGCATTATTTATTTTCCAATAAATAAAGAAGCAACCTGTTAGCCATTATTCGACTTAGTGCTGCCAACTAAAACAGTGCTGACAATATACAGCTGACGAATAAAATTAGTCAGAAGAAGTGTGCGTTGCAGAAAGTGATGCGATTTTGTTTGCCCTGGGCGCACATTACTGAAATTAAAACAACTTTATCGAATGTTGTTGAAAGTTCGAACAGTGAAATGTAAACAAGTTAACAAAATCAGTGCACAATGTTTTTTTTTGGTAAGTGTATCTTTAGATTATATTAGATTTAGATTGTCCAGGAGGCGGGGAGATACCGAGAACTCTGACCACTTTAATGATGGGGCTTCCAAAGGATTTTGAGACGCTAGTCACGGGCAAAATAATAAAAAAAATCTAAACCGTATCGTAGGTATACGAGATATCCCACATAAAAGAATCGGTTCATTTACATCAAAAAATCCTTCAGAAAATTAGTTGTTAGACACTGTACACCACCTTAAAGACCTAAAATCAATTTATGCCCCTTTGAACAATAAAAAAAAATTTCTATTAACACTCATTTGTTTGTAATGTACTAAATTCCAAAAAGAATCGCGTTGCGAACTAACAAAGAACTGTCAAATGAGTTGAAGTGTTGACGTGTCGTGATATTTGATCATATTTACAAAATATTCATATATTTGGAATTTACTCCCTTTTACGAAAGGAGCTAAACGTATTAGAAATCAATTAATTAACATTGTTGTGCATTGCAAGTGATCTACAGTGATTAAAAACCGGTTTTCTGAAGGATTTTGTGATGGGAATGTAGCGATCCTTTTACGCGTCTCTGATAGAAATTTAATTACATAATTCCTGTGGTGAAGGATACTCAAATCAAAGAAGGCATAGATGCACATTGAACAAGGACATATTGAAGCGAATTGAGATAGTCCTGGAAACAGGACTTGACATACAATATGACAACATACAAGAGGAATGAAGATCATTGTTCTTTTGAAGTACGCTGTACAGTAAATAATTTGTTACTTTAAACTTTGGTCGAAATGCAAGTTCCTGCAATATCCTGTTATATAATTTAGAAGCAAATGTTGTAAACTGTAGACTATTATTAATATTGATAAATGGCATACATACATCTTTTAAAACAAGTTATCTTTTAAGAAAATGTAACATAAACCATACTGTCGAGTAGTAACGCGTTGACATAATTTTTACCTAAGAGAATTGCTAGATTAATTTACTAAGCAAAAATTTTCTTTTTTATGAAATTAAAACAAAACGTTTCTGTTAATTCGTTTTAAATTATATTTGGCTTCATAGATCATTCATTATTCACTGTTCAATCTCCCTACAAAAAAAGTAATATTACCACAATAGTTTATACTAAAATATATGAATACTAAAAACAATAGAATACTACAGACTCTACAATGGAAATCGGACTCTACACGTGTTGTAAATTTTAACTAATATTATTCTGCATAACCAAATAAGGAAACACTAACTTGGGAAATAAAATAAAATTAACTTGAACTGTTTAAATTGACAGTAAATTAGTGTTTATAATCCTTCCACTTTTCTCTTGGGTTATTTCAAGAGCCTACGCCTTTATCGTATACGGTAAGGGTGAATGTTCACTAATGCAGTGTATTGTCCAAGTCAGTGATGTGTACATTTCAAGGAGCACTTTAAAACAAAAGCAGTAAGAATACATCACAATTAGAATGTTCTTGTTTCATATTTGTTGCATTGCAAATGGCGCCTGGCACTGATGATTGAGGAATGCACCGACGTCAAGCCATTTCTACTGCATGAAAACCGTTCAGTTGGGGTTATTGATCTGACAGCCGCCTTCGAATATTTGTCCTTGTCTTACACTGGATTAATCCACATTTAAGTTTGAGACAATGAACTGTATGAAAACCTTACTTATAATTAAATGGTGATTTTTCTTAAAATACGACCATTTTTGTTTTTTAATTTTAGTGTTCATGAAATTTAAATTTTTATATTAAATTTTATTCATTGAGTTTAATACATTGTAAAATTATATAAATGGGGACCGCCTTGTCGCTCTATGAATAGCAAATTTCGTGCAATCATGATATGCTGTTCAGGCTCTTCTATTTACTAATTAAGTTTCCGCGAGATTTTTCAGGAAACCGTCTTCGCGTAAAGCTAGGGATGATCGCACTACAAATTAAAAAATATTTCAATTTACACTTGGTATGCTAGTACAAAAATATAATATGTTTTATACTCTTAGAAATTTTACTCCAAAACATGATTGTACTCACACTTTGTATTTTGTGAGTAAATTTGAACTCACTTTTTACAGTGCAGCAAATAACAACAGATTATTAATTGCTTTGTGAAACGTTCTGAGTTTTCAAGACTATCAAGCAGACTGATAGCCTGACGTTGTCTGTTCCACCTCTTCACGACCCAGAATCAAGAGCCCTTTTCAGGTGAACTTTTGGTTTATTATTCTCTGAATAATACATCTTTGTAATCGGTTCGGAAAAATTTTTTATAACACCCCCTCAAATTTTTTTCTTTTGCGTTTCAAGATGCGTAGAGTCCAAAACTGCAATGGCTGTCCGCCGTCCGCCATGTCAGCGATATCTACCTTAAATAACGGTCGAAAAAAATCGTGCTTTCGCATATAGGCTACATTTGGACCCTAGTTGTGTCCCGAAGCTCGGCAGCTTGATCGGAATACACCCTGGGGTTTTAGAGGTGAAAAAGGGGGTAAAATTATGCATTTTTAAAGTTTTTGTGAACTTGGGCATGTGGGGTATTTTTTTTATGTTTTTTAGGGTGAGGATATCGAATATGAAGTCGATTTTGACGAAAGAGTGAAGAATTAAAAAAAAAAATGAAAAAAATTTTTCAATTTTAAAAAAAAGAAAATTATTGCCAATGTTATTGTATTCTGTCAGAAATAATAAACCCATGTGTAAAGACATTGCAGCGTTTTCTTTTGCAATTATCAATTATCATCATGGGTAATGTTATGCTATAAAAATGTTCATCGGCATCAAATTTGTTAAATACGAAATATTGTTAGCCTCGAAATAAATAAACATATGAATTTCATAGCTTAACATTCAAAATGCAATCACCTTGACAAGTTAGAGACGGTGCAAATGGGGTTCAGTTAATGACAACCGGAAGAACATCGCTAAAGGGTGCATGAGAAATGTTCATTGTCATATCATTCTGACAGCAGCTCTCCAACCATGACGCAGAACTTCCAAGCAATTAAAGATGCAATAATCACAATTTACCACAGAAAAATGAATAGCGAAACAAAAGACTTAAGCGACGAACTTGAAATTTTGCGACTTATATTGGGACTGGAAGCGGGACGCAAAACGTAATTGCACTTAAGTGAAAGTGCGTGCAACACGTTAAATCAAGCCCGTGTGCACTCAAAGCAAATGCAATACAGTTGAGAACACGATTTTCAAGAATTTCCCGTTTTATAATTATCGATACAGTTGACTCACCTTGACAATTAACTCCAGTGAAAGATACAACTGACGTCACCACCATCGCCAGCAAAATGCTTCCAGTGCGACCGAAGTTGTTTGACCATGTTTGGTTGCCTCGGAATTGTCTCACTGTGTCCGAATCGAGAGTTCTAGATTTCACTTCTTGTCCACCTCTATTAAAACTATTTAAATTTCGGCCATCTTGGATGGTGGGATACTGAAATACACCATTACTGCAACGTTGTGTTTTTCCCTCAGCCGATGTGTTTGTGTTCTTGTTTGGTTGACTTTTGCCGCAATCTTCTGAAGAATTTTTCGGTATAACTGTTGTGTTTCGGTTTCGTAACACTTTTTCTGTGTTTGGTTTTTTACTATTTGCTGGTACACGACTTCTTGTGTTGTTGTTGTGATCAATATGATGCTCCGGAAACATTTTTAAATAATTTGATCACCAGATTTTAATGATGAACACAATTTTTAAATGATTTTACACTGAACTATTTTGAGATTTATTCAATTCGATATCTAAATAGATTATCGAAAAACAAAAATTTTCACATTCTGTTTGAAATTTTTACCCATGAATATTTATATTCAAAAATTTCTTTAATATATTTATTTAATATAATTTTTAATTCATATTGTCTTGTAATGAATTGCGTTAGAGTCGCAACATTTTAATTTATACACGAGTTGTTCTAGAAAAATATTTCATAAGATTGTTGTGTCATGAATTTTTAGCGCAGCGTGTTAATGAGACAAGAAACTGGACAATGGACTTGGACATCAATTGCTTCTGTGACAGTTAGAAAACATTGATCTAAATGAGCCACAAAAAAGTGTAAAGTACTGCTTGAAAAAGCAAGAAATTCACCAGGAAATGTACAGTTTCCGATTTGTGTCAGTTACTCAAGCTGTTTGAGGCAATTCGAAACAAAAAACTCTTTCGAAGTTCAAATGAGTAAGCGTTTTTGCAATATGCAGAAAAAAATACATACCATCCTTTCACTGATTAACAATAGCTAGTATCAGAATATCAAAACAAATTTGTTGAAAAAAAATTATATATGAACGGAAAACGATGATCGAGATAATCTTATAAAATCCAAATAGATGTTGAAATCAAGTGTGGTTCTTCGGTTTTTAAATTGTGTCAAGAGTTCGTTGAATAGCCCAGAAGAGGATGACTTAAGTTTGTATTGGGAAAGAGTGGACGTTCTTTCCAGTGGAGAGCAGGTGGGTGTGGAGCACGTAAATTCGGGCACGGAAGATTGCGAAAGGCAGTTAATGAGCTGCGATTATGTTGTCCATTTCACTGATCCAATGACTCTTGACATCGCGATGTGCGAGTATAAAACTCATCCAAGTTTGAAGCGATTTCGAAAAACTTTGAAATTCTTTAATGACAAATATAACATTTTCTGTTGTTTTGTTGGTCTTAGTCTTTGTTGGAAGTTTAATGACCCCGAAAAAAATACGGTAGACGAGAAGACTCACTTTGAATTCGATTTAAAAAAAAACAATCAAGCATCATTCTTTTTCTCTTGCTATAATATTTTTAAATTTTACTGTTGATTGAAACTTTCTGGCAAATTCAATGAAAGAAGATCAATTGGTCTATTTCAATGTTTTCCAATGTCTCCAATCCCAATTGTATATACATATTAAAATATGTATATTACTGAAAAATTCATTTGTAAGCCGAAAAATAAGTATAGTTGGATATTCGACCAATTTCAAATACATTTCTGTTCATTATGTTGAAACTCACGAAACTCTTTTTGCAAATGTTTTGGAATAAAAATATACAAACTATTTATCAATTCTATTGCAAATATCAAACAGAGCTGATGACATAAATTTTGCTTGTTATCGATGGTCAATTTTGAAAGAAGTGTTAATTGATTTCATAAAAAACCACTTTGTTATAACGTAAAAAACAAATTTCAAATCAATTGTCTCTTATTTGAGTTGGGTGATATTTTTTGGTCTCATTTTGTTATTCATAGCGATAAAACTTCAAGTAAAAAAAATCATTCAACCATGAAGTTATACTGTCAATATGCAGTACAGTTTTGCGGTTCTACATTCATTTACATTTAAATAAAAGGTTATACAATAAGAAAAAAACGATAAAAGGAAAATCATTCAGGAGGAAATACTCAAATACAAGCATGAGGTTTGTTGCAATAAAATGGATAGTTTTCTAGTTTTTGGCATTTTAATTAGAGGCAGAAGGTCTGATGGACGAATGCATTGCTGCACACCGATAACGTCTGCAATGTCTGCAATGCGGAAAACCATTTGAAATCGAAAATACTTCCATGATACTGTGACCATTGCAGAAAGACACGAGTGTTGCAAAAGTCGAAAAGAAAGATTTGGACCAGTTCTGGCCTGCCTACGAACGTTTCCTATGGAGTTCAACGTCGAACTCTTGCCGTTCATACACCTCGGCAACTGAACTCCTTTTTCGATTTCATGTAAGACTCGGTTATAATTCCGCGGAGTGCAAGCACGGACTTCGCCCGCGGCGGTGCACTATCAAAACAAGCAATTTACCATATGCAGAATCCGTTGCAAGCCTCCTGCCCCTTGATATCTGCGCGACTGGCCAGCCTAGAAGTTGCTAAAAACTGAAAGGACAACTCCAAATCGGGTTGTGTCGCGGACTTAATTCACTAGTGGGCGGTTACTGGCGGGTCTTATGAAGGTTTATTTAAAAAAAAAGTAACGATATCAGACTACTTGCAATTTGCAAAGTGCACGCAAAAAGGCCTCGCAATAAATTCGCTCAGGCACTGAAGTGAATGTTCCGCAAACCTCATTGGAAAGTGTTGACTTGATTGCTAAGCCATCGATATACACATGTATTTCCATCCTCAACCTCATAAAATGCAAATTTGCTTCGGAGCGAGCATTTTTAGAAAAAAAAAAATTTTTATTTTATTAAAATGTTGATTGTTTAGTTTTTCATGTCACACAAATTTTTCGTGAAAAGAGATCGCAAGCAATTCGCCAAGTCCAGTTTATAAAGTTTACGTCCGATCTACCCACCAGTGTTTTTTATTTCGCTGTTGAAATCAGTCGAGTGTAGCACATTAAATCTTTGCACATTAAATGTTGCACTCTTTGTAATTTAAATCAGTTCAAGTACAATGCAATACTAAAAAGCCGATCATGGGGTGATCGTGTCTTAGAGCTCCGCAAAGGTGAGAAACCGTGACAGACTGTTGTTCTGCTGCGATCACTGCTATAGGTGAGTAAATGAGGCGCCTTTTAAAATCAATTACTGCATCTAAATTCATAGAACTTGATACATGCGGCTTATGTCCTTTTGTCACGGAATTTTCACATTTAATATTAGCACTGCACAGCAAGCGCGTTTTGCCGCTTCTACCGAAATGATCGCAAATTTTTTGCGCTAGTAACTTCGTACCGAAATGATCGAGCCACAACAACTCGAGATGAAAGTTGAGCTCATACTGGATTCCCTCACCATCAGCGCTCGCTGCCTATGGCTTCCTTAAGTCACTGGATCAGTGGGGTGGCCACGCAGACGTCTGGTTCTGCAGCATAGTGATTGTCCAGGTATTGTGGCAAGGTGGCAGATGAGGTAAGGTAATGGTTACTCCTTGCAGGCAATTCCCCCAAGAACTGGCTACGGGGCGCTCGAGCCTATGCGAACCCACCTTTTTGTTTTAACGTTAAAGGAAAAACAAGAAGTAAGTGAATTCTCCACGTCTTGCACTTTTTACCCCGCAATAACGGACCTTTCTCTTTATGTTCATTTTTTGTTTCTCACAGCATTGCACAGTAGATGACTAAATTGAGTATAGTAAGAAAAGGCTTAGATCTTTCTCCTGTCTGTCAGCTTCCACAAATTTTTTACCAAATCTGCGCGCGCAGATAATGTGCTTCTGGAATTGTGAATACATGCGGATGAATTTCAGCCTCGATTGCCAAAGACGACGACGGCAACTGCTATACAAGGACCACATGTAACAGTTCGTTAGCCTCTTGTAAAGCCCTATGACTGTTCAGGCGCACAACAAGAATCGGCACAGTGACCTAATTTGATAACCTTTGCTAATGAAGACTGTGCCAGTTCTGATGGCTCTCAAATTTTGTTTACAGTGATGAAAATTTTTCCTGAGTAGATCTTAATACAAATCTTAGACATCTTCAATAAGAAAGTCGCGTTTTATGCTGGACAAAAAGTGTGTCAAAATAATAATTCCGTGTATATAGTGGTGAAGTTTTCAGATAAACACTCTTTATTGCGTACCGAATTGTTGACATTCTTGGCACTCAAATTTATCATTTCGTAGGGCTGAGATAAAATATGATTTATTTTATAGGCAATATTTATTTATGATGACCGAAAATAAATCATTGATAATTGTAATTGATATTATAATGCATATTTCATAATGTTTCAATATATTTAGCGAATTTTACATATTTATTTTAGGTAATAACAATAAAGTTTTCGACCAGTGAGACAGTGACCCTAATGAATTGTGCAGGAGGAATATCTTTCAACAATGCAGCTAATTATATCAATGGCGTGTTCAAAAACGACGATATATACACCGTCGAGGTTAGTATGATTTTAAGGAACCGAACATTTTTATTAGAATTACTTTAATTTTAAAAAACAGATTTGAGTATCTTTCACGTAGAAATCTAAAATATATTTTAGAAATCTTTGGTTTTGGTTAAACAGCAATGAAAAGCAAAGGGTTAGTTATCAGGAGACATCAATCCAAAGCTTGGATTTTTTATAATAACATACACAAGTAAATTACACAAAAAACTAAAACTATGTAAAATAATAATTTTCTTTAAAGGCAGATAAAGGCAGAGGACCACAGGAGGGCGGACCACCCTTTTGTTTCTGCAATGTGCAATGTCTCCTACACTAGTGCATCGGCAAAGCTGATTAAATATTACTCCCGTTGAGTAATAGTAATTCCTCATCTCAGTAGCCTGAGCATGCTCTATGCAGCGGGGGGCTATATTTCGAGGGCTAGTTCCGGATCGTCATATTCGCAGAATAAGTGTTATCATCCTGAGATGGATGAATGGCTTGAAGCAGCAAATATGGGGGTAATCCGGTCTGCTTTGTCAGCGAATGCGATAAAGGATTGGGAGATCCTAATAGAGCGCAAGCGTGGAATGTATGCTCTATACAGCGGGGAGCTATATTTCGGACATTTTGGGGGCTAGATCCGGATCGTCATAATCGCAGAAAGAGTGTTATCATCCTGAGATGGATGAATGGCTTGAAGCAGCAAATCTATGGGGGTAATCCCCCCATGTCTGCTATGGCGAAGAATGCGATAAAGGATTGAGATATCCTAATAGAGGAGCGCAGGCGTCGAATGTTTGCGTATGAAAGCGATAATGATGAAGGCAATATATCGGTCAAAACAGTGCGGTAGTCACCGCCGCCGTAGCCACAGGGGGCCAGAGCAGCCATGGTCCACCCCGAAAAAGAAATGCCTTTACCCCCAAGTAAAATCCAGGCTACGGTGATGTATGAAACAATTAATATCGCAACTGCCCGGTAAAAATTCAACTCTTTGAAACAAACTTTCCACTTTAAGACTGATATTCCGTTGTTGTTATGTTCTAGTAGTTTATTTTAGGGTTATTTGTACATGTTTATTGTTATCGTTATGACTGATTTACCAAAAAAATACCATTGCGGCTAACATTGGCGTAACTAGAGTTGACTTCATTATGAAACCAAAACATTTTAAAATCTGTTATTATTTACGAATAAAAGCTTATTAAATTAAATATACTATCAAAAAGTAAAAAATGTAAATGTTACATTCTTGTAAACCTTTTGCCTATTACAAGATCTATATTTAAATTTTTTGCTTTTTACTTGGAATTCTTTATTTCTTCTAAGCAATGGGTGCGTCCCAACCCCAATAACCCCCCGCCCTTATTACGCTTATGTTTATACTCCTTGATGTCATTCGTAATCGAAAAGATCACAGCGTAAAACAAATTTGACCGAATGCAGGGTATTTTAAACTGGGCGACAGGTGTATTCAAGCGAAGGTTCGCGAGCATATTTTCCACAATGTACTTCGAGGAAGTTGCTGCTAATGCTATCCACGGAACCAAAATATAAGGTAATTAAATATAAAATTTTTGCAAAATAATAGCTTTTCTCTATTTATTACTGCCATTCTAATATTTGTACAAAACTTACAAAACCTCTAATATCAATAAATAAATAAAAAGCTAAGAAAAGCTGTCTGTATGCACGTGCTGCTATCTGTGAAAATGCAAAGTAACTAAATGGAAAACTTGTTTTTTGAATCTTGCGATCGTTATAAAGCACACTACGAAAATTTTCTTGTGCGTTTAAATATGTTTTCAAGATTTAATTAAAAATTGGATAACAATAATTGTTTGATGGATTTTTTACTATATTTTACAAGAATTATTTGCGACAAAAAAGAACTTTTATTTCGATAAAGTTGTTAAACAGGATCGAATGTATAATGTATGCATAATTTATTTTAATTTGTAACTGTACTGTAATGTAATAGCAAATCCACTTATTATCTAGGATCTATTATAAATTCTTTCTGACATAAACAAATTGTTTATACTAGGGCATTTTAAACAAATTAATCATAATTGTAAATAAGTCAAAAAAAAAAAAATTGTAAAACCAAGGATCAAATTTAGGAAAACGTTTGAACCGATTATTTTGATTGTTTATAATCATCGCAAGTGCTGGCGCGTACGAGTAGAGTATAAAATTATAAACAGTGAAGTAATTAAAACGTACTGTCTAATCTTTTTGGGGCAATCAAAATTTGAAGAGGCCCGGAATACAGTTGTTGTTCTCCACAAATTATGAATCAACACTGAAGGGAACGCACTACACTTATGTTTTAATCCAAAAGCAACTAGTTTATCAGTCAAGGTGATCTGTTGGCTATGGCAACATACAGTTTAATAGCAGAAGCAGTGATAGAATTAAGTGAAACAGATTATCTGGACAAATGGGTGCGTTAATTAAAGCAATTATTCCGCAGCTCCCCCAAAACCCACGCCGACGTTTTCTTTCCATGGCCCCGCCGCCATTATTCAATCGCAGTCTGCTGTGAAATATCGATCAAGATCCGGCAATTGAAATTCAGAAATTCAATGAATTATTAATTCTCAAATCAACAACAACAGCCAGAAGTTATGTTGAAATTCCAAATTCCAATGAATGGGGAACCGTCGCCGTGTACCCGCGATTTTACGCTTGTCCGCTGCCGATCGGAGTGGAGGCGGAGTTGCCGCGAGTTGGCCGCGAGTCGATCATTGACTTAACTTCTTCGGATTCTAAACTGGGCCCAGATGAGACGCTGAAGATCCTCGGAATGGGCTGCATCCGCCAGAATGGAACCAGTTTGACGAAGAGTGACCGGACAGCCTGTGGAGCAGGAGCTGAAGGTGGCCGAGTCCACGCTGCCACAGAATCTATACTGAAATCAAGCAATGGATCGTTGGCGTTTCGCCGGAAAGATCATTGGTCGTTGCAGGAACGATGATGACCGAATGCGACTCAACTTTTGGCCATGGGGCTTACCTGTGCTGTCAGTTACTCGAGATTTCTTGGGAAACGCGGACGCCGGGACAGATCAGATCTTGCTAGGGATCCACCAAGAATCTCATCTACGTATGCATTTTCCACCGATCTTGCACATTGTATTCCATTGCTATGATGCAATGTGTACAAGTTCATTAAAGCCGTGTCTCTGTAACAGTACAGGTGTGCTAATCTAAACTAAGGTGTAACTCGATATAGTTGTACGACTCCATTTAGTTGGGGAACATCACCAACACGAGATCAGTCGTACTGAGTGTGTACAGAGGGAGTCATGTTCACATTCCATTGATACGTGGAATATCGCATGCGATCGCTCTTTACCTCGATTCTTCTGAGGCTCAGTGAAACTACCGCAATCCACTATAAACAGTCTACGACACAAATAAGCCGAGATTTAATGACCTCCATCGCGGCAGCGGCGGGCTATCCATGCATTTTCTCTGAAGCGTGAAATTTAGCAAGATGTCGAATTGATTTTCCTCTTGCAGTCCAGTGTAGTTTTCAACGGCAGTTCACCAACACCAAATGTGCATCGACCGTTATTATCCGAAACTTGCATCAAATTGCACAACGCGCTTTTCTTGACCGACGCATTTCTGTTCATAGTGCAGTAGTAGAATTGTTTTGAACGACGCACGCACATCGGCGCACAGTTTATTTCTGGGCGCCCAAATGAGCCCGACTGAGCGGTTCCCGATCGACATTCCTGCGCCGCGGATCGAGAGGTGTGGATATTTTTGTGTTTAGTTCTCCTCGTGTAAATGTTTTTTTTTTTTTTCTTAATTGTTTAGTATGTTCGTGTTCCTATAATCATAGTGTCAGTTGTTTTACTTGAATAAATACCGTTTTAGTCGCATTGTTTTCCGATTTGTTATTGCATAATGGTGGAGTAATGGACAACCTAGAATTATACAATCACCAAAAGTTCTTTCTGTTTCGAACATCACAAATGAGGCCTTGTAAGCATATTGTTTTGGTTAATTGGTTTTACATTACACAAGAAGTGGAATTTAAATTACTGTTCCATAAATCATATTTAAAGAGTTTTAAATAGTTATCGAAAAAAAAACAAAACAATTTCAATAGCACTTCAGAAAAATATTGTTTTTTTTTTCAGAAGTATTTCATCCATTGTAAGTTTTTATTTTAAACAGAAAGTTAATCAAAAGAGAATATTGTTATTGTTATATTTGGATACATTTTCCATTATTTAGTTTTGTAATTACTTGTTATTAAATGAGGGTGAAAAAATTTAAGTTCCATTGAAATTAAAATAATCAAAGGCTCTGAAAGCGTTTTAAGTAAATGTGTTTGCTATTGTTAATTTTTGTTATTGAACAGATTAATTTATCTGATGGAAAATTTGTAAAATAATTTTATAATAACGGTTTCTTGATTTTCGATAACAGTACATAATTTTTGTTTCTTATTTCTGAAGTTAGTTGATTGAGCAAGGATTTGAAAAGCTGTAAACGAAAAATGCTTGTGGGACAGGATTTGTTAATATTAAAAATTATTAAAGAAATTTGTGCTGGATAAACAACATATTAATGAGAGTCGATGATGTAAAAATCACCGAATTTATGTAGGAAGCTAGTACAGATAACAAATCAACGCCAACGGTTTATCATTGATGAAATAAAAATATCTACCTTTGATTTTCTGATTTTTACCTTCTGAACGAGAGGAAAAAACAACTGAAATGAGGTCCAGCGATAACTAAGCATATATTGTTTGGGTTGTCTTTCCATTTACAGCAGTAGCAAGTTCTCATTTTTTTGTAATGAAAAAACCATAAATCGTTAATTAAGTCCCCAACGATATTTCAATTAAAATTGAAAGTTGTTTGAGCAAACAGAATAGAACACTTCGAAAAGAATATCTGTTGATTCAAAGAATTCAGTGTTTCAGTTGCTGCCTTGTATTAACAATATTTATGTAAAACTGTTCAAAGCTTGCGGCTGTAGAACATGTGTAAAAAGTTAGTTAACATGAAAATAGAGGTTAAAGTATAAATAAAGTCGTTAATTTCCGCGAACAACTCTTGCAACTGCACCAAATTAGAATTGTTGCATCGGACGATTGTCTACTTCAGCTTATTGCACATGCGTCATTGATCTACATTAAATCTCCAAGTCAATGTCAAAGAAACATATATAACATTATAATTAGTTAATTATTGGACTTATAACGTCTAATCAGCGCAACACAAAAACAGGCACGTTGCAGGACAACTCCAAACAAATTGTACATAACTTAATGGCGGTGATACACTGCTCAATGGATTTCATGCACGTGCGAATTTGCTGCACCACAAAACAGATTAGCTTTTAGCCCGTGAAGCAGAATTGCACTGAAAATGCAACAATCACGGTCTAAGTCGCTCGCATTCACAGTGTGAAGGTAACGATCTTCACGGTGACAACATTGTGCCCATTTGGATTTGTTCCATTAATGAGTCTCTGGCTCAAGACTGCAAATGATTTTGTTTACCTGGAAAAAGTTAGAAGAGAAAAAAGAAACACAAGAAAACAACAACAAAAAACCACATCAGGCAAGGTAAAAGCAATTGCCGTGGGCAGAGTTTCGTTTTTTTTTTTTTTTTTTTTACGTTAGACTAAAAAAATGATATCAGAGAGCAATAAAAGCAGGCGTGAATGACGGAAATAATTAAAGCCTTATGTCATTATTTTGGGTTTTTTTTAAATGATCGCAATTTCAAGAAATACTGTTTGGATAAACCCACAAAAAATAAGAGAGAATGTCAATGTAAAAAAAATCCATTTTCCGTCCACTGATTTTTTGACAAAAATATCTCGAACGTGATCGAGAAATCACGGTTCTCAGCCAATTTCTTTGTTTGTTTGTTTTTATCCAGCATCATTTTGTACAAGGCAAAAGGATTTTTATCCACGTAACTAATAGTTTTATTTTGATAGAGTCAAATGTTTGTGCAAGTTTCAATATTCATTGGACTTTCACACAACTTTCTCCTTTAAGATTGCAAAATTGCGAAAATTTTTGTGATTAGCAATTGAAAACGAATAAAACCGGTACTACGAGTATATTTGATTACACATTCCTTGACTAACTGAATTTCCAGGTGAATAAGGAAAATTGATTTAAGAACATTGTATTTTTATTGGTTTCTCTTTTCTTTTTTATCAGATGATGGCGTAATTGTGGATCTGTAATTGTTGAATTGAAAGTTGAACGAGACATACCAATGATGATGTCCAATCCTCCGGGTGATAATACACATTTTCTGCATGATGCAACTGACCGACCAATCAGTGTTTATGATAATTTAAGTTCAACAGTGAACTATTCACAAAAAGATGATAAAAAGCACAATTCCATTGAATTGCCATTTAGTAACATATCATTCAAATTTAATGGCGATGATGCGGATGTGACGCAAAATAATGTTCATCAACATTCGGAGAGATCACAAAAGCGGGGAATCCACAGCAACGAGAGCCAGAGATTTTCCAACACAAATTGCACAACAGTCGCTGCGAATGAGTCGCACCAAGATGCCAAACAGTATTCGGACACAAATGGTAAGAAGTCTCAGGAAATTGTGATAGATAAGCCGGTTATAAGTGACGCCAAGTCCAAGTTTTTTGGTCTTGTAAGCAATGCAACTGATGCAAGTGAAAGTACAAAACTATTAGATAGTATCGGTAAAGACGGCATCGGAGTGGTACAACCCCAGCCGCAGTACCAAAATCTTCCAAGTAATAGTGCAATTTATCGCAACAAGTTTAGAAATAGTGAAACACCAACATCGAACCCGATTGGTTTACCGCAGGATATTGCAACTGATAGCAACATCGAGGACAGTGCAACAAAGGATTACAGAAGTGGACCAGAGCCGCACAGCAATAGATCCACAAAGTGCTATCCTCTGGACACCGACTTTAGTGTCAATCATCATCCCTCACAAGTAAGTGTTTTTAGCATAACATCAAATTCGGTACTTCCCTTGATTTGATTTGAAGGTGTTTTTTTTTTTTATAAATAACATCACAAACAAACAAAAATTAAAAACCAGTTTTAAACTTACTTGAACCCGGATCACGAAGAAATTTAGTTCGTTTTGCTTTACATCTTCGGGTGTACTACGGTGGCGGACTTTACGATTTGAGTTTTCAAAGTTTGTTCTCCCATTTTCTTGGTTTATTGCAAATTTCAATTGCGACTTTCATTTTAGAATTGTTAAGTTGACTTTTAATACATCAATATGTTGAATCAATCGTACTTAAAAACATTTTTATTTGTGCTCATTTTATGTAGCAATATATTTTTAGTACTATATACATAAAATGGTTACCATTATTCATCTAGCATCAACAATCGATATTGCAATGCGAAATATGCACTAATTTTTTTCCTAGGAAATTTCCACTTTCAATGTTTTTCCATTGGAATATCAGAGACAAAACATTAAACATTTCCACTTGAGTCACTGCATGCGCAATTATCGCGAACCAATGATGCGTTTCATTTCTACACTAAAGTGAACTATAAAAAAAATAAACTTATCACCTTGCTGCACCATTTTTATAAGTGTAATACAAACATTTGACTTGTGCAGCAAAAAAAATTAACAGAAAAAACATCTGGTTAACAATTTTATATAATAATGGCATCTAAACTAGGTGCTTTGATAAAATAATTGCGATCAATCTCCGCGATCTATTTCCGCGTTGCCAATTATATTTAAATGTTTTACAATAAACAAAAATTAATGTCAATATAATAATGTTAAGCTAATGAATGTGATATAATTTCCAAGGCCACATCATTTCCATAACTTTTTGTCATTGGAAAAGAAAACATTTTAATATTATATATAATATAATATTTATAGAATACTAGCAGGTGTCTACCCGTTTTCATCCGGGTCAGTGAAGACATAAAATATAAAAAATATCAGATTTTGAATTTATAACTACCGCCAAAAACGACTTATTTTACGGGAACCGTTTCCTGTATGTCGGGTTACAATAATAATAATAATTGATTAGAGTTCTTTTTTCAGTTGAGGGTGGGTTTGGGGGTTTGATTTGGGATAGAGTTTTTTTTTTTTGTAACCAAAAAGGCCAAAAAAACAATTTTTATGATTTTTTTTACTATCAAAATGGCGGATTTTCATGCAAAATTTCATTTTCTATTTTGCCCTCTTAGGGGTGGAATTTCAAAAAACCGGTTAATATTTAGCATGTATGAGCTATAAGTTCTAGAAGTTTTCCGAATTTCATGGGAATCGGTCCAGTACTCTACTACGTGGTTCTGGCGAAACCGTTTTCACCCCCTTAAGGGTTAAAGGGTTGAAAAAAGTGTCCTATGTTTTTAGTTAGAATAAGTATTACCTTTGGACAAAAAATGAAAAATATCGAACCAAGGGTTTAAGCGTGATGGACGGACAAACATCCAGTCATTCACATTTATAATATTAGTTAGATTAGATTATAATATTAGTAAGATTTACACGCGCTGCATTCAGGGTAGTAAAAATACAAAAGATATAATAATTAAGTATGTATTGTTTTGCAACAATACACTCAATTTGTTAGAATTTTTTTTTTAGAAACCGCTTTTGTTTCTCAAAAAGGTTTCCGAACTTTCTAAAATGTATTGACATAAATTCATAATTCTTCAATGCATAATAAATGTTGTTCGATGAGCTTATAATAATTATTAATTCTATTATTCTTCCAGGCTGTGTATATGTCTACAACTGTACCACAAAACATCAAAGGCAACAACATTGCTGGTCGTCACACGCCCACCAGGAATAGTTTGAGGCACAGCAGAATGTTGGTCATAAACAAAAACTACCAAGGTAGGATAATTATCAACAAAACGAGAGTTAAGTGAAAATTGTTCAAATCTTTTAGTTGATTACGAAAATTTCACCTTCATCAAAACAATAATTACTTACTGTTTTTTTTTTCTTGCAATTTCAATAATATTTTTGGTTTGATATGCTTGATTCGAAATATTTTAAGAAGTTTCTTGCTATCGAATTTTCTTGCAATGTGATTAGATTTATTATAAAATTGTTTAATACAAACAAAGATTAAAAATAACTGTTTTCATTCCAAAAACTATTGTAAGCTATTTTTTTTTTTAAAGTAATCAAAACTTGACTTATTTCACTTATTAACTTATTCTATTAATACTTTTCTTTCCATTGATTGATTGAATTGTTTAAACATTTGTATTTCAGGCTTTAAGGCTCCGAATCCCCTTCACCTGCGGTACCCAAGGCTAATGAAATCCGTCCTAATACTTCAAATTATTCTTGGAGTTATTCTAACGTTCATTGGAGTCTGGATCCTTCTGTGGGCTCCAAATACAAGGATGCAAGACAATCCCTATTGGAGTGGATTAGCGGTACGAAAATTCTAAAAGAAATTTTGATTAACTATTCAAATCTTTGAATATTTGCAGCTTACTCTGGCTGGTATTTTTGGGATCGTACTTATCCGATTCAAAAGAATCAAAAGACAAAAACTAAGGGAAAATTGTTTCACTTTCATCAAAGTTGACTCCTACGTGTTGGCCTTGTTGGCGACCGTTCTGTGTGTGATCGCCCTTGCATGTGCACTGATTCATCTAAGGAATCTCATGGCCGAGTCTACGAAATGCACATCCACCAATATTTTGGTGGCGAACGCAGCATGCATATGCACTTTCGGAACACCTAAAGAAAACGTTACTCTGACGACATTAACAGATATTAAAGAGGATGACTCAATTTACAACGAAAGTGAATTTCAATATAGGTAAAATATTGTAGCTGCACAAATTGCAATTAATTAATTTCTAATTATGTTTTTTAGGGACTTGAGCTGCAGTGAAGTTGTTGGTGCTTGGAAATACATACTTATCATGTCGGCCATACTAAATGGATTAGGATTTTTCATCACCATTGCTTACTTGATTTTGCTCTATTGCAGAAGAGACAAGCAAACTTATTCCACTGTCCGTACGGACAATTTTTAACGTCATTCTAGATTGATTTTAAATATACATACGAAATCCTTATTTTAAATATTGTACTTACAGCATATTTGTAAATAACATTTTATATTTTTTAGAGAGAGTTTTATTAAGTATGATCCTTTCCAAAATGTGGTGAAATAAATTTCGAAATATTTGTAAATGAACAGAAACCAAAAGCAGATTTTGTTTCTTAGAAGACGAAAACATGGGCATAAATTTCCAAAAATCAAGGAAAACGTTTTAAAAATAAATCACCATCAAATTAAAGAAAGTTTCTGATATTGCAAAAAAAAACATTTGAATAACTTCTTAAACGACAAATTATTATTAACTGACTTGATTGCGGATTTGTGAATCGTTTTTTCGGGAAGAGATACAGTCTGGTTCGTGCTTGGTGCAAGTTTTCAAAAATTTCATAAATGATTGAAATTTAGAAAAATAAACATACATTGCAATAAATTAAAGAAGGTTTGGAACAACTCCAGTTTACACCACCCACAGAACAGCGGCGGATTTTAATAAAATTTTGTAGGAATATGTATTTTGGTCAAAAAGTAACGAACATGCAAGAATATCTTGGGAATTTTAAGTAGTTTTCGAAATATTTAAGTTTCAAGTTGGAAAAGTTATACCGGTAATTTTTGGACATTTTAACACATTTATTCCACACAAAATTTCTATTAAGACCCTTAAGAAGTCCTTTATAACATATTTATTCCGTTTTTACTTTTCAATTTTCATAGATCCTGGAAAGTGGAAAATAAAATTAATTAAAGAATTGTTTACTTACTTGGAGCGCGTTCAAAAACTCAACTATAGTAAACTTTGGTCGTTCAAAAACTCCGTGGTTTAGTACAACATAACTATGAGCATAACTATTTTGCGTTCAAAAACTCCCTTAGTTAACTATCTCCTAGTAAAATTTTGACTATACTCAGAAGCAGGGTCAGCCTGTAGTATTTGAATTTTGAATGACAGAAAGAAAGAAGAAGGAACTGTTTGAAAACTAAACTTAAGAGGCAAATTTACCAAAACGTGTAAAATTGGCCCACTTTAGGACAAATTTTCTCCTTTTACTTTTTACTTTTCTCATTTTCGACTTAGGAATTTCCCGAGAATTTACCGAATGAGTGTGGTTTTTTAAAAAAAATTTCTTCAGTTTTTTATTCTCTTTTTCGTTTTTTTTGATAAATTTTCCTAATGTTTTTCATACTGTTATGAAGACTAAGGGATTGGTAACGGTTTCCGTAAAAAATCTGATTATGTTTCTTGGAAAATATTGGAAAAATTTAACAAATCGAAAGTTCTTTTTTTGCCTAATTATCTTGAGTTATCCTATACAAAACGGGGACCACAACCAAATTCTCGCAAATTTGGTTCAACGAGTTGAATGTAGATGGCCATTGGCCAGAATTGATTTTTCGTAAGTGGCCTGAGTTTTTTCCAACAGTTAGAGAAGGCTGACAATTGACATGCGGGAGAGATTACGTCAGCTGTTTTCTATGTGCAGCAAGTGGATATGGATTGTGGATAATTCTTTACACACACATCTTAGTAGCATGCTACACTCTCTATTGAATAGGAAAGCGCAATTTGTGCTTGTTTTCTGGGGTGATGTTATTTATTATTTTTTTGCCGCCACAACTAGTTTAGGTAAAAGGAACTTTTGCGGGTGTGCGCGGTGATGCGGATGCCAAATTGTAGTTCTTTCTGATTATTTCAGTGCCAGCAAGAATAGGAATTTCTTTTATGCTGCGGCACATTTCTTTTCATATTATTTTTAGATTTGATTTTCTGAGCAGCCGTCCCTGCATTATTTTCCCTTTTTCACTCGCTGGGCAACATTTTTTTTATAAAAAGGCAAGTGTTCTTCTGGCCTTGAAAATTTTTTTTGGATTTGTTTTTTAGGGTGAACGTATTATTGAGTAAATAGTAATGTCAACAAAAATTTTGTAATGAATATTTTATTGCAATTTCAAACAATTTCAAGTATTATTGATTTGTCTGATAGTTGGGTCATTCCGCGCATCAAATAAAAATATGATTTGTCACACTAAACCATCATCTCGGATTTTGATGAGACTTTGTAATTTTTATCTATACATACTTATGAAAAAATACCAAATTTTATCTCTTTGGCCCTATTATTATTACAACTAGGTAACTATATTTTTGAAAAAAAGTTTAGTTACAATAATTTCCAACAATACTGTTGAAATTGACTACTTTTTATTAGAAATGAAAAACCCGAACCTTCCTCAATAATTCGTCACCCTGAAATGAAAAACAAATCCAAAAAAATTGACGCCCGGAAAAACGAACACAACTTGCATTTTCATAAGAAAATGTTGGCCAGAAAGTATAAAAGAGAAAATAAACCAGCGACGGCTGCCTGGTCAGAAAATCAATTCAGAATATAAAATGAAAAAAAATTTTCCGCCTAAAAGAAATTCATCTCTTGCCGCAAAATAATCAGAAAGAACATAAATTCGGCATCTGCATCACCGCGCACACCCGCAAAAGTTCCTTCCATCCACGCTGCGTGAAGTGGCAAAAGAATAATAAAAAAGATCACCCCAGAAAATAAGCAACATTTCAGCTTCAATAGCAAGCGTAGCAAAATATTTGTTTGTAAAGTGTAAACCGAAATCCGAATATCGATCCACTGCGCCATCAATTGAAAGCAGCTCTGTGACGTATTCTCTAAACACGAATGCGCTGATCTGCTGGAATAACTCCACTCGCGCTGCCCGAATTTTCTTCTTTGTTTTGTTTGCAAAGTGTCTCTACTACTGCGGTAAATTGTCCATGCTAAGAAAACGATTTCCGCTCTGGGTAAATTGGCCTCTTAAAATCCCCCGCTGCTGTTTGTGGTCCGTAAACTAGCCCAAATGTATGTGTGAGTGTACGAAGCTGAACACTTTCCCGCCGCCATTTGTAATGTATCACTTATGCCTCTGTGCTGTGAGATCCATGTTTTATTGAGATTCATGCTTTATGTTCATGTTTTATTGTTTAACAATTGAATAGTTGTGTACCATTTTAAGCGTGTCAAATTTTTACAATAAACATTTTTCCAAATATACATGTGACGAGAACGCAATCTGTGCTACAGTGGTATTGCTAAGCTAGTGATTTTTGCCATGATGACACGCTTGACTCTAGAGGCGGAAGTCGAAAATAGTTGGAAACGGCAGTAGACGCAATACCGCCTCATTTTTCCTGTCTAGAAGTCTTCTTTTGAACAAATAAACTAACAGCATAAAGGGAGCAGCTTATATTAAGGCATAACAATAAGTGCTCCGTGTATGTTTCAGCATCACACACACGTGCAGCTAAATTTCGCATCACATTACACACACATGCAGGTAAATTAAATTTTAGGTACAAAAGTAAGCGCTGAATCGGCTCGAAACCACTATTTATGAGAATTTAAATATCGGAACGACAGACTGTCATTTGTGATTGGTGTCGTTTGAGTGGCAAACGACATTTGTTTACAATACAAAATAGAATTACCAGAATTATTCAAAATTACCAGAATGACAAGTTTCAAGCTTATTGCCATATTCGAATTTCAGATTTGTTTACATATTTAACTTTATCTTATCGTAAATCTTAGTTTGTACTCTTAAGATACTTATACTAATACAGTGTTGTTAATTTAAATTTATATTCTATATCATTATTTGATTTATTATTTACCTTAATTGCTGTTCGAACAGGACGACAGCAAAAATCAGTTTATCTGTATCTTTAGCTTCGGTCTATTTAGGGTATTAAAGAACATTCAAATGTTCATTTGATTTATGTTTCATGTTTCCCAGGAACAAGCAATAAAGGAATTCAAAACATGGAGTGCAAAATGAATACTGGGAATAGTGGATCAATAGAGACTGAAGGATTTGTTAATAAAAATAATAATATAAACAATATTGGTAATGTGGTTGACATTTCTAACTTTGGTCAAAATTCAAATATATTAATTGTAGGGACTGGTAATGAAAATAAACAAATTGTGGAATGTCGACGAAGTCAACGAAATAGAAAAACGATACATGATATTCGAGATCTATTAAATCCAAATAGAAAAAAAACAGAAAGTAAAAAATTAGAATTAAAAAAAGGAGACGATATATCAAAAAATGGCGCAGCTCAGATATGCAATGAACCAGTTAAAAGCTGCCAAAAAGACAAAACTAAAACTAATTTCATCAACAACAAAAATGAGAGTAATATGGATCTGATATCTTCAAAAACACCTACAACGGAGAAGAGAAAGTCTTCGGAGAAAAAAGTTGTTCGTGTCAAGAGGAAAGAAAGTCAGGAAAAAAATAAAGAACCCATTAATATATTAAAGGATGGTACAAATTTGTATTGCGATGGCAAGAAAAGTTCTACATCTTTAACGGATATTAATTCAGGACGCGAACGTTCATCTGATGTTGGGAAAGAAAACAAATCAAAATATTTTTCAAAGAAAAATTTTCAAAAAAATTCAGACGAAGTTGAGGTGATTGATTTGACGAAAGAATGCGATGATGGAATTTTTAAACCTTCAGTATTAAGTGCAAGAAATATCAGACAAAAGAATAGAGGTAAAAATTTTATTGCGTACAGTTTAAGAAGCGAAAAAAAACAGTCGAAAATACTTGGTAGTGATATGCAGAAGGAAAATTTTCAAAAGAAAGACGAAGTTGAGGTGATTGATTTGACGAAAAAATGCGGTGATGGAATTTCTAAACCTTCAGTATTAAGTGCAAGAAATATCAGACAAGAGAATAGAGGTAAAAATTTTCTTGCGTACAGTTTAAGAAGCGAAAAAAAACAGTCGAAAATACTTGGTAGTGATATGCAGAAGGAAAATTTTCAAAAGAAAGACGAAGTTGAGGTGATTGATTTGACGAAAAAATGCGGTGATGGAATTTCTAAACCTTCAGTATTAAGTGCAAGAAATATCAGACAAGAGAATAGAGGTAAAAATTTTCTTGCGTACAGTTTAAGAAACGAAAAAAAACAGTCGAAAATACTTGGTAGTGATATGCAGAAGGAAAATTTTCAAAAGAAAGACGAAGTTGAGGTGGTTGATTTGACGGAAGAATGCGATGATGGAATTTCTAAAGTTTCAGTATTAAGTTTTAAAAATATCAGTGGACCAAACAATTTAGAAAAGGCTAAAAAAACTAATAAGAGAAATAAAGCTATTCAAAAACGTAAAAATTCAAATAATTTTAAAGAAATAGTCAAGAAAAAGGAAATCGAAAGTATCGTCAGGAGTGTTTACTGCCCCCAAAAACTTCCTTCTGTAGATGATATTGTGAAAAAAATCTCTACAAACTACCAGAAAGATGAAGTCTTAAGTAATCAGAAAATAAAGACTGAAGATCACCGAAGTGAAATCAAATGTGATATAGAAAAATTTGATAGTTTTCCAAATATCAAAAAAGAGAAAGATTTTCCAACATTTGTGAGCGACGACTTCCAGGATTCTTCTAGACAGTTACGCAGGTCTAATCGAATCAAAGCCATCATAAAAGTAGAACAATGTGTTGGTCGAGGATTAGTGAAAGATCGAGAAAGAGTCCTCTGCAACGATGATAAAAATCAATCATGTGCCACAACTTTTAAGCTTGAAGCTGAAAATGAGAAATTTCGGAAGGATCTGGAGGAACGTTTGAGCCAGTTTCAAGTTATTCAGAAAAGTGAATATAGATGCGATCGGGTCATCAACAAAGAGACAAAGAAAATGATATGCGACTGTTTTCTTACCCGTGACGAGGAGGAACGGGGTGAGTTGGGCTGCGGTGAGGATTGCTTAAATCGCCTTTTAATGATTGAATGTGGCCCAAAATGTCCTGTTGCGAGTCGATGCACAAATAAACAATTTCAGAACAATTCGTATTCACATTGCACAGTTTTTAGCACAGAAAAGAAGGGTCTCGGCATTAAGGCAGATAGTGAAATTTTATTGGGTGAATTTATTATGGAATATGTTGGGGAAGTATTAAACGATCATCAATTCAAACAACGAGCGGAGACTTACTCGAAAGATAAAAATAAACATTATTACTTTATGGCTCTCCGCAGTGATGCAATAATTGATGCTACAGTCAAAGGAAACATCTCCAGGTTCATCAATCATTCATGCAGTCCGAATGCAAAAACAGAAAAATGGACCGTCGATGGTGAACTTCGCATTGGTTTCTTCAGCATAAGGAACATTTGTCCTGGAGAAGAGATTACTTTCGATTATCGATTCCAGAGGTATGGAGAACTGGCCCAAAGGTGCTACTGCGAGTCCGCCAATTGTAGAGGGTGGATTGGTGAGGAGCCAGATTCGAACGAGGAGTACAAGGACGAAGCTGATGGCATTAGTGAAGAAGACGAAGAAAGAGATCGAACGGGCGCAGATTTAGAAAAGAAATCTTCAGATATTAGTGATAAGAGTTCTGATTTAGGTGCATCCTCGATTATATACGGAGATCTCAGGGAAGACGTTGAAGATGGTAACGAGTCTCCAATAAATTTAACGACACCAGTGAGAGGAAAAGCCGGGACTCGTGAATCGAAGAAGTCTAAACAAAGGAAGGAGTTCCGTTTAGGTAAAAAATCACAGTTCCTCGAAGATCAAGATGTGGAAGATGAAATTGAATCCCTAACGCTTACTGGCCTGAAGAATCGAGCGCACACTCTGGGATTGAGTAGACTCATGGTTCGTGTGAAAACGGTTGATACTAGAATTCGTGTTCTTGAAATTTTGCGAGGTGGAGACCTGCCATGCAGACGCCTGTTTCTCGATTACCATGGACTGGAACTGCTTCATGGATGGATGAATGAAAATGAAGTAAAGGACAATGAAGCAAGCCTCAGACTTCGTCTGCTTATTCTTCAGACATTGGAAATTTTGCCAATTACCAATAAGACTCAAGTGACAAAAAGCAAAGTATTTTATATAATAACGAGTTGGGCAGAAGAGAAGGGAGTGCATTCTTGTAGTCCTAATCCAGATTCTCCAACTGGTAATGGATCCGCAACACTAATATCCGTTGCAGATCAATATGGCAGAAAGGAAAAAGAATCAGCTAGCGTCATTCCCCAAGCAGTTCAACCCCTGAAAACTGAGATACATCAGATTTCGAAGAAACTGTTCATCGCGTGGGATGATCTTCCAGAAATGTTTCGTATTCCCAAACGTGAAACCATTGAACAAATGAAGGAACACGAACGAGAAGCAGACCGCCAGTACAACGCTTTGTATATCGCAGACGAAGACAAATCTAAGTTGAGTTCTAAGTGTCGTGGGGAACGTTTTTGCAAAAGCAGTAAGACGAAAGCAATCAAGACTGAGTGGACTGGCGAAAGGGATGAACAAGAGCGATACATTGATGCTGATGCCAGTTTGACGAAAGTACAAAGACGAGAATTATTTGAGGCTCGTGTAAGTGTATATTTCCGTTAGACAATAAAAATGAATAAATACTAATTTTTATTAGGCTGCAAAGGACGCTGAGGAAAGACGTGATTTTGAGGAAAAATGCAAGTTCTTCGGCTTTGATTCCAGGACTATTCAACCCCGCGATATTCCTTTCTGCGTTTGTCCGGAAACAGGAGAATGGTATACAAAAGATAAGCAGAAAATTGAAACCCCTCCTATTTATGTGAGTCCTCTTATTGCTATTCTGCGATTTAAATTTAATTAATCATATGCTTTTTTTAGGAGCACAATGTTCCACAAACCGATACTAATCACTACCACTTACCTCCCATGAATTTACCATCTTCATGGAGATTTGAATATGATAGTGTGGATTTGATTGATGCGAATGATTCAGTTGATTCGGATGAAAGCGTTTCAGACACAAACATTATAAAGATAGGTAAAAAACAAAAAAAAAATTAGCCAGCATGTACCATTTCTATTATATTTAGTTAAAATGCTCGATACAAATTGTTAATAATTAAGTTTTATGTATTTTTAATTTTTTTCCAGAACCAGCTGATGAACCAGTTAGTGATTCTATGATAGAAAATAATTCGGAATTACGCGACCGTAAAAGGAAAAAGAGGTATCAAATGTTGGTTCAAGATATCCCCATTTGCGTAAGTAGATTACCTTCAATTGGCAATGATTTTTTATATATAATTTTTAAAATATGTGTTTCTCCAGCCACGTCGCGAAGAGGATCGTGTTTATTATGAAATCCATAAGAAAATTTGCAAAGAGAATAAGGAAAAAATTCTCAAACGTCGCGAAGAGCTGCAACGTAAAAAAACTGATTTAAGAAAGCAGTACTGCACTGCTTCGGCGACTGCTGATGGCGCACCTCTACCTATTGCCGATTATTTGTTGTCATCAGACGACGAAGATCGTATTGGAACATCGGTCTGTGACAGTTCACTATTGGGAAAATTCGTAAAAGAAGACAAAATTTTAGAACCAAATGCCTTAAAGAAGATGAGACCGCTTAAACGATCACTTCCGATCAAGGCCGAACATCAAAACAAGAAGCAATCAAAATTCGACGATCGGAAACGATCAAAGGACTTGAAAATTAACAAAGACATCAACAGGTATCATTTCACATTTTGTTTTAAAAGCATCTCATAGATTCGTTTACAGATCGGACAAAACCAAAGAGAAATTCCGCAGGGACATTACGGAGTTTATAGCCCAGAACTTAAAGCTATACCAAACAAAAACTTGCTTAGTTGGGAAAAACGCTACTAATGAATATTTAAAAAAGGTATACCTTTTTTAACGAACTCTCTTTTTATCATTAACAATTTTCTCTTTGTGTTAGTTGATTCATATTATTACGCTTAAAGAAGCGCAACGATGCAATTCTACAGGGAAAATTTTAGAAGTCACAGAGTCTGTTAAGGAAAAATCAAGAAGATTTATTAAAAAGTACATATCCGACGTAATTCCACGTAATGACTAGATAATGGAGATATCAATGGTTTTGCACGAATTCATTTTTAAAGAAAAATGTTAAATCTGTTTACTCACATTTACAATTCAATTTTACACGTCTAATTCATAAGTAATTTTACAACAAAACAAAGCGCTTAATAATATCAATTAATGTAGAAAGTAAGAAGCAAGCTGTGATCGGAATTCTACGAATTTTAATCTGTTTTATGTACAGTGAAAGGCGCAAAACTTTTTTGACCGTCTGAACTGTGCCAGCACAAGCGACCTTGGAACATTGCAGGCAGTAAAATGAATTAATTAATTAAGTAATTTAGTGTTGCGGTCTGTTTCATTCAAACTGCACGAGACTGTTTGTTTCTAGCTGAATGTCAAGCTTTATACCAAATTTGAAAATGCAGGATGCATTCGCAACTCCCACCTTCGGTGTTAATACACTTTCGTTAAGCATTCCGTGCTATCATCCTTTTACGCCAGAAGTGCAATTTCTTAAAATACAGATGCGATCGTTCAGAAATGAACAAAGCATTCTTTAAGACCTCTTTACTAATAAAAACCATACTAATTTAATGTTGTGGCTTACCACCCTCTACTTTTCGTATACGTATGCAAATCCTTTACGGTGTCTCCCTAGTAGTGTTTAATATTTAATGTTTAAACTGATTTAAAACAGAAAATGTGACGTCAAGTTTTTACTGACCCAAAATCTTACATCAATATGATGTTTCGTAAATATAAAACAAACGCATGAAGTGCGAAAACCCTTCTTAACGAAGATCACGTGAACCGTAGGATGGCTGTTCAAGTGTACATTCAAATGAAACCTATAGTATAATTGAAACTCTCGTTTCAAACTAAGTATTATAACAAGCCCCTGAGGGGCTTGCTAGCGCCAAATACCTCAAAACTGCCGACTTTGTCTGATTGCGTCTGAGTTGTACTATAAATGGTATTCAGATGCAACAAAGGGTTTCACATTACCTAATTCGGAATCAGATGGTGCTAAACATAAAATATTTCAAAATTATTTTTGAATACATTTTGAAGATTATAAGCACTTATATCATTCCAAGACAAAAGAACATTCGTTTCCAATTTGTAGTAGTCACTAAACACCAAAAACTTACTCCTGTGCAATAAATCAATTATACTAGAAAATTTACAGTTCGATTTTTATATGTATATTTGTATTTAGAACACGTACATACAAGTTTATGGCAAGTTATTTGCAAATATGGGATTCTTAACTAAAAATAGCCCGAGGATTCTAAGCGTTCCAAATTCAGTAAATTTGGAAATATTTTCAAAGTACAAATGTATACGACAATTACAACAAAAATAAGTAAATTGATTCTCTATAAAAATTTTTATGCTATCCTTGTGTTTAATCTTACTTATAAACTGTTATGTAAAAAAAACTGTAGATTAAGAACATGAAATGAAATAGAATGAAAATGAATTTTATGATCAGTTGAAATATAAAGTTTGTTGTAACAGAAATATATGATATACACATATACATAGTTTTTTTCCGTTATATTCGTAAAACTACATTATATTCTGTAACAGATATTACATGTAAAAATGGAACTAAGTAAACCACAACTGCGGTAAGTAAAAAAAAAAACAAATTTCTCGCGTACATTTGTAATCAAACGTTTTAATTTGATCTATTTCGGTTCAACTAAATACAAGAAAATGTTAAGTTTATAATATGGAACCACAATATTCAATTTGGTTACATTTATACAGTTAAAAGTTTGGTAACTAGTGTAAAATTATATATATATATATGTATAATGTATATACAATCACAACATTTTCGATTGTACAATTTAAAAATTGAATCAAAACTTTTGTTAAAACTTAGAACTAACATTTGTTTTTTATAATATAAAATGAAGTAATAAAATTTGAGCAATAAATACAAGACGGTAGCAAAAACATATATCAATATTTTGTAAGTTTACAAATTATCATGGCAAATTTATCCCATTTATAAAATTTTTTGTTAACATATTATTAACATTCTCATATCACAATTGATTTCCTTAGTTTTAATGCCTGAACCAAAAGCGTCCTTCCAGTTTTCATTTCGTTACTTTATGATAATTTCTGGCGGTGGCATTATATCATCACCGTACATGCTGTTCCAGATGCTGGAGAACCAAATTATTCTATCCTCCCAGATATTCCCTCCGATTACATGGCCAATGTACGGCAAATCCCTTGATCTGAAAGATACATGAAAGCATTACATGAAGCAATTTATCCGAAAATTATTGTACATAATTTTTGCAAAGTATATAAAGTGTAATATTTAAAAAATGAACTCAGTCCTATGAGTTGATTTATCTAAGTTCAATTTGCGTTGCAAAAATGCATTTGTTAAAAACGTTTGCATCTCGAATTTGTATTTGGCAACTTACCGAAGAATAACATTATTCTCTTTCTCAATAAACGTGATGGCCCAGCCCCATTGAGAATCCCTTTTCTTTTCACAGCCTAAATACGCGATTACATTGCGCAAAACAATTTCACGTACTAAAACGGGTGTAGTTTTTTCCTTCTTGGTTACTAATATTCGGCCATCTCTCAAATCGACCTGAAAGGATTTAAACGATTTTGTTTTCCTGTCTGCAAATTTCAATTCTTTTCCAGGTGTAACAGTGGCCAAATTTTTTAAAGCTCTTTGAACCTCCTTCAAAATTTCCAATGGTCGAAGAACTAAATGGTTATTTTTTCTATCTTGTTCGGGCCAGTAGGACCATCTAAGAGCAATGTGAAAAACTCTTTCATTATGATGCAATGGTCGTTCGAGAGTTTCGTTAAGGATAACTTCATGCAAGGTTAATTGATGTACGCCAACATTGACTTTTTGTGACAACTCTTTACAAACTTCGTATACGGTTTTTGTTGGGCTTAGAGTAACATTGACTTGGGTCTTCTCCTGTGGGGAAAATTTTATACATAAGCGCTATAATTTAACTAATCGATATTACTTCAATTTTGTTCTCCGGATTCATATCAATGGTGATCCACACTTTGAGATCGCCTGATTTCTTAATAGAATCCGATAAATTTTCAGCCGCTGCGTAGTATTTTTGAAGACACTTAAGCATACCCTGCTCCTTACTCTAGAAAACATAAACACAATATATACAATAAAATTCGCATTTGTTTAAAATTAAAAACATACAATTTCATCAGCAGTGAGAGGAAACAGATGCTTGTACAATGCAATCAGTTGTGCTATTACATCGCCTTCCTTTTGGGAATAAGTCATGTCTTCATCCTTCAAACAAAAAATTATAATAAAAGAAATGTTCAACTACATGCAGAATACTTACAGTGTTGTCAAGTAAAGTGGGTCCCCAAATCATAGACAAGTTGTCAATGCCCATCTTGTTTTTACTTTTCTGAGATGATATAAACTCTAAATGTCCTATAATTCGCTTCAACGTTTGATATTCCACTTCAGACAAGCGACCCAGAAGATCCTTGTACGACTCTATCCTTTCACTCACCGATTTCAATTGGGTGACGCAGATGAAACTGACCGAATACTTGCCGAGAAGTCGTTGTGGGAGATCTCTCATGAATCTCTTCAATACATTTGCAACATCATGTTCATTATATTCATTTCGACTAATTTCGACATTAAATGCATCTGTTCTAAATTGGCTAATTAATTTTTGAATACTGTTCTCTGACCCGGATTTTCTGTATATCCCTTCAGACATACATCCGTGTATATAAACGAAGTTTATGCATTTATCTACCAAAACTGGAACATTGAATTTGGTCAATTGCTGCTCGTTTAACGACATGCCATTCTCGTGGGCAACTTCCTTGATGATGTGACGCCAAATTTTTGTCTCCCTGGGACAACTCATAATGAGGTAGATCGTGTATGGTGGGCAGTCGATCATTATTGTTGGGCCTGCCTCAACATGAAGATTCCTGATGGATTCGTCGCTCTCTTTTAACACTGCAAAAGATGTTGCATTTAATCAATTCGCAATTAATCAATGGGAAATTCACTTACCAATGCAGCGAGCTTTCCTCAGGTCCACTTTTTCCAAGTTCATTCCTGCATCTGTGTAAAAGACTAATCGTCGTTTACGTTTCTTCAATAATATCCAGGCTCCACTCCATTGGGAGGTTATCGAATTCTGTAAAAGTTAATTGATTCATTGCGTAATTATCATATTTTAAATTAACGCTAATCACTAAAATCAGTAAAAAATTGCTCACTTTTAAATAACACCATCCTGCTCTGTAATACTGACAAGTGTAGTTCGTTGGAAATACACTGGCTAAGCTCTCAATAAGTTTCTGCATCCAAATATTCCTGCCAAAGAATATATTGTAGGCCTACAGCATATATTAACAATAGTAAACCATACCTTTCCGTAGCCTTCCCCACTCCGTACAGATGACATGACCGTTGCAGCTTGCAGTTTCCTGAGTTGTTGCTGGTGATAACTACATTAGGATTCGAAAGGGTTTGTTGGTTTTTCGGGGTTGCTGTTGTTATTTCAAAACAGTACAACAACGTGGCATTGTCCGTTATCTTGTTGTTGCTCACACATTGAATTGTGGTTATATGCTCTAAAGCAAATGATTCTTTTGGATTTTTCATTTCTTGATCTTGGAATGTTTGAAATTTTCGTTCTAGTAGTATTGCCTTTCGATTTTGCATTTCCTTCAAAATGTCCTCAACTGCTCCACTTGGAAGCCGTATAAGCGGTCCATCGTAACGTACAAGTCGCTGAGAAAGGGTTGCCTTGGGAATCATTTCTAATACGATTCGTGTTTCAGATGACCGCATGTAACGAAAACTAGTTTTTCTCTTAAGGACATCCATCTTACTCAGCACATTAGAAAACATGGACTTCTTAGCACCTTTGGATTGAGCTTCAGGCAGTGGAGAAATCGGTGCTTCGGTAGCAACAAAACTGTTTGTGACACTCGACATGGCGTCACTGTACGAAGGAGGACCTTCTTGATCGTCCTTATCTGTAGGGAAATGCTTTTTGGCCACTTTATCTGGGCCTGTGCACTTGTTTATGTTTGATGTGTTCAATGGCTTGGATAGACTTGCATCACTCTGGTTAAGGAACCAATTTGTCCTAGACATTGACGTGGGGGAAGGATCTGCACTCGAACATTGATTCAGATTATTTTCCCTGCTTCTGTCCGCATTCTTCAATGATTTTCCCTCATTGAGGACATTGGCAGTTTTCGAAAGGTCTATGACTAAATTAACATTTTTCTTAACTGCAGGTGCAGGTGCTGCATCGTTGTTCGCCTTAAGATCGCATGTGCTCTGCTGCAAAGAGTCTGACCGGAGTGGCGGAATCGGAAGGGCTGCGGCAATGTTGCCGTTCTCCTCGTCAGATGAATCGAAGCTCTGATCATCCAATATATTACCGTCGTGTGTGGTCGTTCCATACGTATCCTCTTCTAATAAATTTTCTAAAAGCAAAAGTTGATTACTTTTTTCCATGTATTCGTGAATGTCTTTGCCTATTAATGGATCGAATTCATCTAAAATATCGGCAGGAATACGAGTATCCTTTGAGTTACTTTGTGAAACGAATAAAGACGAATATGGAAAGGATATTTGCGGAGTCAGAGGAATGTCAACATTATCTGACTTCATTTCACAAAGTTTTCCATATGTAATCTCTTGATTGGCATACACTGGCTCAGGTGAGCTAGAATCCTCATCGTTTCCGTCTATATACGTCCAGGATTCACTACGTTCAGGGTTCTCAATAAGTTTCTCATGCTCCTCAATAATATTTTGTATTTCTCTGGACACATCCCTAGAGGTGTCTTCGTTGGCGTATTCTAAGGGATCAACTGTTGCTCGATTTGAATGTGGGAAATTTTGATTGCGTCTCAATTCAATGGCTTCGTAATTTTTCTTGCGTTTGGGACGTGCAGGTGGTTGAATCGGATTCACCACACCATAAATATGCTCCTCCGGCAGTACAGGAGGTGGATATTTCGGCATTGGCAAGCTTTCATCAGAGGTACTGAAGTTCAAATCATCCTTTCCCAAATCCCTACTGCTCCTCGAATTAGTTGTGTCTATGGATTTTTGTTCGTTGCATTTCGATAAGGAAACTTCTGGTGAAGGTAATCTCAAGGATTTCGAAAGATTTTTGTCCTGTTCAAAAGTAAATTTGCTAGTTTTTAGGGCCTCATCATAAGACGGGCAAGGTGAGTAAGATTGTTTTACAGTTTTCGGAATCTCATAAGATGGTTCCAATCTGGACAAATCAGTCATATTGTTCATCTTATTCAAAGGACTATTAAAGCTAATTGAATGAAAAACTTCGTCGTTTGCTGGCATCGTTTTCGGTCTGTTCTCATCAGCGTGTGATGTGCTTGGCTCATGTTTGGATAATGTAAAATTATTTATCCCTAATGTGGTCATTTTTTTCCGAACATTTTTCAATCGAGTTGTCGTTTCTGTTCCCCAATTCGATATAGCATTTTGAGAACTCTTGATGTTCTTGTCGATTTTATGTTTGGCTCCCTTTGCTCTTATAGCAACCCTTTCAGAAATCGCTTCCGACAATAAACGAGAAGTTGTCCCCAATGTTTTTAACAAATCACTGGAATTAAAATAAGTAATGTCAGAAAAGTTATTTATTTAAGTTAAAAATGAATTAAGAACAACGTTATAACATCAAGACTCACCTTGGAGAAGGACTCTTGTACTTTCTGTTGTCGTTGCTTGATGATGAACTTATGGAAGAATTTATAGTAGAATTTGAGACAGACTTTTTTAACTTAAATTCGTCGTTCTTTACATCTCCTACGCTGACAGAGCGCAATCGGTGTGTCTTCATCGAATCAGACATCGAATCAGAATTATTGGACTTTGTTGGAATCTCTGGGGCTTTCCTAGCAATCCTAGGATCCTTTGGGCTCACATTCAGTGATCTAAGACTTGACCGAGCACTAGAATTTTCATAGACATCATTTTGTTGCTCATTGGCTAATGTTCGTCGTGGTGCTGGAACTGGCCTAGCTACATTCAACAATACATTTTTTTCATCGGGTTTAATCTTCTCCTCCTTTGGGCTTGTATTGTTACTCTCGATATTTTTGTGTAAATCTCCAATCGAAGCATCTTTCTTTTCAGGAATGTTGAAATTAATGTTCTCATCGATATCCTCCGAGTGTATTGTTATATTTTTATTAACAATGTCTATTGTGACATTTTCATATTGCGTTTTTGTTATATCTGCGGCGATCCGTCTTGGTTTCGGCACGGGCAAGGCTTGATCAATCTCATCCATTTTGAAATCATCTAATAAATTAAAAAAATTATAGTTGTAATTAATGCAGGACATGAACTCTAAAGTAGCTCGTAGTATTTGAATATTTTAAACAAGTAACAAAGTAAACCATCAAGAATCGTAAATTGTATCCAAAATACTTTAAGGTAGAAACAACGAATGTTAGCGATGTGTTTTTCAATTTATATTATATAATACTAACAGATTAAACACTATTTAATGAGAGAATATCGAAATTCTTCATTGAAAATGAAAGGTGGTTCTATGCCATTTATAAAGAAAAACAAATTTCATTCATATTTCCACCACAACTCCTTGTATTATATACTATATAATATGCATGTATTATAGATGTATATAAACCTTTCAGAAGAAATTTTCTAAATGAGAGTAAAAACCGTATCAAAATCTGTTGCGTAGTTTAGAAGAAATAAGCGTACAAACAGACAGACTTTCTTCATTTTTGGGCCATTTTTTCGACTTTTTCAGAATTTAGACATATTTTAATAAAATACGTATAGAATTAAAAGTTCCAGTGTGGAGATTGCCACACATTGCTTCCATGTTCAAAATGGACCCCCCAAATTGAATTTTTAGGTAAAGCAAAGCATACTTAGTAATTAAATTTAGTTTACAACAGTAATTGTGTTAGTTTACTAACTTCGAAAATGTTGGACCCATCGACCTATTTTTAGTTGTCAGTTAGCCAAATGAAATGCGATCGAGCTCAAATTCAATAGGCATGATCTCGACATTCTGCCAGACATTTTGGTATCGATCGCAACTAATTTAGTCCATTTTTACGGCAGTTATCGTTGAAAATCGGAACTTTATAACACCCGTAATAACTCCCTTGTTTTACCACCTAAAAAGCTTGTTGTAATTTCAAACTGAAGAGTTCATTGAGCTGAACCAAACGCAAAAAGAAATTTTTAAGGAAATTATGAACAAAAAACAACTGAGCGACGTCAAGCTAAAATCTTCCAGAAAATGTTTTTAGGCACTTTTGACAAAGATTCCATGATTTTTTTTCGGACACACATTTTTCGCAGCATCACCATACTTCCATTCCTATATAATAGAAATATGGAAGTATAAAAGAAGATAGGTTTTCCACTTAAAATTGCTACGAAAAATTTAATTTTTACACCAGACTAATATAATTGTTCTTTATACGAAGACGACATCGATTTTGAGTAGTTAAAAAAAGAGTATTGAAATCGGAAAATCTAAATTCTCGAAATCATGTCAAAAAAAATGCATATAAGATTTTTGAAAGTTTTACTTTGCATTTAACATAACCAGAAGTGAGGTCACAAATTCGGCTCTATCTCAAAAACTATTTCGAATTTCATTACAGAATTTTGGGAGAATATTTTAAAGTTATAATTCATCGATTTCCGTAAACAAAAAAACGGATTGTTTGAAACTGAAAAGTGGGAAAGTCCCCTTGACACATGACAGTATATAATTGAATTGAAACTGCATTCTTTAAATATCATTTCAATATCTACCAAATAAGTTAATAGATTGATTTAAGAAAAATCAAAATAAAACTGTAAGAAGAGCTGATCTTGAAACTGCCATTATTTATAACGAAATCAAGTCGCAAAACATTATGTATAGAATTTTTGAGATAAAAATTGAGAACACGTTTGGTGTGTCTTACTGATACAACAATTATGCAAAAATTTCTGTTTTAATTATGTCTCAATTTCATTTCCACATAATCAAGTAATCGCCTTCTTATTTTTTACACGTTTTATCTTCTTATTTCGTTTTTTTTTTTTTTTTACATAAAATAAACGTTTTAATGTAAACATCCCGGCAAAAAAAATAAAAATACTGCAAATCGCACGCCCTCAGCTGGGCAAATCAGTGCGCAATCGCAGAGAGCAAAATATTTTCCAAGCAAGTAATTTAAAAAATTTTTTCAATGCATTTACTGCATTCGGTGTGGGAATACTTGCAGCCAGACGAATCATTTGAGAGCAGGGAAAAGCCTGAAGATATTAAGATCAACAGACACTACTTACCATAAGTAGTCTCAAATTAAGAGCCAAAATATCTCAATGAATGTGTTTTGATGTGCGTGACTCACTTTTATGGAACAAAGCGAGGCAGTGAACTCTGGATGAATGCAATTCAATTGAATTTGCGGTGCATCAAGTCAGAATTAGAAAAGCTTGGCATCGCTATCATCTAAGTTTCAAGTTTTGTTATCTTTCGGAATATTTGCAAAAATTCAAATAATGAGATCAAATTTTGCTGTACTGTGGAAAATTGTAATTCGCACTCCTCTAATAAGGCTGAAACAACAGGAAACGAGGGTTTTTTTTTTGTTCGTGGGAACAACGATAAGAGCTTTTATTTTTTTATCATTTTGAAAACTGAAACACAATATTTGCGAAATGCGGTAATATTAGAACGATTAAACGGGTTGATTTTGAGTTCTACTAACCTATTCCTTGATCGTAATGCAGTGATGAAATGACCTTTTAAATTCTGCTGACATCCAGGTGTTCGGTATGCACCGTCGTCAAGTCCCACTCACTTGGATGGCTGGCTAGTAGCGATGCAAGATGAACAACACTACATTTATTTAACTTTTAATGTTCTCTATCAGTAACCCACTTTCAGGAAAAATTCACATATTTAGATCACAACACGACGCAACTAATCAATGATCGGGAGCACAGTGCGAGCATGATCATTTGTGCTAGCACAATTTGCAACTGGTTATAGTACGACAATAGCTAGAAGAGCATGAGTAATTAAAATGAATGGAGCTCGATAAGTGAATCACAAATCCATCGCCCTCATCCCTTGTGGACAGTACAAGCATAAGGAAATCAACCGTGTACAATCACTTACTGTATAAACGTATTGGTCACGTGTCATTTTGGGTTGAGCCTTACACAATGATTGCTCTCTCACTACTGAAAGTAGTCGCGATCACGATAAAAAATATAACGCAGAATTTATGTTACGAACAATTTATGATAACAATAAACTAATTATGAGTACACGACATTGTTGAAGTGCTACGCCGACACTCGTTTCCAGTGCACTCACTTATGATGAGAGCATTGAAGTTGAGACTATATAGTCAAAATCGATCAATACAGTGTTTCTGAATTTCGAAAATAATTTTCACAGTAATTACACTGAAAGAGTATTAATTTAATATTGTTTTGGTAAATCTTGAATTTTAAATAAATTCTTTAGAATTTTGAGAAAAAGTTTTTCGACAATAGATTATTTTTAGATTGAATTTCGTATATTTGCTATAAAAACCCAATTTCGAAATGAAGTGTCTCGACTAACTTGTTAACATCTATTATTAATTATTTAAAAAAACAAAACAATTTATATTATTATTTGCGTCGACGTTTCGAGTAGCTTTAAGCCAATTTGCTTTTCATTGAGATTTATGATGATTGTAACTATTTTTTAACGAAATTCCTATTGTAATGTATTCCAAAAAAAAATACATTTCACTAGATCTTCGAGTTTTGCTAATTTTCGGTTTGTTTCTTTGCTAGTTTTTCTACTGTCGGGAATGCAGTGTGCTTGTGATCGTTTCTTCTCATAAATGAAAAAAAAAAAAAAACATTTGAAGAAGTCCTGAAATATGTTGATCATTTCTGCTGTTCTCTACAAGTCTACACTATTAAAATAAAAATAAAGATTTTGATTTTCGACTACTTTAAATAATAAACATACTTGACGATCCAGTAGTATTCCTGAATGCAACAGTAAATAATATTGTTCAAACGATGAGTTTGTTTCGTTTCTTGAAAATTAATCTGGCAGAATCGACATATCCTTTTGTACTCGTAAAATAAATTAAAGTCTGAAAAAAAACTGAAAATAAAAATGAAATCAAATATGAATAAATGAAATGAAAGGAATAAAGAACTTTGGAGAATGTAGTACACTTTGTTGTAACTTCAAGCATTTATTTACATTGGATTATCTAAAAATAGTAATTAGAGATCAATCCGTTACCACAAATATTTTCAAAATTAACGAAAGTAAAGCAATATAATCCACGCACCACTAGACTGGTATGTTTGAGTAACAAGTCATGATTCTTGTAATCGCAACAATTCCGAATTTATCTATTTAGTAGGAAATATTACAATTACTGATCTACATAAGGCTAATTGATAAAAAACAGATCGCTTCATATCAAAGGACGCAGCAAAATGAAAAATTCTTGGAATTAACCAACTGCCTCTGCCTCGATAACTCCTGGCTCCTGTACAGTACATTGTACTATACATTAATAATTTAAAAATAAATATACCAAAATATAATAAAATTCATGATAAATTAATTTATGATCGCATATTTCTTCCAAAGCGATCAGTGTAAATGCAACTATTACAAAAGTCTACATCATTTCCATATTACAGTAATATTTGGATCGGAATCAATATCTCTTTCGATTATGAATGGAGATAGGCCCGTTTTGCAGCAGATTTCATCGAAATTATAATTACCAGTGTAAAGTTTTTGCCTTCCTGTTGGTACAGATCCGACGTACACGGGATACTTATGAATACAGCGAATGAAATTATGTTGCAAACCAAAGAACACCAGTTTCCTTTCATCAATGTTGTTATTCTGTGGACATAAACGCTGGCAAATTGTCCTCAATGTTATTCCATGCGTCATGGACGCGTAAAACTGAAATATTTTTTGCAAAGTCGGCTTTGGACGATCATGCTTCAGGCACACATATTTTCTGCATGCTTGATATAAAATGCAATCTTTCATCAGTTTTTGAAGGCTTCTTGTGCACATGTAAACGTTACTATATTTTAAAATAGGTAAAAGCTGAACTACACCGTAATATGCTAAATTTTGAACACATGTTTTCACTAAAGTGCCCTCGACGTCGGCTTCCATTGCAATTCGAGCAACATGGTTGACGCCGTTAATAAATGGCAGTATCTAAAGTGATATATTCATTAAAAAAAAATGGATACACGTTATGAGCAGACTACCTGTTGAGTTGTAAGATCCCAATATTCTAGAGGCACATCTCTGTATTCAGATATCAAGAGCGGCACCAGATGATCCATTACTGTAGAAGGATTCGGTTTGTGAGTAACAATTTTTAAGTAAATCGTATTTTCACCCTCTGTGAAAGAAAAATTACATTTTATTAAACATAAATTGAGACAAAGTGAAACTCACCAACAATTGTCGTTACTTTCCGCTCATTCAAATCAGTTAGAACCCGCTGCAAGAGTTTTTTCAAGTGAACTTTTTCATCATCGTCCTTTGATAGAAATCCCGACTCCTCCTCCATCATAATCTTTAACATAAACTCCTCCACTTAGCAATCGGTTAATTGTTTTATCACTAAAATACTCACTAAATACTCCGATAGCTTCTTCACTACGGGCTCATACTGAACCGATCTTGCCCAGGCGTCGCAAACAAAACATAAATTGAAGTAGAAAGCATTTCTTGCATATCGTTGACTATCAATTCGAACTGGATATCCGACAATCTTGAATCCGAGTACGTTCACCGTAAGAATGCATCTTTGCAGTTGCGGTTTTGGAATTATGTAAACATTAATGGCATCAAAAACTTCTTTTGAAACGTATTCTTCTGGAACCTGCAATCAAAACGATTTCCATATTAAATGCATTTCAATTATGTTACGTTCAAAAAGTACCCGAAGTTCTATGCCAAGCTTTATACATTGAAAATGACAGGGAAATTTTTAATGTAAACATTCCCAAAAATATCGTTAATGAATTTCTTGAAGATCAGCGTCAACTTGTTACTGTTTACACCAGGTTTTGTTTATTGCTTGACAGTCAGCTACTTTTCAAGTACGTCTGAATCCTTGACAGCTGACAGGATTTCAAGGGCACGTTTTAATGTGTCAAAAAAAAAAAACGTAATTGTTTTCATGGATTTGAAGTATTCCAAAAAACAACAATCACAATTATTCTAATTTCTCAATCGCCGACGTCCGATTTTCAGAGACAATTACAAGCCTTTGGATTGTGAGAGAGCAATTTGTAAAGCTTCTGAAGACGTTCTCGATATTACAGTATTTCATCTGTTTTGGTTTGAATTGATATCACAGCAAGTCTTCTTGTGAAAATTTCTTCCTCAATGACACTCATTTTAACTGAAAGAACATGGAATTATTAGTGGAACACTTTTGCCGGGGCAATTCTTTAAATAGTACACAAATATCCATAGATTAGAGACAATTCAATGACAGCCGAATTCCAAGTGAATTTTGATTGCACTACTTCTAAGTTCATGATTGCAAACATATTTTAAATAATTTTAGTAAATTGGTTGTGCAATGAGGAATACATTCAGGGCGCAATAATATATAAGGAATGTTTTTGAAATATATATTACGATTTAATTCAGCAACTCTCGGTACTTTTTAAACGTTTTGTACTTCTCTCACTTGACAACTTATTTTCGATCCAGCAACTGGATGAAACTCGCTGAGAAATATACAACGAATCACACCCTCTTTGCCGCATCCTTCATAAAATAATACATTATTGTTCATTTGGAAATTACGTAAACAATAGTCATTTATTTTGGCGACGAAAACACCTCATGGTTCTATTATTGTACGCGATAATTAATTGTCGCTGGGACAGCTTGAAATTGTATTAAATTTATTCTGAAGGCTTTTAATGGAAAACATTGGAGAAAGTTAAGTGACAGCTCCTCGATTGGGCTGCGTTCATTAATTTTGCTGTTATAACGTAAACAATAATTTTTTTCTAAATTTAATAACTTTTATTTAACTATTATTTTAATTAATATTTCATTTCGCAATACATAGTATAAATTGATTCAATTCAATTCAATTGATTTTTGGAAATGAATTAATTATTTCATCTGCTCGCGAAAGAATGAAATCAAAATTCTGCCAAGAATATATCAATTTGAAACATTCTTCTTCCTCGACTTTATGACTAGAACTATGACCCTCTGCTAGGATTTTACCGAACAATCTATTGGTAAAAAAGGTAAGCATAATTCAAAAATTGATTGTAAAATTGTACATTCATCTTTTTTTCATCACAGAAACACAAAAACATAAGCAAACTGTGTTCATAAAGTTTTGTATGGTGTGACTCGGGAAATTTGTACCCCGCAAATTGCTTGGATGTGCCGAAAATATTCCGAAATTTTTGGGATATTTATAAGCGATACACCATATTGCTTATCGTCGAGTCACACGATATGAAATACGGCGTATCGCTTATAAATACGACGTTTTCCGTATCGTGTACCTCCGGCTTAAGACTAAATAAATCTACGGTCGGCAGACTAAACAACTTAAGTAAAGAAATGTCAAATTATATTTTCTACTTATTTAAGTATTTTTTTTAGGATTGGTTACATGTTTTAATGTAATTTAAAAATAACAATAAACTTATATTTTGCCCTGTAATCAGTTTCATTTTGTTCGATTTTTAACCGAGTACGAATTTTGACTGAATCTGCCAAGCTGAAAAATATGAAATAATGGTTCAAAAGAATTAAACCCGAAACTAGATTTAACGATTTTATATTGATCCTTACCATAAGAAACAAGATTTTTGCGAAATTATGATTTCTATAAGTCTCTTATACTGCTATATGTAATATGCATCATACGCATTAATTATGCGCATCACAAGTAAATTGATTTAACGTATATTTGCCGAGTTGAACTTATTTGGTTAACAAATTTATTTCGTAAGTTTAACGTTTTAAAAACTAATCTATAAAAAAAGAAATAGTAACATTGAACAAAGAACCAACATTATAGTACAAAATTTGTAATATTTGTTAAATTTAACACACAGAACAGAAATGGCCTTTATTCAGCAAAAGTGTTATTTCTGCTGAATGTAAATGAGAGATTACAGTCGCCATGTTGAATTTCAGCTTTTGTATGTAAATTGTAAATTGTAAACAGTTTTCATCAAAGTGAATTTCATTGACATTTGTCGACATTTGCATAAAGAATTGTGAAACGTATATAAAGTAATAGAAAACAAAGACGTGCTGTTTGTTATTTAATATGGATCCTGAGTCGATCACCATTTACCGCGAACTTTTATCTGTGGACGTAAAAGTATATTTCGATTGCAAATTTCTCGTGGGTGAAAAAGATGTCCAGGAAGTGATTCCTGCCCACAAAGCGGTGCTTGCACTTAAGTCCCCTGTTTTTCGGACAATGTTCTATGGAAATGTTCCTGAAGAAGAAGGTTCCATAAAAGTGCCTGATATCCACCCAGAAATATTTCACGAAATGATAGGCTTTTTCTACAACAAAACACCTACGATCGTTTCCATTGGTCAGGCCATTAAGCTGTGGTACGTCGCAGATAAATACGACATTAAAGATTTAGTAGAAGACGTAACTAATTACTTAACCAACAATATGACGCCCCAGAATGTTTGTTATATTATGCAGTTTACAATTCTACACAGAAACGTAATTCTATTAAAAGAATGTCAGGAGGTAAGAAACGCAATCTTGAAAACTTAACTCAGAATTTCATTAATCCAGTTTTTTCCATCTAGATAATTTTAAAGGAAATTTCGGTACTTCTAAACGACAAAAGTTTATTGGAGCCAGCATTGCACTTCAACCTCACCAAGAATACGGTGAACCTGCCAGAAATGAATTTATTCAAAGCACTTGCTGGATATTATAATGCTCGTCATTATAACGATGCTGCAAAATCCGTCGAACCGCCCTCCATGACCCCTTTAAAGTCAGTGTCAGTCGATCTTGCAGAAAAGGAAGCAAGCGTCGCTGATAGAAAATCAATTAATCCCTATGGTGAAGGATCCTCAAGTCAAGAAGACGCAGGTGCACAAGGATATGTTGAGGCGAATGCAGATAATTTATTGAAGGACCTCGTGAAGAAGATTCGAGTGTTATTAATTACTTCATTTATTTCTTTAATTTCGGACGATGTTACAGATATGTAGGTGATTGGAAATTAAAGATAAAAACTTTTTCAAACAAAACTTCTTCAATTTATTGTAATGTTTGTTTCATTTATGAAATTTTTGAAAACTTTGGTTGTAGGTGTATGCAAACGTTGGAAATGGCTAAACAATCATAAACTATAGTTAAATCGAATGCTTTTCGTTTGTTTTTGATTGTTTAGCCATTTCGACGTTTGTTTAGACCTACAACCAAAGTTACAGGACCAAAGGTGGGTGTGTATGGAATTCCTATATAACTTTGGTTATAGGTGTATACAAACGTTGGAAATGGCTAAACAATCATAAACTATATATGGACCCGTTTATTTTGAAAGTGGTGTAAGTCCACTATTTAAAAAAATTGAGAAAACACATAATTTACTTGTAATTTAGTGTAAACTATTTATTTATAAACAATTCAGAATTACTATATTAAAAAATCCATATGCTTTGATAAATTTAAAATTCGTCAATAAATTGAATTGCGTAACGATTGATTATGAAAGTGGTGTAAGTCCACTTTCAGGAGTAAAACTAAGAATTTTACCAGCAAAAGCATAATGTAATGGGCATAGTTGGAATGGGAAGCATTACACTAATGCCTTTGGGCTTTGTATAAAGATGTTCGACCCATTACATATGAAAAATATAAGGATATGATGCGGCCTCCTGTGCATCACGAATATTTCAAAAAACTTCCACATAATGATCGTAAATGATATAGTGTATCTAAATAGTTTAACGAATCCTTTTAATTTTAAGAACAAAAAACAATATTTTATTTTTAATTCATCTATATTAACTTCGCGAAAACTTGCTTGTTTGTTTATTTGTGGATTTGTGTGTTTGTGCCGTTAAGAAAAACGGTTGGACGGCTAATTAACACACTTCCCGTCTTCCAATCGAGCTAAAATTTTACAAATAGGCTCGTTGTCGATCAAAATGCATTCTATCGAAGTTTTATTCCGTTGTCACAGAAGGAACGGATAAAATCTTTAATAATAATGCAAAAATGACAGCATTTTGCACTGTGTATAAAAAATATTATCATAAAATCAAATCATATGTCCTTATTTTAAATAGTTTTAATTGTGACCATTTTGAAAATACCATACTACGCAATACCCATATACATTTAGATGAATTTTAGTAAGAACCATTGTTTTTTTGATTATCAAAATTAAATGATTTTTACAATTCAATAATTTTGAAAGTGGTGTAAGTCCATTTACGATTCAGAAAGGATATTATTTTAGTTAAATTCAAATTCAAAGTCATGTATGTGATCAAATTACATGTTTCTAAATTCGTTGAAACATTGCCAAACTTAGTACAATTTATCAATATTTTTTAATCGACTAAAATGCAAACCTTTAAATATCTCGAAAGAGAGAAAAATGGACTTACACCACTTTCAAAATAAACGGTCCATATAGTGAAATCGAATCTTTTGCGTTTGTTTGATTGTTTAGCCATTTCCGACGTTGCCCAGGAATTCGGGATACTCTGTCCGACTGTGCCTCGTACGGTTTCTTGCATTCATTACTTGGCTTACTGGATCCTTTAAGTAAAATTCAAATTTGCAAATTCGATCCCACTAAGTTTTCAATTGATGTAGATATAATTATTTAAAATTATTGTTATTTTCGTATATAAATCAGAATCCACCTAGCAAAACAAAAACATAGTTCAATTCCATAAGAAAAATCCAAATCAAAATATTTAGAAGTTTAAATAAAACCACTGAAATTTTTATTCAAAAATTTATTTAAAAGTAAAATTTGTGTATAAATGTTACATTGTTTCGAATGTTTTTAAAAGAGTAAGTTCTTGTGAAATAAATTGTTATTTTCACATAAATGTTCCTATTAACATTAAGCCATGCCTGCTTCAAGAGCAAATCAAATCTCTTTTCAAAAAAACAAATATCAATTTTGAAAAGAAATTTTAATTTGCAACATTATAATGTTACAAAAAATTATGTAAATCATAATAAAGGCTATTTTAAATAAAACTTAATAATAGGGACATTTTTTATGTTTTGTTCTATATAATAAAATATTTTTTCCCAGTGAAATAGTAATAAATAAGATCAAAGTTTATAATTATTGCAAACTTTAGTATAATACAATTGTTTTTTTTGGCAATTTCTTTTTATTTAACTGATTTATTGCAAATGAATTGTGTACGGATGTTGTACAATATAATTAAATACATAATTGAAAAAATCATTAACATTTTAATTAATATTACAGTAATAAATAAGTTAAAATAGTGTTTAGAACTAATATACTATGTAGTTAAACGTGGTTAGTATTTGTTATGTGAGAGTGTTAGAGTTCTTGGGGTGTGTTGGAACAACGATTCAAAGAAACAAAATCAAAATACCATCCGTTCTGGCTTAATGATTCTAATTCCGAATTAAGTGGGGTGGCAGTTTTTGTTACTTCACAAATAATACGTTTGTTTTTCTTGAGGGTAAAATGATTTTTTCTTGATTTGTTTTCAAATTTCTTCTTGAATTTTCGAAGTGATTTTGCGTCCAAAGGACGAGTTTTCTTGCACTGAAAAATTATGATGAAAATATTGAAAGCAATGTTAATGAAAAAAAAAGGTCACAAAAATTCCTGAAGCCAAACACTTTACGAACATCTGGATTCCAAATAAATCATTAATAATTTGTAATATGAGCAAGAGCACGTCTAATTTCATGATCGTAAAATTCTGGCTTTAAGATTTTTTTTCAGAACAAAATTCTATAAAAGTTTAACAAAATAAGTAAATGTGTTATTTACAATAAATGCATAAGAGAATGTTATTCAACAAAACCAATTTCCTTTGTTCATATGTATAAAAATATTAATAAAACAGGAAGTGCTTAATACACCGTTAATACTGAGCTCAAAATGACGTAGTTTTGCGTGTTTTTGATTTTGACCAAAATCAGGCTGAAATCAAGTTGAAGTAATTTCAAAATCACAAACAAAATCATCTCAAAACCAAAAAACAAATCGGAAAAATGAATTCAGTTCAGCGCGTCATTCTTAACATATTACAATCTGGGCTGCTTGTTCGAAAACTTTTGCGGTATATTTTAAGGTTTTCGATTATGTTGCATCACATTACAAAATTCGTTATTACTTTTAAAAATATGAAATATTTTTGTACGAAGTTTGAAGTGATGATTTCGAGATATGAAGTACGCTAGATTGTAAAACATAGAAGAAGACCGCTGAAGCTGTGACCTGCTCCACTAAAATCATGTGATTTCGAGCTCAGTGCGAAGGGGTATAAGACCAAGATCCCAATGTTAGAACATATAGTGTGATGCTGGGAAAATAATAAAAATAAACAAACAATTTGGAACAGATGTGCTTTACGGACTAGTCGGGAATTTCAATGAAATTTTGTAGACATTATTTTGGCCTGAGTACCCAAAGGATCACTGTATTGCTGAGCAACAAAATCCTAATGTGCAATTACAATTGTAATATTCAATTTAAAAATATAATTGAATCCACTATTCCCTTCAAAGTCTCAAACTAAAATGAAGCCGGAGAACTTCCGTAAAGTACATTTAAGCCAAACATTTATGCATATCCCACACAAAATAATTGTTTGCAAGACGAGGAATCCTAATTATCTGCATGGAAAAATCCAAACAGAAAATAACGGAATAGCGAAAAGGAAAGGATTTTGAAATTTGTGATAGAAAAATAAGTTTGTACTAACATAAAACTATTCAAAATTTCAGTAATTCAGATCTTAAATTCAATTGATTTGTTTGTTGTTGTTTTTCAATATAATTGTATGAACAAATCCAAATCCGAGTTTTGAAACTTGATCTCTATTCTACCTGACTGGGAAATAATGTTTAAAAAAAAAAAAATAATTAATTTACTAAATATACGTTAACGGTTAAAATTGCGAATTATCCAAGGAAGAAAAAAAAAATTAATTTACAATATAATAATTAAGTCTACAATAATAACCTTAATTATGGTACCTAATTATAATTTCAATTTTCACAATAATAAAATTGTCTTACGTTTTTCCTTATGGTCACATTTGCTCTTAAATGCTTAAAAACTGCTCCTAATTGACTTCTTTGGAGGTAGTTGCAAGGCTTTGAGTATTTTTGGATTTAGGGGATGAAGGGAAAGGGCAAAATAGGAGAAAATTATTTAGAAAATTTTGCAGTTTACAACCCCAAAGAAGTTAGAAAATGAATACAAATGATAATAATTGTAAATTACTGTATTTTCCTTTTGTTATTTATTTTTTTGTGAGAATTTTATGAACAAATATCAACTAACCAAAAATTAGCAGTGCCAAAAAGATAAAACTTAATGTTGAGAAGAGATGGTATAAGCAATTACTTATAAAATAGACGTTACTTAATATACACTATTAGTTGTATTCCTTCCACAAGTTGTTACAGTTATTAGATATGCATTTTTAATTTCAAATGTTTTACAGTTAAGGCAATCATATTAACACACTTGTGTTCAATACATCTAAGAGTCAGTGTATTTTGTTTTATTCTACAAACCCTGCTGGCAGTTATTCGGTTAAGCATATTCAAATGTATAATTTTGCATTGTACCTTTCTTATCGGTGAGAAATTATTGCAACAAAATTCTTTATGTATGTAAATAGCATCTTATAATTTATTTTAAAACAACATAAATCAATTGATTTTATTAAATTATTTCAATTTTCTGTGATCGCCTTTCAATTGTTAATTGAAAAAGTTATTTGTGATTCACCGGAAAATATGTGAATTGAAAAACAAAAATAAGTAATCAAATTAATTGATTTATTTTTCATTTTTTATTTATTGTAAAAGAAAACCAATCCTCAATTCAAACGGTAACAACATGATATTTCATCAAAGATTTTCATAAATATTTAAACGAATTTAGTTGTATTTAAAGATGTTTCAATGTTCATGTTTTCGTTACGAATTTCAAAAACAAATTGTAGGGGAGAGTCGGGTGGTTTGCGCCATGTTTTGTTTTTTGGGTATAAAATTGGGTCAAACAATTTTGTTTTTTTGCATTATATAATTTGTGAATGGCCATTGGCCCCTGAGCTGTATCTTTAATAAATAAATTGTGTTTTCTCCGGACATGATTATATTGCATGTTTTCTTCAAAATATTGTGAAAAATATTATTGAAATTATGTCCTCCAAACGTGAGAGGAAAACAAGAATTTCTAAATGAAATTCTCAAAAGTTCGGACTAATTTAGAAATTTGTGTTTTTAAATCACAAAAAATCACATTATAAAGGAGAAATAAATAATTTTCTCAATTGTCATTCTAATAAATAATTCATCACCGAAAGAAATTTAACAATGATAACGTTAAACAAAATTGAGGCTTAGTATATCTACAATTTATAACTTAAATTCTTATAATTTTCAAAATGCAAGAATTTTCAACATGATATATCTTAGCGCTAGAATAAAACTTATTTCTATGGATCAATAATCGTTCAATGTTTTCTCAACTCAAAGAGTCCATTGTACTTGAAATTGAAGAATAAATACAAATTAAAAATAAATAGAAAAAAAGTATTTAAATATAATTGTAAAAAAAATTTGCTTATTTTTTCTGTTTATCGTGTTTTTTTTTTTTCGGTTTTTTTTTTTATCAGTTTTGCCAGATAAAATACTGAGATACAAAATTTAATGTAAACACGTTAAAAAATTGACCCTAATATTAAAAACTACTAGTCAATTAGATGATGATTGGCTGTACTTAGCCTTAACTAAGATTATTTTCTGGCTCAGACTTACAGGGGAGGGAGTCACGTTCAAAACAGACGCAGGCGTAGACCCTCCCGTCAGTGTGACTATACCCTCTGATGATGGGTTAAATATTGCACGAACTTTTTGAGATCCAGTGCTTTGTGCGTACTTAGAAGTACTAAGTGGAATCTGTAAGAAATTTGTCGGCAAACATTTAGAAACAAATCGCACACTGAGCATCTGTGCGGTTGGGGCCGAGCTAGATTCCCTAATTCAATTGATCTAAACTAACTTAGTTACTATACTTACTTGTCGCCTGGGCTGCACCCTCTTCGTTACTGCATCGCCAGATGACATGATTGCGTTTTGCGGCTGACTCTGGATCGGTGTACCGTTGGCCACGAACATTCCTTGGGCAGCACGAACAAGCGCTTTCTTGTCCTTGTCCTCATCCTCTTGCTGCTAATGAAATACAAAAGAAAAATTCAATTACCAAGAAGTTTATTTTAATATTTTTATGCGAATTTCTTACCATTGGACTGACCGACTTCCGATCCTGTAGATTTTCGTCGAAGCCGGAGTCCGATGAGTTATCATTAAATTTGTTCGCTGGTTGCTCGGATTTCAGGTTACATTGGACATTGGCCGAGTCCTCCACATTGCGGGGCTTCGGCGTCTTGTCGGTTATCTTGATTAAATTCTTGATATCATTCAGATCGGCCTGTTTCACGCGTAATGTGTTGATCTTCTCCAAGGAATGTTTGACTATTTTACCAGTGTCAGACTTTAGTTTGTGCAACAATGTCGATCTCAATTTGCTGGTGGTATCTTTTGATTGTATATCGTTATTATCATCTGTCTTCTTCGTTGAAGAGGAATCTAAATCAGTCTTAACAGTATTTGACGTGGAAATATCTCCAGCTGGAAAATTTTCCAATTGTCTCTTGAAAAATAAATGATGTTTTTTCAAAGCTGGCGTTTGAACAGTGTTTTCATCTTTAACTACATTGACTGTCGCTTCTAAATGCATTTTACGATTCAACTCGTGAATAAGTGTAGTATTTTTTTTGGAAATCCTCCAAAGTTTATCAATTTCAATATTGGCAGAAGAATAGCTAGTTGCAGGAAGACTGTTGGTCACTGGAGGATTGGTGGTAATCAGCTGCTGACGCAGATGATGATATGCGCATGGCCTGTATGTATTAGCGTCGATCATTAAGGCTGAGATGTTCACATTCTCGTAAACAGTGCCACAACATGAGTTTAAACGTTTCCATTCTTGTTCATCAAAAAATTTTATGTTTGAAAATTTTCGCATATTTTTTCGGGGTTTCAGCATTTTTCTACGATCAATTCGATTTGTAGACGATTTGTTGGCACGATTATTGCTCAAATTTATTGATGAACTGACATCATCTTCACTGTTCAAGGATTCAGGAGTAGGCGGGAGTGATTGTTCATCCCATGAATTCGGGGATCCTTCGCGTTTTTCTTTGATTTTTTCATTTTTTAGCTGTTTCTTCGTTTTATTTTTTTTGAAGATTTTGCAAAACTTTTCGGGAATTGATGATGTTGATGGTTTTGAGTTTTGTACCTTTACGTTCTCAGATGAGTTTTGTTGAGTATCTTCCCGTTGCTTTTTGAATTTCGTTAAAGATTTCATTCCTGGACCAATTCGGGCATCGACAACCTAATAAAGATAAATCACAGTTAGTGTCCGGTAATTTATCAAGAGCTATAACACAAAAAATGATAATATATGAAGAAGAAATACTTACATGACCCCAATGTCTATTGCTTCCAGCTGGAAGTCTTTTGAATCTTTTCACAAGCAAAACGCAAGCATTGCAAATTTCTCCCTGGCGTGCCTTTTCAAGATTAAAGCATTTCATTGAGTCATCCTCGTATTTTTTGGAATCCGTAAATCTTGAACTGGAATAACATTAAAGGAACATTAACAACATACCATTGTAATTAACTATTTTCAAAGCTTACCTGCTTGACTTTGCTCTGCAAATACAACAACCTTCTGTTGAGCGATAAACTCTTGGTTTATGAAAGGAAAACATTGTGAAGTTTTAACTGCGCTTTATTTTTGTTAATAACTTTGAACTGGATTCAGGTGAATTTCGATGCTTGATACGCTATTCAATCCACATGATATGATTGACACATAGCTGTTATTAACGGACACAAATCTGAAAATAAGTTAAACATTATTGTAGTTTCCTATCCTTAGATGAAGTAATATGGGGAAATATTGGAAAGCAAAGGAATACTGCGAATTCAATTCTTTATTTCGGTTTGTACACAAGTTCTGATTAAATCTGAGACGAAATAATAAAAATGACTTTGAATTTTTTTCAGAATTCACTATTAAAATTGTATATATACTTAATAGGACTACCATTTTTAGTGCTACAATTGGAAACTATTTCAATATTAGTAGGTAGAAAAATTGTATTCGTAAGTAATGTACAAGTTGGGATAAAAGTATTAAATCAAAAACCCAGGACTATTGTGTTTGTGGACTATTGATTTATTGAGAACAGAGGTAATGTGCTTCGAAAATGTGAAGGTCTTACCTAGGGTAGTGGTTCCCAATAGGTCGTCCGCGAACCCCCAATTATCTTAATATTAAAGAAGTTTATAAGTGAAACACAAGTCCCTTCATAATAGCGTTAGGACGAGAGGGTCCTTCAACTTAACCATTCCCTGGTTCGGTCAAGTGCTGACATACAAAATAAAATTCTAGTAACTGCAATAAATGCTTAACGACACCCGTTTTTCGATTCCAGCAGTGCAGTAAATTTCATAGAGTTGTTTTCTCGAATTGGTCAATGCTCCGAATGATTGGGATGGATCTGTCGCCCTGTAGCGCACAGGCATTTTTACCAATCGCGGTGCTTCTGCAAGTTTATAATTCATTTGAATTGCAACTTTCGTAGCCACAGCCATCAAAATTTCATAGTCAGGGTATAAGCATCATCACTAAGGCTCTTCCATAGCAAAGTCATTGGGTCTGCTTGGCGTTTCTTAGTGATGAAAAGTTGGATGCCAACATTTCCCGGTTCGGTCAAGTGCTGACATACAAGAGTTCATGCTCTTGGGCTGCTCGGCACTTGCTTTAATTGCGCTAAATATATTCAAACGTTTGTTAGTTGTAAATGTTATAGTATTATAAATCTTCTTTTCTCTTCACTGCCCAGCACGTCCATAAGGGGTCAGTTCTCTAATCGCGAATTACTTAACATACAGATTTTTCGAGTACAAGCTGTTTTTCCTTTTGTTAATTCCTATTTAGTAGATTTCAAAGAAAATTCTACTTTTGAGAGGGTCACTAACCAGAATGATTATTATATGGACCCCTTTTGGTTTGGTCATTTTATAACACGAATAATTTTTGTTAATACATTTTGCTTTTATACCACTGTATGCTTTTGCTTTTAGGCCACTGTAGAAAACTCGAAATTAAGGTACAAATATATATTGTTCAGTGCATTAAATTTTGTAAAATGGCACCATAGCGTAGCTTTTAAAAAGAGTTCTCCGGAACTTGCAGCATATCCCGAGTAAATTTGATCCTGTAACAAAAAAAATAAATAAATTCTGCGTAATCTAACACATAAATAATGAAAGACGTACGGCATTTTGAAGATTAAATTTAGATTATTGCACATAAAATTGACAAAATTTTTTAACAACTTTTACAATTTTTAATATTTTGCAAAATCCGTAAGTCATTCTCATCAAAATCTCAATCGGATAAAAATTGTTTGTTATGCTGCAAGCAGATTTGAAAAACAGAGTTTTGAGAAAAACGAGTTGAAAGTTTCAATTTTTTTCACTGAAAGTGCTGCGAGATATGTGAGAATTTTGGCTTATTATTTTGCAATAATAAACTTTTGGAATCGTGCACGAGAGGAGAAATTATAAGCCACGCCTCCCCACATTTTGACTGTTTTCGTTTTGAGACATCAGTTTTCAAAAAACGATTTACAAAATCCGTCCATCCGCCGTCCAAGCTTTTTCTCGAAAACTACCAGAGATAAGTAAAAGTTCACAGTTGGAATCTCTGTCGGGTAAGTTTTTGTTTTTTTGTCGGGAATAATAAACTCATCTTCGTCCTATTCCTCACCGAACTAATTATGGCTTGAATGAACCTGTCACAAGGATGATTCGTAAAGCCAACTCTCTCCCTGACTTTGATCCCCACTATTCTGTCATTTTAGAAAAAAAGAACTCTCCCGTCCTCCATGACCTTGTAAATTTAGTTGTTGGCCCCTCGTTGCATCCTTTATTTATAAACTTTTTTTTTTGTGGTATAAAACTGGTATAAAACGATTTCTATCATATTTTTGATGACTTCTAGCAATGAAAGTGGATTTTTAAAAGGAATGAAAGTGGCATAATTCCTTAATGCAATTTCAAAGTTTGCTAGATGAAATGGTACAAGCGGTTTTTAACAAATTTTACAAGTAAACATTAAAAAAAAAGACTAAATTAGTAGTGCTGTCTTATACTCCTTGCTTTTACCATTTAGAGTTAGCTATTGCAGTACGGTTGTGGTGCTCATATAGGCGGTTTTTTGAAGATGAACCATGGGGAACAAGGCATAGTTTTTGGTTTATAAGAGCATGTCCATATACATATGTATGACATGCTTGGGACAAAGCTCTCCATGCCCTCCATCCGTAAATCCGCCTATGGATGTACATTATTCGGACTGCACGAACTTTGCCTGGTCCTTTTGAACTCTTCCACAAATGAAGAAATTTTAGTAAGATTTAGATATAGACAACTGATGCCTTTGAATCAATGAATTAGTTAGGAATGCTTGAGGCCATTCAAAATTTAATTATGATTAAGAATTCACTTTTGAAGAACATGAGTAAAAAGATTTTTGCGCAGACAGGAAATCTTGTAATATCTGTACATACGCAAAAAATTTTATGTAAAAAGATCGGAAAGAAAGATGAAAATAATGAATACGTGAAAAGCATTAAAATTACTCTTATATGGTATTTAGCATATTTTAGTACAGCAGTGTTAATCTGTAAATACTGGATATTGCAAGTCCTTTGAGTTCCACTTGCAGGTATTTGCACCAAAAAGAGTCACCAAGAGCCGTTAATTTTGAAAAAAACTATAAAATTGGAACGTTCGAGATATTTGTTTTGATTGAATAAATTGTGAGAATTGAAAATGATAATGATTACGCACAATGGAATACTGCGAGTGGCAAGTTTTGTTAATAAAATGAAAAATTAAATTCACAATAAAAGAACACATTTGCTGAAAAATCTACTTGCTGAATCGTCGACTGAACGAACGCAGCCTCGACAACACTGGAATGAAATTTGACGTTGAAAGCATCACAATGCCAACGAGAAAACTTTTACTTTTTTTGACAAACAAAATTTCGCGCTAATTCGAAGTAAATTGCGCCGAAATCATATCGAAACATTTCTTTTACTAAAGCATTAGAAAACTGAATTCAAAGGGTCAAAAAACACTTGTTAATATACAAAATATGTAAATGCTCAAAATTTTTGAAGTCAAATGTCATTTCTAAAAATGCTGAGTTCACTGTAATTTTTTAGAGAAATCGTTTTGTGTTGTTATTCACGCACTTATTATTATTTACCAATATGAAAACCCGGACGCATTCCAAACTTTATTCATATATTTTAAGCCATTATCAATTGAAATGAGTTTGAGCATTAAATGCCAGAAGGCTATGTTTACCGGTGCGTTGAATGTTGCTTTGTACGAAGCAACGGCGAAGCTTTGAAATACAGGTCGTTTGTCTTAAAATTAGAGACAACAAATTAAAATATTTCACTTAGAACAACGAAAATTACCGGGATTTTGTCACTGCCTGGTTGGTTCACACTCGGACCTGTTTCCGCACGAAAAACAAAATAGCCGTCGATTATGGCAGCTCTGCGCAGACCCCGCTCCGATTGACAACGTCAAAGTAAGCGGGTTCGAGTGGCGTTGCACACAATGACAGGATTTCCAAAACAAAACCGCATCGATGCACGCATCACCACAGGCACATGGAATGATGGGCAAGATGGAGGGAAATGGGGGCGAACGCTGTGGCGTTGGGGCGCTGATGGCGGCGCCCGGGCGTCCTCAAACGGCACAACTACCTGTTCGACGGAAAGACCGACCGCGTCCTGCGGTGGCGCGACCCCCAACACGAAATCGGAATGATAAACAGGTCATTGATCTGACGTCACGTACGCGCTCTACGCGAAAATACCTGCGCGTTGCGATGCTCCAAAATTTGTTATCACTGGAAAAGCGCTCCTGAGTAGACCACCTTTTCCCTCCCAAAACTATTATTAAGACCGAGTCACTTTTAACCCAGCCTGTCTGCCAGCTTGTCACCAAGCACTTCTCAACTATTTATTTTCGGCCAGGAACACTGGCGAAATTCCACAGTATTCTCTTGGGCGAACCAAGTAGTGTCCTGGCGCTCCACGACTAGCAATCTTCATTGCCGGGAGCTAGAACCCGGCTTCGGCCCCCATTTCTGGAACTCCTTCCGCGCAAACGAAACAACGCGTTTCGGAAGCATCCACCATTCAAATGAGAGTTGTAAACAAATTTCAACATTGTAATTTCACTTTTAATTGGACTTTACCTGATGAACGGCGAACGACGACGATTTGCCTCAGGTTGAGAAATTAACGATTGGAATCGAATTACTGGGCGTTGAACATGAATCGTAAACTGACCCCATTAATAAATTTAACAAACTTCCCAGCAAATTCAGAGTATACAGTATACACTCGATAAATGGCTGCTTTGCACCGCGACGCCGATATTCAAGATGTAATTGCCTTTTTATTCGGGCATAATTTAACGTGACACTTTACTCGGTATTAAGAATCATTGTTAGTTAATGTTATTTCAAACTTTTAGTGAATATAAACAATTTACTTAAATAAAAAAACCGGTAAAATTACAACCAGAATACTCACCGTCTTTACTTTCAGCTGTAGCACTAACAAAGATGGCGGTCTGTGGACACTGACTACGTGAGTCAAATTGAGTACAACAAGCGATAAAAATAAATTTGATAAATATAATGCAAAAGCACATGATTGGCGGAAAATTCATTATTTTTAAATACGAATCATAATAGTAATGAATTGGGCAATGTATATCACATAATAAGCAATAAGAAGAATTTCCATTATCCTGTCTTCCCACCGTCTTCTGAATCACATTTTAATTGCATTTGGCCCAACGGTTCAGAGCTTAGCTGAAAATGCACTGTAGTAGATCAATAGCGATATTCAGCTGTTGAAGTACATGGACAAGCGCCTATAGCGGCCAATAGATAAACAGCCAAAACCTGGCAAACAAACTTATCACAGAGATAAATTTTGTCAGCAAATTTCTCGTTTTCAGTTTTGGCGCCTCTTCTAGAGGATTTTGGCGAACTTCTACTACAGAATGCTGTCACTAGACGATGAGTTGCATTGCGGGTAAAGACAGTATATTATCATTAATTAGTTTTCAATTAAAATGAAATTAAAGTGTAATTATTTAAATACAGCTTGCAAAGTAAGCATAATATAATAAAAATATAATAATTAAAAATAGTAATTAATATTCATTAGAACTTCATTTTGTGGCTATACACATGGAGGTTTTGAATTAATGGCGGGTGTTCCGTTCTGGTAAACCCAAAAGAAACCTGAAGGTTGTGACCTAGGGGGAAATTTGCACGTTCCTTAATGGTAGGGATGGCGGTTGTTGGCAAAATAACCGGTTTTCGGTTATTTCGGTGTTTTTCACCTGCGGTTTAACCGGGCGGTTTAAACCGTTCTAAATCACCGGTTTTCCAAATAACCGGTTATCGGTGTTTTTTAAAAACTTTTATTTTTTAAACACCAAAAGCTCGCTACTGCTGCATAGTGCATAGCAAATATGGAGCTGGTTCTGAGCAGCTGTAGCCTGAAGGTAAACTAAAACCTCAAATCAAACACAAACTGTAAAAAAATATCTATTTCCTTCAGATGCAAAAGCTATACTATAAATGCAACTATCAAAATGTTCATTCAAAAGCGAAAACAGCTAAACATTTCCAGGGATTTCGCTAATAAAATAATACAGCTCTTACAATAAAACCAACGTTTTTTAATTATTTATAACTTTAAGCCAAGCGCGGAACGCCTAAGTTACAAAAAAAGTATAAAAGTATGTATGTATATTCAATATTGATTATTGTTTATTTTTTTAATAACAAACTGGGGTTAAAGTTTTAAAGCTTAAAAGCTTTACTTTGATGAGTTTAAATTTACTGATTTGTTTCCTCGCGTGTCCGCCGTTGCCGTTGGCGGCAGCGTTTTCCAATTCAAATCCTTTTCAATCAATAATTCAATTCCAATTTAGGTTTTTTTCTTTCTAAAAAGCAAAATGTCACCGAAAGGTGTAAAAATTACCATGTTTTCTTTCTGTTTACAAAACTTAATTTGCCGGTTTTTTTTATCCGGTTATTGCATTTAAAAAAAATCACCGGTGAAAACCGAACCAAAAACATCACCGAAAAAACACCGGTTGACCGAACCAAAACACCGGTTTTCGGTTTAAACCGGTAGGTTTTTCCCATCCCTACTTAATGGAACCAAATAATGGGATAATTTCTGTTATATTGAAAACAAATAAAAAAGTAAAAATGACAGAACGAATTAATTTTAACTATTAAATGTTTTAACATTTAAGTAAAAGTTGATTCCTTAATATGTAACTCTACAGAATTAGGTTCTTGAGTAAGTTAACCAAAATTAGATTCTTCGAAAATGTAAACAATTATAATCAGGAGTTTACCTGTTTTTTAGTGTCTTAATACGCAAAGGCCTTTAACTCTCGAAATCAGATTCGATAAGCCTTACAATTCATAATTGCTATTTTCTTCGGTTTTCAAATAGATTCCAAGATTTCTCCTTGTTACAAACGCCTGCGAAGTGAGAGCGGCTCGATTAAGCTAAATGGTGGCACCACATCGATTTGATCTTAAGAAACAAGGCAATTTTGTGATGTATTGATTAATGATTGGCATCTTTCACATCAGAGGGCGGAGTGCGTGCGACCGAGAGCGGCTTCCGAACGGTCTGCAACGGTCAGCAACGGACGAGCAGAAAGGAGATTGTCGGCTGGCGGCAAATATGACGCCAGAAATAGTGCAAGTTAGCTCAGAAAATCGAGTTAACTGAATAAACAATGGCGATGTTCGCACATTCGGCCGGGTCCTGACCTCAGGCCATGAATGCCATCTGACGGGATTTGCATGACTGAGCAGCCGCGAATTTCTGTTCGAGCGAACGAATTCGCAATTAAGTCCTCGAATGGCGCGGAAAGACCGTTAAAATGCTGCCCAATTTCACACATGGGTATGAAACCTCATCGATCATCCGCGGAATTGGAGAGTGCCAAAGCCGCGTCAAAAGCTTGACCAAAACGACGCCGCGCAGTATTTAGAGCGCGAGATTGCAGACACGCTTCCGTTTGTGCACACATTAAAAAACCGTTGCTAAGAGTTCTCCACTGCGTAAATATTTGTCTGTGTCACTTCGCAAACATCTTGTGGTTTTGCGTCGTCTTCAGAGTGGAACTGGTGGAATCGACACTGTCAATTTAGCCTGTGACGAGCGCCTTGAAGGAGTTTGCAATATGTTCTCAAACAGCGTTTTTGTAGGTCTATTTATAATGAATTTATAATGAACGAGGAGAACTCTTAATTGAAAAGAAAAATGCAAAACATTTTGCCAACTGTAAATTGTTTATTGTTTTTATTTCATTACATGCAGTTCCGCTCTAGAAACAAATGGAAATAAAAGTAAAACTAAAAAGTTATTGAAGCGTCGCGGTCGTAGGTTATCAATTTACTAAAAGGACTAATCTTATAATCAATTGTTTTGACCAGAAAGCAACAAAAAGGCCACACAACTCTCCGAACTAGTCCTTTTTCTGTCCTTACCATTAGAAGCAAACTTTAGAGCAGTGGATAGAAGAAAAAAGGAGTTTTCGGTTTTTGCCGCAACTAACGGAATGTCGTGATAAATATGAGTTTTTATTAGTAAATAAAGAAGCAAAATATATTATCAACAACTAATTCATTAATTTAGTGTTGTTATATAACTGCGGCAATTCATTTTGTTGATGGTTTCCGAAGGATTTTGGGGCGCTTATCACGGAAAAAATAAAGAAGAAATTCTAAACCATTTACAAGATATCCTTATATAATTAATTTTTACGTAAAATTAGTAACAATGATAATGCATGAAAATCGGCAATGTTTTTACATAAATTAAATAATTCAGCAATTGTTTATTCGAATTGGCAATAGTAATATTCAACCCTTTCTCTATAAGCGTTCTGCCTTCGACTAAAGCGCAGCTTATCCAGATTAAAAGTCGTCCGTTGGCAATTGTTATAAATGAAATATAAAAAACTCAGTTGATTGAAACAAATAAAGTAAAATGGTATATGTTTTTTGTTACGGTTATATTTACGATATTCACCTTTTTTAAGTTTATGGAAAGGATTTGGCAAGTGAAATGCAAATGGGAAAATTGCTTTCCACAAAATGTAAACTTCTGCCGAAACACCTTTCACGTAACAAGGACACTTACCATCCGCCGATAACATTTCAGTGTACAATGTTTTTCAATAAATTGTACACGAATATAACGAAGCAGTAGATTCAGTTCATTAATAACGACCGCTGTCCAGTAGACATTGTTTTTGCTGTCGACTGCCTTCAGTCTTGGAAAATGGGGGCGAGAAAACGGCAGGAAACCTGACAATTTCTCCGCAATATTCTGGTCAAATGTTAATGGACCATTGGGGAATAGTATAGATGTCGGCCGTTCTGAATGGAATTGAGTGCGTCTCGGCGAAGGAGGGGTGGTGCGTGTTATCAGTACACAAGACAAAAAGAATGATGAAGAAAATTTAACCTTTGCAGAAATGAACTTTTGCATTGGAATATCTCCCCGGGGGATGTGTGCCCTCAGCAAAGGATTCCAGTTGTGGTCACGCACTTCCTCCAGAGTGTATGTAATCTCGTAGGTTTCAGCCGCAACATCAGCTCCAGGCAGGTCCTCCGAATTTGATTCCGGCAGTCATTGAACTTCGGCGCACGTCCTTCAGCAAAAAAGAAAAAAAGAAACAAATAAATTAAATTACTGCGAGTTGATTGGAAGCGTGTCTTGCAAAATTTTCTTGTTCCCATTTTCCATTTTTCATTTAGATTTCCGATTTTCTAATTATTATTAGTAACCGTAGCTGTTTTGTTTCTGTGAAAACTGGAAATCTCAAATGCGACAATTCCGTCCCCAGTGTCCTCAGTTGAGCAGATTATAAAAGATCTGGCAGGATTACGCATCCGTGCAAGATCTGCCACTGTTTGTCGCAATTGCAGCAAGAGCAAGACTAATGAGTCATTTGCGTCATCGCCATTTGGCCTCGTTGGGTGAATGTAGCTCCTCGTCGCATGCCTTCGCTTCCGTTGGCGACCGAAGGGCTGTGTTTGCTGACGGATATACATTGAGGAGCACCTTTGACTACGCCAAGCCGATTTTCTCCGGAACCGTCTTCAGTTCCTGTGATGCGTGTCGGATTTCCTTTACGAGCTGTGCACACCGTGATGGTTTTGTTCGCGACTTTTTGTCGAGCTCCAAATGTGAAGCGATCTATTTTTCACCCATAGTCACTCTTATCTTGCCTGAAACCATATCATCACGTCTACAGTCCTCGGGACGTTCGCTGATCTTGCGGCCTCGCACTAATGCGGGAGCCAAGCGTCAACAGTGCATTAATTTGCCTGATTAAAAGCGTAGAAACTAAGAACTGCCCAAATTGATCTTGAGGAGTTTTAGTGCGAGAACACAGAAGATTTCGGCGGAAGTCGGACATTGGGGTCCCGAATTGGGCAGAGATCATAAAACAAAATTTAGAATTTCAATTCTCAAGTATTTTATGGTAACTGCAGAAATTCTATAAATACACTCTTCTAGTATTTTTATACCTACTTAAGAAACCGTTTTATGGATGCCCGTCTGTCTGTCTATCTGATGTCTGTCTGTCTCTCCAGACGATAACTTGATCTAGAGACTTGAAATTCGGGACAGAAATACTACGTTAAAATGGTAAGCCCAAGTTCGAAGTTGATCAAAAGAGGGCAATTCCTGCTTAGTGTTGCCATATACATAAGGCTGGCCTGAATTATTTTTATACCAAAATGCTGATGTTTACATATTACTAACTTTCTTTTTGTTAAATATTATGAAATATACACAATTACTAATTATTTGAACGTAAGTGTTTCTACACGATCTTGAAATTTTAAAGATATCAAAAAGTAAAAGATAAGCTTTTTTGTGTGCGGGTTTTACACGATTTCTAAACAAACGTTACTGTAGTAAACCTGCCGTTTTACATCTACGATATTTCATAATTGGTCTAAACCAATTATACTTTCGTACTGGTTTGTTATTAAATATTAACGTCAATTGCAAAAGTTGAATATTTGCTGGTTTTTCTAAATTTTGCACAAATTAATGAATAAACATATAAAAATGGTTTACAAGAGAAGAAAAATGAATCTTGAAAAGATTAAAATTATTAATTTTTTACTTCAAAAATCCATTTTGATGAAGTTTTTGAAAAACAATTTTTTCATTTTTAGCTTCAAAAACCTGTTTTGATGAGTTTTTTGAAAATCCCTTTTGATAAATTTTTTTGAAAAAATTTTCATTTTTCACTTTTTATTAATTTATTAAAATTGCTTGGAAAATTATTTTACTTTCCTTTACGTCAATGGAATTTTAAACGTATGCCCTGTGGCGTAAATTATTACATTATATAAAAAAAATCAATTGGAAAGGGTCAAAAATTATTGGATTCTTCTTATGCCGACTTTCAATTTACTGGTTTTCTTTAAAATACGCTTCCCTTTGTCCCGAATTTTTTCCATAGAAGACGAATACGAAATACTCCCTCGTGTAATTAATAATTGTTTAGGAATCGGAATTACAAATAACGCCTTTCATCTATCTGGCCAGAAATAGCCAAATACAAAGTCAGGCATCAACTGCTCGGTCTGAAGGGTTTCCATAAGTCACCAATTGTACAGGAATTAGTTATTCATCCTTTCCAATTTATTTTATTCGATAAATACCCATGATTCGAGCGCCGCTTGAGAATTGAGCTAGTAATGGAGATGGAACACTCGCGGAATTGCTGACCTCTAATGCAGGTCGTAAATAAAATCAGCGAAGCCCAGGCATCTTTCTTACAAAACGTAGTCGCAGACGAAACATTTCACAGCCCCAAATGGCAATTGTGTAATTATTATTGACCAGTGACTGAACAAAGTAAGCCGTCCGGGTGGGAGCACCCTCCGAAGTTCAGTTGCTATAGCTCCTGGACGTGCGGAGGAAGATGATGTAGAAGGACTTCCAAGCGGTTAAACAAATTTCAGTAGCAATAAAAGAAGATTAAGGGAATGCCCCCTGCCGCCAAAGTCATATTTAAGTGTCTACGGTAGTTATGCGGTGGAGGCAAGAGGCGCTCAAGGCGGAATGGGGACCCCCGAGTTGGCACAATTACCGCAGGACTACCTCACCGCGCTGAACGCAATGTGGGCCTCTTAAACCGTGCTTTGTTATGTCTGTGAAATATAGCCGGATCGGATCGGTTAACTGGAGCGCTTAGTCGACCTCTCGTGCGGTAATTTCCATGGCTCCGAAAGACCGGAGGAGCCCGACAAGAAGTGGCTCCTCGAGCGGATGGCCGACTAGCGTTTGATCTTCCATAAACCAATTTTCATTCAGGGTTTAAAGGTAATTGAACAGTTTTTCACATGCTTTTGTAAATTCCGTTCGACAGGATTCATTCTCTACGCAGCACCCACCACCTCATCGCTGGAAGCGTTAATTTGGGAAAATGCGTTTTTGTAAACCAATCCCTTTTGCCTGTGCAAATCAAAGCCGTGCAACGATGGTGTGGATTTTGTTTGCTTAAATCTCAATTACCTGCTATTGGCACTCTGTCATGTCAAAAATCCTGCCCCGAGAACTTTCCGTATTTCTTCCTCTGTGAACCTCTCTCGGAAAAACAACGGAGGAGGAAGTCGAACCGAGGTGGCTGTGGATTTACACGGCAGAGAATTGTTGTAATGGGTTTATTCTTAAAGCTCGATGAAGCAATTGTTGTAAAGTGTTCGGTTTGGGTTTAAAAAATTGGGTGGCCCAAGTGCAGCGATGGTATCGAATTATTTTGGACAAGAAAAAGGAAATAAATACGATTGACCTTTTATGAGTAAATTGAAACTAAAAAAAATACCTTTCGGTGGGCGTACAGGTTGAGGTACATGTCGAAATGTTTTGATTGCATTTATTGGGGTAATTTATTTCAAAATCGAGCAACTAGTTATGGAGTTATCAATTACTCATGAAGAGCTTTTCAACGATACCCCACAAGACATGGTTCCAGAAATTTCGAACTTCCACCACCACCCTCACTCACACCCGCACAACCACTGAATCGGGGGTGTCATCGTAAACTTCATAGAGATTACTCTAATTTGTGCAAATAAAGTTTCTCTCTAAACTCCATAGGGATCCAGATATATTTTTTTCAAAATTTCAAAAACCTCCCCAGCCCACCCCCTCGGGGTGATTTTGCTCGTTAACGAACTTAGCTTAGCTTTTAACTCTAGAAATAACATATGAAAATTTGGATCAAATATCTTCAAAATTGCGACAGTTATCTTGTCCCTAAAACCACTGTAGAATGCCTTATATATATACAACTAAAAAATATGTATTTAATATTTTCAAGCACTAAATTTTGAATTTTGTAAATGTTTGAAAAACCCTCTAAATCCAAAAACTACATTTCGCCCAGAATCGATGATGAATTTTTTCTGAAATACAATTTGTGTGCGACACGTAAATTTCGTCCTTGGCTGATGATGCAATTTCCGATGCAAGAGAAAATTCAATAAATTATCGCAAGAAATATTAAATTCCCTTCAAAATGACAGTCCCAACCGAAGGAACACCATTTAAATGTTGTTTTTATTTTTTATTATTTTTTTAGGAAGTTGTAGGCTGAAAAATGCAATTTGTTTGCTTCGTGGTTTATCCGCGTAACAGCACTAAAAAAAACCATTTGAAAGAGGATATCCTTGCTGGACCATGTACAAGGCAAATCAAAAGTGTGAAGTTTCGTTTATTTAGGAGATGTTTACATTTGAAGGAGCAGGAAACGATACACATTCGCAGTCGATATTTTCTCGGAGTCGGAAGCCATTGACAAAAACAGTTAGATTTTTATTTTATGCTCTGAATTTTTGAAAACAAAAATTTTTTCAACTTTTTTCGGTCACTTAGAAAATATAATTTTCCGATTGTTTGTCGGTGTCTCAATCGTCTGCTGATGATCCTTTGAACTTTATATATCCTTCAGTTGGGATTTTGATGTGAAAATCAGTTTCCAGACACTGCAATAAAAAAATAAATATAATCTGTTACTAGTTCAAGGATTAAATTCTATTTGCTGAACAATGTCTAATTGAGGACTCCTGTTGAAGTGCTCCATCCGCTGTTCTAGTGGCTGAACACATACAGTTGCCTGTGTATTGATGCTATTGGCTAGTATGCTCTACTTGCGCATTCCCCCGCGAATCCCATAATCAGTTACAGTCTGCAAAATGAATTAAAGTGCATCACAGTGGAAATTTGTGCGAACTCGCATCATTGTCAAGAAATAAGCACCTTCAACATTTTTTCACTTCAATAATCCAATAAAACAATGCCGTCCTGAGCTCATAAAGTTCCGTCAAGCAAACGACATAAAACTACCGCGAAATATTCCTTTACGCTCTAGTTGGTTTCTTATTCTGAGCATGAAATTCCAGTGGTAACATGTTATCAATTTGTCAGTGGATTCACACCAAATGGAATTAGGGTTTCCTATCGCCAGCCAGGAGGAGTCACTCCTCACGTACCGTTATGTACCTGTATCCGGTGTTTCATGGCACTGCAACCATTCTACCTCTTGTCCTGGCTGCCAACAATTCCAATTTTGTGAGAAAAAGGACTTTAGCATCTTACATCAGGCCAAAATTAAGTTTAGACTCTCGGGGCAAATTTTTCAAAGGGGTAAATTCTAAATGTAAATGGAATTTTTCTCACGCGTTCATTTTGGGGCGACAATTAAACTAGGCAAAAACATTAAAGCGACAATAAATAGTTGGTAACTAGTGTACCTTAATATTGCTTTCATCTTTAATACAATTCACCGGGAAGTAATGTGAAAATTTAATTATCTTCGGAACATCACGCCAGCCACTTCCTTTGATGCGCTGAAAGCATTATTAAATTTTAACAATTCGTCATGTCTTCACTTTTGTGTCGGCCTCCAAAATGGCGTACGTTAATAAGCGTATGTGTTCGCTTGTATCCATGTTCTCAGTTCTGAATGGCGTTTATATTGTTTCAATTTGCAAAAATGAATAATTGCTCGGCAATTCAAATCTTTTCATCAGTTAATATGTTCCGGTGACATACAAATCCCAGTCGTCTTTAAAGTGACTGACAACCGTTGCAGAAATGGCGACAGCTGGAGCAAGTGAGATCCTATGAAATGTTGCGCATCATTTACTCGCGTTTTTAATTGAATTGAATATGTTTTCAGGTTGACGTTTAATTATATCCAGAAAATATTCATTTTTCTCGCTTACGTGGTGGTTTTGCATTACTGAGATTGATTTGTAAAATTTAACTCGGGCGATTAACTGACATATTCAGAAAATGTGTAAAAATTAATACATTTAAATGGGTCAACATTGAAATTGAAACAACTCAAAATGTTGAAGAGAATGCAGTAAGAAATGTGACATGGCGTCGAAAATTAGAAGGGGAATCCTGCTGTGTTGTACTTGTGCTGGAAATTTTGAATTTTCCATGATTCCGACTTCGACTTTTACATATTAACTTGCATTGCAGATTATCTTGTTTTGCAAAAAATAAATACATACGTTTGAAGTGGATGAAATACTGTTTTATGTAGCAAAAAAACTAGTACGGAAGTATAATTGGTTTTGGTCATTTATGAAATACTCTAGATGCAAAACGGCATAAATTGGAAATATTCAGTAAAAAAAATCAACATATTTGCAAAAAAATGATTCAGGCTTGTATGACAACACTAAGAAAATGTTGCCCGATTTTACACAACTTGTACCGAATTTCAATTATCTAGCTACAAGCGTCCTCGATTTAGATCGTCTGTACGGACAGACAGGTAGATATGCATAAAACGGTTTTTTTAATTATCAATTATGACTATATAGTTCATTATTTTCAGTGACTAGTACTTCTTGGCGTTGCAAGCGTTCGCTCAAAACTAATATATCCTATACATCTAGGGTGTAAAAATATATATTCCTTCCAGTACTGTAAGAAAAAATGTAGTTTTCCCTCTACAAAATACATATTATCACTACCTTGCATTATTTATGTAAATATTATCAGAAGCACCCGTTTTTGGAGGCTAGAAGACCGGAGGAAGACACAGAAAGGGAGGCTTGAGTCATGATGCCGTTGCAGCAACTGGGTTAATGTCTACCACTGTAAACACGAATGATTACGGAATGCACATTGCATCACAAACTTGATTACAACAAAAACAAAATCCCTCCAAATTAAAAATAGCCTTTTTTGTTAACCAAACAGCCGGAAAGTGTGTTTTTCCCTAAACGTAACAGGCTTGTGCCTGCGCATACTGATTAGGATTGCAGCCGCGATCGGTGAAGATCGATGACATTTCATCTTTCCTTTTGATCCCTTTTCGGGATTCTAGTAGCCCAACAGCTCTGGTATATTGACTTGTCGGTTTTAGTATGTCATCGTTACTAAATACAGATTCCATAAACATTAAATTGCTGTATCTGAGCTTCTGAATTTATTTCAATTACTCGAAGGAATCGGAAAAGTGTTTACTTTTCCTGCAATGCATTTTTTTCAACATGGGGTTCGTATCGTCCGCAATCTTCTGTCCCCGTCGAACGATTCTGATGCCGTAATATAAATTTGAAAAAGTTACTCATATTTATTTAATGTGGGAAAGACGGCTGGACGAGGATCCAAGTTGTTTGTTTGGTTTCTCTTTCGAGGGAATCTCCCGGCCGACCGACGTCGCGGCAGCCCACGTATGTCAACGCGCATACCACGGGATGTTGTCCGCTCCGGGGCATCGGATCCATAAAGAAAACTGCGCGGCCGCGAGCGTTTTTCTTTGTGCCGCTGCGGACGTTTTACAAATTTCCATACAATTACAGGCAATTCCCATCCCAGAACAATCGATAAATTTATTGAAGCTTGTCAATGAACAAATATGTAACAGGTAGATTCACTTCTCTATTTGGGCAAGCGAGTTTTTAAATTATGGTCGAGGTCCTTCTGCATGGATGTTCGCTGGGGAATAATTTGTAAGTATATGGGATTTTTATTTGTCATTTTTTTACTTCAAAATGTTTGAGAACATATAAATAAATGTATGAGGAGATTAAATACCATCAGATTTGTTTACATTCCAATGTAATTTTTAATTGTTTTTTGTTGAATTTTTTTAAATTGTGAACAAATCAAACTGATATTTGTTAACTAAATAAATATTTGTTCGTATGTATCAAATATGTTTGAGTTTCTATTTAATTATTTTATTGTTGATTTTTCATTTTTACATCTGGCGAAAATCTTAAAAATTATTTCATTCAAAATTTATTTAGGGAATTTCCCTGGAGAATACAAGTGGCAGGCGGAAAACTTGTTGAGAAAACATATAAAATTAAAAAAATATGAAAGTTTGTATTAAAAATTAAAATTTATGATTTCAGAAGCAGACTTAGTAAACAATTTACGTTATATTTTAATTATTTTTTTATATATTTTGAATTACATTGTGCATGTGCTTTTGTCCCTGCTTCAATCAAAATTAAAGAAAAATATTTATCGGAAATTTCTTTCACTTTTTGCAGTTGAAATAATTTTTATGATTTGTTTATACACAACACATTTTTGTTTTGAAAGATTGTTACTATAAAATTTGCCTTTTCAGTTTCATAAGTAAAACCAGTAAGTTAATATAATTTTAACATGTTTCATTCTATTTTAATTTCCGGAACATAAATTTTCTGTATTTGCAGGAACCTCCTTCACTTTATATTATTGCTGAGTTTTAAGTATTTATTTGAAATAATATCGAAGATGGAATTATTTGTTTTTTATTGCGAATGTTAGAAGACAAAATTTACTTCTTTAGTGTACAGTTTTTTTGTACAACATAAACTGATTTAGGTCGCAATTGCCTCCGTACATTAAAATTGCACCCAAGTCGGGGACTAAATTCTGCCGCCCGAATCATTTTGTAAAATTGCTCAAATGACAAATTCACCACCGAATATGTCCTTGTTAAATGTCCTGTCCGACCAAATAAAATTACGACTCCTGCAATTTCGTCGAAGTTTGAAATAATAAAGTTAAAATGTTGCTAAGAAAGTTCGTCCTGGAGCGACACTATTCATGGCTCACGGCAAGCATCTGGTCACGTAACAAAGCCCACCGGCGGCGTAGGGTGGGAGGTGGAAATTGTGAAAGTGAAATTCATTTCGATGGTCGGGATTCATGGTGAATGTGGTGGTTATTGGTGTAGCAACCAAGATAACTTCAATTTGGTCGGTAGACCAGAAAAAAATAATTCTGACGATAACTTTAACGTTGTGGGGTTTGCACGCTCCTTGATTTTAAGTAGATATAAAAATGAATGTTGATGCAATCCTTCCAGGACCCTCTGAATATTACACGAATTTAATTTTACACAAGAAAAAATCATATATCGCTTCAGTGATGTTTGTATTATCTAGGATATTCGACACTCAAATTTGACCTTTTCAAATCCTTTTCCTTCGGTGATTTATCATGGATTGGGCGTTCTTGATCTCAAGTATACATTAAATATTGGAGACAAATTAGATATATATGGACAAATGTATATATTTTATGTATTGATGTTAGTAGACAAATTCAGTTTTGCACAAATTTCTTTTGCTTCGAGTAATTGAATTTCTGTGAGCTGAATTTTAAGTACAAGTCTGGGACAAAGTTTGTGATGTGACATTAACTGACAGAAGAAGGGTTGAATTCAATGACTTCGTACAACGTTCATGGCATATGAACTTCAGTACTTGGGAAAATTCTGAAAACCTTTCTGGTTGCAAAAAACACGAAAATCATTTTATAAACCCACTATTTATAGAGATAATTCGACCACAAAAATCTTAATAAGAAAAAATAAACTTGTATTGCGAAAAAACATTACATTCGTTTTTCAAAGTATTAAAGTAAGTAATAAATACTGAAATAAATTGAGACAAATTAGTTCGTTTTCTTTTATTTTCACAACAGGCAATAATTTCGTTTCCATGTTGTTATGAAAGACACTTTCATTTTCGTCATCTTTAAAAACCAAATTTAACCAAATTTGTAAAATAGCAATTTTTTTGTACAATGTTTTTATACTTTACATTAAATATTAATAGGTACATAATGATAAATAATAGATTGTAATTATAATTGATAAATATTCATATTATTTAAATTCTGCAAGACAAGACTTAGACGGCTCGCTTTTTATTAAAATGTAATTTAAACAACAAATGGTATTTATTTTATACGAATGATGCATTCACTTGCCAGAACAGAAAATATTGCCATTTCTCTATGATGAGCCGACTCAGCCGTAGTAGCTAAAAACAACAATAGGCTTAATAGCAATAATAAGAGCAGCAGGAATAATGATTTTCCGCGTTTGTGTATTTTTATTATTTTTACTAATTCAATTTGCAAATTATTCCATTTGGCCCATTTTCCAATTAACTTTATTAAGACGAATTTTCTAAAAAATAATAAATAAAATTAATTAACTGAATTTTCATTTTGCTAAAAACACAACAAAAGAAAGTGGCTTATAAAGTGTACAATAAAATAAATTAGAGGATTTTATTATACTTTATTTGTGAATAAAATTTTATAAAGTTATACGGATTCAATTGTTGAAATGGTTTTTTTTTTCAAAACGCAATTTTACAGAGAGACAAAACAGTTGACATAACAAGTGTTAACATTTCAATTTGCAAACAAATAATGTTGAAATTCGATCTTGGCTTGTTTGTCGATTCAACTCGGAGGGGACTGATCGGGCTCAATTCGTGGTCATTTTGAGAAATTGCTTACTTTCAATGCGCTCGAAAATTTGTGGTTAAGACGACACCGCTGGGTCAGTGGCATCCTTCCGGTGCCGCTTCCTGTCGAACGTGTCCACCATCCAGTGGACTTGGCTCCTTGGGTTTCATCTTTCCAGCATCGAAGTCTTTTGATTTCCTGGCAAAACGTGACAACCCCCAACTTAGGGGCGACGAATGGCTTTGGTATTGTGTCGCGGGAGGACCGGAAGTGGTCCACCTCGTGCAGCATCAGTTTCTATGCATGAGGTTTGGCTAATTATTTACTGCACATCATCGGGCCGCGTTGCTGCTGCTTCTGCTGGTGATTGTCCTTCACTGGCGAGGAGCCTGCACGGGTGGTGGAAGGACAGCGCCGCGTCGCGCAACGCATGCATGGTAACATGAATGAACTCTGTGGTCCATGGGAGCAGAGATGCTGCGACGTCTGCCGCGACTGCTTCTTTTGAACAATATCTCGCAACACAACCAGAGGGCGGCTGGAGTGGCATCCGTGAATCGGAATCAGTGTAACCAACGAAGTCGTGAGGTGATGTTGCTCGCGCTGGCCGTACGGTCGTCAGTTGTTCTTTAGACTCGGAGGTGTGGAAATGAAAAGTACGTGCTGCCTGAGGTGCCAGGAAATCTTCAACGGACTCGCTGTGATTTGGTAGACTTGGTGGCGCCAGAACATTTTGTCGCTTATTTATAAATCGTGAGCGCGAAAATGCTAATTACTGCGGCTTGTTGCGCTGATATGCATTGAGAGTGTCGCTGATAAATTGCAATTAACGATCTTCGAGATCGCGAATTTTGAATATTTTGTGGGAAGAAGTGCACGCTGCATTTTGGTATCCTATAATTGTCGGAAATTTCAAAATGTTGAAAATGGTGAATTGTGTGAAGAGAGCTAGAGTGATTTTTTTGCTAGCATTTGTTTTGTCCTTGTGCGATGCGGTGCCTTCAGATACTTACCTGAAAATGTTTTCATCACAGTCATCGATTGATCCATGCTACGACGATGACAAGGCACGGAAATGCATTCCAGATTTTGTGAATGCGGCATTCGGAACCCCCGTTACCGTTTCGAGCACCTGTGGCCAGAAGGACCCTGAAAGATATTGTGAGCTGACCGGAAACAACGAGGAGCAGAACACCGTGTGCCAGGTATGTGACGATTCGAATCCGCGACGGAGATTTCCAGCCTCGGCCCTGACCGATTTGAACAATCCGAACAATGTGACTTGCTGGCGTTCAGAGCCGATAATGCCGGCGGTGAGCATCAATTCGCCACCGGACAACGTCACCCTGACCCTGTCGCTGGGGAAGAAGTACGAGCTGACATATGTTAGTCTTCAGTTTTGCCCCAAATCAATTAAACCAGATTCCATAGCGATCTATAAAAGTGCGGATTACGGGAAGACTTGGCAGCCTTTCCAGTTTTACAGTTCCCAGTGCCGGAGGGTGTACGGCCGACCGAATCGGGCCACTATTACCAAGTCCAATGAGCAGGAAGCGCGCTGCACCGATTCCCATCGGCATATGGGGGATGGCACTTCTATCCAGGGTACCCGGATCGCGTTCAGCACCTTGGAAGGTCGTCCTTCCGCCCATGATTTTGACTCATCACCAGTGCTACAGGATTGGGTGACTGCCACCGATGTCCGTGTCATCTTTCACAGACTCCAAATGCCCCAAGACTCCTTGGAGGATCACTACTTGGGATCGCAGCAAGTCGGCGTAGGGAACAAGTACAACGACAACATCCTCGGGGCGAACATAATCGAGTCTCTAACGACGTCAACGTCCACGATTACCTCTGGACAGCACTATGCTGTTTCAGATTTTGCAGCTGGTGGACGATGTAAGTGCAATGGACACGCATCGAGATGCATTACAGATCGGGATGGATTACTCATGTGCGACTGCAAGCACAACACAGCTGGAAGGGACTGCGAGCGGTGCAAGCCGTTTCACTTCGATCGACCCTACGGACGGGCCACGGCACGTGATGCGAACGAGTGCAAATGTAAGTAAATTTTTGCCGAAAATTGTAATTTGCCCAAACAGAGAATTATTTACGCGCCCTGCCCCTGGGCTAATTGATGAAGGGAGGTCCGGGGTGAATCGACTCAATGCTGTCAGCTCGGCTAAGCCCTCTGCCTTCCGCCTTCTGTCTGATTTCGTTTCGCAAATGATGTCCTTTGCCTCATCTGGACACAATCGAGACATTCATCCAAAATCTGAGGTTTTTATTACTTCGACGAGCCTGGAACATAAGTCGAGCGAATCGCCTCGGCCGGTTAACCAGGTTCAAGGCACACACAGGCCACAGCATAAATGCCGGTAATCCCTTCGGTTTTTTTTTTGCCTTCTTCTCTTTCAATTTTTGTTTTTGTTTTTCTCTTCGATTCGTACCTTTTGCCTCGCCTTGTGCCTTCCCTTCCTCTTCTTTTGGTGTCATGCCGATCTAAATCATCGCCAAATTGCCTCTGTCGACGATAGGCGATTTTAGTACTGGCAAGTGTCTTCGTTGCACCTTCGAAATACCAGCAATGCGTCGCTAATTTGAATGCTTAAAGGGTAGAAGCCGCAAGCTAGAGCCAAACGAAATGCAAATATGCACCTTGGGAAGGCCGCCGAATATAAAAGTCGGGAAAAAGCATCAACAATCTACGCTATCAAAATTGTTGTCTAGCTTATTGTGCGAGCGGTGCATTTCCCCAATTGAAGAGTGAAGTACCATTTCACAAATAATCTCGGTAAATAACAATTAAACAAGACAATAAAAAAAGCAGAGGAGCACCCTTCACCTATGTTGTCGCCCCTAATGACTGGGGCGATCAAACACGATGCCACCTTGAATAACCGTTTGTCTCCGCCAGGTTCGCCTGGAAAGGATTCTGGGGTGGCAACATTCCCATAAATTTAATGGGAGCCAAATTTCAACTCCATATTTCTTTTTTTTTGAAAATAACTTCACTTCCTCCACTGTGATGCTTTTTTTTTTCGTTTTTCACTTTATTTTTTGCATGCCTCGAAGGACCAAGGAACTAAGGGCTCGAACTATATATATATATATTTTTTTGTAGTGTTTTCTATTTCTCCTGCTCTCCTTCAAGACCGTGCTACAAGTACGGGTTTGTGCAGCTTTGTTTTCAGAAATATTTACAAAAACAAGGGACACCTCAATTCGAGTTGGGATATATTTTTTTGGTCCCACTTGAGGATGCTCGTATAGTCGTATCTCAATCAGTTGGAGTTACTTGTGATTTCCAAGGATATTTATAAAGAGTCTAGTACCTACTTACGAGAAATAATAGTGTTCAGCAGCACGGATTTGATTAAACTAGTACTTTTTGATAAATTCGTTGAATATTCAATTGAAAATATTTTTAGTGTACAAAATAAATGTCAATGATTGAAAAACTTACTTCTACAGATGAACAATATGATTGCCCTGTGCTTTTAAGTCTTGATTTATTCCTCGTTCTTGTGTACTTCATCATGTGTTTTTACAGCATACAAAAAATCAGTCGAAATGCACTTCGTTGTTTATTCCACAAAGTAACCGAGTCGACTGAAAAAGGTATTTTCAGGCAGTCCAAGTTCCAACCTACACCGAATCTCCAAGGATTTTTTTTCCAGAAGTCGAAGAAGTCAATTTGAAACGAATTTTGAGAAATATTGTACTATAGTGTAAAATGATTTGTGGAGCTGTGCAACAACGTGGATTTGTTGTTGCAGCAAAAATGAACGGTGTCACGGTTTGCCATAAATTTAAAAGTATTTGAAGCCATTCGATTACATGCCGCGAGTAATCCATCTATTGTGCTTGAATTCGTGAACAACAACGTCCCTGAACATGCTTCACATATTGTGGCTTAATACTACAGCAACATTACTCTTTTTGTTGCTATTTGGCATTTTAATATTTTAGTGAAAAACGTCAATTGCAATAAAGAAAAATTAACTTACTGAATTGCTTCAAGGAGAATTCAGCAACGAGAACTCTAAAGAAATATTTTTCTAATATTTTAGAAATGTTTACCGAAAAAAAAAAACAATTTTGTCTTGCACTTAAAGGGAATTGTTAATGCACTGCTCATTTATTAACAACAATAATTTGCCTTTCAAATTGAAATTTTAAATGAATGCAAATATCAAATCCAATAAAAGTTACGTTGAGTTTTTTTTTATGGTTGTGAAAATGTTGAAAATTTACAATTTCAAATCTAGGTACTTAATATAAAAGCATTTTCAATATTGTTTTAAACAAAACCCCCAAAGTCAATATTAAAATTTTTCCTAAATTATATTTTCTTAAAATGGACTTCAGAACTTGAATTTATTCCTGCTTTAATGTTGATGTTGATGATTTTTCACTTTTATATCTTGACGTTAGTTGATATAAAAAATATCATTACGTAATTCAGTTGCATCTTTTAAAAACTTCATTTTAAAAAAAATGTACTCAACAAAATGATAAAGGCATTTATGGGTAATTCAAATGGTTTATTACCAGTAAATGTTAGACTACGGAACATTTTTTATACTATTATTTATTAATAACAATCATGCTTGAATTTCACTGATTTTTTATATGCCGTTTATAACGAACTAAATGCCATGAATAAGGTATTACGTTTACGTATATAAGTCCCATTAAAACAAATTAAAATTGCTGGTGTTTTGTTCCCTAATGTCATTAACTATTATAATTATGTTAATTAATGAAAATTCAATGAATTTATACATAAACCAGTTTTCAGTTTTCCAATTGTTTTCATTTCTCTTTGCAGCTCTTCTTTTCAGCTCAAGAATGAAATATATATTTTCTAAAGTATTAAATGCATAAAGGCTTACAATATGAATTTGTTGTTGAGTGAAAATTTTGTTTGTTTCAGTGTACAATAGAAAGTCTTGTTTGCCTTCCGTTTTCGTAATTAATTAGTTTTCAAAAATAATTGTGTAATTCCCATGAAAGATTTCATTTGAAACATCTTAAATTTTGTATATTATTCCAAAAACATATCAGAACTGTTTTCTTTTAATATTAAAACACGTTTTTATTTATGCACATGAAGTGTTATTTGCATATTAAATATGCAAGAAATTTACCTCAATTTACCTTAATTTTTTTAGTCATTACACCACCACATTTTATAAATTAATTTTCAAATAAAAATTTTTTTTTTTTCAAAAAAACACTGCGGAAACGAAATGATGTTCTGAAGCTGGGAAATGCACTTCCGCGACCGCAAAATGCAGACATGGTTCGGTGGCAATGCATTGCATTTGCTCATTACTTTGCTATGAGTTGCAACCGTAAAAAGTCGACCGTAAAAGAGCTATTTTCCTATCTAATTTCAATTTTGCAAAAAAATAAAATGTATGTATGTAAAATTGTATTACACAGGAACATGCAAGTAGTCTAAGGAAACATCCTTATCTATTTTATCCACACTGGGGAAATGCACTTTTCTTGGAGAGCGTATTCCCGTGCGAAATTCGAGATATGCACATCATCGTTTTAAATCATTCTAAAATATTACCTTGCCAAAAAATATATTTACCAGTCGTTGCCGGATAATTACACATGTGTGGGTGGGTGTGGTGGATTTGTGTGCGTGCTAGAATGAGGCTGCTGCAATTATACAGTATCCTCTCTTTGGCATTGTATTTCGTAACCTAGTACAGTGTTTATTATTTTTTAAATATTTTGTTGAATCCTTCCCCATTAAATATTCTGTGGCCTCATCAGAGATTTGCATTTTAACATATTTACAAGTGGTGGATGTGACAGGAACGTGGACATTATTCATATAATTACTTTTGGTTGGTGCGTACTCAAATTTGAAAAAAAAAATACAAAAAATATGTTTATGAAAATTATCCTTTAACAGATTTCGATTTCCCCAGAAATTGATTTTTGTTTTTGTTTGTTTTGTCTGAATACTTGCGTATTCACACTGATTGTTTTTTTGATTGATTTACAAAAAAGTTCATGGATAACAATTAATGTGTATTAAATCAGAGAAATAAATAATTACTTGAATCACATTTTTAATTAATTTTTCGCACGACTGAACTTTACTTTAAAATATTTATCATCCTTGTAACTGAAAAATCCTTTTAACAAATTCATAAGCTATTAACAACAAATGAAAATTGTTCATGGTTTTTGTGTAAATTAACTTTAATGTTGCTTATAAACATTCCACATCTATAATTATTCAAATTTTAATATTATTTCCTTACTATTATTTATAAACTCACAAAATTTCGAAATGAATTTTAAATTTGAATAATGAATTAATGGCTTCAATGAAATTGATTTATGGGCGTTTTTTGAAATATCCTATTCCTCTTAATTAACACTTACTTGCTGAAAACATCTAAAAGGCGAATTGTTTTTAGGTTATTAAAACATTCAACTTTAAATTAATACAGTGTGTTTTAATTATGTCTTTGACGCGCTACTTTTTGTTTCGTGTATAATTGTTTTTGATTGTTTTAACGAAATTTCTTCATGGCGTTTTAAGGTGAACACTGAACAATTGAAAAAAAGTACGAGATAATTATTTTGAGTGATTTCCAAGCATCAAAGGTTTTAAAATTTGACGGTACTCTTACAATTTGTTTCTTTTTGTTTTTGCAAAAAAAAATTAATTACGTTAAAAACTGAGTTTTTCAAGGTAAAATTAATAATTAACATTTGATTAATGCAGAAATATAAGATATTATTGTATGGTTCAGTATTTTCTAGACATTATTCATCAAATTAACAAATTCAAGTCGCATTCCGTGTAAATGATTGATAACACTAAATTTCTCAAACCGTCTCCAAATATTCAATGTCATTTTAATCCTTTACGCGATTCCGCCAATGAAGCGTGCCTTTATTTATGAATCATGGGTGAATGCGTGACGTATTCCAAAAACAGCGATACAATTCAAGGGTGAACTGTATTCGGATCGTTTTGTGATTGGTCAAAAATGGCCGCTTTTAACGGTCGACATTTATCGTGCAATTCGAACTTTGCAGACGCACCACATCGCGACGTGGCGCTGTTGTTTCATGCGTATTCGCGAATTTCTTTCGATTCCGTTACCGCTTGTTACAAGTTAAATGCCCTCCCTTCGCTCCCACAACTCAAACTTTGGATTCCCGAGGGTGCAGTCAAGATCGCATTTTACTTAAGACTTCATTGTTTTTTTTTTTGGTATATACACATATATTTTTTAAACTCTATCTTTATACATCATTTTTCAACATATTTTCTAACAAAATAGAATTGCTCCTGAGATGTTATTTACTTTTTTTTTCGAAACATAAGATCCGTCCTTTATAGCTGGAGTTGTGTAATCCTTTGTTTTTTGTGTATACCTTCAGGATATTTCTTTCATAAAATAAACATTGACTAAAGTGGGGAGATTTTGTTTTATATATCATTTTTGTTTTTGCAAAACCTTTAAATTTGTGGAAGGGTAAAAACATCGTTTTATAACGTTTTTTAACGTTTAACCGATTAAAATCTAACCCTTTCGTAAGTTTAAAAAAATTATTGCAGGGTGAAGTATTTAAGTCTACCAGAACATGATATATTTCAGTACTTTATTATTTCCGGGAAAATGTTGTTCTTGAATTTTAACTTAAATCTGCAAAATCGAAAAAATACTTCAAGCAATGTTGAAAGTGCTACTTTTTTTTGGTTATTAAATACATTTTAATATGTTTGCTATGCATATTTATTTTGTTGTTATAAAAAATCTGTCTGAGTTATTAAACTGAATTATGATGAATAAAAATTGGTCAAGTGTATTCGACTCGTTAAATGTAATTTAAAGATCGTCAGCTGCTGTAAGCGAATATTTTTCTTTGTAATAATCAGAAATCTTTTAATTAAAGACGTGGTTACGACAATCATTTGATAATTTGAGCAAGTTGTTGGGAAATAATGGCTGAATCAAAGAAAAAAAAAACGCAGGTCGAAAAACATTGTATTGTTGGAAAAATAAATAATAATAAAAAAAATGATGTGATCATGGACGATAAGGAAATTTGCCTAATTACTTTTTAAATCTTTGTTGAAAAAATTGTGATTTGATGATGAAAAATCGGGCTTTAGTTGCTAACAGCCTCGGGAACAATCAGTCGTTGATTAACTTCAATATAAAGGATAAAGACGTTGTCATGAGCACCAAGGCTGAGTGCAGCATACGAGATGAGATGAAATGTAATTGTGGCAGATGCCTCACAGTTGCTGAAAGGCAAAAAAAGAACATATTAAGAAACCATTAAGGCCCTTAACCCATTCAATTTGATGAAAATTAATATGTTCATTGTTCCAGGGGTTGTGGGTAGCATTAAGTACATCAGGAAAGTTCACATGTGTGCTCAAAGTTTGAGTTTTTCACTCGTCAGGAAGTGAATTTGTTTAAAAGTAATTGATGTTTCGTTAAGGATGTAACAAGAAAAAAAAAAACGGTAATAATTTAAAATTGCCAAGAATTTAACTAAGCACATTAAATAATGATTGAATTTGGATTGTTTTTGAGATAAATTCAAGTAATATGAATATGATGTAACAACAAAATGAAATTACCTTACCAAGATTTTTGGTTTTTAAAATATATAATTTTTCAAAATTGTATAGTCAATATACACCGATTACAAACTGCGCATTGTAATATTTTTTGTACATGTAATTAAAATTAACAATTTTCACTTGCTGTAACATTAAGCAATATATTTTTTACAAGTCATAATTATCAAATAAAGCAATTTCCAAAATTGTACAACTCATTTAGTAATAATGTAAACTTTCCAAACAATATACGGAAATAAATCAGGAAAAAAAAAAGTTCAATTACAATCAGCTCCTGTTTCCTCCCCTTTATTAATAGTTTAAATACCGGGGAAGGCCTGCTTTCGTGCTTTCCTCGGCGCTCATGACAATTCGAAATTAATATAAGAATTCGTTAAGTAAATGATGAAGACAGACGCAGGATGTGGAATATTCCCCTAGTGCGGCAGCAGGAAGGCAGGATTGCGGGATTAGCCAATTCATTCGGGGAAATAAGGAAAATAATTGTGGGGATCTCCCTCGAAGGAATGTCGGTGGATATATATATTTTTTTGTTTTGTTTCAAATTCCTCTCACAGAAGTAATTAAAAGAGGCCAGACTGAATCAAATGTTCTGAAATTCCACAGTTTTTTGGAACACAAACCGGTCACCTGTAACAATTTTTGTTTTTTGTTGTTGCTTGTCCTTGTTTTGTTGGAGACGGTTGTATTTTTTGTTGTCGTTTTTTTTTTGTTTTTGGCGGGATACCACCAAATCGATGCTACAAGGGGCGGGCGTCCGTAGTAGATAATGACTTTGTCATAAGAACAATTGAATTTATTTGCGTATTTATTGTGTGCTTCTTTAAATTAAGACGATAAGGACATGGAACTTTAGAAGTTAAGCAAAGAAACAGGACCCGGGGACAGAAAATATCCAGACGGAAAGTAACCCCGCATAGTACTCGTTTAGCAAACAAACGGACAAACAGACGAATAAACAATTTTTCCCTGTGTAACTGGGCCCCTTACAGAAATAATTAATCTTATCCCGAGCTTATTTCGTTCTTGCCAACGGCACATAAAGGGATATATACACATCCACGGAAAACGTATCCCTGTCAGACACGACACCGTCGAGCCGGGGCTCAATCGAGCACAAACACAGAAGACGCAACCGGCCAGGCGCAACACGTGCATTGATGAAGTTCAGTGGAGCAAAACAAATTTTGAATTCGAAGAATGAATTTCCAGATGAAGAATTAGCAATCGTTGGGGGTGGGTGAACGGTACCAGGAACGGTCCAAAATCTACCCCGATGATGGAATTGGGGTGGGCTTATATTCGTTAAATTGTTGAGTGGGAGTCGTGAAAATTCCTCGTTTATTACAAAATATCCTGCCACATATTTATGCACAAGTATCAAAGGGTGATTCAGCGAAACGCGCCGCAGTCACAACAAAACCGAATTTTGAGGGTGCGACGATCGACTAAAATCTCCGAGTAGCCAGGCATAGTTGAGCGTAATCTTTGAGGTTTTGAGCCATGTCTGCCTGCTGTACCATGAAACATCTGTTGAAAATAAAAAAAATAAATAAATAAATATGTGTATATATATGAAAGTCGAATCAGTAAAGCGGCGAGGCTTACGGGAGTCTCACCTTGCCTCGATACACTTTCACCGAGTTTTTCCACTGGATATCATTTCACAATTTCACATCCTTTGTCAGATTGGAATTCTGCTGGAAGTCGGGAATGCTCTACTCATAGGGTTCGTGTGGAGATGGAAGGATTCAGTTCTTCATGCACTCCAATGTCCTTGCCGAGGTTTGGAGTTGTTGCACATTCCGACAATAATGTTGAAAAATTCTTGAAGTTTGTTGCAATGAAGCCTTCTCGAATTGGACGCACAGTCGAGTGTAGTTAGCTCCTTGAACTTCCTTAGAACTATATTCCTTTCACTTGAACTCAACAGGTTTGTGTGCATGCTTGAACTATTTATTCCATTATATGCGTTCTATAAAAAACATTGTTTACACTATTTTTATTTTTTACACTACATACACGCTTGTTAATTTTTGGACGTATTTTATATTTGTTGAAATTTCAATGCAGTTAGTGGAGAACACGAAGTAAAATGTTGCTTCACTTCAAAAACAGAACTCCTTTCACTTATTGCAAAAGCATGTCGTGGACCACACACTGTATCTATGTTTTCCGTGATTTTCATTTAGTGCTTATCTATGCATACATATAAATAATAGCTTCTGCTTCGTCCGAAATAGAACAAGATCAACAGTCAAAAAATAATAATAATAAAATTCATGGGGATTAAGCCAGTTGCAGTCTCCTTAAACAATAGGTACACGTTTCCCTTTTATTGTTGACATCTGCTCCTGGTTGGTCTTGCATTTTTCCAAAAGCCATTCATGTTGGCAGACAAGTGCGTCTTGTGTACATAAACTCTGTCGCAAAGTAGCAACAGACATGGCCACGATTTTGCAGAAGACTACCGCGCATGACGACAGCGCCATTTGCTTGTCCAAATACGCTTGTTTGAAGACCCCGGTTGCTCACATGCTCATTCATGCAAATCTCAACAGGTAACCACCACGGAATCTATTTAAACAATGGTCTTCTGGCGATATTTGTTCTACAATGGGGAAGTCGTCTTGTCATATTGGCTCTATCGGGCTCCAATAGTAGCTAAAGGGTACAAAGCATGTCGCAATGCTTTCTTTTATATTTCGAATGTGGTCATTGAATTCGATAGTTCCGTTGCCCCGGGACCTTATCTCGGTTCCAATGAAATCTATAAATTACGGTCACATAAAGACGATATGCGCTAAAGCTATCTATGATGAGGAGTTGAATCCTACATTCCCCAGGTGGATGGTACGGAGAGATGAAACGGAAACGACTTACTGCTATAAATACGTATTTTGATGGCTCTATTTTCTCCCCAAGAGATACCATTTGATTTAATTTGAGATGTTAACAGCGCCACAAGTATGATAATAAATAATAGATAGGTTTGCCACATCGAGATCTCTTGCCGGACAACCGATAGCCACAGATATGGAAAGAGATACGAGGTAAAGAATGGAAATTATCCTCTTGGAGCACCTTCTGCCCAAACGACTTACTTTAGGGCAGAAAATCTCTAGCCGAGAACAGATTTTTATTAGTGTTTACAAGTAAACGGCAAAGTGAAAACCCTCGTTCGGACTTTATTGACCCAAAATATGCAAATTAATGAGACTGCTTTCAATAAGCTCCTACTGACTCCACTTATCTCTGGTAAATTGTGATCTGGTGATCGTTAGATGCCCACAGTTCCTGGAGTTCCTGGCATGTGTGCCGATCGCTTCGGGAGATTTCGTTCAATTCAATTCCGCCACTAATTGAGAAAAAAAAATTGTGGAACTGCAATTGGAGTTATTAATTGTAGAGTAATAATCAATCAATGTAATTTCACTTTTCGTTCTCCAAACAAAGCAATACGACTTCCTGGGAAAATTTCCCAAACCTTATGTTTGTTATTTTTATGTTTTCGAGGGGTTTTGGAATCAGCAGTCAAAAACATAATATTTTGATTTTTTACAAATTAGTGGTTTTAATTGGGCACTTTACAGGGTAGCCAAAAATAACTGTCAGTGTATCGTTAACAAAAATTTTTAGGGAAATCAATGAAATAACTTCCTAAATTGGATTTTTAATTTAGCATATTATATTACATCTGGCAAAACTCAAATGAATGATTTTGACATTTAAATTCTGTTACATGCATTTGACCGATGAACGCGAAGCGCGAGTATATTATCAAATTTGTTTTTAAAGTCTTACTAAATTAAACACGTCTTTTATCCGTTATTTTGGTTTTTATTGCAATATTGAATATACTTTACTGACAGTTATTTCTGGCCACTCTGTAGAAACACATTTTTTCACACACTTTTTGTCGTTCACCCAACAATGTGTTCCTTCATTACACGGAGTATTCTAGAGGAGAGATCGATTTGACAACGAACTCCGCCATGTTGTCGTTAAAGTGACGTCACTGTGACAGAAGTGTATGGGAAACAATAAAGAAATTAGTGTTGTAAAATTTAAGAACATTACAAAATGGTAAAATGCAGTGCAAAGGCTTGTGGAAACTATTCAAAAAAAAAAAAAAAAAAAAACCAAAAGTTGAATATGTAAAAATTAAAGTTGTGCTAAATATTATTTCAAATACCTATAATATACAATTTTGTAGGAATTCAATTTCATTTCAATATAGCCAGAGTTATGTTTTTAAAAATTACGTTTTCAGTTGGACTCGCTATACATCAACTAGTGAGTTGCCACGGTGACGTAATGGCCATGTGATTCTTGTTTCGATATCTCGTCTAGATATTCTTTCCTCCGTGCTTCATTGCTTCAGCAATAGTCATTCGAAATCGACATTCAAAGATGTTCATTCTGTTAATGAGATCGGGAATGTATCTAATTTTATCTACAGATATAATGGCACCGTTATTTAAGAATTTTGTTATTAAGCCAGGATATTTGCAAGCAATAAATTGCTCTCAAGGAGCGTTGTTTACACAATCATGAGCTCCGAAGTGATTTGTCAGGTCAACTTATAATAAGATCTCCTGGATTTCTATGATCTTGAATCTTCAACAATAAACAAATCTCGAGTCTAGATGCAACATGATTCCGTGCGTGTTTTATCAAAGGGTACACTTTTGCAGTACTGCATGTTTGTTGTGTATTCATTTTGGTTATATTTTGTTGGTGTTGTCGTTTTTGTTTTTTCATCTTACATTCTAAATTCTAGTGGGCCGCCACATGATTAATTCCAAACCACTTTATTTAGTCCCTCCTGCAGGCTCCGAGTATTTGTTTAACCAAGGGAATTTACCTGATTCCACCGGGCCTCCGCGATGGGTTTCGTGTTTGCCAGGAGGATGGTTGTGTTTACGCTGAGATTTTCCTCGAATCTCAAATTTATGATTGCACTTAATACCGAAAGCAAGGGAAATAATGATGTGCGCAGCGCAGCTGATCGGGTAACACGGATAGCAAACTCATTACACTTTAACTCATCCTCATTGAGAGACTCATCCACCCTGAAGAGGGATTTTTTTTTGTCTGACTAAACTAGATCCACTTGAAGTGGGATCCAGTGGTGGTTGGTGCACTGGATTCCCTGCGATCGAGAGATTCTGGGTATACATATTTTCGAGACCGTAATTATGTGTCCAGGAACCTACATTCATCAAACTCAGCAGGGGAGCTGCATTGTAGGTGCGCTTTTTAACACGGCGCTACATTCAAAGGGGCTGGTGATGTTCCATGCACAAATTGCCGCGTATTCTCGGACAAATGGCGAGTAATGGCTTAAATAATATTTACACAGTATCACGATGGAGTGTGTTTGGTTCCGAGCACATCTTGGAGTGCGCTTCTGGATTCAAGTAGCTAAAAACAACAGTTGAGCGCAAACGAACATTTCCACTTTGTCTAGTCGCTATCCCAGAGGCTCCAGGCATATTGACCCTCGACTGCTCATTGTCTTAATATATTTCTGGTCCACTATCAGTTCCAAGATGATTCGAATCCCATCGGGACCTGAAGAAGCTGTTTGTACTTTTGTCGGACTTAACATTGGAAATGACTGTAAAAATAGTCATAACTAGATGTTGATGTCATCTTCAGGCTCAACGAGCACTTGCCAGTGTTTTGATGAGCTTGCGACTATCTTCTGGAAAAAACATAAATAAACTACTTGCACGGGTTTTTTCTTGTTTTCAAAATAATGTACAATATTTTTATAAATACTTTTATAAGTAGGCAACTTAATGTCTTAACATTAGTTAGCGTTGAAAACGCATCTCACAGTCAGTCACAAAATTTGCAAAATCCGCCATGTTCTCTTCGTTAAGGCCCAGATCCACCAAAAGTGCAGCTCGCGAGCTGTTTGCGAACAAAGTTTTGCTCTTTTGCTATACACCGAACACGCATGAAATAAATGTTTTTGAGCATGCTATGCGCACGCAAGCAAATTGATCGGCAGAAATGTTTTTTGGTGTAAATGTCCGTCAAATGTAGCGAGCACGTATCCACCAAAGCAACATTTGCTCAAAACATTTTCGCAAGGTGTTTGTTCGTTTGGTGATCCGGACCTTTAGGTACTCTTCTTTAAACTTTGAAACAGTTGTAAATAAATATGTGCAGTTAAAAATTCGATTTGATGTTAGTTTGTGATATTTATTAATGTCATTATTTTCTTTATTTCAGGTATGTATATTTATAATTCTTATAAAAATTGTTTGTGGTAAGTTGCTTTGCGTATCTTTTTTTAATTTTTATTTATTTTTGTGGGAATATCTTATATATTTATTTGATATAAAATACAAATCAAACTCGATTTCGAATTTGACCACGAAAGTATTTTTTGTTTCTTCAAACTTTTCTTAAGTTTGTGTATTAAATATACCTACACAAAAAAGAACTCGTAATCGATTAAAATTGTTTCCCCAAAAAGTTTTGTTTAGAAATTGAAATCGTTTAATATTCCCTCTGAAATTTCTGAAAATCCCGTGGAACACATAAAGAATACAAATTTAAGGATATTTTGATTGATTAGGCCAATCAACGAAAAATAATGAAAATATTATTTTTATTTGATGAGAAATTAATGAAAAATTTACCAAAGTCTGTCGTCCGTAAAAAATCAATCAGTAAACTTGTAAAGGAAATTGTTTTCCGATGTCATTTCCGGATTGTCATTTTAAGATAATCGAGAATTGGGAAATGGGGATCAAGAAAAGATTTTGCGTAAGAATAATTTTATTTTGTCAAAAAAAAAATGGGAATAGGTTTTTTTTTGGTTTTGTTCATTATGACTATGCATATTTACTTTTGTTCCAAAAATAATATACTTTGTTAATTTCAAACCAAGTTTTGGAAAGATGATTCGTGGTTAATGTAATTCAATTTACATAGATTATATTTTTTGTTCCTTGTTGCATTTGATGTTCTCAAAATATTGCATCAATCGAATAAAGTTTCCGTGTTCAATTTTTCCTGTATAAAAGGAATATATCGGCATGATTGAAAATTGTATTGATTAAATGCCAAAATCAGACACGTAAGTTAAACACAAAACATTACCCTTAAGTCTTGTAGGATAAATAGAAGTCATGTGAAACATTCCGGCGCGATTCACATCGGTGTGTGTTGAATTCGCTTTGGTACTAAGTCCTGAATGTTTCGATATAAATCTGATTTGAGTAACAGAAGTTGAGTAATGTCCAGCGCGTCTGAGTTTGATACGACGACATCCTGTAGTATATGGACTGGATCGGAACACATTACCAGAATGGACCAGACTTCACTTCAGAGTTGAGATGTATCAAAGCCAATCCAAACATCGGGAGATTGCTGAAGATGTAATCGTAAGACTATTGAAGTTGAAAACAGATTAAAAATGTTTTCAAAAAAAAAAAAAATTCGATGTGGATGGGACATGTTTAATCCTGTTTTTCGGAAGCAATATCCTTTTCCATGCTGGAATGAACTCATTGACCATCATTCGACGATTGTAATCATCAGTCTAAACCAATAACTTCCAGACTAGTTAAATAAAGTTTACCAAGTGTAAATAGCGCCCCCGTCCTTCGTGCTCCCGGAATCAGCTCTCCGCAGAGGAGAAAAGCAATAACATCCATCTTGAGGCAGATCTCCGATAAACATCTCCAGCATCAGTTGTTCTGTTGTTGCATCCCGATATTAGATGCCAAAATCCAGCCGTTATTGGCCCATTCGTTTTGGGTGTTGGGCGACTAGATAAGGAGGACACAACTCATATTCCCCGGGGAATATATTCTTTTGTACGACCTCCTCTCCTGGCCACGCGACCGTGTCGATAGATTTCGACTTTCGCTGCAACGGACTTTTTTCCCAATCTTTTACTCGGGTAATTTGTAATTTGGTTCCGTGGCCTCGCCCAGCGTCGGTCGGGTTTAAAAATCCAGCCCGGAAAATAACTCATGAAGATGGTTAGTAATCTTAAACATGATGATTGCTCCCAACGGGCGAGCAAAATATACAAAAAAAATATATACAAAAAATGACAGGTTGTGGCTGTCGGTAAGATTGGCCGAAATGAACGTAAATGGAATATGAACAACAACGACCTGTTTGCAATTTTGGCGCAAGTGGAAAACAACAGAAACATAAAATTCCATTCGTTTACACTTTGGGGAGATGAAGACGCTTCAAATTTGGTACGATGAGATAATGAATCACGACAAGACTTCATGCTCGAGGGGGGAATTCGCAATTGTATCTTGCTCACAATTAGATGATTGATTTAAAGGTTAGAATGGATGCGTAAAATATTCGTCAACTGTGCTTTTTGGTTACTGTTGCTAATTTAATTTGATTTTCACTAATCCAATGTCTTCCCTAGTTCAAAAGATGTATTCGAAAGATGTTGTATCACTATTGACCATCAATCAGTCTAAATGACATCAGAATTATGTTTCAATCGTAGAGGGACTTCTGTTTGATCCATCACGGATCTTCTCTGATTGATGGACACATTCATAAAGATTACGTTTCATAAAGTCGGATTAGACTCCCGGCCATTTTGATTCTTAAAATCAGTTAGTGGTCTTCAACTATTGTTGAAATGTGTAATAAAAATTTTCCTTATGGGTTTGCGTGGAATGTAAGAGATTTTTTCTCACCAAATGAAAACTGGCCACAATTCTGAGAATGGAGAATTCATTTGTTTATGTATAAATATCTAGAACGGGGATATTATACATGGATTTTAATTTATTAGACTTTTCATTATTTTGATATCAATTAATACATATATTTTAGTATAATGAAAAAGTTAAAATTAATTGTAAAAAAATGTACTGATAGTAACGCAAAATGCCATGCAATTTTTCATGCAATGTGTATATGGAATTACTTATGGATATCTCTTTTGAAGTGAGTTTTGTTTAAACATCTTTAAAGCCCGATGATGACTGATGAGTGACTCGTACAATAAGTAACAAGATGCAATAATTCATCGACAACTAATTCCTCCTGCACCTAATTAAAGTATATAAAATATTGCACGGGTTCTGTCACACAAAATAGACTCAGCCCAATGCTGCAGTTGTTCATGGAATACTATTTATTTACTTATTTTTTATATAGCGTTGCGTTTCTCTCCCCATAAATAAACGTCTTAACTTCTTTTGGAACACTTTAAGCCATTTAACACCCACAGTGAGTTTGGCTGGATGTCTGGTAAGACGTAGTATACAGTAAATTCTGATTTAGGGTGAACCTGGAAGCTAGCTATAAAATACATTTTATGGAAAACAAATCTGCCGAGAAGTTTTATTTATGGTTCGTCGCGCGATTGAATAAAGTTCAAGCGGTGTATTGAGTCGCGGACGAGGAACAAAATCGCACGACATGGCGCTGCCTGTAAAAATTGATTTCTCAACTTATCAGAAATTCTCTGAGAAGAACGATTTGTAATTGGCGAAATTCATTTTAAATGTAACGTGAAGATGAAAAAAATAAATAACACAAATGCAGAAAAAAACCTATACGATGATGATGGGATTTTGTGTCAACTACAAATCCTTGTGGTAACGATCGTCTCGCGTGCTGGCGCTCATTCAATATCTTAGTTAATGGCTGGGCACGGCGTATTAATGTTTTACGCAGCCTTAATTTTTGCACGTCTTAATGAGATCCTGTATTAGTGTACTTACTTCAAAGACGAGTAGACGACAACATTCTGTAGTTTCTAGGGATTGCAACGAAGCTAGTGCAATACGTGCACTCAATGTCGGCTAAGATGACGCACTTAAATTATTGGTTTCAGAACTGTAATTATGATATGCGCTAAATAATTATAAGTACAAAAAAAAATTAATTGTGACCTCATTGCTACCTACCTCCACAAAGTTACTAAGGTTGAGAGCTGAGAAAAAGTCAATATGAGAAATAAAGTTAAAAAAAAACAAACAATTCTAAGTCTTTAATGATGATGTATTTAACAGACTGTCAGCCGGTAGAGAAAATTACGCTTTAATCCTTTGGATGCTGATTTATTTGAAAACAGCTTTGCATCCATAACAGATTTAATTTGTATGCTACGAGTGTTACTTAAGAGCAGGAGATTGTTTTGAAAAATGCATAAAACACAATGTTGACATGACATAAAATAAAATCAAAGTATCTCCTTGATGAGTGTCAGAAGCATGTCGATCATGGCGTATTCGTATATCAAATTGTATGCCATGTCGATAGTTGTATATTAGGTACATGGAACGTTGCATATCATATCACATATCGTGTGCTGTGTCATAAGTTCCGTTACACCTTCATGACAACAGGACTATATTACAACAGTTCAGTCGATATTCCGAGGACTAATCCCTTCGGTACCCGGAAGATGCTGAACAATCTGCTGAACCCTTCCATGATGATTTGACCATAATTAAATGCCGTCTGTCTGTTCTGTATTTAGGATTCCTGATAATGGAAGAGTCTGGACGTAAGCAAAACGGATAGTTAAATATGCTTTTATTTTTTGCAAAATTTTTCTTTTGGCAATATTTCTTTCTTTCGTTGTCTTATATCGAGTTAATGACGTCACGTAATCTAGTCGGGTTTGTCATGTGTAACCGAACGGCATTAGTTGTTGACATATTTTTTGACATTTTTGGCATGAAGCAAACATAAAATGGATTCGCGACCGGCGACAGTAGCGGCCAGTTTGTTTTCTTGCAAGAGAACAAAGAAAAAGAAAATGTGTTTGTACTTGCGTTATTTTGCACTAACAATTGCACTAGCTATAGCTCGGTTAAGTGCTCTCATCTGTTGATCTGTCCGTGGTATTATATAATTTATATTTCTGCTTCTTCTTTTTTTCCTTCTCCCCTTTCTATTATACGAATGACAGTTTTTCCTTGATTCAATTCAATTGGAAAAAAAAACACAGTTGCTATATTCCTTTATGAATCCAGATTTTCTAGGCTCCACTTATTAACATTTACAATTACACAACTGCATCAGCTGAAAAATTGTTTAAACAGTTTCTTAATTGTTTATTTTAAAAATTGAAATTAAATTTCTAAATATAACAAGCTATAATTTAAAAGGTTTCTCCCCTGATTGCGCTGAACACAAAAAGTTTACTGCTTGTATGCTATTAATTTACCAATAATAATAATAATAAAGATCTTTCCTTCCATTTATATTGGCGAAATGTTCTATGGTACTATCTAAAGCACTCAGATTTAAAAAAAAAAGTTTTATTAATTCTTATTAATATTACTTTACTACACTTTACTGTGGCCTGGTCTTCTCAGAGAAAAGGATTCAACGAAATATAGGTCACACGAAATGGTTCCCGCTGAAATAACTGTTCAAAATGCTTGATATATGTTTTCTTTTGTTTTCTGCAATGTTCTGTCTGTTCTAGGTGTGCTTAGATTTATCTCTACACGGACACATGAGACATATGACACCTTGCACAATTTGCGCCATGTAACACAGATAACCCGCTCTACGTCCGACTTCCCTCCGGCATGGATTCGCGGCTGTGGCAAAGCAACAATCACATGCCGATTGCAGCGCTCGTTTTCAACACGCTTCCACGTATCTAAAATATTTGGAATATTTTCGCGTCGACGCCGCAGGGACAAGATCCCAGCGCAACCAGGTCGCTAATCTGCGATTATTTATTGGGTATGCCATTTCACTCCTTTCTTTTTCCGTGTAGAACTAATTTGACACTGGCGCGCAGACAGCTGAACGTTGTGCGTCCGCGATTTTGCCGCGCGGCGGAAGTCTCACTTTGTTTCCCGTCTAAATAATTGCGCACGCCTGGAGCCGGGGTGGATTAAGTTGCTCGGTTATTTCGAGGCGCCTCAACTGAAAAGTGATGACATTGACGGAGGTTGGCTACTCTGCCAGCTGCCCAGTTTCGGTTCTTTGATGCAATTGCGTCGACTGTGGTCTGGTCCAGTAGCGAGATGCGTCTAGATTGGTCCAGTGATCGTCACTCTACACAGGAATATTTCATCGCCACTTTAGCACGCCTGTTGGGCCTGAAATTTGTTTGACACCTGAAAGAAGACCGTTAATTGCTAGCAGCCGCCCTCTGAAAGAGATCTGCCAGCCGATGTGATGAAATCGAAAGGCTTCGCTATTTTTAGTATCTTCCAATAAAAATCTCGATCTGTGGCTGTAACTTCCCACATTTATCTCACGTTTTGGTAAACTTTGTTATATTCCCCATAAATATTTAATGAATTTCTCCATATCTAATTTCCGAAAGGATTTTACTGAATTATTTTCCGCTATACAACAATTCAGAGTTAAGAATTCCGGAAGTGCATAGATATTTTTGTCAATTATTTTTAATTATATTTGCTCACAAAATAATGTTTTAGAATGTTTCTTGACAACTGATGCTGGCTCTTCGTATAAAGTAAATAAAATAAAGTAATTATCTGCATTACTAGATCTCAATTTGTTACAAATTTTATTTGCTGTCCGTAAAATTTTCTTGTAAACATTTAATATCCATTTTATTGTTGCTAAATGTAACGAAACCACTGTTCATTGTAATTCAACCTTTGAACTGAAATAACGATCAGATTTGTGAGAGGCAAACACTTTCAATTTTCCATCAGCATTTTATGATCCCTGCTCAAATTAGTTGCCTTCTAAGCAAATAACAGGTTAATTACGAAAATCGTGTGCAGATTTTACAGCCGCAACTAGTTTCTGCAAATTACCACTTGGAGAGACGATTCTGTTTATCATTTGAGTACGTTTACGAAGTGTTTTCCCGACTTATGTTGATCAGATGTCGGAGTCAGGAATTCATTTGAACTGTCCTTGTTCTGAAATGAATTCCTGCAATTTAGTTATATTGTCGGTGAAGAAAAATATACAGAATTTTTTGTATTTGTTTTCATTTGTATTGGTCTTTAGAAATAGATGGAAGTTTTTGTGGCACTTTCATTTAGAAATTAGTTGATTCTCCCAAAAATCCTTTATTTGAAGGTCATTAATTTTTTAATGACCTTAACTTTTTGTTGCACAGATTATATTAACAACCTAATCTGCGATTTTTACCGGACTGCCAAAAAAGGTTATTGTTTTTCGACCGTTAGTATATTGTATGTATGTATGTCTATTTCTATGGCACGCTCTGTAGTGTAAAGGCGGAGTCAGACGATATAAAAAATAAAAATTCACACATTTATAAGAAAATATTTTTGTGGACATCGATTCACTCGATAAGTCAATCTCTACTTTTCAGTAACACTATAGAAAATTTTCAAAATTATGCTTATAAATGTAGGATTCTTGGTATCATCTGACTCCCTCTTAAACGATTTGACGGCTTTTAACATATAAGATGCCATTAGATTCGTCTTAGTTGTGGGTGTGACATAGTGTAAACCATTTAAATATGGCGTCCGCGAAGAAAAGCTATTGAACTAATGATCAACTAATTGCACTTTCTGTGCACACAATCGATGCCTACTTACCACAAAAATAACAAAAAAAGATAAAACAAAAACATAATAAACTAAATTATTAAATAAAAAACCGACTGCGTTAAAACATATAAACTGAAAAGTGAAAAACAAGAGCTTAAATATTGGAAAGGTTATTGCAAGTGGGAACAAGCTAATACATAGTCCAAATGGTTGTCTTTGAGAGAAAATCTTGAAATTTTTATAACACATTTGTTTTGTAATTCTTTGCTTGTCACACATGTAATAACTTTTCCAACAGTTAAGAGCTTCTTTTTCGCTTTTCAGTTGATGTTTGTTAACGAACTTGAGTTTTTGTTATTTTTTAATAATTTAATTTTTTAAGTTATTATTTCACAGGCGATTGTTTATTTTTCTAGAAATATATAAAACATATATATCTAATCATAATTACAACTCATGTATTTTACAATGTATTTTAACATCACTGCTAATTTGAGTTAAGTAGAGTCTTCAAAACATATTTCAGTTCTTGGAAATGAGAGAATTAAATTTGTTTTACTGAAGATCATTTATAAAAAAGAAATGAAAATTTAAAACGTGTGTGACTTGTTAAATTCGTATTAGTTTCAATCCATAAATTAAATTTTATGAAAATTTTATGGTTTTTACCCAAACATAGTGAAATACGTTGGGGGCTCAGTAATCAGTATCCAAGTGTGATGAAATCGATACAAAAATAAATGAGAGCCACTTAAGAGATAAAAAATGATGCTTGCACCAATAAAAAGGTGTGCGTTTCTGCCCCCGAATGTTCCGTTTGCTCGACCACACCCGATAAATATTTCACAGAGCCGAGGCAAAAGGAATTGCCTCAAAAATTTATATAAAATTGCCGATCATTTTCATTGGTAAAAATTTGTTTTGTTGGCGTTATTCCTTCAGGCATCTTGCGCATATTTTTTCCACCAGAAAAAAACAAAAAAACCAAAAACAACTGAAAAAATTGTTGTACGTAATTTTGGGTGAAAGATTGCTAAAAAAATTCACTGGACATGGAAAATGTTGATGACTTCATCTGTTGGAATGATAGATTTTTCCTACGAGACAATATAATACCATCCGGGCATCCTAAACCCACTGGCAGACAAGGATGATCACCGCATAATCCCTGGATGTCAGAACCAAATAGACGGGTTAATCAATGGGATGCTGCCTGCGGAAAAAAACAGATGTGAGCACGGGGAGAAAGACATTTTCGGGGTATGGGCGGCACACAAAATATATTTATTGCTTTCGTCAGTTACGTAAACTGTAAACATCGACTCGAAAGCAACTACTAAATGTGCACAAAACGCCTCAGAAGGCGGCTCTGGGTCCCCGTAGGTGGATCCTTCAGAGCCCGGGGCATGCTGAAGCCATCAAATCCGTGGTTGATACAAATTACTTACTGCGAAAAGATTTATTTCATTCCAGGCGTCTTGTTTCATTAATCTCGATTTGAGAGAGTTTTAGTCAATTACAAAAATTTTATCCATATAACGGAATGCGGAATCCAACACGTGGACGAGATTTAAGACGTTTTTAACAATGACGTTTATATGCTCTTTTATGGTTTGACTTTAAGTGTAAACCAGGATAATTCAGAGCGAATAAATTAATCCATTGTTTACGTTTCATGTGTTCGATTTGATCACACATCGTTATCACAAGTGCACGATGATAAGAAATTGGATATTTCGTTAGTAATGTTAAATTGATTACCAATCGAACTGAAAATCATTTTCAATTCGGGTTGGAGCATAAACAAAACAACCCATGAGCATTGTGAAGAGGTCAAAGACTGTTTTGAATATTCGGTTTTAAATAGCAGCAATCGAAATTTATTACACAAGCGCATTTTCATCATGACGTTTTTATTAGAAGTTTCATTGGTAGAAAACGATTTCAGATGTTACTTTACGATACCATCTGAAAATCGATCCATAATGTGTTTGCATAATCACATCAACTATAATGTTTTTAATTGTTGTCAAATAGTGTTCAGCGTTATTTCCAACCGTAACGAGGCACTAATGCTATCCAATCGAATCGCTGGCGCCAGTTTTTCCGCTCTGGAACAAATTTCATGGAATTTTCAAAGTCGTGAAGTGTAATTAAAAGATCGCGTTGAGAGGATCACACGTTTATGCTCCGAATTTGCTCCCGGATAAATTTGCATAAACAAATTAGAAACGTGCCAGTTCCTCTGAAACTAATTTTCCGCCGATATTAGAACGTGTCGGGTACGCGGCTGTGCGCGGGCGTGCTTCCGGCGCGGCGGCAGAAACGTCTTCAGCGCGGGGAAGTCCCGGACTCCGTGCGAGCTGCTGTTGTTGCTTGGAGTCGCGCAACTCAACATCTTTTCACTGAACTGTGGGAACCTGATCCACGGCAACAATTGGTAGCCGCAATTTGATTCATTCAATGAGCCTTGTTGAAAAAGGCAAGATTAATGCTACATGTGGGTCATGCCTATTTTTTAGATGACGACCCAAGCGGACCCTGCGTGCATTAATTATGTTGTGTGAGAATTTTTGTGCAACACGCATAGACACGGGCACGACCACGAACACGACGACCAACAAGTCGTAACGAGACACATTGAAAAATCACCAACCGGTACGCGTCTATGGCCGGAACGAGATTCCTCGCTGCTCCTGAAATCTTTTGAAAATCTCCGATCTTGTATATGGAAACGCGTACGAGAACTCGGCGAATGTACAAACATCGGCATCATGTCGAATATTTTTTTCGCTATTAGTCACTTTTTAAAGGGCAGTGATTAAGCGGCACTGTCGGTGGAGTCCGGATAAATTACAGGCAACGGCTCCTTCGGTTACGTTAACGGACCAAAGTGTGAATCGCGAATCGCATTCTTAGCGATCGTGAATTCCTGACTGATTAGCTCTTCAAAACATGCCCAACCGTTCACCACTTTTTTTGGGGCTCTTCGGTCATATTCAAATGAATTATGAATTCCGTTAAAATTCACAATAGTATAAAATGAATTATGTAGTTTATTTTATTTTCAGAGCATTTTCCACGAAATTTTTGTTATATAATAATCCTTTGTTTTTTTTTTCGAAATTTCACATCTCCATTTGTTTATGTACATTTCAAAATAAGAATTATCCTAATTTCGCGTGACTGAATAACAACAACATTGGTTGCTTCACATTTCTAGAAAAATATTTTTTGTTCACGCAATGGCTGGATTCGAAAGTGATTAATTGTTTTTGCATGTTTGTGTAAATATTAAGTGTTATTTACCTCTTACAAATCTAGCTAACATTTGTTACAACATTAAATATTTATTGGTATTAAGAGTTCATTCCTTGTACTTATTGTAGCAACTGTTAATCTAGGTATTTTTACGACTTCTGACATTGGAAATTCGCCTGCAATAATTATGAAACAATATCGTAATTTTTACAAACTCATGTATTTTTTTCCTTTTCAGTATGCAATTGCAATGGACACGCTCGTCAGTGTCGATTCAATATGGAGCTGTTCAAGCTTTCGGGAAGAGTTTCTGGAGGCGTTTGCCTGAATTGCCGTCACGCCACCACCGGACGACATTGTCACTATTGCAAGGAAGGATTTTATCGTGATCCAACTAAGCCACTGAATCACCGAAAAGTCTGCAAACGTAAGTAGTGTAACTTGTTATTTATTGTTGATAAATTACTTTTACTTTGATTTTATATTATTTTCTACAATTTCCCTATGGATTAAGAGATTATGTTGCTGAAGAATATTTGAAAATATTACCTATATAAACAAGATAAGATATTACATTTATCTGAATTCTTGTTAATCTTTAACATAGTTATGATAATTTTATTTTACACGATTTGTCTCAGGTACTGTGAATTGCATTTATGGGTACATTACATAACATATTCGAAAACTGAAATTCACATTATCCCCGTCGCCATTTGTCACTAAAGTGGTTCAGCGAGTTGGTTCGGCGCATCAGCGAAATCTATATAAAGCCGCCGTCTGTAATCTGAACTGGAATCGGTTCTATATTTGCGACGTTGAGGACTTAGTTTTGTCTCAGCGGTTCTAAATCATGTATTTTTAGCGAAAGATACTTATTAACGACATCGTCTCGGTGACGCGAGACCCAATAATTTCTGTTATTAGTTCAGCAGCTGAGCCACGGCGAGTTTACTCCGATTTCGGTCTTCTGCAATGATCCAATCGCGAAGGCTCCACAAGCTGGAGCTGGGCTTACAGCCTAGCCGCCTCAATCGTGGACTACGAAAGTGTCCACTGATTTACGTCTTCTGTGAATCCGGCAAACCTCATTGGTGCACCTAATGGACCTCGTAAATAGCTCATTGCATTTGCACTTACTCAAGCAAATTAATTCCAGGTCTGTGGTTAATGAGGGGCTGAAGTGAGAGGTATCGGTGTGCTGAGATCTGCTGCGCCAGCTTCGACAGTTCGCACATTTCATACACTTTAATTTCGTAGTCGTGCATTCATTTTGAATTTACTTCAATCGTTTTGGTAATTGAATGAATTCGTAAGAGAAGACCTCACGGAAATTCACACGAACTTTTACCAATGTTTGTAATTAATTTCAGGGTGAAATCTGGAAAGGATTCATTCATTTGATGGTTTCAAATTTTTATCGAAGTGATTACATGTATTTCAAAATTGTCCTGAAAATGCAGTTTTAATGACTGCAGTTTTTAATTTATGTTGGTGGATTATAGAATTTAACAAAATCTTCATATTTTTTTAGTCGTTTTTGGGTTGTTTTTAAAAATTGTAAGTACAAATATTTTCCACATTATTTAAACCAATTGTTTTCTAGCATTTTACATAATAATATCATTGATACATTATACCATTCTCGTGAGAAAAACTGTCATTATGATGAAAAAGCCCATGATCGATTCTGCAGTACAAAAAGATAATTACGAAAAATGAGAGTCATTATCTCAAAATGATGCAAAGTTGCCATCTGTTAGAAAATAAATAAACCCGAATCTGAAAGTTTTTCAGTCAGCTGATGTAAACAAATTGCATCCAGCAGTTATCTAAATTTGTATTTTGTAACCGAAGATATCAGGAATACAAAGCTAAAAGGAAGGAACTGCGGCACGCTATTAATCAGAGCAAGGCCCGTTGCTGGCGAGGGCTCTGTGATGATGTTGAGGGGAACCCATGGGGACTCGGCTACAAACTGGTACTTAGAAAGCTTGGATGCATGAAGGTGGTTCCTGTCATGGATGCCACTTTAGCCGATAAAGTAGTACAGGCACTTTTTCCGCAGCACCCACCGAGGTTAGGAACGGTTCCCCTGGCCGAACATGTACCAGAATTCTCCATGGAAGAATTAGAGAAGGCCGTACGGTCTCTTAAGGGGAAGAAATCACCAGGGCCGGATGGAGTACCGAATGAAGTACTAAAGTTAGTCTTCAACCTGGAGCCTACCATGCTGTTAGACATGTATAACGCCTGTCTCCACGCTGGTCTGTTTCCCTCGCGCTGGAAAACCGCGCGCCTTGTGCTAATCGGCAAAGGAGCAACGGATCTGAGTCAGCCGTCATCATACCGGCCGCTGTGTATGCTTGACACTGCAGGAAAGCTGTTCGAGAAACTTCTTAGAGGAAGGCTGTGGGCTGCCCTAGAGGCCGCGGGAGGACTCTCGCCACGACAGCATGGATTTCGGGCTGGGCACTCAACTGTGGATGCCATTGCGGAGGTGGCAAAGGCTGTCAGAAGGGCGGAGGACCACAGCCGATATTCAAAGCGTATGGTTCTCCTCGTCACACTGGATGTGAAAAACGCCTTCAATTCGCTTAAATGGAGCGATATCATTGAGGCATTGCGTGAGAAATTCAGGGTACCAGGGTACCTACTCAGGGTGTTAGACGACTACCTAGGAGGTAGGACTCTACTTTACGACACCACGGAGGGGCAGCGGAGCATCTCCATCACCTCGGGAGCGGCACAAGGTTCCGTATTGGGCCCAGATCTCTGGAACATTGTGTATGACGGTCTGCTTCGCCTTGAGATGCCCGAGGAGACGCAACTCATTGGATATGCTGACGATATTGCGGCATTAATTGCTGCGCGTACTATAGAAGCTGCGCAACTACGACTTAACCAGGTGATGCGTACAGTGATTGCTTGGATGGAGGCGCATGGCCTGGCATTGGCTCTGGGGAAAACAGAGATCGTTGTACTTACGAAGAAGCGAGTCGACACCATACTTCCGATGCGGGTAGGTACGGAGGAGGTCACGACGAAGCGGGCCGCCAAGTACCTTGGCGTCATGATTGACAGTAAGCTCAGTTTCTTCGAGCAAATCAAGGGCACGGCGGAGAAGGCTTCGGGAAGTGCGGCTGCACTGAGCAGGCTTATGGCCAATACTGGAGGTCCTAGATCTAATAAACGGCGGCTGCTCATGACAACGGTGCAAGCGGTTCTCCTCTACGGGGCGGAAATCTGGGCACACTCTCTGAGCAAGGACAGCTACAGGAGGTGTTTAATACGTGTTCAGAGACAGGCTGCACTTAGAATCACCTCAGCATACCGTACGGTCTCGGAACCTGCGGTGTTGGTGATTGCCGGAGTTGTTCCAATAACGCTACAAGCGAGAGAGCGCCAGGCGATCTATAGAAGGAAAGGAGAGGTAGACCGGAAAAGGGTCAAGGAGGAGGAGCGGGCGCGGACATTAGCCGACTGGCAGGAAGCCTGGGAGCAGGAAGCACGAGGCCGATGGACTGCGAGGCTTATTAGTAGGTTGGCCGAATGGCTGGATCGGAAGCACGGGGAAGTTGACTATTACTTGACCCAATTTTTCAGTGGACACGGATACTTCCGGTCCTACCTGCACAGAATGGGGAAGGCAGACTCACCTTATTGCCTATATTGCCCAGGAGAAACCGATGATGTGGAGCACACTTTTTTCAGATGCTGCAAATGGAGGAATTGGATCGAGGGTATGGAACTGGAGAATGACCGGATGTCCCCAGAAAACGCCATTGAGGTCATGTTGCGAACGGAAGGAAGTTGGGCGACGGTGTCGCATCAGGTGCGGAACATACTTCGAGCGAAGAAGGTCGACCTGGACCGGGAACAGCTGACCTTTAACAACGGCGTGAGCCAACAGGCTTAGAAACAAAGGAGCCTAGCCCGAAGTAATGTGGTAAACGGTTCCAGGCTAGTGCTCTGATGCGACAAGGGGGGTGTTTTAGCCGGTAGTCCGAAAGGGAGTCCGGCACGACGGGTTAATTCCTAAGTGCGTAAATGCATTTCACCTCCCTCCCAAAAAAAAAAAAAAAAAAAAAATTTGTATTTTACATCCAAATTGATTATGTAATCAGTGCCAATGGCAGACAATGTTACTAAAAAGAAAATTTTTTGGTTTCACTTTGGCTTCAATTTGACTTCTGCGACCCCGGAAATCACTGTCAAGAACTGTCAGTAGCACCAATGACGAAAAGGTAATATGTCACACATTCATTTGCATTTTCTTCTTAATGACTGTTTTCATCATGATGATGGTATAGTGTGTTAATGGTATTAGATTAGTTTAAAAAAGTCCTTGCATTGTATAAAAGTAATGTTCAGAATTAAAAATAAATTGTAATTTTGTTTTGCTTTTATGAACTTCTAAAATAAGCCTTCTTCGCATTTTTCTGTCTAAAGAAACCTTTTTCATTTTCGTCTAACTTTTAAAGGTCTTTAAATAACTCTAAATTCGTTGTAACATAAAAATGAAGTCTAAGCCATTCTTCTGTGAAAAAAATACAATCTTTGGCTTCTGTTCGCACAATTGATTCTAACAGGATAGAAGATCCAATATCGTAAAATATTTCACCAATAAAAGTATCGTCAATGAATTTGCATTGATTCGATCCGAGAAACTAGCTAAAAAAAAACTACAATAAAATAAAGGATCTAATTTACGTTCTTCAGGAGATTTACGCGTTTGCTGGTTTTTTACAATCTTTCGTAGCAATAAAACAAATTCCTTTGTATTTGTTTAACAACAAAAACAATACAATTAAATTTGCTCAAGGTTCTCTATGCTTTTTCAAGGCATGTCCACGACGAGAATTTAATAATCTTGGCGTCTTTTGTTTAGAGAAAAACAATCTAGATTGTGGTTAATAAAAATTCATAATATGTTTTGGAATTCCAACAGTGATATTCGTTATTTGATTTTGAAAAGCGCTGGAAGCAATTCTGGCATCAAGGAGTAAATATTTAATCGGGACAATCCACCTGTTCTATCCGCTGAGGATCATAAGTTGTAATACATCACAGTTTTGTCACGTAAGTCGACCTGGAGCAGACTGAGCGAGGGCTCCAAATTTGAATGCATTAGAAGGTAAATTGCCTCCGACTCATTTATAAAACATTATCCGGGCACAACGCAGCAGAGATGCCGATTAATATTTAAAGACTTTCCGATTTGTTTTGGGATAAGGGAATTGACTTATGATGATCCCCCCAACGGTGTGGATGATGTCCCTTCAAAAATTTTTATGAATTCTATTCCACCTTTTTACTTGAAAATCAATTTAAAAAATCCGCTCTATGGCTTCTTCACTTTACTCAATCACTTGGAAAAATTTTTCTATTATCCATAGGAATTCTATATATACTTTTTTTCTTTGACCGTTTGCTTGACTTGTGTGGAGCGGTTCTCGGTAATCGTGGTGCTATTAATGGTTTACGCTCGGGTTTACGAAGGTTGCCAGGCATCATTTTATTTACTTTTATTTTTTTTTTCTGTTGGGCGCTCAACCTCCAGAACTTCCCTCCTTTTGATATGGGATTATGGAGGCTAATCTGCTTTATTTATGCAGACTGACTGTTTCCTCCTGTGCTACTGTGTTCAGCTAGCCACTGAATTTTATAGCTCAATTGCAGGAGTGGATTACAGCTAAGGCATAGCTGAAAGCAATCTGAAATTTAAAGTGAAATTCCTTGAGCTTTTGGCGAGAAAATCCTTGCGAAAAGGCTGTTATCCTTCACTTGAGCAGGTTTATTGGCAAATGGTTCGGTGCCGCGTGAAACAGTTTTGCTCAGATAAACAGACTTTTTGGACCGGAGCGATTCGATAAATGCGTCTCAATGCACTGCGTGGCGTCACATGTAGTCCGGGGGACTTACAAGGGAAATTGCCATTCATCCTTTACCGCAAATTGATAGCAGTAAAATTCAAAATTTATTCTAAACAATTTTTGGGAAATCCTTTCGGATTTAATTTAAGATAATCGAACTCTACTAATCTAACCAAGCGGCAAAATCCATGTTCGACTCACCTTCATTTTATATTTAGGTAATAATGGTTCAAGCAAGAACCACAAAAAAAAAATATAACAAGTCAATTAACTCGATGTAAAAGGTGCAGCGCCCATAACTCGTAAATTTCAATTTGGGGAAGACAGGGGACGGGGTGGGTCCCTAACAGGGAATTTCCAGACGTCTTATTTGCGTTCTCCCACTTGATATTAAATGTTTGAAAAGCTTTTCAAGGAAAAAATGAATAATGATGTCTGAACGTGTTTGTTCCTGGGGCGCAATTAAGTCCTTCGTGCCTATATATTTTTCGTTAATAGAAGCCTCTGCCACGTACAAACCTCACGGTACCTTAAAAACTTGCGTATTGTATTTTTACGTATTTTTCATATAAATTAATTTGGAAACTCAACATTCTCGATCGCCATATTTTGTGTGGTAGTTTTTGATCATTTCTGGAAAATTTAGGTGTCATACCCATACCTGGATTTATTTTTGACAAAATTGTTGTGCTATTTTGAATTTTGTTATATTATTAATTGACTACTATTGCAAATCAACCATAAGAGCACTAAATACCATTGTTATAGTGATCTCAATTATTGAATATGATTTCTCCAACAGAAAAAATAGAAAAATATTTTCAAAATTTTGATTATTTTCCCATAAACTGGATTTGTTGAAGTTAGTAGAATAAAAGACAGGAAGAATAAACTAATGAAAAAGGAACACACCCACACTATGATTGTATTTTAAAATTCATGAGCATTATCTAGACTTTTTGTGTCATCTTTCTTAACCTGTATTTTCAAGCTATAAGTTTTGATAAAAATCTTCATTTAATTGTCAAATCTTATCTTCTTCTATTTATCGTCTTTAACATTTCACAAAAGTAACTGGTTCAATTTATCGTTGTTACAATGGGAAACTCTTTTTAAATGATATTTTAATCCGGTTTGCTGTAAACTTCTACTTGTTTCTTTTCTATCAACAACAATATATTGGATTTTTCGGTTTTCATTTTTCAACTTTTACTATTTATTTATGGCATTTGTGTTTTTGTCTATTGAAATTTATTAATCGTTAGGCGAACATAACCGAAATATTTTTTTAAGCGTTGAAAATCTTTGGGTGTTCTATATCGTCTGTTTATTTCAGTCAGCATTAAATTTGCATTAATAAATCAAATTTAAGTTCAAATTGTTTTACTCGTAGACATTTTCAGTTTTCATAGAATTTGTGAAGTAAACAATTTATGTATTCTTAATTGATCGAATTTTATTGGATTGAATGCAAACTGAACTCAATTTAAGCAAATTAGAACCCAATGCAACTGACGATAAATTTCTGATTTATATCCAGATTTTATGAGTTCAGTTCAAGTCGTAAATATGATACGAAAGCGTTTTTGTTAAATCATTCTGCAGGAAGATTTAAATTGCGTTGATATTGGATTTCGCAATTTTTGTACATATGGTTGCCACTTTACTCTTTTATGCTGTTGATTTAACGAAGAGTAATGAAAAAAGCAATTTGATTTTTGAGAACAAGAAGTAATGATTGAAAGGAATTTTAAGAATTTTATTCAAAAGACTGAAAATTAACATTAAGCATTAAATTAAGTGGAAGTTTAAGTAGTGTTAAGTATTTTACAGAAGTAGAAACGGTCTATACTCTACGTTTTCGTAGTAGAAATAAGTAAACTTAAAACTGGATTGAATACTTGCAGAGTGCTTAAAATTGAGTCTGTTTATTGTACTGAAGTTTCTAAAGTCGGAAGTCCTGGAGTACAATCCTAAAGTTTTTTCGTTCCAGAAGTGCAGACGCCACTTTACACAACGTGTCACGACGCCCCTGACTTTGGCTCACATGGAAGAATAATCATCAATCATCATTACAGTTTGTTATTTTTCACCGACGTTCATTAACGGCTAAACTCCGGAGAATCTCAAAATCTGGAAAACATTTCATCTGATATTAGAATTCATGAAACTTCTTGCACAACAATTGACGAATTATATTTTGATGATGATCCTTTGTGAAATCTCGAGATCGACTTGATCGTTAAATTGGCATTTTCAACGGCGGCATTATCATGTGGTTCTCCAGTATCTCCTGAGTATCCATCATGAAGTCAGTGATTACAATGTGAAAGGATTTATGCAATATGTCTCTCGCAACACTAGAGAAATTGTGCAATTGAAAGAGTTAACTGATTTCCACTTCGCAAAGAAATATAATTGTTGGTTAAAAATTAATTGAAACCTGACACAAGGATAAGGTGAATTCTAAAGGTTTTGAGATAAGTTAAATTTTTATATTGAGTCGTGCCCGCTGTGATTCTTTGAATCAGATTAAGTTTCTGGTGGAGTCTTGTGGCACGGCATCACATCATCGTGGTCCAATGTCTTGAGGCACATTTGTCTTGTCACTTTCTGCGCCATAAAATCCCTCAACAGTAATTCGTTTTTTAGTGCAAAGAAATGTCAGTGAGAGATGCAAAATGAAAACAGAATTGTGCAAAAGTACCCAAAAAACTCCATCTAATGGCGATGTAGGAAACAACTCGTAAACTAACACCGCTAAACGTTCCGCGGTTATTTATCGTCGAAAGATTATAATCTTCAGAACCTGGTCGACTGTGAATCGACTGGGACTACCACGAGTTCGATGTTTCGCAAAACGGCAATCCAACTCAGATGAATCGGTTCCATCTGCCCCAAGTACTGAGATTCACTCGCTGCGAAACTTTATTTTTATCACGATTTAATGTGAATGCCGCAGTTTTGAGCCGCCTCCAAAGTGCGTTATTAGCAGAATATCACCCCATCATAACACTGGCCACCGAAAATGAATTTAGAAGATGTGTGACGGATAACAGGCCCCACTTTTGTCTCTATTAAGAATTTTAAAGATGCTTAAGTCCATGGACCGCGATTAGCCTGCCCAGGGGCAAAGCCGATGACTTCATTAACATTCCTGTGGTCGAGTGTTGGGAAAAGTGTGAATTAATATCTCGCGTATTCATTTGAAAAGCAGTCAGCCTCCTCCTGTCCCCAAAAAGCTGGAAAATTTTACATTAATTAGGATGGCCAAGTAACTTTATTCCTTTCCATCTTCAATCACCATAAAATTGGGATTTGTAGATTTTTAGGCAAGTAAATATTCCCTTGGTGAGGGGTGACGCGGCGACGGGCGGAGGATGATCCTTGCGATTCATGAATGTGGCTCAATTAAAAAAGCAAACAATCCCAGCAGGGGATTTTGCAAGGACTCTGAGTATAATCTTTTGGGTGGCTGGGGTGAACAGTATGTCGTGAACAGAGAGGGTTCTTCGCCGTGGACCACATTTTGTGATTCGACCTTTGATGGTACAAAAGATAAATATTGATTTCAAAAGGGCAATTAACTCGGAACTGCATTTGAATTTTAATTGAATTAAGAAATTAAAATACATAATACAAAATATTAATGAATATCAGTATGTATTTGATTTAATGTACACAAACACAGTTACATTTACTTTTAGTTTGTAATAGAAATAAATCTAGTCTATTCCTTTGTTTTGCAGCTTGTGACTGTCATCCGATTGGTTCGTCGGGAAAAACTTGTAATCATACATCTGGCCAGTGTCCTTGTAAGGATGGTGTAACGGGACTAACTTGCAATAGATGTGCGAGAGGATATCAGCAGAGCAGATCCCACATAGCTCCATGCATAAGTATGTGTTTACTTTCCTAAGTTTCCTTTTAAAATCTTCAGAATCTAATGAAATTGCAATTTTGCAGAGATTCCGCGGATAATAAGTGCGATTCAGCCTCAGAACACGGCTCCGGAGCCTAATCAGAGTGATCCCAGCTCCTCTTACCGGTCGGACGGAGGGAGGGGTAAGTAAGTGTTTTTTGTTTTCAATTTTTTTTTTATTATTATAATTTTTTTTTTGTTCTGTGGAATACGCATAAATGAACTTTTTCCCACATTCACTTTATGATGCGATGAGATAATCGTTTTTTTTTCCTGCGAGGGAATTTGCCGAGTTTTCTAAAACGTGGGAATAAGTAAATTTTTCAACAGATATCCTTTTGACTTTATCAGTGGAAACGTCTACTATCTATTATCTGTGCTCAGACAGAATTTTTCGAGCTTCACAGGACTGGAATTGAGAGCTTAGTGGTGAAGCCTCCCTTGTCTTGGGATATCGTTCAATGTTCCCGACAGCTATCAGACAGGATCTAGAAAAATTTCATTCATTTATCGCAAGTGCAGTTATTGAGTTTGCTTCCATTAAGCTATTTTTGCTTTTCTTTTGCGACAAGATGAACGTTTTTCTTTAGACTAGTAAAGGATTTACCCCATTTTCTGTAACTGCTGACAGAAGAGTGGTGAGATATGCAAATGGTTCTTGTGGCGATGGATGCAGGAAATGCTTAAATATGTGTAAAGGTAACGTTCATTGCACCTAAGCCAGCTAAAAATCAATATATAAAGGATTTTGACACTTGAAAAATACAGTAAATGCATTTCAAAAATAACAAATTGATGTGAAAAATAAATTTAGATTTTGGATATTGTTAGTGTTTCAAATAATTTGTTAAGGTTCGGTTCGGTTTCCACAAACACAAATGATATTAATTTTGTAAATGTTTTATTTGCAACCAAAAACACGTGTTAATATTCTTTTTATCACTACGCAGAGATTTCCATTTAAATTTTAAGTAAACAAATATCTAAATTTAGTATTAACCCTGTAAACTTTTTTAATTTTAAAATGTACGTGATTCGTAATCAGTTTATTTTAGTTTGTTGATACTCTGGAAGCACTTGAACCATAAATTCCGGATTACTTTAATCCAAAATGTGAATATTTTGCCGAAATTCTGTGTTTTTTTTTCTTTTTTGAAGAACACCTGGATTTCTGTTCAAGGATATGCCAGATATATGAGTTCAGTCAGAGATCAAAGAATGTTATTTCGGGTCTGTTGCACCGTTTAGTAAATCGGTTCACTTCAAAGTATCTTTAGGGGATTTATTAGAAATTGAATAATTATATGCATGCATTGGTGCGGATTTTCAATTGAATATTGAATTAAAGTCATTGCGCTACAATAATAAAAAAATGTACCTATATAAAAAAAAGGGGGTTTTTTTTTTAAATATGCTCTATATTAAAAAAAATATTTTATGTTCAAGAAAATTATATCAGCATAATGTTGATGTCTTGTAATATATGTAGTGCAAACAAATGTTGATGAACTACTATCCTTTCGTTTACTGTATAGTAATAAATAAAGCATATAAATTAAAGAACCACTTTTAAACACTGTTATTTGGTTATTGATAAGGTTAGACAAGGTTATTATCAAATAAAAAGTGTCAGACAGTGAAAAATAAAAATAAATAATTTATCTTTAAAATAATTTCCACATGTCCTGAATATCGAGTTCGACTGGAAGAAATGTGCACCGAAAGGAAACCGAAAGAGACGTCACGGCAGGCATGCCATGCTTCCTTTCTTATCGTTGAATTCGTGTAGGCAATAAATCCTCCAATTGTCCCATACCCAAGATTGCGTGTAATTGTATGGTAATTTGTAAAGTATCTTTGTCATGACGCTTGGCGCAGCAAAAGGCCGCGAACCGCGCAAGTTATTTACGGAATTGTTGTGCGTATTTAGATGCAGTTCGATGTAGGTATTTTCACGGCTACGGGTGCAGCAGAACATTTTGAGAATACACCAACTAAAAATAACACGCGCGCTGCTGCAATTTCTGCTGCTGTTTGCCAGTGTCTGGAGGACATACAAGCTCAATTTGATTTTCAGATAACTTTTGATGAGAAAGGCTCTGTGTTACCCTTGCTCGTGCCAGAACAGTTTTCAAAACCACGCTGACCCTCGTCATTTTCCAAAAAAAAAAAAAAAAAAAAAAAATGGCGCCTAACGAAAACACTGATTAATATCCGAGTTTAATTTACGCCAAGTACGCCAAGAAAGAAACAATTTGCCATTGGACCCGGTTTTCGACTGGTCCTTAATCCTTGGTCGTGTCTAATTTTAACCTGCAACAAGCAAAGGTCAATGTCTAAGTCACTGCAAGTTGCACTTGATGCATTTACACTGATGACATTTAATGAAATGTTTAGAAGGCAATTGAGATTCTATTAAATACGTTAATTCGCGACCGCGACTTCCCACAAGTGGCCAGAACGAGTTGCGCTTCGATAATTAACCAGATGCAGATTTATTGACGCAATCGCCGTAACGCTGATTAGATTATCCTAATTGCTCTATTTATTGCTGTTCTCCCTTTTCTGGTCGCTGCGGTTCGCGGCGATTCTGGTGCAGGCACACCACGAAGATGTTACACTTAATAAATCATTGAATTGCTGGCAATTCTCATCCCTCTAAAGTTTTCACCTACATCCCCACAGGAGACCGATAAACCTTGACGCAAGCTGTGTTCCCAACATCGCATGTGATTTATGAAATTTTCCAAAAAAAATCGGGTTATTAATGACCAGTTTTTTTTTTCGTAAAAACAAAAAAAGAATAAATCGACCTATATATATAAAATAAAATGCGGAAAATGAATATATTATGTAGAACTTCAATACAGTTTTACTCCGATATGAATTTAAAGAAATACATCCAGCGAAAAACAGTTGACATTGATATTTTTCAGTTTTTTGCTTATGAACAAAATAAAACAAGCAGATTAAATTAATAATAATTTCTGTCGTTGTGTTTCTTTTTTTTTGAACTCTCAGAATGCGGAAAATGCAAGGCAGGCACAAAACGGCTAAATCTAAACAAGTTCTGCAAGAGAGACTACGGTATATGTTAGCATAAGATTTGTGATTGTTTTTATTAAAATTAACATTTGTTAAAGCAATAATGGCAAAGGTGATCGGAAGGGATATGGCAACGGAGGCAAGCAGCGAGCAGTATTCCAAGGGAAGCCAAGAAGATACGATCAAATTCGCCATCAACGTGCAGGCCATATTCAAAAAAAATCCACCAATGACAGGAGGTACAAGCACGCTTCTGCGGAGAGGACCGATGACGTGGTCGATTCCTTTAAAGGATCTCGAGTGCCAATGTCCTCGGATTAAAATGAACAGGTAGATATATCTGGCTCCGATTTGTAAACTGAGAATGTTGAAGAGTTATCTCAGTTCTTTCTTTATCCCTTTCATTTATTAATTTTTGTTTTGTAAACGTAAAAAAAAGCTTTAGTAATTTTGAACTATGTGCAAAAAAACGAACAATGCAATGGAATATTTTTCATATTTGATTACTTTTTTGTTATATTACTCAATTAAAACATTTTAAAGGTTTAACAAAAACTCCACGATTCGGTCATTATGTTGTATTATAAAACAGTTTTGTAAACAAATTTATCCAGCTCGATTTGATTACTTTCATCTACTGTAATACCCTGGGCAGACGAGAATACTTAATCGAGTTAGAGACGTGATAATAACGTAGTCCATATAAATTTCCTATGTGAACTCGACTTACAAATCCACCTGCTGTAACTCGATTAGACTCGATATACTGCTGCTGGAACCGGACTGGCTACGTAGTAGTCAATAGTTGTACTAAAAAGTAATCAGCGGTGAAGTGTCATTTTGTTGTTTTTCGTGTTTTTGGAAGAAATACTTCTTTACAGCAAATTTAATGCAAAATAACGTAAGCATTCTTTTTCATTTTCTTATTCTTTGCTTTCTTGCAATAAAATAAACTGACCGCTCGCTGTCGAGAATCCATTTTCTGTTTACTTTACGTTAAATATCAACAATTAATTAAATTCGGTGACAGACGACAAACCCGACTAGATTACGTGACATGTCATTAACTTGATTAAGTGCTCTCATTTGTTCGGAGTATAAGAAAATTAACTGTTTTTTTGTAATGACATTTCTTTCATACAACCCTTTTATTGCGTCTAGGTCTTACCTTATTTTGGGTAAGGACTCCGAGGCTCCAACAGGACAACTTGGCATTGGACCGCGGTCAATTGTAATCGAATGGAAGGACGAGTGGTATCGACGCATGAAACGTTTTCAAAGACGGGCGCGAAGCTGCGACTGAAGCGTAATTTCTGAAAAATAAATTTATATCTTTTAAGACTCATTTATTTATTTGTAAATTTATTTATGTTTATATAAATAGAATAATCAAACCTTAGATGTAATTAGTTTTAGCAGGGCGAATCGACAGTTGTGCCCAATTTATAAATGCTCCAGGAATTCAAAATAATTTAAACAATGCATGTATAAAACATGAATTTGCTCGATCCTAGCAATTGAACAATTAAAAGGATTGCTTTGAGTGTAGAAGTGAACTCTGATATACTAGAGACGACATAATCAAGATCCTTTGTACATTGCTCAGACAATTTAGTAGATCGAGACCCACATTTTTTGTACATAATAGACGCTGATGCCTTTTTTGAAAATCTGTAAGTGCATCTTGAGGTTCAGATTTTGTTCCATTTCTAAAGGATGCACAAAATTTAGTTGCACTCTGTCAATGTTTTAAAAATGAACTTTCAAGATGCACCTGAACCTGTTATTTTCTTTTTATTTGAAATACCAAAACAGTCCACCTGAAAAGGAATCGCCATATCATTTTTGTAGTAGTTATGCCCGTGTACAGTATTAAATTTACTTTGTAATTAGTTTGTAGCAAGAACATTAAAGAAAACAAAAATCCATTTGGATTGTTTTTTTCTTTCTTTTGGAACGAGGCAATTTTGAGTCTATTAGTCGCTTGTGCCCCAGTAGTGATAGCTCTCAGTGTTTATCTTTTCATTTTGTTCCTAGAATAAACGTAATGGAATCAGACAAAGATTGCAGGGCTTGCTTCTGGCTCTGTTATAATAACGCAATTACTCCAATTTGTAAGAACACTAAAATTTCATGTTGTTTCATGTCTAAATAAACTCTTTATCCATGTACAACTTTTATAGTGGTGTTTTTGTTTTGGTTTTGCTTACAAATCATAAAACCTATATCCTTTTCGGGGCATCCTTTTGTGGGGGAATTAAATTTCACTATGGGGAAATGTGGGCGTCCTTCCTGGTTTGGATTACTAACAATTTGGTTTGCTTTTAAAGTATTTCGTGTTCTTTTATTTTGAAAATCAAAGGAGCTATTGCAGAAGTTCAGAAGTCAGAAATCGTAAGAGGTAAGTAAAGGAAATAATAAATAATTTTAGAAGCTTGGTATATTTAAAAAAATTTAAAATTAAAATAATCACATTTTAATTACCAACTCTGACTTTAGGAATTTTCGTTTAAAAAAATATTTTACGTCTAATTAATTTAAATAAAACATTCCAATTACAATTTTACTAATGATAACCGAATCAAATTAAAGGAATTACATTTTCAATATTTGAAAATAATTTTTGATTCGATGCACAGCGGTTTGGGACAGAAAATTCGCATAAAAGGCTAACTCTGCGGGATACAAGGGCGGCTTTTTGTCATTTCCATATTCATTTTCCGCTCAGACACCTGCTGCTGAGTGAAGCCACAATTAAAGTAGATGCAATCTGAAGTTGAAATGGTCCAAGTACAAAACGAGAACTGCCGACTGGAGCTCATTAACAGCTCGTGTAACAATGGTCTTTAAATGTAATTACTTTAGAGTTTCGTGCTGAAGAAAAGGGTTTAAGCTGGGGATAATACATGACTCTCGGTTTGAATGATAAATTGCTCAATGCAAATGAATGAATACCGACAGACTTATTTATGATTCGAGTACAACATTGTAGTAACAATTTTCAGTGGTGTAAGAATTGAGGCTCACAATATGCTATTTTGGAATTGCTGCAAAAGTTTACCCAGATCGCGGCTCGTCAGCGTTTTTGTGGTAATTTATGAAAATGAGTACTCGATTAAATTGAATTATTAATTCGATAATACCAGCTTGGGATTAATATGACAATTAATTAAAATAGCCTTGTGTCTCTGGTTTCCCATTAATAAGTTTGACAATTGCACATCGAAATTATTTTTTGGAAAATCTGAGTTGCGGCATTTCATACGTGCGGCGGAGTGGGGTGGTCTCAGCCTTACTTATGTGTTATTCCAATGTAAGAGACACTTTAATTTTTTTATTTAATGCTGTGGATATGCCCACTAATTTGTTAAAATCGTTCTCATGCTTTTGAAGAGATTTTCAAGAAAATATTCATTTTATTAAATTTCGAAATTTAATCGCAAAAATATTCAAAAGATTCATGGGATACATTTAATAAAATGTTGTGGGAAAATCCCATCACCGCTGGTTATCTGAGATCCAAGGACAAGAACTTACAACATTTAATTTTACCCTCAATAAAATACGTTAAAAGAATTTTCTTCATGTTCAAAGCGTTTCGCTGTCAAAAGTGCCAGCACCAAAAATTTTCAAGGATATCAATATTCTTAGGTAAACTCGAAAAGGCATCCAAACTTTGTTTCAGGTAAACGTCAGGTTCATGTTCTACACCTTAGGGAATCTGTGAAATCTAGCATGAAGTAAAATAACCTACAACATCTCATTAAAATTCAACATAAACCAAGGATTTTTGTGGCTGACGACGATTCAGCAGGATGCTCTTTTATCGATAGCCGGCTGCTAGGGGCAAACATGGAAATAATTTTTTTGCTCACAATAAAAAAAAAAATCAAACACGCATATAATATAATCATTCTGTTTAATGTATTTTGGTATTACGGAAAAGATGTCTTTTATGATGCAATGAAGGTTAACCACTGTGTTTAGTGTTGTGTTGTTTTAATTGCAGCAAATTGAATCGAATACCTACTTTAAAATAAAAAACTTAACTCTAGTTATTTCAAATGTTAAACAATTATCTTTAATATACAACATTTTTATAATTGAGTCGCATCACATCCTGACCTATCACCCTTATTCAATTTATGTATACAACACGGATTTATATTTACTTATTTTACTAAAGAAAGTCAACGAACTAGATTGAAAAAAATTCCCGAGATCTTAAAAATTTAAAAAAAGAATGGTGTGGTATACGATTCAATGCGCTCCATAATACACCAGTCCATGGAAAATCTGGAGTGAAAAAAAAAACAACATACATAGTGGGACGTTATAAAATAATTCAAAGAAATCGACCAATTCCATCCTACCAATCTCAATACTGTAGTGCCATGTGCAGAAAAATTCAGTCCTTTGAAGTCGCTTGCATTCTTAGCACTACTTCAGGAAATCCTGCACTAGCACATTCCTTCCACGGCATTCAATATAAAAGAAGTAAGCTATTTTCAAGTAGCGTACACTTCATCCTCTTAATTATGGAAAGCAGTCTGAAGAGGGCTTTATGCTCTCGGTACTTAATAAATTTCACCTCCGACAAATTTACACGACAGAATGCTTAGGCGTTAATTATCCTTTCAGCAAGTTTATTTAAAAAAAAAATAAACAAAACTCCTCGTAATGAACTATGATTCACAAGAAACGGTGTGTGGAGGACTCAACAAGAGTACAACGTTTGCATTGCATACGTCATTAAATTTACTGTCTCGGAATGTTCATATGGAGAGAGTAGCAGTCCTGGCAGTCCTTGCAAAGGTCTTCCTATATGCACTGCACTTTGTGCTTTTTAAACTGTCTATAGAAGACATTTGTGTCTTTACTGTCCACAAAATTATTTTCAAATCCCTCAATTTACATCATTAAAGCTAAATGAATTCTGTGCGTTTTCCGTGTTCGTGTTACACAGAAAAACATTTTCCAAGCGGGTTTTTTTCTTGAAACATATCAGAGATTTTCCATGAATTAATGCAGGACAATAAAGAAAATGAGTATTGCGTGATTTAATACCGCCGATAACGGTGGTTTTTCTTAAATTAAGGTTTTTTAAATATTATTTTCTAAAGAGAACTTATTCGAAATGCGATTGGTCTGTCTGGTTTAGTATGTAAAAACAAAACGATTTTGCTTTTAATTTTTTGAAAATCTACAAATTTTCAAAATATAGCCTTTGTATAATCCTGGAATAGCTAATTTTAAAATATCAATTTTACAATTAAAAATGATGAAAATGTTTAGACACAATCGTAATATTATACGATAGTTTAGTAAGTCATTATTTTCATAATTTTCGCCTTGTTTTTACTTTCCCTAAATAAAGAATTCAAGAATTTCTAACTCAACAACTTTTTTCTAAACTATACATAAACCTATCAATGGACTGTACAAATATTTTAATACTATAATATTTCTGAAAGGTAAATTACAAATTGAATTCGAGGCTTTCAATTAATAAAATTTATTAATTTATTAGTTTTATTAATTATTATTTAGGAATTTTTAATTTTTGTTTCATTTATAACTAATAGATGTTATGGTGTTAAACTCACTTCATTATGGAAACTGGAAATTAAGATATTTTTTATCTGGGAATATCGTCATAATGGAACTGTTATGGAATCAGGTCTTCATAGTGCTGTCATATAAGGTGAAATAATTTCTATGATTTTCTAAATAAGTATTTTCTAAATATTATAATTGCTTTGAAATTTTTTCTTAATGTACCTATATGTAATATGATTGTATGAATATAAAACACATACCGAGATACAATATACACTCAAATGGGGTTGAGAGTTGAGACTCAGCTCCGTTCTGAACTAAATATTGCTCTAACATAAATAGTGCACTCTGTTGAGGTCACCTAATCAGATCATTGCCTTGTTTCGACTGCTTCTGGTTCTGAACGACTGTTTCATAACCATTCTACAAATTTGCTGTTTATTATATTTTATGTTTGTTAATTATACTGCATTTTACACCTTTTAGGCTTTTAAAACCAATGATATTAATTAATTAGTCTTACTTACATTTTCTCTGATAAAATCGCTATAATCTTGTCCAATACTGCAACAAGACAGAACAAGGAAAATAATGAATGCATACAAAAACCTTTGATGCGATTGAAATTAACTTCAGTAATTGTTATCAAATAATGTTTCCAAGACAAATATATGGCAACAATCATTATTTTTTTGCTTCATAGTACACATTTGTGTGGAAACGTTACGGAAAAAAATATTGAAACATTTTCCTTTCCTGACAATAAAACCCAAAATAGAAGCACTGATTGCCAGTAGTTCAAACCTTCCAAAAGTGTTACCTACAATTTAAGTTGCTTCTTCAGTATCGTTTTAAGGACATCAACGGACACATTGCTCTGATAAAGTTTTACCAATTGCCCTTGTTAAGGAAAACTTTCACAACACACACTTGTTTAGCAATTTTTCGCTCCATATTGTAGTTTTTGAGTTCCACAAAACTGTTTGAAAGGAATAAGGACTACTTTGTTAAATTGCCTTGAATACTGATTGGCTTTGAAATGCGCGTCCGGGCAATAAAAGCCGCCATTCATCCGCGACCTCGAAGAATGCTCTCACAGAGTCCAATGAATTTTCCAGTTCACTGATAAAGTGGAACTTCAGTAATATTGCAGGATGTGTCGGCGGTATTTTCCGTTATTTCCATTTATGGCGTAGAAATTGTCAGCTTCGCATTCCAGAGGTGTTTTCTGGGTAATAAATTATACCGAACCGTTCCAGCGATGGAGTTCTAACGAGTTTTTAAAAATTTAACAGGCAAAGTTTAGGGTATCCTGGTCGCATATGGCGATTTGGTAATTAGCGAGCGCGTTTTGCATGGAAAGCACACAGTGAAACCACTTTGATATTTTGTATTGCAACATGAAAGGATGGACAAATTAACGATCTCATTCTGTCCGTTGTTCTAATTACGCCGAGATCTTCCATAACACACGATTGGACAATTGCAGCGTTATAGGCGACAATCTTTTTCTATTCTGATGATAAAGATGATTGTTGCAAGATTTGTTGTTAGATTTTAATCGCTTTCAAACATTTCTAATCTACAAATATCAAATTTAATATTTTAATTTATTTCGAAGGCTTCTAATCTATCTGCCTTTCAAATTAGACAAATTATTTTCTAATGATATAATATACTTTATAAAAAAAAGTGTTTTGTTTTGCGATATTTACTTGAGAAGTTTGGTTTATAATAATTCTAAAAATATTTTGCACGGAGACAAAAAATGTCATGAAATTCCATAACTAAGGTGTGGAGTTGTTGCTGTGTTCTTCTAACCAGAAAACGCAAACAATAACGGAAACTTAAAAACAAATTGAAATAAGAATCAATTGAAAGTCTGTATATTAATTTAATTTTAGAGATATAAATTATGTGCCCTCGTCCCCCCTTTCTCGAGATATCTACGTTTGATTAACCCTAAAATTTATTTCGATTCATACTCGTTGCACTAAAACATTTCACCTATTATTAGGCAATGAAATAAATTTATTGAAATAAATTTTTACAAATATTAGTTCCTACAATTAACTTTAATTTCAATCAACTTTTATTAACTTTAGTTATTTATTTATTTATTTACTGAGCTTAATACAAGCTATAACACTAACAATAACGATAACAAAAAAATTAACTTAAAATGCGCATTTCGGCTTATTCTCAAGGAGTTACAGAAACGAAGTGAATACAATATTAATTACCATAGTCAAGTAATCTTCAACGAGGAAAGCCAAAACAGTGCGAGCATTCACAAATGGAGCTTGCTAACAATAAAACTATTAAACGGTGAGTGAAAGAAATCCAAGGGTTCATTTAACAAACTGTAGTTCTTTAAAGAGGCTTTCTTCATATTTGATATAACACGATTCTATAACATTAAGCCTCCTAATTTTTTCTTGAATATGTAAAACCTTTAAGTTATTAATACTACAGTTATGTCCCGTATCACTCATATGTTTCTACCTTAGAATCTAATTTATTATATTTAAACGAATATAAATGTTCTTTGAATCTAATTTCGAAATTACATTCCGTTTGGCCAGCATAAATAACATAACATAAATGTGTACCACTTGCTGAAAATAACCTTATCAAATCATCATCCTTTTTTGACTAGATTGTGACGTTCGATGATATTCAAGAGAAACAATATTTTAAAACTTAGGAAGTCTCAAAAATCGCTTTACTCGAAAGAAATGTAGAAGAGCATGTTTAAAAATAGAACATGCTATGAACCATTCACTCGGTGTGTCCCTTAATCCTTGCACCCCAGAGCTTGTGTAGGGGGATCCGAGAATTTTATTGAGTTGTTTGAATAGTTCTGCAGGCGCACTCGCAGGATTAAAGATGCTCGCCAAGCTCAAGTATTAGAGCCTATGCATATTTAACAAACATTAATTTTGTATATCAACAAGAAGGACATGACTGCTGCACGGCCACGCTAAAACTAAAAGTCCCTGTTAGTATTTTAAATAAGGGCATACTTTGCGTAAATTTACATTCCTTCGCTCTTTTGCCAACAAATCTAGAAACAAACGATCCTTCCATCCGGCTGGATCCTGGAGTGTTTATCCGGCGATTCCCCTGTTTTAGATTTTCTTTAGACTCGACGGGTCTCTTAAGAAAAAAGCTGCCACTTGAAAATTTACTGCTGCTTATGCCTCCACTCAAAGGCACTCCACAGGACTGCTTGCGTTGAAATCGGATAAGGACTCCAGCATTCATACAGGTAGGGTGCGTACGAGTTGGTATTCATACACCTGACGATTTCATGCGTTTTCACTCTTTCTGCTTCCGACGGTCTCTACCATTCGAGGACCTGACGATGCTATTAATTTCCTTTTTCCTTCTAATTACGTGTTTTTTCAATTTTGGTGAAAACGATATATATCTACATTAAAAAAAAACAAAACAAAAACATTTACTGAAGTTTGACGGCATTCACACTGTTCTTCTTGTACACGTCTACTCACACTTTTTGGAGCATCCTTAATCCTGGGAGACAAACAATTGCAAGAGCGGTGCTCGATTGTGTGCTTATTGTCCTTGTCGAGATGGAATATTGCAAAACACGTAACAATTTTCAAAATAACAACATATTTCGGTAGTATACAATACATACATAAATTCATCATGACAAGTTTAATACTTTTGCAGTGTTCAAAAAAATTTCTTTGCATTTATAATTGTTAAATCTAACAGAAAATCAGAAATTTTTTAAACGATAGGAAAAAAATAGAAGAATTTTGTAAAATATTTGAATTTGTAATTTAAGAAAGCGTCTAAAATTCATGAAAATAAATTTGCAAAACTACAGTTTCTGTTATGTGCATACTTTAAATGCCGTATTGTATATAGTAATCAATTTATAAATGCATTTTTATCTTTCTTTTGTGAAAAGTAACATTGGACTTATACGCTCAGGCTGCTCAACTTAAGGTTAGTTAAAATGCATCGTAAGTTATATGATCGGATAAAGAGAATAATATTATTAATAATTATTGAACACGTAGTATCTTTTAAAATACCATTTTTATTTCGTGCAACTTATTACATTTTGCTGATCAAAATTAAATCAAAAGAAATACCTATATTGGTTTTATACTTTAACTTCTAAAATACAAACGAAAACAATTCAGTTTCACCGCCTATTTCACTATTTTTTGAATGAAAATTGTGATCTGTAATAATTTATATGATAGAAGTGTACACTTTAAAGGCAAACTGTGTAGGAAGACGTCAGGATTCAGAATCCCTATTTGTACAACTGAATGTGATTAATCAACGACAGTAAAGCTTGTCTTAAATGTAAAGGTTGATTACCAAAGTTCAAGTTCAAATTTTAGGTAAGGATGTTGTATTTGCTTTTAAAAGCTCGTGCATTCATAATACTTATACCACAGACAAGAAAATATTTTCTATATCTTGTGTATATCTTTGACTTAACAATGACAATTCGGAGGACATCAAAATAAGGATGTGCATATAATATCTATTTTTTTTAGGATTTACTTTTAAAATTTGTTTAGCTTAAAACTAGCAAAAAGGTTAATATATATGCGATGAGCTTGAGCTTTACTTCCTGGCGGACATATCCTTTTCCAAGTATTACACCTAAAAGGATGTAATGATTTTCAACAAATTATCAGACTTTAATGATTTGTTCTTTTAGCGATTAAATAATTATTTACTATGCAAATAAAGTATTAGCACAATTGTTTTTACTTTTCTGGGTATCCTTGTTTCTTTTTTTAAGTTTCATTGGAATCAATAGCGAAAATTCCCTCTAAAGCTTTGCTGATGTGCGAGTTGTTAAAAGTTTTAGTGAATCTTACAACCAAAGTTTATTCCAAGGAGCTTTTGTGGAACTGAACAAAGGAGTTATTTTGCCATTTTGGTCTCCAAATATTTGTAACGAATGAAAAATGAGAAGGTAAAATTCGAAAATCAATATTTTGATTAAATCTATTCTAAACAAATGGAATCCCATGGAAACTGCTACAATATTCAATATTTTTATAGAAATATAACGTTACTTACAAATCGTGTTCAAAACTGTTTTTGAATCATAAAATGTACTAACAAAGAATAAGTTATGAAAAGGCGAGTGAAAGCTTTTCTTTCACATTATTATTTCAAAATTCTGTAAAAAAAACAAATGGAAATAATAAATTTTAAAACACATACATTATACTTATTAAGTATTTAAATTTATACCAATACTTATTGAATGGAGATCAGTATGCACGACGCACGTATTTATGAATAAATTCACCATTTTGCTCATCTTCGAGCTAATAGGGTCAGTTATAACTTTATAAGCGACAACGCTCTCGTGTTATAGCCTGGACCGACCGCGACAGGCAGACAGACGCACATCCATATAATGATTTTTCTTTTCTCCGTTCATAAAAACAGATATGAAATAATTTTTTTAATGTTTTAGTTTCGAATCCAAACTTTATAGTCGATAAGATGTTGAAGTCAAGTAGAATGAACAAAACGGTTGTAGAATTTTCCTAAAACTGTTCCAAATCCCAAAATTCCAAAATTGGTGTCGTTGGAAGTTTCTGAAATTTCGTAGATAAAAACAAAGCTGTGGAACATTTTGGAAGGTTGTGGAAATGAATAGAACTTTGTAGAGCCAAAGCCCAAAGGTAATTAAATCACAGAAGGAGTAGAGGCATCCAGAGCAGGGCTTTGAGGTGGTATTATAGTAAGCTCATTCAAATGCTCCAATTTATTGTATTTGGCATGATTTTCATTTATTCAGATTTATGAATTAAGGAGAACGTTTATAATCAACTATTTTATTGCACTACAAGTGATTTAATAAAACAAATACAGTTAGTCATATGTTCTGCACTGTAGAAAATTGATAAGGAAAAGCTCTTTATATACAGGGTGTCCCGTAAATCAACGTCAAGCCGGAAACGGGTTATAGGCCAAGGGGTGACAGTTATCAGAAAAATAAAAAAAAAAATTAGGTCATGTATTTTTCAAATTATAACGATTTAAAGGAAAATCGAGAAAATGGCTACGCTGTGATGATCTTTTAAGTACTGTGACTAAATCTCTCTACTTTTCTTCACTTTTTTTTTTGGATGTAACCCTGACAACCCCTTCTGTAAAGTGCAGTCTAAAATTAAAACACAAGTGCCTTAATTTTAAGGAAAATATCACTTTTATTCCCAACCACGTAATCAAAATTATTTCATGGTCCAACTTCAACTGACTGTCCTGAAAAAAAACAGTACTACGGTATTTCGGCAAGTTCCGTAAAAAGTTGGCGCATTTAGTCCTGATTCCAAAATGGTATGACACTTCATATAATATTTCTTAAATAAAGCTAAGGATTTTTTTTTTCGTAAAAGAAACTCATTTTATACTAATTATTTTGATCACATTTTGTTAAAATGGTTCTGCTGCTCGCTAAGCTTTCTCGAAGTTCAGAACTTCAATGTGCAAGTTGACTGAGACTTTGCTTATTTGACACTTCCCAGTAGGAAATCGGATCATACCAAGATTAATCCGGGAGCACTCCTAAGGGAGCTTAGGATGCCTCGCTTTTGCCTCCATTTGACATGATTTTAACATTGGCATGTCCGCAGAAGGGAGACCTCCTTTTCACCTCCCAAAAGAGCATATAAGGAGATCTTCTTTTCGCCTCCCAAAAAAGTTTCAAAAAAAACAATTAAAATATAGATATTTAATGAAAAATTTATTTCATTCATTCATCCATTTTTTTAAATTATACATTTTTCTATAAAAACGTGCTTTCGCGATGAGGAATGAATTTTTCATACTCCGCGTATCCGAAATCTGGCCTTTTAACGGCTTCTAGAAATATTAAAAATAATTATATTTTTATTAAAAATTTAAGAAAAAATACGTACCAAAAATTGGTTTCTTACCTTTTTCAATTCGGCAAAATTAATTTTCACTGCACAAATATTAACCCTTTGCACTCGCAACTACTGCTTGCAACTGATTGAACCGAAAATATAGAGCAAATATGAAAATGAAACCGCTAGATATTTTTTTCTGATTACTGCACGTTTCGGAGTAAACTCCCTTATGCCTCCCCTTGGAGCAATATGCGAGGTATCTATGTAAAAATTCTATGCTCCCTTATTCCTCCATGAAGGAGGTCTCCTCAAATTTCCTACTGGGTTAGCTTAGCGAGCAGCAGAACCATTTTAACAAAATGTGATCAAAATAATTAGTATAAAATGAGTTTCTTTTACGAAAAAAAAAATCCTTAGCTTTATTTAAGAAATATTATATGAAGTGTCATACCATTTTGGAATCAGGACTAAATGCGCCAACTTTTTACGGAACTTGCCGAAATACCGTAGTACTGTTTTTTTTCAGGACAGTCAGTTGAAGTTGGACCATGAAATAATTTTGATTACGTGGTTGGGAATAAAAGTGATATTTTCCTTAAAATTAAGGCACTTGTGTTTTAATTTTAGACTGCACTTTACAGAAGGGGTTGTCAGGGTTACATCCAAAAAAAAAAGTGAAGAAAAGTAGAGAGATTTAGTCACAGTACTTAAAAGATCATCACAGGGTAGCCATTTTCTCGATTTTCCTTTGAATCGTTATAATTTGAAAAATACATGACCTAATTTTTTTTTTTTATTTTTCTGATAACTGTCACCCCTTGGCCTATAACCCGTTTCCGGCTTGACGTTGATTTACGGGACACCCTGTATAACTAGCAGGTGTCTACCCCGTTACACCAGGGGTCGGTGAAAATCATAATATAATGTACATCAGATTATATTTTGAATTTAAAACTACCCCAGAACGCGACGTACCTGTATTATATAGAACCGTTTTCCACGTCGGGTTACAATAATGAATGGTTGGTTAGTTTGTTTTCAGTCAAAGGTGGTTTTTGGGGGTTGAATTAGGTTAGAGATTGGTAGTTCTCATTGAGCTTTTATCTAACCTAAAAGGCGAAATACCAATTTTTATGAATTTTTTACTTCAAAAGGCGAATTTTCATACAAACTTTCATCACCTATTTTACCCCCTTAGGGGTGAAATTTCAAAGAATCGTGACACACGTGCTTCTTAAATTCAAACAATAGGGCAAATACCAATTTTTTGAATTTTTTACTTCAAAAATGGCGGATCTCAATAAAAATGTTCATTCCCTATTTCAACCTATTAGGGGTTGAATTTCAAAAAACCGTTTCTTAGTGAGCACCTACAAGCTAAGTTAAGTATAAGTTTTTGGAATTTTATTGGAATCAGTTCAGTGGTTCCGAACTTCCGGAGATTGGCTGATATATAACTAAGTACGTGGTATTTTGCTTTTATATACTTTTGTATATAGATTTTCACACGTCAATGCCCGATTGCCAACCAGGTAACATATAAAATTACTTTAAGCTGCTCTCTTTCTGTACTAAGCTTTGAGAAATTCTCGTTTAGTTTTCAGAATATTTAGCTAAAAAAGCGAAAAAGTTTCAGAAAAGCAAAAATTTTCGAATTTTTACTTAGAAGTCAGAAGTAATTTGAACATACTCTTTTTATGCGCAGAATAATTAAGAATGTAAGTACCAAAAACATGAAATTGACACTAATTCCTTAAAAAAGTAATAAATAAAAGCTCCTATATAAGCTGGATTGCGTACTTGCTACTTTTAAGGACATTACAGCTCTTCGAGGAAAAGTTTTGCAATAATTCGGTGTCGAAATTACGAATATGGCATCTAGACTCTAGAGAATGTGTATGAACCAATTTTTTAGTTATAAAAAGAAAAAAAAATTCAAATAAGTAAGAACATTTTATTTATCAAAAGTTTAGTACGGTTTGAAGTAAAGTAAAAAAGTTGCTGACGTTAGTCCGGTTAAAGCTGGTTTCTCTAGCTAATCTAGTCGCCTGAGGTGTTCGAAGAGATAAAGATTTTTTTCATTTCATAAAATAAGCAAGCCAATCTGGCCCAGTTATCTTGTTATATTCTCAGGACATAGGTTTACCCACGTGATTTTTTTCCGCATATTGATAAGCGAATTTCCGCACTTCTTTTGTGGAGAGGACAAAGTAAATAACCGACGCTTTTTTCAAATACTCGCTCAACTCAAATTCTTGTTGAAGTATCCAGTAGTTCTAGATCCGTGCAAATTTCTTGATCTATTTGGTTCCTCACATCTTGATTTATTTTCCTCATAGGGCTCCTTCCTCCGTGATAATTTTAATCGAACTAAAAACACTCTTGCATATGATTGAGGATTATTCAATAAGTCCGATTAAATTGCAGATTATGATCAAACGAAGCTTGTCAGTATTAGATATCGAATGTAAATTTTGCATTGAGATAACTTTCTTGGTTTTTCGTATTACCCGGAAAACTCGTTTAAATTAAACTGTGTTTGAGAATAGAAAACGAGGATGTTTTGGATGATCTTTCCAGGTTGATACAGAGAGCAGTGCAAATACTAGAGCAAAGAAAAGTTAAGTGTAAAGAATAAATTGTTGTATAGATATATTTATTACAATATTTAAAAACAAATATGCATTTATTGATTATATAAGAAAATAAAAATAATAGTTCAATCTGATATGGCCACATCACAAATAACTCACATCAGTGAGTTACAATTCATTAGTTCCTGACCTCCTGCAAATCAGCTTCTTCTGAAACCGAACTTGGCATGTCCCGACTTCTTCCTACTTCCTGTGGGTATCTAGAAAAGTCTGTTTACATTACAAATAACTATAGTAAGTATCCTATGCGCATTGTTTTTTCCCACTGTTACCAAAGATATCAATTCGAAAATTTTAGAAGTAATTTCATAATTGTCAAACCGAAGTTAACTGCATTTGAAATATGAGTATTGAAATGTACATTCATAATTCTGTAGCATTATTAATTGTTTGACGGTAAAGGAAAATATCTGTTATTTTGGATGTCCTAATTTGTATACAAGAAGTGAAACATCTGAAATGATGTAATAAACTTTTTACGTAAAATGTTTTTCATGAAATTTTTTCTTGTTCTTCACTCCTCCAAGAACTAATTAAATATTTGTCAATCTTGGTTTTGCTGTAATTATATTTTAAAGGACACTGTCAAAATGTTTGTGTTATTTGTTTTGAAAATTGTTTTCGTGCATTGAATAGTTCATGTTGAATGTGATGGAATTCGGCTTCATATAGATTTTTTATGTAATAATGACGTGTACATTTTCTGTCCGATGAAAATATGTACATTGCACATCCACGTAACAAAACCAATTGACACGTCCTTCATCATCCCCATTACGGATGATATTGACTGGGTAAAGTCAATAGCGAAGTCAGAAGTGCCGAGCCCCAACTGACAACGTTATTAGGAGACGTCATCGTAAATCGTGTTAAGTCAATTGTTGTGGGGCTCTTGCACCCAGGACATAATTCTAGAAAAAGATTTTTCTTTTTGCTCCTTTGTTATTCATTCCCGGAGTTGATCCTTACCCCAGATTTCTGTTGAGATTTCCGGATTTTTTACATCCCATCACAGCGCCCGACTCCCAGTAGGATACATTGGTCGGGATGAAATGGAAGAGCGTGTAAAAGAAAAATCAAAATATCATCATAGGAAGAGATATAAAAAAATAAAGGCGAAATCCGAGGGTTGAAAAGAATTAAAAGGAATCTGAGAAAATTGTGGGAAAAATAAGAGAATCGCTTTAGTCACTTCACGAAAAAACATTAGGGTGGGGGAGGAGAGGAGGGGAAGAGTCGGTTGCGATTAACAGCTCCTTGGGTGTTTATTAGGATTTATTTATTCGAAATAGGGGAGTCATGAGGAGGCTCAAGTGGCAGCACATCAGTTTAGAGCTTCACGTGACATTTCCAAAGTGAAAAGCACCACTTAAGTATGTTAAATACATTTCAATTGGTGTGAACGTGAAACGATGCGACTGGATTTACTGAATATATGCTAAAACTCTTTCGGCATAACTTGGGAGATGAAGTAAACAAATGAAATATGCTATCGTCTCCGTTTGTGCTGATCTATCAACCCCTGACGTTGTTTTCTTTGCAGGATGAGGTATCAGAAGAGAAATCTATTAAAAAGTGAAGCTTCTTAATGGCATTTGGATGCCGAAAAATGAAACGGCGCCCAATAAATCTAATTTTTATCCCTAATGCACACGGAGCCAGAACAGCACGTATTGGGCGCTGAGCCGGTAAAGGGTTGAATTAACGAGAAGGGTATTAATAAAAGCCTCACGCACTGGGAATTCCTTAAACATCTTCATCTGATGCAGGGAGTGGGCCATGTCGAAAAAGACTCGACTTTATCCAGGCAAAGACCGAAATTCTTTTGTTAATTAATTTGAGTGAAAGGGAAATTCTTTTCATTCGGTTCGTTAGTGGAGCTGGCAAAAGCTCTTTATTATGCGTCAGCCATGTGTAACAGTCTCAGCACTAAATGCAAAGAAACAGCATAAGAAGTCGGAAGCCACCATAAAGTTCATAAAGAGAAATGCCTCGTGGTGGAAGTGATTCCGGCCAGGACAAGAGCAGAGCCCTTCAGGAGCTAATCCAGCAGACGTATGAATTACAAAGCAGCACCCGAAGTATTCTGCTCCTAACCCCCCCGGAACCCGCTGGACTCCGTCAATCCTTATAAATTTCAATTAAATTCTTTAAAAGTAATCCATTAGGGAAGACAAATGACATTTTGATCTCTATACGGTGCACGGATTTCAGTTAAACCAAGTCCTGCATGAAATATTAAAAGGACATTCGGACATAACAGCATTCGGATAACGTGAGTAGTTCCTTCATACATCCCTTTCATACAATTTCGTTGTATTTTAACCTAATGAAACGTGGACATGTGACTTTTGTGAAGTTATTAAAATGGAATTCATTCATATCAAGGGTTGGCAAAGCCTGAAAAGTGTTCAACTCTGTGATTTTGTTGTTGTTTCTTTTTGCTCGATTGTCTGAGTTGAGAAAATTTAAATGGGATATAATCAAAAGTGTTGAATGATTTACACGTTTCTACGAAACCGATTTTATTCGACTTTAAAACTTCTTAAAGGGATTGAATAAGAAAACTTTCTTTGCAATCACAATTAACATTCTTGTTTGTAATTAAAGGGATGTAAATGAAAGCGAAAACATAACATCTGAATAATTGCTATTGTAGTATAGCAGTTGTCGGGAAAATTAAAAGATTCAATAAAAATTAACAAATAATGATTTGTACAATTTACCTGTAAAAGAAATTGTTTTTAACACTAATCCTTTGAGTTTGCCCAATGTCCTTTTTTTCGTATTTAGTAATCATAATTAATTTGAAGTTTCGAACAAAACTGATTTCATTTCAATTCAATTTGAAGAAAGTTTTGCACTCAAAAACACTCAGTTCGTCCTTATCAAAAGTTTGAAGGAAATGAATCAATCAACTTTGCAGTGTATGTGACGTGGCATCATTAACAGGTCATTAAAGGCTAGATTAGCCATGAATAATTGCCTTGTGGTACCAAGGACCACCGGTTCAAGGATACGGCACAAACTCAGTTAGCGGAAAATAAAAATGTCATAGGTGAGCCACAAAATGTGAACGAGTCATTAATCACATAACACAATGTGTTCCAGAGTCCACAGTAGTGTTGTCCAGCTTTATTTGCGCGATCTTCAATTTAAATAACACCCTTGTGGTCTAAAGGACCCATTGTGAATTTTTGGGGATAAAGGAGATAAGGTCGATGTCCAGGGTTTAGGCCGAACAAAATGTTCACTTGTTCTCCTAGAAAAGTTGCAAGCATTAGGAAATGGACATTGGAGAAGTGCTCGGCCGAGAATTCGTCCCCCGAGTTGACATGAAAATGTCGGATGTGAGACTTGAACAAGACGAAAACAACTCTAAATTTTTTATGAGTGGACAGTGGACAGCAGTTTGCCATTATTCTTTTCCCTGAAATTCTCCACTTGGCACGGACATCTCACGTTCATCGAATGTGTCAAGTCATTAAGGGATGGTGGCGAAAGGACTAGTCATCGGGAAGACACTTTCGGGGAATAAATGGTGCTAATGAGGGGACATATACGTTTGTTCGATGTGTTCAGGAAACATGAATGCCCCATCCTGGAAATGCGAAGAACTTAGTTAGTACCACTATGTGATATAATTACGGATAGTCGGATAAATCCTCATGGGACGAAAAGAAAATTAGTACAGGAGAATCGTAAGTAACATTCCCCGACTGAGTTCGCTCGAAATTATTCTTATTCTACCGTAAATAGTTGCCACTAATCGATGTCATTAGCAGAAGACTTTTGGAAACTGGGTTCATAATAACTCATCATGTGAGACCACGGTGCAATTAAAGGCCTTTCATAAAACAATGGCACAGCAATTGACGAACGACCAAAGAATCCCACCCCCGCGCAAACAAACTATACACGTGCACACAAACTCATCTGTCGGAGATGCCAAGGTATTTTGTGAAAAGAGCAAAAATGTTTTTTTTTTTTTTTTTTTATAGAAGTAAGAAAACGTGTTCGATTCGTTTATCTCCGTCCATTGATCGAAGTGACCTTAATCAATGCGAGGATAAACACTGTAGAATGACGTCCTGTCCCTTGTGAATAGTTCGCATTCCCAATTCTACTCCAGAGACGAGCTCGATAGCAAAAATAATGTATTATGGCAAAACGAAGTCCTCCCAATGTCATCCTGGTTTTTACCGTCTTCTTATCGAACAAATAGGATAAATAAGATATGAATGGTCAGCCTGATATCTCTGGGACATTGGGAATATTTTGGATTTAAATATTTATGTGGAATTTCCCTTCATTCATGAGATGAAATCCTCGGGGTATTGAAAAAGTGTCAGTAGAAATATTTTCAAAATTTTACCACAAAATTGATTTAATTCACAATGAATAATCATAAATGAATCAAATGATTTGTTGTCAAAATGTCCAAGATGGCATTTATGTACATATAATATGATAAATTAAAATCTGTTATTGTTTAACATAACATTTATTTGTGTAAAGTAGCTGCATTATTTTCTATAAGGTAGAGGGATATATTCAAAAGTAAAACTAAAACAAAAATGAGTTATTACATTTAAATTAACATATGTTGCACCTCATAGGTTGTCACATTCCAGTGGCATGTCTTGGACTAGTTACAAATTACAATTATTAATCATTTATTTTTAATTTTTGTTTTTCATTTTGCTGCGACTCATCAAGATACTCGTCACTGGTAGGCGTAAGTGGATAACATTAATAAAGATATAAAATTAAGTTTAACTAACATAAAATCACATTTATATTTATGTCAGTTAAGTGATTTGACTTCTTATTACATTGAGTTCGAGTATATATAGCTTAAAGTTTTTTTTTTTTTTTGATTTTTTTACGAAATATTTATACAGTTCACCATTCTCAGCTTACGCTAATAAATTTCATCTTTAAACAGTTTCCTTTTTTTTTGTTTATTTATTTATATAGCACATCGACTTATAGTTAAAATACGTTTTTAAACAACGTAAGTACAATCTTAGATAAGAAGCCCTTATTATTTCCATATTCTAAGTTGAATTCGACTTTTCATTGTTTCAATTATATTTATTTAATTAAATTCATTGAAATAATTATTTTCGGTCATGTCAATTATTTTTATACTCATACTTGTAATTGACACTTCTAAGTTAACACTTTATCTATTTTATACACATACGGCAATTTAGATCTGCTATTAATTGTTAATTAGTAAATTTACCTGTAATAACATGAACGCCTTGCTTTCATCTAAATTGTTTATATTAGAAATACGTGACATGCTCGCAGCCAAAGCTATGCTCCAAATTTTTCGATTTTTTTAGTTTTGATTTTCTATTCTCTTTTTGTGCTTTTTTATTGTTTTTTTTCTTTTTATTTAAATATATAATTAAGTTGCTTAAAAAGAAATGTTTGTTCATGATATTTACATTTTGCCATATATTTTTTAATGTCCCAACTCTTCTTGTTCAGAATCCAAAATGAGGAACTAAATACAAAAATAACAATTGTATTCAACACAGATTCAAAGCTGAATGGAATACTTAAAATAACAAAAACAATCTTATGTCATTTATACGTTCCTCCTTATAGCAAAACTAAGCATTCAGAAAATAACAAAAGTTTTTCAAAATAAAACAAAAACCAGTTCGATAAACACGTTTCAACATTTACAATTTTATTATTTTTCTAACAGACAAACAAAATAATGAGGGAAGCGTAAAGTTTTAAGACATAATTACTCACTAATTTTAGTAAATTTATTTAGTTTGGTTGTTTCAAAAGTTAACGTAAAAACTTAAAACTAAAAAAAAAAAAAAAAATCAAAGAATTTTGTTTTTTTCAAAAATTACTAACACGATAAAATTTTGTGGGCGTCAATTTTGTTATTCAAGCCCAAAACTTGCGAACTTATTATATACATTGAAAGCTTGTTGAACAGTTGTCGGAAGACATCAATCTATTATGGTAAACTGTGTCCTTTCATGAACAACACCTTTTCTGATTTTATTTTGCTGAATGAATTTGATCGCAAGGCGGCAATAAAATAACAAAGAAATTAGCAACAAATGTTAGCGGGGATTTTAAAAATTATGTGAGATGTTGTCTGCGGCGGGTAATTAAATTGGTGTTGGCAGAACGGTGAAGTCTTGCAGAGATGATTTCACTGTCTCGTAAACAGGACGATTTTCCTCAGGACAGTATCCGTCCGATGAGCACAGAGACTGCAATTTTGAGATGTAGCTGTCGAAATGTTCGTGGCTAATTTTTTCCGATGAATTTGTTGGTGTCGTATTTGTAATGGCGGGCGCCAGAGTGGAGGGTGTAAGTCCAGTGGCGATTACGTATTCATCTGTGGTGATTGCGGTGGCGGCTGCCGTACTGCCGCCATTTATCGCCGAGCCTGGTCCATTTGGGATGCGCACGTGCTCCAACAAGGTGATTACATTGTTCCTCAGGCTCTCGTAGTAGTTGTTTAGATTGCTACTCTTCTGGGCGGTTATTAGATTTTCCTAGAATACATTGAAATTACAGAACTTCAGTCGTTAACTTTTTTGAATTAGATGGGAAATTTCATTTGACACTTTCTCTCATCTCTAAATAAACAACATAGTAGCAAATTTTCTGGCACCAGTTTAAATTCATCAAACTGTGAAACGATCAAACAAACCAAAAATGTATTCATCTTTGAAAGGGTTGCATTGAATGGCACTAATTTGAAAAACGTTGAGGATAGTTCTCGTTAAAATTCAGCCACCCAAAATTTAAAACAAAACTATTTTTCTATTAACAAATAGGGAATGACGAAATAAAAAGGACTTCAAAGGTATAAAAACGTACTTTATACACTACCTGACAGTCAAGTCCTGTGCACTTCTGTTATTCCAAAAATTTAATTTTGTTCAATTTTTGACCGGTGGAGCTTCCGTTTGCACCTTAACCCCTGAACCAGAATAGTGCAAATATTTGAGGTGAGTTCAGGAACTTCCGTATATTATGGAGAAGGGTCTTTCATATATTAGGGTGGAACTCTACCAGGATTTTAACTAAATTTTAAAGTTGATGGGGGAAAATCTGTGAATTTCTTGTCAACAAACTTTTACTAAATGTAAACTAGTTGACAGATAGATTGAATAAAATTTTCGAAATGCTTAATGAATTTTTTTTTGATTCCAAATTTTGCAACTTCACTGACATTACACAGCTCTTTTCGAAGTGCTACCAATTTCCAATCAGACACGGAAAACACAAAATCATGAACTACAGAATAAATTAGAGTCCTTTGGAACATCCTAGAATTCCTCGATAAAACTAGCAAATTGATTGCAACCCAAAACGAAAGCAATTCGTGCAGAACAAGGCACCTCATCTCACCTCTCTGCTTGCCATGCCCTCAAAATTAAAAGTACTTCAGGAACGCTTTTGAACAAAGAGAATAATTGACCAATTGAACAAATGTTAGCATTGTTGAGGGAGGATTTTGTTGACTTTTTGGCATTCAGGATTCGACCAGATATGCGATGAATGCTGAGAATGCTTTCTCGTCCTCATCGGACCCATTAAAGTTGTGTAAACGTTAATTAGAGAAAACTGAATAGTTGCAATGACTAATTTTCCTCCTTTTTGATTCTTACCCAAAAAGGGAGCAATTTTCCATGCCTCCGCCATTGAGGGCTACTTCCTGTAGATTCACCAGCTGAATAACTTTTTGTTTTTGCTTGTACGCTGTTGTATATGCCGAAGTGCAGATAAGATTTATTACATTCACGATGCTGGCTCATTGTACAATACATAATAGTTCTTTTACACTAACAAATCTCTTTTTTGATTTGTTTTTTTTTTTCGTTTTTTCGACAAGTAAGCCTAATTAAAAAAAAAGGAGGGAGAAGTCTGAGCGGATGAGAGCTCATCGAAAAGTCTTTAGGAGGAGCGGAACATGTTTAAGAAAATTCGAAGGATCCTCAACTCAATAGCAAGAAAATAAAATTAAGAAAAAAATATTTCGAATGAAGTAGAAACGTACCTGAGAGTGTCGGCAAAGTTTTACTTAGTTGCACCACTACACGGTGGAATAGGACTGGAAGAGATAAGATCTAACTTAACTAATTACAGGCAACTTGGGAAACTTTTGTAATGATAAGTAAATATTTTGCTACATGTACTCCGTTCTGGAGGATGTAGTAATTGAGACCGGTGTCAAGGAACAGCTGGTAGAACTGAACTTATTACGTCGGCACTCAAATCAAACACTAATTAGATTTTCATTTTTATTTATTTTTTTACTGTCCTGTTTGCTGTTTCCAGACATTTGAATTTCCGTGAAAGATTCAAGTAGAGTCCTTCCAAGTATAAGTGCAATCAAAGTGTATGACATTTTTTTCTAAAAAAAATTTTATCCTTGTAATTTATTACATCAAAGCAAAAATCCTCACGAAACTAAAAAATTTGATTGCATTGGAGAAAACGGAATAAAACTCTTTCGTTTTCAATCTGCAATAAAATAAAAATGGTGACTATCGTAACAACGATGTCAATTAAATTCCTTGAAATCTTTTTATTGTATGTAGTTTCTGAAGTTAACTTGAAATCGAATATAAAGTTTTGAAGCAGGAATTCAAGTATCTTAATTATTATTATCATTTAAAGTTGGATAAAGATTTAAATCAATTAATTATTGAACAGAATTCAAATGAAACACAATCTTTGAAAATTCTATTTATGCAATTATTTCGCAATTGTTTAATTTTGTCACGTTCAGAGTTCTTCATTGTATTTGACATTTTCTAATATCCTGGACCGGAGCACTTAATCGAATTAGTGATGTAATAATGACGTAGTCCATGTAAATTTTCTCCTTGAAGTCGACTTACAAATCTAGCTGCTCTAACTGGATTAGATTCGATATAATGCTACCAGCGCCGTACTGGCTGCGTAGTAGTGAATAGTTGTACTAAAAAGTAATCAGCTGGGAAATGTCATTTTGTTGTTTTTCGTGTTTTTGAACGAAATACTTCTTTACAGCAAACTTAATGCAAAATCACATAAGTACTTATAAACACTTTTTCATTCTCTTTGCTTTCTTGCAAGAAAATAAACGGACCGCTGCTCTCGAGAATCCATTTTTAACCGACTTCAAAAAGGAGGAGGTTATTAACCGACTTCAAAAAGGAGGAGGTTATTAACCGACTTCAAAAAGGAGGAGGTTATTAACCGACTTCAAAAAGGAGGAGGTTATAAGTTCGACCGCGATTTTTTTTTTTAAATGTTTGTTCCAGCATAACTTCCAAACGGTTTACCCGATTTTAATAATTCTTTTTTTATTTGATTTAAGAAAGCTTCGCGGTGGTACCGTGTTACTAATAAGTTCAACGAGGTTTTTTTTTTTTTTTTTTTTTTTTGTAGCATACCTAACTTCCAAACTTCCAAACAGTTTAACCGATTTGCATATAATTCTTTTTTTATTCGATTCAGGTCCCATTATAACAAAACTCATACTTCGCCCACCCCGAAGTCATACTCGCCTTCGGATGTTTTTTTATTTATTAAATGAGGATTAAAGAACTGTGATACGCATAATAGGAAAAGATGAGACAAAGGCGACGTTGCACTCTACCCTGAATTGGAAATTTAGATCGCTTCTGCGGGTCCACTGTACTTTAAAGGTTATAAAGAGCGGAATTGATTTTTACAATTTTTTTTATATCATTCAGAAGAACTCCAATTTGATCACAGTTATGCTTCGCTAACTTATACGCTTGTACGTTGAAAAGAAAAAAAAGAAAACTCTTTTTAAAAAAAATTGAACCGACTTCAAAAAAACTTACACTTAAAAAGTATAAAATAATTTTTATTTCTTATAAAACAAAAACCCAAATTTTTGAATTCGGCGCCTATAAGTAATCCACCATATATATACAGAACCTAATATTTACAATTCAAACTGAAAGAAGCTAATCTCTGCTAAATCAAAAGATAACACTTATAACTACAGTAGCTCAAAGCTGTGGTAGGGACCTAATTGACTAAGCTATCATTATATCTTTACCGTTTTCCAAAAATATGCAGATATATGTTTATACCTATGTATAATTTGTAGGTTTATTGTAATGGATAGATAAATAAATAAGTTTTTATAAAATTGGTGATAAATTGGCGCCGACTTCAAAAAGTTGGGTTTTTGTTATATAAGAAATAAAAATTATTTTATACTTTTTAAGTGTAAGTTTTTTTGAAGTCGGTTCAATTATTTTTAAAAAGAGTTTTATGTTTATTTTACGCCAAATGACAATTAATATGTTCACAACTAATTCGATTTGGTGGTAGACGACAAACTCCACTACATTACGTGCCGTCATTAACTCCATTAAATGCTATCGTCGGTCCAGGGTATAAGATTACGTGTCAAGAACAGTCCTTATATATTGAAAATCATAATCAAGCAATAATTTTTGGAAGTATCCATAACTAAGGTCAACTGATATTGAATCTTACCTTGCTGCAATTTACGTCGATTAACGCCATAAAAAACGTGTATATGGACAACGGATCGGAAACAGTTCAGTATCGCTTTGGGAACTTTAAACAAAAACCTTGGGCCATAAATTAGCAAAATATTGAATAAACGTATCCTTGACGCTATACTGTCTGTTCGAGCGGATTTTAATGGTTCAGCACGCTTTAATTTCTTTTTGGGCTGGGAGAAAGGCTAATTCGAATCCACCTGCTCCTGCCGGGAAAACGTTTTTTTCCTGTTACGTAAATCAAGTTGGCATGTGTGCACCAAGTAAACATTAATGGTTTGGTTTGGCTGCATTTTTGCATTTAAATTAGGACATTACCCACCATATTGCATGAACGAAACAGTTTTGTAAAATTTCAACCCCGAATGATTTATCGCCTTTGCAATCATCAACGATGTGTGCATGGTTGGGTGGGGGAGTGGGAGGGTGTGTGATAAAGGTGGAGGCCAACTCCATGAGAATGGATGGTGGGGGTGAATTTTGACTTTGAGTAACGAGAGTTAATGCAGCTTATTTAATGGCAATTTGGTAGATAAACTGAAATAGTGGAAAGGTATTGCGGTTCCTGGACGTCAAAGTTCTCTAATCAGTTTAGTATTTTCGTGCATTGCACTGAGTTTTTGTGCAAGCCATTTGCGATTAGAAATCCCATTTTCTGGTAATTCCACATCGAATAAAAGGAAAGTGCTTATTACGCGACCAGGAGATGTGTCAAATACCCATATTTGACCCCAACAGGAACCATAATTTTCCGCCACCCACACACAGGTATACGTGAACGTAATTATATTTACTTGTTCATCAGAAAATAACACATCATTCGTCTATTCGAACGATGAATCAATACATTTTTCTCGTCGCAGTATACGAATGGTAACTACAATATCGGTCTATGGAAGGACGTGAACATCTGATATATATAATCAGTTGAATCGAGTCAGAGAGGGCAAATAAGAAAGTTTTGAGAAAACTTTCTTAATTTGATATCCTTCGCATGCCATTCAGTGCATATGCTCATACGGTGAGACATTCGCTAGCATATATTTAGAACTTTATTCGACTTTCCTTAATTTATAGCCATTATTCGAATTTGTATTCGATAAAGTTGTCGGGGAGTGCATTTAGAGTGCCGTCGCCTTCTACCTACTGCCTAATGATGTTCCTTGAACGAATATACATTGTATGGAGAGTTTTGCTTGTATCCTGGGTACCGATTCAATGCAAACATTCTTCTTAACAAGGAGAAAGATTTGTAAAGGTCCTTGGAATTGATCGGGTCTATGAAATGCAAAGTAAGTTACGGTACCTTTTAAATAATTTAAGAAGATTAAATGAAACTCATGGACAAACTAAAACAAAACGGAAACATACGAAAGGGTTAACCCATTCTGTACCCGTTGCTTTATTTGTCAATTAATTATTTGCATTCAATTTTGCATTGGGGTTTGTTTTTCATTTGTTTATAAATTTCATAGATTTTTCATTTCGAATTCATATACAATTATATTAAAGTTTATATTAAAATTTTTGATTTTTTGAACAATTTTATTAATTTTGAAAGTGAGAAATTTATTTTGGATGTAAAATATATGCAGAAACTTGTCAATTGCAGAAATAAGCACCAAGATTTCCAAAAGCATGCTTTATCGAATAGTTAAAAAATTCTCAATAAAAATTATTAAATTGTTCGTTTAAATATTTTCCAGAAATGTTTAATTTAGTCAATTTTAGCGTCTTGATATTCTTATCCAACTACGGCCTTTGAATGCGGTTAAATTCCCTTTTTAAAAAACGTCTTCAACATATTTAGACATGCCGGTTATGAAAAAAAAATATTTGATGTAATCCCCCACTTTCAATGATTTGTTGTAGCTTTTAAATTTCCATTATTAATCAACATAATTTTATACATTTTCAAAGAACACTCATTCCAAATATCTTCCTCTTTCTTTTTCATGTGTGCCAACAAACTTTTTACACGTCGTGGAAATGTTTATTTCCTTCTTGTGGGGAGGAAAAATATTCCCATAAGCCCAGATAATTAGTTTTTTAATTAAATTTCAAAATCCCAGAGGCGTTCACATGTAAAGTTTTATTGAGTGTTAATACTGTTCCAATAAATATGTGCAAGGTGTGGATTTAACGGTTAACCGTATTTTTCTTAACTGTTTCCTTTTGGGGTTATTTTAAAAAGGATTAAGTAACACACTTGAATTTCCGTTTCCTTACACTGAGAAAATTTAATCACTTTTTAGGGAAAAACATCTTGGTAAACATAATTTTTAGAAAGAGATGAAAATGAATATTTATGGTGGAAAATACATAATTCATTAATATACCTACTGTATATAAAATACGGTTGATAGTAATTAATTGTTTTTAATTATTTTTATTGCAGATGAACGTCTCATTTTCAATTATTATCAAATAAGTTATTTTTTGTAAGGATTTAAATTTAACAGTTTCACTTGATTGCGATGAATAATATTACATAAAAAATGCTTTTATTTATAAAAAGCTTCATGTACTGTACAGATTTGCACTGGTTTATTAAGACGGAATTAAAGGATCCTCTAAGAAACATAATGAGAGCTTAAAACAATTTAGGAATACGACGTGGAATCCTTTTTCCTGCTTAATGATCGTATATGTTTTTGGAAGCTTGGAAGCAATTCGCAAGTAGTTAGTTATCAGAAATTTTAATTGCAAAGTGGTGAAAAATTTATTAAGATGTCATAGAACTCATTTGTAAAGAAAGAGTACAAAAATTGTTATTTAATTTTTTGCAATTAACCATCTGTACAAAGTGGATAGTTTATGTACCCTTTTTTTAAGGCTCTTATTATTAAACTACTTGCATTCTTATCAAAATTCAAAATATATATGGTTTTCATTGTCATAATTTATATGCTTTTTGAGTTTTTGCCAACGGGGTGTCATGACATTTTCTGAGAACTGAATTCGTGGTAGTGTTAAAAAATTGACAGACCAATCCCTAAGGATTAAAAAATTATATGTCAATGTGTAACAGTCAATGTCAACAAATTGACAGTGAAAGTTAAAATGTATTCGATAACTTCAAACCATCTTAAACAATCCTCGATAATTATGAAAGTTATTGTTTTTCAAACTTGCGTCACACTGAGAAGACTGCCATTGGTAACATTAACATTGAACAGTGTAGGTGTAGTCAATATTTGAATGATGTGTTGTATTTTTTTCTGAATATTAAGCAATTTATGAATGATATTCACGCAATTTGGTAAATTATTTTTCGCATTATCCTCAACTCCAAATAGGAAAACAACGTTTTTCTGATTCCAATACATCAAGTGAAAAACTTTATCGTATAATTTCACGTTTTCCTTTTTCGCATTTAATCGCTGGTGAATAAGTTCTCCCATAAGCGACAAAAAAAAACATTTAAAATCCAAGTTTCTTTTCGTTGCTGATTTTCCAAATGAATTTGGAAGCAGCTGAAAGGTGTTAAATAAGTGCACATGGCGGCACTCAGAAAATTTACGACTTGAGGTTACTTAGAAAGGATAAAAGCGGATGAAAAAAAACGCCCGGCAATAATTCAAATTCAATAACTCTTCGAAAGCAACGTTCACGGACGGAAATTTATTGATTAAAGCTATACCATTATGTATAGGTACTCGGGAAATAATTTTTCTCTTGGTACATGCAATCTAGACGACCAGGGTATTATGTAAGGCAACTCATCCCCGGAACCGGTGAAAGGATTCTAAGGCAATACCATCTGAAACATCCCAAAAGTACAAAAAGATAAAAAAAAAAGTGATCAGCTATAGTAGGGCAAAACAGCATCAGCAGCAGCAGAAGCAGCGAGTAACAACAGCGCTTATAAGGACAAAGTAAAACATCTGAATTCACCAATAGGTGTATAGGCCACCACAGCAAGGAGTCGGGCGAGAACCATCTGGGACGGCGGCGATATTGCACTTGCCCAACATTTTTCACACGTCCCCCTCCCGTCTCTGGGCTCAACGAAAACAGCTATATTGGGCTCCAACCATCGCGCAAGTTGCATTTTCCCATTTAGTGCCCCACCGTACACAAGTGGGTGGAGGGCGTTACTGATGCTTTCCAATGGCTATACACCAATTCAATGCTCATGCCCAACCAAGGGAAAAACTCTGGGCACGAAGTAGAGACATATCCTTCTATGTACATCAATCCGTAGATATGTTCTCTATGCCATCTAATATGTACATATATATATCTTGGGCACATCCAATATAAAAAACCAATACACATAAGTACATAAAATCGCGCATGAATTATATGAGAACAAGTTACGTAATATTTTTCTCTCATATTTTTCCCACGTTTCTTATTTTTCCATTCGTCATCGTCTTCGTGCCAGTGTAATTTTTTTTCCGCCCAACAAAAGACAATTTACACAGGTTTTTGCAAGGGGTGGGGGAGGGAAGAGCAGAACGCCCGGGAAGCTGTCCATACAAAAGGATAATAAAAAGCCCAACTAAGGCCCCAGACATTACCAGTACGAAAAAAAAAAAAACCAAAAAAAAAAATATGTTTTTCTCTCTTTCGGGCATAAGAGAGAAAAGTAGATTGAATGTAAAAAGCGAACTAAATACTTTATGTTCTCCCCTTTTGTTGCTATAGAAGCCCATTTCTGGGTGGAGAAAAGTTCAACGAGGCAAAAGAAATGCGAAATTTTTTATCTTCATCGAAGCGAAAAGAAAGTTTCACAAAAACATTTCACGAACGTATTGCAATCAATTGAACACGCTTCCAGCATTGCGGCGGGGTGGGCTGTGGGACCTCGGGCTGGGGCCAGGGCCGCGACATCGGGGGAGGTAACCGTTGTAAAGCTTAAAGCTCGTCCCGAATTGAAAAATATTCCTGCAGGAGTTTTATTTTTTCGCATTTTTACCATTCGGAAATAATGCAACGGTCCCTCAGTGCAGGTGCGAACGTGGTGCAGGACGAATTGCCTTTTAAGGAAGTGCTTAGACAATTTTCCAACGGGCACGGATCAGTTTTCCGACTCCGTTTCTCCTCCTTGCACTGGTCTTCGTTAAGTTCTAACAGACCGAAAAGTGGGATGGACTTAATAATCGTACGAGTGTAGGCATTTGGGTATGGATATCGTTCCTTGTTTGGTCTGCTTTCGGAGGGCACTGCAATGTGTGAATTCCAGCAGGACCACTTCGAGTTGGCTGCTCTAATGTCGACGAGCATGCTTACTCTGCAGAATCCTGTGTACAGAAAAGGATAATGCAATTTGCTGGACAGAGTGAAGGATGCAATTTTATTCCACCGCAGTCCATGGAATGCACTTAAAATTTACAGAATCAACGAGAGTTTCTTCATTGGGAACTTTTGACTGCAAGGATATTTCTGTCGTATTCGCAAAATGTCAAAGGAATATGCTGGAAATTTCTGAAATACTGTCTAACTTGCATTTTAAGGCTAGCAAAGAGTCACTTTTATGGATGGCCTATTATTAATAGCTTTCCTTGAGGGATACGAAAACGATTTTATTTCAATAAAAAAATGACAGAAAGGATTTTTGATAAGAAGGACATTTTTTGAAATCTAATCGGAAATGCACAAGAAAGATTCGGTTGTGATTCAAGTAAACCATTTTGAGGAGAGTTTGAAAATACATTAAATGCCATTTTAATAACAAAGAGCCAAAAATGATATTGAGATAAATATAACCAGGATCAAAGGAAAAGAATGTTTAGCAATAAAATGCAAGCGATTGGGTTTTAATTAATAACTTATTTCTGATTTTTAACACTAAATGTTATAAAGAGGGAATTAAAACAAATTTTGGGATATAAACAATAATTTTCATATCTCTTTAGTCTTATATTTATGTTATGGTGGAATAAAACAAATTAAAACTGTTGTTTATGGATAAGAAAATAAAAAGTTTTATTATAGTTTTGTTTTTAGCCAAAATTATGCATTGAGAACGTTTTACAATGATTTCCGATACTTTTTGATTATAGATAATTAACGCCCTTACCTTTTTATTTTTATTTTAGAATACTTGTTAGACAATTTAATGGAAGAATATAACAGTATGGAATAACAATTGAATTGTCAATTTTTAATGTAAGAAATGATTGAAGAAAAATCGGAATAAGTTAAAAGCAGTTTCAGTTCTGCAAAATTGATAAAAACACGAAATATTCACAATTTATTAAATAACTATTGATCGTGAAATTGTCAATGTTATGCTTGGACTTCTGGTGTTGCTAAAAGTGAAAAAGTTAAGTAAAATGTTCCAAAGGGATGTGTAGTGTTTACATTAAAGCCGTTTTGCTACAACCATTTCGTTAATGGCGAATTACTGATCAAATAACAAAATTAAAACACATCAAACAACATTACAAAGTTTTGTTACTTAAATCAACAGCAACAGATAGCAGCAGTGGATGAATTTTGTTCTTGTCTTGTTTCTTGCTTTTATTTATTTAGTTTTTGTTGTTGTGTTTTTTTTTTTTTTTTTTTTCATTTTGAAGATGTTGGCTAACTAAACCAAACCAAAACAAAACATTTGTTAACTTTGAACGGAAGATTATTTTAAGGAGTCTGCCCCCTTCACGCTCGCTTGGCACAGTTCGAAAAGTTGGAAAACCGAAAACTTCAGTGATAGCCCAGAATTATGCCGACAAAGTTGACCGAAGTGATAGCAAAACTCAAATTTTGCAAAAGTTTATTACTTTCTTTGGAAAATTTTCAGACACTCTTTCCTCATATATAGGCGGGAAGTACTACATAAATACATATGTATGAAGTTCAGATATACTGAAAGGAAAATTAGGGTATGGGTAGTAAAAGTTTTTTAGAGCGTGTGAAAGCTTCCTTTGAAGGTCGGCTAAAAAGTTTTGCAGTTACAAGTTTACCAATTAATTTGAAAACTTCCGAGTAACACTTTTGAAGCGAAAGTGGCGACGAAGAGGCTAATGACCTTATTCCTTTCGTTTTATGTCACAACATTAAAGTTGTTCGCTTTAATCATTATAATATAAACAATATTTTCCACCTGTTCATTTCAACGGCTCCATCCGCCGACATTTCAAAATGAAGTTATTTGGAATGAAATTACTTCAAACAGTACATATTGCGAAATTGATCGAAAATCATAGTTCATAGTTCAACAGAAAATAGGGGAAGACATCCTGGTATTTGCAATTTAAAACCATTAAGTAATATAATAAAATTAAACAAGCCAAATATAATCCACCCTACAAAATATTGTATATTAGCAAATGAACATACACATTTTGAAATATCGTCGTGACATCAAACCTTTGTTGTCATTTCAATAAATACAAATGTCCAATTAGGGCGAGTATTCCAAAATTGATTCTGAATAATTTACCCATAAATAGCCATCGAAACAAAATTAAATCGAGAAATTTATTCTTCAAAAGAGAATATATATTTTGATTTCTCCACTGAGTAGAAAGTTGACTATGTAAAAAAAAAACATTTCCATCAACTTTTACCGTGGCACTAATGTTCACAAAATGTATTCCTCCTATCTGGCGTAACATAGAGAATTAAGGCGCCCCAATGGAAAAGGAGATACTTCAGTAGCAGTAAATCCAGTGGACAGCGAACATCTTCCACATTAAATATTAATGAGCTTTTCTGATTTTTTAATGGAAAAATCCTTCAAAATTCCATTATAAAAATTGCAGCACATTTTCCCTTGTCTTAAATTCTAATTCATTTCTCGACACATGTGCTGCCAAGTGCCTCTACATCGAGATGCCCCAATTACCATACCACAAGAGTAAAAAATCACAAAATTAGACACGGAGAAGGGAGTGAAGGCACTTTATTTCTACTTTCCAGTTGAATAGATACTAAGAGTAGCATGGAATGGAAAAAAACAAAATGAAAAAATAAAAATAAAAATAAACCTCTCTGGTTTCGACGGGGGCTTTCACACGCTTACCCCGGGGAAGGAATTTTCCAGGTGTGCTACAAGAATTGTAAAGTGTTACTGTATATACAATGTTTGGGATCTAGAATGCGCGGTGTAAAGGGAATGTCTTAATTTTCCAAAACATGAAATAAATTTTCCTGCATATTTAAGACTTTTTGCTCAAGATGAACACTGGTCCCGGTGGATTCCCGGTTAACCCACGCTTATAAACTAGTTGAAATGAAAACTGTTAGTTCTGGCGCGAGGCCTCAACCAACCTGAGTTTACGTACCCGTTCGCCGCTATTTAATTGCGACTCCATTGCGTTGATGTCGGACTTGAGCCGGAGCATTTGTGATTCAACGCGGGCATTTTCACGCTGAAGTTCCGAAATCTCGGCCTCGAGGGTTGTCAAGTCTTCACCGTTTTGGGGATTGTTGTTATTTGTATTTACTGCTGTGACTGCTGATACTGAAGGTGTTGTTGTTGTCGCTGTTGTTCCAACCGTGTTCATAATCATTTCCATTCCTGCAAGTACACAATATGCTCAAATATTGGCAATTTTTAATTTTTTTTTCGCATTATCGAACAAATTTATATTAACTACAGATTATTGGTTTTCGTATTTCAGAAGTTTTACATATTACTATTTTTTTTGTTCTTAATATTGTTTAATGAAAATACAGACAAAACAGAAAATGAAAAAAATACAAACAAACTTTACGAATTTTAAAGCAAATATTCCTCTTCTTTACGTCATAAATTACTGTTACACTACCAGAAATGTCATTTACTTTGAATAAAATCCCACAGAGGGACTATATGCAGGGTATGCTAGTATGCTACACGGTATTTCTGCAATAATTTAATAACAATGTAATGCTTAATGCTTCCCAAATTATTTTTCAAATTACTTTAATTATATAATGCGAGCCTGGAGTCCTAACGATCGAATGAAGGTCTTTTTTCTGGCAAGATTGCATCAGTGCATCTTCCTGCTGAGTCTTTATAACTTCCACAATTACTCACTAAAACATTGTATGTTGCAGTCACGAAAGCATATACCATTATGAGTAACTGGCATACCCGACAGAAAAGTTCTTCAAAGCGATTTTCAAGTTCATCATAGTGATTGGTGTGAGAAATTGAGGGAAATTTCACATCTTTGATATATTAGGGGATGAACCATATTTATGAGGGCTGCGCGAACCGCTAGGAAAGGAACCGTTTAGAAAAGCAAAAGATTCAAACAATAATTTGAGAATTTATTCGACTGTGTTAAGTCATCATACCGATTCAATTGACTGTCATAGGCACTGTATATTATATACTATATGGCTCTGGAAAGTTTTAGATGCAAAAGATATTTTTTTAAATAATATATTTTAACAATTGCTCGTTGCTAACTCCGGCCAACTGTTGCATGTTATAATGGCACTAATCATTGCGGTGCAACAGACAACAAAAAGATTACCTTACCAGCCCAGCTAATTTATTCAAAGTTTCCAACACTAAATATAAGACATTATAAATCGAGCTTGAACGCGAGTCGAAACAAAGAGTTTCATCCGGAGTTGCACAATGATGAGGTATTCAACTTTTTGGGTACATAACTCAGAATGGCTATAAAAACTAACGGTTGCAAATTTGCAATTATTACGTTCCTTAGCCTTTCTTTTTTTAAAAGTCCTTTACTTAACAGACTTTATTCTTCGTGAGATTTTACGAGCGTCCTTAATTAATTGGCCTGCAGGAAATTTTTCTCTATAGAATACAATTTTTTTTTTTGTTCTTTGCCTGCACCTTGATTTTCATTAAGGAAAATTCCCGACCATCTCCTTTTTCCCCCAAGGCAATTTCGGAAGTTTCACAAAGGGTTAAGTAATAAAAGATTAAGAAAGCCGTTACCATTTCAACCAGCAGGAGTTGGTTCACCTCCGGGGATCGGCCACTCTGTACATGAATTTCCATTGTAAGACACTCCAACGGATGCGGAGCCGATAGTCCTTTGTGAAAAACACCTTAAGGAAGATTTAAACATTTCAAGGTGCCACCCACCCCACCGAACTGCACTTGACGCAGCACACCCTCATCACGATGATGTCAATGTTTCAAACCGTAAAATAGTACCAATTGATAAATCGAAGTTTTTTATGTAATTTTCCCTGTTTACCGCCCGCACATTTTGCCACCGGTGCCGTTATCCTTGCGCCGGTGTTAACGCGCTGATATATCACTAATGCAAATATCGCAAATGTTGCGCGTGATTGATTGATTGACGATTAGCAGGGGCAGGGGGATGTAAAGTAACCACAACATATTGGCTTTTTATTTGGGGTGGATGCGATACATTGCGGTGACATGATACCGACGTCAGAGTGATTTTTGGGTCGAAAATATTTTCCTGGTTTCAGTTTTGCGCTCCATTGTACGACAAAACGGACGAATACCTGGTTCTGAATACTGGGTGGGGGCGAGAGTACTTACGTGCTAATATGCATGAGTCTTATCACTGAATGAAATTTAAATTCTTGAAATTCTGTTGTCGGGGTACGCATAATATTTAATTACTTGCATATTCATTTGTGTACTGTCTCAGAGAACACCGACAGGACTTGTTTCAACCCTTACAAATGATATTTCTTCCGGGAACTGTTCGCATAAAAAATGTCCTGTTTTTGCTTTTCGTTTTTATACATTTTTTTTTTTATTAAATAAAATATTGCGAAATGAACCACACAAAGTGGTATCACCGTTGGCTAAATATGAAAACGAGGGGAGAAAATGAAAATGTCCAAAATTTATTCATTTAGGTTTCTTAGTTTTTAAACCGGAAAAAAATTTGGTTTTCAACAGAGAATTTTGGTATATATGTTTAAATATGTATTGGGGGCAGACATTGGAGGATTCCGGAACATTTTGCATCTACGTATACCTTAGTCGGGAAACAGTAAGAGTGGCGGCGCCTTCGCTTGTTTGCAGATTATAGTTCGATCCGTAACGAGAAAAATGCTTAATCAAAATCCAAAAACCCTTTCAAAACAAGTATAACGACACGACCACGCACCCTTATCTGCAGCCCCTATAATGTCGCTCAAGTAGCATGTTTCAAATCTTTGGTTCAATTCTTGAAGTTTTAACTCCCCCCTCCACCTACTGTTCTAGGAGGCTTTTGCCTAACGAACACTTCTAGGGTTGCTTTGAGAAAATTTTAGAGAAACCCAAATAGGGAAAGGGTGCGTTTGTAAGATAGACGAGTTGATATCATCATAATTTAACAGCATAAGGGTTAGAACGCTTTCGATATTTAAAATTTGGAATAATGGATAAAGTGGCAGGAGATGTACGAATCCAGTTCCTGTGTACACAATTACAGCTACACTAGGATGGTGTCGTGCGTGTGTACAACCCGAATATCCGTCGTCCTTAGAAAATATTAATCCTTTCGCCGAGATAAAATTAACATTTTATCATTTTAAAAGCATTCTTGCAAGGGTTAATGTATAAATCGAGTCTGAAGAAAGCCTGCGGCGTCTCATTATGTTCAGTGCGATATGAAATATTTAAACGCTCCTTTCTCTCATTCCAATTCGAACATTTCAAGGTAGCCACAGAAATTGGTGAGGAGTAATTTGGGGTAAGTAATTCTTAGATGGATTTTAACTTTGCGGCAGAAATATTTTATGAATATACAGCAAATGTGTTTTCAATTTTCTTTGACCTTTAAGTATCTGCTTGAGGGAAAGTTTTGTCAAACTAATAATGGATTCCACTAAATTACTATCACTTACTGATAAATCAATCACGGAATATTCTCGACATACGTGAGTAGTACGAAAATGTTTATTTATGGTGATGTTTTGTCATTTTAGCATTAATTTGTGGTTTTGCTTGCTCATTACTAGTGTTAATTATTGATGTTTTGGTTGGATCTTTAATTATTCTACAGTGTCTTACATCCGCAAAGTTCAATAATTTTAATGAATTTCACACAAGGAAATCGAATTTCTTGGGATTTGATGTCATTACAAACAAAATATTACAAAAGCAGATATTTGGGATCAATAAAGCTAATGACATCGATAATAAATATTCATAAAGCTAAAATTTAGTATTTTTTAATATTTATAAATGTTGGTCGGTATTAGGATGAAATTTCCATGCACGTCGACATTTTCATAAAAATGGATTCAACCCTAATTCGATCTTCATTTTTACTATGGAAAATTTACAATATTCGTACAAACGTGTGCAACAAAAAAAACTTTCAAATGAAAATATAAGAAGGCACTTTTCACTATCATGTATGCATTGTAAATCGTTTTAATTGGACCATAGTTTCTCATCACCAAAAATGATAACAACAAAATTCCACTCTTGCCTTCAGAAGCTAAAAAAGTTTCGTTTGTGGAATAGATGAAATAAAATATAAAATAATTAAAAATTAATAAATATAATTAGTAAAGAATTAATAAATAAAACAATGAAAAACAGGAATTGATTTATATCCTGCAGTTTCTTCTTTCACAATATTACATTTTGGCAATTACTTTTCAATTCCATTTTAAAAATTAAAGGGTTTTTCTAGCTTCAAATTTTCAAAGTGATATTTTTAAATATTTTTTATGTCATAGAACAAACAAGACATCTTTGTAAAACTTATTATGTATATGTTTATTGAACTTCAAAGTGTACATACAAATCTATTTGTTGATTTTGAAAGCGCCATTTTTAAACATAATCTTTTTTTTTTAAAAATACATAGTTCGAACTGTAAGAAATTGTTTTTATCGGATAATAACAAAATGTCGGACAATCAAGAAAATTCACGATGACTTATGTCGGAAAATCGGTTGGTTGCAAACAGTCCGAAAAACATGGTTTCGAGAAAAATGCGGTTCAATTCGAAGTACGACGGAAAAAAACACCTTTACAGGTCGAGGAGTAAAAAACGCTGTGGCGTCGAAAATTCTGTGTAATAATTCCTTACTAAATACTGGCATATATTTTTAAATTTAAGGATATTTACTATCAAAATCTATCGAAAAAAAAATTTCTTAAGGTAGAAAGACCCTTTACAATACATTTTGAGAGAATTTTTGTAACTGTGTAATGTGTATGTATTTAAATTTCATTCAGGGCTCAAGCATCATACTACAAGAGTCCTTTTTAGAATAAACTCATACAATTGAAGAATATGGATCATTAAATCATTCAGGTAAAAAATTAATTTTCACATAATAAAAAAATTAGTAATTATATATTTTTTTCTTTATTTCCTTCGAAAATGAATCTTAGTATGATTGTTTCATGGATTGAAGCATATTTTACTTTGTGCTTGATAAAAATTTAAAATGCAAATGTTTAAAACAATAATCTGTAGCTTATTTTCAAAGCCTAATGGCGTCCTGATTTATTAAATGATTTTTCCGTAAGAATTTCTTCTCCTTGACACTTTCACAACAACTCTACACAACAATTATATTTATTTTGAAGGTGTTCAAACATATTAAGGAATGAAAAGAAAAACAACAACAAACAATGAAGATGACAAATCAGATTTTTTTATTTTCTTTAAATGTGTTGTGGTTGAAATTGAGAAGATAAACTAAGATGTGTCATTGCATGCAACATTGAGTGCAACATGATCTCGTTGATCCCACAAATTGCAATGGACATTGATTTGCCACCGGAGTCTAGAACTACTGCGGGAAGCATGCTAATGAGCAATACAATAAACTTAGGTAAATAAAACAAAACAGTTGCAAAATGTGTGTGCCAATAACATCAACAACATGTGATAGTACTTAAAAATTGTAAACGAGCTCACCATTAGACTTTGAATAAGTTCAATTATGTTTAAAATTATAAATTAGAAAACAAACACAAAAAATCTTACCTGTCTCACGCAATTGAAGTCTTAGAGAAGGTATTCGGCACCGAAACAAAACGTCGCGTAATCTGAATATAAACAGGCAAAAAACTTGATTTTAACTTATTTCAAATTATTGTTATTAGCACACACATTCGATTTGGAGATTATTTATAGCATTTAACGCACACGTTTATTTACTTGTGTTGTACTCAAAGCGAAATCAGAAAGATATTGAAACTTCTTATTTCACTCCGAAGAATATCGTGAACAAACTTCAAATGTTCGGCTTTTTGCGGTGTAATTAATTTGTCGTACTCACCTGTGTATCCTTTTGGGTACACCATTGCAACTTCATCGAACTTTGGCTTCTTGATTCCTTGTGCAGCTGATGGGCATCCGGAGAGTGATCTGTGTGTGAGAAATGTACCATTAATATGTCCTGTACCATCGCATCCTGGAGTTGGGCAATTGACTCCATCAAATTTCATTGCTGTGGCAGCTGCAACTGCAGCCTTGTGCTGTTCAACTGTTCCGCCATTTTCAAGGACTCGCATTTTGTTTCTGTTCGCAATTGGACATCCTGATGCGCTGTTTTATCAAAAATTACAATTAGTAGAACTTTTTGGTTTAACTTTAAAATCGGATTTGCATTTATGAATAGATATTGTTTTTAACGTTAATGTGTGTACCGCACCAAAAAGTTGTATCTTTATCATTCAAAATATTCAAATGCAGTAAAAATATGATTGTTTTTAAAGGTTCAACATATTCCAAATTGTGACCAAGTAAACTAAATCAACGTTATCCTTCTTGTTCTTGCAGTATCAATATTTACGTTCAAGTATACAAAAGTCAAATAAGAAGACCGGATCCCTTGCATAGCAATTAAACCCCATCCAAGTTTCCCTGATTCCAAAAACAATTCTCATTGAGTCCTTACCTTCTATGCGATAAAAATTTGCCTGTTGAGTGTCCGGAGCCATCGCATCCTGGAATCGGGCACCTGGAAACATAACAACGAAAAGCACATGGATTTGGTTAATTGAAATTTCAAAAACAAATCGAAAATAAAATGGGTGCACCTTACCTCAATGGCTCCGAGTCCTGGCCATCCCGTGGTTTGCTCTTGGGCTTGTTCGCACGTGGGCAACCAGATAAACTGCGGTGAGATGAGTAGTTCCCGGTTACGTGACCGGACCCGTCGCAACCCGGCGTCGGACACTTAAGTTCTTGTGAATGCGACTGCAAATGGTTTCTATCACTACGTGGACATCCTGTTAAGCTGTAAGGTAACAAAAATGACGAACATCAGATATGTTAAGCGTATAAGGATTGGTTTTTGTTTTAAATAAACGTGTCCTTGAACGGGGATTAAATCCCGTTCATTCTATGGTTAAGGTGGAACAAGAATTTGGAAAATCAATTAAGCAGGTGCGCTCGCCTTAATTATGCTAATCTTTGTTTTAATGGAATAATTTTCGAATAAATTTTATTAGAAATTTCAACTTTTCAGACAGACGTTATTTTATTGTGCGATAGGACCATAAAATGGATACAGCGAGGAACGTCGTACAATGATCGCAGGGACACATTTTATTACATGCAAACTGCTTCGTGAGCTCCATGTTAAAGATTTCATCCACATGAGTACTTTACTTGGAGAATATTTTGCGATATTATTACAGGGGGTGGATGGGGGTTGAGGTTTTTTGAGGGGGGTTTGAGAACGTCCTATCTCCGAGGCACATTGGAGACACTCTGATTTTCTGGTAAAACTGAATTTTAATATATGCATACGTGTATAATTCGCACAGGCGAATCGTGCAGGAGGAACGGCGACCCTTCAGTATCTTATTCGAATATCCACTTCCGATTATTCATGTGCTGGTACACCCTTGGGGGCTAATTTTCTTTTATCTTCATTGCCGCTCCGAATTATCTGAGAATAAAGCACAAAAAGTTTCCTCGTATTCGGCTCGAGGATGTGTACCGCAATAAAGGCTCCCTCGAATTGGCTATTGGTGATCGAATATAATTAGGAATTTCACCAACTCTCCGAACAATGGTAGAAAAACAGAATCATTACAATGTCGTAAATCGCATATGATGGGTATGTAAATCGATTTTGGGCAATGGATAAAGGCCTCACAGCTTCATTTGTCTGGGGGTGGAATGTCGGTCGACGTGGACGCGATGCTATTCTTACTTTTCATTATGATTAGGAAAAATAGAATTACGTGTTCGACAAATAAGTGAAAACTCCCCAGTATCATTTTATATGGATGCTACCGTGATGACATTGTTTCAAATTTGGGATGTTATCACTTTTACCTTGACTAGACTATCTCGATTTATAAATGTTTTTCATCGAAGATGTTTTGGTGAGAAATCATTGAAAAAGAAAATTGAAAACTCTAATTAAAATGTCTGCATTTTGTGATATTGAGTAGAATTCCATAATAACGGCGATTATGAACATTTCAATTACAAAAGCCCCTTCGTATTGGGGGTGAGTTTTTTTTTGTGTAATACTTTTGAATCCCTAGTTTTTCGACCAGTTTTATCTCCAATTTAAGGACTTGGAAACAAAACCAATATCAATTCGCAAAAATCCAATAACTCGGCTCTGACGAAAAAACAGAAAGTTTCCATCGGATAAGGCACGTCGAATTCAGGGATGTCTCCTTCTTGATGGCTGGTCAGCTTACGTAGTTTTGGCAGAGGAACTCATTTAAGTGTTCGAGATTTACGGGCGCGTATCAGTCAAGGATCAATCAAAATTTGAAGGAAAATCTATCTAAACGAACGGACGTTAAGATCTTTGAAATTGAAATGAAATAAACAGAAAATGAATCAAATATAATTATATTTGAAAGCGTCTTTGTATTTTATAATGACGACACATCAATATAGTTGTTTTCGCAATTTAGAAAAACCATACGTTTTATATTTGTTTGTGTAACTCACTCACACTTGTCACTTGTACATTAAAGTTACGAACTTAGAGAAAGCCTAGGATGCATTTTAAGCATTTTGACAAGGCAAAAATAATTTCCTTGAAATGGGATTTCTTTAGAAAAAAATTTTTTTTTGTCATTTTTTATGAAATAATCCATTAATGTGTCATACCATTTTGGAATCAGGACTAAATGCGCCAACTTTTAAAGTAACTTGCCAAAGTTGCGTAGTACTTTTTTTTTTCAGTACAGTCAGTTAAATTTGGGCGATGTAATAATTTTGAGTACATGGTTGTGCAAAATAGTGATATTTTCTTTAACATTAATGCAGTTGCGTTTTAATTTTACACTGTAACTTGTAGAAGGGTTCTTCAGGATTACATAAAAAAAATAAAAAATTAAAAAAGTAACGGTTTGTAGTCACAGTTAACAGTACTTGAAAGATCATCACAGGGTGTCAATTTCTCGATTTTTTTTGAATCCTTTTAACTTGAAAACTACATGACTAAATTTTTTTTTATTTTTCTGATAACTTTTACCACCTAGCGTATCCACCCGTCTTCGGCTTGACGTTGAATTTCGGGACACCCTGTATATATAAACGTAAGATTATAAATTGTCTTTTTGACGTGTTGATGGCGACATTGCAATTGTCAGAAAATGTCTTCATAAGAGAGACATACTTTTTTACCATGTGTCTTAATTTTTTTCATAAAATTAAATACATATATATAACGTATCCCGCTTGGTTCGCTTGCTTAAAGTTTTAAAACTTAACATTAGAAGCTGCTGGAAGCTCGGCTTAAGAATGCCAACACACGCGACGTAAATGGAACGAAGAACCCCAGAAATCAATCTCTTGCAAGAGCTACCTAAGCATGCATCCGCCCCAGTTGTCCTGAAAGGAATAAATTTGTGATCCCTTTAAAGGGGATTGTCTAGGAAGTAATGTGTGTCGTATCTATATATCATTCAATTTGGGCATTGCAGCGGCATGTACACCCGGAGCCATGCCGGGATGGTGGGGAGCAGGAAACCTCCATAAAGCACCTAATTATTTTAATAACCGAAAGTGTAATCTTAAGGCTCATCTTTTTCGGCTGCTCACGTGGGTGCACGAAGATATGTGCGCCCCCAGACAAACGAAATGGGCTCCTTGGCTTCCCAGCGACTAAAAGGGTTGTGATTACATGTCGACGAACTACAAGTTCAAGCCACGTACCGGGGAATGGAAAACTTTAAACACTGGGGCTGGCAAAGTTTAGCACCGAGGCATTGAAAATGCAAATTGAGCATACAAAGTACTCGGAGAAATGCCATTGCGGGACTTAAGGAACTGATAACCTACCGCAATTCCAGAACTGTCAGAAAAATTTTCTGTCAGGTTGTAAGGAGTAAATGGCAGCGGTAGCGGTAGTTGTATTTCAGCCACGTGTTTTCCCCCCATGCGGGGGGAATTCCTGTGAACAGAAATTAAGGAAATTCCCAGCCGTGCATGACTAATGTTTAGATCTGTGCGCCCTTGAAGATGAATTAATGGGATGTGACTTACCTATCCTTTGTCTTATCGTGCTGTGGTATATGCTGTGGTGGGGGCATTGCGTAGCAAGATGCCGGACTTGGTGAGTAACCGCCTGAAACAGGAGTAGGATATCCGCCGGGACCAACTGCAGTCGCATAAGGATTGCTACACTGATATGCTGTTGGTCCGTAACCGTGATAGCCAGTGGGTGGATAATCGGATTGAACGACCATTCCATAGCTGGGATGGGGGCTGTAACCTTTTCGGGGGACAAAGATTTAAAGTTTTCGAAATCTGTGGACATTTCCTGCGACACTTACCACTGGGATCTCGGTAACTATCTATGTAATGGGATCCCCCGCTATCTGGAGTCGATTCCCTACTGTATGGACCTGGCCCTCCGATATGCCCGACTATTCCGAACCCAAGAGGACGTGGTGGACCACTGAAGTCAACGGGCTCTGATTGCGGTGACCTCGGTCCTCCGAAGCCATGCGGATGACTTAGACCATCGGGGTGGGCTGTGTACTGTGGGCTCGTTCCGGCACTGGAAATTTAAGAATGATTTTACAACCGTTTTTCAATTTCCAACACCACTACCTGTGGGGCAGCCGCGTTACACTTAAGTCGAGAGTTTGTCCTTGAGGGCTTGGCACTTGAGGGCTGGCTAGATGTGGGCTGGACCCGGGCTGAGGGCTACCGGCCAAACGTTGACTATAATGAGGCGAGTTAAAACCGTGCGGACTAGAAGACGTTACGCTAGATGTTGATAAATCGATAACAGGTCCACTTGGAGAAGGTGAACTTCCTTTGTATGCTGCCTGAGCGGCGGCAACCTTAACAGACAGATTTATCGCCGAGAAACCTGGAGGAAGCGGGCCAACGGTCGGGTCGTAGTGGTACATGGGTCGCGGATATATCGGACCATTGTTCTCGTCGTGTTCCGTTTTAAGCATGCTGGCATGCACCATCTGTTGCTCCTGCAGGTATTTTTGCTGACTGTTTATGTCCTCCATGGAGGCCGGCTGGAGGTACGGATACATGTTCGTCCTCTGTGGCGTGCAGCTCGGGTCGTACCTCTCGAACGCCGTCGATATCGGCACCGAATTGGAGTCGTACGGACGATGGGACGACGTGTTAATTGATGATGTATCATAGGAGGGCCTGCTTGTCAGCATATCACTGGGATACGACACTGATGGCTTGGGAATGGGCCCGATATCACTCATCTGGGAATACCGCATTTGTTGCTCTCGAACATAAGGGTCGTCAATAGTCATGTGAGGGTTGCTTCCCATCATTAAGCTTCCTGGTCCGTCGAAGGCTCCCCTGTGCTGGCCCTCCTGAGGATTCGGCTCGTTTATATGGGAATGCTGAAGATTTACGAAGCCACTCATGTCCTGTCCTTGAAGTGGCATTTGAGAGCTGGGATTTCGTAGCATGTCATTTGTTCGTGCAGCTAAGTGTGATGTATGCAAAGTGTCATTGGAATTTGGTGGGAGGGGAGGACCATTTGTAATATTCTTCGATTGATTTTCAACAGTTGTGAACGAGCTGGAACTGGAATCGGTGCTCAAGAATGAATCGTATTTTTGAGATGGCTGTTGATTTCCACCTATCGGTGTTGGACTCTTACAAAATCCTGCTTCAGATTTTATAGGCTGATTCAGTTCGGTTTTTATCATTGGCATTGTATTGTTACCATTGATGTTCATGCTAGAGGTGTTCTTGTTTGAGTTACTGTTGTTATTGTTCACACAATTGGCGCTGTTGTTATTTAAAAATGTATTAGAGGAGATCTTTCCTTGATGTTCGCTCATATCCAGTCGACTTCCTTTTTCTGCATCTTTGTCCTGTTTGCATCCACTGTCATCTCTGGGTTGGATTCCATTCACTGGATCTCCAGATGAGTAAATGCTTTTCATATCGGACTTGGAATTTGGTGAGCTTTTTATGTCGTTGTGTAGGCTTTGATTATGCAAGGCTACATTTGGAATCGGGAGAAGTCTTATTAAATTCAGTGCATGTTGTATTAATGAGTAATAAAATTGAACAAATATCTACATTATTTAACGTTAATAATATCAAATTGAAGCATAAAATGGCAATCAATGGAAATTTTCAATTCGTCATACAATGGTAGTTTTTTTTTTCTTTACTTAATCCAGATAAGATCAATAATTTATTTGCAACGATCATATTGCAGGCACCACTTTTCTTTTTTTTAAAGTTAAAATCCCTCAAAACCCTCGAAATTGATAATTTTTCCCCAGCTTCTTAGTTTTAACTACAGTCTACAACAATTTTTGATAAGTGTTTTCAAAAAAAAAAGGGTGGATAAAAATTTTAGCTACTGGGATTTACTAACGGGAAATTAAAAAGTTAGAGTTGATAATACCGCTGACTTTAAAAGAGGTGAGATGAATCAGGTACTTCTAGATCAAAATTTTAGAACCACTACTTTTGGATCATTGATTAACTACTTCGAAAAACCTTGTTATAGACGAAGTTAAATTCATCCTTGTATGTGTAATGTGCAGCATTTTTATGAAGTCCAATGTCTCACTAAAAACCATATAAAAGCTATAATCATGGTATTAATCTGGGTTGTCTTGGAAATTGGTTTTGGTTTTTTATGCGATGTTTTTTTATTGCATCATGTATAAACATTGAACTATTTGAGGTTATTTAAATATTAAAACTTCTAGAGCTGCAAATTTAAAAAAACAAAAAACAGAAATTGTGATAGCGGCCTCTGTTCAAGCGTTTTGGAATTTGATTCATAAAGAATTCAATGGACTTTGCTCCTTGTTTATGCATGTTAAACAGCTGATTTAGACTTTGATCCCGTTGAAGATTAAATAAAGTAGTTCCCAAAAAGGTAATATATGTACACTGTAAACGGACTCCTTTGAAATTATTCTGTTCCAAAATGTGCAATTGATGTTTTTTTCTGATTCCAAAAATGTATAAAAAACATGCTTCGTATAAACTTGGTTTTTTCAAAAAATAAGTGAAATTAATGGAGATTTTTTGGCTTCTGTTTGTAGTCCAGAAAATATTATATATCAAATTAATGTTGTACATTATATTGTGATGAAACTTTTTTTGGGGGATAAATAATTGCAGCATTGTGATGATCACATGACTGGAAATGTTGTGTTCATATCCATAAAAATAAAACGAATACCAATTATGTATTATAAATTCAAGAAGACCTGTAAATATTTGTTCAATTAATTTTACACACCATATTATTTTATACAAAAAGTTGAGATTTAGACACAGAATTATAATTAAAGACAAGAAGAACTAATTGAGATGCTGTACGAAAACAATACTTCTACATTGAAAACAAGAAAAACGAAAAACAAAAAAGAATGGAAAATGTTTTGTAGAAATATGGTAGGTACATACGGTAGAACCAAACAAACCTGCTGTTAAAAGCGCTGTTTTGTGATGAAACAAGAATCCATTTTGATATTTAGCTTCGCGGGCCGCTGCTTTATTAGCAGCAGCAGTTGGACAACCGGACAAACTTCGATGGGAATTTCGATTTGAACTAGCATGGCCTCTGCCATTACAACCGGGTGTCGGACATTTTAAAATGGTTTCATGCATCGCCAATACTACATCATCGGTGATTAAAAAATGTAAAAAGTTGTAAAACATTTTTGTTAATTTTGGTAAATATTGAGTAAATGTTTTTTGTTTTAAATAGTTTAATAATTTTTTTGTTAAATTGTTTTTTTTTTTTTTTTTTTTTTTTTTTTTTTTTTAATTTATTAAAAGACATTTAATACATTGAATTTTGAAAATATAGCCAATCGCATCCATTATACATTTTCTCACCCCACATTACAACACAGTAATAGCAATTAGGAAGCTAGAGGGAAAAAGGATATTATAGAATCAGAAACCTTACGGTGTTAACTCAAAACAGTTATCACTGCCAACAATAGCGGGGGAGAGAAAAATATAATTATTAAATATCTCATGTTTATTACCAATACTTACCTAAAAAATTCAATCAAAACTAATGACATATCACTTCATTTTATATCGTTAAAAGGATATTTACTCAATATTCACCTCGTAACAAAAGTTTTTTTTGTTTTAGTTATAAAACAAAGCTTCTGACATGAACACGAATAAATGACCGGAAAAATATATTGCTTTCTTTTCTTAAAAAAAAAAAACACATCTCTACCCCGCTGAAGTAAATCTAAGAGTTCTGGAGACAGATGATAGACATGCACCGGTGAGATGAAGGTGTTAAGATAGAAGTACAGCTAAATGTTTACTAAAAAAATAAAATAACAACAACAGCTAAGCAAAAGTTTCAGCGTAGATTAATGCAGTTCTACAGAAGCTGTTACAAATGCATCATGTCAAGACCAGCTACGGCAAATACAGCTACAGACGTAAGCTTGATACAAATCAACATGGAGGTACTTACGTTCAGGTGTTACTTTATCCTTTTTGGGACAACCTGATAAACTAGTAGGACTTTAGTATACAGAATTAAATAATTGTAATTTTTGCAGAAAATCCGCATTGAACAGTTACCTTCTATGATGTGAATATAATCCTGTGACATGTCCTTGCCCGACGCATCCTGGTGTTGGACACTTGTTCCCTTCTGAAAAAAAAGAATAGGAAATGGTTTTACTTTTTGAAAATAGTATTGTAATTAACAAATAATGTATAAAACTTGTTATTCAGAACTTCATAGACATGTCAGCAAACTGATGTCAGTGTAACTTGTATATTGTATATAACCACTACTATACTAAATCATTTTTGATTATGCTATATGATGTTGTTTATATTAATTTGAGGGCTTTGTTTTTTGAGTTTATGTTTTGTGTGCTTTGGTTTTGTTGTTTTCTATTCTCATTAAACATATGTTAATATTTTTAGCAATTTTATTGATTAGTTCGTGCATATGTTGGATACAAAATGGAAATCATATTTCTATATTAAAAAATATTTCTGAGTGTTATTCAAATGTTAATGAAATGTGATGGGATTGCAGCTCGACACACAATAGAATTCAACACATGTTGCCTTTATATAAAATGTTATAATCACACAGCGAATTTGCATTTCACCTCAAGGATTTTTTGAATGTTGAAAGAAGCAGATTTCTCGACCCTCATATACATATATTTATTACTTTCAGTTCGAGTGTTTTTCACGTATGTAAATTAGTATCCGAAAAGCAAGTAAAATTGTGGATTTACCAGATGTGGTGAAGGAATTAATCTCCTCATCGTACTCGAAAATCCTTTTTAACTTTCATCAGAGAGTGCGTCATAAGGAAGAACATTTTTCTAATTTGCATAAGCACTTGCTTAGGTGTTTGACTGAGACGTGAATTTTTTGGGAAAAAATAACTGCAAACTCAAATAAGACACTCACTCGAAATGAACTCCTTCCAGCCTCATACTTACTTAAAAGCTAAGAAAAGTTCATAAAGAACCTCAACACAATCCAAATTTAGATCCAAGACACTCCTATTTAAATTTGGTCCTGTCCCTTCCCAAGTAAATATGTGTATGTGTATGTATGAGTTTGAATAAAATTAGCAATAATGTGAGTATTCGATTATTCGAATTACGATTTGCGTAAAAACTTGAAAGTGATTTTTTAGAATTGTTAAATGCAAAATATTTTCATGAAAAGTGTTTCCATTTTATCTACAGTAACATTAAAATTATATTAATAACTTCATATTGTATTTTGAGAATTTGAATGAACAATTGAAAACAGAAAGAAATAATGTTTTTTCTCTATTATTTTAGTTACAGTTTACAAGATTCTACGATCCTATTCCATATTTTGAGGCGCAAAAAAACTGATTAAATGATTACAGTTTGCATAAATTTCGGTCATTTTTCCGAGGTACTCTATAACATGGAAAAAGGGTGAATGTTAAGTGATAAGTGGTGTTAGGGGATTATATGAGTTTTCAATATAAACTAAGAAAGTAAGTGAAAAATAATTTATTAACTGATTACAGAGATAAAATATTGGTAACAATAATATGTAAATTACCTGTAGTAATAATAAATGTACAAATAGTAATAACACAACTATGTACTAAAATAATAAACAGAACTAAAATTTAAACTATATGCAAAATTTTCGAATAAGTTAATTGTTACGCATATTTTCATTAAACACAGGATTATGATTTATTGATGTCGAAGCGCATCTGCCGGCGTTTTATAACATGGAGTAGACTAAAAGCATTTGGGACAAATTCAAACCGATATGAAAGTCTTCGAAGAAGTCCCAAAGACCGCAAGGGATTAAGAGAAGAAGTTTTTCCAGGAGGTGTTCAAACAATAACTGTGACTTGACTACAGAAAGCTGTTGAGAAGAACGGGGTGGGTACAAATACATAGTTCGAACAATAATGATCCTGAACAAGGGAGCTTGAAAGCCGCCAATGGATAAATCGCATATGTTGCAAGACAGTGGCAATAATACCAAATTCACTCGGAACCGCAACACACTAAAATGAGAATTTCGAATGGCAATTAAAACCAAATTAACAAGTTATTGATTTATCGGCTATCGAAATCAATCCTCTTTTGCAGTAAGGATTTGTTTTAAGGTATTTTTATTGGTTGCTCTAATGAGTCAAGGAGGACTTTTGGGGCGCGTGCAACCAAACTGAGTATTTGGATGTGGAAAGGAACTACTTACTTTTATATTACTTCCTGTTCAAAGGAGAGACGGAGGAGCATATGGGGGAGACAATGAACTCCACCGCAAAGTGGATGGCAGCAGCCGTTCTAAGTCGTTTGGATATTTGTAACTCATAATGGCAAAACAAACACTCGTCCTTTCCAGGACTAAATGTAGGAATAATTACAAGCGGGTAATGTGCTTACTTAGATCTACCACTACAAAGATATTACAATAAGCCATTTACCTCGATTCAGACTGCCAGGTGAGAAAGATGGTGTACTGTGATCAAAAGCTGTTTTGTCATTAGATGTCGTCGAGGATACAACATTCCCCATTCCCGGACTGCTGGAACTGCTCACGGCTGACACGGAGACAACCCCCTCCCGGGCGATGTCTTGCATAACAGATGCGGCACGGCTACCGACCCCCGCGGGCTGGAGTATGGTGTACTGTTTTGAGTCAGGTGTTTCTATCGTTTTTATACTATCGTCGTCCTTAGGTTTTGTGCTGATTGCCTTTTCATCTGCCATAGAACTGAGGCTGATGGGTGGCTGGGATGGTGGCGGGTAGTTAAGGAATGCAGTTTCGCCCCCGTACGGTCCGAGCGGCTCATGGAATCCTATTGAGCCCTTTCTCTTTGTATCTGTGGGCGGCTTGAAAGCCGATGCCTGTGAAAAAGGGATTTTCCCCACTGTACAACTGTCAAGTTTCTTTTTGCTATCATCTGTGAAATGTAGGTCTGGCTTTGCGTTACCGTCGCCGCACTCCATCGGCTTGTATTGCGCATTTATCCTGGCCTGGTCATTTTCCTTTTGCCTGCAGGAATACAGAAAATTATCTGTTTCTCTTCTGAAGCCTATCAAACCTTTATAATCATACTTCGAATACCTATGGACAGGACCTGACGATCCATAGCAATCCTGCGGAGATGCACTCTTGTGCTTTTCCTCGAATAAATTTTGAAACGGCGGATTCTCGTCCTGGTCGTTTAACCGATACAAGGATCCTCTTGCATCGGGCCAGCTTCCCGATAAGCTCTTCAATGCGGCTTGCGTTTCCCTTATTAGGGTCTCGTCGTCCTGGTCCTCTGTTGTCTTGTTATTGCTTGATCGACCATTAACTACCATTCCTGCAACTATCGAACGCTTTTTCTGTGGCAAACAATTCTTCTCATCCTGTTTAACAGATTCATCATCTCGGCTTGGCCTTTTTTTGCGTTTGATTGCGATCTCCTGATCCTCGCTCCTTATACTTTCAAAGATGCCATCTTTAGAAAGAGGACGTTTAGCTAGTGCCATTATATGGACGATGCAGAAATAGTCGCGTACAGTTCAGTCCTCCGCATTCATATTTTTCACAACACACTTAAACAAGTTTCATGTCCGTTGAGTTGCACACATTTAATTAAAATCGTATTTATTTTTCACAATCCACTGATATGTATGTTTTTATCAATGTTCGTACAAACATTACAGTATCGTTGAGTTGCAGCATGTTATCTTTTGTTTGCACTCAGCATCAGTAATTTTCTGCCACTTTTGATTCCTTTTTATTTTCAAATTTTTACGTTTACTTAACTTTTTTGCATGTTACTGGAAACGATAAAAAATAACGTGTTAATAAATAATTTGCTGCAAAGGAATTGTTTTTAAGTTGTATTAGTAAGAATTTTTATACAAAAGTGTTTTAAAAGGTGCTATGGATACTAAAAGGGTTAACGTTATGGGGTTTATCATGAAGACGACTGCGGACATTGTGCAATACTATGTGAAAATATGTTTTGACAGAAACTGCTTCGTTTAGTTTGTGAATCTATGAAAAGCTGCCACAATTACAGACTTTTTTAACCAGAACAAATCAACGGGTGAAATTTTGCAAAATAATTAGTAACATGTTTAACAACGGCCTATTTGAAAAAATATATTTAATGAAAAAAACAAACATTAGAAAAAATACTTATAACTATTTTTGCAGTTGTCCTGCGAAACGCAACAATATGCTTGGGAATCGAGTAATAAAAAATATATAATAAAAAAAAGGGTGATTGAGTGATTCAACGAGTATTTTGTTATATTTTAAAACTACATTTGTGGTTTTTGGAAGTAAAATATGACAAATAAAATTCCGGATATCCATAATATCCATTTGTTACAGTAACAATTTCCAATGTAAATTAAATAAAACTAAAATTTTAAAACACATGTCGCTAATAAAAAGTAAGTAATAAATGTTATTTAATTGGCCAAAACTTTATTATATTTGTACCTAATGCGAATGTTTAATGTAATGTACATATCTTGTGAATTACGGAAGGAAAGTTTTTTCTGCCCAATTTATAATATTTGCACAATTTCAATGCAAACACAAAACCCATCAAATCTTTTTCAACAATATGTTACTTTAAACATGATTTTGATTGAAAACCGTTTAAAAAACATTACAATTTGTTTATTGTTTATAATTAGACGGATAAAATCGCCTTCTTTTGTAAATCACACTTCACTTATTCATTATTGCATTCTAACAAAATTAGCAACAATACAACGTAAATAAATACAATCATTGAAATTAGGATGATTTGTTTCAATTTTAGATGATTCATTTTGCCTTTAATGCAAATAATAGATAAAGAATTGCAAATTAAGATTGTTTTAAAGTTGCGAGTATAAAAACAATTTTTTTTAAAAAACTTTTACTACAATTGTTTAAAGAAAGTTTGTAATCTAAACCCAAAAATTGAATCTAAATGATTTATTTTTAACCACATTCAAAAGTACCTATGTAAATTACTTTTTCAAATTTCTCGATTGAATGCAAGTACAGAACTTTAAAGCAAATAAATATATTTTTAATCTGTTCAGTTATTTATAAAACATTCTAACTAAAAATTGAAATTTGCCTTGGCGTAATTCACCGGAAGGTGTTCAAAAGCTTGCAATGTGAAGAAGTTGTTGCATTAATTAATATTTATGTAAAGAGAGATTTAGTTTTCCAAGAAATACAACTTTTCTTTTTGTTGATCATTATTAATTTACGATTTTCAACTAATTGTAAACAACCTACGCTGAAATTTTAATATAGACTTGACCTTTAAACTTAAAAAGGGACTCGATAACAGTTTCCGGAGCTGTAAATAAATAAGTTCATTTATCGATAACGGATTTTGATATTGTATCTTTTTCGCAAATGAAAAATTGCTGTTTGTAAAATTCTAAATGTATTTTTCTCTTATTACTTTGTGCCTAATTTTTCAGAAATTCAGAAAATTGACGAAAATCTTTTCTTTTTTTTGTTTATAACAAAGGAGATATTTGGCTAATATTTTTAATTTAGTTAATTATTTTTCTGTTTCTATAGTCGTTCAAGGTGTTACCAATTTTCAATTTCCCGTATAAAATTTATATAGGTACGCAAATTTGTTTTTTAAAAGTTAATATAGTTAATTTTTATTTATTTTTAATTAAAGTAGGTAATCTTTCAATATTATATGGGTCAAAATGATCTGTTAAGATTAAAGTTAACTTTATATATGTTTAAAAACATAGCAATTTAAAATTTTATTCCAAATTAAATTAATAACAGCTTTATCAAATTATATATTTTTTTATTAATATTGATATCAATGTCAAATAACAGTCAATCACTACATATATATTTCTTTCTTTTTTTTGGTAATTTCGAATATACAAAATTTAAAAAAGTAACAATGCGTCTTTTTTTGAAAATGTCTATATATTAACATGATAAAAAAAATTTTGTAACAAATAAATCTATGAAAATTTAACTAGTTTTTAAAAAAATGTTTAAATTGTGCAGAATTGCTAATTTTACTCCAGAATAAATTTATGTAACTGTTCATCGAAAAAGAAACTTCAAAATGTATTTCGTTTAACTCAAATGTTTAGCAGATTCGAAAATCCCACTGGGGATAAGATTAACAAAATGTTTACTTAAAACTGTGATTATACAAAACAATAAAAAACTTAATCATTCCTTAAAACCTGTACTTATTGTTGCTAATATTTTGTATTTGAGACGTTCTTCTATTCATAAAAAATAAATACTCAGTTTAAATTAAATTCAAATTGGTGATAATGAAAGAAGTCAAAATAAAATAATGTTACCAAAAATTATAAATAAAAAAATTGAAAAAATATATGATTGTACATAGGTAAATTATATTGTAATTTTACGTCCGACGGAGAAGTTCCTTTTGTGCTACTCACAGTTTGGAATAACTGTTTAATTATCAGGTATTTTATTATATATAAACTATTGATTTTTTATTAGATATATTTTGTGATTATGATATGAAATTAAAAAGACTTGAAAATTATACAAAAATAGTTTTGCTAAAAACAAAAATAGGAAAATTACCAGACAAAAAATTTTTGCATTTTTTTAAGTTGTCTAAAGTTTTCGATGATCAACAACTATCTTTTTCTAGAATAGTGTTTGATTATAATTAACAAAACCATTCCAAAGAAATATTTGTGATTTTTGTATAATAACTTTTTCAACTTGGAAAATGTTTGGAAAAAGAAATGATTGCAATATTTTCTTGTTATTTCTTTATAAGATTTTAAAGAGTTGAAATCAATTTTTTCGAAGAAAAACGCGCATTATAACAACAAATATTTTGAATAAAAATACACAAAAAGGAAATTTTTGTTTTTACAAAAACTAATATTTTTTCCTGTTCCAAAGTTCTGTTTATCACACTAACTAAATTTACCGACAAATGCCCATTAACACTTTTCAATCAGCAATGATTGAAAAATAATAATATTATAGTGATGGTTTTAGCGCAAACCATTTTTCCAAAAAAAACCACTTTCATGATATTTTTATAGTACGAGTACTTTTCATTTGTAAAAACAGTATTGAATTGTTTTAACAAACAATTGTAAGAAATAAATGATTTTTAAATGAGAAGATCATTGCCAGAATTGTGTGTTTTGGAAAAAAGTTTTAGAATAGCGAGTTTTTTCACAATGAAATTTTCCGGATATTTGAATTTTTTTCAATTGTACCAGATTCAAATTTCATTAATGTGAATGTTCTGTTTGTTATGAATTTACAAGCTCATATTTAATATTTAACAATTACAAACAAGAATTAAAAAAATGCATGAAAAAGTGCAACAATAGGCAAAAATGTAATTTGCAATTAATATTTATAATACAACAGATGTGAATATTGGAGCGGTCAATCTTTTATGTTCTGAACACAAATTTCCACTCTAATATTACAATGTGATTTCCCTAATTATTATAATTATTGCAATACGTAAAAAGTAGACTTTGACATTTACAATTGCTAAACATTTATTTTACAATGATTGAGAAAACTCTGATAGTGCGAATAAATCACGTGATTAAGGACATTAGTCAGCAATTGAATTCGGCCCAATGTTTCAAAGTTCGCTCAATCACGAAATGTGGACCAGACTTATCCCAAAACTTTGTATAACAGATCGCATAAATAGTGCCCCAATATAAAGATAATGATTTACCTATCATGAAATCAAGACTAGGAATTTTACAGAATCTTTAACATCTCGTTGCACATTGGAAATTCACGAACAAACTTTCAAAACTGCACTGAATTTTCTCAAAGTGTTCCCACCGAATTCTTCGTGTCGGTTAATCACGCACAGACACACCACTAAATATGTTGAATGTTGTCTTGTTTTTTTTTTTTTATTTGCCGCGTTATTGCTTATTTGTATTTCAGTATTTTGGAAACATCAAAAAATTTGAACTGACAACCGTTTTACAGGTGCGGAAAATGCAAATTAGGGTGAATTTTGAACCGACACCGATTCATCGCCGGGGACAACACACAAGTTTGATCACTCGACCGAAACACTGCTTCGAACACCACACTAAATGCAACAAACGTTTTTTTTTCGATTTGTTTAAAAAATGTATTCTAGCCTAAAGTGGTTGTTGTTTGTTTTCCGTTCGCTCCCAGACCCAGATGCACGGCAAACTTAAAGCCGAGGAGCGCACTGAAAAGTTCCCAACAAAGTTTCCAATATTTTGATCATCATTTTAGTAAGCGAACAACTTTGAAATAAATCGCGAAACTTTTTAGTTTTATATATTTTTTATATTTAGGTGTTCCTTTTCGTTTGTACGTCGACAACTTGTTTTCGACTTTTTGTTCTTCTGACACTCTTCTTCTTTTCGAAACTTAAACTTCGTCTTGTTCGTTCTGATAAACTTATTCTTGATGTACTCCTCTTGCCTTTATCCCTTATCCCGGGTGAGACAAAAATTAAAACTCGTCTCTACCTGTACTAAGTTCGTAGCTAACTGGCACCAAACTACCCGGAGTTTTCCAATGTTGTCGAACTTTACGATGAAACTGCAGCCAAAATTGCTTTTTTCGGAGAATGGGCGGTCACCCTTGTGTTGTACTGTAAAAATAGAAAAAAGAGGGGTTGCTACCCTTCTTCGTGCAGTGCAAAAGTTTAATGCGTGCGCATCCAAATAATTGAGCTTTTCCCTGATGGAGCACGTTTTGTCTGTGCTTTCAATGATTCCACTGTAGCTAAGGGGTAACCAAAAGGATGCTTGGGGGATCTGAATCCAAAAATCTTTGGGCCCGTGTATAACCGTGTGGGGGCCGTACATCCGTCCCGCCGACAGTGTTGGTGCACAATATACGAAAAGCTTCGAACGACCGCCTCAGACTTCAGTTACCCTGCAACGGTCATAGGATAAGCAATTTTCTCGCATGAATTGTTAGTTGAAGTTTTACGTCGATTTGAAAAGGACTCCGTGTTTGAGAAGTTTGGTGTAATGCACTGTAAAGTATTTGCGGTAAGTGGTCTGTAATGACGGAGAAATATTTTAAATTTTGTTTGTGTTTGAATCACTTTAAATGAGACCGTCAACTGCTCTTAGGGATGTGTTGAGATTTTGGCAGCGCGAACACCGACAAATTACATTTGACATAGAAACTACGAAATTTCAAAATTTAGACGGCAGTTTTTATGTCAGTTGCCATAGCCTCAATGTTTCGGTTATTGTGATCCAAAATAGAACATGCTCAACAGTTGACCGAACCCTGCGAAAACTTGAACTCAAAACATAAAAATAGAAAAAAGTTTAATTTGAATTTGCTTGTAACGGTAACGGCCATTAACTGGTAGAAATACTGAAGTACTATTTTTAAATTTTTTTTGTGTTATTAAACCATTTTACATAATATGCCATATTGTTACATACTTCCGACGGGTTTCCTGTATCCATCCTAACGGCTTTTATATCAACAAAACCACATTTTATAAAAAATCGAAAATGGTTAGAAATATTTTTTTAAATAGGTAGTTGATTTAAAATTAAACACTTTTTTAATAATTTATATGAAACTACGGAAAGTATATAACGATTGCTTTCATTTAAAACTGCTTGCGTGTTTTCGTAGTTGTTTAATCAATTTGAATAAATTTCAATTTTAATTTTTATGAATTATTAAATGAAAACTTTTTGTAGAATTTTAAAGTTGAGGCTTATATTTTTTCTTACATGTTTTTCGGCATTACATTTCTCTTTATCCTTTACTGTCCAAATTAGATAGAATATTGAATACATATATATATTTTTAAATTTACGGTCAATGCTCTATAGCCGATTATATTACATATTATATGTTTTGAACACTAGCAGTAATGATTTTAACATTAGTAATTGCTTTCCTTGGTTTTTTCAAAGCAATCTTATTGCTTGCTTTATTTTATTTAATGTAAGATTTCACAAAGTAAACAAATAAATACAATTTCAACATATTAAATAGTACTACAATATGTTTAATTTGAGATTTTTAAAAAATTCTTGCGCAAATTCTCTATTTTCGTTTTTAGAATTTTTATACGCAGGTTTTCTAAATAATAAGCAAATACAGAATTTGTTGAACTCAATTATCATTATTATAATTTTTTTTATATTAGTTTTATTATTATTATTATTATTATTTATTATTATTATTATTATTATGATTTATCATTACTATCTATTTATTAACAGAAAATTATGTTACTTCTTATGGTTAGATTAAGAAACCATATTGCCACTATTATTATAATTTATAAAAATTTTTAAATATAAATAACAAAATTGAACTAACTTTTCTATATTTTCTATTATAAAACTACAATTTAAGGACAAATCTGCGTCACATTTTATTGCTTTATGCATTTATTCCATATTTCTTAGTTTTTGAAATAGAAAAATCTAATCTAGGAAAAATATTGAAAACAAAACTTAAAAATAGATTGTTTTTGTGGAGATACCTTTCTTCGTTGATTGGTAAAATGAACGCCTTTTGGAAATTTGATTAGTAAAACAAAGAGTTATGAAAGGAAACTCGTTGTAAGAGTTCTGCTTCTAGTTTGCAACCCTTTATGGTTATGTGTAGGAGAATATAATGTGCGTCGGGTTCTCTATTAGGTACTTGCGTTTTTCTTTCTCAATATTTTCGAATGATATTATATATGTATAATAAAAAAATAATTTTCAAGAATAATTTAAGTTGATTTCTATCCACTTGAAGAACTGTTAATAGAAAAAACACGCAAAATACAATTGAAATAAATTCCTTTCTTATTTGCAGATTCGGGTAAATTGCACACAGTTCACTGGGACGGACACTTAATTTGGGAAGCCATCTTCATGCGTCTTTCGCATCCTTTCATTACGCCATGTATTCCAAAATCAATTTCAGTTCTGTAATAAATTCCAAAGAGTATTCGTGCATTTTCTTTGTCAATTCCCCACCAATTATCCATTGAATCCTGGCAAAGACAAAAAGTTACCACACAAAAAGTCGGTGACAGTCTATCGCTGTTTTCGCAATACCAAAATGTGGAGGGTAATAATTAAAACCCCAAGAGGAAGCAGCACGCCCCACGGTTCCCCGAGTAGCGTTTAGCGCACAAAAGTGATTGACATCGCATAATTAAATTAATTGAGTAATCCTTATATCTCGAGGAATATCTCTTTAAGACCGCAGACATGAAGAAATGAAGAGCGGAAGGCTCACGGGCCCGCTATGTTCAACGGGAAGTCAACATCTACATAGACCTCGGATTAATTTTAAACCCAAATCCTGGTGTTAAGTGTCTTTGTGCACTCCAGCGTGACAGAAACTGCCTGGAAGTAAGGACTCTTGTTGGTTGATAAAAGCGACTGAAGGTTGAAAAGAAAGGACTAAAGGAGTCTAAAATAAGTGCCGGTGTTCGTGGCGATGGCGGTGGCGTTAATGGTCCCCAAAGTCAGCGGCAACTTTTAGCATTTTTTAAACTCGACTCCAAGGACTTAAAGGAAAGAACTCCCCAAAATAGCGCTATTTTGTGCCGATGATTGGTAAAGCCATGGTTATTAAGAGTCACACATTAAAAGCTTTTATATGTTTGTTTCATACACAGCTCCTGCAGCCTTCAACTTTCACCAAAGAACTTCCTCTTGTTTTGACGGCAATCGGAATGCGTTGATTTTTCCAAAAATGAATTAACCCCCATCCCCCGACGGCCGACGGTTTTGAGTTTTGTTCATTATAATACCAAAATTTATGACAGGCTCTTAGGAAATTGTGCCGCTTGAAGGGGAATAATTAAAACTCGGTGCTCCTGAATAATTCTGAAAAATATAGCACTATCAAATTTCACTTTTAAATCAGAAATATTTTAATTTGGATTTAAGGAACCCGTTCAGCAGTTTATTATTTAATCAGATGTTGGTATTTTTTGTATAATATTTTGGAAGTTACATAATCAATACAAGAACTTTTTTGATAAAGAAAACAATGAAACATGATTAAAGAATATATTTTGATTTCTGTTTTCAAACAAACTTACTTGGATTTTGCACTAAAATTTTATTCTCATTATTTTATTGAAAATTTCCTGCTGACAACTTAAAGATTTTGCAATGAAATTATCCATAAATTACTTGTGTTAATTATTTTACTGCACAAAATTCCATCGTTAAAACTAAAATACATAGAAAGAAAACGTTAAACCAAATATTTATTGCATTTTGGCTAAAAACTTTGCATAATCCTAACTTATAAAGATTCATAATTATTTCCTTTCATCAACTCGAATTGTTAATCGTTTTTGAACTAAACTTTTCCATAGATTTTCCTCATTTAATTATGGTAATAAGTTTCAATTCAACAGTTCAACAAAAGATTTGCGAAAATATTGATGGAAAATATCGACGTTTTTATTGTTCATAAAATACATTAAAGTGGTTGGGATGCATGCAATCAGAAGTAATTTACCCCTTCGTGTTTACAGATATCCTGTCGATGATAATCGATCAATGTTTTCCATCAGCCACCTTAATGTCAATTACACTTATTACAATTGCTACCAAAGGCGGTATGAAGAGCGTGCAAGGCGGTACACAATGCGTGTTATGCGGCACTAAATGCATTAATTTACGATTTACATTTAATTAACAATTGTGTTGAGTGCAGGTCCTCGTGGCATTATGAGTAAATTAAATCGCAAAAGCATGTGCTATAAAATGTTAAGTAGGCTCTTTTAGTTGGAGTTGCTCAAAGTTGATATTAATATTGGAATGGAATTGTTTGTATGAGGTTGAATTGTTACTACAGTGACGTGAAAAAAATTGTAATTATCAGAAATTTAAAAAAAAAATACTTCGGTGATAGCTTATATATTATATTTTTCTTCCAATACAGTATGTTTCGGTTGGTTCGCCAAATATCAATCTTTTATGTCGATAACTCTTTGAATTTATAGAGAAACATTTTTTGTTATAAAACTCAGTTATGATTTAAAATCGTATGCATTGTTTTGTATTTATTTTTTAGAAAACAACACATTAAATAAAAACATACTTATATTTTGGACCTAACAGACAAAAAGGTTTGCAAACTTAACGGCAAGACAGGTGTGGGTTAGGTCAATGTATTTCTAAGTAATTGTTGTATTTTTGTAAATTTCAAACAAATGTTTAACTTCAAATAGAATTTGAACAAACGGATTTAGTTATAAAACTTTATGTATTGATGGAATGCAAGTCCTTTCTTGATCGGTATATATAGTTGGTGGGAGTATACTAATATTTTTGACGTTATTTTTGCTCCTTGGAATATTCCAAGAAAATAACTTATGCTACTTGAAACTCTGATAAAGGGATACTAAGGAATTGCTTATATATTTACAATACCCCTCGATTTCGATCGCAGAATAACAAAATGTGCTGAGAAAACTAAATCATATGGTGCGGTTGGCAGCAGCGCTGAATCGAAGACGAAATTCCAGAACTCTGCCAACAATTTAATAAATTATATAAATTATTGAGTTGAGAAGCATACTTTTTAGTAGATCCGTTACCGTATTTGATGAACTTAAATATTATATTTCCAAAGTCAGTTGAACTTTGTATTTTATTTTTATTTGGAGTCAAATGCAGCTTGGACTTTTCAGACTTAAGAAGAAAGTTCATCATCTCATTCAAATGGAAGTAAGTAGAACGGAATGTATTTTAACTCAATTACTCAATTTGATTTCAAACGAGTTGAAGGATCTCCCAAAATTTCCAGCTGCCGCGAAAAACTTCCATATCCTTGGCATTTTTCCAAGACAAAATGCAGCGCCATTTTCAGAGACGGTCTTTGATACAAAAACCTAATTCTCCGTTGATTTGTACAGCAGCATGGATCGTACTGCATTTAACATACGATGCTATGCTATGATGTAAAAATAGAATAAGTTGATCCTGAATGGAGGATTTTTAATTCACCATCCCTTGTCCAGTTTTTTTTTATATCAAGGACTTCTTTGCAGCGCTGTTAGCAACAGCTTCTCAAGGAAAACCCTCATTTCTATTCGATTCAACTTTTAATCTTTGCGGACATTTCAGTCCTTCGTCCTGAATAACTAAGTCCATGTCAAACTAAAAAGCTTTTGTTCTTAAATTATTTTTTCAAAAGCTTTTTCCACTATTATTTTGTGATTTTTTTTCGCAACGATTCCTTGCTCAGTCACTCGTAAGATATTTTCAGGAACAAAGGCCAAAGTGAACCAAAGGCAAAAGCACGACTAAAAGCTCCGAGAATTGTTTTCAAGGACTTTTGTACAAGGCTCTGAAAAAATTCAACTTCAGCAGAAATCCATCAGAACTGCTTTTTTTTCTTCTTATTAATTTTTTTTACACGTTCTTGGTTTTTTTGTTGTTGCTGTTGTTGTTTTTTCTTGTAATTCTTTTTCTTTTATGTTTCCCAGAGTTATACGGTTACGATTTCGTTTTGTATTGTCAGTACATAGAGACACGAGGCGACTTCGACTGTATGTACTAGTAGCACTGGCCTGGGTGAAACAGAAAAACGTGAGTCGACGCGATAGGTGAACCACCGGAATAAGGCGGGTCCATTTCCACCCACTTAGTTTCACTACTGGAAGGAACGAAATGAATAAAATACGAAAAAACAAGAAAAAAATCTGGAAAAAAAACGAGGCAAAAGAAAATTTTCACATTTTTCCCACGACAGAGAAAAAAAGCTCATTTTTATTGCTTTATGTTGTTGGGAAGACTTCCAGGTCTGTTGGGATTTCAATTTGTGTCTGGATGCTATGTATGGAGTTCCTGTGAAATAATCTGATGTACAAATACAAAATATTTCATGTTCCAGGTGGAAAATTGATGTAAGCGTCCAGCCAAACGCGGCTGTTCTTTTTTCTTTTTCATTTTTTGTGCATGCGAACATATAGTAGAATTGATTTTCCCAACTATTTGGTGGTACCTTTCTATAGAGCACTTTTGCGGTGGATAATTAACAAGGATTTCCAATTCTTTTGTTTGATTGGATTTCAAGGACCGAGTACGAACATTAATGCTTATAAAATCGGTTTAAACTTGCAAATTCAGATGCTTAACTCAGGTGATTGGACTCTTTCAGTTGTTAATTGATTCATTAAAACGATAAAAAAATTTCAATTTATTTTCTCTGATTTTGTAGGTAGTAGGCGGCGCATCCAATTGTTCTTCAATATTTTCAGTCAAATCCTGATATCAAATGATTCGGCAGGATAAAAATAAGTCAAAGCATCGCTCACAATTCAACCAATATTTATTTATAACTACTAGCTCCAATAAATTTAACATATAATCTACAATGATTTCATACTCCTGCTACTTAACACGCCTTTCTCTGTTCCCGGTCTAAAGCAAACTCTAATAAAATCTAATACATTTTCGAATAATAACACGTCTGTCCGCGTTCATGATCTAATCCAAATACTCCATTTCCATTACCAAGTAGAATCCGTTCCTGCCCTATCCGACAACTGAACATGTCTAGAAAAGGCACCGGCAGTGTGCGCATTGCTTAAGGCTCATTCACATTTGTCAATTTGGATGTTCATCTTGGAGGAATCATCCAAAAGGATTAGTGTAAATTGCCTTTCATTTTTGTGTCATCCAAAGTGTACACTAAAAAATGAACGATAAAACATATTGACCCCTGACCAACTTTTGATGAGAGAGCCGTTGACCAAACCGATGATTCATCCAGAGTGAAAGCTGAGTGGAAAATGTAAACAAATGATCGGTTCATTTCCTCCGAATAATTCACTATTTTGACAACTGTCAGTCGGGTTTGTTGTTGGGGTTGTGTGAGTTTCTTTTTGAAAGTGTTCGCTTTTGGGTGTTTTAACTTTTAATTTGTTTTAAAGTTATTGTATTGGGTTATTTTCGGTATGCAATGTCATTCAAATGGCACCTGACACACAAGTAATGACAGCGCACGTGAGATGAAACCACTCACCTCAATGAAAATATGTCAACAAGGATGATCGCTCTGGATGAATTCACTCTAATTGATTCACTTTGGATGTTCATCCATTGTTGTAATGTATACATTCAAATTATCCCACATTTTACTTGCAACATGTTTGTAATGATAGAAAACTGGCAAAAAAAGTGGGAATATCTGAAAAAATTTATAACCAAGAACACTTAGTCATATATTAAGAATATTATACATTATAAATAAAATTTTACTAATAAACAAGATCTAGATATCAATATAGAAAAATTATTTCTATAAAATCACATTTATTATTATTTTTATTATTATTTATTTAACTTAATACTTCCCCAATAAAACAAGACTGTAGTTTATTGAAATATTTGTGCATGCATAAAAAAATGATCTAAGATTACATACAATAATAAAATCAACCAAGTTTTGTCTTAGAATGCAATAATAACTAATACCTACCTATTTCTTCTTATACCTAAATTATTGTTCCTTTTCTACGTGTCAATCAAAAAATATCTACAAATTGTGTATTGTGTAATGAACCTCTTTTGGAATTGGTTCAACAACATGTTTGCGTTTTTGATATTTGTTTCTACATCCTGAATGCCAATCAATATAAAAAATGTTCTAAATCCAGTTCTAGAAATCGTAGAGGGTTTTGGAATAGGTCATTGTAAAGAAGATTTTATGGACTTTAATTAAAAAATAATAATTTCAAAATGTTCAGATAGCATTTTTTTAAAAGTCTTGAAAATAATTTATATGATTTTCACATCATAAAAGGTTTCAAAGTGGGACCATAATAGGATCAACATTTAAATACACCTTATAATATAGATTATAGAACACTAATAGGTACAAATGCAACAGAAAACAAAAACAAATTCTAAAATTTAGTGGAAAGTTTGATCAACTATATTGTTTATCAAGCTAAATTAAAATATAATTTAAAAATATTTAATAATATTAATTGAATGATTTAAATAAGTAAATATTTTTAATTTTTATAAAAGATATGAAGAAGTCAAAAATGAGATGTCAATTTTGAACTAAATAGGGAAATAGGGAAACTGAACATGAAGCCAAATAAAAGTTGGTAAAAACAAATTCGAATAAGAAATTCATGAAAAAATATCTTCAAAAAAGTTCGCTTTAACAGCACAAGTAAATTTGAGTAAACGTTTATTTTAATTTTATTTTTTAGTTTACTTTAATAACTTTAATCTTTAACTCTGTTTTCGGTTTGAACGGAATTATTTATTGAGATTTTGGTGTCAGTTACTCCCAAGTTAACGTTTTAAACACTTGATTCATGTGAACGTTGCTGTTTTTGAAATAAATTTGCATAGTTTTGTAGAAAAGTAAGAAATTAAATGAGCTAAAAGAAATTCATGTCAGAAACAACGCTTTGAAAACAATGCAATATAATTATTTGAACACTGTATTTTGAATTCGTAAATTACAAGCATACTCAAAAGTAATCAAAAGCAATCTAATCTCTTTTCTCCATTTGCAATTCTGTGAGTTCACGGACTTACACGATTACACTTACACTTACGAAATACAAATTTTGAAAAGTGGATCGTGCTGCAACTGGTTCGCGCTATTGTTGTTTAATCAGATTACTACAGTTAGTCTTTGGGAATTTCGTTTACAAATTACTATCATAAGTATATCCTTTTTTAAAAAAAACCTAATTTTATTTTTTCTGTTTAATTTAAATTTCCTGTCGTATTTGACTCCGATTAAAACAATGCAAAAACTTCTGTCTTTCGATTGAATTCCCTTTCTCATGGCAGCCAACGATTAACAAACGAACATCAATTAAAAAACATAAAGAGACCTGTTTGTAAAACATGGCTGATGGCGGTTTAAGTAAATAGTTCCATAATTGTTTATATTGTTTGTATAACTGTTGAAACACCCTATTGTACTGTACGCCTATATTTCAAAGAAGCAATTACTTTTTCTGAAGGTTTGTCGATTCAGTATTGAAGTTCTGAAAGATTTACGTACATTTTCTAAAAAACGTGTAAATTTGTTGTCCTTAAAATTGATGCAGCTTTGGAGAATAAATAGTATATAGTATTAAAATATTTTAGTTATATATGTAATATGTCTTTTACACTCTGACATAAAATGTGGGACGGGACAATTTAACAACTGATGGAAGAAAACTAGAATTTCGCAATATTTTCTTTCAACGTTATTTGTTTCTTATCATATAAAAAGTATAAATAATATGAAAAAATGGGAATGAAGCTTTCGCTCTCCTATTTTATGTTCAATGTATGAATTCCCCTACTTCAGGCCAATCCGAGCAAACGTCCATGATACTTAACGAACATGTGCCAGGGGAAATTTCGTTCAATAATTGGGGAGATACAGTTGTTTGAGCTTTCTGTGATCCGCGAAGGGGAACTGTATCCCGTCAAAGTAAAAAAATCAAGTTGCTCGGAAATTACGCCGCGTCGATTTGTCCCGCGGGATTGCTTTGAATTGGCGCAATGAAAAGAAAAACGAGTCTCCTCTGTTCAGCTCGAACTGTAAATGGAAACAATAAAATATTTGTTTTAATTGATATTATTTGTTTTACGGCACAACTACTAAAAGAACTCGAACATTTTTGCTAGGAAAATTTTGTACTCAGCTACAGCTTTTGTCACTGGCTACATGAATTTTTTATATATTTTCTACAGTTTTTACAATTAACAAATGTTTTTTGGAGCATTTTTAAACTTTTTGAGAGTCCTCAAAGTGACGCAGTTTTTTCATAAGTGGACCAAAACGCCATATTAATATATGTATGTTTATAATTAAATTTTCAACTTTGTTACAAAGTTTTTACAGCATTCTTTTTTTCTTTGTATAGTAATTGTAATAATCGTCAGTTCGATTTGTTTAAATCCTTACCTATCGTTCTGGGTTCAAGAAAGACTTACGCAAAACTTTTACCAGTGTTTATTACAATTAATTGTGCTGAGCAACTAAATCATTGCTACTGCTCAATAATTTCCATAAATGCGTATTTTAAAGTTAACAATTTAATTATTTTGATAATTAACAATTTTTAACTGTTTAAAAATATATTCTTGCCACATCAAAAAACAATTAAGGAAACTTCAAATATTTTACAAAGTAAAAGAATTTATTTTCTGATAATAGAATTCTCAATTTCTTTATTTAATATTCTTGATTTTAATGTGCTCCAGGAAAACTTTTTGAGATCTAATAAACCGTATAATTACAATTTATAAAATACAATATGGCGATATAACGGGAACAATGTTCTTTTTGCTAATTTAAAAACTGAAAATTAAGTAAACAATCAACTTATATATCGTTTAGTATATATAATGCTGATATTTAAGAATTAGTCACGTTCAACAATCCCACACAGCACACTGTTTTTTTTATCATTACGTTAAGTCTAGTTTTTATAGATAATATTGTGTTGAACTAAAAAACAAATGGATAAAATTTGCGATTCTCAATTTCACCGAGTGTTTATGACAATATTTAGTAACAGAACTTTAAAAACTTACTCATGCTAAATAGAATTGCGTGATGGTTAAAGTTTTGAACACTAATTATAATAAAAAGTTGTTTTATCAATTATTATAAAATTAAGTTATTATTTTTGTTAAGAACAAGAATCATACAATTAAACACTAAATAAATCTATAAACTTAAAAAAACAAGATTGCAAGATGTTTTGTGAAATTCAAAAATAGACTCCTATTGGAATCATTTTTTAATAATTTTTTTAATAGTTGTATTTGTGGATTTATTACCTACAATAATTATTTATTTTTATTTAGTTTTGTTATTGTTATTGTTCAGCTTGTCTTAAACTTGTAAATAAATTTAAATATGACTTCAGTTGTTAATTGGTTGTCCAACAGTACATGTAAAAAGTAAACAACATTTGATTTTTGAATTATATTTATTTATGCTATCTGATCACCGAAAAAAACTACTGCTTATATCAATGGTGAATTTTTATCTACTCCAATTTCTTATAATACTTTTATTATTGTGACTTGAATGTAAACCATGATCTTTATATTACACTATATGCAAACAAAAATTGTATGTATTAAAATGAAAAAATGTTTGCAAAATACACATGAGTTTAATAAAGAAAGGATCATTGAAAATTCTTTAAAAAGTACTAATTACTTAAAGTCAAAAACATTTTCACAACTGAAATTTGAGAAACATTTTTCTCAACAATTTCTTTTTAAGCATTCGAAAGGGATAAACCTCATCCCTGCATCTCTTGGAAAAAGGACATCGTAAAAAACAATTTGGTGTAAATGTTTCGATCATAATAATCAATGCGTGTTCGTGTTTTCGCATTCGTTTGAATTTCTCGATATTTAGAACAGGTGCTATAAAAATTTAAGGAGCGCCATGAAAAACGACGAATCCGTTTACCACCGTTTTCTTGTCATAAATATGTAATGAAGCTGCGGAGAGTTGCTGCTGCCTAAGAGACTGTCACTGCAGCAATTTGTTCTCATGTTGAATTAAGGCACTCCTCGGCACGAAACTGTAATTGAATCCGCATATTTTTTGAGGGTTCTGTCAAAAATGTATTCTTTTAAGGTTTTTTTATTAAAAAAAAACAAAAAAAAAACATTGAATTATTAACTTGACATTATTCCGTTCGGACAGTGCTGAGGCTAATGACCACCGCCATGGATTACCACAAGGAACCATTGGGAGCAGAAATTTGTCCTTACGAAATACGTGCAGTCGTCCACTATTGATGAAAGCAATCACCCGCGAAGTGGTGTCGCGTCCCCTCGTTTGTTAATATTCGTTGGAGCATGGTGAGGGGGATATCGAAGTGGCTGATTCATAGGGTGGCTGGTCACTTTACGGTCATTATTTGCGCTGTGGGAACCCGGAACATAGTATTCACATAATGGGGAATACCTTGTTGTGGACACGCGATCCACTTAAGAAAGGGAACGTCAACAAACCACAAAATTTATAACGGTCAGTAGTGTTCGACTTGTTGCGTAAAATCACTTCACAGCGATAATTGCACCGAACCGAAGATAAAACGTAATTGGATGATAATTACGTTGTAATTAGCAACATTGATAAATAGAAAGGAAATAAGTTTCGGAAGCAGTCAGCTTGGAATATTTTCGAGTTTGAAAAGTTAAATACACAATTTTATGAATTTCTTATGAAGGGGAAATTCAAGCAAACTGTTTTGTCGCGTGTGGGAGGTATGAACTTTGGTATTTGACTGCTAAAAGTGATTTGAACTTTCCAAGGATTCATTTGAGTTGTTTGAACATCCGTAAATCAACAAATTTGTTTTATAAATGCTAAATATCTTAAGAAGACTATAAACTCTTTTATGAATAATTAACAGAAACACCAATAAAAAATCAAAATCCAAGAAAATATAAAAAGAAAACATTCTTCTGTAAAACAAATAATAAAAATAGCGAAATTCCAGTTATTTTTTATTGATTTCTCGCACATGGACGTGTCGCTTCTTCTTTGCTCTTCTTCCTTGTTGGCAATAAATTCCGCAGGGTCTTAAATCAACTCCAATATAAAAGAAGCATAGTTTCCCAACAACTTCAGTAAATTAACATTTCGAAATTGAATTGCAGGAAGCCAGCTGCGCACACAGTTCCTGTCGTCAAGTGCCTCCAGAAATTACTATATAAAACAAAAAAAAAACTCTCAGTAATTAATCGCTGTTTAGTGAACTTTCAAATGCGACGATATTCATACATAAATGTGACATTAACTCCACACCCACCCTCCAGCAACCTAATGGAATGTTGACACATATTCCTCACCCTGAAGAATTTCAATAAATTTTATTTGATCAATTAAAGCAAACAAAACGTTGAAATTAGATCAAATTTTGATTGAAAGTTGTTCAAAGCATTCGGAAAAGCCTTTGACCTAGTTTTGGTACGTGCCTAGCGAAGAAAGTTCCGGGACGACATATTGACTGCAAAAAAGGGTTGTTTTAGCCTAGTCCATGGATTCGGAAGGAGGTCAATAAACTTTATTCTGATAATATCTTAAAATTTTTGTCATTGTTGTAAACACTTCACAATTTATATTAATGGCAAAGTCTCCGGCAACATAGTCTTATCTATATATACACATTGAAATTCGCGCCCCTCAAACCGGGTGAACAGCATTAAGGGAAGGAGAGGGGGGCTAAGTAATGCGGAAACGCTGAAACTTTTTCAAAGTCGGCAAACTTTGAATTAAAACTTTCGCTTTATGTACTCGGGCGAAGTTTCCATCACAAATCAAACTTTCAACAACTTCGCAACTGCGCGCGCACACTGTCATTATTCCCATTGTTTTTTCGGTAGAAGTTAGATGCCTTTTCGTCCTTAGTTATCTATGAATTCTTGTTGTGGGACAGTTCCTTCAGTGAACGGGATAATATACATTTTGTTACCGGCAGTAGTACGTGGGCAAGGGATGAACGCCTCGAATGACATATACGACCGTTAAAAGTTTCACTTTTGAACTTGAATTTGCATGTGAAATTGTGCAATGGTGTGTGTGAAAATGGCTACAACTAATGTGTAAAATCAATTGCTTTCTATTCTGAACTATATGAAAAAAAGCAAAGAAATAAAATAGTAGAAGCTGGTCAGTAGAATGATCAAAGCTTGGAGAGAGCTTTGAAGTCTTTTTGAGTGCGCATGCGAGCCAGAATCACTGACAAGTGAACTCTTAACTTTCAAAGTAACTTTGTTACTTATATATGATTCATTCCGGTGATTTGTGACAACAGTAACTTTAGTTAAAATAGAGAAAATACATACAAATGGTTCGGTTGGTTTTCGTTATTTTTAATAATTTTATGGCATAACAGTGAGAAGTCCTTTTGCTAAATTATTTTGCGAGACTCCATTGAACGGGGCACTGCAGCTTACGTTGCTTGATGTCAGTTGTTCTCTGTTGAATTGGGGCACATCTTTCCTGTGGAGATGTTTTTAAAAAAAATTACATTCATAACTAATAAATATATAAAAAGCTTGCTCGAAATTTTTGTTTAATCGATAGTAAGTTTCTTTTGGAAAGTTTTAAAAGTTGAACAGGCTAAAATTGAAAAATAAACTGCAAGGATTACATAAAAAACTGGTATCACTTCTTGGTACATAGACTAGACATCATAAGTTTTAGTCTCCACTTCCATTTAAAAAGTTTATGAGTAGAAGCGAATACTTTACTATCTGTTGGTAGAAGTTTTACTTAAATAACTGCAGAACAATTTCATGGATTCTCTGAAAAAAGGAATAACGAAAATAGTACGCTTGAAAACATCCAATAAAAAATGCGAAAGTTTAATTTAAAAATTTCCTAATGTAAAGAGTATAAGGATGAAATTAGTGTAAGTCTCCAGTTTTGAAGTGTTAAATTATCGAAAGCATTTTACTCGAAATTTAGCAGTGAAAAGGCACGACTGCAGTCGATTGCAATATTACTGTCAATATTATTTGTGGTTGGCTTAGACGGAAAGAGTTATAGTTATAAGAATAAACCAGAAGTTAAATTTTTTGTATTCGATATACCAACACTCTTACTATTGCTTATTTCTGCGCTTTTATTTGCATTGATTTACAAAAAAAATCTTAGTTAATTATTATTCATATTGTATAAATTATATCTATTAACAGTTTGGATGCCAATAAAAGAAATTGAAGGTCCTTAGTCCAGTAAAAAACTGACATTCCATAGCGAAATAAGAACAACACAAAGCTGCTCTATTTAACATTGCAGTGTAATAGGCGTAAATGAAATGGAAAAGTATTCGAACATTAACAATATGATCCAATCACTTTTGGTTAATAAACAATATTGATTTGGACTTAACGAGTTACTTGGAATTAGTTTACAACTGTTTGAGCTCTCAAAGGAAATTTTACAAAAATGCATTGTAAGTTGTAAAAGTTTTAAAGAATCCAAAAGTATTGATGGAATTGAATATTTTACCGAATGCAAAAATCAATATTTATAATGATTGTAAGTTTTTAAAAAACACAACAAACACATAACAATAGAAATGCTGTTTACATAAAACAATAACAATTACAGTTAGTTTTTGTTGATTTTCTAGTACTTAAATACTTAACGTTTATTTGTTACAAGAATTCATTGAAAGTTGTTCTCACCATCAGAACTCTTCAACTCCAACTACAAGCGCCGCCGTATTTAAATTCTGGGAATTGTAATAAAAAATACAAATCATTGTAAATTGCCTTTATTTATTTAAGACACCCTTAAGGATCTTACCTCAATCTGATAAAGTCCGAATAGCTAACCTGACATCAGGCCGTAATCCGTTTCATTTGAAAATTGTCAATTTCCTTTAAGTAGTGGAATTTGGAGGGGTGCAAACGTCTCCTTTAGTTACAATCAATGCACACCCTTGCTATTGCGCGCGGCCCAAGAGGCGTAAAATTATGCAGATTAATTTCACGCCTTTTAGGCTGAGGCAAATAAAAGCTCTTGTCAAGTTCAAAAGGACTTTTTATCGCGATGAAAAAAGCACTCAGTTCGCCTGTTGACGACGTGTGAGCCTTTTATCACTTTATTTAGACCCTTTATGATTATAGCGCGATAAAATAATTCTTCTAAGATGGCTATTCATAAAAAAAAAAATAAATCTTGGGGGGGACACACCCCTCAAGCCTTGGCCTGATTTCCTTAATTACTGCGATGGTAAAGGATAAGCAGTCCTCAAATCATAACACTTACATTGGGAATTAAATAGACAAAAACAAGAATAATATTCGGAGATAAAGGGATTTGAAAAATGTGGAAAACGTCTGTACTTGATTATTTCGTATAGCAATTTATTTTTATAGTTACTCAATCATGGAGTTGGATAAAAAATAAACCCAACCAAATTGAAATCATTGATCGATATAAAACAAATCAAACATGTTAATATCCAGTGCAAACGTATTTGCAAACACACCGTTAATTGGATAAAGTGAAATTTGTTTGCCAGAGCCTATTCAGAATTGTGTGCATATAACTCATAAAAAATTAGATTTATGCAAAACAGAAAATCGCTCCCCCGTCGACAGGGGGTGCCTGTCCAATAAAGACAATCACCGGAGGAAGATGGAATTCAAAACACAGTTAATAACTCACTTATAGGCTTATCTCACTTCGGATCAGATAATTTGTGCAAAAAAGCCGAACATATTCAAAAGGGCATCCGGGAGCAGGTCGCAGTGCCGCATTTTTAAAATTCTTTTTTTGTGAGTGGAGACCTGGGCGGTGTGCCTCCCCACATCCACCGCAATTTCACGCATACGTGACAAAATTCAATTTGATGCCAGCCCCAATTTATGAACCGGGAAAGCTTATTTGGCTACGGAAATTTTATTAAATCTGTCAGGTTGCTGCCGGTTAGAGGGATTTGGAAAGGACTTCACCGAATGGGGATTCAAATGGGATCAGCAGCACACTTGACACGGAATTTCTGCAACTGTGAAAATCATTTCATTTTGATTTCCTTTCATACATATATTATATTTTCGCGACCGCCTAAGTTAGACTAGAACGATGGGAGAGGGGAGACAGAGGCAGGAGTGGTGAAGGCAATTAGCGAGCAATCATGCATCGGTGTCCAATTCCCCAGAGGTTCATACCTGTGGGTAGTTTTAATTAGTGTCAATGACGTTTGCGGGCACTACTCAAACCGCCTCCAACACCAGTTTACGTTGCACATCCCCCTACCCTTCACCCACACCACACATTTCGCCAACCTTACCGAGGTTGGCCGGGTATCGCAACTGGATGAAGCTGACTTTGAAAGTGAGCCCATTACTAATTCATTTGACCAGAAATTAACTTATTGTTCGCTGTAAGCTTTGAATGACCAATCGAAAAATCAAATCCCATCTAGAGTACGATTGAATTCCACTTTTATTGACTTAATTAATCGAAATTTTCCGCCTCAATATTTTTCATTCAGGGAAACTGAAAGTTCCAGCCTCGAATTAGTACACTTGATTGGACATGAACTTTTCACAGGAGGTAAATGAAAGCAAAAGACAAAACAACTCCGGCGATTTTCATTAGTGTTGCTTTCATCGATTTTTATTGTTTTCTTCGAAAAACTCAAATCATCAGTGAATATTTTTAATTGCCTTTCGCACCACGCCTTGAGAACAATAATTCAATATGGGAAAATACTATTGAACATGGTCATTTTGGTTGTTTGTATATTTTGTAATTGCAAATTGTGGTATGTTTATAAGAATTTTGTCATTCGCTGTTAATGGAGCCTTTTGGAGGCTTTTTAAAAATGGCATCAATTTTAAATTATGAAAGTTGGTTTTAATGTGGTTTTGAAATTATGAACAGGAATTTATCAGAACTAATTTTATAGTTGTTATTTATCACTATTCACTTTCTGGGACAGATACTATCGTCCTTTTCTCTGTTATATCCTTAAAACAGTAAGTTTTAACTAACAACATTAATATTTTAAGAATTGTGTAAAAAATTTATTTTAAAAAAAATATTCGTAGCAAATAGTCAAAGCGTATTAGTTGAAAATATTGAGATTATTTAGATTTTGTTTATACTCTCCATAACATTTAGAAATTCATATAATGAAACCTGGAATTAATATAAAATTAACACTAAATGTAATGTGTATAGAATTCTAGTGACAAACGCAGAATGAACTCGTATAAAATTATTTCCAAACGACACTTCATTTTCTTTACCATCTAAGTCTCTATTTACATTGTTTTTTTTTTTATTTTTGAGTTGTGAATTTATGGATTAGGTAATACGTTTAAAAAAAACCGCAGTACTGACTGCGTCATTAAAATTCACCTGAATTCTCAAAAAACAATTCAAAATGGAACTTGAGTTCAAAATGAGTGAATTTTGGTTGCATGGAATTTTAACACAATAAATTTAACCTGTAAATGAAATTCTAGCCGTGTTTAGCATGTTTTGAATAAGGAAATGTTCATAATTTGGAAAATTTCTGTATTTGATAACAAATTCGAAATGCCAAAGTAACTGTCTGATATGTTTCAGTTATGTTGTTGTTAAGTATGTTGGAATTCAAACTGACAGGAACATATGTTGATAAATTGCTAATGGAGTTCTATTGTTGAAATCAATTTTATTTCTTTGCAAACCTCACTTGAAGGTGTTGCAATATTTTTAGCAATTTCCCCCAAAACATAAATTTCAATTTTCCCGTCGTGTGGGCGGTTTCCGATGTCACTCCAAAAATTTTCAAAATTCTATGAAGGTCAATTTCAATATTTGAACCAAATTTGACTTTCGATTTCTCTTCCAATAACTCGTCAACGATATGGAAGTATGGAAATGAGTTTTTCTATCCACATCGTTGAATAATACAGGACCTTAGAACTAACTTACCGGAAAGTTATATGGATTTCAGTCATAAACAATTTGAACGGTAGCCAAATATACACATCCCTCACCGTGGCCATCAATTGCCCAAATATTTCCGATACTTGCAAAGTAAACAAGACGCCAAGCCACGCCAAGAATGAATGAATCGCATACCCTGGGCCCTTGCTCTTTTTACCCTGCGGCCATACGGAACGGATGCCGAAGATGAGTGGTCCAGGGGGGTAACCGACTGGCGTTTGGCAACATGAATATAGATGGCTCCTTTGAATCGACGTGATTGATTCTTATGGAGAATTTATGGCAACTTTATTTGAGTTTTGTGGGCATACATCGGGCGATATAAGTTGGGATACTTCTTGGAGCCACCAAGAAATTGAATTTGCATATATTCACTATATAAAGGAGATGTAAAGTTGCTTCAAAGCATATCTGCGGATCCTGTTAGAAGCGAAATGTGCGTTGACTGGATTTACATAAAAATCAATTCAAAACGGAAAAAATAACTTCGAAGTTGGACATAGTCCATTGAGTTTGTCCTGCTTCTTATTGAAGGATATTCAGATAAAAATTTTCTCGCTGTGAATACTGGTGATTTACTGCCAACCGTATTGAGTTAACATATAATTCAGTTCAGGGTAGAGGGCCAGAGGGGATGAGCTGTGTAACACATTTCTTAAAAACATTTCAAAATAATAAATCATTCGTGCATGCTGTCGAGGCAAATCGCACTCCTCTCGTCTATGTACCAACTCTCGTATATGCCGCAGACACTGAGCAATTAAAATAATTGAATAATCTTTATATACAGCTGAACATTGATATAACAATCTACATAGCAAAAACCGCAAACATAAAGAAGTGAACTACCTTAAGCCACATTCTGTCGCAAAGGACCACCATTCACCTCAAATTCGGATTAATTTAGCAACCTGCACCCTTCTTCCCAATGAAATGTTTTTGTGTATCCCGCCGTGACGTTAAACCACTTCGGCGAAAAGTCAGTTGGAAGCCGACAAAAACAAGACAGTGAAGCTGGCGGCTACCAAGGACGAGGGAATGCTAATGTTCCTTGAGAAATTTGCATGGTGTCAGAGAAAGCTGCTACTTCTGCTGTTGTTTCCCGCACACCATTATAATGGCGAGTCTTAAATGTGATTTACGTTTAAATCAAATCCTGAATCTTTTGTTTTGTTACTCTAAAAGATTTCCTCATTTCGGTATAAAATTTTTTGTTTTCGTGAAAATCTCATTTTCATTACAAACAATTCGGCTTTCTTTGCATAGGAATCTCAAGTTCGCTAATGTGGCGCTCAATTTGCTGCGCTCGCAAATGAAAATCAATTCACAAATGATTGAAAACACTTAGAGCAAAAATGAAGGATCCAGTGCAATTAAAATTTAGTTGAAAGGACCACATCTAAACATATTCCTAAATTCATTTTAATTCGTAAAGTGTTGAGGCACCAAACAAATATTGGCTCAGAACGAGGAAAAAAGAAAACGTAAAAGTAATTGGATCGGTTGTCAATTTTAATGAATTTTCTCCGGTTTCGAAAAGAAATTACAAAATCGCAGTGAATTTTCCGTCAGTTTTACGAGCAACGTCGCGACGTATGTCATTCATCCTAAATGTGGGAAATATGTGTGCTACTGGCTTCCTTATTAACAATCCGCGGGGTAAATGCGCCAACTGTATGTGCTCCTGTCAACCGAGAACAGATACCGTCGTGATCCTGAAGGTACCTGCGTTCCTATAAAATACCTAATTATGTTAATAACCGAAAATGTAATCTTGGAGTTCATCGCTGGGAGCATCCTCAGACATGTGTACGACAGAAAACGAGATTCCCAGGCCATCCCCGCACCAACCCTTATTAGGTGGGTTGTAAAATGTCTACTTTTGCATACGTAAATTGATGCGGTATATACTAATGCAAATAGGGTACACTCAGGTACAGCCATTACCAAGTCTAAAAACGGGAATTAAATTTGAAAATTGGACCCTTAAAGGGGATTAAGACGTCGTGGTGCAATTACAGATGTATATCGCAGTCGCTTTGGAATATTTTAAATCAATTCGGTCATTGCATTGTTTGCAGATGGCTGTGGGGCTGATGTTGCGTTTTGATGTGGGATTAATTATTGCACTGAAGTTAATTAATGTTTGGCCATTTTGCAGCCAAAAAAAAAATTTAATATGAATATGATTTTTAACTAGTACGGAAGTATAATTGGTTTATGTCAATTATCAAATAACCTAGATGTGGAACGACACAGATTTAAAACACTGCAGAAGCAATTTTTGTCAAGAAATCGTTTAAAAAACAAAAATAGTTTTCACATCGTAAAAAGAAAAATTCCTTCTAAATCATTCAAAATGCATGTAAAAGCGGACAGTTTTCGGTATCTGGAAAATTTCAAGACCGTGTAAAAAATTGTCGTGCAAAAAGTTGATTATAATAAACGAGAAAAGTTAATATGTGAATATTCAGTAGACAAAATCAACATTTTTGTATAAAAACCATTCAGGCTTATATGGTAACACCAAGAAAAGTTGCCCGATTTAGCTCATCTTCCAACTTGACCTTACCATTTTAATGAAGTATTTTTGTATCAAATTTCAGTTCTCTAAACATCGTTCTCTAGTTATCGTCTATGACCAGATGGACAGACGAAGAGAGGGACAGACGGACATACACAGTGTGTTTTTTAAATAACCGGACTTTTAATTTAAATCATGGAACACATAGCGCCATATATGAAACGTTAGCAGCGTTAGAAAGGTACATGTTTCTACTTTCGAACACATCTATGATCATGCTCATCGGTTAACAGGTTACAAAATTACACATGTTTTAATGACAGTAGTTTTTGTGGTTGTGTCGTAAAAACATAATGGAACAAAATGCAAATATTAAACTTTGTTTTAAACTCCGTAAAAATTTCCTGAAACTTACGAATTGTTAAAAAAAAAGTTTATGGTGATGATTTTATAAGTCGTACTCAAGTTCACATTTGGTTTACACGATTTTCAAATGACCGTTGCAATTTAAATGATGATCCACTACCTTGACAACCAGAAGCATCAAATCGTGCTGAATTAGTAGAAAAAGTACGTGAAATAATCGCTATCAATTCATTCACTGCGAGAATGCTGGCAGAAGAATTAAATTCATCTAAAAGTATAATGTACACAATATCAACTCAAGATTTGGATAAAAGAAAGGTCTGAGAACGTTTTGTTCCACATCAGTGAAATGAAAATCAAAAAGTCGCTCGTGTAGAGCATTGCAAAGACATCATTTCTACAGCTGAAAACGATCCAGATTTTCTTGATTCTATCATAGCTGGTGATGAAACATGGTGGTTCAAACTGGTGCTGAAAACTGCAATGAAAGGAGCTTTTTACGATGACGTTTCAGCCATTCAAACAGCCGTGACACAGGTGTTAAAGAACATCCTAAAAACCGAGTTTAAAAAGTATTCGGATAAATTGGTTGATCGATCCAAACGTTGTATTGAGTTAAATGGATCCTATTTTGAATAAATATTAGCTTTGAAACATAATACCATGCTTGTTTTATTCTATAACTAAAAAGTCCGGTTATTTAAAAAACACACTGTGTACATAAAACGGTTTCTTTCCAATTCGCAAATAAACATGTAGTTCTGTTATTCCTGTCACCATTATTTCCTGACGTTGCAAATGTTCGCTCAAAACTAATAATATACCCTACATCTATGGTATAAAAATACTGCAAGCATGTGGGAAAGAAATTTCTATACTCCAAGTACAGCCACATGAACCCTTCGCTGATCTAAAAATAAACAAATAAACATTTAAAAAGTCTTGCTTCTTTCATAAAACTAAAATAAAAAAAACCTTTGGAATTGTATCTATGCGAAAAAAATGCACTATGAAAATTATACTTTCTTCGTGTTTTATAAATTATCAAACATGAACTACAACATTTTGGGATAATGTTTTGCAACAAAGAGAGTCCTTGAACCATAAAGTTTTACTATATACATTAGAAACCGTTATCTTTAAACCCCAGAAAATTTCTTATACGATTCCATAAGTTGTTTATGCTCGACGAGGCCTTCTTCGGTGGCGCCGCATTAGACATGACATTTAATTTACTTATCCCTTTTGCCGGATGCAATCCGTCCCCAAAGCGTAGAAATTAGTCCACAAAGGCTTGGAAACCGCATTAAAAATTTATTTAGCTTCTAATTAGCGTCGTTTCATGTCGAGAGAGCCCCAACACCCATTTGCTGTTGGCGAAATTCATTTAAACTTTGGTGTTATAGGCTAAAGAACAACATGGAGATGGCTATTTTCTTAACCCTTCCTAGGTAATTTTGTTTGTAAGTACCAACGCCTCTGAAAATGTTATTATTACTTTGCTTATGGCTATTTGCAAGTTTTTAATAAAGGCTACTCGTAGTTAAGCGGAATGGGTAAGGCCAGTTTGTAAAAAAAACAACAAATATAAAAGAGCAAAAAAATCCCGAAGGAAGCAGAAAAAAAATTTGAAGAAAGGCTTTAACGAGGGTGAACACATCTGGCAATGGAGTTTTTCTGTGGGGATAACACAAAAACAATGATTTGAAATCTGTTCATTTTACATCAACTCCGTGTCGAATTTATCGCGCTCTAGAGGCGATTTTCATGGGCGGCAAAATCGCGCCAGGATTCAGCGAAATTTCTGCCTGACTGACTCGGCTAATCCTGCTGCAGTACACGAAAGGTATCTGGAGCCCTGAATGTAATTAACATGACCTCATCAAATCTGTGCTCCCGCAAGTCTTACAACCGGTGAAATTTCTCGGAAGCATCAATTTCCCGCACTTGCGAGAGACACTGGTGCAAATTCGACAGGGTTGAAAAGGGGGGCGGCCCAATTTTCGAGACCTCAACTTACGAGCGTGACAAGAAAATTTAAAGCTGTTAAGTCTTGGAATTCATCATCATTTATCATTCGTACGGCGAAAGCGAGATTTAGCGGTTCAGGGTGGGTGGGGGAGAGGGATCCTTTGACTTGGATAAAAAAAAAACATCATTTATATTGAAAACGCAGAAATTGCTCAATCACCTCCAAATGTGATCCTATCTACCAGGACCAAATTGATTGCCCAAATAAAAAATCTGTTGCGGCTCAAAAACAAAAGAAAAAAGTTTAAGCCGCAGATAAGGGCGCCTTATCAGGGTGCTTACGTTTATTTATAAGTATCTCCGGAGGGGGGAGGTTTGTGGAGGAGCATGAGTGATTTTATACTTTTCCCTCAAGGAAGTTGGTGATTGTAGCCGAGGACGCAGCACTTAAATATTTCATATCGCGCAAGATATAAATGATAGCGCTGCAGGCTCTTTTCCTAACACGAAAGTCCCATCTAGAGTCAGAGCCACCCTTGCGGGTGCTTTTAATGATAAAATGTTAATTTCATCGTTGGCGTGGGACTGATGCTTTCGAGGCATTTGAAATGGGTACCATGCTCATCTTTACTTCCTTTTATCCATTTTATCCAATTTTAAATATCGACCGAGTTTAACCCTTATGTTTGACAACCCTTCACAGTATCTGTCTATCCGTTTATCTGTGTATCCGTCAAAGACAGAGGGATGTTTGATGACGTTCGCTTTCTTGGGTTGAAATCTTTCCGACTGTTTGCATTTAGGGTTAATAAATAGCAAAGAGTTGACTGAATGGGGGTATTTGTCAGATATACACACCCGCGCTCCAGCAGCCATCACTGCTGGCAAAGATATGGTCCCGCTTCAGCTTTGAGCAGAACAGCCCTGATTTTGTTTCTCTTTAGTTTAATTAAATTATCTTGCATAGAGTTAAACTTTCCAGTGATTCTCCGTGGTAGAATGCCTAACTTGCTCCAGGCATATTTGGTCTTCGGATACAAAAGATACTGGTCCTTTCTGAAGATAGCAAGTGAGCAAAAGTGCAATGATTCTGAAATGCCCCAACTGCAAGTGATCCGCACAAAAATTCCACAATTTTTAGCTCCCACAGACATTCGCCCTGGATTTACTGAACTTGAAAAAATCACAAGGAAATATGATTATTTTCAATTGAAAATTTTCTTAAATAGATAGTAGACATAAATCTTCCTGTTAAATAAAAAATTTCTTAGCACCTTTGATTTGTTTAAAATTTGCAATGCATTCTAAACAAAAACATAAAAATAGTTTTGTAACAACATAAACAAAAGAACACTTCCCAGAAGTGAACAACTGCACTTGTTCATTAATTGTTATTAAAACTTGCTGAAAATCTAATTAGCCTGCCAAAATATCAATATTGTGGTATGTGTTTCAATTCTTCTTGTATCCTTGGAAATTGTCCTTTGTGGCATCCGAACAATTGCAGCCAAAGTGCTAATTAGCATCACAGCGATTCAATAGAAATTTTCTGGGAAGAAAATTTGCGGACAAATTTTGTACAACATTTTACATTTCGTTACTTACATTTAATTAATATTGTGGGTTGTATTTTGTGCTGATTTAATGATATTCCCAGTGCTTAGTGAATGCGAATGTTTGTTACTTGGAAATAAATTCTGTGTTTAGTATTTTTTGTTTTTACTTTTCAATAAGAGACAGCTGTTTTAAAACATGCATATTAAAATCTGCTTTGGCACTGTCTACTTCAATAAACTAAAGCTAAAATTTAAAATTATTCAAAAGAACAGTTAATTGAAATATTGTTATAAAAATATTCAAATGCTTTTCAATTCTGAGGGAACTTATTTTATAATTCCAGTTGCAATTGGCCATTTCCAAACATTTCCCACAATCTGCATTCACAGGACACCCCAAAAATTCTGCTCACTTCTGTACATGTGTCCTCTAACGAAGGCATCCTCCGAATTTGCAGCAGACAGTTTGTTTGAATACAAATGTTTGAATTTGCATAAATAATGACAAAATTTTATAATTTTTCTCTCTTAAAAGGAACGTCAGATGGCAAATTAAGATGCCCATCTGAGACGTTGTCTCCCCCCAGGAAAGGAAGGACTCCAGTGTTTGAGTGCACGGGTATGTCCTCAAGTCTCGCATCCTTCTAAATCTCCCAAGTCCCAGCTTACTTATTTGCATGTCTAAAAATATGCAGCAACAGCAGCAGCAGCATCGTCCCAATTAAAATACAAGGACACCATCGACTTGAGGTGTTATCCAAGTTATGTTTCCCCACATATTTAGCTCACATCCACAGCCATACCGAAATAACCGAAAGTCTGAGCTCGAATCATGATCAGAAAATCATTAACTCCAAAGATTTAAGGGAAATCCCTTCGTCCCACAGGCCATGGGATGTCCTGGCTATAAAATTGGTGAATTCTCTTCGTTTTGCTTTTACTTCTATTGTAAAAGGCGAGGAAAACCTCAGAGCCTTCAAGAAATTTCGATTTGTCTCCCAAACAATTTTCTCCGAATGGTTGGGGTGGTATGTTGATGATAATAAATGAAACCCCTTAATGCTGAGTGAAGTTCGGCCGGCTTGAATTTAAAGCAGATACGAGAGCATAATTAGTCTGGAGTTGATTGATTACGAAGTAATTTTAATTACACGGCCGCTACTGAAATACCCGGGTGGACATTACTGCTGGCACACCCTCAACATTATTGCCAATCAATACTTAAAGAAATTAAAATTAAGAAAGGGTGCTTCCGCTTGCATTCGACGAGATCCTTTCAATGTTTCGGAAAAATATTCAACTTCTTCTTAATTTCCCATATTTTATTATTGAAACAGTTTTATAATAAAAAATATTTAATTAGAAACTACAAATTAAAGTTAAGTAAAAGTTAATTCTGTTGTTCAACTTTAGCATGGTTAAAATATTGGAATGATTTATAAAACGTGATTGAGTTTTTTTTAACATATGTTAAGTAGTTTATGTATTAACTAGAAATTAATTTAAATTTTTGAAATTGAATTTGAAATTGTAAAAGTTTAATAAATTAGAATTAATTAAAATTGGTTCGAACAAATCATGAAATATCCTAAATGAAGAACGCAGATAGAAACGTAAATTCAACTTTGGTTTTTACATCGAGACAACATTACTTGAAAATTCCCATAAAAAAACTGCGAAAAAATTTATTGCATTAGGCATTAAAAAGCAAAGGTTTTTTGAATATGTATAATTACAATATCATATAAAACAAGGCAATATATATTTATTTTAATATGGAAAGATTTCATTGGTAATTTATAGTAGAGGAGGAACGCCGGCCGGTCCGGTTGTACGGGGAGGTTGTTTTTGCTTCCTATATTTTCTTCAAGTGATTACACGGAGAACTCTCGCTTTCTGCGGTAATTCCAATAAAGAAGGACGTCAGTGTAGTTTGCATTACCTTGTTTTTTGGTCAAGCAGAAGAATCATTTTGAGGTTGTATTGACCCTCGGGTTAAAATATCCTATATGTCAAAGTTTTTGTTAGCTTTCTTATTAGATTCCATTGCGTTGATCATTGCTGTTTAATTTCACCAAAATCGAATAGAGAACGATAAAAGAAACAAAAGAATAACAAGAAAATCAGAATAATAGAGATGTGTTTTTTTCACCATGGCAAATGTTTAAAAAACACTGCAAATTTTACACAACGGTTTATTATTTCCAAAAAATGTGACATTTTTCAAGTCACGGCTAGATGGCAGTAGTGATCATGTGAAATGATTTCACGTTTTTTGATCCACCAACAAATGGAATAATTTATGGAGATTAAAAATTTCAAAATTCTATTACTCAAAAACCAATTGATATAAATCCATACAATAAAATGTGTTCTATTGAGTAATATTAGAGCATTGTATATTCCGAGTTTTATGAAAAAAGCTTGAACGGTTTCGGAAATATGATTTTTTCAATATTTGGTTCCTCAATTTCCCCCCCTCAAAATACGTCGATCGGACCCACGAGGTGTTAGGACCGTTGTCAGATGTCACTTGATTTTTGAACCAAATTTAATTAATTTATCTCCAGTAGTTTCCGAAAAAAAGCCTGGACGGCGGACGGCGGACGGGGGACAGCGGACGGACGGATTTTTTTTTATTCGTTTTTTGAAATCTACATATCTCAAAACGTAAACTGACAAAATTTCAGGGGGGGTTATAATTTTTTTTTTCGTGTTCGATTACATAGGTTTATTATTGAAAATAATAAACCAAAACAATCTGGGTGATTTGCTTGTTTATTTTGTACGTTTGTAGTATCACCGAGACTAAAGCACTTGTTATCAAGGAAGGGGTGCTATCGAGAGTCTTGCTATCGAGGTTCTATTGTATTTATTTATTTCTTTATTTATTTATTACCAAGCTTTCTACAAACTAAACAATAATAATAACAAAACTTGACAAGTAAATAAATAAAGGATGCAAAATGGCTTTTAATACATAGATATATTTATGAAGAAAACCAACATTCATATATAAATAAAATAATAATATAAATGTTTCAATCTTATATGGAAACACTAAGAAGTTGTTGCCTGATGTGGTTCATCTATGAATTTAAATTTAAAACGGAGTATCATTGTACCAAATATCAAATGTTCTCAAGCTATGGTCTAGTCAAGTATCAAATATTCACTACCATTAATGATTACAGAATCAAACATAAACAATTATATTACACTTATATTATAATTTTTTTAATCTTTTGTTCCTTTCATGAAGTGTAAATTGAAACCCAAGTTCAATAATCAATGTTCCTTTTCCAATTACATTGAATTATTCAAACCCATTTTTTTAATGTCCTCGAAGAATCCTGGAGCTTCCCCAAAGGGTGATCGTTGTAATTTAGCCAAATTTGTATATTTCGCATACATTCCGTAAAATTATCGACATATTTAGACAACGAAGACATCCCTATTTTCCGATAGTAACATGGCTCACTAAACTCCTGTGTTCAACAGCGGAATCCTTGTAGCACCCGGATTGGCCTACATGCCCGAAAAGTGCCTTCCATGTTTTTACTGCATCCCACTCGGAAACTTTTCCATGTGCTAATCTCATGGCTCAGACCAGGACGTGTTCTTAGCCAAAATCTCGTTTCTTGTGATTTCTCAGATAGTGGTTGGCCTCTCTATATTTACAAGTGGTGCCCATTGATGGGTTAAAGAGATTATTTCGCCTGATTGGGATTTTCGGTTATTTTCGGACGGATATGATTAACTTGTTGTGCATTTTAATGGAATTCGGTTAATATCTTTGGCAAGTACGGCCGGATAACATTATTCCCTGTGGGCATGGTTTGAATTATGATGAGGTAATTACCATTGACAGTATATCTGGGGAGGATAATGGTAATCTTTGCTCAGAGGGTAACCGTAAAGGCGAAATTGTTGAAAACCTTAAGACCTTAAGAAGTACCAGTAAAACGTGCGAGAATAGACCAGTATCCATATTAAAAATGGCGGGAGGTAAACTAACAAAAATCTACCAGGATTAACTGGTTAAAAGTGCAAAAACTAATTGGCATCCTCTAGTGCAGGACGTTTGAGGCGTATCAGCGATATTCATAAAAAATCAATTCATTGAATTCGTGAAAAAAGCTAAATAAAAAGATTGTCAAAAAATATCAAATCAATTATTTTTATAACAAATATCAAATTAGTAAATAAACAATTTTATTCGTTTACTTACTAAAAATATATTTTAATTGAACAGTTTTTTGAACGTCGATTTTTTTCAAAACAGGAAGTATAAAAATAAATGTATTATTTAATGTATTAAAATACTGTTGAGTTATTATAGATTTATATTCGACATTTTTCGATAAGGAAGAAAACATGTCAACTCCATTTAATAACTAAAACTTTCATTTTTTTTCATTTTCATTTACAAAATTGTAAATCGGTATTAATTTCAAGTAGCTGAACATTGTTTATTTTAACATTAATTACCTTTTTACTTGTTTCCTTTGACTAGAAAAATGCAAATTCAAAGAAAAAGTTGAAATCCAGCTTTCACACAACGTTCAACACGAATTTTTTCATTTACTGTAGGTTTGTATTTACTTTGTAATTCTACTTAAGTAACTTCAACTATTGTTGTACAACAAATAAGAAACATCTTGCAGTGCCTTAAGTAGATTTAAAAAACATTCGCCAAAACATCTTAAATGAAAGAATCTTGTCATAAATATTGATGCCATTGTCTTGCAGTTGTCCCTATTGAAGTGACCTAATTCCCTTTTGTTTGTGATTTTCTTTTCAATCTTCAATGAGGGTGAACGCTCCTTCTTCCACGACGTGTTGCCGTAATCCAATTAAAATGATAGAATAAGAAGCGACAAAAAAATCTCATTATAATGTTTTTCGCTGCTAAAGAGTATCCGCGTCCCTCCCCCATTGTCGACCTGTATTCCTTGAAAATAACTAGAGTCCTGGAAATAATGAGATTTTCAAATAAGTCTCCGGAAGATGCCAATTTAAATCCAGTGAACGGCAGCAAATGCTGGAAAAATATGTCGCTAAAGTTTGTTTTATTAACTTTGAAATGTAATAAAACCGTAATAGAAACATGCCTGATCTACACTTTGCTCCATAAGGGCAATATGTATTCCAGTGATAGGATCTTTGGCTCGTGGAAATAAAATGTAACTGCAAGAATTTCGATGCGACAAGTTTTTACGTTCATACATGAAAAAGTGCAAAATTACAGGATAACAAGCTCCAACTGACGGGGCGAAATTTTAATATTCACTTATATTAAGTGAAAGAACTCCAACACTTGCATTCGAGGATTTCATTAAATTCCAAGAAATAAGGAAACGGCTGAAAGAAAATGGAGAGAGATAGAAAAAAAAATACGCGTTTGCAGATTCATCTCGCAAGTGTGCTAATTTAGATGATTACACTAATTATCTAAATGAGTGCTGGGGAGACAAATGTTGCCAGCTATAATTCCTTCGTCCCTAATTTATGCTTATGATTAATGCAAACGGAAAAATACACAGACGACATGTCGTTGTAATGACATGAACCATAAAAAATAAATCTGAGATTAGCTCTACTTCGCTTTATTAGAAGATGCCATTTGCTTGGAAGTGGCGGTGGTGTTCGCCCCGATTTTTATGACAAGGCATCTAAACAGCGGGGTGGGTGGCAATTAAGAAGGTGTGCCAAAGAAATATTCTGAAATGCTATATAAATATATACATAAAATAATTCTTATTCGGACAGTAAAAAGTGCAAATTCGCTTTACCTATTCATAATCTATGTTTTTTAACTGTTACTTTGAACGATATTTTTTTTCGAAATTCATAATGATTTTAATTTCTATATTCAAAAAAATAATTCCTTGCTTATGAAACAAGTTATGTATGAAAAACAACCTTAACGAAAAATATTTGAATATCTTTTAGCAAATTATAATGTCGAAAATTCAAAGATTAAGCAAACTCAGATTAAATTCTCTAAATATTAAGAATTAAAAATTAAGAGTTTCGAAACATCGTTTTTTTCTAATTTCGAACTCTTTTTGTGAATTTCGAAACAGCGTCTTTTCGAATTTGTACGCGCTATTAAAATTTTACAAACAATATTAAGTACAACATAATATTTTTAGCCTTGTATAAATTTTTTAAATCAAAAATAAAATTGGGGTGAACTTTTGGAGACTCTGCTTTATTTTTTTTTATTTTGAGATAGCTTGTATCAACTTTTTTAAACCAAAATAATTTTAAAAATTTGTATTTAAATGTCATATTTTCTCCAAAAACTGAATTTTATTTACGGCATTTTTGAAGCTCATTGATATAATTTACTATTTGTAGCTTTCTCAATAATGTTCATTACCAAAATTAGTCAATTACAACCCTCAAACGTTCGAGCCTCATCGGTATCAAGTCAAGGATAACTATCAAGGATATTAACCAGTGACGAAAGGAGGCCAACAAGCGATTAAACTCTCCACAGTTTGCACCTAAAATATTCATTTACATAAGGAGAATGAATAAACGTGTTGCCGCAAAGTGTGAATTAATTACAAATTACCTGTAATTGGCAACAAGTTAGCGAATACTCTAACAACATTTGCGTAAGGCATTCGCAGATAGCAGAAACAGAAACGCTTAACATCATCCTGACATGTATCCGAGCGTGGGTGGAGCAAAATCAATTGAGCTCAACTGAATCGTGTAATTGCTTGCCGTTTTGGGGCACAAAGTGTTTCTGTAATGTTCCATAAACACAGTCAGCTCCCTACAGTCTTGATCTAATGATTTACAAATGATTTAACACAAATTGACAAAATATAAAGGCACTAGACAAAATGACTGGCTTGACTCGAATTTTTATTATTATTATTGTATCGGCGAATTACCTTGATTGAATGGCTTACCCCGATTCAATTCGGTTAAGTAAATAAAGCGATTTTGGTAACAGCTCGCGGCACTTTGCTCGTATTTTGGACGTAATTCTTTGAGACGATTCTCCTTGATGGCTCCATTCATTTTTGAAATGTTTTAGACGATGGAATGAAGGAAAAACACATAAATGTTGAAGAAATTGAACGTGTTCCTTAATTATAAGGACGATTTCCCTTTTCCTTGCGATTGCCCCAAGATATACAGTGGAGAAGGTGTATGTCCCCATTGTCTGACAAATCGCCCTTTGGCTTCCAGTCGGTGATTTATTGGTTACAAAATTTCCAAAATCTTTACCACCAATTGTGTACCCGCATAAATCAATTTTAAGGATACCTTGCGTATTACGAAGGAGCCTTTCTCAGAGGAGTACAAAGTGCCTACCTACATAAATCATCCGAACCATATTTTCATTACTGATGGTTATGAAATAAAAAACCCGGCCAGGGTTAAAATTGATTTTTTGCGGACCCCTCCAGAGGATTACCCAAGCGGGGAGACCGACTCCGGGACACAACAAACATAGAGCTTCAATATTTAACCACTCCAAAAGTTCGGTGCTTTAAATTGAAAATTTTGAAATGGCTCATATATACCAACAGCTCCATTGCAATCCTCTGCGGCGGATTCTATTCTCATCCATGGCGAATGCTTTGGCGGTGGCATTTTCATAATTAATTATCACACGTGGGATCGCTGATGCACTCCTGTGCCTTTGGAAAAAAAGGACTGTCTGATACCGTGGCGAAGTTATTCAAACCACAGTGTCTTTGTACGAATCTTTTGTGTAAAAATATTTACGTTATGACTGCAGATCCCTACTATAGAAACGTTAATTTTTTTTCCATAGAACCATGGTTAATAATGAACCCGAATGCCACCTCAATTCAGTCCAATAGCCGGCTCCTTCACCTGATGAAATCCTCTTGATATCCTCTTCAGATTTTTAAAGCCGTGTCAGAATCTACGACTTAAATGAACTTTTGGTACTCTAAGAAGACAATTAAATTGAACGAATATCCTTGGTAGCGGTCCTTTTCGTCCCCTACAATGAACGTGCACATGATTTTGTATTCTGAACGTTCTCTTCACTTACCCATACAAACTCTGGAAAGAAGGGAAGGATCTTGTTGGAACCCTTCGTATGTTCTTCGTCTGCGGTCACGTCCCCTTTATTAAGCAATCCCTTTTACGTCTTGGGATTACCAATTTTCAACTTTGATGTGTTATCCTTCAGATAATACTTAAGCGATCATTGCTATCTTTGTGTATCCACGTATTTCCTAAAGTATATATAGTACATTTTCCTTTTGTTTTCAGGTAATTTGATATAAGTCACTCTCTTACAGTGTGTTTCGTGTTGATTTTGATAATCCTTATCCTTTTGTGTCTTTAAAATATTTCTGGCAATCGGTGATAAAATTCACATACGGTTTAACTGTCCTTCAATGAATCATTTTAGAAAGGGAAATTTATAATTGTTCTAAAGGACATTGGTTTGTATAGGTTCTCTGCTAATAAACAACTCATTAACTCGACCAAAATTACTATGTCCGACAGTTATTCAATTTCGGTCAACTGCTCCTTATTGTTATAGGTTGCCAACTAATAAAAGTAATTTTATTAACTGTGTCCTCTTTTAGAGATCAGTTATACTGCCATTTCGGGATTAACCAAATCTTGAAAATATAATTGAGATTGTTTATAAGAATTAAATAACAAAAAAATATTAATGAAAAAAATAAAATAATAAATAATAATAATATTTCTTTTCACCGAAACTTACACAGAACTAAAAGCTCTTTTAACATAACAAATTTTGTTTTGTCTGTCTGCCTAACAACAAGAACTACTCTAGAAATTACAGCCACGTCACTAAACCTTATTGAATTGGCTGATTGCTCGCGACACCATTAGAAATTTAAATTTTCGATTAAGACCGCCACCTAGAAGGAAGGAAGGAAGATTCGAATGCAAAGCCGGTGCAGAATTGGCATAGACACAGTCTTATGAATAAATCGTCAGGTAAATCGAATTAATGAAGGTAATACCCAAATTCATTTCTCTAACCCTTTGTTGAAAGGTAATTCGATTAGCAACGGTGGGGATCCCGTTTGGGTTAGAAGTTTCCTTTTCCTGCAAAATATTAAATTATCCCTTCATCTTTTAGCAGGAGCTTGGAATTGAAACCGTATCTGAGAGACTCCTTAGTCCTTGTACTGCGGGGAATTAGCTTCACTTTCACATTCCTTTGAATTTGATTTTTAATTTTTATTGCACAATTTAAATTATTGCATTTCGATTTTAAGTCAGTTTTATTACATGCAATGAAAATAACATCTATAAATTGCCGAATAAAAACTTAAAGTAGAATGTTCAGTAGTAAAAAGGACACTATCAAATTAACGATTACAGGAATTATTGCATTCCTGTTTGCTGGAATCACTTAAACTTCTATAATAATTTGTTATTATTACATATCTTTTTCAATATAATTATCGCATCATTAATCTTTTCGCATACGATGATCCTTGTCCTCCTTCGAAAATCAACCATTAAGGATCCAAGTCGAATTGCAATATGTACATGTGCCGAGAGTTTGATGACAACAGTGGTGTGTGCGAAGGTTTTGCATTATGCGGTGACTAAAGAGAGGCCAACAGTGCTGGAATACTAATTTCTTTAGACAGATGACATCAAGAAATATTAAATGTAACTTTACACCGTGTTAATCGCAACAAGACATCTGGTGGCTCTAACGATTACGTGACTTGAACCCCAAGCAGGATGGGGTGCCAGAAACATGATTAGGGAATTTTAATGTGCCCAGCGAGTCCCTTGCTTTTCTGTGATTTCTTTGCCGTGGATTGAATTTTTCAATCTTGTATCATCTACAGAAGAATTGCTATTAGATTTACGAGGATGTCACATTCGGAGACAATGATTCTTGCTGGAAAATTCGGATGAAAATTTTTATATATTTTTCTAGATAATAATAGTAAGAAAATTTTATTTTTAGTTTTTGCATTTAACATACAATTTTCATTTGTCTATTCTCTTGACTGACGAGGAAGCTATACCCGGAATTGTACCCCGGAAAGGTTAATCGAGTTAATGACGTCACGTAATTTAGTCGGGTTTGTCGTCTGCCACCGAACGGAATTAGTTGTTGACATATCTGTTGACATTTGACGTAATGTAAACATAAAATGGATTTGTGACAGAGCGATCAGTTTATTTTCTTGCATATGTTATTTTGCATTAAAAATGCAGTAAAGAAATATTTCGTCCAAATACACGAAAAACAACAAAATGACATTTCACAGTTGATTTATACTTTTCAGTACAACTATTAACTACTATGTAGCCAGTACGGCGGCGCTGTCATTAGCATATCGAGTCTAATAACGATACAGTAGGTAGATTTGTAAGTCGAGTTCATATAGGAAATTGACATGAGTAACGTCATTTTGACGTCATTAACTCGGTTAAGTGCTCTCGTCTGTCCGGGGTATTAGTTACTGCAATAGATGCAGCAGCAACTGACTAGTTTCTATATATTACTTAAATTTCATATTTCATCAAAATACGATTCAATGTGAAATAGAATTTTCGGAAATGCAAACTAAGTGAATTTGCCACCATCTTTAATACGCCGTTGATTAACAAAGAATCTGGAAATTTTAAAGCGGGAACTAATTCTCCCTGGCTGTAATGGACTCAGACGAAATATGTTATTCATCAAAATGTCGATTCCTTTAGACAGATTCAACCACGCGAACAATCTCTAGTCGGACACGGAATCCTTATCGTGTTGAATCCCAGAAGTGAAGTCCATTTACATGCTTAAACGACTTTGTGTTTCCCTTGGAAAATTCCTGATGTAAACGGAAGAGAACATAATGGGTGTAATAAGCCCAGCTAATTAGTCGACCGTTGTACTTTCTTGCTGTCGGATCTCCTCCCAGAGACAAAACACCGAAATGGCATATTTCACCCTTTTGTTCCCGTAACACTGTACTCTAATTGGGATCCATTTCCACCCAAACCGCATACTCATGCATAGTTTTGTTTGTTTATTCGGCCAAATTTGTGGCAACATCTCGGCTAAGATGGTGGGTGAAATTTGGGGGGGTGAGAAAGAGGCTTGGTTTTGATCTCTTTGAATGTGCGGTAATTTGTTTAATGCGCTAAGAGACCTTTGCCTTCTTATTGTCTTGAAGAGCATTTATCTCGTGATTACTCTTAATGCGCTTGAAGATGTCTTATATTCGCCTACGGGACGAATGAGAGGGCTTGTGGGATAACACCGAAAGGGTTGCGCTGAATAGTTTTGTCATTGGGCATGGGCTCCAAAATTTTGGTGCCAGGCAAGGGACTGGGATAATCAAATCAAACATCCTAAGACATTATTTTCAGTGTTCATTCCGTGGATGGGTTTTATCGTTCCTTCACCCGAACTTCATTCGTGGGGCATTTTTCCTTTATTTATTGATTTCATCCTTTTTGGACGAACATGAGGCAGTCGACTACAGAAAGTACGTAAATCATCTTGATATTTTCAACTAAACCATTTGGCATCATCCGAAACGTGACATTTTTACAAACAGTATAAAAGCAAATTGCTGCCAATAAAAGATGCAGTAAAAAAGATTTATGCGCTCTCCTCAACAATATTGAAGCTCCACGATATCGCAGTAATCCATCGTCCATAATTGCGCACGAAGTAGTTGAGTGAAATTTTTCGATATAAATCTCAAGTAATTGAAGGTGAGCAAATCATATTTATATATTTTACAAGCGCACAAAAAAAAAACATATTATCAAACGACTATCAATTTCTGGAACCACAAACAATAGATGCAGTACATTGAACAACGTGTTGAACTGAATATTAGTTCACCCGAACGACTATAATCGTGCGTGATGTGAATCAATGTGACCCCAAAAAATTCATTTGGATACATCCCTTGCGAAAGAAAAAAAAACAAGGAGACAAATATTAAATGTGAGTCCCAAGTGGGATATATTCGATTGCCGAAAAGACAAATCGCTCTAACGTGGGTCAATTTCTTTACTTTTATTAACGTACCGCCCGAGCAGCCCGGCGATCGTATATCAAAGACGAACAAATATTATTAAGCGGAGGTCCTTTGCGGAGCCAGAGTTTCACTTCGAGGACAAGGTGAGTGGCAATTAAACGAGGTATTTGATTACTTTTCGAAATATACCCCAGCTCTTGTGACACAGAGCCTGGACCAGGCGAATGGTTTAAAGGTTTTAGGTCACGACAAGGACACCTAAGGAAATATAAGAAGGACAAACAAAAGTTTTAGTTGAATGAATAGAACTAAGCGAACCATAAGGACTCAACATTTTTGTTTTTAAGCAGAAACGCTTACTTTGGCAAGTCCTTGAAAAACCATTCTCTAAAATAAATGACCATGTGAAAAATGGATTTTCCGTACAACTTCGAGTCCTTCAGTGGAATTTATTTTTTTGTTTTTTTAAATGAATGACACGGAAAAATTAAAGTTGCTGTTTTTAATGTTCATAATGTTTAGGATGTAATTACAAATGTTAGTTGAAACAAGCGAATCCAAGGGATCAGATAAGCTCCGTACATTTTACGCGCTCCAATAAAATAATTTCCTAAACTTCAGCAACACTTATCAAGATACATTTTCATAAAGATTGCTGAATCCGACATTGAAGTATATTATAGTAGATATTTAAACTCAATCAGATTATAGATAAAAATCTGCTTCTGCTCATGGAGTCCGTCTGATTGACTTTAGAGCTGGTGATAACTTAAATCAGTGCAGTTTCTGCAAGGACATAATTCGTCTCGTATACATTGCAGGACCAAAACTTATGTCGACAGTGGAGAGAGCAATACTCATTTGCCGCGGGCGCTCTATAAAAATGCTTGTGAGACAAATAAAATTCCCATATTACGATTAGAGTTCCGATATGTACGCCCCCAGGGGAAGCAAGCTGTTGAGCAGATCTTGAGCTTGTGCTGGGGAGCATGAAGAAATTTATAGCTTAAGTATGTCGCTATAAATATTTGTGGTTCGTCTTTGGTGATAGCAAGTACTTTTTTAAGTGATACAAAAATATTTATGATTCTTGAGGGATTTTTATCTTGGGCGACATCAGTTTGTCCTGTGACACAGGACCTGTGTTCGCTATCTTGCCCCCAACCAGCAGTTATCTGTTCTTTATCGCAAATTTATTCATGCCAAACCTGGAAGACATTTTCCGAAAGCATACAACCCCCGGATTTCCTATGCGCACATGCTTAATGCATACTTCGCAAATCTCGCATTCATTTCCATATATTTTCAGTGTCATGTTAATTACCCGCCAAGGGTACAAAAATATTTAAAACTTTTACCAGCTTACAGCCCTCGGTGTTATGAAGTGATCACCTCTCAATATTTGCGGCAGAACCGATGTTTATTCACCTCCTACCCTTGGCCCGGTCACATATATCAAGTGGGGAGCCCGCTTGACACTGACATGTGATACTGCTCCTCTTCTGAACGAGCGCACCAAAATCAATCAAACTGTGTTCTCAATAAACGAACCCTATCGACGTGGGAACGGCTGCAGGAGATGGGGTCATGGTCGGGAACACGCGTGACCTTCTGTTGTTCGGTTTATCAAGTCATTATCTGTCCCAGGCCGGGGGGCATTTGCATATGACCGGGGGCATCCGCTGGACTCCCTGTCATTTTTCACCGTGTCCACCCACGCTCGGACATTAATTGGCGCAATGTTTTCAACAATTTGATGAATGCTGATTTGCGCGATACTCCCACGGATTTTGGTCGAACACGCCCCACAGCGAGGGAGGGTGATTAGATCTCTGCTTTACGTCTACTACTAATTAGTTAACATGATATCCTGATTGGATATTTAGTTGCAGAATGTATTCGTCGTATTTACTATTCGTCGTACTACTTTTTAAATTTTCCTTGCATTGAACTAATCAAGTGAATATAATAAATAAACAAAGGGTGTTTTTGTATTTTAGACTGACTTTCTCAACCACTACAACCAATCACTACAATATTAATAACATTTAATTACGACATGAAACTAAAGCAAAATCTGAAAAGTAATTGTCTTTTTGATGTTTCAATTAAAAAAGAAGTACCATTTTTTGCTGTCAATATGCGTTACAAAACATCACATTTGTTTATGTTTGCCCCGTAAACAATCGCGGCCATGGAGAAACCACGACGGCCATAATGGACCCCAATAATCAGCTCCAACAGGAGTATAGATAACCGTGCACGTTTGCACGTGTGCAGGGGTACTGAGTGAAAAGAAGTGACGATCCTGTATAGTGCGAATAATCAATATTCTGGAAAATTTAAGAGGATTGTTTTCTGTTGCAGATCTTGCTCAACTCAACGAGAGACATTGTTGTTTCTGAAACAGAAATAATTCAGTTTCCAAAAGGGGTGAAATGGAAAAGGGTTTCGATTATATTACTTTCTTTATATTTTTTTATTAATTATAGCATCGCATTAAACTGATATAATATAACAATGCGAAATTGTTTACATGTAGATCGACAACAAAAATATTAAATCAAAAAAAAAAAAAATCAACTTTGCGAAGGATTGCTTTCATGTTTTTTGACTTACAAAAAAAGACAAAAACTGTGTATGAGAATATCGAACACCACAGTTCAATCGTAAATAATATTTTCTGCTATTAAGGTGACTGGAAATCCTAAATATCAATGGTCACAGGACAAAAATTTACACAACTTACTGTTAAAAATGTGTTCCCTATTTAAAACAGATTTTTTTTGCAGATACATGAAAATATTGCTTTAGCATAATTAAGTCTATAAAAAAAGGGCAGCTTTTGCGTTCCTTGCACCCAGCTACCGCTGCCACGAGGCAAACCCTCATTAAAATTCGCCCGTTTCGCCACATCAAACACGCGTGCAGTGAGCTATAACTAATTATAATTAAAGCCAGTCAGTTAGTCGAACCTTTTTCTTGGGCGAGGACAAAGTAAATCTTAGAAAAATCTTTGATGTGGTAATTACGTTATTTTTCCTGGCCGCCCCCTTCTCCGCCACCCTGAATTAGCAACCGATCTTACCAGAATCATTATTTACTTCTTATATTATATTGACCGCGTTGAAAATCCTTCAATAACTAACTTAATTATGGTAAGCGAAAACATGCGCCATTTTTTGTGTTAGAGTTATTTTATCAAATTACGAGTAACTGCAATTTTTATAGACTAATTAAAAACTTTTGGTACACTTTAATATTGGAGAACTGTTAATAAAATTCTCAACAATAAAAATTTTCAATAACTTAAGGAAGTCTCGGTATCATAAATTGGAGTCGAGTCCTATACCAGAAATTTTGCTTGTTTTTATGCTTTTCCTGCTTTCAGAAGTGCCAACGGCATATCGGAAATTGAAATATACACAGACGTCGTCTGCTCATATATAAAATGATTTCTGGGCTTCGTCCCTTCTTGTCCTTTCTTTACAAAATTCATGATGTCTGGGGACAGCTCATGCTGTTGATGTATCAGACATTTTTTGGCGTTTCCGAAGTTGTATTGCTCAATTATTTGCAGGAGGCTTTTCGAAATTTGTACAGACGGAAAATGGTCAGGTTCGACTGTGAATAGTGATATTATGTATGTGAGACAATGCCGCAGATTGGACGATGGAAAGTTTGTCCAGATAGCGGGACTGAATTTCCGAAGGGAATTTCAAATTTATAAAAATTCAATTTTCTGTTACAACACCTTTAAAGTTCTTATAACTACTTTACAGTACGTGAATGTTGAACCGTCCAAACACTTCTGGTAGCCGGAAGGCAAGAATTTTCATTCGAGTTTAAATGAATCTGCTTTCAGTTGGCCGGAATATCTTTGTGCCGCTTTAGAAAAGGCAACTGTGCATACAATCCCTCTCTCAAGTACAAACGAAAAGATGGCCGTCCACTCTGAAATTTCGAATTCGAAGCCCTCCATTATTGGATTTTGCACTAAGAGAACCGCTCCTACCGTACTTAGCAGGTCGCTAAATTAATTACAGACATTGATTAGCTTCTCCCAGATTAATAGTCAGTACAAAAATTTTCACTTAGACTTCATTCCATTAAGTGATTAATTAAGTACGCCGCGCGGAGGGGGAGGGAGAGTTGTTTGAAATTTAAATCATATTATTGTGGATTTTCGGAGGAGCTATTTGTCGCCGTGTGATTAATAAATTCAGATAGAAGGGGCGGCAGATGGAGGACTCTCGCCTCATAACGTGATTCTTTTATTTTCTGTGGTGTGGAGCAGTCAACATCTTCCGGGGAGGATAACTCCTGAAAAAGCCATGAATGTATTACAACTGGACTGTTCCGTCACAATATTTCGTTAACAAAAAAAAAAAAAAATCCAAAAGAATAAAAATGCGAGGCCTTTTATCACCCTGAAAATCACCCCCAAATGGGGTGGCTTGTCATTTACACAGAATTCCGTCATTCACTTAGATCTCACGTGGGAATTGTACTTTCACAGCTCTTTCTCAACCTTAACGAGTCACGTTGAATGTTTTCTTAAAAAATGTTAAAAATTCACTTGACAAATTGATATTTGCATTTAAATTGAAAATTACAGTCGTCTTGTGGTCACAATGGTGAAATGTACTTGAGCCGGTCTCGTTCAGTATCGCGGGCATTATTTGAATTTTTATGAGTAATGTTTTTCATTTTCCTCAGTCTATCAGTGTCCCCAAGTGACAATATCGCTTCAGGGTATGGAAGGCAATATTTTCATCTCGAACAATAGGGGTAAAAAATTCCATCATATTGTAGTGTACAAGTTGCTGCTAATTTCGTTGATTGCCGCGCAATTATCCAAATGAACAGCTTGACAAATGGCTCGTGCGATGATTTCCCTCATTTGATTCCTTTTGCCGATTAACACAAGTTACAGACAAACAACACATGTCCCTTAATGCGACGGAGATGTCCTTGTGACTGGGGTGACACATCCGATTCCATTCGCTGATAAACTTTGCCAATCATCAGTGAATGTTAATAAATTTATCTTCCATGCAATAATAAATGAAATTGAGAAAATCTCGGCTCACTGATTCATTAATGTTGTTCCAACGTATGAAAACATCCGCGCAAATTATTGTCAACACATGGAAGCTATTTATCATAACAGAACCGTGAAGACAACTTTGAAGACACTTTGTCATTAAATATTATATATTTTTCCCTAAATTGTTACTTTAAAAAGGTTCTTGATTTGTTTGATGTTGGTATGACAATGCTTCCAGTGAAGTGAAATAAATATAAATAGTAGGTAAGTAGGTAGATGAATAATATCAACACTTGACTCCTAAGAAACACTTCAAATATCATATAAGTAAATGTTTTTTAAAACGTAGAGAAGATCGGGTCTAGTTGGTACACTTTTTATAAACATCGAAATATAAATTTTGTTTTTTAATATAAACGCACCTAAAAAAAAACATTTCTAGTAGTTTAACTATTTTTCCACTAACTATTGACTCGGACAAATTTTTAAGAATAATATTTTTACTGCAAAAATGCATTTGAAAGAAAAAGGATTACGTTGATTCCGGTAACTAATTTAAAAAGAAGTAATTAAAGAACATTATTGTGTGAATTCAGATGAAATAGTTTTTATTGTTTTTGAACTAATACACATTTAATACTTGAGCAGTTTTTCTTAAGGACATTCTATTACTTTTTATTTCAGAATAGGATCTCTCTCAAAAATTTCAATTGGTATTTCACTATAGAGTTTTTTTTCATTGTTCGACGGAGTTTCTGAAAAAAAAAAATAATAATACCTAATAATAATAATAATAATAATAATAACAAATTGTAGACACATCTTGACCCAAGCAACGCCATTACAATAACTTTACAACTACAAAAAACAGATTACCACAAAATTATTTATTTTAAAGTAAATAATTACCGAATTGGCATATATTAATGTAGATAGTGGTTTTATTTATTTTATGCATCATCTTTTGAAACCTTTAGAAAACTTCCATTAACACCGCAAAAATTTACTTCAAACTACTAAAAACAGTTTTATATCAATAAGTCTCGAACAAATGCTGCTTAGCTCATATATACAATAACATACATATTCCATATTCATAGTGTTGAATATGGATCGTTTCTTTATTTTCCTTGTCGAATTTTCCTTTGCACATATGCGTTTGAGAACTGTGGCTGCTGTACATTTTGACCCGCTCTCCGCTGTTATTCTTGTTTTACAAATGCGACAAACAAACTGTCAGTAATCAAGTGTAACAGAGGTATTTCTGCAGTTATTATGAAATATCAATATTTTAATAACGCATTTTCAAAACTGATTATTATTTCCATCGTTTATTGTTTTTTCTAAATGTACAACAAAAGCTGACCTCTTAAAAATTATTGACACATATAGTATAGTGTCCTAGTTTGTCTCAAATTTTCCATTTTAGTTACAAATAACTCTGACTTTTTAAAGAGTTTTGCACATTAAAATGTTTTCACAAATGTTTTTTCACCTCAATTTGACCTTGAAATTATTAAAAAAAGGAATCTATAACTTTGTATATATTTTTCGAAGAACTTCCCCCGAAAACCCAATTTCAGTGGTTCAACTATGCTGATAAATGATTATAGTTTCCAGGGAAAAATGGGGTTGAAAATTTTGTGTCTGCCGAAATCTCCTGCGAAATATACTTATTTTCACTTAAACATATTTCAGCATTTTATTGACGATGAAGCAAGCCCCCGTGATGTCAGTCGCTTAACTCACAATTTCGGGATGACAGGAAAATTAAATCCATAAAGAATGTGAGCCCGGTTGCATGGCACTTTGGCACAGAGCCACCCTTGCAAGGCATCCGAAAGCGTGACGCCTCACTTTAGTCGGTCTCGGGCGGACACATACGTACGTCGCGGGAATCCTTTCGGGAATTTAAGGTGTGCTCCAGGAGCCAGCATACATCAGCTTCAGTGTCAGAAATATTTTACACTGGATAACTTATGTTCGCAAAAAGTGGAATCCTGTCGACTTTGCATTCCAACTATAGGCTCGAATCAAGATTTATTCGCCCAGTCGTAAATAATGTTGAAATCAGGGCACGAAAACACCTAAACCAGTCTGACGTGGCACTAGCCGAGTGTATCGAACTTTGCCTTACCAATTTGACCTGAAACAGGAAAACTCAGATTACGGTAAAAATTTATTAGGTGAGCGGACTGGGATTTTCAGGACATCCGATCCGATAATATCGGGAGGACATTGAGAGTGCAAGAAACGCAAATTCCGATTTTCTCAGTTGCTTGATTTATGACCCCCGAATTTCATCGGGAAAAATTTATAGCTCTGCGCCTTTTACGAAGTTATCTTTAAGAGGGATTTTGGGGTAATCTGTTTTGAGCAGATCGGGGCCCCCAAAATCCGCAGGTACTTCTCCTCATATGGCTGAGCCGCTTGTAGATTCCACTCTTTGCAACTAGCTTCCAGGATAAAGCCATCATTTACTGTAATGCGACCTATAGCAAAAGGCTGGAAAATTCCGTTCTTACGTGCACAGGATCCGCAGCTTTGAGCAAGTATAGCTCAAACATAGCGAAGTTTTTTATCGGTGAAAATTCCTTTGTCTGGTGGTGGAACAAGTCAGACACCACGGTATGGGGATGTTGTTCTGCACCGCACCAGGATATGTGAAACTGACAAAGAAAAGCATTTTAACGTGTTCCCTACCCCACTGACAACAGATCAGAATGGCATTTTCCGCACAATTCGCTGCTAACTCTTTTATGAATTATGAAGGATAAAAAAATTGGGAAATGTATGCCATCGAAATAGCATGGTGTACTTCCGGAGGGAATGTTGCTGTTCTGGAGATTTTTTTTTGTTTATGCAGACGCCGACAAGCTGCTCCTGGGGATGAATAGGCTCTCGTTCCCTGCCCCAAAAGCGACAACAAGGGAATGTTCTTTGGCAGGGAGAAACAATAGCCGAACGAGATACTTTGCAAAACCAAAAGGAGATGTCCTTGTTAACAGGTTGAAAACGGAAAGGTACCATCGCAGCTGGCAATTAACTGGACAGTTGTTTTCTGAATTAAACCATTGGATTAATATGCTTAAGTCAGATATTACCGCCGACTCACCCACGTTGACCAAAGCGATCTCCATTTGTTGGTCAAAAGCAGCGTATTCGTCCTCATTTTGACTTCATGTATTTGTTATTTTTTCGTGGCTAAATAAAGAGAGGAAAACAACAGAAACAGTATTCAATCCTTCAACCTAACTGAAAGACCCCTAAAAGAACAGCGAACTCAAAATTATGCATAGGTACTTATAGTTAGAAGTATTTTTCCTGATATTTTTCTGAAAAAATGAAACTTAAACAATTCCAGGTTATAGTATGTAAGTAATTGTTTCTTCATGTTATGGCATCGTTAAGAAATAAGACAGTCTTAATCAGAATAAAAATAGATTGCATAATCGAAACTTTGGATATTCGAGAATTCTCAAAGCCCAGATATTTTATTTATTTAAAAACACAAAATCCAAGACTTAGGATGCTATCTTTTAACCACCTTGTGTAGGCATACATTATCTGGAAAGACTTCCGTTATGGTATCAAAAACCTGAATAACTCACTCACAAAAACAGGATACACCAAGCTTCGCGTAAACCTTTTTCAAATGACAAGTCTGTAGTGAAAAAAAAAAAAAAATATCAAAATCGCATTTTGAAACCTTGTAATATAGTAAATTGGTTAATATTGCGAAAAGCTTTCAAAAATACACTTCGTCCTTATGCCTACAAAAAGGATTTGGCCGTCTTACACCACCTGCTGTAAATGTACATCGCATAAGCAGACTTCGCATCCAGTATGTTCTGCAAAACACCATCATCTGCACGAAATATGCTCCCTGCTTATGTGGCAATATATGCAAATCTTCGAAAATGAAAAATGTGTGCGGAAGCGCATTTAGACTTTGTCATCCACCCACAACATGACAGCACGGTAAAAAATGTGATGGCTGGAATCACTTAAAGACAATGAAGGTGGAAAGTGCATTACCGAGAGGGATCGGCATCGGATTACAAATCACCTGGCATCTCTGGGGGGATGTGGTCTTTTGACCTATTTGATGCAATGACACTTCATCGTCTTTCCAATCATCCGCCCTTCACGTAACCAGAAACCATCCTCCATCAAATCAAATCATTCAATAATATTTCGACGGCATTGCACCAATTAAAATTGAAGCGCTTGCCTGTCTTAAAGTCGACGGCAACCACCCCATCGGTAAAATATGTTCAGCAAGGTAAGGAGTTGCTGTCAAAGTTTTAGCAAGTTCTTAATTGTTTGAGGGAAACCGCAACACATAAATTTATCCAGACAAATCAGGAATACAAATTAGTTTCTCAGTCGTTTTGAAAAGGACAATCGAAATGTTTAAAGCAGAATACCCCCAGGGGCGAACACCCCAGTCTAGGTAATCTTTTAGTATGGAGTTAATTCGAAGGTAACGAGTCCTTGACTACGGATGAGTTTCTAAATTGAAACATTGCAATGCAATTCATTCACGGAGTTACATTTTCAATTTTAATTAGCGGCTATTTTGAATTTAATAATTTTGAATTTCCAACGTCGTATACTCGTTATTTCTGTCAATAAATGTCTGAATATAATAATCAAGTATAAAACATTAACTAAATTTAATGATTTTTTTAGTTTTTATATATTTAAAACAAATATCTTTTCAAAAATAGACATAACTATGAACAATTTAAATTATCCAGTCTTCAGTATTTCAATATACGATATATAAATTTTGCCCACTTAAAAAAAAACCAACAGTTTAATTAAATACACAATAAAATAATTCCTAGTGCTTTATGTCGTTTGTTTCTTTCGCTTTTGCTTTTAAAACTTTCGATGTTTATAAAATAGTAATAATAAGAATTTGTGGGTGTTTCATAAAAGTAGAACGAGGACAAAACATTTTATTGTTGGCATTTATACTAGTGTGGATTGTTTTTTTTATTTTATTTTCCTGTTTCACTATGTTTTTATGTTCTCATCAAAATACTCTAAAGAAAGCAGGACGCGAGAGTAAGCGGGAAGCTTCAAGGTTCCCAAAGGAGCTGTTGGAAATATTTTCACAAACCTAGAGAACTATTTTATGCCTTCCGAAGCCGGATTCCTCAACTAGTATGACAGTAAATCCAAATATTTGTATAGAAAAAACTTAATTCTATATGGCAACACTATTAAAGAGTTGCCAGATTTATCTCATATTCGAACATGTTCTTTGAATTCAAATATGTGAAATATTTATAGGTACCGTATTTGACCTTCCTCGATTAAAGCTTCCTCCAGTCATTGCCTCGACAGACAACTATTTATAACAGTTTCTATATTTCGTATCCCAATCAAGGATAAAGGCTTCATTTTACTATCGCCATTACTTCGTGGCAGTTATGTAAACATTGGAAAAAATTTATTCCGTAAGTTCATTTGTTCATAGGCGATAAGTTGAGAACGCTTGTATGTAGTTAGAGAATAATAATACTTCGTTCTGGTCAAGTACGAAGATGAATAGAATCGGGCAACTCCTTCTTAGTGTTGCCATGTAAATCTGAATCGTTTTTATACAAAAATATTGATTTTGTTTATTAAATATTTTCATTTTGACTTTCTTTCATTAAATATTGTTTTCAATGCGTATTACAATTACTAATTATTTGTACGGAACTTACACGGTCTTTTTTACAAATCTTGAAATTTTACCGATACAAAAAACTTTCTTTTTTGCGTACCTTTCCAATAATTTAGCAGGAATTTTTCTTTTTACGATGGCAAAACGATTTTTGCACGGTTCTTTACACGATTTCTTAACAAATATTACTTATGTATTAAAACTGTACCGTTTTACATCTAGGGTAGGTACTTCATATCTTTATTGTCCAAAACCAATTATACTTTCTGTACTAGTTTTTAGGCAGGATTTTCCTTAAGGTTTCTGTGTAGACACCTTATACTTTAATATTCGAAAACAATGACTAATTATATTATTACTGATTATACAATATTTTTTAACAATTTTACCATTTTTTGGAAATATAAACCGAATCGGTTTTTTGCAATATTTTCATTATTTATTCTTAATGTTTTTATATGTTGTCAAATTGACGTCAATGCTGCAATATTTAACTTTGATATAATGCAATCAAGTTATTTCAAGCCCCATCACATTTCGAGAGAACAATTGCATAAATGCGATATCGCGCTTTAAACCCGCTTTAATGCCTCCCACTGCCTTTATTACCAGAATAATAATCGAAAGTTACATCAAAGTGGAGATAATTAACTTCCTACTAGAATATCAAATAGCAAGGCTCCTGCCAACAGGAGTAGTATACGATTTTACCGGATGGGGGTTAATTTATAAGCAAGGAAATTCAGCGACATAAGAGCAAATATAAATCATCATTGTGTGTCATCAACGAGGATGTTACTCACGTCATCTGAAAACATACGAACGAACATCAAAATGAGCGAACGTTATTTATGCAAACAAAGCTTTGAGGAGACAAAGCGAAAGCTAATCACCTAATAGACGTGGAATGTTTTCAGGTATATTAAAGTGGCATATTGTTTCAAAATGCTTTATGTGTCATATTACTGTTATGGGTAGTTTGTTTGATTTTTTTTTATATGCAAAAGCAATAGTAATTAGTGTCGTGAAGAATGCTTGTGTGATGGCAAATTGTGAAATGTTTTTTCGCTTCTAACACAAGATCCAAGCAAAGTTACACATACATTTACCATTTAAGTATAGCCAAATGCAGTACGATACTTTGTTCTCTAGATTTAGTTAAATTCCATTAACATATACAAATTCCTGCTATCAGAATCTCAGTCCCAAGATCTCAGGATTACGTCCTGGGGAGTCGTGTTCAACCAAGTCCAAGTATAAATGGTCACATTCTTTAACGGCCACTAACCACATCCAAGGAAATGTAAATTCCGAGCATCTTTGCTAAACTTATTCACCCACAAAATCTTCAAAGATAGTTTTGAGAGCTAAGACCCCTTTGGGGTGTTATGTATACGTTAAGACAGAAAACCCTTCAAAACTTCTTGACCGCAAGACAGAACGTTAAAAGTTTTATATGCTCAGATGGAATTTGTGTAAGATGTTGGACTTATACGAGTGCAATTACATTAATGAAGGAACGTTTCTCAATTTCCCATCACCCCACCGAACCCGTCGAATTTACTTATGGAATGAATTCACTCGTATAGCTGAAACTTTACTTGTGTTAGAATAATTACACGGGGATTACTTTGTTACCAATTACCAATTAGATAAACTCGAATGTTGGATGATTGTATTTCCGACATGACAAATTCTCCTTTCAGTGACAAACAATGGAATGCTTTTGATATATTGAAAACCATTAACAATTGTTCGATTAGAATTTATAATCAATTTCAAATGACATTCAAATGCTAAATATTGTATAAACTTTAAATCAAATCACACATAAATATTTTAGGAATTACGCATAAAATGAAAGCCCATTAATATATTAAGAAATATATACGTGGAATATTTTTTTTTTGCGACAAAATCCACATTATTCACAATTCGTTGATTAAGGTAATAGCATTAAAAATGGTGCCTTCCGACGTTCCCCATTAAATGCACACATCTCATCAATATTACTGACAAATGGCTCTCGAAAAAGCTTCAAGTACATTTGAAAAAGTATAAATTGTTTCCGATTGAATGCACCGATGCCGTCCATCAAAAGGAAATTTTTCAAAGAAATTGTTGAGACGTGACTTCTTGAAAATTGGTTAATAAATTATAGAAATGTAAATAAACTGAAATCAAACCTTGTCCTGTACAACGTCTCCACTGTATAAAGTTAGTTGAATGACAGTCAGTTTACGGAAAATTCATGAAAAACGAACTCATCCCCAAAATGCAATCAACTTTTTTTCAGATAGAAAAATGTTTCGAAAATACACACACATAGAAATGTGTGGAGGAAAAATTTTGTTTATGTCACATCTTAACATGAAATATTTTCGTTCTTTTATTACAAAAATTTACCTGCCAGAATTGTGAAGGATGGAGCTAATCAGAGTGAAGCAGATCAGCAACTGAATATGACAGGTAATTTTGAGTGCAGAAATTTTTGGTCTATGGTAAATTCCCGAACTAAATGAAAATTTCGCAAAACGTGAGTTACTGCTGGCGATTATAATAACATTAATTTTGAATTGTAATGAGTGTGGAGTGAAAAGTTAATCTTCTCAATTATATTGGAGGGAATTTTGATATTTAAAGCATATAATTTGGTTTCTCAAAACTCAAACTTTATTCATTTTCTAAATTTAATTTTACACCTTTACTCCACTCTTTTTTTGGTGTATTGGCGAAGAGTAATTAAATGTGCAGGGAAATTAATACTTCTAGAATCTAGACACTATACCGTATAGCGAATACATGTTTGTGGGGGGCTAGTACTGGCGGTTGTGGGGTGGGGTATCTATCAGACAAGTGAAGAGCACTTCGCGTCCGTAAAATTTTGACAATCCACTGAACAAAACTGTATTTTAACACAGGTTTAGAAAATTAATTTTGAAGTTAATAAAATAACCGTCTCTTAATAATGAAAATATGAAAACGGTATACTTGATGCAAAGTGGTGCAAATAAATAACTTGAATCACAAAAAATCAAATTTAATTATTATTTTACACTACATTGTCACATCTATTTTTGTTATGCATTATATTTTAAAAATATCCCCAACTCCTTTGTTTGGCAAAAAGATGACATCTGTTTATTTTAACATAGGGGCGTTCGGGATGATGCGTGTAACCTAAGTGGAAACAATTATAACAAATACCATATTTATTTTTTTTAAACATTACAGCTCCTAAAAGAACAATCTTTCCTCAGCACTGAAAACTTAATATTGAATGCAAAATTTTGTGCTGGTTTTTTCAAATCCTCTTTAGTTTATTAAACTATGACTGTCTTGCTTTTATATTTTCTAACGATCTAAACAAAAAAAAATTGATGAATTGACCGACCATGGTGACAAGTGAATATTGACGCCCATTTTTCGAACGCATGGATTTTTCCAAGAATTAAAAAAATATTAAAAGCCTTAATTAACAACTTAAAGATTAAAAATTTAATATCCAAACACCAACTGTCAGCTTGTATTAAGCTTATAAATAAATAAATAAATAAATAAATAAAGGCGAGTTCTCGTGTAGTAGTTGCATAGAGATAGGCGCACAGTGTCAACACCAATCATTTGCAACCTGCGGCGTTACCAACTTTACACGACATCATAGTGACTCCCATTGTCAACTTACTCCCATTACCCCAGTCTCCCTTAAAAATGAAAATGTAATATATTTGATGTTAATAATAAATAATAATAAATAATGCAGAAAATGATATCAAAAAATTACGAAAATCACCATCTTATTATGGTGAGTGCCTACACCGTAAAAATTCTCGAATGGAATGTATTCAAATTCTGAATCGTATTTATCAATTGAATCAAAATATAGAATAATTTTGTCTGTATCATATATTAAAAATTTTGCAAGAAAAACCGAACATGTATCTATATGAAAAAACTATTACAATAGTCGGTCTGAAAATATCAAAAGTAATATCTTTTGGCATTGTTAAGACTTGATTAGCAACCGAAATAGCTACGTCGACACCTTCTAAATTCCATGAGAGAGGCCAGATGAATGGTAAAATATCCTTAAGCAGCGCCCATAACTGTACAACAGCCAATCTACCTCAAAACTGACAGAGCTATTGAGATAGTCATATTGTCGTGTAGTGTACATATGTTTAATGTAATGAGCTCCCAAAAATTTCATATAAAACTAGAAAGCATCTTTGTACGCCAACCCCAACAGAAATCGTCTGGGTTCAGTTGACGGGGGTGTGAGCATATTACAAAATTGGCTGAGAAAGGATCCCGAATGAAGTCCCTTAGAACTAGCTGCAAATGAGCAACAATAACCCAAAGGAAATTAAAGAGCACGGCATCCGAATATGCTTTTATGTGCAAGGGATACACGCTCAGGACCTAATTTAGACGTGTAGACACTGTCAACACTTGTACTGGCAACTCTTCAAAGCCTGCTGTGCTATAAAAGGAAATTAAAATATTTCTTTTGTCTGGGGAAAATCTGGCCTTTTTGCTGCTCGGCTACTAAAACTTCGCCATGACAACGACTCAGAAATTATCACGTGCTTAAGCGGACTTATTTCACTGTAACTCTTCTGTTTCAAGTTACTGTGGTTTAGGCACCATAATTTCTTAAGCCCGGCATTCGGCAAGTATCTTGAATTTTGGAGCAATCACATTGTTTTCTACAAAACCACCAACTGGAGCATCGTTGAATTTTTTTTTTTTTTTTTCTGTTATAAAGTAATTGACCAACTTCAGTGGATTTTGGTATTGGAACAAAATTTGAAACCATCAAACTCCAAACAATTTTGACGAATTTTAAAATAAAAAAATATTCGAAAAATCTCAATGTCATTTCGTGTGGCAATAAATTGATACAGAGCGCAACAGATCCTTCAAAACTTGGGGGACGGCCTGTTTGCATATTAAACCGAAATTGATTGAATCAACGGAGGGGATGCCAATGAAATTAATGGCGGTGGGTTCAGAGTGTACATCTGATACTATTTTTTGTAAAAGACGAGAACAGCAATCACAAAACAATGGATGGAATTTTTTTAGAATTTCCAAGTAGGATGACGATTTTTGTTATTCTGGATTAGAGACACAAGGAAACCGTCTCAACAAAAACACCAATTTTATTTTACTGCTTATTAAACAAATTATGTAAATCAAAATTAAAATTCATTTTCTTCAGTAGTCAGTACCAAATACATTCAAACAATGTAAATTATTTTGTTGCATAAAAATAGAATTGACTAACTTGAATTTAGAAACACAATCCCTGCAAGCTGCATAAGTCGATTTGAATAAGTTTCTAGACGACTGTTCCACTTTATATCCAGCCACTTTAAGTGATATGTTTAGATAGATTTACGATATTTTTATATGGGAGTCATGTGGCGTCTCCACATATCCTGTTTTGCTATCAAGGATGTGTACCAAAAATTCAAGATTCATGTATTCACGTATTATTTGATCCCCTCTGCTGCATGATTCAATAAATCTTATGAATATAACATAAATATGAAAAGCCACCCTGTTATGATATACGGCAATCGAGATCAGATAAGTTCTTGAAAACCAAATCACTCGTAGTCGTAAAAGTAAAGTGTCTGTAAAAATTTATTGTGGTCATGTCGGAGCAGTTCATACTCAAAGAAAGAATAAAAGGACTTATCGAAAAGAAGTAACCAATGACATGTACAGCAGAATTGAAAGGGGATAGGGGTGATTCAAGATTCTCCCACCCGCAGTGAAATCAAACACGTAATCGGTATCTTTAAACATTGCAACATTTGTTACATCATGAAAAGGTGCAATTGGGACATGAAGCAATTATTAGAAATGTTGATGTTAACATCTATCGAAACGGATATACTCCCCATTTTATAAAATAAAATACAAAAACAAGAAACGTTTGCTAGGAATGAATCCTTTTAAAGAAGTGTCCGCCTTTAAGAAATTCGCAAAGGTCTGATAAATAAAAGGCTACTGGGAACGGAAGGCAAATGGAAAATTTATGTCGGGTCTGGGCATATATCACAACTAGGACCAAGTCAACAGGAGAGGAGTAATGTCTACTCAACCCTTTTCAGAGGACATTTGTTGCCATTTTGCCCCCATGAAATTGTCATTAAAAAGATTTTCTACTATCTGATAAACATGGGGCTGTGTGTATGACAAAGAAGGGTAGGGGAGGATCTGAGGTTACTGGAAGTGGACATACTGTGAAAGAAATAGCCCTGTGGCTGAGTGGACAGCAATGATTAATTTTAAACAATTTTTTATTCAATTAGTGCCGTTGTAAGTAGATATTTCAACAACTGAATGTATCTTTCTGACAAGCATTTCGAAATTTGTTAAATAATGTGGATTAGGATTGCATTTTAGCGTCCTTATCATTATGGAGAGGAATTCAATTTATTGCTGTTAGTATTAAACATGATTCTATAATAAAAGTGATGATGGACTTTAGAGGTCATGTGCTGCTACTTAGCAATAGCTAATGACGCCAATCTATATGTATATGCTGTGAATCAGCTATAATTGCTAGTCATAGTATTTGGTGGCATATTAAGGATAAAAACGCAAAACTAAAAACTTATAGTCCTACCTGGTTTTTAATTTAGTGCCCACCATGTGGCGACGATACTTTGGATGGGAGAAAAAGTAACTCACGTGACATTTCTTCCTTCAGTAAAATGAATGTTTTTAATTCATTAAAAAACTTTCACAATCGCAATTACTTGCGTCAGACAGTTAAATATATTACATCTTCAGAGACTGGTGCACAAAAATACCCATGTTTGGTGAAATGAATCCGTGTTAGTCTCGGATAAATGTAGGTTACTCCCGCTGGTACATTAACATGTGTCACCGGGAATACGCGAGAGTGACTGGAAAAAAGCTAAGGACGAAACGTGCACACTTTAAATGACTTTAAAACGCAAATAGCTACCGAAAGTCGATGCAAACTAATTAGTGAGCTAAATATCGTCGTCTTGCCTTGTCTGCGCATTAATATCAATAAAAGAATCTCAGCTTTGGCACGCTACCAAAATTAGTAAATGAGGGCCAGTTTGCGCCGGGTACCGATTGGAACGGCAGAAAAATGTGCTATAACTCTTAATTCGCATTAGCCGTTGTAGGTGGAAGGAGAACAGTAGGATTGCCAGGGGACTACAACTGTGTTGTGGAAAATAATCCATGAGGGGGAGGAAGGAGTTGTTTGCGAAGGGTTGCATGTCGTCACGTTAGTGGTGTCTGAAGTAATACTCACAGGACAAAGTTATTGGTAGCAATAAGAAGGAGATTTCCGTTTGCGTTCTTTCAGAGATTGTTTCCTGCCTCGGGGTGGAAAATCGATCAACATCGAAGGAGTTAGTGATTTAAAGACACGTTAAAGATATTTTACGATAAGGGTTCAAAAGGGGGACGAATTTTATTTGTTATTGGAACAAGAAACATCAAAGAATTTTGATTGAAACTATTCGGAAGTGCATAAAGTATGTCGGAAAACAAATTCCCTCACGACCTTGATCCTACAAAATATCACAGGTAGTAAGTAACATCATAGGTCAAGATTATTACGGTACATTTTATACATTCGACATTTTCGCCTCGAGCAATACCAACAGGGAAATTCGTTTGAAAATATTTTAAACAACATTAGTTAATGTTAAAGACAATGAAAAATGTTTTTAAATAAAATGTAAGCTTTACAGTAAATTTAAAAAAATATTGCAGAACGGAATTTCACGAGTTTGAAAATGTTATAGACATAACTTCTATTGTTTTTAACGAAATATTTGAGATATAAACTTAAAAACAAATTAATTTAAAATTAAATTAATGAAATGTTTGTTACCCAGGACTGGTGAGTTAAGTGTGAATTTCTTCGAAAATGTCTGAAATTTTTAAATGTATTTAAATAAGATATACACCTACTGAATAAAAATGTAATTTTTTACTGTATCGAAATGTATTTATTATTATTTATTACTTTTGTTCTAAACATTGAGACTATAAAAATTGAAATTAAAACAATTTCACAAAAAAAAAATACTTCAGTTCATTGTTTGTCATAACAACAGAGAGTTTATCGCATTTGCAGATTAACATTGAACTCATATTTAAAATTCGAAATACTGGAAAAATTGGTTAATTGCAAGCTCAAAGTACTTTGGTACAATACAAAAGAATGTTAAAGGTTGGTAATTACTCAAAAACGTCCAATTAAATTGTTTCAATGAATTTCAACTGTACATCGATTTCCAAATATGAAACTTTTAAAACCCTTTCGAAATTTAGTTATTATTTAGTTTTTCCAAAACACCCAAATGTAAATTCCAATTTGTAAATAATTATAAAAAATATAAAGTATAAAAAAAACTTTAATCATCATTTAACTTTCGAAATAATTGCTTAACAATTTACATTCGATAAGCCCTCTTTGTTTACTTTCCATTCGAAAATTGCTATCAATAAAATAAAATAAAACATGCTATAAGTAAAATAAAACAATATTCTTCTTTGTAATGATTTTGATATTTAAATATGAATTTTTGAATTAATTTTTTGGAAGTCAGTTTCATTGAAAAACATTTTCAGTTTATACTCCTCTTTCCGCTTGCGAAACTGTATTTAATTATTATTGTACTGAGCTATTACACTTATTTGTTAATCCTGAAACATTTCAGGTAATTGTTTTTGGATTTAGTTTTCCAAAGATTTCAATCCGTTTATGTAAAACGAAAAACACTTCAGTATGTAATACTAATTTTTTTCAATTTGAATATAATGTCATATATATGATTAATAGTTCAATTGATAATAATGTTTGTAGATGAAATTTATAAGATATGTTTATAAATGTAATTATCTTTAATTAAAGGGATGATACCCATTAAATTTAGATTATTTGTCCGCTCGTTCTTACACAATTAAAATCTCCAACCTTAAAAACGACTTAAAACCAACCGAACTTGTGTATTGTAAAACAATTGTGTTTTTATTTAAAAATACTCTCGAAGAACTATTGTAAACTTGTTAAAAATTGGAGACAATCATTTGCCGTCGGTTTTTTAAAAATTGGAAAAATTTCGAACAATAAAACGAATACTAATATAATAATTATAAATGGGATTATAGCATTATTTTGCGTTAATCGTATTCGACATCGATTGCTATCCAAATTATTGAAAAGTGCAAATAAAAAAAGGATTTTCTTTTTATGGCATTAAATCATTTTGAGTTTGGTTAAAAATCTCATAGTCAATCAATTGTTGCTGTCATGCATTTAATTTCCTCAAAATATAATAGCAGCAGGCTGAGCGTGCACATTAGACCCCTAACCTGTCACACATTCTAAGGACATGCACGTTTCGTACACAAAAAGGTGTGAAAATAAATAATCCACAAAGTAACACATTTCCACAAAAGCCAACAAATCACTGCTGTCATTTGGGGCTGAAAGGTATTCCTCCCCAGACATATGTTTAAAGCGTTGAAGTACTGCTGCTGATCATTTATTTCCGTCTCTTTAAGGATTACCGAAAATTGAGGGGTTCACCGCTTCAGGGTTTCGGGATATTACGTAAGTCCCTTAGTCAAGTGTCAATCGTACATCTCCCTCCGTTGCCAAGTCCTTACTGAACGGTACTTCCTTCCTGGTCGCATTTAGGTACTTGTTACTGTTGAAAAAGCTCACAGAACAGCGCATGGTTCCTAAAATATAAAGTTTTTGTTGTTTCTGACTGTGGTCCTTCCAAAGACCGCCCATTCTCCTTGAAAATGGGATGCACTTTTCCATTTGGGACGATAACTCCAAATAGTCTGATATTGCCGCACAACGAACTTTCCGCCAATTTGAGACGGAACGATAAGGCTGGTCCTTAAAGTTCTCATGCCACTGTAATTGTGCAGACAGCACTCACTCTATATTTTTTTTTTTATAAGTCTCTTAACCGAATTAGGAATTTTAGGATGATACAAGCACTTGGACTTAATTGAATTCACAGTCTGCATTTAAGCTGCAGACTGCATTTTAAGCAGAATAATATATATATATGTATTTTTTTAGATCAAAACTCAAACGGACAGTAAAAGGGAGGGAGCAATCGTTGCGTTTTGCGGGCGTACCAAATTCTCGTAGTAAGAAATAGTTCATCCAGCTTAATATGACCGAACACTTTCGGGTTGAATAAATGCATAAGTACACCCATATACTTTGGGTAATCTAAAAACTGTACAAATTCAGTAGCGAATGTTTCTGTCATTTTCTGGTAATTGAGAAAGAAAATCCCTCGGACCACACAAAGAAAATCAGCAAATTAGAATTGCATCCTCGTTTATTACCTGCAACAAAGTTTCTAACTATTTTGTGAATAGAATCTATTACAATGTGGAAAATAAATTTCGGCTAATGGTCATGTTCTTCATTTTAACATTATCCACTGCTAATGAATAAGTTCTTTGTAACAATACTAATATAACAATAAATTATAAGATGTTTGTTTAGGGTTTTACAAGTGCGCAATCGTTAAATTTGAAGAAAAGCATCTGGAAAGGATGCAGATGCATTTAATTGTACTTGTACTAATACAAAAGTAAACCTTTGTTTTTCATAACATCAGTTTGGATGTTCGGAATTTAAGTCAGTAAGAATAGCAACGATCAAGGGAAAAATCTACTTATTGTATTATCTATACTTGACCATCATATAAATAGATTTTTTAATCATCAATCAATTCATCCTCCAACATCAACTGCAGAAAATTATTAAAATCAAACATACTGTACGTACTGTATTCCCAACATAAAAAAGACGACTGGTGATGAAACATGTTTACTTAAAAAAATCTCTAATTATTAAAATAACTCAAAAACGGATAATACCCCGCAGGATCGAACCTAATTCTTAATCAAGACGTCTATTTCTTCGGTTGTACGGAAAACGCAGAGACAATTTTGGGTTATGCAAATTAACTGGATAAGGCGAAGTTAAAACCATATGGCACCCTCATAATTTCTTATGCCGCCGCGTTCCCCCAACTCAGGAAAAAATTATATTCTTGTTGTCTTGATTATGTATGCAAAACGAAAGCTAAATTTTATATTCAAAGTGTAATTTTGGAATGACGGAAATTTCCGCCTTATAGTCTGCAGAAATTGCACCATTTAAAATTTTTGGCTGAATTCTGCCGCAGAATATTTTACTTCATTCAAATGGCGTCTCTGTGCGTTGCAAGGATTCCCTTAGCAGTGGGAAGTTAAAGTTGCTCAGATCTTGGGGTTTAAATGTTTAGAATTTTCAGCAGTAAATACACTTTCTGTCAATTGAGATAAGAAGGAAATTAAGGGTTTAAAAATAGCACAGAAATGGTTCGTGGGTTTATGAAATAGAAATTGTTTCGAAATCATGAGAAAGTGGTTTGGACAGAAAAACAAATAATTACTGCTTATGCAAATAAGTTTAACCATAAAATTATATATGCAAGAATTATATATGGTTCTATATTATATATTCTTATATTACAACTAATGCTAATTTAATTTAAACGAAATTGCATAATTTTGAACTTCAAAGATGTAGAGTCAACAGTGAATTTCAAAATTAGAATATTGTTGAAGATAAATTTTCAATAACACACGTTCCATTACTGCACAAACCCTTGATCGGAATGTTTGTTATTAAACATTGGAAGCAAAATATGGAACATTGCACTTTCGTTGTGCACTTCCAGCAATCAGGATAAAAAGGATTTGGGAGCTTCTTGTATTTTATCCAATGTTAGTACTTTGTGTAAAATCCGAAATAAATTCTGAATACTTACTAAGAGTGTCTGGAAGTTGAAATTGTTTTATTATAATCTAAAAACAAATATGAACATAATATAAAAAAGGGGTTTATTTTTTATATCCTTGTCAAAATTACAGCAGAAATGAAATTCCATTAGATCTGTTTTAAGCACATAATTTTTTATTATAGCGTAAAGATTTCTTAATGCCTAAAACACCATAAATTTCGTCGAGTTAATCTGCTTTTGGCGAAGACATGCATTCCCCCATAATAAAGAGTAATGATAGTACAATGGAGAGTGCCGCGGATCCCAGATGAATCAAGTATTTATAAAAAGCCATAAAATTTGAAATGGGGTGTTAGACCAAGGAACAGTGAACATTACTCCATTCATTCATTGCGTTGGACGGCTAAAAGTCTTTAGAACGGTATTTTGCGGTTTTTGCATAAAGAAATTTCACCGAAAATTTACGACTTTCACCTCTTTGCAACCCACTTTTCATAAAGATGATGAAAATGGTGTGGGGTTTTTCATTCATCCTCAAGAACAGGCAGTGGTTGTTTTTAAAAACACATTAAAATTCATTGAGGGCAGTTGCGTTTTTTTTAAAAGTTGAAAGTAATACGGAACAACGTAATGTGGATGTCCTTTTGATGTCGCTTCCCTGTTTCCTGTACTTGTCATTATCAGAATTTGCAGTTTGTTTGGTAGAATGCAATACACGAGATCAGATTTATATGAAGTCAAGGGTCAGTAATCACCGTCCAGTTTACGAGGTCATATAACAGTCAGAATTTTGGTTTCCATGTTAGCAAAACAAAACGCAATTACAGGACTATGAACCGCCTTCTTGGGCATTTTATTGTAGATCTACTTTTATGGCTCGAATTTATGCACCGATTAATTCGTTCAGATAATCACTGGAGAGGTTTTTCTTCTTCCTGATTAACACTTGATTACACTCTCAATTACTGTAGTTGTTGCATCTAAGAGGGTATCAAAACGCGGACTTACTGTTCTGTTGCTATCTGCAGTGATGGAAAGATACGTAGACCCATCAAGTTAAGGGGCTACGGAAATCGATGATTTATGGTTTTGAAATTATACTTCCCAATATTTTTTGAGATAGAGCTGAATTTGTGACCCCACTTCTGCTACTGTTATATTACTCACATATGTAAACTAAGACTTTCAAAAACTTTAAAAAGGTAAGCGTTTTTCTCGACATTACGTTTTTGCAACTTGGTGCATTTTTCCCGAGCTATATATTTCAACGATTTTAATTAATTTGCTTTTAAAATGTTCAAAATCGATTTCACTAGAGGTCAACATAAGAGTTTTTGAATATTAATTGCAAAAACTAATTTTAAATAACAATTCAAAGTTCAAAGTTTAAGATGAAAATCGTACCTACTCTTTTCAAAGTTGCGTCAAATAGTGTTAAATTTAAATTAAAAAAACTAAAATGGTAAACCATGACTACAACCCTATTTTCTTATAAAAATTCTTCACTTTTTGATTCCAGATAACTCCCATCACCAAAAAGATGGACCAAAGACAGGTGTGCCCGCCTGAATAGTGGGAATAGAACGTGGTTCAACCGGCTGCCATTTTGACTTTTTGTAAAAAATAAATTTTACAACTTTCACTGTTCTACTTTATAATAAAAGAAAATTTCGAAATCCGTTTTACGTTTCATTCAAAACAATTTCCCAAAAAAAAACCTGTCCTTTTAAAAAAAAAACGGGGAAACCCCCTTAACATGGTCGATTCGTTCCTCGGAAATATCGTATATTATCAAAACGGTGCAATTCAAGGCAACGCTTCAATTTGAAAAGTATTGCACAATAAATTAAAGTAATGCATTTCTAACTCGTGTAAGATCATACTGAACATAAATTACTTGTCGTGCAATTTCCAATAATGGTATATATGTAAAATTGCATTCAATCTAAAAAATATATCGATAAAGAAGATGATTTCAAAAATCCTTTTCAAAATTGCATCAAAATTTCAAAGTATTTTCTTTACAATTCTTCCATTAAATCGAAATCGATATTTTAATTATTTTTGTTTTTACAACAATTGTTAATGATCCAACTTCGTAGACTCATCTACAGAATCTCATCAAGGGTAATTCATTCATGACACAGCAATAATTCAAAAAAATTTCGAACAATTTGATGCATTGCCAGACAATAACCTTTTCGGGATGACGATACCCGATGAACAATCAAAATAAAAATGACGGCCATATATCTCCGGCGGGCACCTCTTATCGGATTACCCCCAATTCGCAAAACGAATTTGTCTGGTCAGTTGGGGTATTTACGATATACGTCAACCCCCCGATACCTATCTATTGTAGCTTGCCCCCATTTTTACGACTTACAGCTGAACGACTGATTACACTTTCAAGAGTTTATCTCATCTTGATGGACGTAAATCATCTGTGGCTGTTTTGTTGTTCCTTTTGGTGCGATGAGGAAGTCCTTAACAAAACAACTTCCTCAGATGGAGTTACTTAAGGAAGATGTGTTTTTTATTAGATAATAAATTAGATAATCCGAGGCAGTAATATTTTTATGGGTATAAATTAATTTTCATTATTTTTCTTCTTACGAAAATTTGTTTCCTACTTTTCTGATTGCATCTTAAATATTCCAAACTTCTGTTTTGTAGTCATTTTTTTTTTGGGACAATGTTTTCGTATAGTTTCGTAGTCGTGGAAAAGTTAAGCTAAATATTTGGAAATTACATATGAAAAATACAGAATGTTGCTATAATATATTGAGAAAGATTTTTTTAAGCCGGAACGAGATAAACAACTAAGCTAAGACAGCAAATTTTCCGTAACATATTGAACATCACATAACATAACGTAACATATTATTATATTATTATTCGCTTCTGTACAAAGGAATTTCTCTATTTAATCGACTGCCGGACAGTATTAAAAATGAAAATTCATTAAATAAATTTGAAAACCGACTAGAAGATGTAATTATAAATGAGAATGTCTAAATAAAGAATTATTATTATTATTATTATATTTAATTATTATAATGAATCTATGAGTTCAACAACATTAAAATTTTCAAAAAAAGAAGAAAAAACAGCTTTTGCCGATTCCGCTTATGCAAGTTTATAACTCTCTTTTGTTTGGCCTAACTTCGGTGAATTCAAATGAATTCATTTAAAATGTTCCCATTCGTCGGGATAAGTGTAAGTATCACATTTAACCCCTTTGGTTATCTAGCATTAACCTTTAATTTCAATTTATAAAGTGATTAAAATGCATTACCCACAAAGGCCGTAATTTGAGCTTATTAACCCAATTACACAGCCACTGGCAATTGAATAAAAGATCTCAGGTGAAAGGGTACGAAACATGATACACGCACCAGGCTTCATTGTGTTATTAGTGTATAACTGTGCATTTGCTGGAGCCGGACAGACCCTTAATTACCCTTGTTAATGGTCAGGTAAATATCAGTTTATGGAAAAGGGTTAAGGGTCACTAAACCTAACTTCTAATATATGCACTCAGAAATTGAACACACCTCCAATGAGGCGTTGGTTTTTTCATTAATAATTTATGGATTAACTAGAAACAAAGTGCATCAAGTTTTAAACACAAGTTACTTTGAAATGAATTTTGAAAAATATATTTTATAAATAGGTTTACAAAAGAATTTGCACAATCCCGAATGTACCTTAATATTTCATAAAAAATTTATGAATCTCGACCACAAAATTCATACCGACACAGAGCACGAGCTACTGGCAAAAATTTTACTTAAAACCCAGTGTCATTATGGCCTTGCGCCATTTAGGGACATTAATTAAGGCTAATGCAAATAAATCCTGCTCTGGGGTCATATTTGCTTAGGATAAATCTGTAAATATTTATAAACAGCCCTTTTGTCCAGCCATGTAAACTAAATAAAGATATTCTACTGAACCAATTCGGTTAAACATTGATGGTGGCCACTCCTTTTTTATATACCATTTAATTACGAAATGATGTTTACTGTACCGAGAAATAAATTTGATGATCTCAGGTTTACTTCGAATCATTTTGAGAACAGCTAAGTGAGCTTTGATGTCCTGTGTCAACTTGAGATGGGTTTACCGATTTATAAATCCTTTTCTGAGGTGAGGGAGATTTCGCGAAGTGAACAAAGATTACCACTTAGGGGATGCAAAGCCCAACACTTTGTAAGTGTACTGAAAAGTAACCCTAACGAATTAAGTTCTTCTTTAGCAGTGTTTCGTAGGAAAATATTGTTTTGATTTTTTTTTTTTTTCATTTAAAAATGTAAATACAATGAAATTCAAATCCAAAATTACATAACAGCATTAAAAAATCAAGTTGACAACAATCAAGTAATAAATAATAATTGCAACATGTGTTTTTTTTATGTGTATTTTTAATGGCCTGCTGAGCCGATCTTTAGGGCTCAATCGAATCAACTATGTTCACTGTTCACGTTCAGTGCTTTCAACTGTCAGACTACGAAATGTTAAATAAAATAATAATTTATAATAATTAAATTATTTCTTTTACCCTTTCGAAAAAGGGACTGGTAAGTGCTAACAGATCTAAAAAAAAGAACAATGGCTCAAAAATGAAAATAAATTGTTAACAAAGTTCCCAAAAATGATAATATATTAAATTTGTTCTGAAATTGCCTACATTCAACGGTGGGAATTTTATGAAATTTCCCATAACCTGTATAATGATCCGGATAGATCAACACTTTGTATGAAGAGGATATTTATAGGTCATTTAAAAAACACCACCTAATTTTTTTTTTTAATAATTATCATCCTTACATATTCGTAGTTCAAAAATATTAAACATTTTTTCTTTTCGACGATTTGCTCTTCATTTGCAGGATCCGAAAAATGCTTTCTACAAAAAAAAAGCGACTCTTTCGCAATTTCAATGTTCTAAAAATATTTAGGTAATCCTAAGAAAATTGAGTTGATTTTTGAAATAGTAGTTATTAAAAATTTTTTTAAATGTATTCTAAATCACTCTCGCACTATACAAAAGATTGCTTTACTCCCCAAACACAGTCATGTTTCTAAATTCCCCAAATTTTCTCCAAAAAATTTTTCATTTTGACATGATTTGTAATTTAAAAAAAAAAAAAACACCTTATCGAAAAAGAATCCGAGACAATATTTGAATCTTGTTTTTTTTTTAATAAATATTCTCCTTTCAATAAACATTTAGCAAAATCAAAAAACCAGAAAATTAAATGGATACTTAAAAAAATTTTACCAGATATTTATTGGTTTCATTAAAATCCATTTCGTTGTACCTACATATAAAAATAATTTTTGCAATCATAAACAAATTAATTCAATCCGATTGTAAATAATATTGTAATGGGTTACTCTTAATATTCTAAAATTATGAAGCTGGCGTTTTAACTAAATCAGACAATTATTATTTCTTCACGGTAAATTTTTGGTTTATGAATTTGGGAAAATATATATTAACAAATTTTTCTTTAACTTAGTCTTACCACCTTAGGCCAAGGCACCCAACACTGAACGGCAGGAAAAGCTGGTGGGTGAATGAATAACAACTGAATGAAACGTAAACCACAACATATTGCTTTTGTATCCCCGATTTCCAACAGCCCTGAAACAACAAAAATACGAAATCAAACATCCCGTGAAATATTCAAAACTCCTCATGCATTATCTAACTTTTCGAGAGCAATCAATAGCACTGGCAACTTTTCCATCGTACGACGGCATAAATTTAATTATTCAAAAAATACTGCCAATCTGGTTTTCAATTTTTGTCTGAATGGTTCGAAAAACCTGTGGAGTGGCCCTGCGAGCGGCAATTAAAGGAAGGAAAGTCACCCCAGGCCAGTTTCGTTTACTTAGGGTGAGGTGGCCAGTTCAGTATTATTTTATTTTATATTTCTTTCGTTTTTTTTTTCTGCGATTGAACTAAATCTAATTAGCAACTAATTTGAGAGCCGACTGTTCCAAAGAGCTATAATTAAAATTCCTCGAAGATTTGGAACAGCGGCGGCGGTCTGCCTTCGGAATCCTTCGAAATCGGAAGGGCTAAACGGCCGCGTTCTGTGAAGGAAAAACGTCTTGATGACGACATCTGTGCCCTGCAATTATAGATGGTGACAATGAAATGAAAAATAATTAATAGTATACATCGGTATAAAATTAAGTTGGCGAGTTTCACTGAAATTTGGCGCCATTTGCGATTGTTCATCCGAAAGTTTATTGCGAAGATACTTAACAAAAATACAAAATGACTGCCAGAAACGTGCAGAAATGCATTTTAACCAGGCGGAAAACAGGTTCAACTCAATCAGTGCTTGTCGGGTAATTTGGAGCCCATTAGTCCTCTACTCAAATAAACCATCACGAGAAAATGCCCGTCTAAAAATAGTCGACCACGGACTGGTAAACTCAAAAATTTATGCACATAATGTGATGTTTCACACAAAGGCATTAAGTCTAAAAAGGACATGCAATATTTACATTCCCTCCAGCTTGTGCATCTCAAAGGACCAATAAATCCAGTGATTAAAGCAGAGACTTCATCTTCTCCGGGACAAAGATAAATTTTTGCTCCAACCCCCGTCGATGTCCTCCTTAAAGCTGAGCGATAATTTCACACGACCCTCTTGTGGTAGCTCCATGTACGAAGATTGCGTTTTGGTAGACGAAACGATGGGATGTGAGAACATCTATAGATACGGCAAGTAGTCACCAATTCCCCCCTCAATATTCAGCCCATTTCCCACCCAAACATTCAAGCACACCCACCCCACCATTGCTCCCCTCCCCTTACCCTTCACTATCACTTGCACAACGAAGCTGTTTTGGCTTTTAGAATATAAAGTCAAGCTTTCCTCGGAGGATGCTTTCCAAGTGAACGCTAATGTTGTCACGTTTTCTGCACTTCTGCTTGGTTTTAATTAAGGACCGGCGGTTAGATCAGGTGTGGGCAGTTAATTCCGTTACGGTGCATGGCTATATCTACAGTTCCTTAAATATTAATATCGTCCTATCTGCACTTTTTCAGACGTTATAACCGAATCAGGGACACCGAATGCTGTGGCAACCTTTTCCCACGGCTAAAATTACCACTAAGGATGTATAATTATAGTATATAGTGGCAGTCAAGTTTGATTGTATTGTAATATTTGGAATTCTATGGACATTGGACAAGAATTTTCAGCAATTCTAAACTATTTTAAAAATTTTCCAATTTTCACTTTGTAATAACTGTTAACATTGCAAAAACGAAAATATGTTGCACTAAAATTTTTTTCATTTTATACGTACTCTCCTGCATGACATTATGTCATATTTAATAAATTGTTATAAATATATGTTGAAACTTTGGTATACAAAAATATTTGAACTATTTTGCTTGACTTTATTCGTGAAATGAAAAATTTCTCGGAAATTCCCTAAAATTGAATAAGAGTATTTCATTTTGTCACATTATCGAATTTTATTATAATTGAATTTTGACTACAGTTGATGTTTTAGAATTTAAAATATTTAGTCACATAACTTCAAGACGTTTCAATATGATTTTGGAACAACAAAATGATTTAAAATTCACAAGTGTTAGATTTCTCACAATGGGTTCGTCTCTAAAAAAGGAAACATCCTTTCCGCGCCGGATGTACCAACGTTTTGAAATGGTACACTCAAAATTCATGGATACAGTTCATTTTCGGTGCATTCGAAGGGCTTAAGGAGGATCTATCGACTGTTCAATGTTTTTAATCAATTCAACATTTCATCGAAGCGAGCGGGTCGTGAATCGACGCCCAATCGTCGAACTAATTTTCGAGGGAAAAGTCTTCTTTGCATTTCGTCTTAATAAACTAGGAATAATCCCTCGCCAGAGAAGCCATTGTTTCTCGTATCTACGCTGCGGTTCCAGACGAGTAGATTAATTTTATATAAATTAAAATTTCATGTAAGGGTTTGTTCCCAGATAATGGGGAAGCGCAAAGATAAAGTGAACGTTAAGGACCAAGCTGAGTGTTTTGTATTGATTTTGCTCCCTACGTAAATATATTTCTCTACAGAAGAACGTTGGTGCGGCGGTAAAAAGCACTCGGCCTCGGTCGATGGAAGGTGTATCTGGAAACAAAGCTGATGAAACCATTTCAATTCCTGTAGGGTTTGATATCTTCTGGTATGTTGTGATGATGTCTCTCACCAAGACGGATTTATTTCAAAAAGGGTATTGACGCGAAAGTGTACGGAATTTAAGCTTCCAATTACTGCAACAACCGTGGTGAACATCAGTAATTGTTTTGTTGCGTGCAGTACTTGCGCCTACAAGTTCTAGTGCAAATATTACTTGAAATAATTGCAAATAGGAATACGCGCGTATTCAATTCGCATCAATCAATCAATCCTCGACAATATTGCGGCTAAAGTGATTCAAATCGCGCTATGAATTCGCCATCAAAGGAAGATACGCGGCTAAAGTCTCCCCGGAAAATTTATTCAAATGGGAAGTCGTTTTGGGGTTATGAATTTTTATGTTTATGCTTATGCTCCAGTGTCACACACTTTTTGCGGGTGAAACGAAAACAGAATCGTAAAGAGGCGTTTAATGAGATTATAATATGGGGATGATTCTTTTTCCGAGGACTAATATGATAATGCCTTGACGCGGTCAGTACTAACGTTTTCCTTTTTTTTAGTTGATTTCTTGTTTTTATATCATTTAGTTTTATGCATGCAAATTTGACGTAATGTGCGTATGATGACGTTCGGTATGAATAATTCCGAATTATATTCGAGCAAGAAATACTTTCTGTAGATTAAAATCAAAGAATTTAGTTGCTTGTTTTCTTTTTATTTGAAGATTGATCTGAAAAGAATAAACTAATACAATAAATATAATGTCAATATACCTATTTAAATAAATTCAAAATGCTTTAATATATTTTATGGGGAAATGTAAATGTACACTTTTAAGTGGAAGTGTAATGACTGTAAAGTTGATTCCAGTTTTTACACTCGCGTTTATTCACAAGCGCAATTCCGAACTTGAATTACACTCGGAATTACACTTTTCTGATTAAATCTAAAAATGTATAAAAACATCACAAACTAGTACGAAAAGTATAATAGGCCAATGACTAAATACACTAAATGCAGAACGGCAGTTTTAAAACGGGAGAAACATTTGTTAAGAAATAGTAAAAAAATAGTTTGCCGTCGTAATAAAAGAAATTTTTTCTAAATTAACAAAAAGGCATGTAAAAACACAAAATCATGCATATCTGTAAAAATTTCAAGACCGTGTAAAAAATGTTTCATGCAAATATAATCAATTGCAATACGTATTAATAGCAATACTTAACGAAAGAAAGTTAATATGTAAATATACAAGAAGCAAATGCAACATGTTTGTATAAACATGATTCAGGCTGATATGGAAATACTACGAAAGTATTGCCCGATGTTGCGATCTTCAATTTTAACGAAATATTATTGTACGACATTGCAAGCGTTTTCGAGTTATCATGTTAACAGATAGACAGACAACAGACTGTTGTGTGTTTTATTAGTTTATTTGGTAATCTTATTTTGTATTTTTGGTATTTGTTTGTTATGTTATGGCTATAGTATTAAACTTAATAAGGAAATAGGGTACCTGTATATAAAAAGTGAACAACACTAAAGTTTAACCAAATAAAATAAACTCTCTAATTTAATAGTTTAAATAACATGGAAAACGGGTCCCATGGGGATAGGACATGATTGAGCTGGATATATTTTGGCAAAAATTCAATTAAAAATAAATAAAAGTATTGAAGAAATACTGAAAAGTTGTGCTGCTCGTAATTAAAATTCATAGAATGCACAAGACTGCCTATTGATGTTGTACTGGTAAGATTGACAAGGGTTCCTGACTTTTGTTCTTTACGAACAGGTCACAACATTAATTGTTGCTGTGCTGAATATTCTCGTTGTGGCTTTAATAATCACCCAAACATCATTCAAAATGTTATTTCCCTGAACTTATCCAAAGTGGCTCCATATAATTTTACGAAATGTTTAGCAACAGATTTCGGTTGCTTTGGCATAACACTCCTTATTAGACACAATCTGACTATTTCGTAAAGAATGAAGTTCTTGAATGGTTTTGACACAAGCACAACCCCAAAATCCTGGTACCATGTACAAACTGCTCCCGTAATCTTGTGGGTTTACCATATTTAAGAAAGCGACTGTAACTATGCTGTATAGTGTGGAGCAATTGCGATATCGGAACATAATTTGAGTCAGTTGGGTAAGGTTTACGCTGAATCGATATCAAATGCTATAAATGTGTATTAAGAAAACATATCTCCCAGATTTTGCCAGACGACAGAAATAAGCTTAATAACGAAAACCAAAATCAACTCCATGTTGTAATACCAGAAGCAGCTGAAATGTTACATCGGCGGTTGCAGTAACAATTTCTATACCAAATGGCAGCATGAGTAGCCTCACGACTATAGAAAGGATAATGCGACCTAATCTTCTTATTTATAGAACTATGAATATTCCTGCAGGCTCCCGCTGTCATGTTGTAAATATTTTAGAATAACTGCTAACGGTTTTACGGAACGGGTTGAAATCCGACGGGCACTTTTCGATAAGATAAAACTATTTGGTTGAGAGGGATAACAAGTTAGGGTATTGGTAATGATTTCAGAATTGTTTCCATGGGATACTTTTTAGGGCATCTATGTGTATATTATTTTTAAATATAAACTTTTTTGTCTTCACCGATCATTATATTGTCAATTAGTTAAATAGGAAAATTGTTTCACTTCTGAATCCCACCTGCAACCACTTCCATTAAAATTCATAAGAATATACTAAAAAAATAATTGTGCACACGGTTGATTCTTCCAGCTGATCCTGAAAAAGTGTGCTGAAATTAACTGCTAAATATCCTAATATAAAGTACCCTGCAGCATTTTAAGTAAAATCTAAAAATTCTGTCGTTGTCATGTTCCCCAGAGAGTGGTCTTCAATTTAACAACTGCTCCCCAAGCGGCGCTAAAAACATGCTCCAATTTCAAGAATCTTAGGCAATGTTTTAAGAGCGACGTTAAAATCAAAGATGGTCTTCCCTCTTGCCAGCTAAAACCAAATTAACCCAAGGCAACAAAAAAAGGGACCAGCGTCATTAACAAGATTCAGTGCTAATCCCTAAGGGATAAGTACGAACAACGGCAAGGGATAACCTTACTATTTGAAAAAAAAAAAAAAAAAACGAAAATACTTGAAGGACGTCGTGGGGAACATCATTTCCATTTTAAGATGAATGACAAAAAAAAATTGGCAATCCGTGGTACAGATTGTTCTCAATTTTGATTAAACTTAAATTGTTTGTCCGTTGAAATTTTCCCATACTTAAAACTCCTTTGTGAAGGATTCGCATGTGTAAATGTTTTTGTAGCTAAGGAAAGCTAATCCAGGATAAATACAATTAGTACATAAAAGTCAAAATATCTTCAGCAATTTCTCGTGTAATTTAATTTTTTTTCTACACAAAGTTTCTTCCCCGCTCAATGTTCACTTCATTTAAAATTTCACCTAATACAACAAATATCATTATAGCAGCCAAAAACACTTCCATTAAATAAAGCAAATAGTACTGTTACGACTGCAATTTATAATTCCAATGATTATTGTTTATTTTCTCATACTCAAGCATTTCAAAAACCAAATGTTTCACCAGGCAACATCGACCGTCGTCGATACGACCGTTATTTTAATAGTAACGTCTCAAGACTGTAATGAAATCATTAATTTATAACCGAAATTAGATAAACTTTCGTAATCAGTAAAGTTGCTACATGTAATTTACAACGAAAACGGAAAAATCACATAATTGAATGAAAATAAAAATGCCGAGAGTCCTACAACAGCAAACGTCATTAAATTTCAATTATTCCCGAACGAATTACAAAGTAATGAAGTGCTGCAAGAGGCAAAATGGCGAACTGAGAAGAACTTATGATTGATTAATGGAATTTTCTGCTGCCGTTCGCAATTATACTCTCGAGCACCTCTCAGCGTGAATTAGAAACAATTTGACCATCTCAGGACGGGATATTGATTGATTCTCCCTAAGGAATGCACCGTTACATCACCCGTTATTAGGGGAACTCCTGAAAATGACGGCTAATATGAGTGAAGGATTATTAATGAAGATGTATTCTGTGTTTGAGAACGTAGAAGATGTCGAAGATGGTCGTGAAAAGGTACGATACACCTATGTGAAGTCCATTTCCAATATGTCACTGAAACTTTATAAATAAGTCATGCACCCTGAGCCAATCTTATATAGTATATATATTAATATATTATATATAGAAATCTGAAAATTGATTTCTCAAACACCCGACTACAAATTTATCTCAATTATTCCCGGCATCTTTACCTTAAGATATTACATACGGGGCCGATCCCCGGCATCGGTCATGATCCAACTCCATCCTCAGAAGTCCATTAAGGCGTCTGAAGACCACTTCATTCCAATGAACTTGGGTACACAAAGAACTGTTTAACATCTAAACTACATGACCAAAAATGTCTTTTCACCTGGTTCAGATGGGATGTGACAAGGGTCCTCGACATTTTGTGTTGAACAACATGTTCGCACTTACGTATGCAAAGTAGTTGGGAGTGTTAAGATGTGTCAGGCTTTTCCTTTAGATAAGAACGGCAGCTTGAAATTTCAGACTTTATCCCTTTTTGGCTTTGTTTATTTAGTTTTGCTAATGACGAAACTGGAACTGGTGCAAGATGTCTAGCACTCCTGTTGTGAGCTCTACAAAGCTAATAAACCAGCCCTCGTTTCCATGAAATATAAGATTGAAAGGAGTAGTTCGAAGATAATGGAACCGACAGTGCACCGATGAGGAGCAACTTTAAACTAAATTGATGCTCGACAAAACGACAAATAAGAGGCTATACCTACAAATTATGTAAAACTTTCAAATTGGCACTTGGTACAACACAGAAAATGATCGATCGGTTGTTTTTTACATTTTAAATTCTAAATCTTGGCAATACGGAAGTTTATCGTAATTAATAAATGTTAAGTTATTAAATCGTTCTGTGTTTTTATGTGTCTACAACATTTTCAAAATATTCTTGTTGCTCCAACTTTACAAAAGGTTAAAAGTCAATTCTGGCTTGGTCAACTGCATTTGCAAATACAACTAATACATACAAATATATTGAAATGATTGCGTAGCAATGTTTTTGCGAACAATGCATTTAAAGCCTCAACAATTAAAACTTGTAATTAGTTGTGGGTACCCAAGACGCCATAAATTTCATTAAGTCGTCTGTGTGGTTGGTATCCTTCTAAGCCTTACCTTGGAGGATACGGTATACATATGTGGATACAACTAAATGTTCATGCACTTCGAAGACCCTTCTTGTTTGCGAACCTTTAATAGCGTATTTAACCCCATGCCCTTCGACCAACTAATGGATATAGTCCTCCATTACTTGCAACTAAGCACTTTAGGCTCAAGCTAATTTCGTATCCCTGAAAACAGTTTTGCAATGTGAGTAGATGCTGTGCTAACCCTTTTCCGGCATCGCACAAACTAAATCGAAATCAAATATGTATAGTTAAAAAAGTTTCACAGATTTTCTATGTATAATTTTTTTAATTACTTTTTAAACACAAATTGGAACATATTTTTTAACATTTCTGTGAAAGAAATTTTATTATTAAAGTAATTAAACAAAATGTATTTATATCTCAAAAATTATGCATGCATCTAAAATTTTTTTTGCTAAGCAATATTGAACATATTTTATCCTTTCCAATAAATTCGCATCAAAAGTTGAATCCAAAAGACTGCAACTCCCCAATTTCTCAGTAAGCATAAGGACCAGGGAAGTGAGATACTCACTCCAGGATGCATTAAAGTGTCTGAGAAACATTTTTTATGCAAACGTCGTACATTCATGCAAATATCATGCCTGTAAGACAGCATATTTTATGTAAACACCACGAAATGAGCATAATTCACGCAACCAAAATCAGACCAAAAATATTTCCCCGAAATGGAGGCACTCGAATGTTATTTTGGCGGCTGCGATAACAATTTCGACGCTTCATTCCACAACAAACAAACGCCTCAGTAATGTCTTCTTCATTTTGAGACGTCGTCTATGCCCCCGTAACTCGGTCCGTGGAACGATGGAACGAAACGGTTGGAGGTACTGGGGGTCAGGAAGTATCCTCGTACACGTTTCCGCAGCGTAATCTTCTTATTTATATACAAAGACTGTCTACGGCGAAAGTAATAACATTAATCTCCACACTATGTAAACCTCTACAAATTTGCTGGTAAGCGGAAAAATTTGCTTCCGACCCAGAGAGAGGATAAAGTTCCAGTTCTGATGGGTTCCGGGTGGATGCTTCCATTACTGGCTTACCCAAATCGAAGTTCTAAAGAGCATCTTTGGGGTGAACTGAAATTTTATTGGTCTAATACTATCTGCAAACGAAGCTAACAGAGATATATATTGGGAAATATTCCGATTTTGTTAATTAGTAATGATTTTAAGCTTCCACATTTAAGATGGCGCACCCCGAAAAGCTCCTCTAATAGGATGAGCCAGTCATAACTGAAAAGGACTAACTCGGTGAGCTAAGCCCTGGTTTTAAATCTACTCGAACCGAATTGGAAGTCATTTATTCAAAGTAAGAAGAATTAAGTGAAGCTCTACGTGCATTTAGTGAATTTAGAATATTATTCACACCAATTTTTTTTTTTTTAATAACATTTTTTTCAGCTCATAAGAGGACATACATTAACCTTTTGGTTTCGATTTTTGCACAAGTAATGGCATGGTTTATGGATTTAAACGTTACTAAAAATTAAAACAGTTTTAAATATAGTTCAAATGTAATGTCAACTAAATCAATATAATTTATTTTGTAGCGTACCAGTAGGAGCAATAAATAAATATTTTATCGACTGCAAAGGGTTAAAGATTACAGTATTATAATTTATTTTAAATATTTGTTGCATAAAATAATATTAAATTATTTTTAAAAAATATGTGTAAATAAAGTCGATTCAAAATATAATTTCGAAAGATGGTAATTTTTGTTAAAGCGAATTTCATAAAAAAATTAAAATATTTTAATGATTTCAGGATGTGAATGATTTCATGAACGAATAACGAATAATTGTAAATTTTTTTTTAATTGATATAATGAACTGCAACAATTTAAAATTTATATTTGTCAAAACAAAAACGTTAGTAATTTCAAAAGCAACAAAAAAGAAATTGAGTTTTTTATCGGTATCGTGGCAAGAAAAAGATTTTGATGTGTTTTTTTTTTTGTTTTGGCAAAATATCAAAACGGAGTTTTGAAATACAAAACAAATTATACGGATTTAACGCAATTTATAGCATTATTTATTTCATATTGCCGGTTTTTTTTTCAAGGAGGAGGAGTCGAAGTCATCCTGCATCCCTGATGAATGTTGTCTCATCGTTTGCTGTGTCTGTTCTCACCTGTGATTAGCAGCTGTGCTGTGGCGGCGTCTAAGTGGGCTACAAGAAGGACATTCCAACCTGGTGGAATTCTCCAAGTTCATTAAGAAATTCTGGAATGACCAAGTTCTCTTGATCATTTAATCTGGTAGTTAAGCGGAAGCAGAAGACACGTTGAAGTTTTTGAAGGAGTACCGTTCTTTTGTGCAATTACGTTAATGTGTACTTAAAACCTGTTAAACGTCTTAATGAAATGTACACCGTTGTTTACAAATCACCCCTTTTCTGGTCGAGTATTTGCTTTCAAAGGTACCGCCGTTAGAGGATATTGCCCTAATTAAATTGGCTTCCGACTAACAAAGGGACGCTCTTCCCGAAAAAGTCTAACATCTTAAGACAGCCAAAGGACCCTGGGCTCTCCAGAGAGGGAAAACGAAACTTAAATCGGCGACCGGAAATTAAAAGTGAGTACACAAGCTGACAAGAAGTAAATGGTTGACTGAATCACCAACTCTTTTTCGAGCTTTAATTAAACGAATTTCGAGTGTTGTTACTTAATTAGGATTATCACGGATTTCAGTACTTACCAGTGTTAACCAAGGCTTTTCAGATTCTCTCAAACTTTGGCTTTTATGAAATTTTTATTTCCTCCATCAAGCGATTTATTTAAAATTCTTAGACAAGTCACGGGAATACTTTATTTAAGTACTTAACAAGGTGTTAGAGAAATGTTTTATTTTTTAGGTTGTACACTTGAGTCTACATTACCTTTAGATGTATTCGACCGGAATACCAACACCTAAATTTGCATATCTGGTCCGAAAAGAGTCAATCAAATAAGACACTGGAAAATATGTAAATTTTTACGCAAAGGCAAGTTATTTACTTATCGAGGGTTCAACCCTTAGCTCTGTACACTGAGATGTAAAAGGTTCGCCTTTTTATGCATTCAAATAGACCGAGCAACTGGAAAGCCATAAAATGAATTATGGAACCCGAGCAAAATGTGGAGTTTGTCAAACTTGCTCAGAACCAAGAAACTTTAAAACGAAGTACACATGCGATTTCGAAATTTCAATTGCAGCACGAAGCTACTGTCGAAGGATTTATGCAAGTTGAGGGACAAAGCAACAACAATGCAAGTTGTGTAATAAAAATTTTCATGTACACCAACTTTAAATACTATAAAATTTATAACAAAAATTCGTTTAATAAATTTGTGCTAAACATTTTATAAGTTGATTACATTGCCATTTACATAATATGTATATCTCAATTGCATTTACTTAAGAAAAACTAGTCAACAGGAAATATCTGAAAATTGGAAATATCTAAACACTCGGTAATACACTTTAATACAAAATAATAAATATAATGAAACCATGTGCTTCTTTAAATTATTAATAGAAACATTAAAACTAACGTTTATTGTAAAATATTGGATTTTCTAAAATTTTAAATGCTTACCTAAATTTTATTTAAATCGGTGTTAACTTAGGAAATTATATAAAAAACAATTCATTTATTTAATTTAAACGATTTTTATTTTAGCGTCAGTATAACAGAAACTTTATAAAAATTTGTTTTAAGGCTTACTAAAAACGCAATTACTAAATAAAATACATCAATTAGTTTAATAATTATTGTTGAATATAATAACAATTATTTTAAAAACTGAACGCAGTTCTGCGAGTTTATTTAGTTAGAGCCCATCCTAAAAATAAAATGAAATGTTGTTTCATTTTTATCATTTCAAGCAAAAGGGCATTTTACCAGCCAAATGTATACCACAAATGGAAGGACATTTTCCCACATATGTAGCTACATAAATATAATTCAAATGTAAACGTTTCTTTTTTCATAAATGCCTGTTTTGAAGCTGCTTTGAACCGAAATAACAACGATATGGCAAGAGTCCTACACCCATTCATATAAAATTCCAATTAAAGTAGAATCAAAACCCCACTCGGCAAATAATAAAAAATAATTATAATTTAATATGCAGCAACAGCGTACTGAACAGTATCAACCCATAAGAGGCTAACAAGGAAGTGGTTTTCTCAAAAAGATAACAACAAAAAAAAAACACAGAAAAAAAAACAAAATGCTAAACAACACAGGTAACCACTCGCCTCCCACTGCATTTTACAAGTGTATTTTGAGAAAGTACTCGTTTACGCCTTGTTTAACGGAACCCTCAATTTACTTCCCCTCTTTGGCATAAAAAAAATTCAAGCACCCTTTAGTGCTTTAATTACTCTTGCTGAGTTCATTAAGGCACTTCTGCTGAGTTTGTCGAGGACAGGACAGGGAATCATTATTGCATTTTTAATTTTTATTGAAAAATTTTGCGGACACCGGTCTAAAATCTGCAACAGTTTGATACTAAAGCTCTGCTATGTATTTATTATTTATAAGGTTGACAATTTTTCTGTCTGGTGAATCCATTGAGAATTCGTTAGAAAATCATATTAATATTCATAAAATTGTTATCAATATACGTTCATTGGGATTGGTGGAATTTCAAAAGACCTTAGAAAAATTAACTGAACTTTAAGAAAAACTGAAATTGTTCAGTAAACATTTGACGAGCAGCTTTAACTATTGCTTACATTCTTAGCTCAAATCCAAAACAAATTTGTGTCCAGTGTAAATTTAATATGCATTACAAATACGGTGGCAACTCAGTAAAAATTACAAATACTTAAACATTTTCAAAAATTACAATTCGTGAACAAGAAAAACAAAAATCATTCAATCTTTTAAAACGTTAGCGTTAAGAAAATTTGGTTGAATTTTTTTTTTTTGACGCTGCTATTAAGAAATTTTCATTTTATAAAAATAAATTGTAGTTATCTAAACAATTAAAGCAAAATCGAATTCAACAAAAAAATCAGAAATGTCGGAAATATGAGCGGTAAACGAATTCACAATTTGCAACATTTTTATTAATTTTACCCTTTCTTATATATTTTGATTTTTAGCTCTGCGTACACAAAAAAAATCAAACAAAACTCAAAATCAGTATCTTTATTTCTCATTGCAGTCAACATTTGAAGATTAACAGCTAAAGTATACAAATTCAAGTGTCATCACCCTTTCAAGCGGATCGCATTCAGGTTGTCAGATGCAATTAAACCGCCGCCAGCCTCCCCAAAACAATAGAAAGTTAGCTGAATAAATCTTCATTGAACTGACAACTGACTCCATTAATTAAGGTCTATCGGTTGTGTAAAAGGCACTCCCAGTGTTAAACCAATTGGACAACTCGTTGATACGTGCCAGTGTGGCTTTCAATTAACCTGGTGGCCATTTACGAGAAGGATTCGCATGTTTGCGGAAGTAATTCCTGAATTCATCCCTTAGCCATCGTTATAACTGACCGTGGCTCGCCAGTACCAGGATGCTACGTGACATTTGTTGCTCAAGGCAGTCTAATTGCATTATTGCTTCACGGTAAGCCTCCAGAATTGGGGCATGGCGTAATTGGCTGGTCATTTTGTGAATGGGGATCCAGTGATGGTCGGGCTCCAAACGTTCTGCCAATTATGCAAAATCATATTTGTACCCGGCATGCAAATTGAGATATTAGCGACGGTTGAATGGGTGATTTTCTGTTGTAATTAAATTTTTTAAAATAGAATAAGGACATGAATGAGATCTGTTTTTACGATGGACATTGTCTGTGCCAGAAATACTTAACAAAAGCTAAATATCAAATGTGTATCCACCGACAACTGAATCACTTGGAATAATCGACAAACAACCCCTTCCGACTTTGTGCCTTCTTTATGGCAGACCGAAAGCGATTTATATTGAAGAAATTACAATTCGCAACCCTTTTAATTCTAAGGAAAATTGTTCGCTAGAGACTAATAAAATCAACGAAGTGTAACTCCAATAATGTCACTTTTGAATGGGTCAAGGAAGGGATTGCGCTACTCAAGACGTTCAGAAGTTTTCACAATGGGAAAATTCCCATTAAAGGATTTACGGATGACTTGAGAAGAATCTAAGCCTTTCTGTGACTTTAATGAAACAAGTCAATGAAATGCGTTCGATAGTTCAAAATGCAATGAGTTTTCACTATACTCCGTATTGTAGATGTAGCGAACAAAATTTTGAATCAAAACTTATGTTAAAAATTAAAAAGAGATTTGAATTAAAATACAATAAAATGTCTAAAGGCTTGAATCCACCAAATGAACAAACAGCTCGCGAGCATGTTTTGAGCTAATGTTACTTCGGTGGATACGTGCTCGCTTTCATTCGACGAACATTTGACGAACACCAAAAAAACATTTTTAATGATCATTGTGCTTGCGTGCGCACTATGTCTGCACCAAACTTGTAAAACACTAAATCACTAAATAAGCAAATGAGCGATGATCGTCTGCTCGCGGCAAGATACTGTAAGTAAACTTAAGAAAATAAGTTATAAAAAGAAAATCAGAACTATTGCAGCACTTATAAAGTTAAAACATCAACCATAAGTAAACAAACAATTAGTTAAATACTAAATCTTAAATGTCAACTGTAGTCATATTTAAGTAAATATCAAACCCAAACCTCGTATTATACGAGTATAACAAAGCTGTAAGCAATTGTGCAGCGGTGATTGTTGATAAATACGTAGTTCAATCAAAATAAATTCGATTGTAAATTTAGAAACAAAAGATTTTGCTTTTGAATGATTTGTGGTATATAAAAATTATTATTAAAACTATTTCTAGAAATTCACAAAAAGATTTTTATTGCTTTATATTGATTCATGGCATTTAAACCAATACATCGAAATTGCAAAACGTTCAACATCACAAAATAATGCTTTTATAAAGAAATTAAAATTGTTCCTCTTTTAATATTAAGGTTTTCAAATATCCTTTAATTTAAATTGTATTCCTACTCTTTTCATCAAAGAAAGAAACTTAAATTTTAGGAAAATACAAAAAAAAATATCGGCTACTGTCATATAGGAAATTAAATTTTGAGACATTAAAAATACATACTCTAAAATACTACTAAAATAAATAAAGGGATCAAATTAACGGAATTCTCTCGTCCTTAATATTTCATTTTAAGTGCGAATTGAATGCTTTACGACTGTCACACTGTTGTAAAGCAATTTAGCTGAAAAGTTTGTCTGTCACATTGCCTGGAAAGTGTTTTTCGTCCTTTTGCAATTATAATGGCGTCATCCGCAGCAGCAAACAGAACAATTTCACGGGAATAATATCTCCTGATCGGCATACAAATAACTTTAATTCGAATCGAATTGATGCTTTGGGGAGCAAATCCTTTTCCTGGTACAAATAAATGTCTCTCCAGGGGGCCATTCAACTCATGTTGTTGAGATGTAATTTCGATTTCTCCAGCTCCTGGGAAAAACCAAAAAAAGGGCATTATTACATTTGTTGTCGATATCTAGTTCGAACTAATCTTAGAAAATTAACAAGTTATTAAGGGAGGATGCAAAATTGTAGTGTTGGACTGTCAAAGGGACTAAAACTAAACCGTTATTTAAACGGGCTGAAAAAACTGAAATTCATAAAGCAAATTACCTGAAACAATGTAAAATTCTGATGAGGAGTTTCCCATGGATCCAGATGTAAATTGTACCCAAAATCCCCTTGTATGCACTCTGGCATCATGCAGGAACCACTTCAAGACGATCCCTCTCACCCGACAGCCAGAATCCTGCCAGAAGCAGAGAAAGTGTATCAGGGGCAATCACCACTACGAACATCTACATTTATAACTTGTTAAGAATGGATTCGGATTTACTTCTTCGGTGCAAATGCGTCTTCATAAATTGCTTTTTAAGAGCATTCAACAGAGCCGCCTTCTTATGTGGCGACATATTTCCTTAATGGTATACTCCGCGCTTGCTTTTGTTTGGAATGTTGCTATAAAGTTGCCATAATTTATGCGCTCCAGTTGAGTGTGCTCCATTTGAAATGACATTTTAAGGGCTCTTTCTCTGCTGTAAATTTTGATTATTTCGCGAACGCTAGGGGAAACGCTTAACAATGCTAGAATAGCACTCGTAGAAATAATACATTCCCTTGAATATCGAAATTTGACGACTCATTGCACTCCGACCAAAATAATAAGGTAAAGAAAAGATGGAATACATAAATTTTGTTTCAGTAATGAGCGCGCGTAAGTGACTGAGTGGGGGGAGAGGGGGGAATGATTTTTTTTTCCCCGAACCACTGCTCTATAATTACGAGTATAAATCAAAATAAATTGAACAATCACAGAACACGAAAATAACAATGAACAGGGACAACTTTAAGAAAACAAAAATACAAATTTTCACATTGGGAAAAATTTTAAACTTTAGGTAGTTTACTTGTCTTTTTTTTTGTTCATCCACTACCTGATCAAAAATCTTATCACCCCTGGAGATGACTGAAAAAAACTGGGGTGAAATGTCTGAATTGCGATAGGGGTTTCCCGCAACCATAAAATATTCTCAAGTTGAACTTCTTTTCCTTTTTGACTGCCTGTTTTAACTTGACCCAAAACAAATAATGGACGACTCTTAATTAAATGAAATCTGAACGCTTCACTTAAATCGGGGGAGAACTTAAGCATTTGTTTCTGCAACCAGTTTTCGTGTTTATTTTTAAGCATCACTCCATTTGTGCACAGGAAAAGTTTTAACCTTTTGTTTTTATGTCTGAAACCCAAGAACAAGACGACAACGTTTTGCATGCTTCCCTCTTTTAACCTTTTGTTAAATATTTTACACTAGCCATAGAACGGTCAACTTGAAAATGATTTCTTGCAGAACATTTCAAATAACTCTGTATAAACATTTGATACCACTGACGGCCTTCTTTTAACCACAATGCCATATTTCATTTTGTATTTTTCATTTGTACTTTTTTTTTCTTGTAGTTCATTGTCCACTATAAACAAAGGCAACAAGGAAACACACACTAACCAAATTATAATTTTGTTTTTTATTTTTTGTAAGGTGGAAAAGTGGCTTGTAATGAAAAAGTGAATATTAGGGCACTAAGGGGAATTCTACTTAAATTTGAAAATTTCCAATTTGGCTGATTTTGTTTTTATTTTTTTAAATCAGTTTTGTGATTATGACTGAGATAAAAATTAATATTATTTTATTCCACAAAGTCTTCTACAGAGAACATTGAAATTTATTTTGTTTTTTATTTGTTTTGTTTTCCTCCTCCTCATTCCTTCCTCATTTTCACCCCAAATTAATTTCCCGTATTTGTTGTTATTTTTTTTTTAATTTTAAATCTTTAACAACCATAGAAACAATTTGAGCATACCTTTGTTTTATATAGACAATGTCATCTTAAAGTTCTTGTTAATTAATTACAAAACGTACTTCCGAAAACCCATGCTATGATTTTCTTCCGTGCTTATGGTTTTTTGTACAAATTGAATATAAATAAAAGATAAAAAAAGTCATGACTATTGACTAAGATGCTAAACCATTAATACACAAAATTCCTTCTCAGTGATTCCGTCACGAATTGTAACTCTTTAACACAGCAAGGAAACCAATTCCAAATTCTTTCCGCTATTCATGCGCACAAACTTCATTGATAGCATGGGACAGCTGCCGATGAGAGAAATATCCTTTCGATTCTCCTCAATTAACTCAAAAGGTTCGACAGGAGCAGATCTATCGGCCGCTTGTGAAATACATCCAGAAACTAGGGCCATACTCTGATGCTTTTAGACGTGCATTCTTACCTTGTTCCACTTCCGGTGGGCAGTTCATTGCTTTCCAAAAACCCTTTCTCTGGACATTCGCTTTGCTTGGCAACTAGTGACCTCTCACTAGTGATAGAACAAACACCGCTCCTCTCCACGAACAGTATCTACTCTTTGCAACTGATAATGTCCATTTCACATGTGCACTTTATTCAAACCCACTTGAACGACTTCGGCGAAACTTCTGCTCCTCCAATAAGCACTTTACACTCATGTCAAGGCGGCTAAAGTGACGACTTGGTGAGTTGGCACAACAAAACGGGATATTTTTGTGGTATCCTTGATTGAATATCCTTTGAAAGATGTCTTAAGTTCGTCAAAACCCGCTTAATCCGTCGACATTCACGGCCAACTAAACACTGAGTACCGTGGCTGGTTGGTTAAAATTAGCAAACGTAATGATTTCGGTGCGCGCGCAGTAAAGTTTTGCAAAAGTTTGGATAGAACCATTTTCAAAAAGTTTGTTTCAAACTTTCCAGACTTTCCAAAACTCAGGGGACCTTCGAAAACATTTTCAACTACCGGAAAAGTTTTTCATTAACCCCCTAAGTTGGATAAATGTGATGAGCAAAAGTTGTAATGTCGGAATTTCAAATAACTTTATTAATCGTTAATTACAGAAATGTCATTAAAATCTTCCGGTTGTTGTACTTCCGACAACTTTTTCTATTACACCCGAATTATAAGCACCTTAAAGTGTGGAAAGTTCCAACCCAAGATGTGAGGGCTACTTTAAAATGTTTGAAAACCAACGGAGTGGAGGGCATGGAAAAAGTTTTAATTATATTTTGCAAACGAGAGACTATGAACAATAGTTGACTAGCGAAAGATGAATAAGAAGTGGTTTAAAGGAACTTTTTTTATGAATTGCAAATGCACTGGAATACATTTTGAATGAAATTTCAGTTTTGTGAAATGAACGATAAATACTTTTCCGGCATTTGAAGTTATTGTACCTACAGGTTTTATGTTTAACGCATTGTGTTACAGTAGTGAAAACGAAACTAAAGAGCCAGCGAATCGAAAATTGAAATTTACTTGTTAAAGTTTTTTCCACAATACTTTTTACACTGTAAATTGTGAATTAACTTCAAACTTAGTTAACAAACAAAATTTAGTTTTATTTCAAATTAGTATGAGTTTTTATAATATGATAATGAATTTATTTTTGCATTTTTTTTATTTCATAACAGACATTTTGAAGATAAATTTTAAAGTTAGTTTTAAAATCAACTTTTCATAATTATAAAAAAGAATACCCAAATTTGATTTTATTCTTATCCATTTTTTTATAATTTTTAACTTTAAATCAAGAGGTACATAATCCATAAAAACGTTGTAATTTATTAAATGTGCAACATAATTAAAATTTCATAGAATTTCAAAATCTCACCAAGAACAACGGCTAAACCCGAGACTAACCCCTTATTGCCCTCTTTGCCGGGGCGTCCAGGGCATTGGCGTTTTTGTGAGGAGGGCAGTAGAGCCCCCCCCCCCCCCCCCCCATCTAGATTCGGAAACCGTCCTTGCCCTCGGTTCATGGTCACTGGCGATGTCAACCCAATGAATGTTGGGTGAAAGGCAAAAAATGTTGCTATGTTCGAAAAATGCATGCAACAATAGAACTCAATTTTTAAGTTCACAATTTCCTCAAATAAAAATAATTTTTTTTTTAATATGTTTCAGTTAAAATTTATGTTTTCTCAATATTTTGCACTTATTTTTGATTATACATTTTTATATTATATATGTACATTATAAATTCTTGTATTATACATATTACATTTTACATATTATATTTATTATACATCTCTTAACGTACTTTTGAATTAAATAAAACTTAAAAATATGTTATACAAAATAGGAGTTAAATTTTGTGATATAATTTTAAAATCAATTTCGATAGCGAAATGTTTGTTTGAATTTTTGACTTTAATGAGGAATTAATTTCGATCGGATATATCCTTTTGCTAGATAAACACTTTTTTATTACAACGGTTAAGAATTTGAAAATTCCATGTGGTTAAAAATAAAATGAAACCCTCAAGTTAATTATTTCGCAATTTACTTTGAAAGCTTTGGTATGCGGTGGAAACCCTTTTCAAAAAGGGATAATTACTTTCAGGGGAAGGAACACTGTGGGATTATACAAGGAAAGAAAGAACCTTTATCCATATGCAAATCAGGGCTCTAGAGTTCAAACCCCATGTTAATGAGTTCCATTATACGGTAGAAAGTTTTCGAGGGCATCTCAACCTTCAAATAAATTTAAAATTTCCTTTACCCATGAGTCGCTCGAATTGTTTCATAATGCACATACAATACCAGTGTATACCAAAATTTTGAAAATGGCAAAAGTGTGTAGACGATGGCAATTTGATGGTGCCACACATAAATCTAAGTGTTGTTTTCTATTCACAGTTGATACATATGTGCAGTCAGGACATAATTTAGAGAATTTTGGTCAATTGCGAAAACATGTATTTAAAAACATTTTCAATATATGTGGAAGAAATTCCTTGTGACATTAGTATACACCACTACACCACCCACCAAAAAAAAAAAAATTTCGATGAAGAACTTTATTCCTGATTTTTTCATTAATAGTGAGAAGAGTATTAAATGAAGATCTTTAAACATTTTCCAAATAGTTGACGAAAAAATATTTAATTTTTACTAAATACAAAGAAATTATAATCAGAACAAAACTTTTTTAAATGCCCTTTTTTCGAGCAGTAAACGAACTGTTTCCTTCCCAAACATTTCAGTTTATTTCACATAATTAAAAATCCTGCAAAAAGGGTTAGTATTTTGTAGCAATTCAACAGTTTAACCCTTGACCAGAATGTGTTCCCCGAACAATGAGAATGCCATTGCGAGAAATGATAAGAAGAAAAAAAGCTGTGCATAAACGAAAACGAACAATTTAAAATCACCTTAAATCACTTCAGCACTTGTGCCACCTTTTTTTAAAAGGATAAAGGCTTTCATAAACATCGTTTAATCTACATAATTTCACGGCTTTTACACACAAGTGACTGTTAAGCCCCTGTTGTCAAGTTCAAAAGGATTTTTATGGTGACACTTGAAAATAGGAGAAAAATAATGAAAATGTGCGAATTGTCTGGTATTTTATAAAAAAAAAAAAAAAAAAACACAGAGAAAAGAATATATGATAAGGATTCACAGGAGTTGGTGTCAGCAGCTTTTCATGATATATGGAAAAATAAAAATTCGGTTTTGTCAAGTTTCCCAGGATATCCGAATGGAAAATTCAGAATAATTGCGGCAATTATTTAAACTATTGCAGCCTTGCGTGACGCTGTCACATATAATTACAACAGTCACTTCTTTGGTTTGCCGGGGGTTTTGGGGGGGCCGGAGTGTGTATCGGTGAGTTGTGAAGAGCCATCTCCATGAATAAATGAGCGTCCTTTAATTCACTGTTGTCTTTCTTACAAGTTAAGACATCCTTCGCCGATAAAGCAAGCTGAAGACATGCAAACACATAACTTAGTTATTCAGAGCTGGGCAAATAATCCGGGTATGAATTCATAAAGCCGTGTCTTGGCATGTTTCATGATTTATGTGATATCCGCAAGTTCCTTGGTGTGTCGACAACTCCCCAATTTCTGACATATGTTCCCGGTTGTTGACATTACCAATTGTATTTATAAGCAATTTGCGGATGCGAATCCATTGTGAACGGTTGGGGTCGATTGCCTAAGGGCATGACAAGATATTTCTTCTGTCAAAGGGGCGCGACTATTTGTAATGGTTTTGCTAGCAAATACTTTACTCGTAACTTATCGACAGCGGATATTTGTTTTAAGGTCCTTACATATGAGCACAGACAAATGCAAAACAATCCTTCATCCTTAATATCGTCATCCTGGAAACATGTCGACTTTAAAATTTAATCAAAAACCCACACAGTGAGTGGTACATTCATAGTAACAGTGACTATTTCAATAATACAGGATACAATACATATATTTACAAAATGACCCACATTCAATGTAACAATAAATATTGCTATAGAATGAAGTCGTTATCCCTTTTTACGTTCTACACGCGACATCTTTAATCAGTTCATAAACTTCCCAATCTCACAATTTTACTACAATTAACTTGTATCCTTATTTACCCATGCTTAAGGAAAGTTTATAAATGCACATATTGAAAGGACAATAGATTATCGATTTTGAAATACGGCCCAAGCAAACTCATCCCTTTTGCCACTATCCAAACTTTGGCTGTAAATCAAATGAACATTTTTCGATCCCTCGAAAGTTGGAAGGTTTGATTATTTTTTTTTTTTTTCATTTTCCAATACAAAATAATTGTTGTCTACGTACTTATACTTCGTAATTGTTGTCCAAGGAACGACATTAAAATCAATACAAAACACTCAACCTAGGTTTCAAAGGTTCCCTACGTTGAATCTTATCTCTGGTACGTCCTTTCGTCCTTACCTTCCCCAGAGGAAACCCTATAGAAAATTTTAATTTATACAAAATTAAGCCAGTCGTCTGCAACCGCACTGTAGATAGGAGGAATAATGGATTCCGGGACTGAGGGTGATTGGGAGTTTATTAAGATTAAACGTTGAAAGAAGACTTTCGATAGCAAAATTTACCGTATCTGCAGCCCTCTGAAGCTTGTCTAGAAACCTAAGAATATTTTCCCGATACTCGATTTTATATGGAAAATTATTAGGCTGGAAAACAAAAATAGATGATTTATAAATATTTTGAATTTGTTCACTTTTCATATTTTTAAAATAAATGGATTAAGCTGCAAACGACAATTTAATATTACATAGAACCATTGAAAAGCTTGGAAATATAAAAAATCTTTCATATCTATTAATATTGTAATTATAACATGATTGAAAAAACTATCTCCGTTTATATACTTTCAAAAATGTATAGATACAATAAAAACTTTTCCAAGAATGTCAGCACTTCTTTATTTCTTAGCAAAGCAAATGCAATTTTTAATTTTTCAAAAATATTAAGTAGATTTCGGGACATTTTCAAAAAATTACTGCAACATTCCACAATTTCTGACTTAAAATTAAAATATTCCGTATTTATATTAAATAAACAAATAAAACTAATACTTTTAGGGAAATTTCTACTGCTAATTAAAATCAGCAATTATTTCGTTCATTCCGGATATTTTGATTTCTAAAAAAAATTAAAATAAATATAAATAAATTGGTAATAGGCGTAGCCAAGGGAGAAGGGTGGAAGGGTAAGCCCCCCACCACAATTTTAATTCCTAGTAAAACCCAATGAAAGACAGACGAATTAATAAAATAAAACAATTAAAACAATTGCCTTTTTTTTATTATCAAATTTATATGTTTTAAATGTTTTTAAATGTCATTAATGGTTATGAACATGTTTTTTTTTCAAACAACCTTCCACTGCACCCCCAACATAAATTCAATTTAACTAACGAACATATAAATTAGGTACTTATTACCATATTTTGTTATTATTTTACACTAGTACATATAAATAAATTCTCGGTATATTATAATTATTATAATTTATGTAATATGAAATATTTTGTTTTGTTGTAAAATAAAACGAAGTAAAAAAATCCAATAATCCTTTCCAATGATGAAATTGTTTTATATCATTTACCAGTAACACTGTAGCAGTTATAAAAACATGTACATAAATTATACCTACATAACAATATCAAATTGAAAACAAAATGAGTTAAGAATTCATAGGTTCTGAAACATTTCAAAAGTACAAATAATTCTTCATTAATCTAAATACATTTTCGGAAGCTTAAATATTTAAACAACAGATATTGTTTTATACAAAAGCGTATATATTTCAAATTGTTAATGTTTTCAAAATGCATGTCAATCTCACACCGTAAATGTATTTCAAATTAAACTGATTACCAATGTAAACATATTTCAGACTGTCGCTGGGCTAAGAATTCCACCAAACCCACGTATATCCTTTAAAGGACTTCCTGAAAATAATTCGAAATGCATGAAAATCAAATGTAAAGTAGTTGATTCTAAAACAACGTCTACACAATAAACATTACACATACATTCATGTTCAAAATCAGGAGCCGAGTAATTTTGAAATAAAGCAGTGACTTTTCCCTTAATCCCTCAACTATTCTAGACCGTAGAGGAAATTAAAATTTTACTCGGTTGTCGTATTAACAAAAAAGCTTTCCCTTTCGACTTACATACCCTTTTTGCTTATTCTAATACAAATACATCACAGGTTGTCAGCAGACAACCCTTTTCTTAATCATATGGTGACAAGTAGCAAATGGATTTTCTGGGAGCCGTACAGATGTGGCCAAAGCTGGACAATGGCTTCCACAAGGGTCCTTGAGGACAGTAGGTGGAAATATATGAACTGAATTTTATTATTTCTTTGGGGCAACATGTGCTGATAAATCTGATTAAATCTAAAATTTTCATCAGATTTTTAGATTATGTGACTTCATGGAAAAAAATTACCCATTTTTAGGCGTGAATTTATTTTTGCCAAATTAGCGATTTTTAATTAAATAAAATTTCTCAGCTCACATACATAATTAATTGGTATGTAGGTAGAAAGGAAGATTAATATTAAATCTGCTTTAATGCAATCATTAGTACACAATAGTGTAGTTTCTTTTCACATGTATTTGTGAACAGTATTTAGTACCAACAGAATTATTAATTTTTGTTCCCAGCAAAGAAAGAAATAATTCACAATACCGCATTGAAATTTTTTCAAAGTGATAAAACATTACAAATGTTTAAGTAAATTTCATGAAGAAAATTTTGCAATAGTTTAAAAATTTCACGTGTATAGAACGATACAGTATATATGTAATACAGGATCTTCATTCGCTTATCATAGGTCTGAATTTCAAACAATATTTAATTTCATCAAAAATGAAATTACCTCTTAGAATTTCCGTGTTCTTAGGAATTGAGCTGGCGCTGATAAAAGGTAAAAAAAGACTTGTGTATAAAAAGTGTATATAAACAATTGTTACTAGTGTTGAAAAAACCGGTGAGTAGTTATTGATAAAGATCGACTGAACAAAAGAGCCAAAATTAAGACGAAATGAATGTGAACTTTATTAAACAAAAAAAAAATATTATTAGCTAAAACTGCAGATACAATTTTGATATTTTTCATATACCATATTTTTCCTTAATTAACCAATATATTTCTTAAATATGACTGGCAAGCAGAGTCAATTGAAAAAATCACAGTTTTATTGAAAATTTCACGCAATCCCCAAAAGGCTCAAGCAAATTGACGCTGCACTGTTTTTGAAAAGCAAATGTGATGTGGTTGTAGCGCTCAGCTTATTTTTATGAATAAAATTTAAATAATCTCGTTAAAGTCAGCGCAGTCTGTGTTTACCCATATGTTGCCTACGATAAAGAGAGAATTCCCGACAGTTTATTTGAATTTCATATACGCAGAAAATGTGAATTTGATGCTTTCCACATTAGCATATTCCATGTACTCGAAAAATCAAAGTATGTGTACGTTGGCAGTTTACAGTTTTCAAGGATGACTTATAGAATCAATTCCTCAAGGATATCCATATTGCTGCACTACAGCAAATAGCCTCCTTCCTTAACGATAACATCTTGTACACCAAATAACCAACAACCACAGATTTTATTAGGGTTCCCCCATCCCACCCCCAGATATCTAGCACCTTGTTTAGATTGGATTAATATCAACTGTCAATACAAACAGATTCTTCCGCCTTTTCCGGCAATAAGCGGTGATACCTAAAAAAAACGCAAAGCTCCTTATCAAATAAAATTTACTGAAAGCGCTCCTGGGATTGTATACAAGCACCGGAAATCACAGAGTCAACAAATGGTGGGTCGAACAGAAAAAAATAAAAAAAATATTTATCAACAGAAATTCCTTTCATGCCGACCCGAGTCCTTCAATTGACAATATCCCGAAAGAGCGTCATCCTTAAGTCAATTGTTGTGTAAGCCCCGGAATCCCTTCAAGCAGTTTAGCATCTTTTCGCATAGAAATTTTTTTTTTGTTCGCCAGCCCTTCAGATTTTTTTCTCCTTCTTCGTGGTTTATTTTGCGGAGATAATTTCAACCACTTCAAGAGGTGATAGAATTATGTACACATCCCCAGTGTCAGGACATATTTTGTATTTATCGTTTGTAAGGATATATTTTAGTATGTGAGAATATGTGATTTGCTTAAACTAGGGTTTATTTTGATGTACATATGAAATTATGTGCAGCACAAAGGAAGGAAAATGAGCATTCAACTGCTTTTTTTTTTTAATATCAATTTGTCCTCGAGCAGTGTATTCAAAAAGTTAGCCCCGATATTTTACAATCAATTTTCTCATAACGATCGCGATGTCCTTGGATATTTACAATAGCTTGAAAGAACGTTTCAATTTAATTTTTAAAATAAGTGTTTTACGGACAATTTGTTGGTAAAATTTAGCAATTTTTTATTCCCAGTTCTTCCTAAAGGACTAAAAACAGGAATAGGAAACAATATATCATCTCAATCTTCACCTATAACGTAAGTATCTTATCAAAAATAGCATCTAAAAGTAAACGAAATTAGTTACAGTTTCTGGACCTTCTCCATAACAATAAATGAAGATCCAATTAATTATCTCTGTAGAGAACATGCACATAAATAATAACGGGTTCACGGAATCCTTGAATATAACATTCGAAAATACAATCCTTAAATTAAAATTTTGCAAGAAAAATGTACCTACCTATTATACAATTTGTAAGTTTCTGAAATCATTAATGAAATTTTTGAGTAAATGTTTTAAAGAAACTGGAAAGTTATATAGTAAAAGTAAGTATTTTTAACGGTTTTTTAGTGAAACTGACTAAGCTTAAAATAAAGTACGCGATTGAAAAATGAATCGTGCTTAATAATCTATTAGTGTAAAATATAATAGATAGTGTATAGTGAACGATATAGAATAATGAAATTGCAAGAAAATTAAAATATTTTTTTTGTTTTTTCAGATTGCTCCTAATGAATTGGAACAGGGTTTGATAACAAATAAATTAATGGTAATAAATAAATAATTGTATATAATAAATATTTTAATGTATTCAGTAAAAAAACGTTTTACAAATTATTATAATAGAAAAATCCGTTATAACAGACAACGCGGTTTAAAAAAAAATAACTCTACTCAAACCACATTTCGCTTAACCATTACCATAATTTAATCGCCATTAGTGAATACTAAATAACAATGTCGAGGATAAACTGTTTTCGAAGTGCATTGAATTTATTGCTGTCCAAAAGATTGTCTCTCTTGCAAAGTGACCGGCTCAACACCAACAAAATTTAATTAAGCTAAGTGACCATTCATCTTTCTAAAAAATAAAATGCCATATGCGAATTTTTCTGTCAATAAATTTCAGCTCGGAGCTCATATTTCGATTTGTATGGAACTCCGACGATAAACAGGAAAAACTTTTCCAAACATTGAAGCTGAGAGTTTATTGCCTCTATCAAGTTCGGGAAAAATTCCAGAGTACAAAAAAAACCACCACCCAATCTAAATGTAGGCTACAAGATATGACAGAACTGGTGGCTGGTGGTGCATACTCGTCAAAATATAAAAAAAAGAATAAAATAAAAGTAAAGTTATTACATTGGCTTAATGCACTTGATGCCACCTCTTCGACTCCATTCACCTGGGACGGCTAACTAGATGCAGGGCTTTGTTAAGTCGAGTAGATGATGATCCTGCATAATTCGGGCTGCAGTAAAATGCAAAGTGAACTTACTCAGACGTGTAATTATTTTCTCGTCATTCCTTAATTTTCAGCGGGAGCCTCTCCAGTCTCCAGCTAATGCCATCGTGCTTTTGCTGGTTTTCCTTTCTTCCCTGGATTCGGAGGAGTTTGGGCTGCATTTTCGGTAAATATTTTCCCTTACTCTTAATTAAAGTGGAAATTACATTGCGTGCTTAGACACATTAAAATTTCATAATGTAATAAATTATGTTCCTTCTTTGACGTTCAATCCCCCCGGCTCCCATCCATGCTCCCATATCCCCCTCCACCTCAGGGATCCGAGAAAGACTAAATAGGTACACCACATACATGTCTAGATAACACGCTGGTGGCTCCTGTATCTGTGTGCACCAGAGATAGGTGCCAGGTTATAGATAAGCAAAAGGCAACCAATCTCCTTAGAAAATTGTCAACACAAATTATCTTGAGGAGAATTTTATTAGACAAATAACTGCCGTGTTCCATTGTGATTTCTACAGTTGGGTGATAAATTCGGGATGGCTGCTGTTATACCAGAACTCAGTATTATTTTCCGGGCGTAATTTTGTAGAAAATCAATTACCGATAATTAATTAAGTAAGAGGTTGGAAATTACTATTGATGGAATGCTGTTATTGTTCGTGGTAGACAATAATTACCTTGTTAAATCATTTTTATCCGCTGGTTTCAGTGGAGGGATGCCACAATTTGAGGGGAGATTTTGTTATTGTTTTTTTGTGTTGCCACGCTGCAGTATTGATGGAGTAAAAATGAGTGTTTTCGTATATTTTGACAGCCATTCGAGTAGACTTTTGATGAATATATTACTAAAATTTACCACAATCCAAACTTAGCAATCATTTATTCATTTATATCATTGACACAATATACCATCATCAGAACGAAGAGTGTCAGAATGAACAATGATGAAAAACCCCATCATGCACGAAAAGATAAGTACGAAAAGTAGGCATCATTACCTGAAAATGACGGAAAGTTGCCATCTTGTGTAAAATTGACAAACCCGAATTTGCCAGTTCTTCAGTTAGCTTCTGAAAACACATTGCATCCAGTACTCCAAATTTGTATTTTACTTCCAAATTGATTATTTAATCAGTGCCAATGGCAGACAATATTACGAAAATGAAAATGATATGTGGTTTCACTCTCACTTGAACTTCACTTTCGCAGCCAAGGAAATCACTGTCAAATATGCCAGAAGCACGAATTACTAAAAGTAGATGTGTCATATTGTTATTTGCGTTTTCGTCATAATGACACTTTTCGTCCTGATGACGGTACAGTGTGTCAATTGTATTACTGAATTTACCGCAACTGTGTGTGTACTGCAATATTAAGAACTGAGTACAATCACAATAAAAACTTTCTAAACGTTGTCCTAAAAAATGTTTCTGAGCTTTATTTTAATTACCTACATCTAATGCAAGTATCATAAAAAATACAAATCGAATTTGAAGACATACTACTATGTGTTTATATTGTTAGTTCATACAATAATTATTTTCTAGTTATCATAAATGACAAAGGAAAAAAGGGAAACTAAATCAAATATGATTGAAACAATTTTAGTTCTTATTAGTCACTTTTTAAAGTGCATACATGTAAAAATATTGATAAATGGTAAATATAGTTTTTAATAAGTCATTTCATTATCTAATTATCTGATTTCGTTAGTTTATTATTCTTGTTATTTTGTAGTTGCTGTAGAGAGAGTCTACATCTAAAACATCCTGCGGAAAAAAAATTTGTATCTAGATATAATTCGAGATCAATAAGAACAACAAATATCTTGAATACACTTTTAAACACATATAAAACTAAAAAATCTTCGAAAAAATTTGTGGATTTTTTCTTTATTTAAAGTATTAATTGAAGATCCTTCTCTTTTTGAATATAATAAAATTCCGTATGTTCAATGTTATGTTTTGCAGAAGCTTTATTTTATTCTTACAAATAACAGTATTTTTGTTGTTAAAAGTGCTCTTCTCAAATACACCCATATCTACTTCTACACAAAGTTTATTAAAAGATACCGTGAACTAAATAAACTCCGCTTACCTAGTCCACTCCCACCATTGCTCCACTACCGTTGACTTAATGCCTTCATAAAAGATAAAGTTCAGTAAAGCCCAGGACTCATTAAACTCATGAAACGGTAAATTTAAATATCAAATTGACAAACCTCTTTTCATAAACTCATATCGTTCAAAGTTATTGCCGACCAATGAAAATCCTTGAAATGATTCTCTTCACTAATTTACTACCCATTCCCCCTTACAGTCCTCACGATAATTTATTGAATTTATAAAATATAAAAGCCATAAATATCTTCGTTTTTCGAAAACTAAACTACACAAACACATAATTTCTAATTAATGGCAGTCAGAAGGGCAAAGTGATGGCAGGTCAATTTATGGACACCGGAGCTGCATTTTAGGCATTTACTTCAAGGTAGAACAGATTGAACCCTTTCGACTTTGAAGCACTCGTCCGATATATGAAGTAAAACCTTTCTGTGGGAAAGGCATAGACGCAAACACTTGTGTCCACACAAATTGATTTAAACTATGCAATTACCTTCTGAGTGGGAGACTTCTTTGACCTCTTGGACTTGTTGAGGCTTCTTAATTGGCCCTGGCTGCAAAACTTTATGAGTTTTTGGGTTGAGGGGAGAAATTCTGAATCGAGTAACTAAGAAATTTTCAAAGCTTCAAACTAAATTATAATAACAGATTACAAACGGTTACATTAAATTGAAAAGGGGGGCAATATGTGGGACTCATTTGTTTGATTAAAATGAATGGATTTTGTTGAATCGATTAAAAAAGTTTTAAATTGAAATGTTTCTTATTTCGAAGAACACGTGGAATGGGGCCTGGCCTAAGAGCTAGTGTGGTCCCTTAGTGAATGAAGATGCTTACCAAACCCTCGATGATTTGAATGCGTTCGAAGGCTAATTTACGGATCCTGCATTCATCCTAAAAGTCTACCACTGTTGTTCTACCAAAACGATGCTCCTGAGATAACATAACCACAGGCGTACTGTGGAAATTATCGTCTAGCAGAAGCAAGTATGAATTATGAGTTCACAACGAACAGTTTCTAAGCTCCCCTTTAAACAGCGAATAATCCTTTTTCTTCGCGTAGATACAATCCTACATAAATACACTTGAGACACTTTTTCCGAAGCGAAAGGAAGGCACAGTAATTAAAATTCTTTATCGCAGTGTTATAATTTAATGGATATCTGATTTTCATTAAGCCGTACTGTCGCTGAATTTCCATAAAGGCAGGTCCTTTCGAAAGGCGTGCAGAGATAATTATATTTTAATTAGAATCATCCGGCCGTAAACTGTCCTCTGAGTTTTTTTTATTATTCGTCGTCTTTCCTATTTTTTTTTTTTTTTTTTTTTTTGTATTTAAATTTGTTATCTGTCCGCCAAAGGAGCGGACCGTCTTGAGCGGGGTTTGCTGGCTATTCTAATCAATAATCATTATTAAAGGAGATTACTGAAATTAATTGCGAACACCGAAGCCCAGATTTAATTATTTAAGCATACAAAAAGTGTCATTATGCGGGAATTCAGCTAAAATCACTTCAACCTGCCTCTGTTCTTCAATTAGTGACCTTCGAAGGGAGCATGCAGCAGCATCCCTGTCAAATCCAGACCCCCCCAAAAGATAAGTCGTGTTCTCAAACTAGGTAATTATCTTATGCAACTTTCGTGGAAGGAAATTAACTCTGGAAGTCATCGAACGAGTCACCGGCAAAAAGACGACCCTGTTTTAGAGGAATGGCCAAAAGCAGGAGTTCGTAAATTCACACACATCCTCCATTCAGTATCTGGATCTTTACAAGACTTTACGATTTTCAATTTCAGTTTTGTTTGGTTCCCCACTGACCACAATATTAACTGCACCAGCCAGAATTTTTCCCTATGGTGGCGGATAGAACCCCTCCGAAGACGCCGAAACGACTTCTTAACGACGCAAAGATAAATGTATTTACGTTCACGGAGGGTACTTTATTTATCCATTATATAAGAAGATTAGATACTATTGTGCGAGTGTGAGCCTGCAAACGTAATTCCCTGCGGTATGTGAACTTGAAATTGTTATGGTAGCCGACAAAACAACATTTTCGAATGCTCACCGACGGGGACTGCTTCCGGTCGCAGACTGAGTACGGCGGGGGTGAATTAAGCTTATTTCATAGGATTTACCTTGGGAAATATGCTTTTATAACTTTCTAGTCTGCCATCATCCTCCCCCCTTGTCCTGGTGCTTAGACGCTATTTGAATACATTCTGTAGTCACACAAATGGCGTAATTTATGTCGCCTTATAACAATTTGCCTTATTGCCTTTGTTAAGGGCTCACGAATGTTTCTGGATTTACTGCTTTATTTCTGCCGATTTCATTCACCTCAACAGAATGTCTTTGATTCCGCAAATTTATGATTTAGTGCTTCCAATTTAATTGTTGTTACTTGAATAGTTGTACCACTTGACTCTGGAATATCCAGAAAGGATGAACGAATATAATGGAAAGATTTGTATTGTAATATGTATTGTATGAGAGCTTCCATTATAGTTGTCATGACGTTGTACGTGGTTGGGTTGGCTTTGCAACACTTTAATAATGTAACGGATCTATTTAATTTTTAAGTTTACAATAATTTTAAGATATTTTCAATGATACAAAATCATCAGATCAAAACGTTGAAGTTTATATAAATTAGAGTTGAAAACTATTGTTGAAAAAAACACAGGTAGGGGACTGCTGACAGAAGTGAAAACTTCTGCAGGTGCGTTGAGCGATTTTTGGATTGGTATGAAATCTGTTGTAAAGTTTCTACCAGAAAAAAAAGGCATTTAATAGTACTCAGCAAGAGCTTTAATTTGAAAATAACACAGCTCAAATTGGACAACCCTAACCACGTTCCCCCCCACAACTCCAAAAACGTAGAAAAAATACCCCACCGGAAAGAGCCCCATTCACTCATTCTAAATCAAAAATTCCCTTTCGTTCGGCCTACATGGCTGAGGTAGATTTCGAAGTGTGTTTGACTTGGATTGCATTTTTGGAGTAATTTTATTCAAAATCTAGACTAGTTATTGCTTTATAAACTACTCATCAAGAGGTTTTCACCGCTATCTATCATAACGTGGTTTTAAAAATTTCGTTTTTCCACCCCCAGCCCGACTCGTACCTCCACAACCCATGAATCGGTGGTGTCACCGTAAGCTTCATAGAGAGTACAGAGTACTCTTATTTATGCAGATAAAGTTTCTCTCTACACTTCATAGGGGCGGAGATATAATTTTTTCAAAATTTGGACCCCCTCTCCCGACCATCCCCTTGAACCGATTTTGCTCATTAACAAACTTAACCAAGTCATTAATCCTATAAAAACATAATAAAATTTGGTTCAAATATCATTAAAATTACAGCCGTTTGCATGTAACTTTTGAACGGGGAGTGGGTTCGTACTCAGGGAGGCATGAAACGAAAAACTATGAAAGAATTTATCGAAAGTCATGACATCGTGCTAGTTTTCTTCGAAATCTACCTAAAACCCTTAAGAAAATCCATCGACGTTTATTACCCTAAAACTTGCTTCCCAAAATCGCCGACAAGAACGTGAGAAAAAGCGTTTTCTTAATAATAGTCATGAAACATGGTGATTATCATTAATCGCTCTTCCTTAATATTTTCATAATGTCACTTGACACTACAGTTATACCATTAACATTATAGCATGTCGGTGACGCGAGCTCATAAGATTTTACCCATTCAAAAAGTGTCCAACGTGTCAACGTCCAACTTCAAAAATTCATCACTAACTGGTAAAGAAAAGCACCAACAATAAATAAATACCTCTTAATAAAAAATAAAATGTAGAGCTTAAAACCATAAAATTTTATCCAGAAATCTGCAGCTATCCTCATTTGTTACCGATTTCGAATTCAATTAGGACAAATGTTTCTATTGGAATATATAGCGGTGTTGTTTGCAAATTGTTCCTTAAGCCTTAAAATAAAACTTCTTCAACAAACCCCTTTAAATTCCAAAAGGAAACTCTGCTCTCCTCGTACATTCCGCATTCAATCAAAGTGAAATCATTTGTAAACCGGCAGATCAAAGTTAAATGGGGTCTGATTTTATCGTGCATTACGAAGATAAATCGCATCGGTTTCCAAATGATATACAATCCCACAATTGAGAATGTTCGAACCGAAAGTAATCGGGATACATTTAAATCTAGGATTCCGACCGATAGCCAGGAGCACGAATGCATCAATCTCGGCGGGTAATTACTAACAAACAGATTAATCGCTGGTTAACGGGTTGTGGTTAATTAATTCACACCTGGCCATTCAGCAACAGGCACGATAATCCAAATAAGCTCGGCAAAGCTCATGCAGGAGAACCCTCTAATGCAGTAATTTATGTGGTCAGTTCATAAAGTGACCAGCACATTGTGTAATTGAGGTCAAGTTGAGCCACAGGGGTGAAGTTCATACGTGAAACGGCAGAACCAGAGCTCCTAGTGAAGTACTCATGCGAAAAAACCTCATTTCCCGTAATGCGAGAAAAATGCTCCGGGGGTACACTTCCTCCTCCATTAAGTTGCCATTAAGGCATTGAGTAGGTGTTATAATTTGTGGTTAGCAAAAAAATACTGTCCATGACACCTTAACAAGTTCCAGTTAATGGCCCTCGGGAGTTGCACTGGACTTCCAGAGGTTGGGTTGCGAGAGGTGCGGATTGGCGAATCACATGCTTCGAAAATAAAAGCGTCTTTTTCCGAAATGTTAACCATGGACAATGGATTCTCCGTATTGTCATCATGCGAACAACTATTATAAATATTTTATATTACAGCTTAAAGTATTTTTCTCAAATAAAAAAATTGCTTTCCTGCCAAGTGCCATTAACAAATTACTGCAAATTGCAAATTATGTGGTCAAATTGTGGGAGGGGATTGTCCGATTGTGCGAAGATGGACCGGCCCGCCCTTTGTCCCCATCAAACCATCGGTATTTCAGCAACCCCACTACCTGTCGTCTGGAGTATACTACCTCCTCCCTTTCTCGCGATAAATCTATCTCTGGAGCCACTTACGCGTTTGAATATACAGTACACATATATGTACTGTATATATATGTCAACGGAACAGTTGAGAATCGGCGACGGTCGACCATACTAGAAATCACTACTATACCAATTTTATTTGCCACACCACGTGACCACCCCCAGAGGACTCTTCTGACAGTGTTACAATCGTGAAAGTAAGGATTTAGGGTTTAAAAACTCTTTCTTTTAAGGTAATATATTGCATACAGGTATAAAATGGTTCATAGCATAAGCATTTTAGTTTAGGGTGAACCCTTGCAAAGTTAATATTCTAGAACGACCAAAATGATAACTAATAATGATGTGATAAAGTTCTTTGGAACTCTTGTTCAACCCTTTCGCCTCATCTGCTATGCATCGGCGTTTGAATAACAGTTATCTCCCCTGAAATTATTACATATTTTATTACATTAAAGGTTTTGTCTAAGTTATAAAAGGGAAAGTACAAAAAATAGATACATATGGTTTTCTTTACAAAGCGAATGTTGAGAGCCTGAATGTTAAATTAACTTAAGCAGTTAAATTATTAAAAAATATATAACCTTATAAGAAACTTCGTAGACGTAGGAGTATAGCTGTAATGAGACTTGAGCAATACAAAGGGATAAATCTACATTGTTTGTTTAAAACGTGACTACCCCTATTTTTATCGTTGTTATAAAATAGAGTTCAAGCTTGATACATTTACTTTGTAATTGTGTTCCTTTCTCCTTAAAGAATTAACTAATGTAAGTTTTAAGGATTCTCCTATTATATTCACGTTATTTAGAGATTTGGTTCTGGTCTAACAAATGTTATTTGAAAAACTGTTACTTTCTTAAGACACTAATACCCCAAACAGGTGAGAGCATTTAATCGAGTTAGCGAATTAAAATTTAAATTTAAATGAACTCGACTTACAAATGTACCAACTGTAACTCGATTAGACTCGATATACTGCTATCAACGCCGTACGTGCTAAACAGCAGTAGATATTTGTACTAAGAAATAATCAGCTGGGAAATGTCATTTTGTTGTTTTTTGTGTTTTTGGACGAAATACTTCATTACAGGAATTTTAATGCAAAATAACGAAAGAATAAAAAATTTTCTTTTTCTTTGCCTTCTTGCAAGAAAATAAACTGACCGCTGTCGAAAATTCATTTTATGCTTACTTTACAGCAAATGTCAACAACTAATTCCGTTCGGCGGCACACGACAAATCAGACTACGTTGCGTGACGTCGTTAACTCGATTAAGTGCTCTCGTCTGTCCAAGGTATAAGTTCTTTCTAAAATTAGTCTGTAATTCAAGTCTATACCTATTATTATTAGTGAATATTCCAAAAATCACACCAACACAAACATTTTTTATACTTCTCATATTAAATTTAATACTTATGTCAGATCTGCGACACAAAATTATCACACTCGCCTGAATTCTAAACTCTCAATTCTGTAAAAATTTTACTCAAATACTCAAAATACTCATAATACTCAAAATTATGATAATTGTAAAGTGTATTGTTGTAATTTCTAAGAGAACTAAAAAATATTTTATATTGCTTTTAACAAGGAAACATTGTATTTTTGTATGTATAGGTACCTCACGAGCGGCGAGGGATGGTCCATGCTCTCTCATCTACCAAAGATTATAGGGTTATTGTGATTTATTGGGGTGCTTGCAAGATTTGCAATAAAGTCTCAAGTTATCATTACAAAAAAAATTCTTGCCTTATAAAATCTTATAATTTGTTTTTATGAAACTTTTGTGTTATTTTGTTGAAAGGAAAGGATTATTAAAAGCAAATGCTCAACGCAAGATTCTTACTATACATAAACTAGTTATATTTTTGTGATAATAAACTTTTAAGTAAAATTAAATGAAACAAAATGCAATAATGAAACGAATACGATTGCTCAAAGGTATCCAAAGCATCTTCGACTATTTACCAAAAAAATATGATAAAATTACAAAAATGTTCATCAAACGAAAGGATATCAAAGTTCACGAATAGCATTTACCTTTCTTTTTTTACTTACGTATTCAAAATTAAATTGGAAAGTTGGACCGGATATACTGCAGTGCATCCCTCCCACCTCCAATTAAAAAGTGTAAAGGAAAGTATTTAAATACTTAACCTCAACATCAAAATAAATTGCAACTTTTCCACTCAAGTATTTCTTATTACAAAAATGCCAATCAAATAATTTCATTCCTATACTCAAAAGAGAACTTAGTAAACATCCTTATTCCAATGTTGGGTGGAGTATTCTGGAAAAGAACAATTTCAGACATTTTGGCGGCAAGGAGAAAAAAAAACGTATTTTTTTTCGAGCACAAAAAAGAATCCACTTGGCTCAAAAGCCCTTGAAATTCATATCGTAAAAAACTGAATTGCGGAGCTCCTGCTGCGGAGGGTTGCGCCGCTCCTAAGGATATTTAATAAAAAATTTATAAATGAGCAGTGGGGAGTTCGGCCAGATTAAAGACGGCAGGTTATAACACAAATCATTTGAATTTATGGTTACACTTTAATTGTTTTTGAGGTCTGCGGAATTTCCTTTTTATTTTACGGGAAAGGTTTAAAGGTTTTGCCAAGGATCAAGCCTTAAGCACAGATTTCAGGCGAATTGAAACAAATTATTAACCATTCAAATATTTTGAATATTTCAGATATTTTTTGAGCAAACAAAAAAATATCTGTATTTAAACAAATGATTTAAAATTTCAATAAAACTTCAGCTAGACATTCATTGGTAGATAATAATTAAAAACACTCATTTTTGAAACAATAATTATTATGCTGCCAAAAAATTGTAAAACAATTTAAAAAAAGTATATTTCACAGACCTCCATCATTGACAAACAATTGCATCAAATTATGCTACAAGAGATCCTTTCATAATATTTATGATTATTAAATTATTAAAATTTTCGGTATATTTTGTCTTATTTACATGATCAAAAAACAGCTCTAGTGTAATCATTATAATTAAAAGAAAGATTAATTTAACAAGTAAATCTCACCTAACACATTGCTTTGCTTTTTCATGAGCTAACCATTAAACAAACAATTTTCGTAAACATTAAAAAAAAACTCCCTTTGTTAAAGTCAAGCTTTATTTATTTTGAAAATATTTTTAATTTGCTACGAAAATTCATCAATTCATCAATAATTAATTAATGTGATGCACATTCTTTGAAAATCAACATTAAAAAATCATGCAATTGATATATAGTTTTATGGTTTTTTGGAACATAGAAAAATTATACACTCAATAGCAATAAAATATTAACAATTAATGACGACAAAACCTAAAATTTAAATTAGGAAAATTCCTTTACAGCAAAAATTTTTTGGAATTTCGAATTGTGTATTTAATAAATTTCCACCAAAAAAAAAAAGTTAGTCAAAAACACGTAAATTAATGATTCGATGTTTTATTTTTAATGCATTTGTACATTGGTGTTAATTTTGAAAATATCTTCATAAATAGTTGATAAACTAATTGCTTCGGGAATGTATCTAAACGAATTCGAAATTTTCAATTGCAAGAATTAATTATTAAAACAGTAAATACCATTTTAATTTATTATCCGCCCATAACGCCGCTCAGGGCTGGCGGCTCTGCCTCCGGCTCCCCTCGAGGTCGCACGTACAAGTTGTACATCACATTGTTCGTGATGGCAACTAATTCCAAATTTGGCCAATTTCTGAAGCAATAATCTTTCAATGGTTCTTCGTCTTCATCCCTCGTTATTGCGTTATGCATTCTTATGTATGTTATATTTGGATTTACCAAAATTCCCTGAAACTATTAAATGAACGCAAACTCTTTATCGAAAGAATAAACAAACGTGATTTAGAATGTCCTCAAGGTTCTCGGTTCTATTCTCAATTATGAGGGACTTTAGATCATGGCCTAGTATGGGCAGCAGCCTCGACAATGTAGAAAGTTCAACGTCTTCCTATAAATATTTTTGAAATAATTTAGTTTTACGCAAATATGACTGACTTGCGTTTATTTCAATTTCCTTTTTAAACTCGTTCGTGGAATATATGAAATCGCGTAGTTTCGGAGAAACGTCACAAGCGTCCGTAAAAAGTTCCACTGTCGGAACATATATCAGTATATTAAATAACTTGTTAACTGGCAAATTTTCAATTCTCTTATAAAATTTTGCACGACTTTCCTTATCCATTTTGCGCTTTTTTAATTCGGAAAAGAAATACCACAACGATGTTTCACAATTGACAAATTGTTTGCAAATGCAAAGCTAATGTGATCAAAAAAAGCAAAATAAAAAAATCCATTTGAAAATAAAACCAGAGTGCTTTGATTGATTTATACATAGTGGATTTCGTTGCCTACGTCAAAATGGCGACATAACCCCAATTTTGAAATATGAAGAATTCAAATCAGAAAAATGTTGTTGAAATTTCTCGAAATATTTATTAGTAGATTTCAATTAATAATTAGTACGGAAAGTATAATTGGTTTAGGCTAATAATGAAATACCCTAGATTTTAAACCACGGAAACAGTTTTCTTCATTAGTAGGCTCTGATTATGGAATTAGTTTTTTTCGAAAATATGAAAGTGATTGACAGTGAAAGTTCCGAATTAAATGTTTTTTGTGAAAAATCATTTAGATGCCTTTACCAATAATCAAATACATAATTCTATAATTTAAATGAAATACTATAAAGTTGAGAGAATTGTACAAACTTTCATTTTATTAAACAAACCGGTAAAAATGATGAATTATGTATATTAAACACCGAAAATATTTTCAAAACAAACTGCTTATCGTCAGAAAAAATGACAACTCTTCAGAACGCAACAAAATAAGTTTCTTCCTTCTCCTTTCTTATTCGAACTACAAATCGGCAAGCTGAGATAACATTTATTGTTTCAAGCGCTCTATCTCTTCTGTTTCCATAATCCATACAAATATTGAAAAGTAAAGAAGGAGATAGATGCAGTTTGGATCACTCTACCTAGCCGAAAAAACTCATCGGCTGGCCAAATTTTGACTTACACTATATTAGAATTAGGCTGACCGAAATGGTTCTTCAATTAGAGTGATTGTTCCTTACCGTAAGAATTAAACAAATGGGAAGGATGTATGGGAAATATATCTAAATTCTAAAATTACTGAATGCAGATTTAGTTCCTTTATGTTTATAAAAATGGCGTCAGTTAACTAACGTTTCCGATTTCGCTGGAAGAAGTCCTCCGAGAAATTCAAATTTGTACTTCTTTTCCACATAAATCGCACTGCACTTAACCAATTGCGTCAACGGTATTGTTCTTCGGGATGTCAATTGTTGCAGTTTAACTGCCATAGAAACTTACAGCATCCACAACGAAAGAAACTTGAAGGGGTTAAATTGGACAAAGTTGGAATTCAATCCCCATCATCATTCACCACTCCTGCATTTGGCGATCGTAGAGAGGGTTTTTGTAATTCTTACATTTGTTGTGCTATTTTTTAAATCGCAACCGCTATACAATACAAATGAGAGAAAACTACAAAAGTGTGCTTTATTAAACAAATTAAAACCTGGCGATCAAAATTCCATCGTTGATGCTGAAAAAGTCTTTATAGAGCTCCCTGAAGTTCAGTACAGTATTCTTTTCACAGCACATGGAAATTGACTTTTTTTGGGAAATAGAGTCAAACCAAATTCGTTTGACCAGGAAAATGATTGCCTTATACTAATGTCTACTAAAATTGTCTAAGTGAAGTGAGACAAACATTTCTTCACTCCAACCCGATCCCTCCCACATTTCCAGTATGTTCAGTTCTTCGCAAAAGTACGTCCTCCATGCACTTGAAACTCCTCTGCAAAGTAATGCTTGATAGTTGAGCAGACACACTTGTCGCCCACAAATCCCGGGAAACACCTTGTCACAGTGGCACGAGGGTGCACAGGACACAGGTACTCGCGTATGTCGGACGATATAACAATAACCGTATACCATGATTATAGCCACTGTATTTAATCTCGAGCACATTATGGCCCTCCCTCACTGATATAAATAAATTTGTTTCACTTAAAGTGACCATTGTTATCGCCAGGATGAAAGCATTTCGTCCCTTATCTGTAAGAGAAATAAATTTTTATATCCACAGCCACTTCATATTTACGATGACACTGATAAAGGAAAAACAACTTGTTCAGTTCTTAAGGGCATTATTCTAATCTGCTCTCAAGGACTTCTCTTAGGGTTTATGGATCAACTTACTCAGAAACTTGCTCCCCATATCTATCTGTCTTATTCCTGGATATTGTGGACCCACGCAACTGAATCCTATACATATATATAACATGTCCCGTTATGCATTTTTGGTACAATTTGTACACAAAAGTACAGCGTTTGAATTTTACTCTTGTTTAAAGTAAGAGTTGTTTACGTACACCATCAAAACACATTGTAAGTAAAATGTTTAAATTTATTTTAGTTTTGTGACGTCGAAATATTTTCTGAAAGCAAAATTTCAGGTAACAATTTAATAAAAATCGAAATCTCTTTTTTGTCAAAGGAGCAAAAATATTTGATGAAACTCGAAAGCAAGCATTTTGTAAAATTTATTTTGGTTAAACAATCTTACAACACTTAACTGCGCCGCAACATCAATTAAATTGATAGATTCTTCTGGAACCGAAAGACAGCCATTAAAGTGATCCTTTGAAGGCGTTGTTTGTCGTAACTACCGAACTGCATTTTTTTTTTACACTCCTTTGTATCAAACAAACCGCAACCAGGATGAAAATGTCGATGAAGTTATAATTAACTCTGAAATTTTCTCTTTCTAACCGTGTTCGACTCCCAAGTGTTTTGTTTTCATCAGGATTCAAATTCAAAATAGTTTTTTTATATACACAAGCACAAATTCAGGATGATTTAATGTTTTGCAAAACAGAAAACATAGTATCAAAATAGGGCATATTTTTCCTTAAATTTGTTTTTGTTAATTTGGTTTTATTTCGATCTAAGGGCCCTCAAAATTAATTACAATTTTTTTCCTGTTATCCAATGGTCGTTCCTCTTGAATCTCTATTCGTGAAATTTATTGTTTTTCAATATAATTCAAAATGTATACATACAAAAAAATAAATGTTGGCTCTTGGCTACAATGATAAGTTCTAAGTGTGGGTTTTTGATCTATTTCCTCACTTCTGAAATTGAAAGTACATTCACGACATTTTCATTACAAAATATATATTAATTTTGTTGTATTTTTCTACTTTACTTTTTTTTATCACATTAGTTTTGCATTTGCAAACAATTTGTCAATTGTGAAACATCGTTAGCTGAACGCTCTGTGACTTGCTAATCGCGTATTTATTTTCTATCCTAGATTTAAAAAAAAACGATGTGCAAAATGAATCAAAGTCGCACAGAATATTATATAAACTTTGAAAATCTGCCACCGAACGAGTTATTTAATATACTTAAATATGGTACCGACTGTGGAACTATTTCTGGAAGATAATGATTTTGTCTTAAACCGATAATAATTTATGGCATAACATATGCATAACATAATAAGGACATATGAAGATCAAGAACGATTCCCCATGCACTAAATTTTGTTTAAAAAAATTTGAAAATTTGCAAAATGGAGGATGCAATGGAGGAAAATTGAAATTGGTACCAACTCGTTTTAGGTTATGAAACATGAACTTTATCAAAACTTGATGAATATGAATATATTTTGAACTAAAAATAAATTAATAAATTCACGTATTTTGACTACTTTTTTATGGGTCGGAATCGTCTAATACATATTTCGAAATTCTGAAAATTGTTTGCCTAAAAAAGGAATGTGCACATTTAAAAATTGAGGTTATGTCGTCATTACTTGTTAATATTTTATTGCTGTATTTTAAAAAGGGGTTTGACGATTGCATTTAAATATATATTCATATGATTATTTTGTCGGATTGCAAAAACACAGGTCTTGAAATTTAACAGTTGAACTGCAATCGCTGTTATACAAGAAAGCTTGAATGCGAGGCGAAGCTAGAACACTTCTGTATCTGTTATACAAAATAAAAGCTTCGGATGAGCAGAAATAGAAATCAACTTTTCATTAATTATAAACCATTCTTAAAAATAACATATTTACAACAACAATTAACATAATCATATTTTCTTATTGAAACCAAATACATAATAGCAAATTACAATGGAAAAATTGTTTGCTTGTAATTTTAAAATGGTAAAAGCACTTTAGGCAGGGGAGGAATGAAAATTGTATCAGAACTTTAAACGTTACGTCCTGTAGTAACTTTTGGAAGGTTATTTTAACTGTTTTTAAGTTACATAAACTAATTTTTGTTCCTCCTATAAAGGAAATGAATATTCAAAGCATCAATCAACGTTTTCATCCGCGCAAGCCACATGGAACCTGGGTGGACGAAAATCAATTGGGGAGGCGGGCGAATGTGCAGAAGAGAAGCCCAATTATCAAAGACTTTTGTGCAAATGTCCAAGATGGCGTCCTGCCGGTGCCATGTTGCAACATTTTCCGCTGTTATTACAGTATTTTTAATTTTTGCATAATAAGATTTTTATTCCTTTTAATTGAAGTAAAAAAAAAGTAAAAAAAGTAAAAAAAAAAACTGCAAACACGAAGTATCCTTCTTCATTTCACTACTTTCATTATAAATTAATACGAGTTTTTGATTTCGAATACTTTAACTTTGTCATTGTGAATGTGAAAGAAATTTCTTGCTGCACGTAAAACTTTTCGAAGAACAGAAAACTTTGACAAAGTAGTAGAGCACTCATATTTAGCTAAAAACACACGCAAAAGCGCCTCTAGCGGTAACCGCTGAAATGATCTGCCCATGTGAGATATGCGTTTCAGTGAGCTGCTTATTATTTTCATTAATGATTAAAACGTTGGTAGTAAATTTTAAAGAGGATCGAAAGTATTATTAAATAAGGTATAAGATAAGAGAGAAATTACAATGTATTTTACACGACAAAGATCAGTTGCGTCTTTGCGGCAAATTTGATTCAACGCTGTTCAGCTATTAAAGCTGTGTTGCTGGTTTAAGCCTTTACAGATGGGATATTTAACTATAGCGACTATTCCTCCATGAAGGAGGTCTCCTCAAATTTCCTACTGGGTAGCGACTAGGGATGGCGGTTGTTGCCAAAATAACCGGTTTTCGGTTATTTCGGTGTTTTTCACCTGCGGTTTAACCGGGCGGTTTAAACCGTTCTAAATCACCGGTTTTCGGTGTTTTTTAAAAACTTTTATTTTTTAAACACCAAAAGCTCGCTACTGCTGCATAGTGCATAGCAAATATGGAGCTGGTGCTGAGCAGCTGTAGCCTGAAGGTAAACTAAAAACTCAAATCAAACACAAACTGTAAAAAATATCTATTTCCTTCAGATGCAAAAGCAACTATAAATGCAACTATCAAAATGTTCATTCAAAAGCGAAAATAGCTAAACATTTCCAGGGATTTCGCTAGTAAAATAATACAGCTCTTACAATAAAACCAAGGTTTTTTAATTATTGATAATTTTAAGCCAAGCGCGGAACGCCTAAATTACAAAAAAAGTATAAAAGTATGTATGTATAATGTATATTCAATATTGATTATTTTTTATTTTTTTAATAACAAACTGGCGTTAAAGTTTTAAAGCTTAAAAGCTTTACTTTGATGAGTTTAAATTTACTGATTGGTGTCCTCGCGTGTAGGTCCGCAGGCCGTTTGCGTTGGCGGCATCGTTTTCCAATTCAAATCCTTTTCAATCAATAACTCAATTACAATTTAGGTTTTTTTCTTTCTAAAAAGTAAAATGTCACCGAAAGGTGTAAAAATTACCATGTTTTCTTTCTGTTTACAAAACTTAATTTGCCGGTTTTTTTTATCCGGTTATTGCATTTAAAAAAAATCACCGGTGAAAACCGAACCAAAAACATCACCGAAAAAACACCGGTTGACCGACCCAAAACACCGGTTTTCGGTTTAAACCGGTAGGTTTTTCCCATCCCTAGTAGCGACTAGTCGACTAGGGATTAATTTAAGACAAGAGGTTGTGGTCCTCGATTTTGAGAGCTCGATTGTGACAAAATTTGGAAATTTCAAGACATTTTGAGAATTTCGATTTGCTATCAAGTTTCTTTGAGTAAAATTTGTAAATAAATTACTTGACTATTTCTTGATAGATGAGAAAGATACTGGAGTTTTTAAATTATGTACGAAACATTTATTTCTGACTGCTGCAACAAAAATAAAGTTAACAGTCTTTACGCGCCATCTGCTCGTTAAGTTTAAAATCTTAAGCGGTGAATGCCGTGAAAAAAAAACTCAGCAAGTGAAATTTCTCTTGAAAATTTCTAGACATTTTCTTGCACGGAATGAACATGGAATGAACCTTTTATAGTAAGCTTTCCAAATAATTGTCTGAGCATTTATTCCTTGAAAACAAACTGACAATCCGCGCCATCTGCTGTCCGAGTTGTCAAAAGCAAATGAACTCTTCAGAATTCAGCCTGAAAAGGAATTGGCTGCGCTCTGGATTTCTGTCGAAACTCGAAAGCGAAAATTCCTTTCAGCCGAGTCTCACATCACTGCAACACCACACACAAACACCACTACAAAGTACAAGTAGCTGTCGTTCTCATGAAGAAATTTACAAATGGCGTCATCTGGGGCGGCGGGCAGATTTAGTGATTTTTCTGAGTGATAGTGTCATAGTTCTAATTAGGATTTAGTGTGGATTCAGTTTAATAATTGGTGAAAGTTTGAAAAGAATTGAAAAGCAAAAATATCACGGCGGAAAAGTGCTAAACCCTATACAAAAAATACATGTGAAATTATAAAATGTTTGTGTGAGAATCCAGAGAATTAGCAATTGTTTAGCGTTCTACCGTTATACCGTCGTACAAGGTAAGTGCAACAATAAATAAGCATTTCGGGCTGTTGTTTTGAACGTGTCTCAATTTCAACCAATTGCGAAAATTTGTCTGCCCGAGGTGAGAATCCATCGATCGAATCTTGCTCGGCCCTGTCCATTTGACAAGCTGAAAATTCCACCTAATGGCGATCGAAATAAATGAAGGGGGCTGGTGGCCAAATCAACGCAAACACAACCATTTCCCGTTGATATTCAATGTGATTTCAGTATGGAAAAATATTTTCTTTTTCACATATTTGTCTTGCTAACGGTACTCAAGCCATTTTCCCTGAATTGGATTCCGGGCAGTTTTTTTTCATGCCGGGAATGTTCCACCCTTTACAAAAGAAACCATCCAACGAGTATCATCGCTTGGGGACAAGAAAATTCCGTTTTACCGAGGAAAACTATGAATGAAATCTGTCACCACCCACGGGATTCGAGGTGGGTAACCAGTGGAAATTTATTGTTTTCACATTTACACCAGTGTGCCCGGAATCGAGGGGCGGAGGGTGGCTCCGGAACGCTGTTGCACTTCTTTTGATAATGCGCACGGCAATGTATTTTCAGTTTTTCTGTGGAAAATTGCCGAGTTTCCATTATACATCGTCGCGTACTTGTTGATATACTCGAGTTGAACGATTCGAGCTGGTTCCCCGGACGCAGCGGTCCTCGGTCGGCTTCCCTTCCACCGCAAAGCCCCAACATACTCAACAGGGATATCCTCCAATTAATCAGAGCCAATTGCGCCCGAACACCAGATCTTGTCGTTTCGTGAAATTGCGATTGTCGCTAATTAATGGGACATTATGCAATTTCTGGACTGTAATTTGTTTACGGTCGCCGCATTTTCCTAGGCCGTCATCTTGTTAGTCACAGAGAGCATTCCAAGCAGGCGGCCATTCTGAATTTATTTATTTCAACTTCCAAGTAGTATCTGTTTTTGCTCAACAAACAGTTTCACTTGTCCGGTCCAGGGTGAAAGAATTTTGTTTACGTTCACCGGAGGAGTTCACCCGTCGCAGCCCCCCGCAGCGCTCCCACAGATTCATTTCAAGCATCTCGCAGTGAAGTGAGATCGTCGCTGTGTCATCACCCGAACAATTTGACCGTCCCAATGCCAACCAGACACTTCCAAGACGAACTCTTCGTACCACACGCGTCAGCGGAACCTCAGAAATGCCCACTAGACGCACTTCCTTTGTTTAGCATTTTTCGACTCACAAACTCGTAGGTGGGCTTTTTTTCCGTTTTCTCTCTTCCAAAACTCCAAAACAGTTTTCATTCCTGAGCCAAAGAAAATCCGGAACCAAAACGAATCGTCAAGAAGACACTGAATTGCACTCCTTGAAATCAAAGTTAATTTTGCAATAAAAAAAAATGGCATTAGTTTGTTCTAAGCACAAAGCAGTCAATAAGCATTTACCTGAAATACCTGAAAATAGGCTTTTTGCCCTTCTGGTAAGGCGAATTCAATTCGTAAAGCAAGCTGAGCAATTCTCTTCTGTAATAGCTGACCTTTTCTACAGTAAAAAACAACAATCGAGGTTTTGAAATTTGCAGGAATTTAATGAAATCGGTAAACGTTGAAGCGATGCTATTTTTTGCCGTGTGAGAAGAAGTGACCTTCAGTTTCAGAATGGTTTTGTTAATTTCATTTTTTAATCTTTTATTGCAATTCTATAATACAAGAAAAAACAACTAAATTGTTTCTACACACTTAAAATATGACTCAGGGGAGAAGTTTGCAACAAAAATTTGCCATCTAGTAGAAATGCTTTTTCTGTCCAATTTTCCTCCAATTGATGGAAGGAAGCCATTTTCGAAAAATCTCAATTATAGTAATTTTCACTGGTCACTGGATGGGAAATCCTTGAACTATTTGCAGGACTTTTTTCCGAAAAAAAAAATGCTTCCATGAAGTCCCTCTGGCCTGGCACATCCTTTCGGAGTCCTCATGAAGCCATCATCAATGTGTTCCTGTTACAAAAGTATCCCAAACTTGTCTGAGTACTGCAAGAGTATTGACTTCTTTCGCCATTATGCAATAATGTCCACATTCCTGTCATTCTCGAGTACATCTGAAGGACATCGAGCGGAATTTGTTGCGGCGAAGTTGAAAAGTTTGTTCTGCAAAATACACCACATAATTTGCAGAGAAATTCTTACGATGCACTGACGAAGGATGGCAGGACGCAAGAGCTCTTCTCTATCTTTTATGAAGATGCTTCATATATGCTCCACCGACCCCACCTCGCCACCCCTAAACAGTTTATTTTTATTAAAGAGGCTTCAGCAGAACCACCGCCAATGATCGCACATAAAAGTTTGGTGTACGCAATTTCAGCAGCAATAAACCGCACCGAAAACCTTTTATGTTGATGGTGCTCCCGCTTGGGGCCGTTTCAATGTACGCTTATCACATGCCCCACATCCGTTTCACCGTTGTTTCGTTCCAATTCGATATTGGCTAATCAATACTACCGTAATTACCGGATCTGCTGTTGTTAATTACTTAGGAAGTCAATGAATTCTCCAAAATTATTTATTGTTCCAATAAATTTGCATTTTATCGAAATGTTACTAAACTCATTTATATTGTGTTTCTTTAAAACAACAGCACAAAATCAATTTAAAAATTTATTGAAGAATGTCAAAACTTTTCCAATTTTGTTGCAACAATTTTTGCGAATCAATATTGTTCAACAAATTTCAAGTAAATAATTTAATAAACAATGCAATAAAATATTCATAAACAATTTGTCAGTATAAACAATTTTTACGAAAAATTTCTTTCACGTTAATTGGAATTGAAATTTAAAATTTCAGTTACACCGTTTTGCACCTGTTAACCCTTTAACTCTTGCCATCTTCCAATTAGTTTTGTTGTAATCAATGTACTGTAGGCAACTGTTGTTATTCGAACACGTTTGGTATTCGTACAATTTAGTGTTAGTGATCGATGCAGTTTTAGTTGATTACTTGCACAGAAATTGCGTAATAAGTTTCAGTTTTGGTACTGCAATTTGGAAAAGTAATCACAGAAGTAAATCGATTTAGTTAGCATAAGTTTTACAACTTAATTTTGAAGTAGCTGTAACAGAATATTTTGCGGAAATGAATGGTTTTTCTTTTATAAATTTTATTCTATTTTTTAACAGTTTCACCCTTTAATTATTTCTGATGAGAATTGTTTGTTTTCCATTGAATTGAGAACATTTAAAAATAATCTTATTGAATCTTATTTTAATCATAAACAAACAATGAATGTCGTTTTAGTTGCTATATCAGCTAGTAAATAATCTTGTGTGGCATTCTGGGAAATAAGTCCCAATTTTGTCTATTGGTGAATGGGTTAAATATTAGATTGTTTCAACGTGTCTGAAGTGCACAAAGGAGATTTGAGTTTTTGTTTATTCGTCATATTTATGTAAGAACAGATTGTCATTTCAGTGAGACTCAAAGATGGAATTTTTGTTTTGTTTCAATTTGAAAAGTTTAAGCTTTAAACAATTTAATTTTTAAAAATAAATTCACCGTGGAAAATACAATTTATTTTTCACAACATAAAACTTTCCCATAAAAGTTTTTGGTGAATCCCCAAACACAGGAAATGTGTTATAATCCCCGACAGCTATGTGTCATAACAGCGAACACCACACACTAGACGGCTTGGATTAAACGTGGGCACATTTTGATCAATATTAATTAACCTTGTGCACTCCATGGCATAATGGTGATCGCCAACACGCATGCTGCATTAATATGTAATTAATGTTATTTTCTGTTTTATTTTCAAGTAATAGAATAACACTTAATTGCTGTTAGAGCCACTGGTTTCAATATTCTGTGGCGGTGATTGTGGAGCATTTCAAACGACCGCGACCCCGTAGTATAATTTCCAGAGTACAAAGGGTTAACCGGTAATTGGTTTATGCTGTCAGTGCGGTCTAGGTACATCTATGAAATCTTTGGTCATTGTAAATATAACAGTTCTTGGTTTCAGGAAAACTGTAATCTCGATAATTCGAATCTCCAATCACCACACCACTTTCATTTTTATGATCTCGAAATTCTCGTAACACGCACACGCAATGTTGAAAATATCTTGAAATATTGCATTTTCGAAAAAAAATGTTTGATCCTTTAAAACATATTTTTATGATATAGAGTTTCAACGCAACAAAGTTGATCTCTATGAAACGAATTTCCCACAGTGCGGACTCCAATAAGACAAACTCCTCGGTGACACTTTCTAAGTGAAAGTGTAGACTTCCATTCAAATCGAACTGTGAGGAGGAATTGCAGAAAACTCATTCTAAAAATGCACGACCGTGAGTGAAGTTTACATTCATTTGATAGTAATGATACCTAAGAGTGCTCATCAATATATTTTGATCATTAAAGTCGACAACTGGAGCTTAAATTATATTCATGTTAACATCTAAGTGAACACAACTTCAAACAGCATTGAACTAAGTGATGTACGGCAATGTTGAATACATTCATCCTTATTATCGTTCCTCTTGCAAATTCTGAGCAATCGTTTGACAAATTAAAAGTTACTTCACAAGAAGTTGCAGGATAATTGAATCAATTTGAAGAGGAAGATTTTCAAAGTTTTCTTTTTTCATAATATTGAATATTTCAATTCAATTTTAAAATGAATTATAACGTAATTTCAAAATAATTTCGTATTCACAAAACTCTGGTCTGAACAAAGTTTTCAGATATAATTCAAAGAATTTTGTTACAGTCGAAAGGAGATTGTTCAAGATGTGGAACCTCTCTTCGTTTATATTCAACTAAAATTACAAGAAACAATTTTCTATTGAAGTATGGAAGAGATTATTAAAAATGCACTTTTGTATCTGCTGTTGTTCGAATATTGCAGAATGGATTTTCATGAAAACGCAAGCAATGTAAAAATTGCGTCAACAGATAAGATGATTATTAACAATCGGGGAAAAACGCAGTTAGAGAGTTTCTAGAGTTTCTGTATTCACAAAGGACTAAAATCGTCTCATGGATGAAAGCTTATAAATAAAACGATCAAAGAGCCTGCTTGAGCTAGTCCTTTGAGAACATATCCTCCACGAAACACTTGTTGCACAGCTAAAAGAAGTTGCAGTCGTTTACTTGGCTTGTTTTTCAAGATTGAACTAAGGATATTGCTACTTTGTAGGGAAATGTGTGCGTTTCCTTCCTCCTCTTCATGCAAGTGGTTCAATTTCATGCTTTTGTGAATAAGTACCAACGATAAAAACGACAAAGGTTGAAGAAAAAAAAAGCAAAACAATAGTAGAAACGAAAAACTCGAACAAGACTGGAATTACACAATTAACACTTAACTCTTTCTTGCCGGTGATGGTGGAATTGTGAACATTTTTTAATGGGAATTTTAATTTTTAATGCTCTCAAACTCATTTTTAATTGACTTTTAAAATGTATACGTTGAAATTTAATTTCGAACAAATTTGTTGCTAGGCAATTTTGTGATTTACAATTTAATTGTGTTAACAATTTCCTTGTTTTAAGGAACTCATCTTTTTAGCTTTGAATTTCATGTGAATTCTTTATCAATAAATACATAATATATGCAATCTGTTTTTGATACCATCAAGAAAAGCTCAGTACGAAATGACAGTAAATAATTGAATTTCCAAACTTTGATCTATCAATGTAATTCATCCATAAACTAATCTGTTCCAATGCAAATTACGACAAACATGAAATAAACAAAAACGATTTCTTTCTAAACAATTTCAGATCCTACAATGAAACAGATTAATGTGTCTGTTGTCGGCCTTTCTGGGACAGAGAAGGAGAAAGGTCAAATGGGAGTTGGTAAATCATGTTTATGCAATCGATTTATACGTCCATTAACCGATGACTACTTTATTGATCACATATCCGTTCTGAGTCAGGTAAACTAAATTAATTCATATTTATGTTCAAAATGTAATATTTATGATTTATTTATTATTAGACGGATTTCAGTGGAAGAGTCGTGAATAATGATCATTTTTTGTATTGGGGTGAAGTGAAGAAGACCTCGGAGGATGGCTCCGAATATGCTTTTAATATTGTTGAACAAACTGAATTTATAGACGATGCGACATTTCAGCCATTTAAAGTTGGAAAAATGGAGCCGTACATTAAGCGATGTGCTGCATCTAAAATAGCATCTGCTGAGAAATTAATGTACATATGCAAAAATCAATTGGGAATTGAAAAGGAATACGAACAAAAAGTTCTTCCAGACGGACGACTCAATATCGACGGATTCATTTGTGTATTCGATGTTAGTCCAGTACCGAATCGTTCAATTGAGAAGCAAGTCGAATTTATCCATAACATAATAATTGGTTTAATGAAAACTAAAAAACCAATATTATTAGTTACAACAAAAAATGATGATGCTAATGAATCTTATGTTCGTGAAGCAGAAAAAATTTGCCAACGCAAAGAATATAAGGGTGCCATTCAGCTTGTTGAAACATCTGCACATGAGTCCATCAACATTGATCTTGCATTCATGCTATTAGCACAAATAATTGATAAAACAAAAAATCGACCGAAAATTACAACATACCAAGAGGCGGCACGCACTAGAAAAGAACTTCTAGACAGTCGAACTGAGGCTGTAACTCGCCTTATTCGCACACAGATCACAGATTACCACACTCTGTGGTCCCATGGATCGAAGATCCTCGCACAACACAAGGAATGGATTGATTTTCTTGATCTCTTTGGTCAAGAGGCTGGACAACGAATATTTAGACGGCACATGAAAAAAATACGCGATGATCATCTCAATAAGAGGCTCACACAGTATATGGAAAGTTTTGCTTGCGCTCTTCAGGACATTGTTCCCGATATAAATACACTCAACATTGAGATCGATGATGATTGGAATTCGGTCAAGAATTATTTAAAATCTCATGCTGATTTCGAGCAGTATTTTTTCGAGTGTCCACGTGCTCCATGGACTGATTTAAGTGATGCTAGTGATATTGAGGACGAAACTAGAATACCTTTCGATATTTTGGATACCACTGAAGCTGAAACTGTCTACAAGAATCACGTGAACGCATTGCAACAGGAGCAAAAGCGATTAGAGTAAGTATTTCGTGTTTATTTCATTGTTTTCATTTAAAATAAGAAAAATTAGTAGAGTTTTTCGAGCACTATTTTTTTTTTACTTTACCTTGTCTTACGAATTTTAATTAACGATTCCTAAAAACTTATCAAGCGTCGTTAATTTTATCAAAATATTTTACTAATAAACTTTTTATGCATAAGTGAAATATAAAACACATACATTAAAATTATATATTTTCTCTTTCCACTAACAAATCAGGATGCCAAAAAGGTATTAATCAAGTACATTTTTTCTAATATCAATTTTAATAAAAAATTTTCCCTTTCAGATGGAAGAAACAATTTAAGAAACTATTGGAAGAAACTGGATATGTGACACCCGGAAAACAACTGTCTGAAGTTCGAGTACTTTTCATGGGACGCGAATGCTTTGAAGCGTTATCTGAACACGATTGCCAGCAAATTTACGATAATCATCAAAGAGAAATAATTGATAAAGCCAAACACAACTTCCTGGAGCTTCTCTTAGAGCATGCTGATTTATTTCAACACTTCAAAAATATCGAACCGTCCGGAACTATAACTCAGGATGATATCAAAGAAATAACTGAAGTTTTACAAGACGATATTCGGTAAATTCTTAATGAAGCTTCAATTTAAAAATTATGAATAAATTTTCTTTGTGTACAGTTACAAAATGCTTGATAGATTGGATCAAGATCGAAAATTAATGTTGTTTCAACACTTGGGATTTGTTCACTGTCCCATTCGCGAACATTGTCCGGCATTCCCTAATTGTATGGATGCATTAATTGAGAGAATTATGTCTGGAAAAAAATCCCACAGGTAAATTGAATTGAGTTGAAGAGTTTGTTATTGAATCCATTTCATTATTGATTTCCTTTTTCGCAGTATGATCTCAAGCCAGTGGAAAGCGCACAGTGAGAGCGTCTTAAACTTACTGATTCTTGGCTCGGAACATTTAGCTAGCGATCTTTTAAATGATATTCGCATAAGTTGCGGCAACGATGGAGAATACATATTCGACAACCAAACGTATTATCTTAATTATCGAATTGTTAACGGTGATATGGAATCCTTCAAGTCAATTGATTTTCTATCAAGCGGTAAAATGGATAATTCAATTATGATTAACAAAATTAATTTCAAAAATTTCAGGTTTAATTTGTGTTTATTCAAATCAACAATCGTTTGAAAATCTGAAAGAAAATCTTGAGCGTAGCTTAAGATGTAATCTTGAGTATGAAGATAAATTTGAAAATCTTCCAATTGTTTTGGTGTACCAGCCGCAAGACTTAAAAGAAAACGAGATCGAATACCTGCGAACCGAAGGGCAGACTTTAGCCGATTTGCTTCACTGTGAATTCATAGACACACTTAATTACTATCGTCATCGTCAATCACAACATCAAAATCATGTCTATGATATTTTGAATCATTTGATTGTTTGCATTCGAATGACGGATATAAAGTGCGATGATTCGTATCAACCCGATCAGCCCGATATTCGTATTATACTTTGTATGTTCTGCGGAGATCCATACTCTGTTGAGAGCATACTTGGTCCACTTTTGTCAGAGCCCAGTTCGTGCATTACACCCGAACGCAGTATTTTTGTGGACACATTTCTGGGTGAATCGAAACGTCGCATCGAATTTATAATAACTTCGTATCATGGAGCTAATCAGTATCGAGATGATCTCATTCATGGTTTTATTCTTCTGTATTCCACTAAACGACGATCGTCGTTAGCCAATTTAAAGTAAGTTGTGAAGTTTATACATAAATTTTATTATTTATTTATAATTTTTCTGTAATTTTTCCAGTGCTTTTACAATAAACATTCCAAATATGCCAATGCAAGTAATTGCTATAACAGATAGCGGCGGTGCCAATGCTTTTTTTAATAATGATCTCTGCCAATTACTGATAACCGAAGGAAACTCGATTGCTGATAGATTTAGGGCACATTTTATGACTTCAACAGCCGGAGTACAATTGAAATGTAATTTGTTTGTAATTATTTATCGTTACAATAATTTATTTTATATCGATTTTTAGTTGCATTTTACACGCCATTTTTAAAGAAAGTTTGGGATCGAAAACCAGAAATTGAACAGCTGCACATTGAAGAACCAGTCACCTTGGATTCCGGAGAAGGAACATTGGAGCACTCAATGCATCACCTACCCCAACCGCCACCACGTCATGAGAGTTATATGCTGAAAAATACAGCGGGAACAGACGGATCTGGCAGCGAGAACTACGAGCATCTGCCAACGAGATCGCTTAACTCATTAAATGGTCCGGATGATAGTATTAAACTAAATTTGAACGAAAACAACGACAAATATCGTCATTTATATATGTTAGGCGAGAAAGACATTTCCATGGATGACACCTACGATGATGACAAGGACGAGAAGGCAAGGCTACTCCATCAAGGTAACGAAACCAATACCGATTCTGGATGAAGTCTATGTATCGTGTACAATGCTTTACTAACTGGCATCTCCTAGTAAAAATAAGTCATTTTTATTTTGCTGTCTTTCATGTTTCCTGTGTACATACGTGCTTTGAAGGGCTCTTGCCATTAATACTAACATATTATTATATCGTAATTTGTGTACTGTAGGGTTCCAGATTTATCCGCCACCCACAACACCACCGGAGCCTGCTCCACCAGACCATCATATGGCTCCGTCATCAATTATGAGACAATTTAAAGGAAATTTGGTCTCGGCGTCTCAGTCAAGTTTAGATGAAATAACATGTAATACCACTCTACTAAATATTTACTTGTCTTATTATTTTGCAATTGTTACTAACCCAAACATTTCATGCTTTCATTTAGCGGACGTAAGCGGCTCTAAGGATTCACTAACAACTCATGATTCAGGTTATTTTTCCATTTCATATCACACTGAATTTTATTGTTATTCGCAAATTTTGTTCTGTTGTATCATTATATGTAATTTTTGGTGATCTTTATTCAAAATTGCTTTTATGAGCGACTATTTGGACAAAGAAGGAATGAATTTCAGTAAAGATACTAAGCTAGAGAAGTCATGAAATGATTTCGAACAAGGGCTTAAATTCAATGAATTCATTGTCGCGAATCGTATTATCTTGTTACTCCAACCAATCACCGTTTTTCATTTCTCAATCATGAAATATAGAATTGTGTTTTACGTAAAAACACAACTAGTGTTGCAACAATGAAATAATTGTCTTTTTCAAGAAACACTGTACTGTGTAGCCTCTCATTAATGCTCAAGTCCATATTCAGGTACATTTGTATATTTTCACAGGCTTTATCAACGTTGAATTTACATTGAAATCATTTCGTAAGCTAGCTTCGCTTAAATGCAAACAACCAATGCAAATGAATGCAAATTTTTAAATATTTAAATTTATATTCCATTTGTACTAATTAAATCCCTTTCTGGTTACGTGCATAGGTCGAAAGTCTTTACGGTCATATTTGAGAAAGTGGCATTGTCTCTGAATACTCTGTGGAGCGTTTCTGATTTGGTGATAACTTTAATTACTGTTTAAATATCATTAATGTTTGCCTGGAAGAGAAATGCATTTAGCATAATATTTTTATTTTATAATCGCTTCATGATAATAATGTCCTTAACATTTTTCATTTTCTTGATAGATTATTAACTTTAACGCTAGAAAAATATTGTAGATTTAAGCAAATTTGTATTGTTTTAATTATTTTCTTCTGTTATGGAATAATTGTTTAAGGTATTTTTCTTTAAGCCTCATTATATTGATTTTTTTAATACAATTCACAAGGAACATGTTAGATGCAAATATTAAATTTAATCTTGCTCTAGTTTAACTTTGAGAATATTTCATTAAAATATTAATTAAATAATTTGTTTCACTAAAAGAAACTGACAAAGAATTAAAGTAACCTTTCGTAAAGTTGTTATTCAAGTAGTCGCTCATTAATATCCACTATTACTAACACTCGTAATTGTTTTTATTGATTCCATATCCAAATATTTTTTATATTTCATAAAGGATGGCTCGACGATGCGCTATTCATATCACGAGACGCCGATAAACACGATAATAGAGCAGGTGTCCGAAGGAATGTAATTTGGAACAATTTTAGTTCAAATCATCACGCATTTACCACCGGTCGTCGTCAAAACGAATCTAGTTTTTCTAACAAAATTCGACCTAAAGGACCTAGTCAAACCTTGAAAGTAAGCAAAAAACAAAAAACAGTCTCTAATGAAATGTTTTGTATTATATTTAAATTATTTTGTTCTTGCAGCAACCTGGAAAATTAAATTTGAAAAATTTTCAAATTGTGAGTGAAGCTGTAGCCCGGATGAATGTTAACAGCGACACGAATTTAGTTGAAGGTGATAACAAAAAAGTTATAGGTATATGTAATAAAGCATCAATATTTGATCATGCTCCTTTGGCTGCACCTGAAGATGATTCCGATGATATTGCTGAATACGCTCAAGTCAAAGACGTTTATGGGGATGAAGGTAACAATGATCAAATGTACACATTGCCACACGATTTGACACCGAGCAAATCGAAATCTAGACATCGTCGGGAAAAAGAACAAAGTAAATGTTTTTGAAATTAAAAAGTTACTTACTAACGATAGATGATAACAATTTAGAATCGTAGAGACCGCTTTTGCCCCCTTCTCTCTTCATTGAAATGCATTTCTTAATGCTATTTGTATTTTACAGAGTATTCGGAATCGGACAGCGATTCAAGTTCGTCTGAACGGAGAACCCGAGGTTTTGATGGTTATTACAAGATGAACCGCAAACCTCAAACACACAAGAGAATTCGAAAGAAACGAACTGGAATACCGGTGCAACCGCCCAAAGTTCCACCATTCGGCACATTTGTTAGTCCACCAGAAATTCCTCTTCATTATCAAAAGCTAAAAGCCATCGAAAAAGGTATATTTATCTGGAAACAAAAAGACATTGTTACAATTAAATTCAATACTGCAGCAAAGTCAGCGCATACAGATGTCCAGGAAGAAGAATCAAGCATAGATGTCTCATCACCTCGCGATAATAATTCTCCCATAGTACGTTAATCAATTTTATTGTATACAACATAAATCACGTGATAATTTTCTTTTACAGTTCGGAGTTGTCTCCAAAATTCCTGGTGAAAATGATCGTGATAAGTTGCTAGATATGAAACGTGAAAAACAAAAGAATTGGAAGGAAGAAGAGAAATTCGAGAAGCGAAAGGCCAAAGAAGAACAGGCAAAACTTAGAAAAATCCAAGATAAAGAACGCGAACATGAGAAGAAAACGAAAAGGAAATCAAAACAGAATAGCAAAGGTTCATCGGGAACTAGTGAAAGTTTGGAGTCAGCAATGTCATCCTTGCCCGAATTCATGCAATCTGACAAAAATAATATTCCGATTTTCTTGCAAAAATGCATCCAATTCATTGAACAAGAAGGATTAGATTCTGAGGGAATTTACCGTGTTCCTGGCAATCGAGCTCATGTGGATATATTGTTTCAGAAATTTGAAGAAGGTATACAAGAATATTGTGCTTTGTGATTGGTATTTATTCATCATCTTTTAGAACCTAATATTGATATTGAAGTTTTGGACATTCCTGTGAATGCAGTAGCCACTGCATTGAAAGATTTCTTTTCCAAACGCTTGCCTCCATTGTTCGATAAGGAGTTGATGAGTGAACTAGAAGATATCGCTGGTAAATAGAAACATTTTATGCTGCAAAAGACAACACTAAATTAAATTCTTCTTACTTCAAGGCTCAAGAGGAATAGTCTCAACCAAACTAAGCATGGAAGTTAAGACAGATCGAAGTTGTCGTCTAATAGCATTGCGTGCACTTTTAAATAAACTGCCATCAATTAACTTTTGTATACTTAAATACATATTTCAGCATTTCGTAAGGTATCTATTGTTATTGTATATTGTTTTTATTTAATTTCTCTAATAATTGAAATTTTTCCAGAGTTTCAGAGAATTCCAAATTAAATAGTATGGACAGCAAAAATTTGGCGATATGCTGGTGGCCTACACTGATTCCAATAGAGTTTACAGATATGAGTCATTTCGAACAACTGCGTCCATACTTAGAAGACATTGTACAGACGATGATCGATCAATTTCCATACCTTTTCTGTGGTAAAGAGGCTTTCGTTATGGTGTAAGTTCTATGGCTGTTAAAAACAAAGACATCAACTCAAGTATGTATACATATTAAATTATTAATCTATGTACTAACTGTGAAATGATAATTATTGTAATTATTATAGTTATACTTTGCATATTTATAAATGTACAACTGGTATTAACCATGTATGAGATGATAGAGACGCACAAGTTTAAAATCTTAATGAATGAAGACGATAATAACAATAATTTTGTAGGCGCTCGTGGAGTCCCAATTCTGTTTACGTTTTGTAAACATTTTCCGACGAAAAAATAAATAAATAAAAGGAAACGTTTTACTCAGAACAATGTTGAAATAAATGAAGAACAATTCATACTTTTATATTCACCCTAATCTATTTAAATGTAATACATAAACACGAAAATGTCATTATACAGTAATTCACTCAAAACTAAATGTGATTTTAAGACTAAGAGTTTAATAACACATTAGATATTACTAAGCCATAGTTGCAAGAATTGTCGCAAAGATCTTCCTGATTAATTTTTAAAATTTTCCATGAATTACACTAAATCATCTCTGAGTATGGTGAATTTCTTGTTGTGTTTTATGTACTAATCTATATTATATGTTTAAAACTAATTGTATCGTAGGGAAGCTTTTCTGTATGTAATTTGCATATTGCACGGACCTCGCGTGAATCATATTCTATTGTGTATGTATTCTAAAAGAAACAAAAAATTGGATATTGGAGCTGCCATTGTTAATGATACACATACTCAATTTAATAATAAAAAGAATTTTAAGTCATTTGCGCAAAGCTGTCATTGCGACAAGAGTAATTGCGAAGCATTTTAACAAATAAAGGGTGTGTCATCTTACAGAATCTTTTGAAATCGCTATTAAAAGAAAACAGTAAGATATTTATGATTATTGTTTTTTTTTTTTATTTTGAAGTTTAAATCTTCCGATTATACATGGAAGATGATGTCGTTCAAATGGACAGTGCGGCCTGACAGTAGCCCAATCTATCAACCGTATTCAATCAACCCCATCAATCTATTTTTCAGAACTCTCGATTATTTGCGGCTCTATGTCAGCATTGGCATCTTCAATATTCTGTTTAAAGGCGCGTTTTGAAGTTTTGAGCATTTACCGACATTTTAAGACGGGCCGAATCCTTTTGTTCACTGTGACACTTTTATGATCATACGAGCCGAGCAACGCGTCGTGGGAACGCGCCTTAAACTCCTCCATTGTTGCACTAGCAACGGCACACCGGCTGATAACGGGTTTTCGAACTTTGAGAGCTATACGACGATTGTTTCGTGGCTGTGTGGCACGTTGTACGATTTTGTTGGATCCACATTCCACATGTCCAAATCCATTTCACAGGGTGCAGAAAAAATCATTCTGGAATGTAAATTAACCATATTTATCATTGTTTTTGGCTAAATTGAATGAATTTTAAAATCGAATGTTCCTTCAGAAAGAGCAAAATGCCAGGAATACTGTGTATTCATTCATTCCGAGAATGAATGAAGGCCATCGAATTTATCTTTTAGAGGGGGAAATGAGCAGATTTTTTAAAAAAGGAGTATTCTTTTTACATTCGCAGTTGAACTTCATGCGCAGATTGTTAGGGTAATTCTTTGCTTTTGTTCAGAAGAAAAGCCCTCTTATTCTTGTCCGACCGAAAGGCAATAAAAACCATAAACACGACAGCCCATTCCCAAACTGCTGTAAGCCGCGCGCATCGCCTGCAACACAGTTGATAGTGTTGAGTTGAAGAATGCAAAACGAATATTCTTCTCTTTGTGAATCAGTCGTGAATGTAAACGTTTGCACACTGAATTTTATCACTACATTCTTTTGGGAATGTAGTTTTTGAAATATTTAAGTTTAAAGTTGTAGAAATTACATGTCAACCGAAGTCTGCTTTCGAGGGGAGATACCGATAACTTCAGCAATTCAAATTTTCGAAATTAAAGTCCGCCATTCTACTTTACAAGCACGCATTCATGTTTTTAATTCAATTTAAATTCTGAAACTTAAAACAAGTAATAATACGTTATAGAAATAAATTCTCTAGCATGAATAGCAAAATTTGTATAAAACATTCTTGACGAACGCACTCCAAATCAGCACGAGATGCCAACTGAGGATTTAAGACAAACTTTGTATGGAATAACTGTGTTAAAACGTCGAAAATTTGAATTTTCGTAGTTATCGATATCTCCCCTCGAAAAAAGACTTTGGTTGACATGTAATTTTTGCAACTTTAAACTTAATATTTCGAAAACTACATGCCATTCCCAAGAGATTGCATATTCGTCACTCTTAGACCAAAATACATGTCCCTACAGAATTTCATTAAAATCCGCCACTGCTCCGGGTCTGAGTCCGTGTTCTTGACTTGTTCCGAAAATTTTCCAAACATTTTTCAAAAAGAAGAAAATTTGTAACTTTGTAACATTTGATGCTAAATAATGGCGGTGATGAACCAATTGGATGTTAAATTCGATGAAATGGTTTGCAATGCCAACAGACTCGATTTAGTTTTCGTCGAAAAGTATTTGGTCCATTTGCTAAAACTCGTACAATCATCCTCCACAAGGTCACGTTTTTCGATGTCCTTGAGCATTTACAATAATTTCCAGTTGAACACCGGCTGCGGTCGTTGTCGAATTGACCACAGATCGAAATGCCACGAATGTCGTGAATATTTGTATCTGGCTTGTGCAAAAATCTACGAAATAGAAAGAGCAAAGGATACAGTTAAATATGTGATCGAATACTTTCCACTCCCAGTGGGATCCTCCCTCAGCATACAGCCGGACAGCTATTCAAGATCATCATCTCAACGATCGAGTTCCATAGAAATCAGCAGAACGCAAAACATGATCAAAACAGCTCAGGCAATATGCGACATACACTCCCAGATATGTGACTACGTTTGCATTTCTGCGACCTGCCAAGTGTTCATTTGTGCACAATGTGTTTTAACTGATCATAAAAACCACGCTTACATGGGGATACACCAATACGCGATGTATTGTGTTGATTGGATTAAAAAATACTTGAATAGCAAACTGATTGAGATCAGTAAAATCAGAGACAAAAGTCATCACGCTCTGGAGTTTCAATTGAAAGGGCAAAGGATACAGTTAAATATGTGATCGAATACTTTCCACTCCCAGTGGGATCCTCCCGCAGCATACAGCCGGACAGCTATTCAAGATCATCATCTCAACGATCGAGTTCCATAGAAATCAGTAGAACGCAAAATATGATCACATTCATTATCGCAACATGATTTGCATTCTAAACGATTTACCTTTTGTGATATTTGTGCCAATTGGAAAATATGGCAAATAATGCACCCCACTTGGATTTAATCTTTTCAGCTAAAAGCTTTTTGCAATGACTACTATTCTATTCTTTTTGCAATAATTTTAAGTGATTAGATGCTCTGATGGAAGTTTCAAACTAAATGCAATTATACCTCGTTTAAACCCGTCTAATATTTTTTTTTATTCTTTGCAAATACGTTTGCACTATACTACAATAATGTTACTAAATTGTAGCTACTTTTGCAATTGTTTGCATTTCTGCAAAATTCAACAGTACCGAATTGAAGAAATAAAAACCACTAGCGAATCCAAATTACATACAGAAAAACAAAAACACGAAAAATTGCTTATGCTTAGATAGTTGATATAGAATTGATATTGAATATATAAATATATATATAAAAATGTGTATACCCTAAAAATTCCCTTTGAATATTTTTATGCTTTCAATAATTATTTATATTAATGTCTAATGAATCTACTGAAAGTAGCTTTAAGTCAAAAATAAAAAGCATTGAAACAAATTGAATATGTAAATACAATTTTATCTTGTTTTTACTTTAGCACGTGATTATTTATTTATTATAAATAAAATTTTATAGAAATTAAAAAAAAAAACATAACGGATATATGTTTTCTATGTATGAATTATAAATATTTGTAAAAAAAAAAAATCAATAACAGAACAGATATAATTAATATGAAATATATTTTTTATTTTTTTAGAACAAAAGATATCAATAAGGAATTAATTGAGTGGAAATGTGCTGATAGGTACTTAGATCATATTTTATGTTATTACGGGTGTCTACAGCTGTTGAGGAATTCTACTGTTTTTCGATTTGCTATTTATGACGCTCTTGCAGACACGTTATTTGTGCATGATTTTTTGCCGTCCGTAATTGGGACTTTATCGGTCACAATTATTATTATTTTGATTGAATATTGAATTATTTCTTCAAATTAAATTTTAATATTAAAAATCTACGTCAGAAAGCGTAATTAACGATTTTAAATAATTTTTTTTTTTCTTAAAAATTGTCCATAATAAACACTATAAATAAGTAATAACGATTAAAAACGCAGAAAAATTTTAAATGAAAATATTGTGTTTTGTGGATTTTTCAGTTATTTAATACGATTATTTCAAGAAATTGATTCTGTAAAATTCTGGATGATCATCTAAAAATTATGTTAAATGTTTACAAAAATTAGCAGCTGAGCACCGACATTGAAATAACTATTCATATAAAATATATGCAAAGAATTAATTAACAATTTATAGCAACAACAAAATCCCGTGTCAAAATATTCAGATTAATTCATTTTGTATTCCTGTCATCAGTAAAGGAATAATGCCAATGTGTGAATTGATAATTAATTAGAATATTGAATGTAATTAAATCAGCCAAAATAACTTGAAGTAAGCATTTCTGAAAACTGAAATTCTACACTAGTAAAAAGTATTACAATTGACTCTAGCAATTCCGAAATTAGCACTGATTTATTAATTCCACATTAAATTATGCGATGATATCAAAACTGATTTTGACGACTTCAGAGATTTATAAATTTCTAACTAAACATTTAATACGGAAAATTAAATGTCTTAATGTTATTTTACAATTAATAAAATTGTTTTCTTGAATTAATTAATTGTTAAATCCAATGGTTTTTTTAGTTAGTGGGAAAATTTATGTTTTTTATATATTGAAATTGTTTCAGATTATTAGAAACAATTATAATATATGCAGAAACAATTTCAATACATAAAACACAGAAATTTCTGCAATTGTATTGACGAGATGAAATAGTTCACGTTAAAAAGGTAATAATCAGATTATCTTGGAATTGATCGTGTTAAATTGAATAAACTCGAAAAATGTTTGTTTACTATGAACTTATTAATGAAAACACAATCTGAGAAGGACTTAAACTACCAAACTACTTCTTAGAACATGACAGAGTCGCACACTGATTTCTTTGCAACTAATACCTTTAACAGATGAATGTGAATTAATCTTAAAGTAAACATTATTTAATCGCCAATGATTCATTTATCGGCACTTAAAACAATTTCCTTAAAAACGCTTTTGATGTGAAATTTTCGCAAAGTAATAAACGCTCATTGTATGTGTAATTTGCTTTTGTTTGCATATGTTTGGTGATAAAGCTATTAAATCAAATGTTAACTGTATTTGAAATTGTATCTGATGAAAAATAAAAGAAAAACAAAAACCTAATTGATAACGCTTCGTAGATAAACGTGAAACAAATCAATTTTACAATAGAACTCAATGTATTAATTGTAATAATACTTAAACGGACCCTGCAAAAGGATGTTTTTTAATCGCACATTTTACCTATCAAAAGGTAATTGATCATTGATAGTGGATGCTATTTTATATATCGTACATATATGTTTATTTTTTAAATGGAAATGAAAAATGCTTAATAAATATGGAATAAGATGGATATAGATGTCACATTGATGTAAATATTATTTTGAAAAAAACAAAAAAAAACAGAGAAAACATGTTTGCAACATTGTATATGTGTAATTAATAAAATGATAAAATGATTTTAAGTTGGCGTTTTATTTTGCTTTAAACACAAAACTCAGATTTTCAGGTTAATACAGTAAAGGATTTTTAGAGCATTGCAAACCGATGTTTACGAAGGAGAATGGACATAATTCTATGAATAATTGCAACGATCCCCAAACGCAACATATCATATTTTACATAGAACCATTTCCCAGGCAACAATAATTAATAGTTGGTTAGCTTTCCTCAGTCAAGGGTGGTTTTGGGGATTGACTTTGGATAGAGGTTGGTAGTTCACATTCAGCTTTTTTTCTAACCAAAAAACCAAATAGCAATATTTATGAATTGTTTTACTTCCATAATGGTGGATTTTCATACAAACTTTCATCCCCTATTTTATTCCATTAAGGGTTTAATTTCAAAAAATCCTGGTACACATGTTTCTTTATTTCTAACAAAAGGCTAAATGCAAATTTTGTGAATTTTTTACTTAAAAAATGTCGGATTTCCATACAAATGTTCATCTCCTATTTTATCCCCTTAGGGGTGGAGTTTCAAAAAATCCTTTCTTAGCGGTTATCCATGCCATTATAGGAATGCACTGTGAAGTTTTCTGTGCGTTGTCTGTCAGTCAGTCACGGAACTGTTTTATATAGAAATCTTTAACATCTGTGCTTTCTCCTTTTTTCTAATCTATTCATTCAAATATTCAATATTGGAATATTATACAAAAAATTTTAATATGTGCATCCATTCTTCCAAAAGGATATAAGGCCACTCAGAAAAAGTTTGAGGAAACTGTCGAGCTCCATCAAGCCCGAGTCATTTTTCGATTTACAACGTATAGGCCGCTGGATCTTCTGTGGACCTATCTTTTGCTAACACTGACCCGGATCTTGAATATGTCGTTAGAGAATCAACAATAGAAAAAACAAAACACAATATTCATTTGATTTACTTTATTTTATTATAAAACAAAACACGCAAAATTTTTTGCCAGAAAGAAATAATTAAAAATGTGCTAAAAGTTACTGTTTCAATAGATGCAGTATTTGATATTTTGCAATAACAATTTTATAAATATTTCTCACATTTCAATACTTTGTTATACACTGAAGGAAAATACTTCAATTTATAGCTAGAATAAGTTTTCATAGCGTTTTTTATACCTATAAATTTTTTTTAAAAAAATTATACACAACCAGTAAAAAGCAGAGGTCGAAAAAGAAATTTGATTTTTTAATGTTATAGAATTTAAATACTGAATAAATGACTTCATTTTTTTTATCGCTTTAATTTTAAATTTCTTTTCCCTTAAGAATCGTGTATTTTTCTGCATATATATTACAAAACATTTAGGACTCATAAGCAGTATTGAATATTGTTTTTAGTCATCTTTCCTTAATTCCTGTATGGCGAATGTACCAAAAAAAACTTATACTTTCATTTTTTGAATATTATTTATATTATGCAAATGTTTGTTTTAAGACGTAACAAAATTGTGCTGAGATCGATTTGTGTTTGGAATTGTTATGCATGAATCAAAGCAGTTCAGTTTTTACTTTGATCACTGATGAAATGCAAGCTTTTAAATTAATGCTTTCTGAAAACATATCACAGTTTGTAGTGTATGTCAGTCTAGATATTTTTTTAAGTTTCACTAGGGAATCTGCAGATTTCCCCGGGCAATACTGAAATTGATTTGTAGCTGTGAAAGCTGGACATTAATTGGAATTGATAGAAAGTGCAATGTTACCTTTAAAACAGAAAGGACAAGTTTCAAAATCTAAATTTACAATAATTTCATTGTGCTTTATAATAATTTAATATTGTAGAAAACCAAAAACGGAGGCTCATTTACTAATATCGTCCAACATGCAATACAATAAATCGTGAAATTAAATATAATTATAGCTGCTAATTTAATTATCAGAACTACTCTTAAAATTTTTACGAATAATGTCCTCACAAAAATTTAATTATTAAATACAAACATAACAACTTCCAAATAATTTGCAACAGAAACCAGGAAATGATCAAGAATGAAATTTTCGTTGCTTTTCTACATCTTCAAAAAATAAATAAAAATGTAAAATAAAACATAATTTTAAAACATAATAACCATTTTTATTTGTCATAAAAATTTGTTTTTAACTTAAAATTTATTTCATGGTGAACAAAAATAACGATTGATTTCCGTTTACATAAATATTATTCGAATACTGGTTAGAAAAGTACAAAAATGTAAAATTGTTTACTTTAAAAAAAAATAATACTGTAGTTAGTGTAAGTGATATTTTAAATTTGCGCAAGAATAATACTCTATTAGTAAGAATTATACATTATTTGCATACTACAGTAAGCACGATAACTAGAAGTTTTACGGCAATAGTTTTTGCTTTCATTTTTGTTTTTCATGATAAATAACAACTTAAGAATGTTGCGAACATACAACACAAATGAAAGCTTAAGGGAAACTCCACCCTGAAAACTTTTTTTCTTTATTTGTGGATTGATTGTTTAGATTTTTTTAGATTTTTTAGTTGTCCATAAATCACAATGTTTAAGATGTCTTCAACAAATTTTATGCTTAACAATTCGAAATTCGGTAATCACTTTACAATGTTATTAGTTTTATTTTTTGTATAAAGCTAGAATCATTTAACGAAATTTGGGTAAATAAAAATTACCATTCTCTATTGATTCCAGGTCCAATACAAAAAGAAACAACTTACCAAAGAATATCTACTCGATAAGAACCGACACTGTTTTTTGAATGTATGTGGAAAAAAGATTAAAAAGAAAAATGTGAGAGAGAGGCCACTAAAATAATGTAAATAACGTACAGGAGGAAAAGAGTGGGCAATCATGTGCTTTAAGTGCTTCTCAACTCAAAATGAAAGCTCGTAACAAGTCAAAAGCTCTGTGTAAACTGAGTTGAAAAGTTCTTTCACTGCAGGGCGACTTGGAAGTTCGCACGATCGCAAATCAGATGGCTTGCGTCTTTTGATGTGCTGCGGCAAATATGAACCACACTGTACGACACGCCCCCATTTGTTATCCCACTTTAGCAAATGTGACTCTGCTGCTATCTAATTTTCTTAAGTACGATGCACACATCAGCAATCAAGCCGTGTGTAGACAGTAGTGTCGGTTCTTATCGAGTAGATATCCTTTGAACTTACTGATTACATTGTGTATTGTAAATACATAAATATACAAAAAAAAAAAACAATAATAATGACTTAGACATAATGGGTGCGTTTATAACCATTGATTATTGTATGTATCTTACTTTACACAGTTCAAAGTAAATTACGACTTATATCTATATAAAAATATAACAAAAAGCGAGACGATTAATCATATTACTCTTAAATTTAAGAATATTCACCTCAACATCAATCGACTAAATCGATTAAAAATACCACAAAAAACACGCCTTATTTTTACGATTCGACATCGAATCAAATAATGACTACATATATATATTTTTAATTACATAATTTTAATTTTGTTAAAATGTTTTTTTTTCTCGTTCGTTTTCCTATTCTTGTGAATATTACATAATTTACACGCGAAACCCTTTAAATACTTGATTAATTCTGTTTTTAATTCCATTCCTGTATCAAATTTCACCCAAACAATAAAAAGCAAATCGATCTCCATTCAAACTTAATTTAACTCCTTAAAAGTAATATTTGGTGCATTCGTATATTGTATAATATACTGTTCATTAATTTTGTTTATTAAATAATTTTCGTTACATTAAATTTTTAATTTGTACATAATTTGTGTATGATGATCAGTTGATGTAGCTGATAAAAGGGTTTTGCTCATCAAATACTTTTTAAAATGTTTTTTGTTTTATCATAAAGTTAACTAAAAAATGAAAACGATAACGAAAAATAAATAAATAATGTATAAACCTAGTTTTACTGAATCTAAACAATTGGTAATGTTCTAATGTCTTTTTGTACAACATAAAATTTATGTTTTTTACCAACTAGACCCCAAATGACAGCGATATTTTCTATAACAACATTAATTGGTATTGTACAAATGGCCCCAAGAACACATGCTAGAAATTTTATAAAACCGAAACGATATAACGAGAATGATTTTATGACACCGAACACATACATGTAAATATTAACGGCTGCTATAAATGCGCAAATGAAGTCCATTAGATTCGGGCATGGTATAGGATATAGTCCAGCAAAAATGATGTTTGATGTTGATAATGGCATCGTTACCCATGAATAGACGCTAACACCCAATAGTAGCTTGTGCTTTAAAGGTATGGCCTTCGAATGGACCACTAGAAGGATTCCCTGGAGCCACCTTTTTCGCTGCTGCAGGAAGTCACCTAATGTGAATGGAGATTTTTCGTACATTTCACCCTCAATGAAGTTGAATGTGAATCCTTGACTGAATGCTCGCATCGCAAAAAAGCAATCCTCCGCCACTGAGCCGTCAACACCGTTGTCAAAGGACACCTGTTTTTCAGCAACGACCCGTTTTTGGAAAAACAAATAAATAATTAGCCACATTAAAGTTCATAAAGATTAAAAAAAAGAAAAACCAATTAAACAAAATTATTCATATTAGCTTATCTCATGAAAATTTTTGAAAAAGTTTTTTCGACATTTTTTGGAAGGGGCTGAATTTAATTTTGAAATTACAAACATTTAGTTAAATAACACAACGTAGGTCGTAGATTGTCAATAGAAGTGTTTAATAACAAATAAGTTAGTTGAAAACCATTTACAGTTTAGTAATTTTACATTTTTCAGAAAAAGTAAAATGTTCTAGGTTTGAAAATATTGATTTAGTCATAAGACTAAACTAACATTTAAGAAATATTTTTTTGTTAGCTTTTGGAACCATGTATATAACAATGTATATAACAATTTGCAGTTTTGCAGGACATTAATGGATTTTATATTTGTTTACTATAGTAATGGGAAATGGATATTTTCAAGATATGAAACAGAAAATTTGTCATAAGTACTTCTTTCTTTTAAAATATTTAAAAATTTCAATATTATTTCTACAGTTTATAAATGCAATTAGGAAACTTACTTGTGTAACAACATAGCTACCCTTCCAGCTGAAAAGTGGTTTATGGAATAATTTGAATTGCAGTCGCAATTTTCCCATATCATCACTGACACGAAAACTATCGGCTAATGTTGTTAACCAATTGACGACATTTTCATTAGCATACGTGATGAGTCCTTGTCCAAAAGGATGTTTCCCATCAAGAACAAAGTTAATGATACCACGAACAGAATTCTCCGTAAGTAGAGTCTCTTCATCAAGATGAACAATCCAATCATTGTCATTCAGCACGTTTACATTATCCTCCAAACAATATTGCAATGCACGCGATTTAAATAGAGCACCAGTTTTTGTTTTATAATTTTTTGGTACAACAATTTCACGGATTCGTCGATGTTTAGTCAAATTAACTGCCTTATCGGTAACAACTTCAACTAAGAAATTTTCTAATCCAGTTTGCAGGCATGTATTCATATTTCTCAGTACATTTGATTTAACCAAATCAGGAAAATCACCTCTGGTTACAACACGAATGCATATAAATGGGGCGAGCAGCGGACTACCCTTGAGCACAACCTTCTCCGGGAAGGCATTGTAAAATACTAGACCGCAGAAATTGAACAGTACTTGTGGTAATGTTAAGAAGGTTAAAAATCGAAGTAAGTACAGGAGGATTGTTGATACTTGTCCGTACTCTATCCAAGGATCAACTAATGTGAATGAATTCTCATTTATTTTAATGCCACCCGAAAATATCTCAAACGCAATTATCACAAATGCCAGCAGGGTGCAATGAAGCAAATGTTTTGATGTTGAGTTCATTGCAACAATTTTTGTTTTTATTTTTGTGAATTCCTGTTCTTCTTGCTGTAGATATTTATCAATGACAATCTGCACTTGGTTTATTCAAGCTCCTTCCAATTTCAATCAATTGCGAGTGACACAGAAGCTGGGCTCCTGTCTTGTTCACGTTAGCGCTGGCAGTTCTTAAATCATTCTGAAATAAAAAGAGGCTGTTTAAATGTATGTTTCCAATAAATACAAATCTGAATGCCATTATTAAATATTGCTTAAAAGTTAAAAACCTTGAATAGAAACACTACAGAGTTTCACCTGAAATGCATTTAACCAACAAAAATCGCAATGTGCTCTCATTGGAACAATTTCATGATTAATTTACTGTTTTAAAAAATTTACCAAAAATTCGCTATTTAATCAATTCAACTATTTAATTATACAACTAATTATCGTTCACCTTACCATTTGTTATTGTTGTGACTTGCAACACAATAAATTTGTTTGTTTCGCCAAATATTCTCGGTCAACGAAGCTAAATTTGGTGAAGTAAAAGAATTTTGAAAATGAGAATATCTTGGCAAACAATTAACAATATAAATAGGTAATCAAATATTATTTTCAGGCACTAAATGTATTTAACTTTTATTTCAATAAGCAACAAAAGTGGTTTATAAACAGTTATACTAGCACAACAAACGAATGCTTCAGTAATTTACTGAATATGCCGAAAACAAATGAAAGTACTCACGCAATGCACAGATCGCATGCGTACTCCTTGCCTACTGCGATTGCAATTATTCCCTTTCATGTTCATCAATAGTATTCAGGCAACATTTTTAATTTCGTTGGAGTATTTTTTCTTGTTCATGCACTCGTTTGTTTTTTGTATTTCTTATCATGAAAATACTCTTGCTGTGACTCAAGTGCTTCCACTGATAAGAGTTGTAATATATCTTCTACTTTCAGATAAAAATGTGCTTAATCAGATGAGCAATAGATGAGAATTCTTGTGACAAAATAGGCAGTCAATTACTCCATGAACACAAAAATCTAAAAACGGAATTTATGTTCAAAAAAAATTAATTGTGGAATACACTTTATCGAATAGTGCGGCTCATGGCCATGTTATCGTTGCCCAGAAATTAGTCTAATTATTGTTTTCGTGTTTATCTACAGTATTTTTGTTGCGCTATGTCAGAATCAATTATGATAAGCAATTCAATTAAAAAACCATTTTTAAAAAGATATAATGACATTTTCACAAATTAATTGGTTTTCCAAAGTGCTAAAGGGCACTAAATAAAATAAATTTTCTTTAGTTGCCGAGTAAATATTTTATTAGACCAGCTAAACTAAATATAAAATGAAAATTACCTAATATTAAATTGTGTTCCGTCGTCACCAACAGCAACCTGGAAAAGGATCCCAAAGAATTCAACACTTTAAAAAAAAAAAGAAACCACTTATCTGACAATGAGGTCCATTCGAACGTGTCGCGATGAAGGAGACCCTAACACAACATCACAATTCACAAATCATCAAATTCTACAGAAAACACTTGTCGTCATTTAAGTACCTTAATTTTCTACATTGTTTACATTTTAAACTGACTGAATAGAAATCTCGATATTGATACTCGATTTTATCTTGTCAGCAATGTAGTAGATTGTAATCAGGGTGAATGATCGTGACTACGTTTGAATGCAGAAAAAAAATCAGGTTTAGTATGGGAAATTTTGCCAAATGAGGAAATATGTCAAGAATATTTTAGTTTCAGGAGAAAATTAAGTTACGGGGGCTAGGACAGAACTTTAACTATTCTTCGAAACAACGAGCTCGTAGTCAAAATTGTTAAAATCTTTAAAAATATACTGTAATACCGAGATCCATCGCAAGTGTTTCAAATTTAGCTATCCTTGCTGTCAGGATTCATCCTTTCGGGCAATCCTTAGTGAATTGTTTTATTTGAGTGTAACTGATTTTTGTTTACTTTTAAGCTGCGGTTGTAATCACACATTTTCAACGGTCCTAAAAGTTAAATTAAATTAATTAAAATTTATAATTTGTAAAATTATTTGTAAATTAACACTGTCGATAGCTTTCTCAAAGTCAATGAGACATGCACCTGTAAATTCGTTCTTTACCAAGCCCCAGCTAATATCCGAGTGCAGAACATTCACGGCATGAATTGTGGAATGCTCCTTTCTAAAACCGAATTGCTTTTCACGTTGGCCGATATTTGTCTAAAATATTATCAAACGTTTCTTCCATTATCTTAGTTTTAAGTGCTGTATACTTCTTTTGAAAAAATGAATGTATGATTCTTAAGTTTTTTAAGTTAAATAGCGATTAAAATGGTAAACCAGCACCTGACTAAATGCCGTATATGTGCGTATATGTGAGTATATGTACGTGTATATGTCTGTATATAGCCTTCAAAGGAGTAGTAGATTAAAGGGTTGTCTCCTAACAGAACGTATTTTAACGAATTATGTAAAATGTTCCTGTATAAGAGCCTGGAACATGGAAATAAAATAAACCTACACACAAACCGATATCAATATCAAATAAAAACAAATCAATTTGAAAGTGAAATGCGAAAATCTTCTTCACCAATGTAGAAAGCAGGTAAACACTTCGTGAAAATTGGAAGTACGAGTTCAATGTGTGGAAAGTGATCACGTCGGCCCACAATATCTGCTCGCAATGTACGTGCTAGAAGTAATTGAAAAATCTTAAAACAATTGAGCATAATTGCAGTAAACTAATTGAGCATGAGTGGAGCCGATGAAGTAAACTAATTGCAATTATCGACGTAACCACAGCAAATCATTGCACTTGAAAAGTCCAACAACAAAAACGAGGATCATACTTTTTTGAAAGTTTTTAAAAACCATCAATTCTGTAAATTCATATTCGGAATTTCATTAATTGTGAACATTTTTGCACTGAAAATAAGAAAACTAAACAATTAATTTCACAGAAAATTAATTTTTCAGTAATTGTAAGTAGAAAAACCTGAAATGTTTTTTTTTTTGTTTATTTTTATCACATTTGAATTCTAATTTCACGACTAAATGATAATATTTGTTTAATTAGTGGTCGCATTTCCCCGTTTCCCGTTGCAAGTGTTCATTACAGTGACGATAAGGAATTTTCATTGCCATTATCTATTCTAGTTTTTCGAATTATTGCTCGTGTGGGTAACGGACCGACACAGGTCCACGTATGCTGCTAAACAAATTGCCATAGTTGAATAATGTCGTCAACAAATTGGGGGTGGGTGATTTCCAGCACACTTCAAATATTGTAGACATGACGCCATTAATTATTGTACGAAAATTTTGCTGCTTCATTTGCATCTAAAATGATATACCTATAGTATTTTTCGAAAAATAAGTAACGAACTATAAAAATAAAAGGGAATATCATGCCACCTAAAAAACCGTAATTGTTGCTCATGTGATATTCATTATTGAAAAAGATATTGATTTAAAAACTATTGAACTTATAACTTATAAAAAGGGTATAAGAATTCATTTTAAGTATATTTTTTTAAATCCATTCAATCAGTCAGTCAGAAACGTGAGAGGAGCATAATCATTAATCAGTAAGGTGTAAAGGGTTAATTTGAATATTTCAAAATTGATTCTTGTGTTGCAATATAGCCAGAAAAAAAATATATTTCTACAAAAAATATATAACTACACAAAATGTGATGATCTAAGTCACCGGAAAAACGGCTTAAGATAAAGTTTCGTTTGACTCAAAGTGTTAAAATAATTGAAATTGTTTATAATAGAGCTGACCTTTTCGAATATATTTTTTAAGCATCCGTTGAAGTTTATTTTATGACTTTGCAATTCTGCATACTTCTTCAGAAAGGACATAACAACGAAACCGTCTTTCAGTATCTGTAAATTTTTTAACTTCCACATTCTGTATAGTTTATTAATGGCAATTCGAATGTGAATAAAAACCGAAAAACACCGTTGAACTTCAAACAGTGAAGTTAAGTGGAAATATCCGTTGATATTGATAAAGTTCAAGGATGTTTTTTTTAAAACAAATAAATAACAGAGAACGGTGCGGATGAGTTATCTAATCCCTTTCCCAGCGTCGTTATCGGTGGCGTTGGTGCAAGTCAGTCTGACTAACCGCATTCCGATAGCGATTCACTTTCAGAGTTTTGTTTTTGGGCATTGCCTAGGACTTCGCAAATAATACTTAAATACTTAAAACACCGAAAACCACGGAAAACAAACCTTCAATAACAACAATAAAAAGAAAAAAATAGGATATAAAATAACGAGAACTTTCATTAGCAACAAATTGCAAATAACAAAAATATCATTTGCCGAAAAACCTCAAGATCAAGATTCAAATGAAATTCTTTTGGCGCGGGATGCTATGCTTATTGTTATTTCTCCCAAGATGGGAATTGCATTGGTCCATGGGGCTGCTGTGAGGGAAGTGATTCGGGAATGCTGAACCTCGGAAGGTACTGAACTTCACATAAAAAATTAAAATGATAAAAACCTCAAGCTCAATTTCCATGCTCTCGGACGTCCTCAATATCTGCTTGAGGTAAAATCAACTGTGAACCAAATCGGATTGACTTGTGTTGGATCACGTGAAAATCGCGTGATCATCGCAATACCCCAGAAAGGAAAATGCATTCGAAATGCAATTTTTTGCTAGTTTCTTCTTTTTATTATTATATTATTATTTTTATGATTGTTTTTTCCATTTGAATGCGGTTGTTATTATTGTTGTGGTTACAAAATTAACCTTCACTTAAGTGCCGCCACGCCGGTGATTGGTGTTCGTTCCCCCCAAGTCCCGTTGGGCTTCGATTTCGGACCGTGATTTTGGGGCTATTTCGGTAGGCTATTTAAATTGGCCTTGGCATTAAGAAATCAATAGGCGACTCACCATTACCTCAGAGCGTAGACTGCGATAGTCCCCACAATCTCCCGGTTCGGCCCAAGTCACATATTTGACAGCAAAGAGTTTTAGGCGAAATCAATACAGCCAGTCACCTTAGCAACAGTCCCCAAACGAGCCGCACTTAACAAAACTCCAACACTATTAGCAATTAATTGCAAATATTGGATACTTAATCGATTTTGTTCACTGGAGAAACACAACAAAACAAATAACTTGGTTTCTGGTTCAGTTTCTGAGAAGGTGTTCTCGGCTGTTGTTTGTGCAGGAAAATTTTGGCGCTGGCGTCGGACAAGGGCAACTTTTCGTAGAGCAATTATAATACTTTTCTGAATAGATTGCAAACACTAACCGGCACGAGAGCATTACTTGAACCGCATTGAAATCCGTGTTGCAAAAATTATTTCTTCAAACTGCCCACTGATTTGTTAAATTGATATTTCAAAACATCCCGGTCCGATGACATTCACTGCGCTCGCAAGCAACACCTGAGTGGTGAGTTTTGCGAGATTTGAGGTGGAAATCGGCTTAAATATTCATTCAATTATTTAGGATATTGTTTTTATTAATTAATTTTATGTTTATTTTACGATTTTACGGTAATAAATTTCGAACGTCCTACTCACTGCCAGCACACCTTAATAATAGAATATACGACGAGTTACACACAACTGCCATAGTTTGGTCTGCTTTAACAGTGCACTTTATTTGAAAACACTATGCCACTCTTCTTTCACGTTAAAATGTATCTGTTGGTTCTTTCTGTACATGCCAAAATATAACCAGTTTTATAGTATATTTTGATTTTATTTCTTTAAATATTTATTTGGAAAGACATGTCGTTACATAGAATTCAATAATTTGCTTCCTGTAAAATATTACATTTAATGTTAATAATTTCGCTAGTAAAACTAGCAAAGGTATGAACCATAAAAGTACAAAATTTCAGTGGGCTTCATTTGATTTGGAACCGCTCGACTCGCCATCTTCCGGAAAAATAATGAATCTACATGATTTTGTACTACTCTGATTTACCCCTCTTTCATTTGTTTCAGCTGATGACGGAGAACGAAATTCAGCTATTATGATATAGGTAATTCGAAAACATTAAATCAACAATATGAATAAAAGGAGCATTATGTAAATCTACATTTAAATCTACATAAATTTATTTCATTACGAAATAAAATTATTAATTATTAAAACTACGATCCACACAAATCGCAAGTGAACTCGTTGAAATTCTAAATGGTCTAAATTTATGGTCAGCAAGAAGAGTGAAATAAAAGATACAAAGTCGTACACGCGGACAAGGAATACCAAGAATGCAAGGGGAAGTAGAAAATTTCCGTTCACCTTGCCCGTTATTGGAGGAAACATGATCTCACAGGAATCAGTTATTCAGTTCTATTGCGGCGTCGGTCATTGAAACTTGGAAGTTGGTGCTGTGAGCCATTGCTATGTGCCGGACGCCGGTGTAATTTAAGGAAAAAAGTGACTGATTAGTGATTACTGATTAGTGCAGTTCGTTCTGTTCGTTGTGAATAATTATTAATCATATGGGAAACAAGCATAAGTGAACTCTCATCGCGCAATCTCGAATCGATTGACTCTGATGCCATGAATTTTTCCTCAACCACAAAGGAAATAAACTCTTCGCTAAGGTAATTGCTAAGTAAACGCGGGCCGCATCTGCAAAGCCTTTTTGCCAGCTTTTTTTTTTGAAAAACCTTCATTTGTTTTCAAGTTATTTTGATATTTGGCCTCTAATTGCACTCGTCAGCAAAGAGTCACTCAACTGTGTTGAATTATTACAAAATTTTTCAAGGTGGTGATAATTTCTGCATTTGCAGAGAAATTATAATTAATTTGCGCCAGGAAAAACTAATCTTGTTTTCCGCGGATTTTACTTGGCCTTTTGCATTTTCCAATTGATGGAAACGTGATTCAGTTGTGCCCGCGTGTCCCTAAAATATTTCTTCCAAATCCAACTAGGAGTATCATGAATAACGTGACCGTTTATTTGTTTCCTTAAAACGGGACATCATCATCTTCCAATTTTTCAGTGTTTGAGTGTTTTAATGAAAAACACATCTTTTCATAGTTTTTCCTTTTAATCTTCTCATTCTGGGTCACTTGGATTAAAGGGGCATTAATAAAAAAGAGGGCTTTTCATGTTTTTTGTTTAATTATATATATTATTGAAATATTCACTTTGTTTTTTGGCATTTTGTACAGTGGCTTTCGAAATAGAATTATTTCACATTTAGTTTATTGATTTTTATTTTCCACGTTTTGCAGTAATTGTAGATATAATCGAAATCTTTATGAGAACGATATATTATCGTATCATCCGCATATGTTATGTTTTCTGGCGCATTTTCTTTTTTTAGTAGATCACTAGTGTATAATGTATAGCAGTGGTGCATTTACGGTGCCTTGCTGTAAGCCATTTGAACCGAAAATGTTTCCTTCGACATTATATTTTGAAAACAGGAGCACAAGTCAATCGGGGTAATTGGACGACAGAAATGATCCTTAGTGCCCTTGAAAAGTGCATAATATTATTATTCATGCACTTCCACTTATTTAAAGTATTGGTCAAACGATCATATTGAACATTAACGTACCATTTTTATTTTTATAAACATATTTTTAATCTTTATGAGTATTACAAAAGAAGTCCTTCAATGTGTTATTTGAGTTGTTGTAAAAAATTTAATTGTTGCAAGTAAAAGTGTTACTATTAATATCGGAACAACTTTAACGTGCTCAAACCAAGTGCGGCATGTTTACATTAACTACGAAAAACTTTTAAAAATCCCTGAATCAAAATCTCCGTTCTTTAATCAAAGATATTTTTCTTGATTCAAGTACTTTTACATGTTGTAATACCAAATGCGATAATTGTTGCTTTTAACAGTGCGTTTTTTCTGATTTTGAGTGTTGTTTAATAGAACAACATTCGTATAGATTTCAATTTCTTCGTCATCAATTTCTGTCGAACGAAATCAATGTTTGTTTATGCAGTTTAATTAGTTTTTTCCTAAATGAAGTGTTTTATCTCAGATTTTTGAGACCTCGATTGTTGTTTATTTCGTCTTGTGTTTCATGACAAAAGGCTATTCATAATCTTAATTGTTTTCGACATCCAAATACCCCAATAACCATAAAATGAATGAATGCGCAGTATTCGAAGACTTTGCCTCTGGAAAGTGGGCAGATCTTCCCGATCGTAATTTTCGGAATGATGACGCAATTATGATGAGGCAAACGTGCTTTTTTGAGATGATAGAAAAATAATCGTGTTTCAACTTGAAGCAGTGATTTGCTTGCTGCTGTTTATTTATAAAAAAAAATTCTTCTTTTAAAGTGCCGTTCTGAGTTTTCGTTCTGATTACACTACTCTACAAAATTGGACTCACTTTTTGTTTATCTGACTTTTTAAATGTTTTTTCCTTAATTTGATAGTGCTGATCACGAATATCATATTTGTTTTACTTAAATGTCGATATTTTTTAAAAAAAATCAAAATATAAATTTTTTTTAAATATTTCCATTTACACTAGTATCACCATTCGTAACGCATATAATGGACAAAAGTAATAAAAATAATAAGGAAATACATAGCTATACATGTCACAGAATCTATATACTAATAGAATTTAATTACAATTACAAAACAATCAAAAATGAACAGAACTAGCAAATTTTCTTTTATAAGGACTAGATGAACCACTGCGAACTAGGCCCCAGATGTAGTCTCCCATTAAGCCAGCATCACATCGGCCTTGGTACCTTTTTTCTATTGTTAGGATATCCTGGTGGTAGCGTTCACCATGTTCTTCACTGACATGTCCCAAATTAGGCCGAAAAAATTCTAAATGAGAATGCAAGTAATGCAATTTTATCGACATTTTGCATCCCAGTAGTCGATAGTTTTCAATTAACAATATAACTATTTCTTCATAGTTGTCCCTTTTTTGTTGAACTGGTTGAACGGCAACTACCACAGGAGACATGGGGAGCCCAATATTTTTCAAAATTTCCAACTGGCATTCCGAAATAGTGTTTGTACGTTGTGCAGAACTTTGTTCCAGGTAAAATGACGTGCTTCACTTGTTTAGCGCTTATATAGAAACAAAAAACATAGCAAAAAGAGTCGGTTGGAAGCTTGAAATGCTTTGCAGTTGTCATTTTCGCAAAAAACCGATAATAAAATTTAAAACACGCACTACAGTTCACATATAAGGTTTTTTTTTTAAATATAAAAATAGTCCTTTTTTCAAAATCTTAACTCCCTTATCTATATACACAACGCTGATTTTTCTCTACTTCTGCCAACATTAGATGAAAAACAGTTATCTAGATATTGAAAGAGTTCCTTTTAAATTCCTTTTTCATGCAAGTTTCAAACAGGTTGAAGAAAGGGGTGGGGAGGAAAGTGTCAATCTCAAAATATTGCTTTATTCATTCAAGTTTTGCAAAGGTTGAACAATGGGTGGGGGTGGGGAAGTGTTATTCATTTAAGTTTCGCACAGGTTCAAGAAGGGGTGGGGAGGAAGGTGTTAAGTTAAAATTATTCCTTTATTCATTCAAGGGGTGAGGAGGAAAAGCAGGTGCAAATTTCATGATCGAATTTTGTACTGCCTTTTTGAAAACCAAAATCACTCGGTATTTTCCAAAATATTACTATTTAAAAAAAACCAATGTCATATTCGTGTTCAGCATGCTAATTTCATTCAGGAATGATGAAAAAATTAACATAAACAATTTTTTGTCGAGTAGTGTTATTGCATATTAACGGAAAGTGTACACAACGCGTTTTGCTGCGAGCGTCTTTTCGAAGTGCGTCAACGGGAGCACAAATGCTGCAGCGTGGGAGTTTACAGGAAATTGCGTTAAAACGCAGGTGACTATTTTATCGTGAGTCATGAAGTTGCAGGAATCAAAAACGTAACTGTCATTAATTTCTCGTGTAGGCTAAGGCCGGCGTCATTCTATCCCGCAAAACGGCACCTGTTTAGGGACAGTTGTAAACACTGCATCAGATTCAAAATAGAACCGTAGATTCCTAATTACTATTTTGAGGTGAGATTGCGGTTGGTTATCTATGCTCAATCTGTTGATTCAGTTGGTCGCAGGTAAGGTGGCCTATTCTGTTTCGTCCTTGCATTCTTCTATTACACATGCTGATAAACAAAATAGAATTTCAAACACTGACAATTTAATCTTCGTGGTGCGGTGGTCTTTACAGCAGCAGTTTCTCAGGTGCAAAAAATATCTGTTATTCGAATAGCTTTTTGCTATTTTATGCATTGATAAATATACTGAACAATTCCAAATGTTTTTTAAATACCTGGTGCAATAGAAACATATAATCCTAATTTTGTTTTATTATCATACAAAGAATGACAACAAGGATTTTGTAATCTTGTCGCACGGATTTTTCTTAAGTGAAGTTTCGCATGCTGCAAGTTTGCTCCAATTGCTTCACCTTAGAAACAATGGTTCCCTGTCGCGATAATATTAACGAGCCGCTTGTTGGTCGTGGTCTACGTGTCGGGGAAAGGCGCCGCTGGGTCCTGAAACGTGGGGACAGCCTGTAAGAATTCGACGGGGGATGGTTTCATGTCGTTAGGAGTGAACCTCGATTGTGTTTAACCGTTGGAGTAATTTACTTTGGACTTCTAGTTTCGGATCGTCTATGGCAAAGGTGTCTTTGTCTTGAGCAAAGAATATCGAAGAATGGCGGCGATCTGGGAAGTACCTCCGTTTTTAATTCATAAACAATTTAAAGGAATATTAAATAAAAAACCTCGACTCAAAATTTCTGCTGAGATTAGGACTCAAGATGAATCGTATTCCGTTCCGAATAAACGCCGAGACAAACAGTCTCGTGAGAGCGGCTTCAATCTCCTCGTACTGTAACGATGCGGAAGATAATTAACACTAGCTGTCTGGAATGGTTATCATGGAAAACAATTTCAGTAATTTTTTTTTACTTATATTCAATCTTATTATATTATTATGCACTTACTCCGTAGCACACTTTTGTGGTTGCAGTTTTAACGGTCACTCATGGTATTAGTGGCCGTAAACCGAATGGAATAAATCCAGCTTTGTGACACACTATTGATTTGATTAGTTTGAGTAGGATTATACCAAGATTAATCCGAGAGCAATCCTCAGGGAGCTTAGGATTCTTCACTTTTGTCTCCATTTGGCTTTTGGCATGCCTGCAGAAGGCAGATCTCCTCTTCACCTCCCTAAAGAGCATCCAAAAAGGAATTAAAATATAAGGAACCTTTCAGACTTTAATTTTCGCAAACTCTCACGAACATTTTCATTGTTGATCCATTGTGCGCAAGGACATGTAAGTACATGTATTCGAAAGGATATCTAGGTGTGGGAGAGTGGCCCGGAGTGGACAAAGACCAATGGGAATTGAACCCACAACCTCGGCAATGGCAGCTCGGCTCACTTTTCATTGATTATTTGATGCTCTTTGTTTAATCTGTGACAATAGAGCATCACATGTTTTCTTTGCATCCCTTAACTGTACAGGTGTTTCACTTGCAAAATACTGGGGTGTCAACAGCCACCCACGTCATACAACCATGAAATTTCGAAATTATTTGATTACATTTGTAATTTTGAGCCTCTAATCGTTTTTCAAAAATTTCCGCCCTAGATGACGAGCCGGCCCTGTTTCTATGAAATTTTCTTTTGTAATTTAACTATTTATCAATTTTCATATCAAACACACTGGAAATGAAAGAAAAACTCTTTCATTGAAACGTCTCTTCACCAAAAGATTTGATTGCGTAATAAAATATGTACCTATAAAGATATTCACTGTTCGGCGTATGGACGTGGACATCAGAATGTAAGATTTGTTTACACAAGCACGATCTTTGCCGAAAATCTTGGTTCGAGATGTGTGCAGTGCTGCCAAAAAGTATTTTTTTATTTGGTATGTTATGTAAATATCTCATTCCAAATTTTAAAAAAAATTGAGTTTTCGTCTCAATACTATCTAAGTTTTCAGTTCTAGGAAATATTCATCGTGCATAATTACATGAGACATTGTCCTCAAATATCCTTTCGCAAATGCGCAAGGTGATAATTTACTGCGGTAACTGACACTCGAAACAAAAAAGAACCGAAATGAAACGTTCAAGGTCGTAACAAAATTTTTACGAATCGTTTCATCGCAAACGTTTTACGTTTCGGTTTGGTTTGAACCTTTTCATATTTTGTTATATCGGTCAGGTACCCTGTAAAATGTATATTGATTTCGCAAAAGCTTGCTTTCCGAATTAACTGGATGCTTGGATTTCTTCCGTTGATAATAATCTGATATGAACAGCAACTCGGTGACTTATTCTGAAAAGTTTTCCGAATTCAATGTATGCAACTACGAAAGCATTTGGCTTTGTAAAGTCATTGCAGTTGGATTTGTTCATTTCTCTTGAAATTTTCAAAATATAATTCAGAGCAACACCTCCTTGCCCATATTGATGATTGTCAAAATATAATAGTTCTAATATGCCTTTTATTATTCTGGGAAACCATTTTGATCACGTAATAGTTTTTCTCTTTTCAGTCTGCTTATAAATTATAATTTCCCACGCCGCCGTTCTTGTTATGAAAATTATTTGCCTTATTCCAAAGGACCTGCCTTTATTTGACTGCTTGGATCAGCAGCAATATGCTGTCCCGATCCAAAAATTGGTTAACATTTAACGTGATATTTTGTAAAACATTCACCCTGGTGAAGTGGGACCTGACAGAATTGACATATCTATCTTGTTTCGCTTCTTTTTTTCTTCGAGCTGCAGACCTTGCAAGGCTTTTGGGGATATTTTTTCTTTCCTGTTCCAACAATTTGCCTAAGAGTGTGCTGCCTCATGTTTCCTGACAATCTACCCACTGGGTCCACTCTTGGAGATGTTCTTGTAGGTTGAATTTGGATATCATTACCAGTCTCCTCCAAATTCGAATCATTTACTTGTTGATCAGTAACCAACATCCTTGCTACTTCTTTTAGAAACGTATTGTAATTTATTGGGTATGAGTAGAGGTTGCGATTTCCCGACATTTTTAATGTCTCGAGACTTCGAGACTTTTGTGTCTCGCTATTTATATTGTCTCGAGAATTCGAGATTTTACTTTTTTTGTTTCGAAAGTCTCGAGATTTCCCGAGACAATTATATATAATAAAATTTAAATTATTTGTTTGAAAAAATGCAAAGAAATTTTCTATATTTCATAATTTTATTATATTTATAACAAATTCAATAAACATATTACAAGAAAAGTAACAAACAAAACAAACATAAATTAATAATATTTCATCATAGGAAAAAAATATAACTGTAACAAAACTATAGGAACAATAATAATATTAAATAATATATTCTTCAAAAGAAGAAAAAATTATAAAAATTATATGGAACTATTTTCTTTTATAAAATAACATTTTAAAAAACAAAGAGTATCTATAGCCCTGTCTGATAATCGAGTCCTTTTCTTGGAGACTATGTGTGCCGCTGTAGAAAAGTTTCGCTCATTTTGAGTGGACGTTGGTCTTATGGTAAGAAGAGCATTTTTAAGTACTTTTAAGTTGAAAGTAATTTGACCAGTTACTTCATACAAATTTATTTCTTTCAGCACAGTACTCGTATTGTTTCTTATAATATCTGTTGCCAAGCTCTTGTTTATTGAAGCTTCTAGCTTTTCTTTTAATGATTTTTCGTTATTTTCATTGATTTTTTCATTTTCAGGATTTTGGTTTTCCACTTCATTTGACGTTGCTCCTCCTTCACCTGAAGTAAACAATCTTTTCATGAAGAATTTTGCTGTTTTTACTAACTCAGTTTTTGAAACCATCTTAAAAAAATCTGCAGATGAACTATCGATATCACTATTTTTATTATAACAGTTGGGATTGTTTAGGAATTTTAAAAGAGAAATCAATGATGCATTTCGCCTCTTACAAATTTGTATTTTAATTTCTTGCAATAATTGTTTTGTTAATATTGATTCATTTTCATCAAGGGTATCAAACAGGAATTTTAGAATGCCTTCGCTGGATAATAAATTTGTATCTTGTCGTGATAAAGCCTCAACAGCGATTTGCACGGGTTTTAATGCCGACAATATGTTATTTGCTTGTATTGTGTCATCGCTTTGCCACAAATGATTCAAATTTAAACTAAGTAATGCTTTTTGGATGGGTCCAATAATCCTAAGAAATCTTTCTAGCATAGTTATCAAACTGTTTCATCTAGTTTTGCAATCGAGCAATAACTGTAACTCTTTTTTTTCACTTTCATACACATATTTTTGAAGCACTGAGTTGCGTACTGGAGAATTTTTAAACTTTTTAACCACTGTGCGCATTTTAGTTATTGTCGATTTTATACTTGGTTGTGTTTCATTAATCAAATCTCTGATGAATTCATCATCTTCTTCTGAAAAAATATCATCTTCCTTTTCGCATTCGCTATCTGATGTACTTTCATCATCAAGTATATTTTTTTGTGGAGTTTTCGTGTAAAATGTATTAATTACAGCTAAATGTATTGCATGGTTGTAGCATAATTGTAATATTGCTGGGGATAACTCTCCAAATCTAATCATTACGCTGGCTCCATCACTTGTCGTAGCAACAACATCTTTTTCGAAATTAATTTGAAACGAATTAAGTTTTTCATTCACCAATTGAATCATTTTGTCTGCTGGACAGCTTCCAAGAATGCGCACAAGCCCCAGATTTTGTGTTTCACCATTCTCGAAATATAATTGAACGTTTAGGTACTTTCTATTTCTGTAGCTTGTCCACTCATCAATACTTTGACTAAATTTCTGATTTTCTGATTTTTTCATATTTATTTTTGAGCAAATGGTCGCCTTAATTTTGTCACTGTATTTGTAGATCAAGTTCATAATGTCGGTGGGTTGTTTGGGTAAATTAAAACCTTGTAACTTTAAACTGCTGCGTATGAATTCGCAATTGGCTATTTTTTGTATAGGAATGTTATCATACGCAGCTAATTTTGAAATTATTTCTTCGAGAGTCTTACTTCTATGATTTGTACTAGAAAAATATTTAGTTAGGTTATGATCACTGTTAAACTTCATACGCTTTAAATGAAGATTTTCTGTTTGTGCTGTCCTTTTCATTTGATGCTTTCTTTCCAAATGGCGATGCAAACCGGTAGTTGATGATCCTTTACAACTAATGCGCTTATTGCATACATTACATTTTGCAAGATTGTTGTCTTCTTCACAATGCACGAAATGTTTCCATACATTCTGATAGGTTTTCTCTTCGTTGCTCATTTTCAGCGCTCTAAAATATTTTCAACAGGAAACACAATAAAATTTGAAAGCAAAACACGTTTATGGATAAAAAACTCACCGAATTTCAATACGTAATGCAAATTAATTTGATTTGATTTGATTTACCTAAAGACTTAAGAGTCAAGACCACAGAATTTTATCTGTCATCGCAAAATGTCAATTTGATAGATTCAGGCAATGTTGCCACATGCCAGCAATTTGGTTAGAGAATTAAAATTACGGAATACAAATATTAAGCCAAATTCATATAAACATAAAATGTTTGTAATTGTTTTTAAAGTTCTCGAGACAAAAACTAAATTCTCGAGACACGAGAATTCCCAAAACGTTACGTAAATAAATTTCTCGAGACATGAGACATTAAAATATGCAATAGTCTCGAGATTTCTCGAGACAGGAAGTCTCGATCACAATCTCTAGGTATGAGAAAAAGTAAGTTCCATTTTTTTGGTAAAAACAAATATTTATTCAGCACGTATATTATATTTTTAAGTTAATCAAAGTAGTCTCCATCGGAAGCTACGACGTTTGTCCATCTTTCGGTCAGTTTGCGGGTTCCAGCTCTGAAGAAGTCGTCGTCCTTGGAAGCGATCCAGTTATGTAGCCAATTTTCAATACCTTCAGAAGAATGAAACCGTTGTCCACTAAGGGCTGACTGCATCGATCGGAACAGATAGTAGTCTGAAGGGGCAATGTCTGGTGAATACGGCGGGTGGGGAAGAACTTCCCAGTTTTGCCCTTCTAAGTATGTTTGAACTGGTTGAGCAATGTGTGGTCTAGCGTTGTCATGTTGCAGAATCAGCTTGTCGTGTCGATTCTCCCATTCAGGCCGTTTTTCTGTAATTGCGCGCTTTAAACGTATTAGTTGTCGTCTGTAGACATCGCCAGTAACAGTTTCTGAAGGTTTCAGCAACTCATGGTACACAACACCTTTCATATCCCACCATATGCACAGCATAACCTTATCACCATGAATATTCCGCTTTGGCTGCGATGGACCAGGTTGACCTGGCAATACCCAAGCTTTTTTCCGTTTAGGATTCTCATAGAAAATCCACTTTTCATCACCAGTAACAATTCTGTGTAAAAATTCTTTTCTTTGTTGTCTTTGTAGAAGCACTTCACAAATGGTTTTCCGATTTTCTTTTTGCCTTTCAGTTAACTCATGTGGGACCCAATTACCCAATTTTTGAACAAATCCAATCGCTTGCAAACGTTTTTCAACTGTTGATCGTTCCACATTTAATGCTTCTGCTAATTCTCTTTGAGTCTGGCATGGATCCTCATCGAGTAATGCTTTCAATTGTGCATCTTCAAACTTTTTCGGTCTACCTTCACGTTCAGCGTCTTCAACATCAAAAATACCTTCTTTAAATTGTCTGAACCATCTTCTGCACATACCATCTGAAAATGCATGTTCACCGTACGCGTCTACAAGTAAACGATGACTTTCGGCCGCGGATTTTTTCACATTATAAAAGTATAACAAAATTTCCCACAAATGACGATTACTTGGTACAAAACTATCCATTTCAATTGAACAAACACTAATGATGTAAGTCCTTATAACCTATTGACAGATAGTACATTCTGACATTGACATTAAGACCTGTCAAATACGTGTTAAGTTAGTTCACACATACATACAAACAGTATGAGTTACACCATACATTAGAAAACGGAACTTACTTTTTCTCATACCCAATATATGTGCGTCTTTGTTTAACTTCTTGTAAATTACTAATGAATTGAAGAAAGCGCAATTAAATAGAAACAAAACTCCTCTCTTCGACCACTTTTTAGTTTTTCTCATAATGCCGCAATATGAAAGGTACTGATCGGCCCTATCTACCCCTTTCATATATTTGTTATAGTCATTAATGCAATTTGGTTTAATAATGTCTGTTCCATCTCTAGCCTTTTTATCAACAACTATCATGTTGGCATCATGAATTGAGGATATCATACGAACTTCCCTCTTATCTTTCCATATTTGTAATAAGATATCACCCTTTTGCCGGTATATAGTTTCACCTTTTTTTAAATTCTTTGATTGTTCTTTCAGTTCTAAAGGAATGCCTCGATTTGCACGAATAGTTCCACAAACTCTAATATTCCTTATAAGAAGGCGTTGTGCTATATGTACGCTATTATAGAAGTTATCTTGATACAAGTGGTGCCAAACATCTAAGCAAGGATCCAACAAAGTAAATATGGTATTTTCGAGGCTTTTTCCTTGAGCCGAGTAAATTTCAAAATTAATTATATAACCAGTTTTACTCTCGCAAAGCATTCTACAGAGGAGGCCGTATTTATGAGGTTTATCAGGGTTATAAGTTTTAAAACGAAGTTTTCCTCTCCACGGGATTACACCTTCATCTATTGAGATGTGCTGTTTTGGTTTATAAACGCTTTTAAACTTTTCAAGAAAGTAATTTTGTATTGGTTCTATTTTATAAAGTCTGGTGGAGTTTTCATTTAAAAATGAGTTATCGCTGAAATGCCAAAACCGTAAGATTTGCAAAAATCGATCTCTACTCATAATTCTTGAAAAAATAGGCATTTCTTCTAAAGGATCGTGTGACCAGTAATCTTTTAAAGTCTTTTTCACTGTATGACCCATTAAAAGTATAATTCCCATAAATTTTTTCATTTCCTCACTTGTAATAACAGTCATTTTTTTAGTTTTAGCGGAAGGTTGGTATTTATGTTTGTTTTGTTCATAATACAAATTGCTTTGCTCTGCCATCATTGCAAGCAAATCGTCTTGTGTAAATAATCCAACGCAATCAAAAATCGACTTTAGATTACTGGGTAATTTTTTTACACCAGAAGAACCAAGAAAAGGTTCTAATGACATTACTTTGTCGCGAGCTTCCCACTCATCTCTTTTCAAGGCACTATTTTCAAATTCACTTTCTGAAGACTCTAAAGTCCTCTGCACAATTTGTTTCCTAGGAGCAATAATTTCACTCTCATCGCTAGAAATATCACTTTCTTCATCAATGTCCTCCCATTCACTATTACTTCCTATATCGGATAAGTTATCTGCATAAATTTCGTCATCTTCTACAGAAAACTCTTTTTTGCTTGCCATTTTTACGATTACAAATTAATTAAAAATGCTATCTAAAAAGCAAAACTGCAGAGTAGAATCAACAGAAACTAGTATGGCACTAGAACTAACGGTACCGAGGAAAAAAACCGGAATACGTATAAATTCAAACAAAAACGTTAATCTACGTGGCCCGTCCTAGGAAGCTAGAATGGAAAAACGTAAATTTACGTGGCCCGTCCGTTAAGTGTTAAGTAGAGCTGGGTGGTGGGATGACGCACTCATACACATTCAAATTTCCGGCTATTGGCGCACGCAACATATAGATAAAGTTCTTTTTCTGGAAGCACATAGCACTGAATGCCAGCCCCCGTTGTATTCAGCGGTTTCCCGTGCACCACTAATGAGAAGCGGTGGCCATAACAAAAGAGACAAGATGTTGTTCTTGTCTCACGTACGTTAATGGCGGAAGATTGAAGGAAGGTATGAACAAAACTTATCTCCTCGTTAAGTAAGGAAACTATTTTTGCGTATTTCTAATTTATGCACACAACACAAAAAAGAAATATTTGTGATCGAGAGCAGTAATAAAATCTAAATTACGTAACTTGCGTTTAAAATACGCAGTCAAACACACTTCCCATATTTCATCATGCCGCCATCTTATCGCTGATGATTTACACATTCGCAATCAAGCCGTGTACAAACAGCGTTGAAATGAAAGTTTCGAAGTTTGCGGAAGAATCAGTCAACAGTCGTTGTCGTGTCGTCGAAGGTGTCGGTCCCTTGCAAATATCGTCATCAAGTTGAAAAAATTGCTTGTCATTCGATGACATTTTTCGATATTTAGGCATATTTATGTCATTCAGGCTACAAGTGCTTTCCGCTAGTAAACTGCCCAATGTAAACCAGGCTTTTTTTACATGACAACTATATGAAGTTTCTCACGATTTATTTCTTCTAATGAAGAAAAATTATTTAATACATTAACTACATTAACTATTAAATTGCGCACTTTACTATACACTAAAATAGTGCAATCCAATCCAATTTGCTTCGAGCTCTAACGTCTGGTTGAGCTGAAGTTATCATCTTTATTAGACTATCAGTTTGCCTAGTGTTGAATTTATTTTTCCGATTCAATCTAATACGAGATTTTTGTTGAAGCAGTCGTCATTCGTTTTTGTTAACGGGGTATCGCCAGTAGCCCTATTCCTCAAAAAAGGCTTTAAACACATTATAATTTACAAATTTATATAATTACAATTCATCTTATGTCTAACTAGCCGGTGTCTACCCGGTTTCACCCGGGGCGGTGAAAATCCCGTTAGTCGGGTTACAATAATAGTTGTTTAGTTTTTTCAATGGAGGGTGGTTTTGGGGTGTTGAATTAGGATAGAGGTTGGTAGTTCTCATTGAGCTTTTTTTCTAACCAAAAAGGCGAAATACCAATTTTTATGAAACATGACTTCAGAAATGGCGGATTTTCGACAAAATTTTATCCCCTATTTCACCCCGTGGGGGGTGGAATCTCAAATGATCCTAGTACACGTGCTTCTTTATTTCTAAAAAGAAAGGCAAGATACAAATTTTAAAGAATTTTTTACTTCAAAAACAGCGCATATCCATATAAACTTTCATCCTCTATTTTACCCCTTTAGGTGTGGAATTTCAAAAAATCCTGATATACGTGTTTCTTTATTTCTAACAAAAAGCCAAATAACGATTTTTACGATTTGTTTACTTAAAAAATGGCGCATTTCCATAAAAACTTTCATCCCCTATTTCACCCCCTTAGGGGTTGAATTTCAAAAAACCCTTACACACGTCTTTCTTCATTTCTAACCAAAAGGCCAAATATCAATTTTTATGAATTTTTACTGCAAATATGGCGAATTTCCATACAAACTTCCATCCCCTATTTTATCCCCTTAGGGGTGGAATTTCAAAAAACCGGTTCTTAGTGAGCACCTATGAGATAAGTTGTAGAAGTATACAAAATTTCAGCTTTTTAGGTCCAAGGGTTTGGGCTGGGCGTTGATGAGTGAGTCAGGACTTGTCTTTTTATATATATAGATTTAACTAAACAGGAATTGAAGTTCGGATGATGATGAAGTTCGTATCCTAGAAAAATATAATATTATATTTGGAATATTCTGTTTAATTGTTTTTATTGAATTGGTAAAAAAAATGAGAAAACTTAGTTTTTACCCTAAAATGGGGTTGAAAATTTTGTCGAAGATTGCCGTACTGAATATAAAAAGAAAAAATACGACGTTTTTACATCTCTGTGAGGATTGGTTGAGACGTATGAGGCATGCCATGCCAGCAACTATCACAACGTTGTTTTGTTGATTCGTTGCATCCGTAATGTCGCTCACCTCGTTGGAATCGTTGGCCGCTGACCATGTATTCGAATTTTCGTATGTTTTGCGTTCTATAATCGTTGAATTATATTGCATGCTACGGTATGTATCTATACGCGGGTTTTCTTTTAACGGATGATGAATTCGGGATGTTTTCATCCGCCTGTAAGTATTGAAAAACCGATTTATCTGAAAATGTAAGAGAATTAAGGAATTTTTGTCCATTTACGAAATGGTTGAGTGACAATGAGAGAAGGTTGTTCGGTACAAATGTCGTCGGGATTAAGTGGTCACTGCAGAACTGCAATGTCTGCTGGCAATGGATATCATTTCAAACAAATATTGCTCGAACGTTTCCCAAGAGAACTTTGTTCGTTTTGAGGGCAACAATTGCACCGCTGGGCTCGGATTCTTCTTTATAGCTGGGAAGGTGACTTTTCAGTTCATACTTCCTGTCTCCAGCTCGTTATTCTAGTCTGTCGTGACTGCAGCCAGAATTTACCATAGTTACTTCTCTTCGATTTGAGCGATTGACTTAAAAATCTTGATTAAGAATTAAACTAAACTTTGACAAACCTGCTTGAACAACTCTTTGAATCAAGGATTTAGAAAATTCTCGAAAATTTTCAGATTTTTCCTGTTTTTCAGAATTATTTGTTTGAATGATGATGACGCGCGTTTCGCTGACACTTATTTCTTACTTTTATAACTAGAAAAATATAAAGGAATAAAATTTTGTGAAAATTATATTTGACTTCAGGATAGTCTTCTATCCTGTACTCTCTTGAGTACAGATTTTAATTGCTGTTTCATCAATTTCTGTCGGACGAAATCAATGTCTGTTTATGCAGTTTAATGAGTTTTTTCCTAAATGAAGTGTTTTATCTCAGGTTTTTGAGACCTCGATTGTTGTTTATTTCGTCTTGTGTTTCATGACAAAAGGCTATTCATAATCTTAACTGTTTTCGACATCCGTGAAATCTTAAACCAAATACCCCAATAACCATAAAATGAATGAATGCGCAGTATTCGAAGACTTTGCCTCTGGAAAGTGGGCAGATCTTCCCGATCGTAATTTTCGGACTGATGACGCAATTATGATGAGGCAAACGTGCTTTTTTGAGATGATAGAAAAATAATCGTGTTTCAACTTGAAGCAGTGATTTGCTTGCTGCTGTTTATTTATCAAAAAAAAAAAAATTCGTCTTTTAAAGTGCCGTTCTGAGTTTTCGTTCTGATTATTGCATATTAACGGAAAGTGTACACAACGCGTTTTGCTGCGAGCGTCTTCTCGAAGTGCGTCAACGGGAGCACAAATGCTGCAGCGTGGGAGTTTACACGAAATTGCGTTGAAGCGCAGGTTTTTTCTATTTTATCGTGAGTCATGAAGTTGCAGGAATCAAAAACGTAACTGTCATAATTTCTGGTGTAGGCTAAGGCCGGCGACATACTATCCCGCAAAACGGCACCGGATTAGGGACAGTTGTAAACACTGCGTCAGATTCAAAATAGAACCGTAGATTCCTAATTACTATTTTGAGGTGAGATTGCGGTTGGTTATCTATGCTCAATCTGTTGATTCAGTTGGTCGCAGGTAAGGTGGCCTATTCTGTTTCGTCCTTGCATTGTTCTATTACACATGCTGATAAACAAAATAGAATTTCAAACACTGACAATTTAATCTTCGTGGTGCGGTGGTCTTTACAGCTGAAGTTTCTCAGGTACAAGAAATATCTGTTATTCGAATAGCTTTTTGCTATTTTATGCATTGATAAATATACTGAACAATTCCAAATGTTTTTTAAATACTTGGTGCAATAGCAACATATAATCCTAATTTTGTTTTATTATCATGCAAAGAATGACAACAAGGATTTTGTAATCTTGTCGCATGGATTTTTCTTAAGTGAAGTTTCGCATGCTGCAAGGTTGCTCCAATTGCTTCACCTTAGAAATAATGGTTCCCTGTCGCGATAATATTAACGAGTCGCTTGTTGGTCGTGGTCTACGTGACGGAGATAGGCGCCGCTGGGTCCTGAAACGTGGGGACAGCCTGTAAGAACTCGACCGGGATGGTTTCATGTCATTAGGAGTGAACCTCGATTGTGTTTAACCGTTGGAGTAATTTACTTTGGACTTCTTGTTTCCTTGAACATTTGGCGTGTTTTGATTTCAAGTTTATTCATAACAGCTTTCTCATCCGATTAATTTATAATATTTTCGCCATTCGACGATCCTACTGCCACTTCGCTAACCCTTCTTGTTTCGGATCGTCTATGGCAAAGGTGTCTTTGTCTTGAGCAAAGAATATCGAAGAATGACGGCGACCATGGAAGTGGCTAAGAAAACGTATGCACTTTTCCACGTAGTGTACCTCCGTTTTTAATTCTTAAACAATTTAAAGGAATATTAAATAAAAAACCTCGACTCAAAATTTCTGCTGAGATTAGGACTCAAGATGAATCGTATTCCGTTCCGAATAAACGCCGAGACAAACAGTCTCGTGAGAGCGGCTTCAATCTCCTCGTACTGTAACGATGCGGAAGATAATTAACACTAGCTGTCTGGAATGGTTATCATGGAAAACAATTTCAGTAATTTTTTTTTACTTATATTCAATCTTATTATATTATTATGCACTTACTCCGCAGCACACTTTTGTGGTTGCAGTTTTAACCGATCACTCATGGTATTAGTGGCCGTAAACCGAATGGAATAAATCCAGTTTTGTGACACACTATTGATTTGATTAGTTTGAGTAGGATTATACCAAGATTAATCCGAGAGCAATCCTCAGGGAGCTTAGGATTCTTCACTTTTGTCTCCATTTGGCTTTTGGCATGCCTGCAGAAGGCAGATCTCCTCTTCACCTCCCTAAAGAGCATCCAAAAAGCAATTAAAATATATTTTTCCTAAAGGAACCTTTCTGACTTTAATTTTCGCAAACTCTCACGAACATTTTCATTGTTGATCTATTGTGCGCAAGGACATGTAAGTACATGTATTCGAAAGGATATCTAGGTGTGGGAGAGTGGCCCAGAGTGGACAAAGACCAATGGGAATTGAACCCACAACCTCGGCAATGGCAGCTCGGCTCACTTTTCATTGATTACTTGATGCTCTTTGTTTAATCTGTGACAATAGAGCATCACATGTTTTCTTTGCATCCCTTAACTGTACAGGTGTTTCACTTGTAAAATACTGGGGGTGTCAACAGCAACCCACGTCATACAACCATGAAATTTCGAAATTATTTGATTACATTTGTAATTTTGAGCCTCTAATCATTTTTCAAAAATGTCCGCCCTAGATGACGAGCCGGCCCTGTTTCTATGAAATTTTCGGTTGTTATTTAACTATTTATTAATTTTCATGTCAAATGAAAGAAAAACACTTTCATTAAAACGTCTCTTCACCAAAAGATTTGATTGCGTAATAAAATATTTACCTATAAAGATATTCACTGCCCGGCGTATGGACGTGGACATCAGAATGTAAGATTTGTTTACACAAGCACGACCTTGGGTCGAAAATTTTGATTCGAGATCTGTGCAACAATATTCTGTCGAACAATATTTTTTTATTTGGTATGTTATGTAAATATCTCATTCCAAATTTAAAAAAATTTAGTTTTCGTCTCAATACTATCTAAGTTTTCAGTTCTAGGAAATATTCATCGTGCATAATTACATGAGACATTGTCCTCAAATATCCTTTCGCAAATGCGCAAGGTGATAATTTACTGCGGTAACTGACACTGGTCTCTTTTTGTTAAAAAATCTGCATATTATATTTTCGTTCGGAAACACGTGTTGGAAAACCATCTGTTTTTCCTTTTTATGACAGGTTACAGGACTACTCAACAACGAGCAAGTTCCGCGCCTGGCTAAACAGCCGGCAACTACTCAGCAAGTAGCGCAGATCCACATCCTTGAGTGGACCGATATGTTCAAAGAAAAAAGAACCGAAATGCAACGTTCAAGGTCGTAACAAAATTTTTACGAATCGTTTCATCGCAAACGTTTTATGTTTCGGTTTGTTTTGAACCGTTTCATATTTTGCTATATCGGTCGGGTACCCTGTAAAATGTATATTGATTTCGCAAAAGCTTCATCCCATCATTTTTGGTCTGTATGCTTGGATTTCTTCCGTTGATAATAATCTGATATGAACAGCAACTCGGTGACTTATTCTGAAAAGTTTTCCGAATTCAATGTATGCAACTACGAAAGCATTTGGCTTTGTAAAGTCATTGCAGCTCGATTTGTTCATTTCTCTTGAAATTTTCAAAATATAATTCAGAGCAACACCTCCTTGCCCATATTGATGATTGTCAAAATATAAGAGTTCTAATATGCCTTTTATTATTCTGGGAAACCATTTTGATCACGCAATAGTTTTTCTCTTTTCAGTCTCTGCTTATAATTTCCCACGCCGCCGTTCTTGCTATGAAAATTATTTGCCTTATTCCAAAGGACCTGCCTTTCTTTAACTGCTTGGATCAGCAGCAATATGCTGTCCCGATCCAAAAATTGGTTAAGTAGAGCTGGGTGGCGCCATGACGCACTCATACACATTCAAATTTCCGGCAACATATAGATAAATTTCTTTTTCTGGAAGCACATAGCACTGAATGCCAGCCCCCGTTGAATTCAGCGATTTCCCGTGCACCACTACTGAGAAGCGGTGGCCATACAACAGAGACAAGATGTTGTTCCTGTCTCACGTACGTTAATGGCGGAAGATTGAAAGAAGGTATGAACAAAACTTATCTCCTCGATAAGTAAGGAAACTATTTTTGCGTATTTCTAATTTATGCACACAACACAAAAAAGAAATATTTGTGATCGAGAGCAGTAATAAAATCTAAATTACGTAACTTGCGTTTAAAATACGCAGTCAAACACACTTCCCATATTTCATCATGCCGCCATCTTATCGCTGATGATTTACAAATTCGCAATCAAGCCGTGTACAAACAGCGTTGAAATGAAAGTTTCGAAGTTTGCGGAAGAATCACTCAGCAGAATTAGGAACTACTTGCAATGAACATTAAACTGGTACAATTTTGCGTCTGTGTTGCATACCAAAAATCCAAAGAAAACACAGACGCAAAATTGTACCAGTTAAATTTTCACTGCAAGTTCATTTGAGTCTCTCTTGATATTTACTTTCTGTAAAATATACATTTGATGTAAATAATTCTGTTCGTAATACTAGCAATGGTATGAACCATATTAGTACACAATTTCGGTGAGCTTGACTTGAATGAGCCATCTTCCGGAAAAATAAAGAGTTATTTGCTTGCTCTAGTACTGCTCCGAATTACCCCTCTTTTGTTTGACTCAGCTGAAGAGCAATTCGGCAAAATTAAATAAACCAAATAACTAAAAGCATTATGTAAATGTTCATTTAAAGAGGTAATGGTAGGTTAATTGCGAAGTTAAATTGTAATCTATATTAAAAGTACGATCCACACAAATCGCACGTCAATCGTTCAAATTATAAAATGGTCTAAAATTTTCAGAAGGAAAAACTGAAACAAAAGATACAAAGTCGTACGCGCGTACAAGGAATACCAAGAATGCAAGGGGAAGTAGAAAATTTCCGTTCACCTTGCCCGTTATTGGTGGAAACATTATCTCACAGGAATCAGTTCTATTGCGGCGTCGGTCATTGAAACTTGGAAGTTGGTGCTGTGAGCCATTGCTATGTGCCGGTGTAATTTAAAGAAAAAAGTGACTGATTAGTGATTACTGATTAGTGCAGTGCGTTCTGTTCGTTGTGAATAATTATTAATCATATGGGAAACAAGCATAAGTGAACTCTCATCGCGCAATCTCGAATCGATTGACTCTGATGCCATGAATTTTTCCTCATCGACGAAGGAACTAAACTCCTCGCTAAGGTAATTGGTAAGTAAACCCGCGCCGCCTGGGATTCCTCTGGACGCAAGTAAGTGCAAACCGTTATAATACCTGTAGGTGAATTTCATTTCGGCACAAATTTTCGTCTTGTAAAGCTATTTTAGTGTCAGTGCTGTTCGGGCAGAAAAGTTCCAATTATCAAGGTCATTGATTTTTATTTGGTGGCGTCCTGCAGTTCTTGTGCACGAGCACCTTAACCGCAAAAACGGCTCGTGAAGGAAAATCGTTTTGCTCCCAATCTAAAACATTTTGTTCCTGCATCTGCAAAGCCTTTTTGCCAACTTTTTTTTGAATAACCTTCATTTGTTTTCAAGTAATTTTTATATTTGGACTCTAATTGCACTCGTCAGCAAAGAGTCACTTAACTGTGTTGATATATTACAAAATGGTGATAATTTCTGCATTTGCAGAGAAATTATTCTAATTCATTCGCGCCATGAAAAACTAATTTTGTTTTGAGAGTGTTGAAAAATTCAATTTATTTCAAATAAATTAACATATTGTTTTATACTTTCAATCTATCTTCCCTTTTTGTAACTGAAACTTCGCAAATATTGTCCTCCACTGAAATTTATAAACAGAATATTTACAACAATTTTTGTACTTTGCAATCGCAGTAAAATTTTAATTTTTCATATACTTTCAATTTGTTACAAAATTTCACAAATTAACTGTAAATATATTGTTGTAAAAACTGGTATTGACATTTTAAAAGAAATGTTTGAAGATTCAGAAATAAAAGAAAATATATTCTTACTAAAACGAATTATTTATGAAAAATATGTGACACTAATTTACATCTAAAATAAACAGAAAGTCACACTTCTAATTGCAGATAACACATTTTATGTTTTATTTTCTGCAGGTTTAATTCACTCTAACACATTTCAACAATGGCTGATGATGAGGTGAGGTATGTATCAAATCAACAACCAGAAATTCGGAACTCCATTTTAATATAAATTGTTCTTACATTTCCATTGTTTTTCAACGAACTTCCGACAAAATCAACCAAATGCATATCGTCTGTAATAAAAAACGCTACATATGGAAATTCAACAGTTGGTATAACAAATATGCCTTTGACTATTATAAAAGGTAAGGATTGTTTAAGTCATTTATTTACTCTGGTTTTCACAAGTTTAATTGAAATAATAATAAATATTTTAATCAATATTTTTCAATTGAATTGTAATCTTTTTTTACAATATGCCAAAAACAACAAATATACGGAATGGCTTTAGTATATAATTATTTTATTACTTTTAGTGATATGAAATGAAACATTAAAGTTTATTTATGAAAAATTCACAAAAAGTGAATGTTTGTTCAGTGAACCAAAAATAAATTGTTGTAATAATGAAATGATACAAATCATTTTACAACTTATTTTTGCCAATTATTTTTTTGTTGAATGCACACTTTTAAGAGGTCAATATCAACGCATTTTTTTTAATCGTAAAATAGGTTTGAATATAACGAAATTTTGAATTTATTTTCGCAGTATTGTTTTGTTCACATTGCGGATGATAAGAACAATAAAATTATCTCAAGAGAAAAATTCAAATAAATCTTATATTTAGTATTTATTCGCTTAATACAAGCTAATAGTATATATTACAAAAACAATGCAAATATTGGAAGTTTGAACAGATGTTTAAAAAGAATTGCATTTTGAAAATCTTCCACGAAAGAATGACCTCCTACAAGTTCGGCATTTTACAGCTTTAGTTAGAACATTTTTTAGTGATGATGGCTTATTGGCTGTTATTATCAAACGTGGAAACTTGCAGTAAGTTTTGTGCTTCATGCTTTTGTTACATCTTCATTTCATTTGAAAAAAATAATCATATAATTAACGTGTCATGTGTCAGATTGTGTTGTTCTTTATCTTAATAAACGTTTCATGGTTTTTCTGAAACTGTTCGGCTATACTATACTTCTCAAAATTAAATACTTACTATTTAACAACATCCTCATTTATGAACTACATATATGTTAAAATGTTTATTTGTTTTCTAAGTTTCTAATATCAATGTTTTTATTTTCTATTCCAGAAAAAGAAACTCGAGGAGGTAAAACTTATCTCTGCACTCCGAGGAAATAATTATCGGGATGCGAATATGTTTCTAATTTTTTTAAAGAAATATTATTTCCAAATCTTGTTCTTTTATTTATATCATCACTTAATATGAATAATTATGTTGTTCATTAAGTGATTATATAAAAAGAAAACGATTATTTCACGATTTGTTTTTCTTGAAATATTCAGCCACATTGTGTTTGAATGTTTTTGGGAAATTGAAAATAGTGCATATTTGACGTGTTTTTATAATCAATAGGCAAAGAAGGCTAAACAAGCCGAAATCGAGCGCAAGCGTGCTGAGGTGCGCAAGCGTATGGAGGAAGCCTCCAAGGCCAAAAAGGCAAAGAAGGGTTTCATGACACCAGAAAGGAAGAAGAAACTTAGGGTGAGCATTTTGATATCATTCTAATTAAATTGTGATAATAATTTTATTATTGCTTAACAGTTGTTGCTTCGCAAAAAAGCCGCCGAAGAATTGAAGAAAGAACAGGAACGCAAAGCAGCTGAACGTAGACGCATCATTGAGGAGAGGTGCGGCAGCCCCAAGGACATCGACAACGCAAGCGAAGGTAATTTGTTTTGGGCACTCCTAAATCCTTTTATTATTTGAATATACAATGACAAACTTATGGAAATTTTGAGCTGTTTTTAACTAAACAAAACTACCAATTGTTAACTGAATTGCTCCTAAAAAGGTGAAAGTATTATAATATTTAAAGGACAGATATTCTTATTGTTAATTAATAATTTATAAAGTTGTTAACTGTTTTCCCGCTATGAAGAAAAAAACATATATGCGGAGTTTCCTTTTGATTATAAGTTAAATTATTAGTGTAACTTATTTTTAATAAATATTCAAGTTGATATTGAAACTATTCAAAATGTTAATTCTGATTTGAAATTCGTAAAAGGAGCAATTTTGTTTATTGTTTTCCAAGTGAAACTTTTATAAATTTGTTAATAATCATCATTATCTTAGTATGAAATAATCTCACAAAATAGTTTTTAACAGCTCAAATGAATATATAAAATAAATTTTAATATCTCTTAGTTTTAATTATATCCAGCTCTAAGTATACACAAAAAAGAAGTATTGTCTATAACTTAAAAAAATTCAAAGTTTACAAAGAAAAGAAAGCATAAAATTTCAACGTAAAATCCTATATAACAAATTCTAGAAAAACTTAAAGCCATCTGCAAAGAACACCATGCAAGGATTGCTAAATTGGAGGATAACAAATATGATCTCGAATACGTCGTTAAACGGAAAGATGTTGAGGTACACGAAAAATACACAAACCAGCAAAATAATTGCATAATGATATTACTACTTCATTGACACTTTAACACATATGCGTTTATTATATTATTTATTTTTTCGCGGAAATATTTGCTTTTAAAAAATACATAAGTGCTATTTCAAGGCAATGGATTAAATATTTTTTTTATTTTTTTAAAAAGCTGGGCGCGACGATAATAATATTAATACAATTTTATTGTCATTATATACATTTTTCTATTTGATATTTCTTTCAAAAAGAATTATTCTAAAGGCTATGCCAAGAGTTTCTTTACAATAATAATTACTAATTTTTTTTTCTTACTTGATAATTATTAAATATTTCCGAAAATTTTAAACAATGTGCTGCACTTCGTTCACGCAACAATAATTGGCATGTTTTAATAAGGTTCAGCTCATCTTCAAGAAATAACAATTGTTAACCAATGCGAAGTAAAAAGCAAATTTCTTTGAGCATTGTTTTAATAATAAAGAGCAACAGGTTTTTTTTCTTTTTGAATTCTCTTCACTTTCTATTAACCAATAAGAAGGTTCGTAAATGAAGTTGCTATTAATATTTATTAAAACATACCAAAACTCTATATATACACAATTATGTATACAAATCACATTTGACGTCACAAAAAGAGTTCACAATTTATTTTTTTTTTTGGAAATTGGGCACTACACGTTGTTGTTGTTTTTTCTTCTTTTTTTCGAATATGTATCTTTTACCTCATGAAATTCTCTTTACTGAATATAAGCACTTTGAACTTTGGATACCAACACAAAATCAACGTATGATGATTTAATCATTTTGAAAATTCTTGTATATACAAACATGGCATGTATCGATTAAATATGTAAGGAAAACTATATTTATAGAGAGACTTAAAATGATCTGCAGAGATTATCAAGAAAGAATTTGTCGTGTGGAAAGTCAAAAGTACGACGTTGAGTTAGAAGTTGCTCGAAAGGAGATGGAGGCAAGACTTTTATCAATGTTTTATCAAATCCGTTTTTATTTACTTATTTTTATTTTTTCCCCCATAAATTAAATTATCAAAGTTGAATCATTTAATAATTAAAACACTTTATTGCTTTTGTAATATTATGTAAAAATTTAAACAGTTAATCTCTTCAATATTCCAGATTAGTTTTTGAATAAAACTACTTAGAGCAATAACAATTTATACTTCGATGTAGAGTTTCATCGGAAGAACATAAAAACAACGATAGTATTTTGAAATAAAATGTTTTATTAAAAATTTTATTTATAATTTATGACAATTGCAAAAGTGACACGTAATTGTTGTTAATGATCTGTGGAATAGTTGAACAAATATTTTAAATGGTTCATATAACAAAGTTGATGTGCTATAAACAATAATTTTACCATTATATTGACAGTAAAATGATATAATTGGATTCATATTTGTTGGAACAAAAATATCCGATTAAATTTTATTATTCATTTCAAATATGTTTAACCATAAAAACTTTCATACATTTTTATGTTACAATATTTTATATACGAGTATATTATCTCGCAAAAACAAAACATGAGAAATTATTTCAAATTGCTATTGTTGTAATTACCATTGTATATTAGAAATTTTGGGTAAATTCCATTGTTTCACAAAGTAGTTCGTTGATACTGCATTAACGTCGAACTGTATTAAAGCAAAAGCAGATACTAGCCATCCCCAGATATTTAGTGAAATAAAAACAAAACAAACAAAAAATAAATCGTAACAGTATAATACTTATGTAATATTATACATTTTATTATAAATGGTACAAATTTTGCGGTACTACGAACATTATTTTGCTTAAAAAGCTTCTACTAAACACTAAAACATTTTACAATATAGAAATGTGAATGTCCTTTGCATTTTCCAATTGGTGGAAACGTGATTCAGTTGTGCCCGCGTGTCCCTAAAATATTTCTTCCAAATCCAAGTAGGAGTATCATGAATAACGTGACCGTTTATTTGTTTCCTCAAAACGGGACATCAACATCTTCCAATTTTTCAGTGTTTGAGTGTTTTAATGAAAAACACATCTTTTCATAGTTTTTCCTTTAATCTTCTCATTCCGGGTCACTTGGATTAATGGGGGCATTAATAAAAAAGAGGGTTTTTCATGTTTTTTGTTTAATTATATATATTATTGAAATATTCACTTTGTTTTTTGCCAATTTGTACAGTGGTTTTCAAAATAGGATTATTTCACATTTACTTTATTGATTTTTATTTTCTGTGACAATTCTACAAGTTGTTTCATTATATTTGTAAATTGTCCCTTCCCAAGTTCCTTTCATTTACTCTGAAAATATAATTGTGCAAAAACATCACAACCGAAAATACGTTTAGGACGATACCTCAACAACTTCTGGTACTGTTTGTTGAACTACTCCGAAAAATATTTCTGTCTCATGCGTTGCCACACCTGCTCTCGAAGGCTGCTCTTGATATACTAAATAATTAGACTTCTTCAGAGTATATGGTGAGTTTGGACTTGTTTTACATCGCAAACTTGGAATTTTTCTCACCGGTTTTGTTTTCAGTGACGGACGGACCATTTTGAGGCTCTTGCAACTTCTTGTTAGAGACTGACTCCTTGTATTTTATTTCCAATTCAGAAATATACCGCAGTTTGAGAGTCTCATTTTTCAAACAAGAGTTGTTGTTAATTTTGTCAGCTCTGAAAAGCCTGAAATGTGTTTATAAGGTGGATCTATTTAAAAGCGTTCTTGATTTCACTGTATCTAATCTGATTTCACAACTATCTCACTAAGGTATAACAATAATAATTCCTCTTACTCCTAAACCATAAAAAAAAAAAAAAAAAAAAAAAAATACCAAAATTTATTAAGTTTATTATTATTAAAATTATTATGTCCCCTCAACCATTTAGCCCGCACTTTTCCTGAATGCCATTGGTTTTGTTTTCTGTACTGCCTGTTCAGAATTCCAGTTTTGATACGATCACTTATTGTTTCCTTGTACTAGAATTCAATTGTCGAACAAAGAATATTTCTAATAAGACTTACTTCCTGATTCAGATTTACGTTTTGAAAAAACCCCATGATTGCTACTGGCGCACAAACCTTTTCTGCAAATCTTATCTAACTAGTAATTTGATAAAATAAATGAATGAATGGCATTATCACATAATGTATTTTCTATATCTTATAATTCAAGAATAATTTTCGGTTTCATGTCTGATGATGAGTCGACTATATACAAGGCATTTATGAAGGATATCACAATAAGAATTTTTTTACGACCAATCGTATCAGCTAGATTTCCCCAGATAGAAGCGCCGACCATCATCCCTATGAAAATTATCGAATTCAAATATCCGTTTGTGTTGATACTTAAATCAAGATCGCAACTTGCCTGAGGGAAGGATGAAGAACATGGAAATTACAATCATCTCTGACGTGACGTGCTGATTTAAAAAAAAAAAAAAAAAAAAATTAGTTTCCTGTAAAAGACAAAAAATCTTATAAATCATGCAAATTAATAATGAAAGCGACCGAATCCTGCTAGTCAGATCGAACGAACTTTGCCGCCTTTCTCAGCATCATATGGTGAAAATTACTTAAACTTTTCATTGATTACTTGATGCTCTTTGTTTAATCTGTGACAACAGAGCATCACATGTTTTTTTTTGCATCCCTCAACTATACAGGTATTTCACTTGTAAAATACTGGGGTGTCAACAGCAGCGTGCCCTATCATTCTTTTCATTACTATAACATTTTCTGCGTTCCAAACGCGTAATATCGGCATTCCGGTAATAATTGAATTTGGATCATGTTCAACTCCACTATTTACAAAAAGAAGAATGTCATTCATTAATAGGTAACTAAGTGTTTACTTAAATGAAGCACCATTTCTTGTCATTACAATTTATTTTTGCTGGCAACAATGTTACAATCCTAAAGGAACCTTTCTGACTTTCATTGTTGATCTATAGTGCGAAAGGACATGTAAGTACATGTATTCGAAAGAATATGTAGGTGTGGGAGAGTGGCCCAGAGTGGACAAAGGCCAATGGGAATTGAACCCACAACCTCGGCAATGGCAGCTCGGCTCACTTTTCATTGATTACTTGATGCTCTTTGTTTAATCTGTGACAATAGAGCATCACATGTTTTCTTTGCATCCCTTAACTGTACAGGTGTTTCACTTGTAAAATACTGGGGTGTCAACAGCAACCCACGTCATACAACCATGAAATTTCGAAATTATTTGATTACATTTGTAATTTTGAGCCTCTAATCGTTTTTCAAAAATTTCCGCCCTAGATGACGAGCCGGCCCTGTTTCTATGAAATTTTCGGTTGTAATTTAACTATTTATTAATTTTCATATCAAACACACTGGAAATGAAAGAAAAACTCTTTCATTGAAACGTCTCTTCACCAAAAGATTTGATTGCGTAATAAAATATTTACCTATAAAGATATTCACTGCCCGGCGTATGGACGTGGACATCAGAATGTAAGATTTGTTTACACAAGCACGATCTTTGCCGAAAATCTTGGTTCGAGATGTGTGCAGTGCTGCCAAAAAGTATTTTTTTATTTGGTATGTTATGTAAATATCTCATTCCAAATTTTAAAAAAAATTGAGTTTTCGTCTCAATACTATCTAAGTTTTCAGTTCTAGGAAATATTCATCGTGCATAATTACATGAGACATTGTCCTCAAATATCCTTTCGCAAATGCGCAAGGTGATAATTTACTGCGGTAACTGACACTGGTCTCTTTTTGTTAAAAAATCTGTATATTATATTTTCGTTCGGAAACACGTGTTGGAAAACCATCTGGTGTTTATAAACACCAGTGACAACCGTTGAAGAATTGAGGGAGAGGATTTTGGTATCCGCCGGTAGTAGTGATCATGTGAAGTGATTTCACGTTTTTTAATCCACTAAGAAATGAAATATTTCGTGGAGATTAAAAATGTCAAAATTCCATTACTCAAAAATTAATTGAGATACATTCATGCAATAAAATGTATTCTATTGAGTAATATTAGAGCATTGTATATTCCGAGTTTTATGAAAAAAGCTCCCCTCTCAAAATACGTCGATCGGACCCACGAGCTGTTAGGACCGTTATCAGATGTCACTTAATTTTTGAACCAAATTTAATTAATTTATCTCCTGTAGTTTCCGAGAAAAAGGCTGGACGATGGACGGGGGACGGCGAACGGACGGATTTTTTTTTTATTCGTTTTTTGAAATCTACATATTTCAAAACGTAAACTGAAAAAATTTCAGGGGGGGTTATAAATTTTTTTTCGTGCTCGATTACATAGGTTTATTCTTGAAAATAATAAACCAAAAAGTGATAAATGTACTCAAGTGAACTTGTGGCGAGATTCTCCGTTTTTCGCAAATAAATATTTTGGATATAAATACGGTAAAATTCCGTAAAATGGCATGGAATTTTTTCAAGGTAAAACGGAAATTTTTCAAAAACTATGAGTCCGACAAATTTTTTTGCACATTCTCGTTTTTAACTAAAATACATGTTTCCACAAAATTTCATTGAAATCCGCCACAAAACTCAACTTTAGCAAAAAATTTAAATAAATTCAATACTTTTTTTTTCGCAGATGCCAATTTGAAATAATATACCCTATGTCACTCCTACAATGTAGACGAATATAATGACACCTCATTTGTTAAAATCCGTCAAGCCGTTTAGGCTGCAGAGGGTCTGGTAGAAATATCATACATAGGTACATACACTCGAAAAACATAACCCTTCCTCGGCAGTCGAGTAAAAAGAGAAGATATACTGAAATATTAAGCACGCGGAAATAAAATATTAGTGATAATTATAGCCTTGTGTATAAAGCATACTTTATACACCACGATAATAGGCAGAAATCCTTAAATGTAAAACTTACAATACTTGATGTTTCGTTCGCACAATTTGCGACGCACTGGTCATTTAATCTTCTCATCTCATTTTCTAAAGCCCTGAAAGAGTTCCAATTAGACAAAAAAAACTAGAATACTAATTAAAACAATTACTCTCGTTTCTCTCTTTCCTCCTTCATTGCTTCAGTAAGCTCCCTACAAACAAGCAAAATGAAAACAATTGAAATTTCTTTGAATAATATTACCTATTCTCTGAAGCTAGAACTTTAAGACGACTTTTTAATGCTTCAATTTCTCTGTCTTTTTCTTCTATTGTTTTCCTAAAGAGAAAAATTTAATTTTCATTCCAATAGAATCCTGCAAAATAATTTTATTTACTGCGCCTCTTTTATGTCCTTCATTAATTTTTCTTTCTCTTCAATGCTACTGGAGCCTCGACTGGAGCCATTGGTTGCGTTCAAAAAAGCCCTCGTTATAGTTCTCCATGTGCAATCTTGTCGGCATTCGGGACACGTGTTGGTTCTGTCCCTATTAATTACAATTTCAATTGAATAATTTCAAATTAAAATTTAATAGAATTAATATTCACTTTTCCAGCCACTGCATTATGCATGACCGATGAAACATATGCCCGCATGTTGTGATCATCATATTATCCGACGACGAAATTAACTCCTTGCATACAGCGCACTCGATATTCATTTTTGTAACTAAATTTTAAAGTGATAAATAAGTAAATAAACCAGTTTCCGAAGGATTTTGGGAGCCAGATAAACTGAATATTTTTCGAAGGATATCTCGTTTTATTCAGAAAGAAGTAATGTTAGCGATAGCAGTTATGATAAGGGAAAATACGAGGCGCAATTTGCGCTTATGTTTTCTGGGGTGATGTTATTTATTATTTTTTTGCCGCCACAAGCAGCTTAGGTAGAAGAAACTTTTGCGGGTGTGCGCGGTGATGCGGATGCCGAATTGTAGTTCTTTCTGATTATTTCAGTGCCGGCAAGAATATGAATTTCTTTTATACTGCGGCACATTTCATTTTATTCTATTTTTAGATTTGATTTTCTGCAGAGCAGTCGTCGCTGGATTATTTTCCTTTTTACAAGGTTTTATTTAACTTCGTTTTCGGTTTCTCTGTTTCACTGCTCGGAACAAATATTGCAGTTTTTAACCAATTTCTACCACATAAATTTTCCTGAATTTTTTTTACATAGCACAGATTTCATTTTAAAACATGTTTTACAAAAAAAAAAATAATATGTTTATTGTCAAAATCATTGCAATTAGAGCATAATTGTTAATCAAGTATTACTGAAATTGCATACGCGTTTCAGTCAATTTCAAGGCAAAATTAACATTTGCCAAGAAGAAGACTGCTTACTGCCTGTGCACATTTTTATGTCGCTGAGCTGCGGTGGTTCATTGCCAAAAACAAGTTTCCTGCTTCGAAGCACGCACGCATATTTTCTCCTTGCTCTCAACGAGGGTGTGATTGTTGTGTTCTGGCGAGTTCTGAATTAGGATAAATTTGCGCCTATTTGGTCGATGCACATTTTTGTTATGATTCTTTTTTAGCTGAGGGGAGGGTAATTCTATTCTTCATATTTTTTAAAAGAAATGTTTTCTATTTCGCAAATGAGTAACACCGCAAGAAATATGGAGTGGGAGCTTTTCTAATATGATTTTATAATCATTTTTGAGACCTCGATTGTTGTTTATTTCGTCTTGTGTTTCATGACAAAAGGCTATTCATAATCTTAATTGTTTTCGACATCCAAATACCCCAATAACCATAAAATGAATGAATGCGCAGTATTCGAAGACTTTGCCTCTGGAAAGTGGGCAGATCTTCCCGATCGTAATTTTCGGATTGATGACGCAATTATGATGAGGCAAACGTGCTTTTTTGAGATGATAGAAAAATAATCGTGCTTCAACTTGAATGCAGTGATTTGCTTGCTGCTGTTTATTTATAAAAAAAAATTCGTTTTTTAAAGTGCCGTTCTGAGTTTTCGTTCTGATTATTGCATATTAACGGAAAGTGTACACAACGCGTTTTGCTGCGAGCGTCTTCTCGAAGTGCGTCAACGGGAGCACAAATGCTGCAGCGTGGGAGTTTACACGAAATTGCGTTGAAGCGCAGGTTTTTTCTATTTTATCGTGAGTCATGAAGTTGCAGGAATCAAAAACGTAACTGTCATAATTTCTGGTGTAGGCTAAGGCCGGCGACATACTATCCCGCAAAACGGCACCGGATTAGGGACAGTTGTAAACACTGCGTCAGATTCAAAATAGAACCGTAGATTCCTAATTACTATTTTGAGGTGAGATTGCGGTTGGTTATCTATGCTCAATCTGTTGATTCAGTTGGTCGCAGGTAAGGTGGCCTATTCTGTTTCGTCCTTGCATTGTTCTATTACACATGCTGATAAACAAAATAGAATTTCAAACACTGACAATTTAATCTTCGTGGTGCGGTGGTCTTTACAGCTGAAGTTTCTCAGGTACAAGAAATATCTGTTATTCGAATAGCTTTTTGCTATTTTATGCATTGATAAATATACTGAACAATTCCAAATGTTTTTTAAATACTTGGTGCAATAGCAACATATAATCCTAATTTTGTTTTATTATCATGCAAAGAATGACAACAAGGATTTTGTAATCTTGTCGCATGGATTTTTCTTAAGTGAAGTTTCGCATGCTGCAAGGTTGCTCCAATTGCTTCACCTTAGAAATAATGGTTCCCTGTCGCGATAATATTAACGAGTCGCTTGTTGGTCGTGGTCTACGTGACGGAGATAGGCGCCGCTGGGTCCTGAAACGTGGGGACAGCCTGTAAGAACTCGACCGGGATGGTTTCATGTCATTAGGAGTGAACCTCGATTGTGTTTAACCGTTGGAGTAATTTACTTTGGACTTCTTGTTTCCTTGAACATTTGGCGTGTTTTGATTTCAAGTTTATTCATAACAGCTTTCTCATCCGATTAATTTATAATATTTTCGCCATTCGACGATCCTACTGCCACTTCGCTAACCCTTCTTGTTTCGGATCGTCTATGGCAAAGGTGTCTTTGTCTTGAGCAAAGAATATCGAAGAATGACGGCGACCATGGAAGTGGCTAAGAAAACGTATGCACTTTTCCACGTAGTGTACCTCCGTTTTTAATTCTTAAACAATTTAAAGGAATATTAAATAAAAAACCTCGACTCAAAATTTCTGCTGAGATTAGGACTCAAGATGAATCGTATTCCGTTCCGAATAAACGCCGAGACAAACAGTCTCGTGAGAGCGGCTTCAATCTCCTCGTACTGTAACGATGCGGAAGATAATTAACACTAGCTGTCTGGAATGGTTATCATGGAAAACAATTTCAGTAATTTTTTTTTACTTATATTCAATCTTATTATATTATTATGCACTTACTCCGCAGCACACTTTTGTGGTTGCAGTTTTAACCGATCACTCATGGTATTAGTGGCCGTAAACCGAATGGAATAAATCCAGTTTTGTGACACACTATTGATTTGATTAGTTTGAGTAGGATTATACCAAGATTAATCCGAGAGCAATCCTCAGGGAGCTTAGGATTCTTCACTTTTGTCTCCATTTGGCTTTTGGCATGCCTGCAGAAGGCAGATCTCCTCTTCACCTCCCTAAAGAGCATCCAAAAAGCAATTAAAATATATTTTTCCTAAAGGAACCTTTCTGACTTTAATTTTCGCAAACTCTCACGAACATTTTCATTGTTGATCTATTGTGCGCAAGGACATGTAAGTACATGTATTCGAAAGGATATCTAGGTGTGGGAGAGTGGCCCAGAGTGGACAAAGACCAATGGGAATTGAACCCACAACCTCGGCAATGGCAGCTCGGCTCACTTTTCATTGATTACTTGATGCTCTTTGTTTAATCTGTGACAATAGAGCATCACATGTTTTCTTTGCATCCCTTAACTGTACAGGTGTTTCACTTGTAAAATACTGGGGGTGTCAACAGCAACCCACGTCATACAACCATGAAATTTCGAAATTATTTGATTACATTTGTAATTTTGAGCCTCTAATCATTTTTCAAAAATGTCCGCCCTAGATGACGAGCCGGCCCTGTTTCTATGAAATTTTCGGTTGTTATTTAACTATTTATTAATTTTCATGTCAAATGAAAGAAAAACACTTTCATTAAAACGTCTCTTCACCAAAAGATTTGATTGCGTAATAAAATATTTACCTATAAAGATATTCACTGCCCGGCGTATGGACGTGGACATCAGAATGTAAGATTTGTTTACACAAGCACGACCTTGGGTCGAAAATTTTGATTCGAGATCTGTGCAACAATATTCTGTCGAACAATATTTTTTTATTTGGTATGTTATGTAAATATCTCATTCCAAATTTAAAAAAATTTAGTTTTCGTCTCAATACTATCTAAGTTTTCAGTTCTAGGAAATATTCATCGTGCATAATTACATGAGACATTGTCCTCAAATATCCTTTCGCAAATGCGCAAGGTGATAATTTACTGCGGTAACTGACACTGGTCTCTTTTTGTTAAAAAATCTGCATATTATATTTTCGTTCGGAAACACGTGTTGGAAAACCATCTGTTTTTCCTTTTTATGACAGGTTACAGGACTACTCAACAACGAGCAAGTTCCGCGCCTGGCTAAACAGCCGGCAACTACTCAGCAAGTAGCGCAGATCCACATCCTTGAGTGGACCGATATGTTCAAAGAAAAAAGAACCGAAATGCAACGTTCAAGGTCGTAACAAAATTTTTACGAATCGTTTCATCGCAAACGTTTTATGTTTCGGTTTGTTTTGAACCGTTTCATATTTTGCTATATCGGTCGGGTACCCTGTAAAATGTATATTGATTTCGCAAAAGCTTCATCCCATCATTTTTGGTCTGTATGCTTGGATTTCTTCCGTTGATAATAATCTGATATGAACAGCAACTCGGTGACTTATTCTGAAAAGTTTTCCGAATTCAATGTATGCAACTACGAAAGCATTTGGCTTTGTAAAGTCATTGCAGCTCGATTTGTTCATTTCTCTTGAAATTTTCAAAATATAATTCAGAGCAACACCTCCTTGCCCATATTGATGATTGTCAAAATATAAGAGTTCTAATATGCCTTTTATTATTCTGGGAAACCATTTTGATCACGCAATAGTTTTTCTCTTTTCAGTCTCTGCTTATAATTTCCCACGC